>OY754889.1:11704329-13056930 GCA_963576445.1 Lithosia quadra | reverse complement strand
GTTGAGAAGCCTATTCGAAAGCAAAATACTGGAAGATGGTGACAAAGTCTTTTATTCACACATTCGCCGCTGTACGTCGTCCAAAGTATGCATTCCACCTGCAATAAGGAATCAAAATGACGATTTAGTGACAGATCCCAACGATATCGCTAATGCTTTTGCTGAAGAGTTTGAAAAGGCATACTCCAGCGAGCCTTCTATGACTGGACAGTCTTGCGATACACATGTGGAGAATGGTCTGTGTGAAATCGAATTTACTGTAGAAGATGTAACAAAAACATTATCAAACTTGAATATCCAATCTTCACCCGGGCCCGATCGTATTCCAAACTGTATTCTCAGAAAATTATTAGCAAAAACCTAACACAGTACCTAAACAAAGAGAATATAATATCAACCAGACAGCATGGATTTGTTAGAGGGCGATCTACAATCACTAACCTGCTATCATGTCTGCATTCATGGACTGACGATCTTGACAACAAAAGACCGGTTGACATTGTCTACCTTGACTTTGAGCGCGCTTTCGATAAAGTTCCACATAAACGCCTGCTCGTTAAACTAAGCCAGTATGGAATTCGCGGCAAGTTATTGAAATGGATTGAAAATTACCTCTCTAATAGAACACTTCAAGTTAGAATAGGAAACACCTTGTCAGGAAAGAAACAAGTGCTGAGTGGCGTTCCTCAAGGATCTGTCCTCTCAGCCCATCTATTCAGCATATATGTGGCAGACCTGATTGAACTCCTCGAGTCTGACTCAGCCTTCTTCGCTGACGATGGAAAATTTTTTGCCAACCCACTCATTCATTCAGGCCAACTACAACGGGACCTAAGCCATGTTCACGAATGGACCAAAGATTGGATCATCCAGTTGAACAAATCCAAATGTAACGTACTCCACCTTGGGAAAACAAATCCCAAAATCACGTATACCTTAGATGGCACGCCTATCAACTCTGTTAGCCAGCAAAAAGACTTGGGGGTTATGATTAAATCAAACTTGAAGTGGGAGGATCACATTGTTGGAATTGTAAAGAGGGCTAACTCCTTTCTTTATGTTATAAGAAAGGCCTTCCAGACCTTAACTATGGATGTCTTCCTGAAAATATACAAAACCTATATAAGACCTTTGTTGGAATATGGATTCCAAATTTGGAGCCCTTACTTCCAAAAAGATATTGACCTCTTAGAGAGTGTGCAAAGGAAAGCCACGAAATTGCCTACTTGTCTGCGCCGTAAGACATACACAGAAAGATTGGAAGCATTACACCTTACTACCCTGCAAGAGACACGCCTCCGAGGAGACCTAATTGAAACATATAAGATAATGTCCCACAAGTATAATCTGTCTGATATGCACAGAATCTACACACCGAAAGTGCCGATAAGATCAGCCCGGGGACATAGTCTGCGAATAGTTCGTGCACCATCAAACTCAAATATGGCTCACCATTGCCTGAGCAACCGGGTGGTCCGGAACTGGAATCGACTACCTGATGATATTGTGACAGCTGCTACAGTAAACAGTTTCAAAAATAAATTGGACCACTGGTTGCAGACAAACAACTTGTGACTGAACCAACACTGTGACATAGGCACATCAGCTTTGAGCTGCTCGCCTATCAATTAATAATAATAATAATTTGAGGTCATGTATGGGGCAATGGAAGACGGTCCTCCGCTATCCAGGGTGTTACCAGACAAACGACGAACCCATACAAATTGAGAGGGGTATATTCCAGGGAGACAGTCTGAGTCCTCTGTGGTTCTGCCTAGCACTGAACCCTTTAAGTACGATACTAGAGAATTCAGGGCTGGGCTATCGGTTGCAGAGAGAGGCTCGAGTTATATCTCACCTCCTCTACATGGATGACCTGAAACTATTTGCTTCAAACAATTCACAATTGATAGCGCTTCTAAAGATGACTGAAAACTTTAGTAGCTCTATCAATATGGAATTTGGGTTGGACAAGTGTGCGGTCATGCATGTAGAAAGGGGTGGGATAGTGGAATCCGAGGGATTAATACTTTCGGATTCTATTAAGCTCAAATCTATCTCTGCAACCGAAACCTACAAATATTTGGGTATGTCGCAAGCGTTAGGAATATCTGATTCTGACATGAAACAGGCACTGCAGGAGCGCTTCTTTGGCCGCCTGAAAAAAGTCTTGAAAAGCTTCCTATCAGGTGGTAACAAGGTGCGCGCCTGCAATGGTTGGGTCATGCCAGTCCTAATGTACTCTTTCGGCATACTCAAATGGACTCAGACTGAATTAGATACCCTGGATAGAAGAGTCCGTACACTGCTGACCGCATTTCGGATGCATCACCCGCGATCATCTGTAATGAGGTTGTATATCCCGCGGAAGTTGGGTGGGCGTGGCTTTCTAAATGCCAAGACACTTCACAACCGCGAGATATACAACCTTAGAGAATACTTTTTACACAAAAATACAGATATGCACCGTGATGTGGTCGCAGTGGACAATGGCTTAACCCCTCTTGCGTTGGCTAAAGAGAACTGGCGCAAACCTGTAGTACTTAGTACTGCTGATCGCAGGGAGGTATGGATGGGCAAAGAGCTACATAGACGCTTTTATCGGGCCTTAAACGGGCCCGATATAGACTTAAAGGCGTCTGTATCTTGGCTACGGTTTGGTAATCTCTTCGGAGAAACCGAAGGTTTTGTCTTTGCAATTATGGATGAAGTTGTCATGACGAACAACTACAAGAAGTACATTCTGAAAGATGGTACGGTTGACATATGTCGGGCATGCCACCGTCCCGGGGAATCTATCAGACACATTATTTCAGGTTGTTCTCGTCTTGCCAACGGCGAATATTTGCACAGACACAATCAAGTGGCCAAGATTGTACATCAGCAACTTGCCCTTAAATACAATCTTGTATCTGCAGAGGTGCCATACTACAAGTATGCGCCCGACCCAGTTCTCGAAAATGGTCGTGTCACATTATACTGGGATCGATCTGTTATCACTGATAGGACTATTGTCGCCAATAAGCCTGACATAGTGGTAATAGATCGATTAGAGAGGCTTGCAATGATTGTCGACATCACCATCCCTCATGACGAGAACCTCATAAAAGCTGAAAAAGATAAACAAATTAAGTATTTGGATTTAGCTCATGAGGTTGTTGACATGTGGAATGTGGATTCGGCGATCATTGTCCCGATAGTTATATCAGTCCACGGACTGATTGCCAAGAGCCTCGACCAACACCTAAAGAGGCTCACGTTGGGTGGCTGGGTTAAGGGACTGATGCAGAAGGCAGTACTCCTCGACACGGCACGTATTGTGAGGAGGTTCCTTTCTCTGGAGCCCTAACCACCGGTAGCTTGGTCCCTGTACCCGATGCCGGTGGGGTACTATTTTTTATATTTTTAAATGTATTTTTTTTATATATATTTAAAAATGTAATTTATATGTCTATATTTAAAATAAAGTGAATAATAATAATATTTGTGAGAGCTGGTGAACTATAAAAAATAAATATTAAATATTTTAATTAGGGTTTTTATTTTGTTTTCCTTTTTCTCCCTTGTTTTTTTCTGGCCTCCATACCAGACCGTAAAGCCTAATTAGATTACTATAACTGTAGCAATAGTAGTTAACATATAATAGTTTAGACAAAACAAGGTTTATTTTACGTGTACGCCAGTCACCAGTGGCGTAACAATAGGGTGGCAGGGGTGGCAAAATGCCACGGGCCCCCGACCCAAGGGGGCCCCGGCCCAAGAGGCCGCGAGCGCAAAAATATTTTTAGCATTGTACCTGAGTATTTTATTTTATTTGAAAAGTATATTTTTATAAGTTCTGGGCCTAGATTGCGCTAAAGGCACTGTCATGCCACTGATACTATTCAATTGTAGACTTTACGGAATAAGGAAGTTGCGTTTAAAGCTCAAAAGAGATGCATTAGGTCAATGTTTAAATTAAAAAATACAGATAGCTGCAAGACTTACTTCCAGGACTACAAAATTTTAACTTTACCAAGTATGTATATTTTCGAGGTTGCAATGTTTGTGAAATGTAATTCTCATTTATTTCCGACCTTAGAGGCAACAGTTCCGCGAAACAGGCGGGATAACAGCAGGCTACGTTTACACAGGGCGAAGACGGCTCTTGTACGCAAAAGTATAATTTGTATGGCGCCTATTATATATAATAAATTACCTAGAGATTGGAGGGAGTTGAACTGCAACAAATTCAAAGGAGTACTAAAAAATATGCTAGTTCAAAAAGCGTATTATAATGTTACAGAATACCTAAATGATGATTTGATTGAATAATGTTTTTTTTTTTTTTTGTTTTTTTAATTTGTTTTTATTGGTGAATTTGTGGATGATTGACATTTTGTATTTACCTTGACATACTCCTATCTTGACATAATATATTATACAGACATTTTATTTTTTTATAATATTATTTAATTTGACTACATCTGTGACATTATTATTTATTATTCTGACTAGAAACAATGTTGACATGCATCTATAGATTCATTTGTTATTTTTACTATTATTATTTGATTATTAATTTTTTATTTTTTATTTTTTTGATTGATATAATGTTAATTGTACCTAGTGTGATGTGGTTCATATATGATAATACTATTGTACGTCTTATCAGACATGCTACGGTGATACTTTTATGTAATTGACAACATCTTCTATCTACCTGTGACAAACAATAATTAAATGAATTTGAATTTGAATTTACCGTTATACAGTTAAAGTCTAAAATCAAATGAAAAGATTTTCAATTTTCCGATCAGAAAATCATTTGGAAATAGTTAGCATGCAATTGCTTAGAATTTCATTCAAATGAAAAGAGTTCATTAAACTTTTCGATTCACTCTACAAAATATCATTAAGTAATTTTAAACTTTAACCTGATAACAATAAAGACCAAAATTAAATGGCATTTTTTGTAGTGTCAGAAGTATGAAAGTAGCTTGTTTTAACAGAATCGAGGCCCTGTTTAAATCTAAAGTGAGACAACTAAAGACCATACAATTTCAAGTTAATGGTTAAGCATTTCAACCAACCTCAAAAAAGATGTTGATTCATTTTTAGAGATGTACATTTGTACCTACATATTACCAGTGACGAGTAATTTTACTTATGACCGTCAAAAACCGTCGATCAAAATACCTGTAAATAGAACATTTCTATTCATTTTAGAATGCACCCATAGGTTTCTACAAATATTTTGTCGCAGTACCTTGTCGTTGGTAGCGCAGGCGAGCTAGCAAACACTATGTTAGGGGAATCACGGGCATGGAGTGGAAGGACCGACTTAGAGTGGAAGGACCGACTTGGGCAACCAAGCGCGGGGCACGCCGTTGTAGCGGCGGTAAGACCCGTCATGGAGGACTGGCGACGGCGTTCGATCCCGACATAACCATCTCCGTGGTATCCATTTCCGCACCATAAAAAAAGGGAAAAAACTGAGTGAAGAGTTTTGGCAGGTAATCAAGTGAATGGCGCAATGCATAATTTTATGAGCAGTCAGAACAGAAAATTTCTAAAGAGGCACGACTTGCTGTACATAGAGGAGTTCTCGTTCCCACATCGATGTATGGGTATGTATGGTAGTGAATGTTGGGTGTGGCAGAAGAAGCATGAAAGTAAATTGAATGCTGTAGAAATGAGAAGTCTAAGAAGGATAGCTGGAGTAAAGCTGATGGACCGAGTGAGGAACAGTGTGATAAGGGAACGTTGCGGTATAGTTGAAGATGTAGTGACCAAGATAGAGAAAGGGATAGAAAGGGAAAGGGATACTTAGATGGTTTGGACATGTAGAGAGGATGGATGAAAGAAGATTGACAAAACAGATACCTATATGAGGTGAGGGTGAATTGGCAACCCGGTAAAGGCCGACCTAGGCGTACATATTTTAATCAGATCCAAGATGTTTTGGAGAAAGGCCTAGGTCAAGAGTAGGTACACGCAACCGGCGTGCGTGTATGAAAAAAAATATGAAAGTTGAAGAAGCGAAAGGGGTATGCTAAGATCGTAGCAAGTGGAAAGATGTTGTCTCTGCCTACCCCAATGGGAAACAGGCGTGATTTGTATGTATGTATGTATGTATGTAAAAAAGGGCTCTAGGTACTGACTGCATATTCTTTGTGTAATTATTTTGACATTGCTTTTGGTTACGCTGAAAATCTCAAAGTTTATTAAAATTAAACTGAGTACAACGCAACGTGACAATTTTTACTGATAGGGCCCCATCAACAGAATTTGCCACGGGCCCCAGATGGTATAGTTACGCCACTGCCAGTCACCTAGCGTACACGTAAAACAGCCTATTCAGTGTAAAGTGTAAACTTTAACCCTAAATAAAATCTCAAGGAATCGATTTAGAACTTTGGTGTAGAAATAAAAAATGCTTACAATGTTGTGTTCTATCAAAATCAAGGACTTTTGTTTAGTGGCCGGCAAAATAAAAATTAGCCCAATCTGAATGATGTCCTTTCATATAACATAGTTAGTAAAAAAACAGTTGTTTATGTTAGTTTTTCAGCAGGTTAATAACATTTCCTATCATTATACAACTCATAGCTCTCACATCTATACTATTATACTAGCTGTTGCCCGCGGCTCCGCCCGCATGGATGTCGAAATCCGTTTCAAAAACTATCCTATCTCTCAAGTTGGATCGAACTGCACATGGTGTGCGAATTTTATTATAATCGGTTAAGTGGTTTAGGAGTCCATTGAGGACAAACATTGTGACACGAGATTTATATATATTAAGATAATTGTAAAGTAGCTGTGTCCATACATTGGAATTATAAAAAAATACTTGGGTTATGTTACATATACCTAAGAATACTGTGGTAGCCTAGTGGTCTGGGTAATGGACTGCTGAGATGAGGTCTCAGGTTCAATCCCAGGTTCACCATGGCACACACCAATGACTTTTCAATGCTTTTCAAAGTTATGTGTGTATTTATCGCAGGTTTATAAGTGCCCGGTTAATGGCAATAGGCTCGCCTCGCCACCTATTACATTGGGACCTAAATATAAACTGGCGAAATGTGGGTGCTAGAACCTGTGCCTACCCCTTCGGGGATATAGGCGTGTGTTTATGTTATATATAATGTTATATGAACAATTCCGAAAACAGCTTTTTTTTTATTCTTGTCGGTTTGTTTATGATTGATGCAAAAAGTACTGGATGGATGATGGGGAATTTATTAACTAAAATAAAGGATTTGGTCAGATTTAAATTCTGCCATATGTTTGATTACAGTTGGTTTTAGTAGAACCGGAGATTTACCCAAAAGGAGATGACAGACTTGCCGTGCATGCAGAGTTGAGGGTATCAGCTCATTAATAATACAAAGAAACATAGTTTCATTCATGTCTATCCCACTTGATAATTGTATCAGTAAATGTATGCACATGATAAGCCAATAATGCTAAGTAAATAGCAAAATAATGTAGGTAATTCTTGATAAGGAACAGTAGCTAATATTTCCTCATATCTGGTTTAATTGTCGTGTTTACATTCATGCGAAACATTAGCATTCTTGAATAAATTAATTTGTTATGTAAGTCTTTTACCTGTAAGTAAGGGTTGTCTTGCCGAGACAATCTGAGCGCTTCCATGTCCTGTGCGATGTTCCTCGTTCGACCAGGAGTTAACAGAACAGCTGGGGATCCAGTCAAAGGCGGGGGCAACACTGAATTACACCAAAACACACGATTTAACAACACTTCTTTCTTTAACAATTTTTAAGACATGTATTCTACTTACCCGATAAAGAATCATTGCTTGCTTCCATTTTAACGCTAAATATACTCTGCATTATACTATTTAAGTACCACTTGCTTCAATAAAACTCCATGTAAAACGACTTTGAATTATTTATAACGTATAGTGCGTTTGTTGTCACGATAAATCGATCAATTTACTACAATGGATATTATGAAAGATGACTATGTACTTTTTTATGTTTTATTTTCCTGTTTATTTGCTAATTTTCTCCATTTTTGTCGATTTGAGATAGGAGCGATGGAAAACTGATAACGATTGACAACTCGATTTGATGGACAGACCGACAGACACCAAAAAGGACAGGGTAAATTGACAGACACGATATTCGTTCGGAAATAGCAAGTCCTAGAGATTCTGCGATACTATGCAACTTTGCATTGTGCTTGATATTTTATGATATTAAATTCCCGCTTATTACAATAGGTACTATGGGTATACAATATTCGTAGTAATTATCATTATATATCATTAACCTAATTTAAGAGATATAAATAAGGCTTTTACAGGGTTGGCAGCGCGAGTGTGACGCTCCTGGTGTTGCACACGTCCATAGGCCACGGTGATCGTTTCCTGTCGTTTCCCATCAAGTGACTGTGTGCTTGTCTGCCCCCTAGGTGGTATAAAACAATCATACCTCTCAAATCATTTTTCTTTCAACTTTTTATGACTTAATTACAAGGCTTGGGCATTTTAATCAGTTGGCCTACATGTATAGAAATCTCCCTTTTGAGATTATTATGTTGCCTGAATCCAAATTTCCCAAGCCCAGGTAACGAACCCGTAGTCGATAGCACTTTATAGCAGGAACAAAAGTGTAGGCGTGCCCGACCACTGCTGGCCGTGGGTGAAAGTGGAAGGGACAGGGTTTGCCTCTCACCCACAATAGATAGTGCCAGTCTCCATGGTTGATTCCATATGATATGTCCCTTGACATTACACAAATAGGAATTTAAAAGAAAGAGCCCATACATACATATTATTATTATTTACTTTGGGGACGCCCGTTTGCCGGACGGGTGATCAGCCTCACCTTTGTTGGCCATTTCACCCATTTCCCTTGGGATGAGGGACTATCCGGCAATCGCGGAAGCTCCCCGAACCTACCTGTTTCCTTGCACAGTCTTACTACCTGGTCCACCTTTAGATATTCCAGGTCCTCTTCGGTCAGTACGTCTGTCCCCATAGTCTCCCATCGTGTCATCGAGTACATGGGGCACTCGGCAAGCAGGTGGAAGCTCGTGTCTTCTTTGTCCATGCACTCCGGGCATTTGAGGTCGTTCTTTACTCCTATTAGTGTCAGGTGCCTGTTCAAACGGCAGTGCCCTGTTAACACTTCTATTACGAGCCTCATGCTGCCTCTAGAGAGTTTCATCAGTTGGCTCGTTTTTCTTTTGTCTATTCCTTTTATGAAGATCTTCGATTGTCTCATCCCTGCTGAAGATCTCCATCTCTGATTGGTTTTTTCTGTTATACTTCGGCTGATTACTCCCTTGGTTATTTATACATACATATATTATACTGTGATTTATGTATGTATAAATTGCCATCGACACGATAAGCCGCTGTTATTCTCCGCCACTTCGCACGGTCTATTGAATCTCTGGTATGCATGTTATCTTCTAAGCCAACACTTTTCGGGTCTTACCCGGTGCGGTATAGTAAGAAATTTTCTACCATCGTAGCTTAGTAGTCGCCAGACATTTGCTACCATTGTAGCCTATGTTGGTCGCCATTGATATCCAATGAAGCCTGGTGGTCGCCAGACATTTACTACCATTGTAGCCTATGTTGGTCGCCAAACATTTGATACACAATGAAGCCTGGTAGTCGCCAGACATTTGCTACCATTGTAGCCTATGTTGGTCACCAAACATTTTTGATATCCAATGAAGCCTGGTGGTCGCCAGACATTTACTACCATTGTAGCCTATGTTGGTCGCCAAACATTTGATACACAATGAAGCCTGGTAGTCGCCAGACATTTGCTACCATTGTAGCCTATGTTGGTCACCAAACATTTTTGATATCCAATGAAGCCTGGTAGTCGCCAGACATTTGCTACCCTTGTAGCCCTATGTTGGTCGTCAGTGATATCCAATGAAGCCTGGTAGTCGCCAGACATTTGCTATTGTAGCCTATGTTGGTCACCAAACATTTTTGATATGCAATGAAGCCTGGTAGTCGCCAGACATTTGCTACCATTGTAGCCTATGTTAGTAGCCATTAATATCCAATGAAGCCTGGTGGTCGCCAGACATTTGCTACCATTGTAGCCTATGTTAGTAGCCATTGATATCCAATGAAGCCTGGTGGTCGCCAGACATTTTGTTACCATCGTAGCCTTGTGTTTGTGATGTTTTTAAATACAACCACTACCTTGTTAACAATTAAAACTAAATCACACACAACGGTACCTAAAATATAATAAAACAACAGTTTGTGAACACAATATATGAATTTATTAATGTGAACAAAGGCACAGCCTTACATACGAAGGCACCTCTATTGAGAAACTGTTCTAAGAATGCGACAATCTCGTAAATAACTATTTTAGCGTCTACCATTTCAACAAATTTACCAAAGCAATGTATATTTACATAATTTATGCGATTCATCATCATGTCAGATTTAGAGCAATAACAGTTTATTAAATCCATTGTTAAAACTAGATTGAATTAAATTTATTATTTAAATGTATCAATATAATATCATAATTTGTTCGTTTTTATATTTCGTTGTCTGTCAGCACAAACTGTGCGGCACTACCGTAGCCAAGTATTCTGCTCTTGATTCCCTTCAGCTTGTCAATGTAATGTTTGTGTATCTTTGTGTTCGTCCTCTTGTAGCGGAGGGCTGTTATCATCTTATCAACAGTGTAATGCAGCCAGAGAATGTTTGTGTAGGGCTCGAAGTTCTTCCAATCATTTCTGGAAACAAAAAAACAATTTCAATGAGCTTGTGCAAAAAAGAATAGTGATAACAAAATTAGTATTCGATTCGAAGGAGGTAAGACACGACAGTATCTCCCGTCCGAAATGAGCTGTCCGACTGGGGTAGTACCTCCGCCCTACAGAACACCGCGGCCATAATAACCATCGTGTTGTGTTACCGCCGGTAAGTAGGGTAGTCAGAGCTCACTGTACCCCTCCTCCCCCTACCCCTTCCTAGCCCTCCCCCCTTCCATTCAAGGTAGGCAGCGTATGTGTGACACCCTTAGTGTTGCACACGTTCATAGGCCACGGTGAAAAAACGCCACAAATCCTTTGAGAATATTCAGCTTTAACTACTGCTAGGGTTATTAGTCATACTCATACATACACATCATATTTCCTTGGTCAACACGTGTAATAGATAGTGCACAAAGGTTGCATTAGTGACTCATGTTCACAATGGCGATTCAGCTGCAAAACTAAGCCTAGTTTGTATCTCCTTTGTCCTACTATCAGTTGAGATAGAAGCTTCCTTGTGAGTCTATATTTCGTCATGCTAGTTTTACGCGTACGTTGGATGTTTGGGGGCCCAATACTAAGTGTGGGAAGGTCAGACAGCAGTTCTGCTATATGGACAAAATGCGAAGTGGACGAAACGGATATACGTCACTGTTTTTTGTGATGTCATTATACACAACATGGGGCGAGCATCGCGTCGCCTCGCCACGACGGTGAGATATACTCGTAAGGTGACAGGCAGATGTCCTGTCACCCCCTGTCAGGACTCGGAGAACCAGTCCGCCCCTATTCCACTGTTGCCCTCTCCTAGTCATAGGGACACGTGGAGAACCTCGAAGCAGCTCTGTAGAGGGTTTCTTTCGTCTCAGCCGGCATCTGTCGCAGACAGCAGCGTCTCCCATGGCGAGTGGGAGGCGGTAGTCGCCTCCACGTGGTGGAGGTTCCAGCCCGCACCCTGGGATGATTAGTGCCCTAGGCAACTACCCCTGTGAACCTGTAGGTATACCTACTGATTGACGGACGAACTTCCCAAGGCACAAAGTCTCGTCTGCTGGTTTTAGCATTAATACAGACAGCTGACGCTCCCGTATTACCTAACAAATGGTGCTAAAAAGTGCAAAACTGGCACTTGGAGGAATGGTAAGGACACATACCCCAGTTTGTCTCTCATGAGCCTGTAGACCTGGAACTGGTAGTCGCCGACCGCGTCGAACAGCGAGTCGTCGGCGGCCAGGTCGTTGTAGAGCGCGGCCGAGTCGGGCCCCAGGCGCAGCGACACGCGCGACAGCGAGTAGTCGATGACCGTGGCGCGCACGCCGCAGCGCGGCACTCGCACCGCGCGACCGCGGATCACGAAAGTCGCGCACTGCAAGCCAAGTACCCACACATGTTAATCATCGAGGAATCAATCTATATACATAAAAATGAATCTCTATTTCCCTTGGTCACGGCATCACGCGTGAACGGCTGGACCGATTTGGCTGAAAATTGATGCAGTGGTAGCTTAGAACTAGGAGACGGACATATGATACGTTTTATCCTGCCACGGGGACGAAGTATGCTATGGGCGAAGCCGCGGGGCACAGCTAGTTTTACAATAAGATGAAGAATATGAAAGTTAAACACGACGGTATCTCCTGTCCGAACTCAACTGTCCGATTGGAGTAGTACCTTCGCCCTACAGAACACCGCGGCCCCGATAACCATCGTGTTATTTTCGCCGCGGTAAGTAACCCGTAGCCAGAACTGTGCTGTGACAGCTGTGCTGTCAACGGGGAGACCAAAGTCTCCTGCGCTGTCAGTACATAAACTCCCTCAACCACTACCCTTAACCTCTCCTCCCATTACTCCTCGACCGTTAAAAGTCGAAATCCACGGAGAGTCACACAGTTAGTTAGTCATATAATACGCCTAACATAAAAATATCCATATTCATAACGCCACAACATTCTAGTATATTAAGATGCTGGGCCTATTCGATGTTAACGTTCCAATGAGCTGTAATCACGCGAACAAAACCCTCGTTCAATGAATGAATACCCGTCTAACATCGTGAACTTTTCAATGACCTCTCTCTCGACCGAGACATTTTCATCTTAGACTGTGGGTCGATGACCTGCCTATTGACATTCATAAATAGCAAACTGAATTTCAAAAATCTACACTAATATATTGCTGAAGAGTTTTCCTAATCATTTGGATCAGAATAAGAGAAAATCCAGGACGCAACTTAAACCAGCGACCAGCACCTTACAGGGGGAATTACGCGCGAGTCACAACTCTGACCAACCAACCAACAATTGTATGGTTTGCCTAATTTGTTGATATATATGATCACTGAGCTCTGCTCAGGTAGAAGCATGGTGATATACCTATAGCCTATGAAGTCCTCGATAAACAGGCTATCCAATATAAAAGTAATTTTTCAATTCGAAGCAATAGTTTCTGAGATAAGCGGGTTCAACCAAACAACAAACTCTTCAGTTTTATAATATTTGTACAGAAAATCGGCAATGTTTTTATATTTTTAACACACTAATATTGAACATTACTAAGTACTAGGTTTTAAAAACTTTTTTTCTTATGTTTTAGAGGCAAACGGTAAAATACGGAAATCCTAAAACATTATTACGTTTAAAAATGAATGACCTTTTTTCTTTTACTTTTGAATCCAATTATACGAATACGATACCAAAGACCGCCAAATTATACCGTTTTTATATATCAATTATACGATAAGCAGCTCTGTTTTTGACACATGCGGACTTTTTTTATGTAAATGTACGACATAAACACCCGCACATCCCGGCGGAGGATATCCATAGGGATTTCCATACGACAAAAAGGTTCCTGAGAGACTCACGTGGGCGGAACAAGGTCCGATCCAGACATAACTACTTCACTAGTCCGGTGAGGTGGCCCTAGTTGGTGGTTTCCACACGTTTAAAATAATGAAGCATTATGGATATAATTCAGGTAAATGGAGGAGAAACAACGTATAGCATAATATGACTGATAAAGTAGGGACTCGTTTGAACCCCTATGGAACCTCACAGCGATTTGACTACGGAACAAAGTTAACCCAATAGGTAGGTACCTACTACTGCTTGCTTGCATCAATTGACGGCCAAACAGTCGATTATGTCCTAAAGTCTCAATAAAATTGTAAACTAACATTATATTATACGGTTACAAAACAATCATCTAACTCTAAATATGTGCTTATTACACGCGATCGTGACTTCCTGGGATCGATAATTTTATCTAAAAATATTCACGTGATGATAATAAAAACATTAAAACAATTTTGCAATAAATGTATTGATAACTTTAATTGACTTTATGATGATATCAATGTCCTCATTGATAAATTAATCGAACCGCGAGTCAGTTAAAATTCCACTTAGCTAATCGTACTTCAATCGGCATTCGACCCAAGTACCCACCGGGGAGTGCAGGGCGTATTCGATTCCCCGTACACCCACTATGGTATGAGTGGTAATAAAATTCCAAAAAAAAACGGATCTTTTTAATGATTGCATGTTTTTTATTCTGTTCTAGTATTTCAAGTTTTACATTCAGACACAATTTGTAATTGCTTTTTCAATAGATGAAAAAATTACTTTACGTAGGTACCTACGTGTGTTCGTATTAGTAGACTACACACAATTACGATTATTTAATTTTACGTCAGTTTTTTCGTCTATGTTAACCAATTTACATTCGCCGACTACTCACATTACGACTGTAATTAAAATACTTTGTCAAACAGATTAATGCCCCTAGTTTGCTCCCTACACCCACTAGTGGGTGAAGGGGGAATTCTCTTGGCGCGTCCTACCGCGGTCGTTCAACCGTCACCCCGGGCCCTCGAGATGTTTACCCGGCGGAGTCGTCTACCTCCGAATAGGTGATTGACATTTTGGCAAGGTTATTTATTTACGACAAAATGTTTTAAACATAATCGAATTTTACGTGAATTTTACTTATTGTTATAAAGTGATATGTATGGGTGTTTCATGGTTTCTTTATTCCTTAACCAGCAAACCAACTTCGATTTATTATGATTAAGTCATTGTAATTTTCAGATCTAGAAGACTAAAGTGCGATGTGCAAAAAAAATACGTTCAAATATGAACCTTTCGTTGATGGTCCCTAAAAACAATTATGCTAAGTACGAATTTTGCAATTAGTACGTTTGGCCATCGATCTGTCGGGGAATTGTGAAAGATCTCGGCATTTTCAACAGAATTCAAAAAAAGGGGAGGTTTGCAATTTGACTGAATGTTTGTTACCTAGAACTTTCGACTGGGTGAACCGATTTCGATGATTCTTGTTTCATTTCAAAGCTAGTGCTTCCCGTGTGGTCATGTAGAATATCAACCGGCAAGGTTCGGAAATGATAGTAGAAATTATTTTTTGCGTCTACCGTCAATCAGATGTGCCGGCTTTTTGTGGGCCAAAAAATAGTCGTTTCTTAGAGTAATTCACACCTTGACGACACGAGGCTACGGAATTTCAAGGATTTCTCACGACCCTACTTACATAGTACGATCTATATTTGTTGAATGATAAAATAATCAGTGCGCAGTATTTGTAGAGTGAGATTATTTTATATAATGTGGAAAGCACTGATAAAAGAGGAAGTCGTGACGATAGTTGACAAAGGTATGATGATGATGATTAGGCTTGAACGAATGAGTAGGTACTTAACGAATCTTACTCCTCCCGTCTTACCGAGTTAAGAACGGTCACCCATCCAAAAACTGACCTGGCAATAATTGCTTAGCCTTGCCATGTGCTAACGCACTCAGTTACCACCGGTGCCACAAATACTTAAGTTTGGATGGATGTTTGACCAAATGTGGATGAAATTTCTCACATAGACATTTATACCGGGAATAATTTTGAACAGAGCAGCGGGCGTTAACTAGTGCCAAAGTCCCAAATATCGGGCTGTTGACGCTGACCTACCCTATAGGCAAAAAGCGTGATTATATGTATGCAAGATTAAGTCTACTTCTAACTTATACACTGTAAATAAAACTATGTTAGTATGCCCCTAATCATGCCATAGCCACTGCAAGTTCTAATTAGTAAATTGCTCCTAATTACTAAGCAATACTAATTAGTGTAACCAGTTCGTAATGGGCCAATTAGCTACAATACGACTGACATTCACTCTAATTACCTACAATAAAGCGTTAGATCTTTTAACTATGAAAAAAAAAACAAAGAAATTCAGAAAACAATTATTTGTCAGTGTTAATTGTGAGAAGAAAGGTCTAACAACGTTGCCAACTGCTACACTATTAATAATTATTATAACAAGAACAATAGTAGGTCACTGCGAAGTATGTGTGGAGAAAAAAATATAGAAAAGTCTTTGTGCCTTTGTACTGTACATTTTACATCAATTTATTGATCGAATCGCGATATTATATTGGTTTTCTGCGGTGTCTCTCAAATACGATACGCTTACTATTCGAAAGACATTTCGTACTGGACCCAATATACATCAGACTCGAAAATGTCACAAACGCGAAGCCGATCTATTCATCTTTCATAGTAAAGACGCGACGCAATACGTAAAATTGACTGGACGCAGAAATGACACCGTTTGCCCCTTGCATGCACAGCTCTAGTTTATACGAATTATTTTGTTATTGTACTTTTATTTTAAACTAAACAAATTATTTAATTATAATGAATTGGTGTAGTTTCTATCGCTGTAGAACAAACTTTACTAAATTAAACTTTTTTTGCTATAAAATTTTTTTGTTTAGTAAAATTCAATTATAGATGGGATTAAAGACGGATTCTCTCTCTAATTTTCAATAACACAATTGATACTGACATAGTCAATGTTTCCATGTTTTGATATCGATTTCTCCCTGACCCACAATCAATAAATATAGGTTAACAGAAAATTGCCTGTTTTTCAACTTTCGGACACGATTCGATCACAATCATGATGTTGAAAACGTTTTTTTTAAAGTACCGGTATAACATAAATAGGATACGTCAATTTGACTTCACCTCGCCTGATGGTAAGCTGAATACTTTTTGACATTTTGTGAAATCAAGATGAGATCGGAACAGAATTTTGAACATATTTTCATTGCTAGAATGGTACCAACCCTGCGGCGGAACTCTTTGCCTTCAAACGACTATGAACTTTTTACTTATGTAGATAAGATTCAAAATGGTTTCTTACCTTCTGCTCAGTGGGAGCTATCAAGACGTTCCCCCAGTGAAGATCGCGGTGTTCAAACTGGAACGCCTCCTCGGCAACAGCCAGACCATACGCCACCTAAACATACATCAAAATAGGTCATTTATATTGTAAACTTTATTGTTATCAGCTTAAAGTCTAAAATTAAATGATATTTTGTAGAGCGAATGAATAAGTTTAATGAATTCTTTTCATTTGATTTTAGACTTAACTGTATAACGGTAAAGTCTACAATTAAATAGCATTTTTAAAGTGTCAGTGGCATGACAGTGGCTTGCTTTAACAGAATCGAGGCCCAGATTCTTTGGTTGGCAAATGAAATTATATATCTTTTTAGTTTCAATATGCTGTGAGCTTATAAATTATAATCTCCTATCCACGTGTATATAATAAAATGTTAAATTATACAATGTGTAGACGACAGCGTTATAATCTCAGCAAATATAATGACGGCGAGTGCATAGAAGAGATTACTTCACATGCGTTCAACGAATGACTGTCACATTATTTAGCCAACATAATTATCTGTGCAAATAAATGAAACACCTCTTTGATATACTTATTATATTATTGTTTACACCGTGTACCTATATTTCTATACTATTATAAAATTGTAAAGTTTGTACATTAGACATATTTAAAAAAAAGTTATAGGTATGAACGATTCTGAACACAAATATTTTTTTTTTTGGAATTTCTCGTCTGTTAGTCTGTTTGTTTCCTAAAAAAATACTGAACAGATTTTGATGCGTTTTTTTTATTAGAATGGTCTTGGTCAGACTAAAAATGTGCCGTATGGGGTATGGTTGATTGCAATTGGTTGTAAGATGAACCGAAGATATGACCAAAAAAAATAAGTTCTTTAAAAAGTTTTTATTTCTAGAATTTTTATTAATACCACTCTGCTTCCGTCTTTGGGATATACAGGCGTGAGTATATGTACATGCAAAAGAATTGCATCATTTCGAAGTAGGCTACGGTTATCTTTATTACATAAGATTTAAAATTATTACTCGGACAGGTAGCAATTTACTCCTCTTGTCACCATAAACATTTTTTATATCATATTTGAACAATGGTTGATAAGATTACAATCCAACACCTCTTAGTATGATGAAATTATTTACACGTCACTATGATAATACAAAATATCTTATAACATTAGATGCCTGGAAACACAAATATCGCTAAAACATACTTTAAAATAAACAAACTCAACAGATAAAATTACAAACCTGCATGGTCAAATTAAAAAAAAAAACACAAATTAGTTACACATGCTAGACATATAAAAAAAAACAATTAAAAAATCCACACACTGGCACATGAAAAGCGCGCGAAACCGACCTCGAAGGATAAGTGATAATCTAGTCAAGATACAGGTCAACTTGCACTAGACAATCACTTATCTTCCGCGGTGGTCACTGCATGCAGTCGAGAGCCACTGAAAAAAAAGAAACAAAAAGAAAAACAATCAAACAGCATTTTAATGGAGTATGGGCAAGTGTTTAGTGAGGTTATCTTACAACACGAGTTGATTTTTTTAGTTGCATATTCAAAATAAACCACGTCACTATTTGTGTGACGTCATTGGTCAACATTTTGTGGCAGTACCTATGATGAAACTTGCCGGGGTGCGAGGGATTTGAATGTTAGGTCCCCTTACACTCCGGTGCTCGAAGAACCGATACGGTGTGCGGTTTTAGTCGGTTCAAGTCCAACATAAACGCCCCCACTGGCACAGCGGGGTTGGTAATTGTGGGGATCCTCCACACGAAAAAAATTTATGATGAAACTTCTACACAGAAAAAGTTTAATTAATTTATTAATTAAAACTTCCTTCAGTCTTTTCTTTTTGTACATAAAAACTTTATTCAGGAACCAACTGGTTGACGGTTCAGCAAATAGTTAATCTAATTTAAAGATCTTATCTCTATAAAACAACTAACAATTAATCTATATGATTTTGCAATTGTTTATTTAATTCAGTTAAATAAATTTCATAAAATTTTAGTATGTACTTTTGATTAGATGAAACTTGCGCACAAAAACAAACAATAAGCAACATGCCAATACTCCATACACAAAAAATCAACAAAAAAAAAACATAAATGTCACTTTGACAGCAAATGTCACTTTGACAGGCAATATTTTTTTTCTTACCTGTAGAAACAAGGCATGCGCCTGTTCAGCGTTGTTGAACTGATAGCTTTCCAAATCCTGGCCCGCGTTGGCGAGCTCCAAAACAATGTATTGCTGGTCTACAGGTAGGATTGCTGGATTGTCGTTCTCCGAACCCTTGCACTCGTCATAGAGGTCCCACAAGTCAAGCAGGCGAGAAGGGTAGCTGCCGTATACGCACCTTACTGCCAGTACCTTTAACAATAAATATATAATATGTTACATAGGAAACAGTAATACATAAAAAAATAAGTTTATTTGGATGTTTCATCACGAGTACATAACGTCTTTTGTATATTACTGAGATAGCTAACAGGTATACGGCCCGCTAGACGGTAAGTGGTAACCTTCAAATGGTAAGTCTTCAGTCTTTTTCCAACTAATTTAAGGTCGGCTTTCCAGTCTTATTACGAAGGGGCTAAACTTCAAAACTTTTTGTGAAGCGACTGCCATCTGACCTCCACACCTTATTAGCGATAATTAAGTTCTGTAGTTAGGCAACTTTTTAGAACTCCAACTACCTGTAACCAAAGATGTTCGTATGGCAACCGACTTAATCCTACGAGAAATGGATGAGTCTCACTGTGTTAAGTATAGGATTATACCTAACCTTGCAATGTGTTCTCTCTGCCACTACTAATGTTACCTGTAACTTTCCAAGTTGCCAACACTAATATTTACACGCAATCATTAATAAAATCTACGTGTTGACTGATAGGCGACACCTTGTGCTCAGTGAGCGATAGACAGACAAGGGCAATTGTTTACTGTCTGCAAATCATTAAAAACAATGCTCTGGTTTCACAAAGAATGCATTTTTTTATTTGTCCGAGATTGTGCAAACATACTACTGTATTCAGAGGGCACCTAAATTAAAAGAAGAGTATTGTTTAATAACATCACATTATCGTAAAGAGATGTGGTCACTTAGCCCTAGTTAATAATAAGAATATTTTGAAAATCGTACAAATACAGATGAAAGAGGCATCGTGAAATCAACAATAATGGTTAGTGTTAACAGTGCTTGCAACACTAGTTGTCTACACTCTAGCCTTAGCGATACTTCTCGCCATCAGGGACCTAAGAAAGTTTTATTACTCCTAGGTTTACCGTTGACGTCTGCGGCCTTCGAATTTAAACGCAAAATTACATTAAATTCATACCATCCAATAATATTTCCTTATTGTTAACATTTATCGTTCTGAAAATACGCACAAGTCTAAAGTTTCTGGAGATAAGCCAAGTACCTAATTTCCTGATGAACAAAGCACACCTACCGCACACAGTGAATGAATAACGCAGTATTTGTAAAAGGAAAAATATTTGCTTCACAGCGTTTTAACATCGAGTAGGAGTGAGCAGAGGTGTTATTACACCCACATGTCATCAAAAACAGTTAAATCAGAAGTGATTATGTCAAGGTTGGACTGGTTCTATAAGCCTCCCACTCGCCGGGAGAGACGCTGCTTCCTGCGTCAAATGCCGGCGATAGTGGCTCTCTAGAGGGCTGTTCTTAACTCTCCAAGGTCCCTCTGGCTAGCAGAGGGCACAGTGGGAAGCAAGCGGGAGGCAGGTTGGTTCTCCGAGCTCAGACGGGGAGTGAATGAGGATGAAATTCTATGTGCTTGGAGTAGAGTAGTTGCTTAGAGCCCTTGCAATGCAACAAAGTCCGACCCTGATTGAGGTCAAACGTGATAAACAATTCCGTCTAACCTAACATTTATATTGGACACGTCAACATGACTTCACCTCGCCTGATGAAAAACCAAAGGCAATGTCTCAGGATCGAGGGTCACCACTACATACACCGATAGAGCTACAGTAGCGGCCCTCAGCTTGACGGCTTCATCAAATGTTTTTTCACACCCCGCTTAAAGGCCCCGGGACTATAGGAGGAAGGAAACACATGCGCTGGTAAAGAACTCCAAGTCGTTATGGTTACGACCCATTCTTGCTTCTAACATCCAATCCGTGTCTATAGCCCTTAAAACCCTACATAAATTATTATTTTAAACATTTCTAACAAGATTAATCTCATCTCGAACGTCTCAATGCTGCAGATACATATTCAGTTAATTAATTTCTTTATCCAAATTATACGATACGGCAGCTGGACTAAGATACTGAACGTCTTGGTTCCGATAAGAACGGCCTAGTTATGTTATCAGACAATAAATAATTATGCTGTTCGCATTGAACAGAGTGATTCATAAGTCGAAAGTAAAATTCGCTCTTATTTTGTTTATGTGTCATGAATCATTCTTTTACAAACGTACGGACATTGTAATGACCTCATTCTACGTATGACGGATATTGAACCAGTAATCTATGCTGCATTTATGAGAACTTACGTACATCGTCATCAATATGAATTGAATCGAGGTTATTTTGTTGGTCGATTTCCTTCAAAATGAATCGTGATATAAGTATAAGGAAAATAGAATATTATCCTCCTTTATTTTCATAATAACACGCCCACACAGGATGGTATCAACAGATACTCACATAATCTATACTTATTATAAAATTGTAAATTAGCTGTATCTATAAATTATTGCAGCTACTTATTAAAAAAAAAACTTATTTTTCATGAGCGATTCAGGACGTTTTTTTTTTAAATTCTTGTCTGTTTGTTCGCTATTGACGCTTTAACTACTAAACGGATTTTGGGGCGGTTTTTTCTATATGAAAGGTCTTAGTCAGACTTAAAATCTGACGTTGCTTTATTGCAATTGGTAAAGTAAAACCGGAGGTATGACCAAAAACGTTAACCAACCTCCGCGCGGGCGGAGTCGCAGGAAATAGCTTAGGTAGCTGTTTATCATAATACATTAGCAATGTAGCAGCGCATACTAATTAATTATTACGAATAAGTGCAAATAATATTCATTATACTATTCAGTGAATAATAAACACTACTATGAATTAACCAAAGGCCATAAACACGCTAACTCAAAAACACGCAGCTAATATTTTATATTAGACAAATTAGTTCCTAGTAATAACTTCAAATAACTTATTGATGACCATTCCTTTCTGTTTGTAAATTTATCAATCAATCAATTATCGCAGTCTAGCTGGTCATAAGTCTCTCCCAATATGCGCCAAAGTCAAAATCAAAGTTAAAAATCATTTATTATGTATAGACCATTAAACGCGGTACTTAGAAAATGTCAAAATTAAAAATATTTAAAACTAGTAAGCAAATGGACCACCACCGCACCGGTTCGAAACGCGGCCCAGACCTGAGAAGACTCCGGCAAGAAACTCAGCGGGCTGTTTGTTTAGGTCTATTTACAATCATTCATAACTCCTGATCCTCTCTCCGTCTATCCCAGCTATCATTTTCAGGTCGTCAGTTAATGTGACTGGAGGGCATTCCACCTTCCGTTTGCCGACTCACGAACCCTTCAAGAACTCGTTTGTTCCAACGCCCATCCCAAACTTCTAGTAGTTGAATACAGCTTTTCCATAGCTAAGGATTGAAGAAGGAATGCTAGAAAGGTTTCATTTTCGTTCTTAGTTTCATGAGTCATGTGAGACTCAAAGTCAGGTGTGCTGCGTCTTGCGATTTTCTTTTGATGTCATCATAATATTCCGCGAACACAAATATTTCGTAATACTATTCGGTGAATAAGAATATCCGATGCTTTAGAAATGTACACCCACATATCGCTAGTTAAAATATTTGGTGCCACTTCATTTGATTAAGTACTTAGTTTCGCGGATTGCTAGAATCTGTGTTACTACTAACCATTTACAAACGACAAGTAAAAAAGGACCAACGTGATCTGCTTCACAATAACAATTCCGACTCAAATTCGATTCGAATTCAAAACACAGCCATCAAGAAACAGAAAAACTATCATGGATGTAAAAAAAATCTTATTTCACAACAAAAAGAAAGGCACGAATTCTATCGACACAGGTACATCCATTTCTAAGGTTATTGTTATAATGGCCCGGCCCTATTGAGACCCTTAGCAGGTAGTTTTTTTTTTTCTAAATCAACTTTATACTGTGAGATAAATTAGGAAGGGACCATTGAATAGAATGATAGAACGCAGGACACATTCTGTGGAGTATTGTTACTTTAATAATACTTCTGGGAGTTTTGTAACATTTGTGATATTTATCAAGGCTCAGAACTTTGTCAGCTTTCAACTGAAAATAAATCGTTTCAAATCTACCCAAAGCTATTGAATATAGAAAGATTCATCGTCGAATTAGTAGGTTTTTTGTAATGTGCAAAATAGTATTTATAAGTACCCAGAATAGCTGACCCCCCTCCCCCCCTTTTTAGCGCGGAATTTTTCGTAAAAAATCTATAACGCTATACCACCTACCTAATCCGATATTTCAAATATTTGTTTCATTTTTAGATTTAATTATTTTGCCGTATGTTTGATTGCAATTGGTTGAGTAGTACCGGAGATATGGACTCAAGGACTGCGATAACCGACATTCAAGCGGGCGGAGCCGCGGGCATCAGCTTGTTTATAGTATACAACGGAATCGCCTGCCGATAAAGCCTGATAATTTTCCGCTCGGATGTGGACTTTCTAAGACGGCGAAAGTAAAGGTTAAGGTTGTACTTGTTGACTCACGAGTTATGACTCAAGGTCATCATAAATGAACTCTGCACTTCATTTTATATCTCAATTCACCTTTAGTTCAATGGCAATGTTGCGGTCAATGTCACTTTCAGTTGACATAGGACCGCCAAAAATTACAAGTTTATCAAGTAGGTACTCCAAAAATCTAAGTCTTTACGGGGTGGCTGAGTTGTTTCGGGAAGCTATAGATATTTTTTTTATGTCAGTCGCGTCAATATGACTCAGAAAGTCACTATATGTAATGGGGTCTCCATTACATATACCTAGTGCATGGCATCTAACTTGGCAAGATTTTGGAGTAGTGTGGGCCCCACTACAGACTCCAAAACCTTGCCAAGTTAGATACCGTACACTATACTTGAATCTATGCGACGCATTTTGCCACAAACAAGGACCCACACTACTCCAAAATCTTGCCAAGTTAGATGCCGTGCACTATACACCGACAGTGCCATAATGGTGGCCCTCAACCTGACGGCCTCATCAAATGCTTTTTCAAGCCCAAAATTGTTTCACGGATAAAACGAACTTAAAGTCCATAATGGTTGTCACTATTCCCTATACGACTATGGTCATGTGTCTCTTACCTTAGGAATTATCATCATATCGCTCACGAGTAGTCTCCGACCGCAAATAATTGTATAACCTTAAGAGTCCATACAAGGCCAATAGTGAGTCACGTGTTTCTAATAGCGCATAGTTACAGCATTCAGTTTAACGCATAAGTATTTACGAGCACGATCAATAATGCTTAACGATGTGAAGCGTTCGCAAAAAATCTAAGGCCGAAGTGTATGTAACACTTAGATTGAGCGAACAAAGTTATATTCTTAGGCTCGGGAAATCCACCTTTAAACGGCGCATGAAAAAGCACATTTAATGAGGGCTACCATCATTGCAGCATTAATAGTGTCTGTAATGGATTTTTTAGTCATGAAATCCCCACAGATAGGTACACCCCGCTGATCAAAACTTGGGCCTTCAGGCACCGGGGTGTAAAAGTGGACAGATGCTTAACGCATTTCCCTCGCACCCCGTTTGTGACCCCCATTCCTGTGGTCTAAAAACTACTGGTTCGAATTTAAAAAGTAACGTCGATAACTTGTTTAGTAAGGAAGTTTGTAGGGTAGGTATACTATATCGTTCGACAAATTGGAAAATGACCCATACATTATAGCAAGACTAATAAATTATGGACATGTATGGGTTGGAAGTGACGAAGTAGGTTACGAGCTCACAGGTGAAACCGCGAGGGACAGTTTGTTAAGTTATAGTTACGGGACAATATTCTTGTCGTTATATTCCGTTATATCAAAAAAAGGAAAAAAATCCGGAAAGCTTTTAGGCAAGTGTGATTGATCACCACATCGTCACTTAACATAGAAAAATATAGTATCACAAACACAATACATGTTCATAACATAACATAACATAAACTCACGCCTATATCCCCGAAGGGGTAGGCAGACGTGCTAGCACCCACATTTCGCCAGTTTATGTTTAGGTTCCAATGTAATAGGTGGCGAGCCTATTGCCATTAACCGGGCACTTATAAACCTGCGATAAATACACACATAACTTCGAAAAGCATCGAAAAGTCATTGGTGTGTGCCATGGTGAACCTGGGATCGAACCCGAGACGTCGTCTCAGCAGTCCTTTACTCAGACCACTAGGCTACCGCGGTTCTTTACCATTACCACTAGGAGACATAGAAAAGATATATTATCACAAACACACATGTTCAATACGACGCATTAGTTAGTGAATAAGTATAACTAACACGTGTGTTGACTGATATGATTCACATTCCACCTTCAGTTGTATTGCATATATTGGCGAGCGAAAACTAGAATATACTGTTAATATCCTTTGTAGTAATGCCAAAATCTAGTACCAAGTCTGCCAAGAATTGTTCAAAGGCAAATGTTTTACAGGAAATTGCCTAACAACTAATTTGTTGAAGCTATTTTTTATGACTGATCCATCAATTCACTACACACCGGATGCCAAGGGGACGAAGGCAGACAGGGAATTCATCCTCATGCGTTGTATCCGTCAACGGTCCGCACTGTGAGGTATGAGAGGAACTTTATTCCGCGCACGCTTAGACTATGGAAATATCTCCCTGCTGTGGTTTTCCCTAGCGACTCCAACATGGAGTACTTCAGGGCATTTTTTTATACCACGTAGGAGGCAGACAAGCACACGGCCCACCTGATGGGAAGCGGTCACCGTGGCCTATGGCTGTGTGCAACACCAAAGGTGTCATACACGCGCCTACCCTGAAGGGAAGGAGGGAGGGCTAGGATGGGGTGGGGGGAGGAGGGGTACCCTAATTACCGGCAGGAACACAACATGATGGTTATTATGGCCGCGGTCTTCTGTAGAGCGGAGCTACTTCCCCAGTCGGACAGCTCATTTCGGACGGAAGATACCGTCGTGTCCTACCTCCTTCAATGACGTGAGTTCAATGAGTGTGACGCGCATGATGGCTCTCAACAAAAAACAAAAGCCTGCGCCAAAGCCTTGTCTATTTACGAGTATAAGCAGGCTTATAAATAGACTTTAGATTTTGGAATTTTAGCTGAGGGCCACCATTATAGCATTATTGGTGTTTGCAATGGTAACCTCCATTCCTGAGACTTTACCTGTGGCTTACATAAGGCGAGGTGAAGACATATTGACGTGACCGATATAGGGCACTAATATAAACAAAAATACGTTTGACCTGTTAAAATAGTTTATCGAACTATTCTATTTAGAATTAATAGATCGGATCAACGAACCATCAAAATACAAAAAGCTTTTTCAACATCCATTTGGCTTTCTTTCAGGAAATCTATACTATTATAAAATTGTAGGTAAAATAGCTGTGTCTGTATATTGAAGATATTTTGAATCATAGTTCGCAAATTACGTTTAGCGTTCTAGAATGTTCTATGATACAAGGCAGGACAATTGAGCTCATATGGTTATGTAAGTGTCATTTAGAGGCTAGTACCTTCTTATCATTTGCGATAACGGTGACCCTAAAATTGTGAAGAGCAACTCGGTCGAAAGGTTAATTTATAGATGTACCAACCAGACAGACATTTGTCTTGTATAGTCCACGCCAAGTAACTTAACAAAAATGGCTACCGCATGCGCACTAACTGGTCAAAAAACGGTAAAAGAAGTGATCAACAGATGAAGTAGAGTGTTTATGATTAGTCGATTGGTCAAGTTGTCTGGCGAAGTGATTGATAATGAGTAGGAACTAACTTTAGTTTGGCCTCTGTGGCGTAGCGGTAGTACATTCAAATGCTATGACAGGGCGCACGGGTTCGATTCCCACTCAGTGCAAATATTTGTATGCATGAATATGTCTATTTGCATTGGTCTGGGTGTTTCTATGTATAATATGTATGTGTTTCAAAAGTTTATAATTATAAGTATGTTTATCCGCATTCTAGAAGTCATAACACAAGCTAGTTAAACTATGCTTACTTTGGGTCTAGATAGCGATGTGTAGATATCGTTGAATAATGATTGATTTATTATATCATTCAGATAATAATTTAGGGCCAACGGGAGGGATTGCAGTCAGGATTGTGAAAAGGGAGGGGGTGGTATCGACACTATTGGTGCCCCCAAGACCTCCAAAGCTCTAAATCCGGCCCTGTACATAATAATATCAAGAATTCGCTTGCATGTGTCAGTTTCTAAGTACGGGCATCGCAATCAAAGCATTATGTAAATACCTATTGTTCTGCGCGTCAATTTTCACGTTACATCATCACCTCTCACCTGGCGACTGTTCTAATTGTATTACTCTGATAACTGTATCATCATTACGGAGCTGAGCTGAGCGGAACGCAGATGGTATAGATATAACACGTTTATCGTCGGCTTCCGTTATTGCACTAAGTTGTTAAAGACGCACATCACTTCCCTTTACGCGTAAATATATTTTTTTATAGTCGGCAGACCGGCGTTTGACCACTATCTCACCTGATGGTAAGTGACGGTGTGTTCGACGATGGAGCACGCTTGCTTAGAAGCAACCTATTCACTCTAGACTTAAGACTCCCAAGTTACAGCTTTCCGGAAACACAGACTCAGGCAGGACATTCCAATTCTTAGCTGTACGCATAATGAACGTATTGTTGTCGAAGCGATTCGTGCGTATGAGCGGAATGTCCACCATTAAACGATGGCACATCGCCGTATGTCTGATCGTTCGGTGGTGAAAAGGGCTTGTACTTCTAGTACGGCTTTCCAGTCGACTACGAAAGGCCGTACTTCGCTTCATTCCAAACACGTAGCGTAGAGCACCCTAAGGTGTCAAGGTTAATTGGAACCCTAAAAATAATCCGACATTTTGTCCAACTTACAAGACTTCAATAATGGGTTGTAGAGATTTGATGGCAGTCGCGACACAAAAAATATCGATGTTCGGTCCTAGACTGAGTTGGGAAAGGGGTTGTAGGATGATGATGATATATTTAAGGCACATACCTCATTAAAAACATCAGTGGCATTCTCTATAGCGTGCAAGTCCAACGCCTCGACGTCTTTCTCCTCATCAAAGTGTCTTTCAATTTCTGCTATGGGCGCACGCAAGGCGCTCAATTCCCTGTAAAGAAAATTCAAGTTATAATTTTGCTAATTACGTTAATTTGTTTTTTTTTATACTACTTAGGTGGCAGACAAGCACACGGCCCACCTGATGGGAAGCGGTCACCGTGGCCTATGAACGTGTGCAACACTAAGGGTGTCACACACGCGCTGCCTACCCTGAAGGGAAGGGGGGAGGGCTGGGAAGGGGTGGGGAGGCTAAGAAGGGATGGGAGGAAGAGGGGTACATTGAGCTCTGGCTACCCTACTTACCGGCGGGAACACCACTCGATGGTTATTATGGCCGCGGTGTTCTGTAGGGCGGAGGTACTACCCCAGTCGGACAGCTCATTTCGGACGGGAGATACCGTCGTGTCCTACCTCCTGGTTGTTCAAGAACACCCCGATACCGGTCCGGGACTAGTCGTAAAATGCATACGAGTCGAGATTCATGACAGGAGTATCGTTCTAGAATCTAGATCTAGAATTAACAATATTTTGAATATAAAATATTCAATTATTCGTATATTTATGCTGCAAATCGCATCTATGACGCCATTAAGGCAAGCGTGACGCATTCTAAATCGTCCGATTGCAAATATAACCTTCAGATTATAACGTAGTTTATTAGTAATCGGTGTTGGAGTTATGAGCGTGTGGATGGATGGCATATAGCCACTATAGTTCACGGCATCTAACTTAGCAAGATTTTGGAGTAGTGTGGGCCCCACTACTCCAAAACCTTGCCAAGTTAGATGCTGTACACTATACTTGTTTGTGGCAAAATGCGTTGCATATAAACAAGTATAGTGTACAGCATCTAACTTGGCAAGGTTTTGGAGTAGTAGGGCCCACACTACTCCAAATTCTTGCCAAGTTAGATGCCGTGCACTATACCTAACGACCATATTTTGAATAATTGCATTACATGGCAACCAGAGAGGCGATGGTAGCTGAATGGATAAGGATGCGGCCTCTTCTCAGAGGTATCGAGTTCGAATCCGGCCGAATTTATATGTGCAAATCACATGATTTACCATCTGCTGACGGTGAAGGAAAAAAAACATCGTAAAATCGTAAGGAAACCCACATATCCTAGAAGAATATCTAAGGACATGTCCGATCCACCAACCCGCATTAGGCCCGCGTGTGTGGATTAAGGCCTAAACCCTCTCAGCTCTCTCGTTAGAGGAGAGGAGACCCGTGCCCAGTAGTGGGACATAAAAGAGTTGTTATCAGAGAAATTAAAGTATGTTCAAGTTTCAGTCTCAGATTAGTCTCGATCTTATGTCGATCACCAAAATGTCAAAAATTTTGTTTTATATAGTTTTTTAAAAGAAAACCAAAGCATTTTGCCAGGAAATGTCGATAAGTATACTAGCCTTAGTGACTTTAAGCCCGCGTCAAAGCTGAAGGAAGGTTCTGACCTTAGCATATCAAATTAATTTTTTTTTATTACTGTCATTATGTGGATACACAATAAAAATCCTTCGGTATCATTAGTCCGGATACGTTTACAATAAATAGGAAATATAATTGTGTATACGATCACACGGATCGGCTGATGGAAAGCGGCCACCAATACCCGTCTATAAACGCTCACTTATTACCTAACCTACCCTAATTCTTCCACAGATAAGCTGCCAACTGTTACGCGTTTAGCGTTGTCTCACTAATTCATTTCTAATTCCAGTGAGACAACGCTATACCGACGTCATTTGACAGCGGCAAACTTAGCGCGAACGGTTAGCAGGTTTACTATAGAATTCCTGTGAAGGAAGAGAAGTAAATAGGAAACAGCAAATTCAGAATAGAATAGAAATTCAGCACGCATGCGAGGTACATGTCTTTGCTTATTCCTGTATAATGTTCTTGATTTTTGTATAATTTTGTACTTATGTGTACTTCGTAGGTTAAAGTGTTTTCTTTCTTCTTTTAAATCAAGTACCTAAACCGAAACGCGAACGGCATATGCCGTGATGACCTACCTACTCAATTTTCACATCAAAAAACTCATATTAAATCAACATTCAGTTAATAACCTCTTATCGGTCATTACCGCGCATACACGAGTTATTTTGATGGATAGCCTCACTAACATTAATTCCTATCTTTTGTGTGCAAATTCTTTGTTCCCAACTTTTATATTCCGCATAGCACATCCGACTTTGACCGTGACAAGCATCGTTAAAACTACCGTGTTTGTTATTCTATAGAAGTTTCCTTAAAAAAATTTGACGGGAGATCTTTATACCACGTAGGTGGTAGACAAGCATGCGACCCACCTGATGGGAAGCGGTCATAGTGGCCTAGAGACGTCACACGCTGCCGACACTGTAAAAACCTTCTAATGCCCTTTTTGAAGAACCCCATATCTTTTATGATTCTATGAATTGATATTATGTTAAAGTCGTGAGCTACGGTTATAAAAGTCTATAATAAGATTAACGCCTATAGCCGTTTCTCATAGTTTCAACACTTTCAACCACGGTAAATCTATTTTTATCTGATCCCAAATTTAACATCTATAGCCGTTTAATTTTGTCTGTTATTTAATATTTTCAAGTAAATACAGATCTTAAATATATTGTGTGCAACATCTTTTAAGCACTTAAAAAGACTAGTACGTATATTTTATTTACCTATCTACGATCACGGAAGACAGATAGGTATAGCAGCATTTTATAATCGTACATGAATATGAATAAGTTCCAAACAAATTTAGTTCATTGCCCCATTTATCTACATATAAATATTTTTGTCTGTCAGTGCCCTGCCGTACGTTTATTGCATACTTAGAGATTCTCGGTACGCCATAATTTGGGTCAGTCTATTGGGTAACCACACTTGCAGCGGAAGTCCGCATCGTCCGAGAAAACGAACAACAACGGTTTACTTTGCTCCAACGCGAGATTGCAATCAGGGGCCAGATTAAAAAAAATACTAGGTTTTGAAGTTGAAGAAAAGATAGGGATATTTTTTCAAAAATCAAATTGAAAATAAATCAAAGAAAAAAGATCCAAAGTAAACATAGTTTAAATACTTAAATGGTTTAGAGAGCGCTGTATAAAATGTTGTAGAATATTAAATTAATTAATTTCATTTATGTTGATACCCTACCGGACAAATTAAAGCGGCATGTTTTAATGTATTAGGTATCATATTAACATACACTTCCGAGTGATTCATACATGTTAGGATCGTTATCATAGAAAACATATTCGCAGACGTGCAAGGTCGTTATGAGTAATAATTGATTTCTGATAAGCGATAACAGACGGATACCTATTACGAAAGGAAGCCTAAATATTGCTTTCCATTTCAACAGCATGGACATTGATTTTTTTATACATTAAATTGATTAATTCCATTATTTTTCATATTACTATTAATTAATAAACAATTTAATTAGATATACATTATGAGGGTAGATACGTAAAAAAATCATCGTTTAATCGCCCGCCATCTAGGAGGTCAGCCATTATTGTCCTAGGTAACTCATCAATTGATCATTAGGTACTATGAGTTTAGTTGTTTTGTGAGGCAAAGTAGCAAACAGACTGTTATATTAGAAAGTTTATTACCTAGTATAAAAAATTGAAGTTTGTCTTGTACGCGAACGAGCATTGTTTAGAAACTCCATTACATTATTAAAAATGACTGCTTTCATCTTGCACAAAAAAAGAGAGATTGTAAATAAATTAATATTAAAAAAAAAACATCTTTTTAAAATAAGCTTTGAAGATGCGTACACTTTTTATTCAGTGTCTATGCTTCAATAGCATAAACAAGTTGAAGAGTTCATTTACCTGGAGTTAATTTTGAATGTCGATTCCTGCTTAGCATTAACTTGACATGAAACAAACAAACTAAACGACATTAACAATTTAAAATGCTTCTCAAGCATTTTATGCGCTTGAAAAGCATATTGATGCAACATTGACCACTGAGTTTTAGGTTTAAATTTTAGCTGTGACGTTTCGTAGTATAAATCCCACTACTGCTAGTACAGTATTGTTAAAATGACATTGATTTAATGTTAACCATCGAAAATGCTTTACAAGCATATATATACGCGCTTAGCAAGCATACTTGATGCAATTGATCGACCACTGAACATTTTAGTTTTAGCCATGAAGCCATCCTTTAGACAATCGACAATGCAGTATGCTCAGCAAGCATTACTCATTTCTATTGTGGATTATTCGTTAATTGTTTACTTACCAAGCATATCACGTCCTAAATAGTAAATTACCATATTTAAAAACATTTCAGGTCGTCTTAAGGCCCCATTAGCTTACATCAGAAGCATATTGTATAAATAATAGAACTTCACGCCTTTTTAATAACGATACCACTATGTAACACTTTTTTTTCAAAACGGTAATGTCATGTTCAAAAGTGAAAGTGGAGTAACAATAATGACGGCTCATTAAACGCGTTCAATACAATTTTGGTTATGAAACTTTGGTTACGTAAACGTTTTACTGCAAACACCGGCCTACATTGAGATGCTTTTTTGTTCCGTATGCAAATTATCTTAGTCTTCAGTATATTCGAGGGTAGTCGTCAAAAATAAAGTGACAAAAATGTACAACGTGAACGAAATTGCAGGTACCTACCTAACAGCTAGTTTCCTTCTGAGCTGGTTCTTATTAATTTTATCTTACTATGAAGCAATAACAGAACGGACGGACGGAAATAATAGCAATTTTACATGTAACATGTAATACGCTGGTAAAGTAACGGGAAAAAGATAGTTATTACTTCCAAGTGCTAGTATCGATAACAAGATTATATATCCCAAGTATTACAAATGTTCATGACCTCTAGTTATATAACAGAGGTACTTGAAGGAAATTGTATGAGTCAACCTCTTCCAAAATACCGACGGTTGATGCAGCAAGAGACAAAATCTTTTCAAAGAAAAATGATCTTAAACAACATGCGAGCATCGCTCAACCTCGCTGACGGTGGGGTGTAGGGTGATAGGCGGCCGCTGGCGAAGAACCAGCCCGCCCCCCGCATGCTCCCCACTGTGCCCTCTGCTAGTCAGAGGGACACGTGGAGAGCCTCGGAGCAGCCCTCCGGCCGCCTGTCACCCTACACCCCACCGTCGGCGAAGTGGCGCGATGGTCGCCCCACTCCCCCTCTCGGGGGGTCGAGGGGGCCATCTTAAAACCGTAGATGGCCCAGGGTCAGCTGGGGTGCGAGGGATATGCCCATTGGGTAACCTTACACCCCGGTAATTAAGGCCCGAGACGGCGTGCGGTTTTAGTCTGTTCGATCCCGACATAACCACCGCCGATGGCCGACGGGGGTGGTATTCATGGGGATTTCTGCACGATAAAAAAAAAAGAGGGTAACTCCTACCCCGGCCGGATTTACCGCAGGCAGCAGCTTCTCCTGTGGCGGGTGGCAAGTATTCTATGCACCCTTAGTAAATGTAGTACACATTATGCAATAAAAATTTGCTGCTCATATAAAGTGTGTCATTGGAACTGGGCCATCAGAGACAGCGTTATTCAATGCCAAAATGAAAAATGTATATGTCCTCGGCCTTGACCTAGCCTTCACAACTGTTCTAAAACGTAACTGTACATCTTTTGTACTGCTTATACAACGTATAGGCATATGAAAGTTGCGAACTTGCTAACCATCTTGGTTACATATCAGATTTTTTTTCATACCACTTAGGTGGCAAAGAAGAGCTTGACCCGTCTGATAGGAAACAGTCACCATGGCCTATGCACGTTTGCAACACAAGGGGCGTCACACTCGTGCTCCCGACCCTGGACGGGGGAGGTGGGGAGGTTGTAGGATGAGATAAATGGGGGAGTTTGAGAGTTTCTCTTTGGCTGACAACGCGAGACACTGGACTCTTCGCCGGGGTACAGTGAGCTCGGGCTACCCTACTTACCGGCGGGCACACAACGCGATGGTTATTATGGCCGCGGTCTTCTATAGGGCGGTAGTACTACACCAGTTTGACAGCTCATTTCGAACAGGATATACCGCCGTGTCCTACCTCCTTTAAAATGGATGTTCAACTTTTCCGATCAAAAATCAATTAAGTGGTAATGTAATAAAAAAGTAACTCACATAGCAATCACGATCTCCGATATGATCTCATGGAAGTCTTTTTGACTTTCCCCATTGACCTTTATGTTGCCGGCGATGGGGACTATCTTTAAGACGCGCGCGCGTCCATCCCTGTCTCTCCACAGATATACTTCTCCGTAGACGCCTTCGCCGATCTTGTGGCAGTTCTTCAACAGCCTACAAATAATATATTATTAATAATAATTCGTAACGCACATGTAAGTGGGCAGGCAGACCAGGGTCGACCTAGCAGAGTATACACTGACCAAATTGGAGAGTTGTTTAATCTGATGTATGACGTTTGAAGATGTTAGTTAAAGTGATGCCTAGTCTGCTGCAGTAGACAGCAGGCTACGCTAATTGTCAACCTTTTGCGGATTACAGAAAAACAGATGCGTGTAAGTACATAGCTATTTGCTCCACCGCAGTTATGCTACATATCAAAGACAAACATTTCCTACATGGTTTCCTACATAATTGGATTATCCACATGATGAGAAGATAAACAAACTGGCTCTTCACAAATGAAAATATACAAAAAAAAAAACCAATGTTTGACAAAAAAAGGAAAGGGTGTATAGAAATTCTGTTGCTACTTTATAGTACCGGTAATTAATGCTATCTACTTATCTACATGAGTTAAAATATATGGTATGTGGAAGCATAATACCAGCAATAAACGTGACAGTGACATACTGACTGTGGCACCGTTAAAATTATTAATTAGAAGAAACCTAGGAAAAATATATTAATGTCCGTTCCTCACATAAAATAACTACACAAAGTAACTGAGGATAATGACATCTGACAGGAATTTATGGAAGAGAATGACATGTTGCGTGGTACCCAAATTATTAGGACAAGGGAAGGTAAATGATAATGAATAAAATAAAGAATAATGCTTATGTGGTGGTTTTAAACCGTAGAAATAAACTAAAATAAATCATGTTTGCAAAAATTAAACCGAGATATAGAAAGAAGATTGAATATTATCTAAACAATTGTTATCAAATCACAAATTTGATCAAATTGAATTTCTAACTTTTGCTTTCTATCCTTCCATAATCAAGTATGTATTATATAATCGTGAACTTTCACTTCATTATCACAGGTATTTCAATTTTATCATATTGAAAAAGCAAATCAAGCATGACTAACTCAAATAAGACATGATGTTACACGGTTTTATGAAACCCATCTCTACGAATATAGAACTTAAAGAGGTGAAAACTTAGTTATATAAAACATAATCACCTCCTGGAAATTTTGATACCATTCCGGTAACCCACAGGAACCTATGCCTAAGACAAGTTATTCCAGATTATAAACTATCTCTGTTATAGTGTGATTGAGAAACTAAAATGCGCCTATACAAATTTTTGCATTTATAGTAAGTATAGATACATGACTGATGCAATACTTAAGGTAAATTATCTTTGTTCACGTAACAATTCATTCATTATGAATATATTAAGAAAGAATATAAGTAGGTACTACACAAAGAAGTGTTCTTAACGTAATGTTTTGTATTTAGTTATTGAATTATTAACTATTATCCGTACTCTAATGTATTCTAATTAAAGTCTAATCAACCTTAAGATATTAAAAATATATTTTAAATTTTTAGATATTATATGTTATAAATTAATTAACATTCTAGGACATTCTATACAGCTATATTCGGACCCAAAGTAAACATAGCTAACATGTTATTGTGTTATGGGTTATAGATTGCAAATAAACACTTGTTTGTTTGTTTAAACACACACAATATACATATTTTTTAGCACAAATATTTGTACCGAGTGGGAATCGAACCAGCAAACTGACTCAGCAGTTGAATGCTCCATGGGGATAGGTACAATACAATATAATGAACACACTGTGTAAATTGTCCAAAACGTTTGAAGCAACTGCCAATATTATACTTACATGAATGAAATATATACAAGCATCACACTATATGTATGTCAATGTCTGAATAAAATTGTAAATACCTAGTACACAATCAAAAATAAATACCTACCTATATGCTGTTATTGTGACAAACCTACAACACTCACACATTTTTGTGTTTACCTATGTTGGAGGATACTAAATTGTTGTTTAAATTTTTCAATTCAGAATTGAAATATAGATATAAGTAATTGTTCCAAATAGTAACATGTTACTACATAATCAAGCCCTTATGTTGTTTAGTAAATAAAGAGAAAAAAGATATGTGTATTGATTTAACAAGTAACGTGAAAAAAAATTATCCCATGTGTGATATTTAGAGACTACTTCTAGCGAGTTAGTAATTAGCAATGTATACTAGATCAAACCCGCCCAACCAGTTGATCATAGGCTTACAAATTGTCCGTAGGCCTTGTCAGTCTTTTGTAAAGTGAATTAGGGTATACACACCATACCAAATTACCTATTTACTTTAAGGCAATGCTATCTCAGTATCCAAGGTCTACAAACACATCCAAGTATTAACCCTGAACATTAAAAAAATTGAACTGTTGATTTTTTTTATTGGTCACGTCAATATTTACTTTATTTCTTTACAAAATAAAATAGAATTCTTTATTATCTATTCTTGTATGTACAATATCAAAGAAAATGAACTTTTAATACCATTATTCATCTGGTTCGAAAATTCTGTGGAGACATAGAATCCTGCCAACAAGCTAACAGGGTAAGGAAAGTCCTAACGCAGATGAACCTGACGGCACCGACCGCCCTCCGAAAACAAGATAACTCACTTACATCATCACCAGAAGAGTCCAGGCGCGTCCTTATAGAAGCTCACTTTCCAGGATGCGTCTTCTCTACACAGATCAACTGGCAAGATGAAACCACAACACCAACTGACCAAGACTGGCAGTATGCAGACAAAGTGGTTACCCTGGAAAAAGTCCAGTGGGCCCTTAGCTGTTTTCACCCTTTCAAGGCGGCTGGCCCCGACGGGATCATTCCCGCCATGTTACAGTGGGGTCACGCACCAGTTACAAGTAGACTGGTGCGTATATATAAAGCTTGTCTGGCATACAGATATGTGCCGATGGGATGGAGAGAAGTAGGCGTCATCTTCATCCCGAAGCCAGGAAAGGGTGACTATACTAACCCAAAAGCACACCGACCAATCAGTCTGACCTCCTTCATGTTAAAAACCATGGAACGCCTATGTGAGAGGGAGCTGAGAGATGGTCCTTTAAAACGGATACCCCTACACGCAAACCAACATGCATACAGCTCCGGCAAGTCTACGGAATCAGCCCTCCATCTGGTAGTCAGCCGTATAGAAGAGGCGCTGGAACACCAAAGTATTTGCTTAGGCACGTTCATAGACATTGAAGGAGCCTTCGACAAAACCAACTTCACTAGTATCAAAGCTGCCCTAGCAAAACATGGAGCGGAACCAGTACTAGTAGAGTGGATAACAAACATGCTCAGCAAAAGAGTAGTACGCCTTGGGGATAAAAATCAGAGGGCCCTGATAGTCAAGGGCTGCCCCCAGGGGGGAGTTATATCTCCCCTCCTATGGAATCTAGTTATAGATGACCTGATTACAAGGCTGAACAAAAACAGGGACTATACTATAGGGTATGCCGACGACCTAACTATCCTTATCTCAGGAAAGGTGGCGGGAACAGTATGCAACCTTACGCAACAAGCCTTACGCACCGTGGAAAGATGGTGCGGAGAATTTGACCTATCGGTTAACCCGACCAAAACAGAGTTAGTTATGTTTACGAACAAAAGGGTCTTAGGTGAATACCGACTACCCAAACTCTTTAATACTGAACTCCAGCTGTCAAAAGAAGTCAAATACCTTGGTGTTATTCTAGACAGCAAGCTGAAATGGAACAGCCACCTAGACAATAAACTGGAAAAGGCCGCAATAACCTTCTGGCAGTGCAGAAGGATGATCGGCAAAAAGTGGGGGCTTACACCAAAAATCATCCTATGGATTTACGAAACAGTGATCCGCCCCATGATAGCGTATGGCGCTATAGTGTGGTGGACAAGAACTGTAAACAGCACAGCATCGGCTAAACTACAGAAAACCCAAAGACTGGCCTGCATGGCAACCACCGGATGCATGAAAACCACCCCTACGGCGGCAATGGAAGCCATGCTTGGGCTCCCACCTTTGGACCTGTTCATCAGACAGGAAGCGACAGCTGCTGCTATACGCCTAAGTGCACTCAACTTGTGGAGCGAAGGGCACACACAACATACACTACTGCTCTCAAACCTCATAAGGGAGGTGCCGATAATAGGAGCAATGAACGATCGAGTACCGAAACAGTACATCTTCAACAAGAAATACAAAATCCAACTCTATGAAGACTACCGATGCGAGGCATTATGCCTAGCGGAGATGCGTATCTTCACGGACGGATCCAAGACCGACAGAGGTACTGGCGCCGGAGTCTTCTCTGAAGACCTAAATATCGCCATCTCAAGACCATTAGGGACCCACAACACCGTATTCCAAGCAGAATGCATGGGGATTAACCTGGCAGCCTCAGCAGTTACGGCCAGGAAGGTGAAGGGTCACTCAATAAGAATACTCTCGGACAGTATGGCCGTGCTACAAGCATTGAACAGCCATATCATAAACTCAGGACTGATACTGGAGTGCCACTACAGGCTGAACCAGATAGGCAGCACGAACAACGTAATCTTACAATGGATTAAGGGACACAGCGGCTCGCGAGGCAATGATGCAGCAGACGAACTCGCGAGAAGAGGGTCTGAGATGACCGCAGTGGGACCCGAGCCCATCATACCAATCCCCTTCGCATACCTACGAACCATCGTGGAGAGACGGACAAGGGACCAACACAGCGACTACTGGACTAACCTAAGCGTATGTAGACAGGCCAGGGAAGCCCTCCCTGTGCTCGAGAAGAGACTGACCAGACGTCTCCGGCTCCTGTCTAAGCAACAACTACGCACGGCTACAGCTGCCATCACGGGACATGGCACATTTAATAAACACCTTTTTACTTTAGGCATCACCGACAGCCCTCTATGCAGAGCCTGCATGAGGGAGGAGGAAACGGCAGCACATGTGCTCCTGCACTGCCCTGCAACCGCCACATACAGGGTCAAGTACTTCAGCAATACAGGTACGCTCCGGGAGATCACCAGCAGTATTAAAAGTCTGCTGGCGTTCTTCCAAGAGGTCGGGTGGATCGAATGACGTGCCCACCCACACGCAAAAACCGCGCCAGGACGTGGAGTTGCGGATAACAGCCCGTTAAACCATACCATACCATACCATTATTCATCAGTATCAGTGATCTATTTTGGCAAAATTTTTAATACTTTTTCAAGGGAAAATGAACAAAATCCTTCAGAACAAGTTTCCATTTGTACGAGTACAAGAATTTGTACGAGTCATGAATTAAACTCCCAATAATTATGGTACAAATAAATTGAAACGGTAAAACTTGCCTATCTTAATTACCTTGAAAAGACTAGTTATTGACAGAAAGAGACCTATTAAACTTGATATCTGAATCTCGGTGGTAACATAATAGCTTCGTAAATAACGATTACGTTATAATTGCATTGTATTACTTCATTTAAACAACTGTATTCTAGTTCATCTCTCACTAATTATTCAAAAGTTACATAAAAAACATTTTGTAAGATCCTCTTTTAAAATTGCACATGAATTAAAACAGTTTTTTTTAGAAATGACCCAATTTATCAGATAGTAAGTAGGTACAATGTATATAATATAATCTAGGGCGGTTTCATGTTTGTAACATTACTGACGCGACGCCAAACTTTACTACAATGTTTATATAAACAGCACCATCATATTAGTGTGACCTAATTAATAGCTACTAATATTATTATCTATAGGACAACAAATACTCACAAATCCGGATAGCATTCATCAAATAGTATCGGTTCCGTCTGATTGCATCGACGTAACACGTAATCCTTCGCTGTGGCTATTCTGTTTGAAGTGTCATGAAAGTTGTCTAATACAGTGACCTCATGTGTATGATCAGTGATCGAGAGTTTGGATAGTTCGATAATAGTATCATCACACTCCTCGTTCCAAAAACCTGAAAAATACTATGCGTCATTCACCGTATACATGACATACACATAGTAGGAAGTACTTCAACGTACTTTCCCTCGTGCGTAATCGTTTCATTGACGCAACGACAAAACGCTATGGTGAATTGAAAACTTGAAAACGATATTTCAAAAACTGACCTGGATATTGCAGGGAAAGATGCATGCACTTGGCTAATTAGACACTTTATAGAACAAAGGGCGTAGAACCAAGCTGTTATCCCGTTACGGATAAGTAATGGCAGACACTGAAATTTCTTTTTTAGTTCAACACTAAATAACACTTTATAATGTTTATTCTACTATTATCTTGTAATAGTAACAAATATTATAATTCACTTGAGAACTCTCAACACGCAGTTACCAAATAAAAAATAAAATAAAAATTGTGGACAAAGACCACGCAGCGTCTTCTTCCACGAAATGCACAGAACATTCAGAGCGCAAAGCGCAATCACAGATAAATAAAAAATGAAGTTCTCAGTGTTGTCAGTAAATAAAATAGTATAAATATCTAAGATAATGGTAGAATTTTATCAGGGCACAATATAATTATAGTTAAACTGACACACTTGAAGAGTGCAGCTAGGTAGGCTTGAGAAAAAATAGATCGAATGCGAGAGAGAGGATATGGCAAGGAAGAGAATGACTGAGGAGATAGCATCTGATAAGGGTGTGGAGGATTATGACATTTTGCGCCGACCCTAAATTATTGGGACAAGCGCATGAGATAAGTGATCACGCTTCGGTGGCTTCGAAGAGAAGTTAAGAATATTGAGGTGAAACTTGCATTTATTAGCTCTGCCAGTACTTATTCGTTCTTTACAGCCGGCCACGGTCATAACTCGAAATATATCTGTGTAACAACTAGGAACTAGGCGATTGCGTGCTACAGAGTATTTACAATGCTAGAGATATTTGCCTGTAGAATCTTTGTTTTCGAGTGTTTCCCCAACATTTTTAACACTAGATCAATCTATCCAGCTAACTACACCACTACATAATTTCCTACTAACAGTTGCAATTTTTTCTTTGCTGGTAACACAAAATTGTAATTCGGCTTCCGGAAAATGAATTCAGTTTGAGAAATTAGAAATGTTACTTTTGATGCTTTTGATTCCAATCATTTAACAGTTTTTCTGGCAAGTTTATCGGGAATTTTGAAAATAGGTGATATATATTATATTCGTCGACGTGCTGTCGATTTTCACGTATCAACCACTTGTATTTTTACCGCTCGTGCCGCCATATTGGCAACATGGCGGTTTAAAACACCACGGTTTTTCGTACTCATTTTATGGTTTTGTAATAATTTTACTGCGAAAATTATCCATAACTTACGTAGTTAATTACAGCATGCGAGTGCCGCGATTGAAGGATATTTAAACTACTCATCCATCACAAGTATAATGGACACTTTGTACCTAATGTATTCGCAAGGAAGAATAATAATGATCACGTTGATCACTTATCTTAGCGATGTCTCGGTTGCGTCCGAGGCCTTCACCTCGGGCGCTCAGGGATCAACCTCTGGATTTTCATAGCTTGGTCATGTATGAGAAGAGTTATATTTTACTTCATTCTAGACAGTGTTTTTTGGGTTGTCAACGTTTTATGTAGGGTACTTATAATAAAAATAAATACCTTTTAAGTCCTCCAATAATGTTGTGTTGCATAAACTAAGTCTTGAACTATTAGGATCCTGCTGAAAAATAAAGAAGTTTTATAATAATTCTTACGAAGAAAAAAGCTGACTTCAACAGACCAAATTGAAATGGGACAACGCGGGAAGCGCCAGCTATCAAATAAAAAATAATCATCAAAATCGGTTTACCCGGCCGAATATTCCGCCGAATAGTCGAATTGATAACCTCCTACTTTTTTGAAGTCGGTTAAAATATCAACACTTGTAGGTATCGAAATCGCATACTTACTTTTACAATTCTAATTGTTGATCGACTAGGCTTTGACACAAATGTACTTCTGCGACTATTGATTGATTCATTATGTAGGGAACCTAAAACAATAAAAAACATCAATAAACACGAAAAAGTTTAACAGAATATTCACTGAAAATATAAATAAAATACCTGACATTACACTGAAACTTTGGATGGAAGTGTCAGATTGGTTTAAGTTTGAACGGCAGTTTATATGTCAACTGCCAGTATTTGTGGTATCTGGTTCGTCAAAAAAGTTTGGTTTTCACAAAATTTACAGTAGGGCGACAGTCTCGACATTTATTGCAAAGCCTTAGCTACCGAATTCAGTCGCTAACTCGTAGCAAGGCAAACATAACGATAATTGTTAGTCTCTATTTGCCAAACTAACGATTTTTGTCAGTATCTTAAGGAATATCATCGCAAACTTATATTGGTATCTCCATATTGCTGACCATCCTAAAATGTACAGACTACCATTTGATGCAAGAATCATTACTGCAACCGATGTTTGTCGCTATCTTAACTTGCGATTTCGGTAGCAAAATCTTAGCGATAAATGTCGAGACTGCGGCCCCTGAGCTAAATCATTTGGAAGCTGATGATGAATTTGGGCATTTAAAAAGCTAAAACCGGCAAACTTCGTTCCGCCTTTGAATCAAGTAACCAACATAGGTTACCTTATCGGCTGAATTAACTATTGACACCATGGCCAAAACCTTAGATGGCTCAGGGTCAGTCGGGGTGCGATGAGATCATCTTATTGGGCCACCTTACGCCCGTATCGACGCGAGACATGTCTGGTTTTGGTCAGTTCGAGTCCGACATAAGAAAGTGAAATAAAAGAAAAGTAGATGCAACAAAACAAAATGGAACTCCTCATATCGTTAGTGCAGCTGTGAAGATGGATATGAGGGTTTGTGAGGTTTCGGGAAGATGGCGAGAATAGAGTGAAGTGGATGAGAAGAGTACTGAAGGCAGATCCAACCACCATGCGGAATCTATAGCCAGGAGGAGAGAAGAGAAAGAAAGGGAGGGAGAGAAATTCAAAGAATCATGAAATAAAAATTGCCCAGAATACTCAAACAGTATCATTTGCTAGTAACATTTCTAGAACTAAAAGTTAGATAAAAATCTGAAATTGAAATACTTACTATTAAATTCCTGCATCTCCATTGTACTTATAACACTTTGTCTGTACTTTCGTCCTTTAGCCTCCATAGATTCATCCTCCAAAATAGATCTATCAAATTGATCATTCATCATGGTCATCCTTCTGTAAATGCTCAAAGATCTCTCCCATTTTTTACCAGGTTGGAGAACAATAGCTGGTTTTCCATCAAAGCATGACATTCTAGATTCTTCTCTGATACTTTCTCTAAGTAGATTAGATCGTCTAATTGATACTGCGTCACTCCTTGGTTTGAGAGAACTTTTTCTTGTTCTTATTGAGCTTTTTCTATCAGTAATATTGCTATTTCTAGTTGTAACAAACGACATTCTTGTTTCATGTTCAACTGCAGCTTCATCTGAATGTTCAGAATCTTTATTTAAATCTATTATTTCGCCATTTTCTTCAATCTTTTCACTATTTCTTTCAATATCATTTTTATCTAAATCAGTATTAGCATCAGATTTAATTTTGATATTATTGCTGAGTACAGTGTTATCACAGTTAGTACTTGAAGAGTAATTGGAGTCATTGAACATTGAAATCATTGAGTTATTAGTCACTTCATTCCTTCTCCTTGTGGTTACAAAACTAATACATTTTTCTTCTTCATTATTACTACTCAATTCATCATCATTTGATTCAATTTCCTCACTACTATATTCAGTCTTATTCTCTAAAACATCATCTTCTGTATCACTTTCAATATTAGAACTACTTGATGAAGATTTTTTTGAATCATCACAATCTTCAAAACTACCAGATTCAGTATTAATACTAGTTTCAATATCATCACTATCTGTTTCTTGGTACTTCATTTTATCATAATATCTAAAAAACGAAGAATCATTCATTCTTTGAAGCAGTATCAGAGGTTCTTTTTTTACTTTTCTTCCTAAAATAGGACTCTGTTCACTTGTGCATGTATCATATAACGAACCTTCGTCTTCAGCTGTGGACTGTACTGAGCAAGTATCATCTTTATTTTCATTATTGTTACCAGTGATGTTACTGAGATCATATTCATAGCAGTTGATATTATCAGCAATATCAATCTCATCACATTCAATAGAGTCATCTTTTTCTTCTAATATATTATTTCCTATGTTTTCAGAATCAATTACATCATTTTTAGAAATATTGTGATTGTCTATACTGAGATTATATTCTGTCTCACAATTCTGTTCATCATTTTCTATCTCGTCCATATCGTAATCAACTGTTTCATTGTTTTCTTTGAAGCATACATCATTTCCTATGTCTTCAGAATCATTAACATCTCTTTTGAGGATGCTTTCATCTCGAATACTGACCACCTGTTTTTCATATTCAATTACTTTTTCACTTTTAGCATCATTTGAAAAACCCAAAAATGGTTCAAGTTCTGTAGTGTGTAAGGAACTTATTTCAACACTGGAAATTATATTAGGAACTTCAATTATTTTATGCGGTAATGTTTCGGCCTCAATATATGTTTCTTTTTTGTGATCCAACTCATTATTTTCTTCTGTCTTAGCATTAACATTAGGACTTATATTCAGTGCTTTTTCTTCTATATTAGGATTATCTACTTTAACACTACTAAGAAGTACTACACTACAATTACTATCATTATTATCTTCAGTCAGAGTTGCATGCTTTGGACTGTTAGCTTTGCTAGTAGCTGATATGGGTGAGAACTTAAAAATAGAATCTCCTCTATACTTGACTTTGAATGGTGTACTACATAAAGGTGACTTCCGTGACAGTGGTGACAGAATATTCTTAGTCAACCTGTGTCTATTAAGTATTAGCGATCGGTTAAGAGAATCATTAGAACTGTACTTATGTTTCAATTTACTTAGTAGCGATAAGTTATTAACTATATTGTTTATAGAGTCATCAGGCATTTTAGGTTTATTATTAAACACTTTTTCAACTAATAGATCATGTGTTCTGATGTCTGATGTATTTTGTGTTGTGTTTGGTTTGTCATGAGAATTTTCCTTTTCTGTATCTGGAACAAAGCATGTAGGTAAACCTCAAATTGTCAATTATATCCTGGTGATTACAGTTTTCAGTCCTTATTACGAAGAAATTTAAGCGGTATGTAATAATAATAATAAATTCAATGTTATATTCTCACCGTAGCTGTCACTACTTGAATAGTTAATCTTTTTAGCCTTATTTGGCTTCCGTCTAGTATAGGCCCTGCCTTCTCTGTAAAATAAAAAAGAAATACATTGGTCTTTGGTTCAATTTATCTTGCTATAAAGTTTATCACTGATATACTGAAACTTAGGTAGAATATTTTCTACATAGATCTGGATTACATAAGAAATAAGGAATGATTTGTTGGATTGCACTTCCAATTTTGACAATATTTTATTTTAAAATGATGGGTCAATAGTAAGTACAAGTTTTTTTCCTTATGAAACTTAAAATTATTTTTTTTATTTCATAAAGGAACATAATATTAGATCACATATATGCAGTGTATTCAAGTAAGTTAATTCCTTCATGTCACCCAATTATTATCCAGTAGTTCTTACATGATTGAGTAACAAACATACTTCCAAATTGACATAATATTAGTCTCTAACAAAAGTTCAATTAGTGGATAAGTAGACTGTGTATTTATTAGTAGAAGATGAAATTACTTATGAACTATGTAATTGCCAGTCAGTTTTAGACCTAAAGTAATATTAATAGAATTGTAACTTCAATGCAGAAACTTACTTTTTTGATGCTAGTTGATCAAAAAGGTTTACTTTACTAGTGACAGATTCAACCTCTTTGCCTGTAGTTTCAACTGGACCTGCAGGTGACGACATAAGCAGTAGATCGAACGGATCCAGAGGTTTGTTTACACGTATGGATTTGTCTGGCGTCAGATATGCCGACCCCGATACACTTTCTCGGCAAGGAATTTCGACATCTTTAACTATTCTTTTAACATATTTCTTTTTACGTACTTTACTAGAAGCAACGCCTAAAGGATTTGAGGAGCCAACACAAGATATTTCTCGCTTCGTTTGTTTAATATTTTGTATGGAAAATGCATTATACGCTACACTCTTTTCGTCTAGGTTTTGAAACAAATCTCTACGCTCTATAACACTTGTAGTATCCTTCTTCGCTTTGTAAGTACGTCTCATGTTGAATGGCATCGCTTTAATTGACTTATTATTAAATTAAGTCAATATTTTATTCAAATTAAACATTGTTTTCGAAAATTCAATTTAAACTCGCGAACTTCGTTTAAAAAGTCAAACTGTCAAATCCGCCAAAGTGTCAAGCCGACAGATAAACTAACAATTCCTCTTGTCTATGGACAATAAAAAAACGAATAGTAAAATAGTTCGTAGACTGAGAATAAGCGTTTCGTACAACATTAAATCCTTCCGCTTTTGTAATATAGAAATAAGTTTAGAAATGCGTTTTAAACAAGCTACATTAAATAAATATATTTGCAGATAGACAAAAACGAGCACGTTCAAGTTCCTTCGTAGGACCCGGAGCACTGATGTGTATTATCATAGAGATCAGTGACCAAGAGTGACCGTGTGGTGGTGATCCAATGGTGGTCTATATTATTATAGCTAAACATTAGTTCTTCTTCTTTGACATTTTGTAAGCCGTCACCGTCAATTTAATCCTGAAAACCTGATTAAATTCATTCAGTACCTACGGTAACTTTTCACTAGAACTTCGGATATCCGGGACATCACGTTCAGTGTTTTCGTGGGTCAGTTCCAGTTCAGTCAGTCACTGCTGTTGATGCTGGCGTACAGGAGCCACTGAATATGAGTACCTATGAATCCTTTATAACAGGAGTTTGCCATAGATTATTATAAGAATATGATTGAGTGGGTAGGTGAAAAAAATAAATCATTTTTGTGAAGAATTTATATTTTAAAAATACACTTCCTGTAAAGATAAGTTTATAGTATTTAGCAGACTACACTAATAAAATAACCGCATAATTCTGCATACATGTTTTAATAATAATGATTATGAACAAATATTTTAAATCACCACTAGTTGGGCAAAGATCATCAATCTTTGGCAGAATTCCTCTCGTAGCAAGTGTCTCTGACTATATTACAATTTAAAAGCTTGAATTTATAAAAATACATAACATTTTGTACATTAAAATAAAATTATAAATTATTGCTTCCGCAAACATGAAAAAAAAAAACTACGATAATATTAAACAGACCACCCACAATTTTTTCTGTTATATGATTCTTGTGAGAAAAACTAGTATTTACTCAGATATTTATAACCTAAATAACGAAATACAAATAATAATATAGGTACATGGTCTCTGCCTACCCCAATGGGTAAGAGGCGTGATTGTATGTATTTATATACTTACATTTAGTGCCTAAACGTGTACACTAATTTCGCAAAACCCTGAAATTATGATAACCAAGTCGGCCAGTCAAAAGTTGCTAATAGATGAGTTGATCAACAAATTGCACACTGAGTTGATTCCCTATTGCCATAGAGAACTAAAGGCTGTAATATCAATTTATTGGAATAAACTATGCTTTATCAGTAGTATATTTAACAAAACTTTAAGTTATCTTCAAGTCAGCAGACAAGCACACGGCCCACCTGATGGGAAGCGGTCACCGTGGCCTATAGACGTGTGCAACATCGGGAGCGTCACACACGCGCTGCCGACCCTGGAGGGAGGGCGAAAGTTAGTCAAGTTAATTGTGATTCAATAGTTAGAAAGAAAGAAAAAAAAGAAAAAAAGAAAAGAAAGAATTGGAACATTAGCTTAACCATTGAAAAATTATCATCATAATGAATCTAGGCTCAGTACAATATCGTCAACTCAGATTGAATCGTATTAAAACCGAAAACCGATTGACACGGAAAATTTCTTTGAAACTTCTAAAACAGTCCTCCAAAAATTTATGAATTTCTCTTTCATAATACACCCACTCATTGGCAACAATTAACTTTCGAGTTGAGTTTGAGTGATTATTAAACGATAAGAAATAATGATTATTGCTGATGGGTAATTTCGACCCAGATTAAGGAAACCTCACGCTCTGTTGGGTTCCTCTGGTACCATTTAAAAATTGATCAACTAAAATATAATAGTAACCAAATTGATACATAACATTTGTAGTGGAACAAAAGTACTAAGCGCTTAAAAATAAATAACAAGTTCTAACTCTCGGTTTACACTGCACAGTATGTTATAAAACATATTTACATAGTTTAGATCCTAAAATAAAATTGTTTATGTTAAAAAATATTTAAGTATGTGTAAATCTATATTACAATATCTTGTGTTTAAACCAAGAGATAGACAATAAAAGGAATGGCCATAAGTTTTCAATATTTTACAATTACTGTAATTGCACATAATTATTTAGGTTTTTGTTGATCAAGTACAGTCAGCACCTAATACAGATGAACGTGTAAAATGCTCCACAATTCGTATACACACAGTATGTTGATCATTAAAAGGTTAAAAAAAAATAATTGAAATAATATGGTATTATGTTCATAGACTAGGTGCTGCCTTTACTTAAAATTCTGAACCTCTAACTGCAGTTGTATCGAATATCAACATTACAAAATACTAATAATTTTATTATTTTTATGGCTTTTTTTATAATAATTTCTTTCCACAAAAAACTAGGACTTGCATGCTCAAATTTTTTTGATAAGTCAGATTTTTTTGCGGACGGTAATTAATATTAACTAAAAATGTTATTATTGAAACAGTAGGCTGTCGCTAAACGAAAAAAGGTAACAAAATTGCAACACATTGAATGCTTCCACTTAAACTGCTAGTTACTGTGTGTGCAGTACTACAAAACCTTCGTTCTGAAATCGTGACGTCACAAGTGCATACACACTGGTACCATTTAAAATATACCTTACATTTTAAGAAAGTAACAACTTAGTTGGCTTAGGACGTTTTAGACAGTCCGGAACTAGGTGTATTCGTCTACACCAAGAACTTTAGGTCCAAGGTAACCCCACCTGCAAGCCGATGCACCTCCTGATTGAAGGATGAGGCTCTGGTGCAGGCTTTCTTTCGAGTTTATGCACCCGTATAACACACAGTTGAAGAAACTATGGGTTTGATATTTTTACACCCAGCATAATATATTATGTTAAAAAACCCATGTATAACAAAAAGAATATAAATATAAAAAAAAAAACAATAAGAATTCGAAGGCCAATATCTCTTAATCTTTACCTAACGTATAGTAATTTAATTTTCAAAATTTCACATGAACTTTCAATAATAGAGTTGCAAAAATCTATCACATAGTGACCTCAAGCTACACACGTGGTAAGCATTCTTAAAGTTTATTAGACATTGACACAAATGATGGCAGGCAGCGTTTTAAATTTATCATCAACTTTTTATAGAAGTACTCATCAAATACCAATTGATAAGTAATTTTTCAAGATAATCTGTGGCAAGGAGGAGTGGGCGAGCGGATTCCAGGCTCTGTGCATGCTTTGAATGCACACTAACTACTATTAAAATAGTAGTAGGTACATTAAAAATATAGTTATAGGACACAAGTGAAATGGCATCTTGGGTTAGGTTGAATCTGGTCAACTTTGGCCATAGCTGTACTTAAAAAGATTTTACTTACAATTTTTTAATAATCTAGGTATAGTAATGTAAAATAATATAATTCAGAAACGATTCAATCAATTAATCAATAACGCACATATGGTTCGCGCTGCATGATTGACAGCGATGTGAATTGCAAGGGACCATGATAGATCCTTGCAATTCACTTCACCATGTCAAATAATATTGAATGTGAATGCCATGTGAATATTGTTCAAAGCAATCTAGGGACAGAGTTATTCTCTATTCGAGAGTAAACATAGAGGCCATGAATAAAAAATCTCCCTATTCTGTGGAACCAAAATACATGATAGGTAAAATATTGTTGATAACTAATATCTGAAGCATCAGCTTTGCTTCGGGAATATAAAAGCATGAATATTATAAATGTAAATATTATAGAAATGATTAAATATAATATATCTGGGAATGAGTTGTCTGAAGACCCAATGGCCAAAATTAGTCAGATTACTGTATGTTAATTTTTAAACATATAATAATTGTAGAGACAATGCGTCAGTGCCACAAACAGTATAAATGCTTGCTACTTAATCGCATACAATCAAATAACGAAGTGGACTGACTACTGTCTGCAGCTACCTTACAATATTCCATGAAAAGTTTACCTAATTATTCTTACGCGAAGTTTTAGCTATTGCATCTAATTTAATTTATTGAACACCACAGAACAGAACACTTTTAAGTGACAATATGACACTGCAACTATGTCTATTGTTATATTACACATAGTGTGAGACGAAGAATGAATATTATAACAGTCAATATAGTGGCCCTAATAATTCGGAACACCCCGCAAAATACCAGTATTATTCATATAACTCTTAAATTCTACTTAATAATAGAATATTTATGTCCCTTTCAATATATTGTGATAAGATTACCAATTACCATAGATTCTAATATAGCTGATACACTGAAAATAAATCGGAGATTAACGAAACATTTAAAAAAAAAATCTCTGCACTTTTTGATATCTTGATCTTGACATTCTGAACATTTTTGAAACATTTTGTATTTTTTTGGACATTTTGGGGGCTGACGATTTTTTACCTGACCAAATGTATACAACTATTTTTTTGGACGTATTTTTTGAAATTTACCCGCCAATTGATTTATATGGAGGTCAAATGGCAATAAAAGGTAAAAAATCAAACTTTAATCGCGATGTCGCACTAATTAACTGTTTGTTCGAAGTTAATGCCTCTACATGTTTTAACTAGATAATAATTATTTAGCTATGGTTAGTGGTGACAAGATTTTCCTCAGAAAGAAGCTTTTTTTGTAACATCAAAGTATTAATATGCTGCTGACTGTACATTGGTTTAATGTAATATATTTATCGGTATTAATATAATGTATAATGAGATTTCTTTCTTTATTCTGTTCTGAGTTTTGTTTAGAGTGTTGTTATTTTTTTTAATTAATTTAATTTAATTATTTCGTAATTTTTAATTAGTTTTGAGTCCAATTCAAATCGTGCATTTATGTGCAAGGCATATAATATGCCTTCTCTCAATAATTATCAAGTTTTTTTTTTCCTTTTTTATATTCAACTCGTCATATTATTCGGGTCTTACAAATCAGACTTTAAAACACCGAAAATTAAAATGAAATATTAAAAAACAACTATGCTAATTTATGAACACAAATTAGAACAGTTATTTACATGACATATGCATGACATTGAGTCATTTAATTACCGTTGATTTCAATATAATCACTTTACAAAAAATAACATGCATTATTTGCATATTGCACAAAGTAAAAATAAACATTTTCAGTGTAACAACTAATTATATACAGCCTATAAATTTGTGCATACAAATTGAGTAATAATAAATATCACATGATTTTAATTAAATTCGGATGCACCTTACATTTATGAGAACACATCGATGGGACGGGGTGACACCGTTGCCAGATTGTGCGTGGGACTTGCTAAAGGATCTCCGATGTGAGATTCGTGTCTCTTAGCTTCAAGCGTGGCTTGTTTCACAGCCTCTTTGTATGTACCTCGCTTTTTCTTGTTGAATCGTATCTGGAATGTAAATAAATATCATTTTACAATTGATAAATACTAAACTATCATTTTATAATTGATAAATAGTAAATGGTAAACATCGTGTTATTTTTTTTAATTTTGGAGGTTATATCAAACATGCTCCATGCTTTGCAGATGGCAGTCACTTCCATAAAGGTAAGGATAGATTCACATCCTCTCTTACAGATTGGTTTTCCACATTTGAAATGCGGTCTGCTGATATGGGTTTCAAATCTTTGGATACAATTATTCCTATTACCTATTTCTTCTATGATCAGATATTAATTTTCATCCTCATAATATAATTGTGATCAGAAATAATTAGCGTCAAAAATGACTTGCTGCAAATTTTTTTACTAAAGATTCTTGCCCGGTGTCACAAAACAGAATTTTTTTTTAATGTTCCTCAATTAATTATTATCCTTAGTCCTGAATATTACGAACACAATAAAAAGAAATCATCCAAATCGACACAGCTGTTCTCAAGTTTTTGTGTTTTACAAAAAACTTAGTATTTTTTTTTCTTTAATAAATCTTATAGGCGTATACCATTTAATCTATCATTTCGATGATTACAACTTTTTTGTAATACAATATAAACAATAAATCACACAATTGATATAATAATCATTATTGCTGATAGTAATTTATTGATAAATGACATTCAAGATATAATAAGAAACTTGTTATCACAAATGATAACAAGTTTAGCCTATAATGATAGTTATTTGGGAAAAGTAAAAAGCTTACACTTAAGATTACTCACTATTATTTTCTGGTGGCTATATATAGATACTCACACCTTTCTCCCTCTGGGGTAGACAGAGAATACAACTTTGGCACTAAAAACACTAAAAATATTTTAAGGATTTGAAAGCTATACACACCTTATAATCCTCCAAGAACGGGCTTAAGCTATCACATGGCATTAACGATGACGTTGTTGATGCATACCATGACACATGTGCCCTAGATGTTGATGTAACGCTTAACACCCGACCAGGCCACCAAGGAAATCCAACAACTTTACCCCAAACAACATCTCCAGGCGACACACGTAGTAATCTTCCTCCACTACTATTTTCCGGACCATTCGCAGGAAAATCCGGCACCAGCTCGTTATCCCAGTCCTCTGAACCACTTTCTATCATCTCATTTTCACTGTGTTTTTCATACGAATTACTACTTAACCTTCGTAAGCTTATCGAAAGCTTCTGTTTCATGCAATGCTCTTTGATATCACTAAAATAATCCACAGCTTCACCATCCAACGTTTTACTTGTATTTTCATCCCTTTTCTTCTGATTCTTATATTTCTTTTTATGTTTCACTTTATGTTTATGTTTCTTTTCTAACGGATCTAATGCTGGACTTGTAACATTATTGTGAGGTGACAACGCACCAATATGCTTAGGTGACTCATGTTTTTCTATGGTAGTCGATTTTTTCGCTTGCTTTTTAGCTTTCTTTAGTGCTTTTTTAGCTGCTCTACTTGAGTCCGTTTTCACAGGTTTTCCCATATCACATGAGACACCTGAATCTTCATTGAAGTCTCCCGAAAGAGGTGGAATTTTGACTACAGTGCCTTCTCCTTCCCCAAAACTTATTTTTAATGTCCTGGCACTTGAAAACATAGAACTAAATGACATATCATTTTCATCTTTCAGGTCATCTTTATCTCCATCAAGGTCATCAGAAACACTGACAAAAGCCATTTCCTGAGTTTCGGTTTCATTACTAGATTTATCACTTCTAATTAGTTTTTCACTAGCCTTATTGGAATTTTTTGGTGGGCCTTTTATGGCGCTTGTGATTTCATTGGGTTGCAGTCTTGACAGCTTAGGTATAAGCATGCCCCCGACTAAATATTTTTTCACTGTTCTTGATGACTCAGTGTGCGGCGATGTATCGTCATCAGATTCTAACTTGCGTTTTTTAGACACGTCTACGTTTTCATTGTTTTCGTTACAGATTCCCTTACAATTTGAGCACAAGACCTTCCGAGGTCGCAGTCGGACGGTCATCTTTTGCTGTGGTTTGCCTTTCGGCCCAGGTTTCCTGGATCTTTGTACATTTTCAGTCGCATATTGAGGTTCTTGGTAAGTGAATCTTTGACTAGCGGAATGTAATTTATCGGTTTCATCTGCCGGTGCAGGCTTTTTAGAAAATGCTGGGTGGAGACTGTATACTCCAAATGGTAAATTACTGGAAAATATAGTGGAATGTGTATAAAATTAGCAGGTTTAACGCAATAATCGATAAAGTCACAATATCTTGTATTTCGATTACCTACCCTTTATTGGAGTCCAGAAGCACACCTTGGAACTTTTTATCGTCAGTGCAATAAGAAACAACAATTAGATCTGCTAGAGCTTCTTCAACATTCACTAAAATCTGAGAATTTTTAATAATCGTCATATCGGCTGTTTCTGCGACAGCCGCCATATTTTATGGCTCCATAGCATAGACAAGAATTTATAGTAGAATTAATTTGGCAATGGTAAATCAGAATAAAATACCTACTTCGATAAAATCAGAGAATAAAATCAAAAAAATCTTCTTACATCATGCATTTAAATTATTGCAGGCTTTGAAACTTAACCTTTTATAGCATCACGCCTCCGTTTAGCGTTTGGTCCCGCTACCTGCTAAATAACTTTTGGAGCTGGAGCCTTAGAGGCGGAGCAGACTTTCCTCTCATGTTTCGTAGCTTGGATGGCAAGGGTCAATCCGCGAAAAACCAACAATTGCGAATATATGCTAATAATAAATTAGTTATCATAATAGCTTTCTTTTTTTACTTTGCATGATATGTCTTACATATTTTCACGTAAGGCGCCGGTATTTAAAATAGTACACATCCTTTATTAAATTTATTATTTCAATAAACACGCACCAAACGTCATCACCGTTTGCAAAAAAACGTCGAGTAATAAAGTTCCACAATTATTTTCCAAAAATTGTACTAGCACTTTCCGTTTTTTCTTTCATACTTCGAAAGTACACATTATCTACAATAACATAACGAACCATGATGTGATTTGATATCAAATATCATATAAAAATAAATTAAATAAATTTTGTCACGAAAATTCGTCATCACCGTCGCGGCACCGTCAACGATGTATTCCTCGAAAATTCTATGTACCTAGCCCAATCTAGACGCCCTAGATGTCCTTTCCCAGTCTCTCTAATGATGCGGAGCGCAGTGCACGTCAATTTTATCCACGCAGGAGTCTTAAAATTTTCAACTTACATTGCTTAGGGGCAGTGTGTCACGTATTTGCATCATCACCATTATCAGAGAAATTTAGGTAAGCACTAATTACTAGATTTTTTTAAAATACCCACGCTAACCGTATTTTATGTACAATACCATAAAAATGGTTGGTTGTGCTCTCTGCAGCATGGTATTTAGTTTAAAAAATCATAAGCTATCAAACGTCATAACCATTATCATCATTACCATTTGTTTTCTATTAATGGTAATGATAATATGTGAATGGTAATGATATTGCTCTATGTGTTTTGTGTGTTTATCTCATGTAAATTCTTATTTGGGTGATGTTGACTGACCCTGGGCCACCGGGAAAGGGGAGTGGGGCAAGCATCGCCCGCAGGGTGCGTTCCTGGTATGGGCGCGAGTGGGCAGAGGCTATTCACCAGAAGCTGATAACCGTGATCCAAACCCACAAAAACACACAAATCCCACAAAGTAATGCTGCAAGAAGGCTTACATCAGAGCGGATGCCCAGTGCATTGCACGGTTTGGGTAGGCTTGTGGCGCACCCCACGGGCAGTTGTGGCTGCTGGCACCTGGCCAAGGCCGTGCAACCACATCCTTATCAGGCAACGCCATATTCGTGCAGTGCTGCAATCACTCGATGTCCGGCAAGCCAGTGGTCCCGATGGAATTCCAGCAGTGGTTCTAGGTAATTGTGCAGCGCAGTTGTCTCCCATGCTTACGCGTCTGTACTGCATCTCTTACACTTCGGGCGCACGACACGCTTTCTCTATGCCTGGCTCTTACGTCACAGGGTTCCTTTGAGGAGGTAGAGGCAAACTTGAATGCCGCACTCGAGGACTTGAGCTCCTATTACGACAGCAATGCGCTGAAGCCCAACCCCTCAAATACCACACCTTAGCAACGGGCAGCGTCAGCTTGACATTCGGTGGCGTGGTATCAACATCGTCCACTGCAAGCACTCCAAAATATCTGGGCGTTACTCTGGACAGGTCCGTCACGTTTAGGAAGAACTGCGAAAACCTCAAGCAGAACGTCTGCGCTCGTAATAACCTTCTTAAAAGGCTGACGAGTACAACCTGGGGGGCCACACCACACGTGCTGCGGGCAACGGGGCTCATTCTGTGTTATTCAGCTGGTGACGCTGGGCTAGTGGATGTAGCACTAAATGAGGCCTGCCGGATAATAACTGGCTGTCTAAAGCCGACTCCGGTACGGCTGCTATACCCACTGGCTGGCATTGCACTTCCCGGCGTTCGCAGAAACGTGGCATGGAGAGGGGCAAACTGGAAGCGGACCACCGACACCCTATGCATGGCCACCCTTACGTTCCACAAAGGCTGAAAAGCCGAAAGAGCTTTTGGGTATGCGTCGCTACCGCTGACAGTGAACCCCCAAAAGCCATAGTGACTCGCTGGAGAGCTCAAAGTCCGTTACCGACCCCTTTTGTTCCGTGGGCGGAAAGCCTCCCACCTGGACACGACCTTTCCTGGACCACGTGGAAGTCTCTAAATAGACTTCGGACACAGGTCGACCGAAGCAAGGAGAATCGGTCAAGATGGGGGTTCTCGGGCAGTGCAAGCCTGCGGTGCGAGTGTGGAGTTTCCCCGCAGACTATGGCCCACCTATTAACGTGTGCTGCATGCCCATGTACTTCTTGCAAACCAGAGAAACTCATGAGTGCCTCTGAGAACGCAATCCAGGTAGCAGCACACTGGGAAAGTTAAATCTGAGAGCAGAAATGCCATCGATACGATAGAAGAAGAAGAACACTTCGGGTACAGTATCGCCAGCTTGTGCAGCCGATCCCCAAGGAAGGGAATTATTGACCCATAGCCGTCACCTCAGTGCTGTGTGAGGTTTTTAAGCATATCATTAACGCACAGCTCATGCGTCACCTAGAGGGTCATTCCCTAATTAATGATCGGCAATATGGCTTCGGGCCGAAACAGTCAACGGGTGATATTCTATCGTTTGTCACCCATCTAGGGGGTGAGGCTTTGGGCAAGTATAGTGAGTCATTGGCTATCAGTCTTGACATCGCCAAAGCTTTCGATAGGGTCTGGCACAAGTGGATGCGGCTCGGAACCTCCACGTCGTGCACCTGGGCAACGGAGGCGAGCAGCGCCTCCCACTTGCCACGGGAGACGCTGCTGCCTGCGGCAAATCCAACCGAAGTGGGAGCGGCCGTCTAGAGGGCTGCTCCGAGTCTCTCCACGTGTCCTTCTGACTAGCAGATGGCACAGTGGGGAGCAAGCGGGGGGCAAGGTGGGGTGTAGGGGGACAGGACGGCCACCTGTCACCCTAAACCATACCATCGGTGATATGGCGTGATGCTCGCCCCACCCCTCCTTTCATGGGGTCGAAGGGGCCATCTTAAAACCGTAGATGGCCCGGGGTCAGCTGGGGTGCGAGGGATATGCCCATTGGGTAACCTTACACCCCGGTAATTAAGGCCCGAGACGGCATGCGGTTTTAGTCGGTTCGATCCCAACATAACGACCCCCGATGGCCGACGGGGGTGGTATCCATGGGGATTTCCGCACGATAAAAAATGGGTCTGGCACAAGTCGCTTATTTCCAAGCCGCCTGCTTTTGGTCTATCTCCACTGTTATGCAGCTGGATTGAGAACTTCCTGCAGGAGCGCCGCATTCGAGTGCTCTGTGATAGGCGTAGGGGTCCGTTTTGTCGCCTACTCTGTTTCTTCTTCATATCAATGAAATGCTGTCAGTAGGCAGCATTCACTGCTATGCAGATGATAGCACCTTACACGGACGATATCACGGTCACCCTGCGAACAAGCAGGCTGACGTAGGGGAAAAAAGACAGCTTCTTGTCACTGAGCTTGATCGGGTCCTGAATCACATTTCGCAATGGGGCTCTGAGAACCTGGTCGAGTTCGATGCCAAGAAGACGCAGGCTTGTGTGTTTACAGCAAAGGTATCTCCTTTCTTTCCCCTCCCTGCTCTTCGGGACACTCCACTGCCACTTCAGGATAACCTAGATACTCGGCATGGATGTTCGCTGCAAACTGACTAATAATAACTACATCGAGAGCATCATCAAAACGGCCTCGCGGAAACTCGGAGACCTGAACAAGGTGAGGCGGTTTTTCACACCGGAGCAACGGTATCTTCTATACAAGACACAAATCCGTTCCGGCGTAGAATACTGTTCTCATCTCGACGTACAGGCCGTATTATTAGGACTCCTCAAGTTACCAACGCTCTCGAACCGTTACAATTACGTCGAGAAGCCTCTTTGGCAGTTTTCGGAACACTCACCATGGTAGAGGCGGTACCTCTACCATGGTGAGTGTTCTGATGAGCTCCACCAACTAGTTCCATCCTCTCCTTTCCTATACAGAACAATACGTACAAGGCTGAGATGTCACCCTCATACCGTGCTTTTTGCCGCTCAATAAAGACCTAGAATTCTTTAGCAGCCCACGTGATTTCTTCCTCCTACTACAGTCCCGGGTCCTTGCGGGGCGTGAAAAAGCATTTGATAAGGCCGTCAAGTTGAGGGCCACCATTATGGCACTGTCGGTGTATGTAATGGGGACCTCCTTCCGGAGGTGAGGTGAAGTCATATTATTGACGTAACTGTCGGTTACGTCAATATGACTTCTACTAAAAGAAAAAAAGTTTATTTGCAATATTCTATTATGTTTATAGTGATTTAACAAAGGAGAAACAAGTGTTATTCAGTTTTTCATCATTCCCATTAACATATCGTCATTACCATTATAGAAAAATCATTACCATGCTATAGACGTCATTACCATTTCAATTAAATAACTTTGAAGATCAATAACTTCTGATTCTCTTGTTGGATTTTAGTGCCTCCAATAGTTTTGTAAAGTTTATTAAAAAACCTTTAAATATAATGCGTTTGACACGCATTTCCGACAAGTTTCAAAAAAAGTTCAAAATAAATAAGAAAGAATCAAAACGGCGGATTCACCCGCAATCGTTCTCAGAAAACCGACATGCAAATCAAAAGTAATAAGTGGAACTCAGGTTTCAAAGTGTAAGTTTAGATGAACTGGGTTTTGAGGATAATGATAATGGGATAAGTTTTACAGTTTGTCTTAAATATTTACTAAAAATTTCTACCAGCTCTCCTACTACGCACTAGTACGCGCACACCCTAAGTTCCGCTTAAGTTATGGATAAGTGTGGATAAGTTCCTTTTCCGTTATGTCAAAATTGACAAGTAGGTAAATGTCAATTTCAGTTCCACTTGCTGTCATGAGTGTCATGCTGTCAGCCAGCCCTGTTATGTGGACGAATGGAATAGCCGGATAGCAAGCAAATTCGTGCGATCGTCCGGTGATTTTTGCATTCTCCGTTCTATAATAGCTCGGGTTAAGTTAAGCGCAACTCCAATAAAAATCAGCTGTTGTATAGAGAATCAAATAAAGGCTAAACAGATCAGCGTAAGTAGAATTTTATATTTTTTTCTTTCAATAATAATTGTATGTTTTGATACTTACATAATCCATTCAAAATTATGCCGAAAACATTGATTTAACTGTTGTTTTTGTCGTATTATAATTTCACATTATTCAAGGTCTCCGATTCTCAGTCGGTTGCTCTCCAACCAGTTTTGTGTTAAGTCTAAATTTGATCTTCGATATTACTGCAGTTTAACGCTGTAAGATTGTCGATTTATCAATAATGTTATTGCTTATATATTAATACCATTAATAAATAATTATTAATTAGTGATTTAGAATAATTGCGTACTGGTTTATCTATTTTATAATCGAAAATCTTCCTCACAGTTATTAAATTTCATAATATTTAAATGTTTCAATGTATGTATGTGGCTTAGGAAGCTTTGGGAGATGAGGAAAAAGGGATTGTGAGCTACCATCTTCTCCTTTTCCACAAGATATAAAACAACACACCTAAAACAATAAAAAAAAAAAATTTGAGCTGCACTTTTTTTATTCTAAATATTCTTCTATAGTAAGTAAATAACCTACCTGATCCTAATAATATTTTTTATTTAGAGTTGATCTCTTTCAAAATTGAAGACTAAAAGACAGACAGACATAATATCACAAATCTACACGGACACTGCTTGTTACATATATTCTGAAAATAGGTATTCATTTCTAACCAATGTCTTATATCCACAGAATGGCCTTCCAACATAGAATAGATATAACCCAACCGCTGTATGATCAGAGCACTTTTATCGGAAGGTTTAAGCATTTTGCTGCCATAACTAACCCACTGTTATCGCTAACATCAGAAAAGGAGCTGCTGGCAGCAAAAGAATTATATTTCCAGTATAAGTAAGTATTTGGGCCTTTAGCAGTAAACTTATGTTTTTAAAACATGTGATTTCAAAGCTTATGAAAACTTATAAGATATTAATTATTCTAAATCTGATTAAATATGAATAGGTGATTTTAAAAGTGGTTCTCCACGAAAGTGTAGGTAGTTTTTTTGACAGACCATAGATACCTACAAAATAACGAAGGTTTTTTTCCATTTTTCCTTTAAATCAAATTGATTTCACATGTTTTGAAAAGATGATGTTGCTGAATTGGGCACCTGGTCAATGTTTATAAAACATTTCGTTTCTAATAATCAAAAGATCAATAGTTTATCTCCTGGGCCATACTTAGTTACCCAGCAACATAGGCAGACATGACGAAACACTTCGGTTTTAGTTGGTCTGATATACCCAGCTTATCATTTACTCCGGTGAGGAGAACCCACTTAGGTTTCTGCAAAAAAAGGAGTCAGTCATATCGTCAAGAGTCGGAAGACATTAATTTAATAAGCTTTATCCATTCAGGAAGGGTATCAGACGGTTTTTGAAGGGTTGGCAGCGCAAGTGTGACTCCCCTGGTGTTGCACACGTCAGGCCACGGTGACCACTTCCCATCAGGTGGACCGTGTGCTTGTTTACCACCTAAGTGGTGTATAAAAATCCAATTATCCAGTGATATTAGTGTTAGTATGCGATCTTGAAGTCGGGAAGGCAGCCTTAAACAAATATTTGCATTGAGCAGGCATCAAACCCACAACCTCAAACGTAGCAGTCGAACACTAACACCACGTTACAGACGTCATCAAATACTATTATCTTTTTTTTTAGAGCCGGCAAGGAGCCACTAGGCACAAAATTTGAGGATGTAGTCCGTGCCAAGAACCTGTACGAGTCAGCCTTCCACCCGGACAGCGGTGACCTGCAGAATGTTTTCGGCAGGATGACCTTCCAGATGCCTGGAGGTTGCCTGGTCACGGGCGCTATGTTGCAGTGGTACAGGTATGTTCACAGAATAAAAAAAAAAGCATCTACAAGTAGAAGTAGCATATGCATCCAATGAGTAGTATTAGAAATCTGTGCGAGTCTATTTTTTGGCGACAAAGATTTTTTTATATTTTTACTTAGATACTACTGTCTTTCAATGTTCTGTGGGTATGTTAAATGCTGACGACACTCATATTATTAAACTAGCCTTTGCCGGCGGCTCCGTCCGCGTGGACTTCGGTTTTCGCGTTTTGTGACCATAATTTCCAGTTCTACTCAACCAATGAGGATCAGTCACTTTTTTAGCTGAGTATGCAGTTTTATAGACCTAAAAAAAACAATAAATTCTGTAAAAAAAATATTTGAATCGGATCAAAAATGACGAAGTTATAGCCATTTTAGTGCGGTAATCTCAAAAACGCTCGCCACCGCGTAGAAATACCCTGTGACGTCATGGCTCACCTCGTCGCGCGTCGCCGCTGCGCCGCGCCGCGCCGCTATGGAGAAATATAGGGCTATTCGGATAAAACATTTGATGATTTTTTTTTAAATTATAGAATTAAGTATTTTTTCTTTTTTTTATACTACGTAGGTGGCAGACAAGCACACGGCCCACCTGATGGGAAGCTGACATCGTGGCCTATATGGACGTGTGCAACACCAGGGGTGTCACACGGGGTGTCACCAGGGGTTCTGCCGGAAGGGGGGGGGGCGGACTAGGAAGGGGTGGAGAGGCTAGGAAGAGGGAGGGGAGGAGGGGTACAGTGAGCTCTGGCTACCCTACTTACCTCGGGGAACACAACACTATGGTTATTATAGCCGCGGTGTCCTGTAGGGCGGAGGTACTACGCCAGTCGGACTGCTCAGTTTGGACGGGAGATACCGTCGGGTCCCACCTATTATTATAGTATTAAGTATTAAGAATAATATATTATATGAAATATTTATTATTTCATTTGTAGTGGTTCGATAGTATTTTAAGGCATGTTGGAAATCAAATACTTATATAACCCGTGCGAAAATCCCCACGGATATCACCCCTGTCGGCCATCGGAGATAAAGATAAGATAAAGATAAAGATAAAGATAAAGATAAAGATAAAGATAAAGATAAAGATAAAGATAAAGATAAAGATAAAGATAAAGATAAAGATAAAGATAAAGATAAAGATAAAGATAAAGATAAAGATAAAGATAAAGATAAAGATAAAGATAAAGATAAAGATAAAGATAAAGATAAAGATAAAGATAAAGATAAAGATAAAGATAAAGATAAAGATAAAGATAAAGATAAAGATAAAGATAAAGATAAAGATAAAGATAAAGATAAAGATAAAGATAAAGATAAAGATAAAGATAAAGATAAAGATAAAGATAAAGATAAAGATAAAGATAAAGATAAAGATAAAGATAAAGATAAAGATAAAGATAAAGATAAAGATAAAGATAAAGATAAAGATAAAGATAAAGATAAAGATAAAGATAAAGATAAAGATAAAGATAAAGATAAAGATAAAGATAAAGATAAAGATAAAGATAAAGATAAAGATAAAGATAAAGATAAAGATAAAGATAAAGATAAAGATAAAGATAAAGATAAAGATAAAGATAAAGATAAAGATAAAGATAAAGATAAAGATAAAGATAAAGATAAAGATAAAGATAAAGATAAAGATAAAGATAAAGATAAAGATAAAGATAAAGATAAAGATAAAGATAAAGATAAAGATAAAGATAAAGATAAAGATAAAGATAAAGATAAAGATAAAGATAAAGATAAAGATAAAGATAAAGATAAAGATAAAGATAAAGATAAAGATAAAGATAAAGATAAAGATAAAGATAAAGATAAAGATAAAGATAAAGATAAAGATAAAGATAAAGATAAAGATAAAGATAAAGATAAAGATAAAGATAAAGATAAAGATAAAGATAAAGATAAAGATAAAGATAAAGATAAAGATAAAGATAAAGATAAAGATAAAGATAAAGATAAAGATAAAGATAAAGATAAAGATAAAGATAAAGATAAAGATAAAGATAAAGATAAAGATAAAGATAAAGATAAAGATAAAGATAAAGATAAAGATAAAGATAAAGATAAAGATAAAGATACAGATAGGAGGAGGACCACCACAGGAGGTGGTTATGTCACACTCGAACCGACGAAAACCGCACTTGCTCGCGTAAGGTTACCCAATAAAGAATTTCGCTTGCACACCGCTGACCTTGGGCCATATACGATTTTGAAATAGCCTCATCGACCCCTCCCCCCCCCCTTTCCAGGAGCAAGAAGAGGACACCGTGGCTCGCAAACCCGAGGGGTCATCTTGAAGCCGGAGATGGTACGGGTCAGCCGGGGTCCGAGGGACATACCTTTTGGGCAACCTTATACCTCGGCGCTAGAAAACCCGAGACGGCGTGCGGTTTTAATCAGTTCGATTCAAACATAAAACGTCCCGGTTGGAGGTGTTTATATTTTTGTCAGTCCGCCGAATTGACTGCACCCCGCCTGATGGTAAGCCGAGGTGCAGTCCTAAAAGTAATGGACATCATTACATCAAAACTTGAACACTTTCCCAAATATCTAACTATAACTGGATGTCTAGGTATACAATCACTCTACCCTTATTTGCCCCCTTAGGGGTGGATTTTTGAAAACCGCGATTCACGGGGTACGTTTATTTTTACCAGAAGCAACTGTATCAAATTTCGTGCTTCTTACTTTCAAAATAAAGGACTTTCCATGCAACCAGCCATCGCCTATTTTACGCCTTTAGTAGTGAAATTTTGAAAACACTGATATACTTTATTTCTAATCAGAAGTAGGTATATGAATTTGAATGCGTCTAACATTGAAAATGAAGAACTTTCATACAAATGTTTATGCCTTATTTTGCCACCTTAGGAGTAAAAATTCTAAAAATCCGTTCTTAGTGGATTCCTACAACATAAAAAGCATCTACTGTCAAAATTTCAAGTTTGTAGGTCCAGCGGTTTAGGCTCTTCGTTGATGTACGGTCTGTTTATCAAAGGGCATCGCACACGATGTGAGCGATGACGTCATCGACAAAAATCCAGCGAGAGTGTGCGTTTTAAAATAGCTGTTTTTAAATCTTCGATAACTTCGTCATTTCTTGTCGGATTTTAATCATTTAAAAAACAAAATGCTTAGAAATGTGTAGCGCATACGTTTCATTAATTAAAAATTAAAAGTTCTGTTATGTGACTGATCCTCATTGTGATGAAATAATATGCATAAGACTTTAAGTCTGACCAAGACCTATAAAAAAACCCATCAAAATCCTTTCAGTAGTTCTTGAGACGAAAATTCCAAAAACAATTTTATGTGTCCAGAATCATTCAAAGTTTACGTAGTATAAAAAAAAGTCAAAGTCAAAAATAATTTATTCTGTATAGACTATTAAACGGCACTTACAAAACGTCATACAATGACCCAAGTTTTGCGGCAATTCTCACGGGTACCACCCCTAAACCACGTCTTGGGTCTTCAAACGCCAGGGTGTAAGGTGCCTCTGCCTCGAAAGGAAAAAGGCGTCAGAATATTATGTATCCTTCTTCAACCTAGCGTTAATTCCCAGTCGCATCCAAAGCTTTCACCTCGGGAGTCTAGGGTCCGCTTTACTAGTCTTAACTGCGAATTCGGCTGGAGCTCGATATTTTCCGTGAAGCGACTGCCATCTGACCTTCACAACCCAATGGTGACATTAGGCGATATCGAAGCATTGCAGCTGTTGGACTTTTTAGGGCTCCAACTACCCGTAACGACTGCCAATAGATGTTTGTATGGCAATCGGACCGACGGCTTATATATGTATGTATGTATGTATGTATGTATGAATCACTGTAGTGGGAATGTAGGTGGGTTAAGTCTCAAAAAATTAACAATGAGCAATTTTTTGGCAATGGCGCGTCTAGTGCAGTCCATCACACGAGATTGTAAAGAATGTTATATAATTATAGTTGTCATGCGCATTGAGGGCGTGACTCTGACGTCACAGCATCAAGTGTTGCCAAGGAATGTTGCAATCCCATAATTATTTGTGTATATTTACGGCAGGCACTTAAAATGTTTGGTCTGTATCAACAAATTGAACAGTTCTAGCTGATATGGACATAGTATGATAATAAAACTAGCTGTTGCCCGCGGCTCCGCTCGCGCGAAATTCTATTCCCGATACCGTGACTCACGGGTACCCATTCCCGGGATAAAAAATAGCCTATTTATTCCAGACTATAATCTATTCAGTGTACCAAATTTCAGCCAGATCCATTCAGCCGTTTTTGCGTTAAAGAGTAACAAACATACATCCAGACATCCAGACATACATTCTAACAAACTTTCGCGTTTATAATATTATTAGGAAGTAGGATAAATTATTCCACCCTCTCCTTTCCTATACAGAACTAGACGCGCCAGGCTGAGGTAATATCCTCACACAGTGCAATCGATTTCACCAAGAACCAAGCGGTTCGGTGCCTCTTATATTTACCGCACCATAAAGACTTGGAACTCTTTACCAACGCATGTGTTTCCTTCCTCCTATAGTCCCGGGTCCTTTAAGCGGGGCGTGAAAATGCATTTGATGAGATCGTCAAGCTGAGGGCCGCCCCTGTAGCACTATCGGTGTATGTAGTGGTGACCCCGGTCCTGAGACTTAACTTTTAGCTTACCATAAGGCGAGGTAAAGTCATTTTAACGTATCCCATATAAAAAAACAAGCAACTCGAAAAACAAGTCGAAATATTAAAACAACGATATTATACAATCTTTTCTTTGACCTGTAATAGATAATTGTGATATTATTGTAAACTTGATTGTGCTAATAACTTTATTATCATTATAATAATAATATCAACCCATTTATGTCCCACTGCTGGGCACGGGTCTCCTCTCCTCTAACGAGAGAGCTGAGAGGGTTTAGGCCTTAATCCACACACGCTGGCCTGATGCGGGTTGGTGGATCGGACATGTCCTTAGAATTTCTTCAAGGACATGTGGGTTTCCTCACGATGTGTTTCCTTCACCGTCAGCAGATTCTGATGGTAAATCATGTGATTAGCACATACAAATTCCACAAAGTGAAATTCACATTGGTACCGTCCGGCCGGATTCGAACTCGATACCTCTGAGAAGAGGCCGCGTCCTTATCCATTCGGTTACCATCGTATTATCATTATTGACCGGGGTCCGTTTGGGGTCGAGGTTGTTACGTAACACTGGTTCCGTGATATCAAATTGTAATCAGCTGAGCTCGCGAGATTGCAACGCGCGTCGCGGCGCAGGCGAGCTGAACCAAAGATCACCAAATAAGGTAATCGAACGCGCGAACGATCAAGTGAATCCTATGGAATTGTAACCAATCAGCGCGCGCCGCGGTCGGAGCGCCTCATTAGCTGAGGCGCGCGGGAGGGCGCGAGGTACGGTGCTTGGACCTCTGATTCATTCGACCGCCTCACCTCGCAGCGAAAGGACTAGTACCACTATAGTAAAGTACTCCGAGTTAGTTTAGAACCTAGGTACTATCTAATAGACCTAAGTCCGCTGAATAGCTTCATAGCGGGCAGTTTCGAAGCTACAAAAGAGAAGCTGTTGTTCCCTATAATAGGGAACTTCGCCCCGGCTGAACTTCGCCCCGGCTGAACTTCATACCAGCTCCACATAGTACCGGCTCAGTTTCGTTCAAGCGACAACCGGCGGACCGGACTAGCGGCCGAGACGCCTGGTGTAGTTCCTGCGGAAGACACATCACCCTCGCACGGGACCAGCCCGGACCCCAAGTTGAGTGGATTGCTCAGCCTTCCGTAAATAGTGGCGTGTACCTATACCCAAACCGACACTCGAATTTGAATTGTGTATAAAATAATAAACCGGACCTACGGAATTAAGTTTTTTTTTATTCTTGACCCGTAGGGCCCCGTATCATTGGCGCCCGAACAAAAAGAGTGTCTGTGGGGTATACGTCCACGTCGATTGCTGTGAGCGGTTGCGCTACTTTATATGTGTGTGAGGGTACCGTCTTTTGTGCTCACTCCTGTACTGGGTCGGGAGAGAAAAAACCGCTTAGAAAGCACCCAGTTGCCTCTCGTTGGGTTAGGCAGGTGGTAGGAGGCCACCAAAAACCAAGGTCCTAAACGACCATCTTCAAAAATTTTTTTTTTTTTTCTTTTTTCAAAATTTTTTTTTTCTTTTTTCTCGTTTTTTTTTAGAGTCACCGAGCACAAGGGAGGGTACCCAAATATTTTGTGTTGTCTTCCCATACAGGAATTATTTTAATGCTAAACTACCTTGATTGCCGAACTCGCGACCAGGTACTTTAACTTTTTAGGATCAGTAATTTAAATAATAGTTTTAAAAATTTTGTATTTTAATTATAGAGGGATTTTCCTTAACTCAGCTACTTTAGCGTAGATTTTTATCGATTTTATTGCTCACCGAACCGAAGCATGGCTGACCGAAAGATAAAATATTTGCAATTAAATAAGGCGGAATTAATATATGAAGTGGCCGTTAGAGGGCTCGTACCTGCAGATAGGGTAGATGCATTGAGAATACAGCTACAGAAGTCGCTCGAGGAATACCCGGCTCATTCCGTTATCGAGTCGTGTTACCCTCTGGCTGACGATTTGATAGGGATCGAGGCTACGTTACGGAAGGTGTCGGACAACATCGAGACATTGTCAACGGAGTCGGACGATAATAGATCTCTATACGAACGTACATTGACTTTTCTCAATCACGTATATTTTAGGCTTCGGAGGTTGGAGAAGCCTGTCACGACGGACGAAAGCACCGATATCGCGAAGGTACAACAGCTCTTCGAGTCTTGTTCTGCTCAATTTAAAAATATAGCAAACCCGTGCGCAGCTAGGAGCCCCTCATTGAGAACCCCGGTGGTACTCGAGGACAACCCGTTTACATTCTTAAAACCGTCACAGGTTGCACCAACGTTGGTGGTGAACGAACCTGCTACTGAGCCAGTTTCGCGTGACGTACCCGTCGAAAGGATTAGGGTCTCATGTGACCGCTCTAATGCCCTAGATATAATTAAGATTAAATTCGATGGGAAGAGCTGTGCTCGTGCATTTTTGGAGCGGATGGAGGAAGTCCGTTCAGCTCGGGAAATTCCGGATAAAAAATTGTTAAGTTTGGCGCCAGAGTTCTTCACAGGTGATGCACTTCATTGGTTCCGTAGCGTACGTGCAACCATCACATCGTGGCAGCAATTAACGTACATTTTATTGGAGGACTTCGACCCTCCAAATTTTGATATTCGTTTTCTAGAGGAGATTCGTGCGCGGACCCAAGGGGAAAACGAGGGCATCGTGGTTTACCTTGCGATCATGCAAGGCATGTTCGCGAGATTGTCTACGCCGTTATCCGAGGCGCAGCAGTTAAATATAGTTTTTCAAAACATCAGACCGTGTTACGACGTTTTTATAGCGGGAGGACCTCCCATTTGCTCAATGAAGGAGCTCAAGGTTAGGTGCCGGAATTACGAGCACTCGCTCGCGCGCAGGAACGCCTTCAAGGAGCCAGCACAGTTGACGATGGCCCCAGAGTTCAACTACAATCAACAAGCGGCCAAGAAGGACGGCAAGCCGAAGCCGTTTGTGCACGCTGCAGTGGCGGCGACGTCAGTTCCTCCTGGTAAGCCAAAAGCCAGCAACTATTGTTTTGCGTGCGGGAAAGAAGGTGTGACTAAGCGCTCATGTCCAGATTGCGCCCCAGGCTACACACCTAAACCTAAGAGTGGTTTCGTCCCAAAGTGCGTTGGTTGCGGTCGGAAGGGTGTCGTTTTTAAAAATTGTAACTCCTGCAAGGATAGGGTCCCAGCGTCCTCGTCGGATTCAAAAAACTAGTATCAGAGGATCGAAGAGATGGGAATAAAACAGATATGGAATCATGGAGACAGTGGCTCATAACTATTAAAAATTTTTTCAAAACATATCAAGTCTCTTCGATCTTCGGCACTAGGCCTCGTAACGATCCGCGCCCTTATATAAAGGTGTCACTCCCTAGTTGTGGTGGTAGGGAGATGTATGGTCTGCTGGACTCCGGATCTGCCGTGTCTATCATTGGCCGCAACGCACATATTACTATGTTGAAATATGGTGCACGGCTGGAGGAAAGTCAGCGGATTTCTATTGCCACGGCTTCAGGCCAAGTTTTTAACTCAATTGGTTCAATCTCCTTACCAGTTTCTTTTGAGAGCGACACAATTAATTTATTGTTCCATATAATACCAGACATCGATTCTCTCATGATCTTGGGAATCGATTTTTGGAAATCTTTTAATATTTGCCCGAAGTTTTTATCATTCGTGGATTTTCAGTTAGATTCAGATTTGAAGGTGGCGTCGCTGGATGCACTTCCACATCAAGTGACCCACGTAAATGCTTATGGGAATCTCTCGTCTGCAGAGAGGATCATAGCGGACAATATCATCAAGGAATTTCGATCCGTCGCATTTGACACCATAGGGTTGGGTAGAACTACCGTCATTACGCATAAAATAGACACAGGTGACTCGCCACCAATTAAGCAGCGTAGTTATCGTTTATCACCAGACAAGCAAAGAATAATCTCGGAACAGGTCGACGAAATGTTGGCGTTGAACGTCATTTCACCTGGAGAAAGCCCTTGGCTATCACCTGTGCTGGTGGTAGGAAAAAAAGATGGCTCAGCGCGATTTTGTCTAGATAGCAGGAAACTCAACGCGGTTACAAAGAAGGATTCGTACAGCTTGCCCTACATATCCGAGATTTTAGACAATCTCAGAGATGCTAGGTTTTTGTCCTCCATTGATCTCTCTAAGGCATTTTGGCAGGTGCCCCTGGATCCAGCAGCCAGAGAGAAGACCTGTTTCTACGTGCCAAATAAAGGTACGTTTATGTTTAATGTCATGGCGTTCGGTTTGACAAATGCTCCAGCGACACAACAAAGGCTCGTAGATGCTCTGTTCGGCCCAGAGTTCGACCTCAAGGTGTTCTGTTATCTCGATGACGTCATAATTGTCAGTAATTCGTTTGACGAGCATGTGTCACTACTGATGCGTGTGTTGGAGAAGTTGAAGAAGGCCAACTTGGCCGTTAATTATGATAAAGGTCAGTTCTTTCGTGATAGTCTCAAGTATTTAGGTTATGTAGTAGACGCGCAAGGCTTGCGAACGGACCCCCACAAGGTAGAGGCCATCTTGGACTACCCTACACCTACGAGTAAGAAAGACGTCAAGCGGTTCTTAGGCACTGCGTCCTGGTACCGTAGGTTCATTCCAGATTTCAGCACTATTGCGGGTCCATTGAACAAGCTAACGTCTACCAAAAGAGGGGCTCCGCCATTCCAGTGGAACAGGGAGGCTCAAGATTCCTTTGTCACGTTGAAAAACTGTCTGAGTAAAGCACCAGTCCTAGCGTGCCCTAATCTGGACTTACCGTTCGAGGTGCACACTGATGCTAGTGACTATGGGTTGGGTGGCATGTTAACGCAGAATATTGATGGCGTTGACAGGCCGATAGCTTTTATGAGTCGTTCCCTCACGAAGCCGGAACGCAATTATAGCGTCACGGAACGAGAGGCTTTAGCCGTCTTAGTGGCTCTGGAACACTGGCGTTGTTATGTAGAGAACGGGAAGCGGTTCATAGTCTACACTGATCATGCAGCGTTGAAATGGTTCTTGTCGCTGTCGAACCCCACGGGTCGTCTGGCTCGTTGGGGCACTCGCTTATCATCTTTCGATTTCGAGATTAGACACAGAAAGGGGAAGGATAATATAATTCCTGACGCTCTGTCACGGTCAGTTCCGGTGGCTGCCATTGCTGGTGCCATAACGCCAGTACAAACAAGTGACCAGTGGTATTTGAATGTCCTTGATGGTTGTAAATCGACACCACTGAGTTTTCCAGGGTACTTGATCGAAAACGGTAAGCTTTATAAACAGGTCAAAGGCCACAATATTCTCACTAGGGACTTTGAGTGGAAAGAAGTCGTTCCTGTGGAGGATCGAGAGCGCATCATCAAGGAGAACCACGCGGAACCTACGTCGGGTCATCTTGGTACATTCAAAACGTACCACAAGGTTCGCCTTCGTTTCTTCTGGCCAGGAATGTACAGGGATGTCGCTAAGTTCATAGCATCCTGCGAGACTTGTCTAGCATATAAAGCCTCCACGCATTGTACCTTAGGCACACACGGCAAGCCAAAGGAATGCAATAGACCGTTCCAGATGCTATCAATTGACTTGGTTGGCCCTTTACCCGTTTCAAGGAAACAGAACGCCTATATACTGGTCGTATGTTGCTGTTTCTCTAAGTATTGTCTGATATTTCCACTGCGCCGTGCTACAGCGGCCAACGTCGTAAGAAATTTAGAGGAGGGAGTATTTATGGTCCATGGCATTCCAGAAATCGTACTGCAGGATAACGGTGTCCAATTCGTAAGTAAAGAACTGGACACACTTTACAAAAAGTATAAGATTCCGAAGGTACAGTTCACGCCAAAATACACCCCTCAAGTCAACTTGGTAGAACGCTATAATCGCACTATTGTCACTGCAATCGCCAGCTACGTCGAGGATGATCACCGGACGTGGGACGTGCACTTGCCCCAGGTACAGTTTGCCATCAACAGCGCGGTTAATGAGGTAACGCGATTCTCCCCCGCCTTCTTAGTATATGGCAGGGAATTGGTCCCTTGTGGATCATATTATTCATCAGCCACTGATTCCAGTGACCTAGTCTTTTCCCCACGGGACGAGTACGCGGAGAACAGAGGCGCGCTGGCAGCTGTGTTCGACAAGGTACAGACAGCTCTCCATCAAAGCCACGTCAAGAGTTCACAACGTTACAATCTTCGCAGGAAGCCTGCTACATTTGAGGTCGGGGACATGGTTTGGAAGCGCACGCAATTTCTAAGTGACAAGGATGCGCGGTTTACAAAGAAATTGGCCCCGAAATATCAAAAGTGCAAGATTATAGCAAAGCGTTCCCCATTAGTCTTTACATTAGAAGACACGGCGGGAAACAACATTGGCAACTGGCATATAAAAGACTTCAAAATGACAAGCTGACATTCTCATATTGTTGTAATTGTAAGGTAACTACGTTGTACTACGTTTAGTCTCGTTGTTTCAACCATCCGGCTTTCCCCACTGTTCGTTGCCAAGTACCGTAGTTTATATCCGATGCCTTAGGTTAGCTAGGAGCTACGTGGAAAGGTAGTCTAAGTGAACGTGCAGTGGTTGGCAGGAAGCACAACTATGTTTTTTTGTTAATTTTTATTTCTACCATCTGCATTGGTAAGATAGGTATAAGCACATGTGGTAGAGTTTAGTGCAAAACTCGAGCTGGGTTGTAGACCACCGTCATTTCTTTTGCAGTCGTCATGCGGTCTGTAGGAATTGATGATCCAGATTAACTACGCACTTGGGGGTAAGCCCATAAGCACCGAGCATCTCGTGCATATATTGGTTTACGTATTTATAATAATATCTATTAAATAATTTTGTTAATGTGGTTGATTTGGATTTCATAAGTAAGCATTTAGCACCGTTTCAGTGGTCTCGTAACTACTTAGCATTGTCAACCTATGCTTGAGGCAACCGCTGGGTTAAAAATAAGCCTTCACTGTGTATAAAGGTCTCCTTAGTGTGAGGTCCTTTTTTATCTGAGGGAGACTTATGTTCTCCCTGGGTTCTATAGCACGTCAGAGCGGTTAGTGACTCTGTTGCCGGTAGGTTAGCTTCAAGTGGTTTACAATGTACCGTCGAGGAAAGCTGGCGTCAAACTTAACACCTCAATCGCAAGTGGTACGTCCCATCAGGTTAGATAGGGCCGGACAAGGTATGTGTGGTTCGTCTTCCTACCTCCGCGGGAGGAAGACTTGGTGTGATAGGTGTATGTTAGGTGGGTATCTGTGATTCTGTATGGTTATATGAAAGGGTTTTGCTTGCATTGAAGCCAATGACCTCGTTTTAGAGGGTTTATTTCAGGCGGATTTTCACTGTTCCCCCAGTAACAATCCTTCTCCCAGTTCATCGGGTATTGTTACGTAACACTGGTTCCGTGATATCAAATTGTAATCAGCTGAGCTCGCGAGATTGCAACGCGCGTCGCGGCGCAGGCGAGCTGAACCAAAGATCACCAAATAAGGTAATCGAACGCGCGAACGATCAAGTGAATCCTATGGAATTGTAACCAATCAGCGCGCGCCGCGGTCGGAGCGCCTCATTAGCTGAGGCGCGCGGGAGGGCGCGAGGTACGGTGCTTGGACCTCTGATTCATTCGACCGCCTCACCTCGCAGCGAAAGGACTAGTACCACTATAGTAAAGTACTCCGAGTTAGTTTAGAACCTAGGTACTATCTAATAGACCTAAGTCCGCTGAATAGCTTCATAGCGGGCAGTTTCGAAGCTACAAAAGAGAAGCTGTTGTTCCCTATAATAGGGAACTTCGCCCCGGCTGAACTTCGCCCCGGCTGAACTTCATACCAGCTCCACATAGTACCGGCTCAGTTTCGTTCAAGCGACAACCGGCGGACCGGACTAGCGGCCGAGACGCCTGGTGTAGTTCCTGCGGAAGACACATCACCCTCGCACGGGACCAGCCCGGACCCCAAGTTGAGTGGATTGCTCAGCCTTCCGTAAATAGTGGCGTGTACCTATACCCAAACCGACACTCGAATTTGAATTGTGTATAAAATAATAAACCGGACCTACGGAATTAAGTTTTTTTTATTCTTGACCCGTAGGGCCCCGTATCAAGGTCTTTCTCTGAATTGATTTATCTGGGCTTTTATGAGAGCGACTACCGTCTGATCTCCCAACCCGAATTCGAATCTCTCATCACCACCCCCTCCCCCCAATCCCCCGCAACTCCCTTCCTTTATGGTCGGCAGCGCGAGTGTGACGCTCCTGGTGTTGCACACATCCATAGGCCACGGTGACCGCTTCCCATCAGGTGCCGGTTGCTTGTCTGCCACTTAACTGGTATAAAAAAATGTCCTGCGAGCCAGACAGTAATAAATTTGTATTTCAACCAATAATACTCTGTTAAAGACTAATAATTTCTCACTTTACATTATTTCAATGACTATGTATGACGATAGCAATGACCTTGGGCATACATAGACAGTATGCCATACAATACCACTTCTACAATACTATGATTTCATTCAATATGCTATGTACAGTCAACGGCAAAAGTCATCATCTATATCTATACTTCTATACTAATATTATAAAGAGATAGTAGATGGCTCCATCGGCGCCCTAAGCCGTAGAATATATCGGAAAATTTCGAGCATCTAGAATGGGTCCAGGTAGCTCAGTTGGTCAGAGCATTCCCCCTGTAAGGGACTGGTCACGGGTACAAGTCCCGTCCTGGATGATCATTTTTTCCGATCAGAAAATCATTAGGAATAGTTAGCAAGCAATTGCTAAAAAATTTCATTCACTCAATCTTTTGTCGTTGACTGTACCATTTAAACAGAATATATCTTAACGACATTACACAATGATATGGAGACTTCACACGTCTTTGTGATTCAAAGCATCTTATCTGTTGAAAGTCTACGCACTGGCTTTAGTTTTATTGCCGGCAATTGTATTGTCTTTCCTCACATATAGCCTCAATTTGAAGTGTTAATATTGTATTGCTTAACTAACTGATGCCCGCGGCTTGACTCGCGTGGAGTTTAGACATCGTTTTTGGTCATATCTTCGGTTCTACTTGACCTTTGTAATAAAAAAAACCGCATCAAAATGCGCTCTGCAGATCCGAACAAGCAAACAAGAATTAAAAAGAGTCGTAGAAATCGTTCTCAAGTTTTTTTTAAATGGTCAATCTACGAGGGTTCCAGCGACTGGGAGCGCAACTCAATCAATTAGCCTATTGCAATCCACTGCTGGACATAGGCCTCTCCCAATGTACGCCATAGCACCCGATCCTCGGCCTTGCGCATCCAGACTACAATTAATTTACAATATCATAATAGACTAGCGGACTCGACAGACATTGTCCTGGAAGCCGACTGCAACGCCTTCTGCAGGGGTTATTTATGAATCTAAACCATTCTCGAATCCACTTGAACACACACAAAAAAAATCATTCAATTCGGTCCAGCCGTTTAGGAGTTCACTATCAACACACGTAGAGAAGAATTATTTAAATAAAGAAGATAGAAAATGCGTGAAAAACCGACCCCCATGCTCAGATTTAGCTTACCATCAGACGAGGTGAAGTCACATAATAAAAAAAACCTTTTTTTTTTCAGAACACCCGTAGCCGTAGTATTCTGGCAATGGGTGAACCAGTCCTTCAACGCGCTGGTCAACTATACGAACAGGAATGCCAACTCCCCCCTCACCACCAAGCAGATGGGGGTAGCGTATGTGTCGGCCACCTCAGCCGCTATGGGGGCCGCCCTGGTGTTCAAGTATGGTGTCCAGAAACGCGCTAAGCATCCCATTTTAGCTGTAAGTCATTTTTTAATTCGACCTTTATTTATTTTCTTTAATTTTCAAAATAGTGCAACGTAATTACATCTTTTTGACGTCAAAAACTACTTAATACTAAGTTTACCACCGCTTCCTAGGCGCTAGTGGAGAAGAAACGGCGCAACAAACTCCACTGCTGCATTTTCAGACGTCAGGTTATACATAGATATCTTAAGAATATGGACGAATTTACATTTTTGTCTCGTGTCAATATAAATAAGGGTACTTATATAAAAAAAAGAATGTCTGTCTATTTGAATGAGGTCATCAGATTGGTAATTCTTCTTCTTCAACTCAGCGTTAATCCCAGTCGCATCCAAAGCTTTCGCCTCGGAGTCTGGGGTCCGCTTTACCTGTCTTAGCTGCGGATTTGGCTGGATCTCGATATTTTCCGTGAAGCGACTGCCATCTGACCTTCACAACCCAATGGTGGCATTAGGCGATATCGAAGCATTGCAGCTAGACCGTTGCTGTCTGGTAGATAGGTTATATTAGGTACCTACAATATTTGACAAAGAATTAGAAAGAGCTAGGACATGATGTTATCTCCTGTCCGAATTGAGCAGTGACCGAGTTGTACCTCCGTCCTAGAGAAGATGCCATAATAACCGTCGTATTGTCATCCCGGCGGTAAGTAGGGTAGCCATAGGTCACTGGACCCTCCTCCTCTCACCCCATCCTAGACCCCGACCCCTCGGGTCGACAGCTCGAGTTTAACGCCCTTGTTGTTGCATCCATCAGGAGACCGCTTACCATCAGGTGGGCCGTGTGCTTATCTGCCATCTAAGTACTATAAAAAAGGTTTCCTCACAAAAATTAAAATCCTAAAAATCTAAACACGGGCGAAGTCACGGGCACAGCTGGTTTAATAAAAGCTTGTTTTTTAAAAAAATTGCGCCATGTGCCTTCATCGTGGGATTATACAGATGAAATAACACTTTTCTTGCCAAATAAAAATAAATCCCGGAGATTTATATGATGTATGCAATAACTAGCCGTTGTAATATAAATCTTTTTAAACAGATGTTGAAATATGGAGTAGTTTCTACATTTATTATCTTTATAACCACTCAGCCTCATAAAATAGTATTTGTTAAATAAAAAGGTTAACTGATAAGCTAAAAAGGCTTATGTTTATGAGGGTGGCTTCTTAGCATAGATAAGAACAAGAACTCTATGCTTTAGACGAGGTCACAGATAACGAAGACTCTGTTAATGGCGGGAATCAAAAAAGTCTTACCTGTAGAATTTTCATATTACTCTGGTAACAGATAAGCACTCGTCCTACCTGATGGGAAGCGGTCACCGTGGCCTATGGATGTGTGCAACACCAGCATGGCATCCTACTACTATGACGAATTTATTATAGAAATAGAATTGAATAGAATTACTTTTATTTCAGATTTTTCCAATCCATATAGTGTTAGTAGTACATTTATAATCTTAAACTAGTGTTAGTATCTTAGCAATAGTAAGCCTCGGTGCGGCTCCCTTTGCTAGAGGTACAGATGGCGATATACAGGGGCATGTGACTGAAGCCAACGGCTCAGTAGTGGGGAGTCCCACCGATCAGCCAGGTCCTCGATTCTGCTAAAGGCAAACCACTGTAATACCACTGACACTCTAAAAACTGCTATTTAATTGTAGACTTTACCGTTATACAATTAAAGTCTAAAATGAAATGAAAAGAATTCATTTAACTTTTTCATTCGTTCTACAAAATATCATTTGATTTTAGACTTCAACGTGATAATAATAAAGTCTACAATTAAATTAAATTTTTTAGAGTGTCAGTGGTAATACAGTGGTTTGCCTTTAGCAGAATCAAGGCCCTGAGCGCTCAGGATGACGTTAGTGCTGCCGCGCACGCGCGCCCATAGTGAGGCGCAGTGCTTTCTGATGATGGTATAAAAACATCCAATTATATCTCATGTCATCATTATCACCCTAACATTATTCCCCGTTGCATACCTAACTTGCCACATAGTTTCGGATTTGACCATCCACGCCCAGGTGAAGAATTCATCCTATACAGGGTTATAGGTCATCATCTACCTATTATTTGCTATAGGTGTTCCTATTCCTATATTTCACCATTATTTTCCAGAGGTTCGTGCCATTCGTAGCTGTGGCTGCCGCCAACTGGGTCAACATTCCACTGATGAGGCAAACAGAATTGACTTTAGGTATGTAGAGCTGTTATGACATCCGTCCTCCATGAGCGCAGGCCAGTGGGTGCCGGGTGCGGGGTCTACCCTTATTCCTGAGGGATATGACACCCGGGCGGGATTTCAAATTGTTGGACTAAAGTCAAATTGTTGGACTAAAGTGAAATTGTTCGACTAAAGTCAAACTGTTAGACTTAAGTGAAATTGTTGGACTAAAGTGAAATTGTTGGACTAACGTTAAATTATTGGACTAAAGTCAAATTGTTGGACTAAAGTGAAATTGTTGGACTAACGTTAAATTATTGGACTAAAGTCAAATTGTTGGTCTAAAGTGAAATTGTTGGACTAACGTTAAATTATTGGACTAAAGTCAAATTGTTGGACTAAAGTGAAATTGTGGAATTAAAGATTGAAAAACCATTTTTAAGTTACGCTTCTTTAAATATTTTTAATTTCCTTTTGATTTTGTTTTAGGTCTGGAAGTGAGCGATGAAAATGGGAATGTCGTCGGCAAGTCTAGGATCGCACCAGTGAAAGGCATTTCTCAAGTTGTCACTTCAAGGTAAGACTGCTTTTGCCCGCGGCTACGCTCGTGTTAATGTAATGAGCTTGCCTCCTAATACATGGGACCTAATACATTGTACCTACATATAACAGTTGACGTAATTTGGGTGTTAATTCACCTCTGCTTAATCCTTTGAGAATATTTACGACTTACTTGAAGTTATTCTGGTTGCTTTTCAGCAGCCATGGTCACTAAGAAACTTGGACCAAGGCCTCAATTAAATCGTGATGGAATTCATTATTTTTTTTAACAATATTAGTCACCGAAATTATTAAATTATTATTGCGTTATGAATCATTAAATTATGATTAAAATATTAAATTCTGGATCATTGAACAATGAATTATAAAATTATGAATTATAAAATTATGAATTATTAAAGTATGAATGATTGAATTAGGTATTGAATTATTGAGTTATGAATTATTATGAATAATGAATTATGGAACGGTTATGAATTATGGAATGTCTACTAAACACAAATGAATAAGGAAATTATGTAACTTACAGTATGGATATCTGTCCGGATTGAATGATCAATAAAAATTTGCTAGTATTAGCACCCCCGAGCTAAGCTAATTTTTTTTATATAGGACGCGTCAAAATAACTTCACCTCGTCTGATGGTAAGATAAAGGTGAAGTCTCAGGACCGGTGTCACTACTACATAAACCGGTAGTGCTACACGGTAGGGACTATAGGAGGAAGGAAACACATGCGCTGGTAAAGAATTCCAAGTCTTTATGGTGCGGCAAATAAAAGAGGCACCGAACCGCCTGGTTCTTGGTGAAATTGATTGCACTGTGTGAATTGCATAATTAAAATTAGGAGCTCACTTTAGTGTAATGTATAGTGTAATGACCAGGATCCGAACCCGTGATCTTTCGGTCGCAAGGCCGACTTCTTTATCACTAAGCTACCAACGCTTTTTTTTGTACGACGTTGGTGGCAGACTGGCACACGGCCCACCTGATGGGAAGCGGTCACCGTGGCCTATGGATTATGCAACATTAAGGGTGTCACACACGTGCTGCCTACCCTGAAGGGAAGGGAAGGGGCTAGGAAGGGGTGGGGGGAGGAGGGGTAAAGCGAGCTCTGGCTACCCTACTTACCGGCGAGAACACAAGACGATGGTTATTATGGCCGCGGTGTTCTGTAGGGCGGAGGTACTACCCCAGTCGGACTGCTCATTTCGGATGGGAGATACCGTCGTGTCCTACCTTCTATTCAAGAGTCTATTCTTTTCAGGATCGTGATGTGTGCCCCTGGCATGTTGCTGCTACCGTTCATCATGGAGCGCCTGGAGCCCAAACCCTGGATGCAAAGGATCAAGTGGGCCCATATTGGGATACAGACTGCCTTCGTTGGTTTATGGTGAGTATTACTATATTGACTGTAGCTGCAGGTTCGATTCCCGCTTACTGCAAATATTTGTAGGCATGAATGGGTGTTTCTATGTAGACAGGAGAAAAATACCCCATTTTGACGGCCTCTGTGACCCATATGACTGTTATGACATGGGTCGCGGGTTCGATTTCCGCTCAGTACAAATATTTGTATTCATGAATGTCCATTCGCGGTCTGGGTGTTTCTATGTATAATATTTATTTACAATAAAAAAGTATATAAGTATGTTTATCCGCATTCTAGATGTCATAACACAAGCTTAACACAGTTTAAGTTACTTCCTTCACATTTAAAACTATATTTTCTGGATATTTACCCAATTAATAGGTTATTTAATTAATTTCAGCCTAACTTTTATGGTGCCAACAGCATGTGCAATCTTTCCACAAAAATGGTAAGTACATTTAGATTTTTTTTACATTCCGCAAATTCACTTCTGTCCCATAGATGGCGTTAGGAGGTAAATTAAAAGGCGCTATGGAATTCGATCTAAATGACAGCTAACATTAGAATACTTTATAGTGTTTAGAAGCTAGCGGAAAGCCCCTTTTTTATACCACTTCTTCACTTCACCACCGCATTCTAGAACCCATAACATAAGCTAGTTAAGCTATGCTTATTTTGGGTCTAGATAGCGTTGTGTAGAATGTCATACAATATTTATTTGTGTAAATAAGAAAAGATGAGATAAGATTTTTTTTTAAATGGCTTCTTTGCTTTGCAATTTGCCACAAACAAGTATTTACATATACCTAAATGTATTATGCAGCGTTTTCGTTATTTAGTCACAGTCAAGGTCAAGTCACGATCTTCATAGTCAATAGTCAAGTCAGTCTTCCTTCATAGTCTTGCCCCAGTAAAATAGTGGAGACCTTACTAGAGGCTTCTATGGAGTTTTGGAATCAACGTTGAAAAGCACAATTCACGGTAATATACCACTTTCCCAAACTCGTGCACGTTGCCGAAGATGTTATGTTTAAAAATCCACTGTTTTTACACATAATTACTACATTTTACACTAATTCTAGAAAATGATACAATTCCCCGATGTGTCTTTTTCAGCGTTGGCGCCAAAACTCTCACGAGATAAGATAATTGTTCATAATGTTAAAATTTCTTTTTTTTTTTCAGTAAATTATCAACAGATACGATAAAACGCTTCGAGAAAGAAAACTATGAAGAAATAGTTAAGAATACTCGCGGCAAACCCCCACAATACGTATACTTCAATAAGGGTTTGTAAATAATATTAGTACTAGTCTTGATATACAATATCTAGCTTTAGACTGGACACATGATATAATAGTGGGTACTCACATGCGGTATTACTCGATAGTTTTACTCTAAGGGTGGGTATAGACTACAACATTTTCTAGAGCATTTCTGTGTAATGTAACGTTCTTACGAATGGTACAATACAGGCAAACGCACAGTTTCTAAAGCATTTCCATGTAATGTAAGATTCCTGCGAATGCTCGGCGTTATGTTACGGGTAAATGCTCACAGCGAGTGTGCATTTACCAACATTTTGTTGTACCTTGCGTTCATTCGGACTTTTTGAAATGTCGGACCTACAAGTTGCGTGTGCTGCGTTTGAATTGAATTATATTAGAAGAAAAAACCTCCGCGTCACCCCGCAACCGCGCATCGCCCGCACACGTGGTTCGAAGAAATGTTACATCAATACGCTCGTTGGTCAAAGTCAAAGTCAAAGTCAAAGTCAAAGTATTTTTGGTTTGTAACAAAGAGGCGAGCGTGCTCGACGTTTAGATCTTAAAAGGATAATACACTAGACTAGAACATATTATTAGAGCGGCTCGTTGTTCTGTTACAAGTAAATGTTGTAGTCTATATTCACCCTAAAACGAGTAAATATTAACTTGGACCGCAAAACTCACAGCTCCAAGTGTGTAATACCGTTACTTACCGTTACTCGAGTATAGTGCACGGCATCTAACTTGGCAAGATTTTGGAGTACTGAAAACCTTACTAAAGTTAGATGCCGTACACTATACTTGTTTATATGCGACGCATTTTGCCACAAACAAGTATAGTGTACAGCATCTAACTTAGCAAGGTTTTGGTGTAGTGGGTCCCACACTACTCCAAAATCTTGCCAAGTTAGATGCCGTGCATTATAATACCGTTTGTGTGTATATACTATAAGAGAGTTCGGTTAAAATTGGCCTTTTTCATTTTTGTATAGGGAATATTAGTAATGGAGTTGATGCTGTTGTACATTTTCACTAAACTTAACTAAAAACTCTAATTATGTTGACTTTACAGCCAATTCAGCTGTTGTTTTGTTTCCAAAATTAGTAAAAACTGTTACGTGCAAGCTGTGGTAATATTTAAATAATCATGTTTGCAAAAAGAGGTGCGTTGTTGAGGTCGGTACATTATAAGTAATTTGTAGTGTGCCTACCTTAATAGCGTACTTCCTTCGTTCTTATAGCTTAAGGACAAACCTCTGTGGTTTTTTTATGCTACTTGTTTGTTGTATTGTATTTTTAATAATCTGTAATAAAAGAATTAAAAAAAATAATTAATGGTTTAAAAAAGTTATAGAACAAACAAAACGAGATAAATCCCTTCAGGGTAGGCAGCGCGTGTGTGACACCCTTAGTGTTGCACACGTTCATAGGCCACGGTGACCGCTTCCCATCAGGTGGGCCGTGTGCTTGTCTGCCATTTTTTTCTAGTTTTATATCGGTCACGTCAATATGACTTCACCTCGCCTGATGGTAAGCTAAAGGCAAAGTCTCAGGAAGGGGGTCCCATTACATACACCGACAGTGCCATAATGGTAGCCCTCAACTTGACGGCCTCATCAAATGCTTTTTCACGCCAGAACCGACTCTAAATACCGGTTACTAATATTTCCTAAAAAAATACCAATCTATTAATTAATTAGCCGGACTTTTATTTATATATCAGTCATATTGTCAGCAAAGATGGGCAAGAAGAATACATTTTAACCATTACTGTGGAAATTACTGACCAAACTGGATACAAATACATTTCATCTATTAGTTGGTAATTCCGGTTAAATGCGGTTATAAAATAATCCTGTCTGGGTAGAGGTCACCATTCTTAGGGCATCCCTTGGGATTGGTGACCACTACTTTTGGACTACACCTCAGCTTACCATCAGGCGGGGTGTATCAGCGGGCTAAATATAAAAAAAATTGTTAGATTTAACTTAATATAACCAATGTTTTAACTTGAATCCCTGCACAGTTCCCATAGCAGTATTAATAACAGTAATAACCAATCAGATCTAAAACATTAGATTTAAGATAACACGTTAGCAATTTAAGTGTCTCATTATTTAAGTTAAGTATTTTTTGCTTATTGTATTCTTGTCAGAATTGTATTCTTGTCAGAATTGTATTCTTGTCAGAATTTTATTCTTGTCAGAATTGTATTCTTGTTAGAATACAATCAACATTCTTCGAAATATTCGTGTATTCTTGCCCATTTTGCACATTGTGGTAAAAAATGATTTTGTCGGAACGTGCTTGTTTATACTTTTATCGATATTTAATATCAAAAGGATACAAAGATAATTTTGGATATATTTTTTGAACTGGGCCGACTTCACTTATAAAAATGTGTCACGTATAAAAAAGCAGAAAAAAGGTTTTTCCTAAAATACAAACCTTTTTTGTTGTGCTGTGTTTTTACTATATTAAATTGCCAGTTCAAAAAATACATAACTACTTCCGTAATAAATGGTAATATTATTCCTATTATTTTTATATACGTACATTTATTATTGTTTGTGTTATTTTAACTATTACTATAAGAATATCATTGTCGAGATCTGTTATTATGATTCTATAGAGATATATTTTCGCTTTGTTGCCGTATACATTCCGATATGCTTGCTTTTACGCTTCTGCTTACAAGAGATATGTGTTATTTATTTATATTTTACACGATTAGCCAAAATCAACCCGCATTAGGCCCGCGTGTCTGGATTAAGGTCTAAACCCTCTCAGCTCTCTCGTTAGAGGAGAGGAGACCCGTGCCCAGCAGTGGGACATTAATAGGTTGCTAATATTATTAATGTTGTATCCAAAGAAGGGAGTGTACTGTTTTCAGGGTTCGTTTTATGTATGTAGGTTTTTTTATTTCGCCATAACTTTCAAATGCCTGAGTAGATTTAAACAACGAAAATTGTCAATATAATCACTCATGTACAAAGTTATGCCAGAGTTATGAGATTGAATAAATACCTAATTTAACCCGAAGTGACAGGGTATAAACCAATTACTGGTCATATTATATTGTTATTTGGACGAAAAGTTGATAAGAACGTGTATGTTTTCACAACAATTATTAGCTGTGCCCGCGTGGTTTCAGAGATTAGCTGGAATAAGCAGACAGAAATTGTAAATTTTTTGTTTTGGTATACACTTAGTAAAAAGCAGTTACTATTTGAATATTACAAACATACACTCCAATTTTATTTATTTGTATAGATTTATTTAGATCTGGTACTACAGAACTCAGTAATGTATTATGTCTTACCCCAGTATACATTAAATAATTAAGACAGATTTATTTACGCTCAACATAATTGTTATTTTATAAGTTACAGATGATATTATAACTTTAAAATGTAAATATGAAAGATTGCTTTTTAGTACGACACGCTACTGTCGCTAAATAGGTGGGCCGTGTGCTTGTCTGCCACATAAGTGGTATAAAAAAATCGCGGAATCAAAAAAAGACAACTTTGAAATTAAAGATTGAGATAAGGTTATCTCACATAAGATGGTACACTGGTTTTATATTTAATCAATACTACGGTTAGTATGAAAAAAATTGCATTTTCGCAAAAAAAAAATTGATCAAAAATAAGAAAAAACCATTGCACGAGATTTTGTAATCAAAAAATCACTGTTATTAGTTATGTTAAGCATATTATGCACGTGTGTCTTGTGATCACCCGTTTCAGTGTGATATTTTTCCAACTGACGCGATTTTGCGACAAAAATGCCTTGTGCGTTAGAAGACAGATTTTATTAATCGTTATTTTTTTCTATTTATGTTTGTTCAAAATTATAGTTTAGTTTTAAAATGGCATGTAGCCTATTGTTGTAAACAACATCCACTGTTAATGCTATATTATCATGTTTTATCAATTATTGCAAAATTTCGAATAAATTATTGCAGTACAGATACCGGCACGTAAATTGGCCCGACGCGTCATATGCGCAAAGGTCGATTTTTAGGTCGCGGGAGACGCGGTTGCGCCGTCGCGGACATATGATTGGTCCGTCACTTGACGTCACTTGACGGACCAATCAAATGTCTCCGAGAGTCGTCTTGTACCGAATCAACGTTCCGTTCGTTCGTACTTTGAATCATTTGATTGGCTCAAAGTGCACGATGCGCGAACTTACCCCAAACCTGGCCAAGTAACGTGCCTGTATCTGTACTTCGAATAAATTATTGCAGAACTTCGAATAAATTATTGCAAATTTCGAATAGTTTCTTGCAGGTTCGAATAAATTTACCTTTGATATGTAATAAACTATCGTTGTTAATGTAAATAAAAATGTTGTATTGCAAATACTACGTTTTGTGATGATGTTCAAGTCAGGATAACGAAATCGGGAATGGGGGCTCCCGTGCATTTATCAGGATCTGTATCTGCAAGTAATGTTTTGTTTAACAGAACTTCTTTTTGCATTGTAATCGAGTAAACTCAACCGATCTGATACTTAGCCCTTGATTGTAAAACAGTCACTTTGCATTGTGAGTGTGACTATAATTTAGAAAATAGTATCGTATTGTAATTTAGATAGTTACAATGCTGACAATAAAATATTTAAAAGATTGATCTGTTTTATTTTGTAACCTTTTTACACAGCACTTAGATGGACTGGGTCCGAACTTTGTGAGTACGACTTACGGGTACATAAAAAGTGCTATTTGAATCTACAGCATGTTGCAAATGTTTATAGTTTGCGAAAATACACAACAATTTTGATTTCAAGGTTCAACCAGGATAGTATATTAATTATAAGTATATTTTACATGCAGCTATGATTATTTTTACTTAATGATGGGTGAAGTAGGAAACTGTTTATGTACGGCTCAGAAATTCCTTAGACGGAATTCCTTCCAAATTGTAAAAATACGTGTTGAGCTGTATTGAGCTGTATTATAGGCGTAGAGCAGTATAAAAATACAGATCAAAATATTGTTCTAATTGCACCTCTTTTATATAAAAAATAAAACAGTAGATAATATTAAGAAATGTTTTTATTTTCATATTCGATGAATTCTTACAAGAGTAAATTAATAATTTGAACTCGATAACTTAACAGAGCTCGTATAAAATATAAATTACATTTTGATATAATACATTACTTACGTATAATACAATAAAATAATTAAGGCACCGGATTGTTAGTACATTGAGTATATACCATCAGTTCTACTTATTGGCACCTAGCGACGTTGATTGGCCCAAAAATGATCATAATAATGATCCCTAATTATTGTAAAAAATTGAATCAGAAATAAAATTTGAGCTGGTTCAACTTTTGATCAAAGTTGGATTACTTAGATCAAAATTTGAACGTGTGTGGCAATGATTATTGAGCGTTTTATCTTGGTCCCTTATACTTCATTTAACTTTCATAACACCATCCGTTCATATTAACAATTCATTTATTTAACAATCATCCCAAAATGCAAAAGGAATAAAACAATAACATTAAATAATATCAAGTCTTTAGGTGCCTAACTAAGCTAAGTTTAACATTAAATTTAAATAAGTGTCTTACGTAAACTCCATCTTTTATAATAACAATTTGATTACTTACATAACATTTTGGATCGAAAGTTGATCAACAACTCGTATGGATTAAATTGATCAAAGTTACGTAGAGGACACTATGAATAAAGCTTAAGAAATGTACAAATTAATAAACATTGGCTTTTTCGAGTAACACGGATGCATCACACATGGCTTTAGCTGTTGATCGGACTAAGAACATCAGATGCAGCTGCTCGAAGACATTCAGTTGGACCCTGGTCCTTACAAGACCATGCAGGACTGTTGCCCTTTCAAGGTCCAGCCACCTTTGTAAGGATAGTTCCCTTTCTTCGACTGGGACTCCCTGGACGACGTCCAAAGGTCCCCATAACATGAATTCCAGGACTGATTTTGCCTGGTTGAGGGATACTGCGCGCTCTTCATGGAGAATATCCTTAAGAAGAGGGGTTAGTTTCTCGCCGGGGAGAAGGATCTCGGTGGCCTTGACTGCGCATTTGCAGAGGGAACTGAGCCGACCCTCGTCGGTTGATTTGCTGTTGATCTCGTCACTCAATCTGTAATAGAGAAATAATAGAAATATTAATTGGATTGATCAACTTTAGTCCGAAAATAAGTAAGCTCATTAACTTTGCTTACAAGTGGGACGGGGTATACTAAATCAGGATATAATTTTGACCACTAATGTTTATTTTTAGGTTTGTTTTCTGATCAAAATGTTATCACATCACTGGTGACCTGAGTAGAGGAGGCACAGAATAACTAATAGTCCTGAGGGCTCCAGCAAATAAAAGAAACTAGTCCTCTGGAATCTGGATTTCATATTTCAAAGTTACAACCAATTATTTTTTCTTTTTCTGTGTATAGGCTATATGGCAATACTCTAACTACTCTACGACGCACTCTGGTGTTGCTAGCGTTTATAAACCACTACTTTCAAAAGAAAAATCGACACTCAGAAACTCACCCTTGTAAAATACATAACCGTCCATAAGAGTTCGTCTTCGGCGCCCACAGGGAGTTGAGCCTGTCATCCGGAGACGAAGGAAGGTTCAGGGTGCTTCCATGAGACGCCGAAGGCTGTACTTCTTTCAAGGTTATGAAAGATGTCAGCGATTCCGGACTTTCCTCGACTCCACGCGTCTGCAGACATTTGAGTCCGTTGATCAGCTGCAGTGTCATGAAGATAGCTTCGTGGATCTGTTCTGTTTGGACCAGTTGGTGCTCTTTTGTGGTCAGACCCTCGGCGGCGTGCAAGCTCTCGCCATATGATTGTATCGTGTCGACTTGTGCGTGCGCTAACACGACTATGGTGGCTGTGAAAGATAGATTGTTTTATAATTAGGGATTTGTACAGTACTAGCTGTGCTCCGCGGTTTCGCTCGTGGCAGGATAAAAAGTATCCTATGTCCGTCTCCTAGTTGTAAGCTACCTCCCCATCAATTTTCAGCCAAATCGATCCAGTCGTTCACGCGTGATACCGTGACCAAGAGAAATATATTTTTTTATAAATAGATTAGAAAATGCTGTTTAGTTCCTCTTAGGGTTGAGGAATTAGACGGCAGTCACTCCCTTCAAAACCTAAATAAATCAACTTATAGAAAGGTTTCAAGGCATTGAATGCTATTTAGGATGCTGTGATGAAAAAGGCTACAGAATATGGAACTAGTTGGGTCACGGGTCAGTAGGTACGCAACTCTACAGATAGTCATAGCTTTTTGACTTAAAAAAATTAGGATTGATATACAAACAAAATTCAAATTATTAAAAATAGTATTGTGTAACTAATTTTGTTATAGGTGGTCAAAATAACAATCTAGTTTAGCCTAATCCGAATGCGAAATATTTCGAAATAAACTGACCACTTAATGGTCATAAAACACTACCATAATAACCGCGCGCAGTAGTCATCGATTCGATATCTGGGTTATGAAAGGAATCCATGCCACGCCTCTCTTGTGTTTATAAACTCGTTTCAATAGATACAGGGACTATCTACGTAGGATTATGTATTTAGATGAACCACGGTTTACAAATCACCATATTGTCCTACAAACTTGGAGTATGAACTTTCAAAGCAGTTTTTAGATTGTCTTTTGTCGATTGGAGAGAACTATTTCTTAGTTTTTCTATCCTAACAATACCGTTTTGTATACGAATATTATAAAGAGGAAAGATTTGTATTTTTGTATGTCACTACATAGTATAAAACAAAGTCGCCTTTTCTGTCCCTATATCCCTATGTGCGCTTAAATCTTTAAAACTACGCAACGGATTTAGATGCGGTTTTTTCCAATAGATAGAGTGATTCAAGAGGAAGGTTTATATGTATAACACATGCATCATATACTAAGGCAACATTGCTAATTTTAGAGGTTTCTAACGTGATGTCGTAAATTAACCTATTTTTTTGGGCTTATTTAGCAATTTAGCATAAACGCTGCCTAAACCCTACGAGTTAGATCAAATTAATGTACTACAGTATTTGTACACCATAAAAAGGTCTACAAAAAAGTCCGCGATGGTATATGTTTATCTTTTAGGGATAACCCACATTAACCATTTTTATTGTTTACTTTTTACGTGAAAAAATGGCTTATTTACGAAGCTATTTTAAGCAATACGGCATTAATCCTTATCGAATTAAGTACCTTAAATACAGTGTGCAATTAATATAGATCAATATGGTTCCTTACAGCATGTAAATTAAACAAATATTTTCGGAGATATTACAAATTTAAAATTTGCGTTTGCGGCGGGCGGTACCGGTCGGACGGGGCAGTGCGGGGGGCATAGGCATATTATATTTTATGCCCGTTGCAAAGTCGGAGCGGGCCGCTATGTTTTTATATACAACGTTCATAGTTTTTCTGTAGTGTATTTAATTTAGTATCAGCATTGCACCCGTGCGAAGCCGGGGCGGGTCGCTAGTAACGAATAAACTCAAAAACTACAGGACCGATTTCAAAAATTCTTTCACCTACAGAAAGCTACAATATCTGGGAGTAACATAAGCTATCAAAAAATTAAGGAATTCGAAATCCACTCGGGCGGAGCCGCGGTTACAAAAACAAAGTTTTGAGTTGTAGAGGGCTTTAGCTGGTAGGAATTCCACTCGCTTTGCACGCACTTCCAGGGCATTTAATGTAAGGCATAACTAGAAGAGTAGGTACGTGGCTGCCAGAGCAATATTAACCACGCCAGGCTGGGTGACTATTTTTAAAACATTGAAACTCTTTGTGCCCTGAAGAGCATGTTAAGCTGCAGTCCCAGTTGCCGTACAAACATATTAACCATGCCAGTTTTAGGCTGGGTGACTATTTTTAAAACATTGAAATCCGTTGTGCCCTGAAGAGCATGTAAACCGTCAGTTCCAGTTGCCATACTAACATCTGTGGCATTTGTTACGAATAGTTGGGTCCTTGGGTCCTTAAAAAAATGGACAACTAAGTACATCAGATCAGATGAGTCACTTTATGGAAAATATCGAAGTTGCATAGGAAGTCGATCTCAACTGAGTTAATAAGTCTTGGAGGATGATGACACTTTCCTAATCCACATAAGCACAACCGCTGGATTTATTTAGTCACTCACCTTGTACTAAATCATCGCCTTCTTCTCCGAACTGCTGCAGCGGCACCAAATCACAAAACTCCGTGATAGCATTTAAGCTCAAGGTTTGTGGTTGTACCGACTGCTGGCAGACCATCTGCGAAGCCATTTGTTCCTTGTACAGCATCAGGGTGACATTAACTGGTCCTTGGCTTGAAGTCCAGATGGCCGGGTAGAAGAAACGCTTGCCGGCTTTCGTTTTGGATGGTTGGATCGTGAAGTCGCTCCATCTTAAATTGGTGCAGGCTTTCAGGCCACGAAGGGATGACTGCATTGTAGCACTTTGTTGGACCTGTGAATGAATAGGTATATTTGTTGGGTAAGTTTTTGAACTGGATCTTTAGCGGTAATCAGGCGATGACTCTGCATGATGGAGTCTAGATTTTATAAGAGTCTATTCCAGGGATAAAAAGTAGCCTATGTGTTATTCTTGAATCTAAAGGATAATCTATCAAGGTATCAAATTACTGCTAGATCCGTTCAGCCGATTTTGCGTGCAAGAGTACCAAACATCTATACATCCATACACACAAACTTTCGCGTTTATAATGTTGATGAATGTTTATAAATTATTTAGTCGACTTTCAAAGACTATTTAGGACATTTTATTTTACACATTTTTGCTCTCTTGTGAACATTGCTTTACTAGTTTTTGTATGACATCCATGCAGTTGCATCGACCTCCATTCATACAATCAATCTTCGTAACTTCAATGGTCGTCGTAGACAACTATAAATTACGCAATCCACAACAACCTTATTAAAATTGAAGTAGAATTGCGAGCAGAACGATTTAGTACTGCATAATCACAGTACTGAATCAAGACATGTTAACTATATACATTACCTGTTCTAAAACCTGCGCCAGCGCTTCGTGATTCGCAATAACGACTGCACCGTAATTGTCTTCTAAGTTCTTATGTACTACGCTACGGCCTTTCCGAACTCTCAGTTTATTTGTTGTTGTTTTTGGAGTCATATCGTTTGAATAGTCTTCGTTCCCAGGACTGTCCATATTATCATTTGAACTATAAAAGCTGTAGGGAGAATAAATTTCAGACTCTGTTTCGCTACCGCAGTATGGGAGCGATGATCTATTAAAACCACTACTGTTGTATTTAGGGTATTCGCCATTACTTTCTTCGAGTTTCCTTGTATCGTTTCTAGGCTCGACTCTTTGTTCCCTTGGTTTTATAGAAGCATCGCATTCGGGTGAGCTGGATCTAGCATGGTGAACGTATTCATAGTCACTGTCACTGTTTTTGGCAGAATCGCAATTTTCCTCATCATACTTGGCAGTATTATAAACGTCGTCGTAATTATGTATAACTGTGTCGTTAGTGGCTTGGACTAGTTCCTGAGGTCCGTCGTCAAGTTCGTCTTTATCGTCGTCAATTTGATTTCTTCGTTTGGGAAGCTCCAAGCGAGCTTCTCTTTCGCGCATGCTCGCCGTCCGTTCTGGCTTCCGCGGTGCAAGCGCTGATCTGATTTCTCCTAAATAAATTGTGATTTGTTAGTCAAATGGATATGGTGATGTAAAATTTTAATTATTCGAAATTTTATCGAAAAGATCATATTAAAAATTCATGCTGAAATGTTACGATATGGTCAGTCTCTATATTATTAGTATTTTTTTATGCATACAACGTTGCGTTTTGCTATGAAAATACAACTTTTACTATTACTACTTATGCTAGCATAATGAATACTAAGTTCTTATGCAAAATCACCTCAATGTATGCATAAAAAATGATAATTATCTTTTGCATGCTTACTACAACAATGATAACAAATTATAATGTATCTTTTAGGAGATTGCCGACAAGTACCTAGTTTACTATGAGATTCGAACCCATAATCTCGAAATTGCAAGGCCAAATTTCAGTATGTGAATATCAGACAACATACTCACAGTACACATAGAAGGAATCGGAAGTAATGAGTCGTGAATGCATGGTTACTTACCTAAGTTAGCGTAAATGTTATCGGTTTTAGTTGGTGCAGCGGACCATGCTTGCTGCTTCTGTTTTTTCTGCAATGCAGCTGACTTCGGCGGTGGGGGCCTCGCTGGCTTTGGCACATGTGATACTGGTTTCTGATCATCACTAACTTGTCTTGGAGGTGGAGGTGGTTTGTTCACAACTTTCGGAGTCTCTGGTTCTGTTGCCGAACTAGACCCACTATAAATAGAAGACACGTCGTCATGGCTCAAACGTCGCAAGTCTGTAATTTCACAATTCGACTTGACGACTTCCACTCCATTCGATCCGTTAATGTCTAACGGATGTATGATCACAAGACGGGGTTTCGGTTTCGGTGTTATATCAAAGATCTCTTCAGGTTTACTTGGTACTTTAGTCACTGCTGCGACAGTCAGCTCTTTTTTGTCGAGATCTTTCGATGAGCCTATTCGAAGTAGCTTCTTGATCGAAAATTTAAGCTTTCCTTTCCGCTTTTCATCTAGTAGTAAGTTGTCATGAGATAAAGATATGTTTCTCCGTGGCGCTGGTTCTGGAATTGCCTCAATTTTCTTCAGTTCAGGCATGTCTTCTAAGAGTTTTGGTTTAGTCGATGAAGATCCAGTGGCTCTCTCCCGTTTTTCCAATTCGCGTACAATCGGAGCATCAGATTTTACGAATCCGTTCGTGTTTCTTTGGTAAATATTAGGGTATTCTTCTACGATGGGCGATGAAGGAGGCGTGGGTGCTTTTCGCTTGCCTGTGATACTGTTCAGCGATGAGTCACTATCCTCTTTAGTCAAAACCGGTTGCGCGTAATAAATTGATTCAGGTTTGTCTTCATGCACCTCGGTTATCTCATTATTTTTTTCTTCACTTAACGCTCCAATTACTTTCTCATCCTCACTTTTTGTATGCATGTACATAGTTAATGGCTGTTGGTTTGTTGTCATAACACTCTTTTTTGTTGTCTGTTTGATAACTGGCTTGATCGGCAGCTTCGGTTTTTCTGGTAGAGCCGGTTTGTGAACAGGTAGTATATCAGATATCATGCCATGTAGAAACGACGGCCGCGGATCGAGAGTGGGGATAGGACTTTTCGGTAACGCAGGCGCCTCGGTGGCCTCGTCTGGGTCCGCTCTACCGTCTGGCTCGCCCGCCAACTCGCGACTGGCTTCTGCAGAAAATATATTGTCTGTTTGTTTGGGTATTATGGAAGGCATGTCGATGATCGGACTTTGGAATGTAGAATACCCAGTGCTAGCCTGTCTGTCCACTTTTCTAATTTGACCAATCGGTGACATTTTGAAATTTTTGTCACCTTCGTTGAATATCTTAATTTTAACTGTTTCTTCAGACTTATGTGTTTCTGAGAAGTGGCCGCTGTCGTCGTTGTCCGAGTCCGTCCGAGCGCTAAAGCTTTCGTCGTCAGACGCTAATGAGTTATTAGGAGTCGAGTTCAAAGTGCTGACCGCAGAATCAACACTAGTATTCTCAATATTGATTTTACAAAATTTAAATTCTGACCGACTTAAGTTTACTTTTGGTCTTTCCTTAGTTTTGTGTAACGGTGGTTGCCGCACGATACCGTTTTTCTTCAATTCACACATTTCTTTCTTGTCTGGTTCATCTTGCATGCTTTCCTTCATCTTTTCGTCAACCACGGTTGGTTTATTACAATTATTTTGCGTCAAATGCATATCAGTTCCGTTAGACATTCGATTTTGTTCCAACGTTTCTGAAATTTCTTCTAACAACGACTTCTCTGTACAAATAGTGGCGGATGTATTTATATTGTCCGCACTAATTATTGTTTCTGTTTCTTTAACGTACGAAGATAAAATTATATTAGTTTTATAATTACTAGATGTATCGTCGGCAGAAGCCTCTGATACGTGGATAACGGCGGGTTTACGAACATGTGACTTATGATTACTAGGCTTATTCTCCTGACCAAACGGTGTGACAGATACTAACAAAGTCTTCTTTTTACCATCAGAGTCTGTCTGCATCTTACCCAGCATTAGAGACGTGTAAGATTTCGCTGCCGAATCTCCCAATAAATTAGCTTTCACAGTATTAAAATCTGTGTTAGACTTAGTGATTTTGAAGAGCTCTCGTTCCTCTTCAGTGTCTGGGAACATGTCATCATCATCGGTTTCTTCTGACATTTCAAATTCTTCACCATCTGACCAGTCATCACCTCCAAAACCTATAACGCTACATACTTCTACGGGGAAAGTGACGTTTCTTTTGTTTTTCTTCTTCGCATGTGATTTGAGTATGCCGGGTGGCGATTTCTTGAAGAATGTGCCTCTTTTTTGGAATGGGGTGGTGAGGTACTTGCTGCTGTCTGTCCCCCGGTCTTGCTTGACGTGCTCCTCGCGCGACTTGAAGCAGTTGGAGCAGAAGTCCTTTTTCCAGGCATTCTGCACGAAATTGTGGCACACCGGTGACATTTTGTCTTTTGAATATCGTCTGTTGATCACGTAACTGGCATTCTGTAAAGAACAGAAAAGAAAGTTTAGATACTTTTTTTCTATTTCGTTTCTTTTTATTTAATTGATGGTTGTTTTATAGGTAATCGTGAGATTCTAGTAGGTTGAATTTTGTAGGAGGACTTAACCTAAGTGATAAAATACCATACCAATACCAATTCGGTTACCATATTACCTACATGCCTAGTACTCGTTTGCTACCTTAGTAGTGTAAATAAATTAAAGATAAAATCTATCTTGGCGTCAAATTCCATCCAGGGCTGTCCAGCCGTTACAACTCAAATTAACCTGTTCCAATATCCACCATCATAAACTTCCAAAATTATTTATAAATATCAGAAATAATAAGTATGGGTTCAATTCCGTTCTACGTAATAACAGCACAATCGTCGATACATAATCTTTTAATTGATATCAGTTATCAAGTAACGTACCTCTGGGAAAGGAACGGCAATCGTATGGGAACTAGTGTCACGGAAGCTTTCTATGCAGTTGTTACGTCACAAATGAAAAACAATGTAACTCTGTGTGTCTATCATGTTATGTTTTACAGAAATAATGATTGTCTGAGCAGTCTGTATAAAGGGAGCTTGATACGGTGCGTGATTCTGTGGACGATGTGGATTAAACCGCATTGACTTGCGACGCATTTGATGAGGCCGTCAAGCTTAGGGCCACCATTATAGCATTATTTGTGTTTGTAATGGTGATCCCCATTCCTGAGACTTTACCTTTAACTTAGGTACCATCAGGCGAGGTGAAGTAATTTTAACGTGGCCGATATATATAAAAAGTGTCGCCAATTGGGGTCAAAATGTGGCAATGTAGATTCGGAGAACGAGTTTTAGATATCTTTGATGGCAAGCGAGAGCGAAGGAGGCGCACCAATTTTTAAACGGTTTCATTTAACTTGACCTGTTTGTTTGGGTCAAATCTGGTACCTAATTGAAATTTGACCCCCTTTCAGTTGTCTAATTTGTCTGATATTTGGCAGAAGTCTTTAGTTCTGATGACAATACAATTTAAAACTGTTTAACTAAAAAAAGATTTTTTCACAATTTTTATAAATACATGCCTACATAGATTTAATTATTTATCGACTGTGAGAAAAAAATGTCCGCATAATATCAACTGTAGGTAGGTACTAGTGAAGTACACTATACCGATCAGGAAATTAAGTACCTACACTTGTGGTATTGTACCTACGTACACACAAGTTTTCTTTTTTTACATAACATGAAATTTCATGTAGGCACCTAATTGTATAATGACTAATTAAAGATTCTGCTTTTACTTACGTAAATATGGATATTGAGAACTCGATGCTCATTTCTAAAAAAAACTTAAAAGTGTAGATAAGTTTTTTAAACACCTTCTAATTCTTTGAAGTAACCTAAGAAAAAAGTCTTACCAAGTGATAAAAACAGCAAAATCCAGAAAATTGCGCAGGAAATTAGTACAATCTCAGAAAACAGAACAAAATTCAGAAAGCAACTATTTTAGCGCCAGCGCATCTAACTACGCGAGCGCATCTGCGAGCAATAGCTAGTACTTTATAATACGTGATCAATATGGATTTATGGATGTCCAATAACCATAATGTCACGCTGTCTTGTATAAATTATAAACATTAGATAACATTAATAGTTATTAATATAATTTCCAATCGAGGTTATTCTTTGAGGAAGCAACAATGATATAACGTTTCAATTTAAATATAAAAAAAAAATTATGGCATTTTTAAAAATCAGACGTCATATTGCCATTTTTGATATGAGTACCTACTCTTATGGTGTTGTTTACGACCAAAGGTGAGCTGTGTGCTTGTCTGTCATCTAAGTGGTATAAAAACAAAGGACAAAAGATATTCGGCAACAATACTAAGGTATAGTTTACTACAATAGTAGCCCCCCCTCATCAGATCTTCAGAACCCAAAGCCAAACCTCACCTACCAGCCGGTACACCTGTTAATTGATGGTTGAGACTCAGGTGCAGGATTTCCTATCAAGTTTGGCGGTTCAGACGACAGTCGCTCCGGTAAAAACCATATTGTAAACGACTTAACGGTTAAAGGTTAACAAGAATATTAGAAATATGGGTTACTAGTTAGTATCTTTAAAAAACATTAAGACCGTTTTCCACCAACTTTGACACGACAAGCTGATTAAAATGTACAGTTATATTGCCCACTTTCGCTATTATACCTTTAATATGCGTATCGGTGGTAGCAAACATGTGCTTTCTCTACTAGCAACGTACATAAACACACTTTGTACCTATATGTTGCAGTCAAAACTCTTAACCAGTCAAAATTACTTTTAACTGAATAAAATAGGCAAAAGTAATTTTGACTGAACAGGTTGGTCAAAAGTTGTTTTTAACACCCCGACTCGGATAGATTAGGTTAGAAGGCTAAGGTCATTTCTTGGTGGTTTGAAAAAAAAACCACGAAGGCTAAGGCGGGAGCTCCGTTCCGCTTAGCCTTCTAACCTAATCCATCCAAATCGGGGTACTCTGAGTCGGGGTGTTAAAAACAACTTTTGACCAACTTGTTCAGTCAAAATTACTTTTGTCTATTTTATTCAGTTAAAAGTACTTTTGACTGATTTTGCTAGTTAAAAGTACTTTTGACTGGTTAAGATTTTTGACTGCAACATTATATACTAATCAAATATTCACGCATTGACTCAAGGGAAACGAATGAAAATGTCTACAGACACTCTTGTGTCATACTAACTGGGGTTTGTCCGAGTTTCGACATCGGTAAGCAGATTCTAACCCGATTGAATTGCGTTTACGTAATCTAAGTAAGGAAAGTGGTGCGTTATGGCACAAAAGTACCTACTGTCTTGGAATATCTTATTAGGAGGAAGTGATTTTGAATATTGTACCAACCGTAGCTGATGGCCCGGGGTCACTGGGGTGCGAGGGATATGCCTATTATTGCCGCGGTAATTAAGACCAGAGACGGCGTGCGGTTGTAGTCGGTTCGATCCCGACATAACCACCCCCGATGGCCGACGGAGCTGGTATCCAATGGGGATTTTGATAAAAAAAGGTAAGTACCTACACATATTTGAAGTATTCTAGTTAAATAAGTCTGTGCTAGTTCAAGGCCATAAAGATTACACCCAAACTGACATTAGCCGTAATAATAAAGTATAAATAAACATAATTTATATTATTCTTAGGCAATTAAGCTGCAATCATTACATTATAACTGCGTAATGTGGAATGAGATCAACAAAATGAATTAATAAGATGAAGTAACTATCTTAGCAACTACATGGTCTTCTATTACATATTAAGGGCATTAAACGTATCCATAAGCCTGTGTTTCCATTAGAGATGTGCGAGGATGCGTAGCGAGTAGCGAGAGATGTGTTTGTTAAGAACTAATAGAAAATAATAGACATTTGCCTGCTACCTACCTTGCCTCGTAAATGAAGTACCTATCAATCGAAATGACCGCGACACTTTAGCTAACAAAAACACGGTAGAAGCTGAACTATATCATCTAACCTATGAAGAAATTCCTCTATTGGTTTTTTATTGGTAATAGGCTCGCGACCACAATCTCACCTGTTGGTAAGTGATGATGTGGTCGATGGTGGAGCACAGAACTCTATTGGTTATTATAAACACATCCCTCGCTACGTATCATCGCACATCTCTGATGGAAACGCAGCTTTATACCTAAATATAAGATTCTCTCGTTAGTATAATTTATTTAAATAATGATATACTTAGCATCATTATTCAAATGAATAAGTATAGGTATACATAATCATTATTTAAATAAATGACTTAATGTTTAAGGAGTTGGTCTTACGAACCTGATACATAAGGTTCAAATTCTGGCTGTTACACTACCGGCGTGAACCCACTCCTAAAGCGTTTGGTAATAATTGGAATTCGCAAATCATAATACTACAGTCTAACTTGCATGTCTGGCATACGATACATTTTTATATACAAGCTGCAGTGCTTTTTTACGAGACTAATCCCACCCTCGTTCCCAGTTCCTCCCTCGTAATCAGAAAGTACCTATTTCATTACTGTTTCGTCTAATGCTTTAGCAACGGGCTAGCGTATTCGTAGCGATACGATAGTCTACTCAATCCATGTTACAGTCAGACAAATTGCCTGTCGAAACAATTAACCTGTCAAAACTTGACATGCACTTGATACAAAACAAAAACGAAACACGGCAATTAAGAGATTAAAGGTGGGTATCCATTGGTGCGTTCAACAATTCTGTACGACGCGTCTGTAACGTTTACGCTCGCGGTTTTGGGGCATGCAGTTTTAGAGCAAGTACTCTTTTTTTTTATACAGGACACGCCAAAATGACTTCACCTCGCCTGATGGTAAGCTAAAGGTAAAGTCACAGGACCGGGATCACTACTACATACACCGATAGTGCTAAAGGCTTTTAACACAGAACGTCAGTGTCACGTATTAGGCCTCAACCAGGTCTTCGGTATTTAATATAACCTCACCTGCATACCGGTATACCTGTTGATTAACTGTCGAGGTTCTGTAATCGACTTCTCGGTTGAGAGGTGGATGACAGTCGCTCCCGTAAAACCAAAATAAACCAAATTGTGGTCGGTAAGAGAATGAGCCCAGGGCACCAAAGTGCAAAGCTTTGGACGTAACCGGGTTTGGTGCTCGGATGCAGTAGACAGAGAGTAGTGCAGTATATAATGTAACAGACCTAAAAATACAGTTGAATTGAGAACTGCCTCCTTTTTTGAAATAGGTTAAAAATTGTTCTAAATTTTATTGTAATCTTGAGTGTACCATTTTTAAACAACACACAACTGCAGATGTACGGTGCTGAGTTGATACACGCACCAAATGTACACCCACCTTTAAGAACGCTAGACGCGTATCGACGGAGATCATAGAACAATAGGTCATTACATATGTAAGTGGGCGCCCTACTGAACGGGAGGTCAAAACATATGCGTCCTTAATGTCGACAACTGGGCCATATTTACGTAGATGGGAGAGAGTAACGTATCAATATTTGGTCTATAGCTATCGACTATTGCATTGTGTTTAGATAGATATATACCGATAATAGATAAATTGATGTATTTGACGGCGAGTGAGATGGTAGAGCGTTCGACTGCTCAGTTAGAGATTGCGGGTTCGATTCCTGTGTAGCGTAAATATTTGTGTGTATGAATATGTATATTTGTATTGTTTTTTTTTATACCACTTAGGTGGCAGACAAGCACACGGACCACCTGATGGGAAGCGGTCACCGTGGCCTAGGGACGCGTGCAACACCAGGGGCATCACACTCGCGCTGCCGACCCCGCAAAAACCTGGTCTGGGTATTTCTATGTATAATTAATGTGTATATCCTAAAAAATGTATTTTACATATTTATTATACGTATTTACAAACTGGCTATGCTCTATCTATCTATGGGTTTAGATAGCGTTGTGTAGAGATAGAGATATTGTTTTGGTGTAAGTTTGTGGTTATGTTTGCATACGATCGCATGTCTTGGGTTTGATTCTTGCCAGTCATACCTAATTTTTAAATAACACTACCTGACATGGCAATCAAATTCAGGATCTCTTGAAAGCACATCATAAATGCAAACGAGTACTACACGCTTACTATTCGAATGTAATTTAGTGCTTGGCCTACAGAGGGCATACGAGTGTGTCTCGCACGCGATACTCAAAGGGCACCCCTCCCCCCCCCCCTCCCCCCCGAGTATCACTTGCGTTGCGTGTCTCGCCTGCTGACCTTCAAAAGACGGAACAGATGGTGGCCATGGCTTACCCCCACCCGTATACCGTTGTTTGTATAGGCCCCAACATAACCTCACCTACCAGCCTGTACACCTGGCAAAAACTACTACCTATTGGTCGACAAATTACTTAAACGTGATTAATTTTTATAAGAATAGTAATATATAGTCCCAATTCTCGGTCAATAGATGGCGCTAGTAGTATTTTGAATTGTGTTTTTATCTCGTTGTTTAACACTATTACATTTTATTTATATTTTTAAACTCAGGATTGTATCCCCTTTTATTTGATATTACGTTCGATACGATAGCTAAAATAATATTTTCCCGTTGGATTCAGATATTTGAAACTATAAATTTTTTGCACAAAACCTTATGTTACGCCTTATTATAAGTAATATATTATGTATTAACTATCTGCCAGCGAAAACCTCGTCAAAAGGGCCCAGCCGTTTCAGAGATTACGTCTTACAAACATAATTAAACCTAAAAAAATACTTTTTTGTTATATTTTTCGTACACACTCATAAGCATTGATTTAAAACCTTTTTACTTAACAGACACTTAATTTTTTTTTTAAAAGAAGCAACCGTACTTAGTGACCGAATTTTTTTTTCCGTACGGTCACTTGAGGTAAGTATATTGAAAGTTTTTATACTCATTAGATGACAAAGTAGCAATGAGTCAGCCTAAATAAACATTAGTTATCTGTGCCACTCACAGCCTTAGAGAAAAAAAAGCGAAAGTACAAAAGTGTGCCAAACTAACATTAGTGTAAGTATATTATAATGCTATGATCATCATCTGTTTTGTTCTAGATTATTCTTTAAATAGTACACAGAAATTTGTGGCGTGAAAACATATTCCATTTCCATTTTCCATTCCATTTCATAGATTCATTCAGCCGTTTTTACGTGAAAGAGAAACAAATATACCTACATCATACATCCAGACATTCCAACCGAATGATCGACTCCGCAGGCGAAGCTCAGTCAGTAGCCTATATGTTATTCCAGACTATATTCTATTTCTATACTAAATTTCAGCCAGATCCATTCAGCCGGTTTTGCGTGAAAGAGTAACAAACATACATCCAGACATTCTTACAAACTTTTACCTAATATTAGTAGGATAGGAAGTAGGATTATGTATAACTTTTTATTAAGATTAAGATATAGAAACACCCAGACCAATGCAAATAGCCATATTCATTCATGCATATAATTATTTGCACTCAGTGGGAATCGAAGTCGTAGCAGTAGAATGCACTATCGCAATGCCGGTATAGAGGCAGAGGCCTACATTGAGGTATCGCAAGCTGCTGATAACATTACCTACTATTACTTACCTACGTATCACTACCTATATGCATGTAGACAGCGCATATTCTCTCAATAAACAAAGACGTCAAGGTGGTATGCATAGTACCGTGCGATTATTATCTTGGCACATACTCCGTAACTTGCATGAAAAAGCATGAAATTTCTTTCGAATAGTAAACGTATTGTATTCGCAACTAGAGAAGTATATACAATCCTATATCGCGAACTTGCGGCAGAGAGCAATAGCGGTTGGTAGGAACATCGGATCAGTGGTGTTCCTGTTCCTACCAACCAATCTTGAGGCTCTGCTGCAGGTTTTCTTATTGAACGGGGGTCAGACGACATGCACTTTCAGAAGAGACTGCATACCATATAAATTGTGATGGAGCTAGGACACGACGGTATCTCCCGTTCGAAATGAGCTGTCCGACTGGGGTAGTACCTCCGCCCTACAGAACACCGCGGCTATAATAACCATCGTGTTGTGTTCCCGGCGGTAAGTAGGGTAGCCAGAGCTCACTGTACCCCTGTACTGTATATTAATTACATAGTACAGCATCTTTTTTTCTTATTGAATTCATAAGAAAAAATGATCGTCGATCATCGTAAGAAGTTAAGATGAAGTCCAGAAAATACGGGCCACCATTCTAGTTGTTGAAGGTTCTAAAATGGCGGTCCATACCTTGACTGCTTCAACAGCTGATGCTTTTTCAAAATCCGGATTTGTAAGAAGAAGGAAACACGGGTGTTGGTACATCATTCCAGTTCTTTATCGCGTTACAAAGAAAGTATTGTTGATAGTACGTTTTTAATAGTAGACGTCTTGTCAATGATGGATGGACGCTAATCTGATAAGAGCTGTCAAAGTCTCTTGGGAATGTGATCTGTCTGATTTGTGGGGCGTACAGATAAGATTCGTTTGTTCTCGTGTATTGTAGCTATCTGGCTTGGTTTATTTAGCTGTGGCTGTTCTATATTTAGCGTAGTTCGAACTTAATTTTTTTTATACTACTTAGGTAGCAGACAAGCACACGGCCTGATGGGAAGCGGGCACCGTGGCCTCCAAATCTTTCACCTCCGAGTCAGGGGTCTCTTTGTCCTTTAACGTTTTGGTTTCACTTATTCGGCTTTCACGGGAGCGACTGCCGTCTGACTCCCCAACCCCTAGAGGGATGTCTGCGCCAGAACCACGTCCGTCAATCGGCTGGTATACCGGCTTGCATGTGAGATTGGCTTGACCGCATACCGGTCCGCAACAACAAGAGTTGGTAGCGCGTGTGTGACGCCCCTGGTGTTGAAAACGTCCATAGGCCACAGTGGCCTCTTTCCATCAGGTGGGCTGTGTGCTTGTTTGCCGCCTAAGTGTTACAAAAAACAAAAAAAAATTGCCACAGAATCAGTCGAAATAGTTTTATTTCAACGTTAACTTCCGTCAATATCGTGGTACGCGTGAAATAATCCATAGCTTCTCATAAAAGGAACTGTCAAATTAGTTCCACCATTTTGTTTCTATTCACCATATTTTACAGTAACAAATATTCAAATGAACTGCCCTGTTCGCAGAGTAGGTACACCGACTTTTCTCCGGCCAATGTCACCTTGTCATAAAACCTGAATGCCGCCCGACCTCAGCAAGATGCCTTATAAAGTGGCTAATGGAGGCGATGATCTCACCCTGATTATGTCATGGACACTACGGTTTTATTAAAAAATAACAATGTTTTCCTACTTTTTAATATGTTTTTGTTAGGTTCGTATGTGTGTGTGTGGCGCGTGTGTGTAAGGGTGTCTGAGAGCGCTTGTCTTGATTTAGGAGCACTTCAAAAAGAGGTCGTTTTAATTTAAGACTTTACGCACCTAAAAGACTAATAGGTGATTAAAAAAAAAAGAAAATCTTTGACTTCAAAATGAAAAAAAGAAAAACTAAGCATACCTACTCTTTTTTAACAATAAAATGAATTATTTGTTATTCACTCTATTTTCTAATCTAATATTTAGCCTACTTCAAAAAAGGATATCGCCTATTTTGATTAAACTAAAATAAGTCAAATCATTTCATTTGCATAAGACGGGTTTTGCAGTTAACTATAAAAATAGCATCAGAGCTGTTGGAAATAAAAGGAAATGTAGCAAAAATATCGTAATAATAATATGAAGAAGTAGGTATTATCATTACGTGCGTAAGCGTTTTATTACAATCTCTAGGTGTGCAAATAATAATTAAATAAGTATTTGCATTTAATTAAAAGAACACATTAAGTATTCATAACATTTTATCGCAATGTTAATGTCAGAGATTTAATAATGTCAAGAAATGTTACTGTAAAGTAAATGTCAACTTGATAAATTAAAATTAGAATCACATTATAAGTATTAGTAAATGTCACCCAGTCATGTCAATAAATAAAATAAATGATAAGAACATAATAATATAATTCAAGCGGGGCGTGAAAAAGCATTTTGATGATGCCGTCAAGCTGAGGGCCACCACTGTAGCACTATCGGTGTATGTAATGGTGACTCTCCTTCCCTGAGACTTTGCCTTTAGCTGTCCATTAGGCGAGGTAAAGTCATGTTTTAACTGAAGGAGTTAGCTAGAATATTCGTAATTTCAGGTCTTAAAAAACAAAAAATAATCCAACTTACCTAATATAAACATCAATGCTAAAATTGTATTTAATAAGTACCGCTGTAGTCAAGTTATTAACTAAATGAGTCACGTTTCACATTTGCTTATTTATTACCGAAAAAGAAAATTACAAGGTCTTCCTTCGATAGCTCGCATAATAACTGTGTAACTTAATATTAATAATTGTATGAATCATACACAGACTATATCCATCTATACTTCTATACCACTTGTGCGATTTTTTTTATATTTAGTCCGTCGGATTGACTGCACCTCACCTGATGGTAAACTGAGGTGAAGTCCTAAAAATAGTGGTCACCATATCCAAGGGAAGCCCTTAGAATAGTGACCAGACAGCCTTGACAGATGCTTTTTCACGCCCCGCTTTAAGAACCCGGGACGATAAGTGGAAGTGGTGGAATAAGGGGTGGAATCAGTTGGAATAGCTCATCGGAACATTCACCATGGTATATAGTTTAACTGCAGTTTCTATGAGTCGATTCGCACGCACATAATTATGTAAAGATTAAAAAAGTGTCTAGCTATGTATGTTTATCCGTATTTTAAACATATAAAAGCTAGTGTTAAGCTATGCTCAATCTGTGTCTAGATAGCGCTATGTACCTAAGTATGATGTCCAAGAATATTATTATAAAATACTAGCTTCCACCCGCGGCTTCGCCCGCGTGGAGGTCGGCATTGTCACCAAGTCTATTTTAATCAAACGACTCTCCATTCAGCTTCCTACTCCAGTCTCCAAAGTGGTCAAAAAAATAATATATAACCCATGACACCCACAAATGACGTGGCTTTCTACTGGTCCCTAAAAGGTTTTTTAAATCGGTTCTGTAGATCCAGAAATTACCCCCTAAGTACAACGTTACAAATTCACAAACTCAAACTCACTAACTCACAAACTTTACCTCTTTATAATATTAGTAGGTATAGATAGTATAGATACCTACATCAATTTATTTTGTAATGTCGTAATATTGTAATTTATTGTTATTTGTAATGTATTGTAGATAGAATGTAAATAGGACATTCAAGATTCAACATTCTATATAAACCTTGAATGTCTCATTTTCATTCTATCTTTAAAAATCTTTAAAATAGACGCGCCAATAAATATACAAGATTAGATAAATATATTCCTTAATCCTCCCGTTCAAGAGAAGCATGTAACATACTTTTTTTACATTAGGTATGTTATGTTTTCTCTTAATCCCTCGAAAGAGCACGCATCAGTCTACGTCGTTAACTTTTTTCCAACGTGAAAGGGCCTATTCCACGAACCGTAATTGCTTCTAAGCCGCGAGCTATGGTTCCCACAGACTATAGACAAAAGCTATTTAAAAGGAATTTTAATTCTAACTAACAACAAACTATTTTAGGTGATTAGTTTAATATCGCTTTTTATAAAATTAGACCTCGCTCATAATATTAGTTAAGAATAGACTATAATCATTGCTGAGTATTTAAGGGAAACACGAAATGTTACGCTCACAGAGTATTTAAAAATTAAGTAATGTTATGTTTGGTTATGCAAGGTAAGTCATAAAATAATAATTGAAACTTGTATTAAACTGCAAAAAGACCGACATTGGAGAATACAATCACAGAATTAAAATTGCAATTCTTTAAGACCTTGTTTTGATGGTTTCTTAAAGAGTAAAAGTAAGAATAGATAGGTACTTAACTTGTGCATATAAAAAACAGAACTAGGTTTTTCAAAGTTAATTCCCTATTGGACTTTTAAGACAATGGCGGACTCTATTAAAAAACTTACTATTCATAGGAACAACAGAAAGGTATTTTATTACAAAAGAAATACAAAATAACTACCACCATAAGAGCTATTCAACCTGAAATTAAAGAATGCTATTACGTTAATTATATAGTACCTCCGATACACGGGTATATACACTACCAACACTTTTGAGACTCGAGCTAACCTCACCTGCTAGCCTGTGCGACGATGCTGACGATGATCTGGCGCAGGCTTTCCTCAGGAAGATCAGAAGGCAAACGTGTCCAGTAAATTCAAGCAATAAGCGCACTTTGGGCTCCAAATTTTGGACACACATGGGAAATCAATTTGACGATGATTAATCTCCTACGATTTATTCGCGTATTTTATTTTGAGAAACTCTAGTATAAAGCTTCAGAAAAGTTTAGCGGCCATTTTGGAAACTCAGTTGAGAAAAACTCCCTTACACGTCTGACAGGTATCTTAGAAACTTGGTCTTGATATTTTCTCGCAACTTTCTCGGTTTACGCCTCAACTAAAGTCATGTCATGTTCGATATTCAAGGTTTTTGCACAGACCACATGTGGTTTTATATAAATTAACAAGGGGAATTCGTAATTTGTTTTATGTGTGACTTTCCATGACGGTTACGAGGGCTGTAATTACTTAAATGATTATATCAAAGACTTCATGTCTTCACAATTGTGAACAAAATGTAAGAGAGTCACTTTCGCTGGCGTGGTTATATTCTGCAGTGACCGCCAGGTTACGTGGATAACAAATATCCGGCCATGCGTTGTCCGTCAATCAGTAGGTGTACTGGTTTGCAGATAAGGATGGGCCCCGGACATCTTGGTGGGCCATATTGATGTGCCCTATATAAAATACCTGCTTTTCATTCGTTCGCATTAGCCCATTTAGTATTTTTTATCCTGGGAATAGATTTCTGTGTATAGCAGGCTCGGGAATTTATAATCGTAAGATGGAAAACACTCCCAAAGTTTTTACGTAGGTACATTATAGACTAGCGTTTACCTTTGCTTGAGCTATCATCATTGGCTTCCTATTAACCGATCCATATTTAGTCAATAAACATGAATCGACTAATGACTAATGCCTATTGTGCACGACACACCTTGTGATGTTATTACCATAATGACCTGCACTCACCTGCCTCTTTGAATATAACATTGTGTCACGATATTTTTGGTGAACTTGTCATTAGAATAAAATGTATTAGAATGTCTCTTAGGTGGAGTAGCGAGTGCGATTAACAGGTTCGATTTTTGAGTCGGTAAGTAATAATTGGGGATTTCTGTTCGGAAAGTGCCCAGTTGGTAGGATTGAGCTTTACTAAGTGTATAACTGTATAACTTTAATAAGTCGGAGAAGTCCAACGGGAGTCGCACCAAATATTAATACTCGTACGTAAATTTCTGACAAGGCGTGTACCTACTATTGACGAAAGCTAAGGAAATAAGTATGTACTTATTATCTAATCTTTAGCTAATGTGACTAATTTTTAGTTCCGAGCAACTAGTTTAGTATGAGTTTGCAGACATTTTAAGTCACATTATAAACGATGAAGCGTTTGCATTTTTTTTTATACCACTTATGTGGCAGACAAGCAGAAGGCTCACTACTACTAGCTTGTCCCAGCGTAGTTCCTTATCGTTTTGGGAACAGTGAATTGACACGTAGGTCCATTTAGAGTCAAAATACAGTAAATCGATTTCGATTCGATCTCCATTGATCGAAAACTGAGCTCAATATTGCAAACTGCAACCATATTAACGTTTGTATGAAAAGCAGACATCTGGATCGATTGTACTTACATAGTAAGTCATGGATTACACACAAGATTTTTTTTATACTACTTAGGTGGCAGACAAGCACACGGCCCACCTGATGGGAAGCGGTCACAGTAGCCTATAGACGTGTGCAAAACCCGCCGGGGCGTCACACTCGTGCTGCTGACCCTGGAGGAGGGGGATTAGAGAAGGGGGGAGTTTGTGAGCTCTGGCTACCCTACTCACCACCGGGAACCCAACACAATGGTTATTATGGCCGCGGTCTTCAGTAGGGCGGAGGTAATACCCCAGTTGGACTGCTCATTCAGACGGGAGATACCGTCGTGTCCTACCTCCTTCGAGTAAGTTAGTATTGTATTGTAATAGAACAATGTTTAACTACAAATAATATATAATATACACTACGAATAAAACAGTCGTAACTGATACATAAAATTGTGGTCATAAAATGGATCGTGAGTACGTTTTGTGAGGGAGACTAGTTTACGCTCTTTGAACTATTGTGGAGAGTTTCCGCTATTACTGCTGATGCTGAATAGGGTATGGTAGCAGTAGAATTTTAATTACACAATGAAAAAGTATTACAATGAGCAGTACCTAGTTGATATAATATGTATATCAGATGATGCAAGTATTAAAACATAAAGCCTAATATAAAATCTATACTAATAACTAGCTGTTGCCCGCGGCTTCGCCCGCGTGGATGTCGAAATCCGTTTCAAAAACTATCCTATCTCTCAAGTTGGATCGAACTGCACATGGTGTGCGAATTTTATTATAATTGGTTAAGTGGTTTAGGAGTCCATTGAGGACAAACATTGTGACACGAGATTTATATATATTAAGAAGATTATAACGCGTTAATCTCAGAAACTGCTGGTTCGAATTGAAAAAATATTTTTGTTTTAGATAGATCATTTATCGAGGAGAGATGTATATCATCACGCTACTACCAAGGAGAGGAGAACAGTAATCATAAATGTTAAGGAAGCGATCAAATTTCCATCCATTATTGTAGAAGTTATAATTATGAGCATGTATGGGAGAAATTGGTGTTATGAGAGCGAAGTATGCCACGGGCTAAGTCCTGGGGCACAGTAAGTAATAAAAAATTGCAATTTTCGAGCGTTGGGTAGTTAAGACTGAAAACTGACCCGGAGTTATAGTAGTGGGAATGAGGATGGATTAGTCACGTATTCAAGGAGGTATAGGACACGACGGACGGTATCTCCCGTCCGAAATGAGCTGTCCGACTGGGGTAGTACCTCCGCCCTACAGAACACCGCGGCCATAATAACCACCGTGTTGTGTTCCCGCCGGTAAGTAGGGTAGCCAGAGCTCACTGTACCCCTCCTCCTCCCACCCCTTCCTAGCCTTCCCACCCCTTGCCAGCCCTCCCCCTTTCCCTTCAGGGTAGGCAGCGCGTGTATGACACCCTTAGTGTTGCACACGCCGTGTGCTTGTCTGCCACCTACGTAGTATAAAAAAAAACGTAAGCGGACCCCAACTGAGTTGAGAAAACACTTGGAGCAAGACTCATTCATAGTAATCCTTTAAGTGAAGTGATGTGATATTTCAACTGTTTTTACAAGATTCTAGTTTAACCAGAGCACGGCTTATAGCAAATTACACAAATTTAATTGCACTACTAGTTAACTTACTAAACCGTTAGCTGTCTGTGTGTTACTTACTGTTAGACGTATTATAAAACTGTTATCTTTTCTTTTACATAACGCAATACACAAGGCGTTACGAACTTTAAGCACATTGTTAATTTTTCATTCATTTTTGTTTACAACTTTAATATACCAATTACACGAGCGTATCGACTACAAAAAAGTACTTATTACAGCTGTAAATTGAGTGTACGTTATACCCCATCAGGGTATTCTGGATCTGGACCCTACCTCACCTGAAAGCCAAGGCCACAAAGCCACATGACTCTTAAAGCAACAGACAGGAGGAAAAGGAGGCAGGACACGACGGCGACGGTATATCCCGTCCGAAATGAGCTGTCCGACTGCGGTAGTACCTCCGCCCTACAGAACACCGCGGCCATAATAATCATTGTGTTGTGTTCTCGCCGCCGCGCCGCCGCCGGTAAGTAGGGTAGCCAGAGCTCACTGTACCCACCCCTTCCTAAGCCTCCCCCTTCCCTTCAGGGGAGGCAGCGTGTGTGACACCCTTAGTGTTGCACACGTCCATAGGCCATAGTGACCGCTTCCCATCAGGTGTGCCGTGTGCTTGTCTGCCACCTACGTAGTATAAAAAATAAATAAACTTAAAATAAAATATATATAATAACATAACACAAAATAAATCACGATAGATAACAGTTTTATTTTAATGTGTATCGTGTAAAGCTGACATTTTCATGTAGGTACAATGTCATTAATAGTGAATTATTGTAGAAAATTACGTACTGAAGGTCAAATTTGGTGTCAGTTATCATATAACTGTAAGATTTATGTCATAACCGTCTACACCTGCACTAATTTGACCTTGTAGAAACAACAACACAACGTTACCCGTGTTTCGCATAATGGTAATAAGCAACAACGTGTTCTATTGTAAATCACAAAAATTACTCTAGTTCTATGCTAGGCAAGGTTGAGCAAAATGTTTTCTTTTTCTGCCAAATTTTAGTATTGCAACTTCTGTCTTCAGCATGGCGAGATGTCTAAATTAAATTGCTGTGATGTTAAATAATATTGACGTTAAACCATGTTCCATTGTCCAAATAGTTACTACCCTCTCCTATCCTATACAGAACAACACTTGCAAGGCTGAGTTAACACTCTCACACAGTGCAAATGCAAGCATTTTACCGCCTCTATGATGGCGAGTGTTCCAATGAGCTCTTCTAATAAGTCCCACCCTCTCCTTTCCTAAAATCCCAGTAGTTCGATAATGGAACTAGAGAATGGAACTACTGGGATACGGCGTACAGAACTACAACGTGCAAGGCTGAGATATCACCCGCACACGGTGCAAACATTCCATCAAGAACTATAATGATGCCTCTTTTCTTTACCGCACCATAAAGACTTGGAATTTTTTACCAGCGCATGTTTCCTTCCTCCTATAGTCTTGTACCTTTAAGCGGGGCGTGAAAAACTATTAGCCACCATTGTAACACTGTTACGGTGACCCCAATCCTGAGACTTTAATTTTAGCTTACCATCAGGCGAGGTGAAGTTTTGTTAACGCGTCCAATATAAAAAAACTCATTTTTTTTTAAATCTTTCCACATAACAGTTATAAAGTTTGTTTAAAATATGAATTATAGTCATAATTCGTGTTATAATTCAGGCTTCGTAAGCAGTTACTTGAGATAACTCTGCTGTGGAATCTAGTTTTTGTGTCCATGCCAAAATAATCTGCATACAATTCGGGCAAGCAGGTTTTATGCCAGCGGAGCCTTCGTCTAATCATTTGGCCAATGAACTTGGGTTGATGATTCGATTTATAACATAATTAAGACACGGAGCAGGTACTTAAATAAATAAACATTTAATATTTTATTTTTGTACCTACTATAGTATAGCGTTTGACACAGCCACAATAGGTAATATTATATAAATTTCCTATAGAACCGTTAAGGTCTGCCACAAGGAACTAAACTGGTACCATACCATGAACTCCTGACATAATATATAAAGTCACCATTTTTCTCTGAACTGGTTCTTTAATTGCAATTAAAAACCTCAACACGTACATATCCAAAAGTCGAGTCACGATTCGAAGTTATCATAAACATGCATTTTATTTGACAACTACTCCTAAATTGGCAGCAAAAGCGTGGGTCACCACTAGGATTTTGAACTTTGACGCTATATAATAGAGTGCACATTAGTTTTATGTGATTGTTGAGTACAAAATAGCGTAAAATTGTATCCTTGTTCTTACAAATAATTATGACAGTTTTATTCTTCTTCTTCTTCAACCTAGCGTTAATTCCAGTCGTATCCAAAGCTTTCACCCGGAGTCTGGGGTCCGCTTTACCAGTCTTAACTGCGGATTTGGCTGGACCTCGATATTTTTCGACAGTTTTATTGAGGTTAGTTATAAATTAAAGGAATGTGTCGTGTGAAAGGTATTAAGTACCTATTAGGCAGTAGTTAGATGTAAATCAGTACTGATGAGGTCTAACTTGGGCATTTCAGGTGGTAGAACTATGCTTTCTTTCACGTTTATGTACTTACGTTTCGTGAGATTTGCCGGTGGCCATTTCCTTTTGATAATTCTCTTACTCCTTTTTCATCTCCTTTCATCAGTCATCAGTTCAGAGAGATCAGTCATTCTTTAAAAAAGTATGAGCAGAATCAAAATATCGTACAAATATTTCAAAATGTGTTTTCTTTGTGTTTTCATTATTCGTATCGTATTATTCACTAGTTCTCGTTTCATAATCGTGATCTTCACCATCTTTTCCCAAGAGTCCTACAATGAGTGATTTAGCAGCGAGTTTCTTTTCGATGTTTAATTTAATAGAATCAGTGTACTGGTTTTAATATTGCATCTTAGTGTTACTGAACTCAGTAACACTAGCTATTACTGTTATCACTTCATCTCTTAGTTTATATAAGACGAAATTATTATCTTGTTTGTGAGATACTAAAGGTGGATTCAGTTTTTCATTGTGTGGTATTCATGGCATACTTATTTTACGAAATATAATTCATCATCATTTTTAGCGTTGTTTCCGGTTGCTACCGAGGCTTTCATCTCGAAGCCCGGGTTCGGCATACGCCCTCATACTCATAAAATTTTTAGAAAGCATGCTTGTTTTATGGGATCTTGCAACCACGAGACCAAAGCCTGCGCCAAAATCTCGTCCGATCAGTAGGTAGACGACTATTAGTTTAGTTTGGCCCATAGATCTTGGCAAGGCCTCTGATACTGTTATGACTAAAATAATTATTTGTAAAAAATACCAACTTAAATAAATTATAATATTATTATGGCTATAACATTTGAATATCAAAGTTGAGATGAGAAATATACCTGATATTCTAGTTTCGTCGTCAGTCAGAATTAGCAAAATTATTTATTATGAACTAATGTAACACCCACGGCAAAATTTAAATGTAAATTTATTCTTATAAGTCATGTCTAAACATAAATGATAGACAGATTTCGTGATAACAAATTGATAAATTAGTTGTTGCTGTAGATTTGATGTTTTAAATTGTCTAGCTTAAGTCAAACTCATCTGCAAGCCGGTACACCTGCAAGTCGGTACACCCGCAAGCCGGCACACCCGCAAGCCAGTACACCTGCAAATCTGCTGATGAACAGAAGAGGCTCTGACGCAGGTTTTCCTATTGGAGACTGTAAGACTGCAGTCACTTTCGTAAAAGCTAAGAGAAACCAATCCATACGAAAAGGAGTAGGCGCATTTTGGAACAAACAGTTCTCCCCGCCTCCAAATTGCAAGTTTTGAAAGCAACCTTGGGTGATACCTATAGTGTGGTAGAATGGATCAAACGCTTATCAAAAATCCACTTCCCTTAAATTACAAATACGGCTCAAGCAACTAAAATAAAAAGACAACGAATCTTGTTATCAATTCTAAGCAAGATATTAGTCACCTGCTTTTAATGGAATGTGAATGGTTTTGTTAATATATTTTATTAACAGTCGGGCTGTATATAAAAGGCCGTTTGTTTGCTCATAAAGCAGCTGTTGTTGTGTAGCTATCTACTGTTTATAAGTTGTGTTCTTGTAAAGAACTAAATGTGAGACGACAGAGCTGCAAGGTGATGACTGAATTATCAATATTATCATCTTCCCCGGCCCGCGAAATATTTTTTATTGATTTTCACGAGAGTAACTATAGATGTTCTATTTTACGAAGGTGGTTTAGCTGTCATTGTAGTAAAACATATTTATACGCATTGCATTTAAAAATGAATACCTTGCAATGCAATTACTGTTCTACTAACTGCTACATGAATATCTTTTGACGTGACATGAACTTTCGCACACACCTTTACAAGCCACAGGTACTACTATTTAATTGTTCACCCGCCTTCGTGAGATAGAATATCTATACCGTCTGACTGCCGAACTCAGAGAGGAGAGCCTGCGTCAGTCTCGTACGGTGTTTATTAAGCGTACCAATTGGTTGAAGTTGACTTGGACCCCGAAAGGTGTTGATAGGGGTTTGTACAGTCAGGCGAACGTCACGGCACAGGCGATTTAATTTCTCCTGACTCGTACGTCACACTCAGGCGTACGAGTTAGGAGAAATTTAACAGGGTTCGCTACAATTAAAATTATTTTACCCGAAGTTATGACACGTCACAAGTTAATAATAAATCTAGATAAATACATACACATATAACAAATGCTATCCGCGAACAAAAGATTACCTTATCACCAAAAATATCACAAGTCTTGCCTCTTAAAGTGACTTTACGCGACGAACGAGATAAATTTTATCTCCTTTTCTTAACGAAGTGACATGCGAATATACAAAAGAGATGATTATTGTTCTCGTCAATGGTTGACAAGCGGTTATCTAGAACAAATCTATGTGCATTGATAGCAGTCGAAGTGACATCATTGTCGAAATAACAGAAATAATAATACCTATGTAATTAGTTCTGTGGTCGAAATACTGTAGGTTGTAGGTCAAGGCACAGAATAAGAAAAACTACTTCATAGTCAAGGCGATGGGGGTTTTTTATCTAATAAAAACTATAATAGAATTATTGACAATACAATTTTTTGAGTTAAGTAGCGTAGGCAAACAAACTTGGATATTTACCTTGTATAACCTTACCTTGCAAAAATTCGTTAAGTGAGTATGCCGAAAGCTCTAAAAATACACTTTCAACTTGTAACATTTTGATTCTCGAAAACTTTGGTAGGTTTTGTTTTGACAGATCTTATTAAATACCAAAGTTTTTTTTACGTTTTTCTTTCCATTCGCATTGAAATCACGCGTATTATGGGGAAGGACAAGTTTTTCGAAAAAAATATACCTCTAGTTACGCATAAGTAGGTCCTACCAATCAGTCTAGCAGTTTCTGATATGACATTACGAATACAATGAGACAAAAAGTTAAAGACGTATCAAGGTGATGCAGTTTTTTTGACCGTCCCCAAACAATATTCAACTCGTGATAGAAATAATATAGAAAAAAAAACGGAAGCGGATGTTAAACGTTACCACATCAAGTTTTTTTTAATTTATACCAACTTTTGCATTTAATGTAAAACATAAACGCGAGCAAACGCTAAAAAGTTATTTTTTTTATTCCTATTTCTTGGATCAAATGAATATCTTTGCCTTTGTCAGACTTAAAATCTTACGCAATTTGATCACAATCGGTTGAGTAGAACCGGAGATATAGCCAAAAACTCGAAAACCAATATAGATCTGCGCTTTGTCACGCAGTGCTGCGACGATAATCACATCTTCTTTCATGAGGCCGTCAAGTTGAGGGACACCATTATGTCACTGTTGGTGTATGTAATGGGGACCCCTTTCCTGAGACTTTACCTTTAGCTTACCATCAGGCGAGGTGAAGTCATACTGACGTGACTGATATAAAAAAAACCGACATCCACGCGGGCGGAGCTGCGGGCATAGACTAGTTAGCTTATTAACTGTTTTGCTGTGCTGTGAGGAATTTCTCGATAACAAATACACCGTAAGTAATATAGGTACATTAACAATTAACGATCATCTAACATGAACGAGATGTGGAAACAGTTTTATGATCCCAGTTATCTCGCGAGAGGATGTCTAACGGAACCGGGTACGGTGCGTGCGCTTGCGCAAGATGTTTCTGACCTTACAACTTGACTTGTTGACCTTTATAGAAAGAAGTACATTGTTATATTTTGTATTGAGAGATGATACCAAATTAAATGAGATAAGTCAGAAATTGTATAATACTAGTATTTTTTGGTTCAGTTATTCAATCAATTCATGTCCTCTTAAATCCCAACCTTATTGTCAAACTTGTCAAGTGCAAAGTGACACCTGTCAAACGTCAAAGAAAATTCCGTTCAATTAAAAAAAAGTGAACTTATTAAAACTAAATTCATATTTTTCTTAATTTTTTTTAATCACGATTAAAATAATATTATGCGGAATGGTTCTTGTTAGTTTTTTGTGAGTAATTTATTATCTGTTTTGGTGTTATTATGTTTTTTACACTTAGACACATAATTACAAATTGTTAGTGAGGTAATGACTCAATAAATTTATGAATGAACGCGCTGGTATAAGTTTGATTCCGGGATCGACTTATATTAAAATTTATAAAGACCAAAAATAGCTATATTGTCTGCTGCTGCCGTAACTGAATATCGTAATAGAAAAACCTAAAACAGTTTTGTCCGATCCAAGAATTGAACCCGGAAAATTAACACAACCTAACGGAACCGTATTTAATTGATGATGACTGTACCTAGGTATATGTATCTATATTGAATCACTTTGATGACTATAAATATATTTCCATTTACAGATATATTACCAAAAGTGTGTTTGATTAATTCATCATTAGGTATTAATCATTGTTGGATATGACAGAAATGGGTTGGCTATGTCATCAATATAGCGATATTCCATGAAATATTATCGTCATGGTGTAAAGTGGTCACATTATTATTAACCTAAATATGAAGACTATCCCCCTATTTATAGACATGAAACCGGCGGGTTTGTATGAAAAGTTGAATGACAGTAGAAGAAGCGGATGGCGAACTCTTGTCTCTGCTTACCCCGGAGGGATACATAACATAACATAACATAAACTCACGCCTATATCCCCGAAAGGGTAGGCAGAGGTGCTAGCACCCACATTTCGCCAGTTTATGTTCAGGTCCCAATGTAATAGGCGAGCCTATTGCCATTAACCGGGCACTTATTAAACCTGCGATAAATACACACATAACTTCGGAAAGCATCGAAAAGTCATTGGTGCGTGCCATGGTGAACCTGGGATCGAACCCGAGACCTCGTCTCAGCAGTCCATTACCCATACCACTAGGCTACTGCGGAGGGAAACAGGCGTGAGCATATTATGTATGTAGGTATTTATGTAAGAATTCCGAAGCGTACTTATTGGGAATTTGCTTTGCTAACTCATTTCCGAGTTATGCCGTCATCGATGTTTTGCCTCCGCTTTCCCTGAATGTATGTGTGTTTGTATGCAGTTATCAACATTATATCACGCCTCTTGACTATACTTAGAATGGAGGGAAAACAAAACAATTTGCCCGAGAATTTCTTAGATTTATACCTAGTTAACTAGCTGCCGCGACTTTGCCCGTGCCCGTGACACACTTCACTCCCATGGCAACCATTATCCCAACATGCCCACAATTTATTAACTCTACAATAATGTATGGTAATTTTTCCGATTTGTTGACATTTCTGATTACCTACTGCTACGCTCTCCTGGGTAGCAGCGTGATAATAAATAGCCGATAAATGGACAATTCATTTTTTTAGACATTAGAATTGAGATTAGAGCATTTAACCAAATAAACAGACTCTTCAGTTTTATAATATCACAAGTTAGTTGGTAAGTTTAACTAAGGTTTCATCAATGACTTCTTTAATAAAAATTGTGTCATGGTTAGGAAATAATTTCGAATTTCAAATTTGGAACGGGATGTAGAAACTAGATAAATGTGTGTTAATGAATTTTGAGACTTATCAATATAGACATAGCGCGTCTTTTTGTAGTGGCAAATTTATTTCTCTCTGCATTAGAGATGGGCCGCGCGATTCTAAGTGAGATAATGGGTATCGATACACCTCTGCTTATGGATATACTTACAATTTAATTCACGATGAAAAAAAATAAAAAAAACTTACTGTGCCAAACCATTTATTAAAAAAATCCTTCAACATTTTCACTCACTGTAAGCGATATCACTGTAAAATATATTCTTGTATTTTTTAAATTTATTTCTCAGCACCTGGCCGATACAAAGCTGATATAACACTAAATTGAGTCATGCACTCATCCCTACACAACTGATTGTGTTTCAGCCAAAGGACACGTATTATTCACATTTTCATTATTTACACAAGATAAAGATAATAACAATTGATCGCAACACGCTACATATTGTTTCGGAGTGACGTCGTAGACTGATATTTATTAACGTAATTAATTACGTGGAAAAATTAATCAAAGTATCGATTAGACGATTAGATTATTTTTCCTTTTTTTAGAGTTCCTAGCTCTGAGATTGGCGGGAAACAAGTGTTGTTAATCGAATAATCGCACAGAGTCGGATCCAGATTACGTTTTTGGTTTATTTGGTAGTTTAAATTCATTTTGTATTTTTTTAACGATTAAACTTATAGCCGAATATCTAAAAAAATACTTTACTTTTTACTGGTTTACCTACTTCTGTGTTGGTCGAAATACCAAATCAAAAATTGGAAAAAAAAAACATAAAGGAAAAGAAAGAAAATTTTATAAGACACTAAAACTCTACAATAACTACTAAACAGAAAAATCTTCTGACAGAGAAGAAAAAGATAGGTACTGAACGGTTTTGTCTTTGCAACAAAATACCTAAATGTTGATCTCACAATATATCTGAAAAATCCTTTAACCTTGCCCTTTGGATCCATTTGTGAATCTAAATCTACAGTTTATAATTACCCATTAACTAAATAATTCCCAAATCAACACTATTTTTACGTCAAAAAACCATATTCAAACTTGATACAACAGTGCATAACTGTAGGTACCGATTAAGGACCAACGATATATTATTATGTCCCGAGTCGAGACTATTGACGTCATCAAACGTCATATCTAGACGTGAAGTCAATCAAATATCATCAATTATGACAATAATTGCGTGTAACGGATGTATAAATGCGTCTCTGAACGAATTTCCCCACACTAGTCGTTGTGATAGGGGGTCAGTAACTCGGCTAATTATAGGCCGAGATGCGTCTATATTTAGTTGGGCTGGAGATAGGGGGCATTAGTGGCGCTTTGAAATTCGAAACTTGAATAATTTGAAGTCTGGTTAGAAGAAACAAAGTTTATGGTGTGGGATGCAGAGTAATAATCGTTAATTATTTAATTAAGTTTTTTTTAAATACTACATACCTACATACTTACGCATGTTATTCATAATATTTTTAAAATGTATAGTTGCTAAAAATACTAGGGCTATACTTATGAAATCAACGGTTCTGAACACAATTTTCATATGCACTTCTTGTCAGTTAGTTCACGATTTATGCATAAACTACAGAACGGATTTTGATACATTCTTTATTAGAAAGGTATTGGTCAAACTCAAAAATTTACCGTAAGTTTGATAGCAATTGTTTAAGTAGAACCAGAGATAGACCAAAAAATTATAACCGACCAACCGATTTCAAACTTAAAATTTTTAATGAAAATGGTTCATTATATTGTAATCAAAGTTTAAAGGTAGTTTAATAGAGCCCATTTAGTAATTAAACAACATTTTCATTAAGAACCATATTAAGTTACATACTTTGTTTAAAACTACTGTTCAAAATCTGAAAATGATCCTATGTAGACCTTTGATGCTGACTGCACCTAGTAAATACCTAAATCATTTTTAGGTGTGCTTAGTGCTTGCAGTGTGCTACTCTCACATAGATTCCTTTCCATCCTATTTTAAAAGGAAAGCGTTAAACAATTAAGCATAATAATTCCGATTCCAATAAAACCTTGGAACACTGACCGGTTATAAAAAAAGAACAAAATCGAGGCGAAATCGAAAAAGGAATGCAAAGTATTTTCAAACTTGATTTACTCTTGCTCGTTCTTGAACTATAAAAAAGAACAAAATTGTGCATTCATGTGCAGAGTATTATCCGATCACGTTTTGGGGCAGAGACAAGAACAATGGCCGCATTGCGCGGGAAAAAGAACGTGCCAAATAGGTCGCTTCGAACAAGAAATATTTTGTCGGACAATGATACGGATGTGGATGTAGTTATGGAACGTATTCTGTATGTTTCATTCTCGTTTATTGTGATTTTTTATTATTTCGTGGTAAGTCTGCAACTCAGTTCTAGTCATACGCTTCATGGTCTTTAGTGATGCATGAGACACTTCTTTTGCCAGGTTACGCAATTTTGTTGTAAGTACCTACAACATAATGATAAATTGTAGGTACGACAAAATTTAAAATTTCCTGGTAATATTTTAAATGATTTAGATCATGATCCAGCTATTATATTTTTCCTTCCTTTTAATATTCATATTACTCACAAACCGAATTTACTGTATACAATAAATAGGTAGGTACCTACATAACTTTCATGTTAGCAAAGATTTTAAAATAAAATTACATAAAAAATTACAACAAAACCGTTTACTGCGTTATACAAAAAATATAATTTGGTTTTGGTTCTCACTACAAAAAAAAACATAACTAGTTTCACAAAATTAAAATATAATAGGTATCCCATTTCTTATTCTTACCGAAAGCAAAACAAAGATGGCGACTCGTTTATTTAAGCTTTTTTTAAAAGGAGAGCTGACATTGACACCATTATCTACTTTTTAGTAGTATCTCCTAAAACAATAATTCATTAGTTATACACAAACGAGGATCCGTAGCCATGACGATCGAGAACACATGGTGGGAACCATGCGCGGGCGCAACATGTGCTAGGATATTATCTCAAAGCGCGCTAACTTGATGAAAGATTAATGTTCTACAGAAATAACGCACTGACATTTCCTGATTTACACTTCCTTGCCGCTGTGAGGAATTTTGTTTTGATGTTAAAGGGTAAGTAGAGCTTGTTAGGCATTCATTTTGTGTTTACAACGTTAGTAAATTGTTACAACAGAATACCTCCTTTTTTATCGTGCGGAAATCCCCACGGGTTCCGTACTTGAACCGACTGAAACCACAAGTCGTCTGCGGCTATCAGAAGAGCACAAAATACGCAAAAAGCTTAAGAATCCTAATTCAAATATTTAATTCATGCAGTTAAAACTTAACGGTTCCCGTATCAAACCGATCTAGTGTTGTGATAGTTTATCTACAAATGTTAAACTAGTCGATAAACGTCCTGTTATCGATACCATCTATAGCTCTTACGATACTTTTATAAAATTGTAGTTGTGTCTGTACAATGAAGATATTAAAAAAACTGGGTTATGTTATACGAACGAATCTGCACAGAAAAATATTTTTTGGAAATTCTTGTCTGTTTTTTCGCGATGGATGCAAAGACTAAAGAAAGAATTTTGATCCGGTTTTTTTTTGCTTGAAAGGTTTTGGTCAGTTAAAGATTTACACATTTTCATCTTAATCGGTGGAGTAGAACCGGAGATATAGGTAGTTAAAAAATGCGAAAATCGACGTCCATAAGGGCAAAGCCACGGACATAGGCTAGTTAATTTATAATTTAATATTGCCTATATTATTGCGCAGTATTTAAATTCATTGTATTTTATTTTGCTAGAGGCCTTTGCTTATTATTGGCACCTGCTGGCAGGTATTTGTGACCTTCTAGTTAATAATTATTAAGTTTGTAAACAATGTAAATTGGTATCACCTGTGTCAATTTAATGTGTGTTCACATTTATCTTTAGTTTTTAAAATTACGAATTCTTTTGAGGGGTACATTCAGGTTTATAGACATTTTATGTTTAATTAAAATTAAGTTGTAACTCATGATGAATACAATAAGTGCCCTCATCATAGACTTCAAACAAATAGGTAAAGAGTTGAGCCAGATTTGTTTACTTGTAGGCAAATCAGTTCAAACTATGGTACTTCCTTAGTTTCCAGCAGGTACCTATACAATTTGATTAGTTTACTCACACTCGCGCAGACAGACAGACAGGTCAGTAATACACTAATACAATAACTACATAGATAAATCCAATGCGTAATTTAACAATAAATGCTTAATGTTTACTTACACTTACGAAAAACAAGATGACTATCAGACTTAGAAAAGTCTGCGCATCACTATCAAAAAAACTTCCACGTGAGCCCGTTTATGAAGAAGTAATTAATAAATCGTGATATTTGAAAAAATATCTAATTAAAAAAGGGTGTCCCAAACGCAAAACTTTTAAAGCTATTTAAACTTGAAGCTTTAAAGATCACACAAAAATATATTAGTAAAAAATACATTTGTGACCAATTTTCAATAGACATAACATGCTGTGACAAGAAATCACTTTGACATAATCACAAAGACCCCATGTGACTAACGGTGACAAAGGATAAAAACTTGCACTATACAAGTGTCATAGCTTGCTTAAGTGCCAGTTGACAGAAATTGATTGATTAGACATTACTTAATTGGTGTAAACCATGTAGGGTAAACCGTATAGCTATTACAGTTTTTTTAGTGTATGTAGCCATTTATGAATTTAAATCGACTATAAAAATTAATCACAGTAATAAAAATTAACAATCTCCCTAGTGAAATTAGAGATTTAGAAGTAAATAAATTAAAAAAGGAAACTTTGACAAAAAGCGTACTAAAAAATTCAAGATTATTTAGACGATAAACAAGCTTGAAAATGAACCACTGAATGAACTTATCGTCACTCATTGATTTGTCCTATTTACACGGATAAAAGCCTCAGAAATCCTCTATTACTTCTCTCACAACTGCAATATGAACTTGACTGTGCTAAGTTCATATTGCAGTTAAAACTCTTACATATATTATGACACAAAATAACCATCGTTTCATACACACACACTCTTTTTTTATCTACAAAGGACGTTTATACATAAATATTTACGTAATAAATATGTAATAATACAACAAATAGTGGCCATGTCGCTCAAGGCATTAATTTACAAAGTACCATAGGATAGCATTGCATAACACTTGAATAAATATACAATGTTTTCTCTTTCTAGGACACGCAAATTCACATTCTACAGAAGGATTAATGATAAAAATGTTAGAGGCGTTTTTACAAAGGCTACTACATAACATACGTAAGTTAATACTCGTTATTCATTACAACCTACACAGTATTACGTGAGAAAAGACACTGGTTTACATACAAAACATATTTAATTAATGGCGGACATCAGTCATCGATATTTTGTGTGGCACAACACTGGCTTTCACCTGATCTTCCGTTAGTTCTGCCGTCCTTATCATAAACAACGCACTTGCTTGGCGGTAACTTTCGAGTAAATGGCGCCTAAAGTTTTTTTTCGTTTTTTTATTGTCCCTCTAAAAGTAAAACGAATATTACAAATATTTTTGTTTTGTTTCGTGCCTTTATATGTGAACTGTGCATGGGCGATCCTATATTTATAAATTTAGTTAATTTAAATATTTTTAAAGACGAAAAATTGTTTAAGACTAGAAATCATGAACTGCAATAATATTACTTTACCAGGCATAAGCAACTCATGTGTGGCAAGTGCGTGGTTTATGTCTAGGAAGATGCCTTTGTGATGTTTATGTCTAGCAAAGACAGTGGAATTACTTACATGTAAGTTCACCTTTGTAACGTATATGTTGCAAATACGTTTAACATGACTAGCAAATAATGGTAAGGGCAGTCCACATGCGTTTAATTTTATGCAACTGAACAAAAAATAAAACTACTTTCTAGGTATCATACCATATTTATTAGATAAAAAAATGAAATAAATGCTTGCAGTAGGTGGGTAGCACACTGTGAACGGTACGTCATTAACTTAGTTATATTTAGTTTATCACAATCATTTTAATCGCAAATCTTAATATTATTACCTATACAAAAATATTGAAATTAGTTTTTCTTTGAGTATCAATATAATTATCTTTTCTTAGCAATATAAAACAATCTCAAAATAGAACAATGAATCTGTTAAATCTGTAGTTTACTACAGATAAAACTTTAGGCTTTAATCCACACACGCTGTCCTAATTACGGGTTGGTGCATCGGACAGGTCGTTAGAATTTTTTCTAGGACATGTGGGTCTTCTCACTCCTTCACCGTCAGCAGAATAATGGTAAATCATGTGGTTAGCACATATAAATTCCAAAAAGTGAAATTCACATTGGTATTGACAGGCCGAAATCAAACTCGATACTTAAATGTAGAAGTTTCAGAATCTTGATTTTTTGCAAGCTAGAGTGATAAAATCACAGGAATTTTCTACAGTTTCTGCAAAGGCACAACCATTACCATTGTTTCAAAGCTTGTTCCTCTAATGCCAGAAAATTGAAAACATTTTTGGTATAATTCATTTGTTTTAGATGCCAAAGATTTAACTCCAAATGACCGGTTTTTTTTCTATTTAGGGACTATATTTTTTAATTCCCATTTTAATTTGTTATTCAGGTATTTAGTAAATTGTTATTCTTACGTAAAAAGTAGTAACCTAGAGATTTGACAGATTTATTGTGCTATTTTTAGATTGTTTTATATTGCTAAGAAAAGATAATAACCTATATTAATACTCAAAAAAACCCTGATCTCAATATTTTTGTACAATATATTAAGATTTGCAATAAAAACGATTGTGATAAACTAAATACCTATAACTAAGCTAATAACGTACCATCCACAGACTCCTACCCACCTACTTTAAGCATTTATTTCAATTTTGTTTTTCTATTAAATATTTTATATATGATACCTTGAAAGAAGCCTCCCATGACTCCCTCACTTTACCCCGGACTTGCCCATACTCTGACACACTTTACTAATCATAATAGTCGCAAATGTAATAATTGCGTTACTTTTCTTATTGCTATTTAGTTTAAATTCATATCAAATACTTATCATATATAGCGCAAGTACGTTTATGACCTGTTCACATTATTAAAAATATTTGACTTTGCTAATTATAAACATCACTAGTACCGCATGCGTTATTTATGATTAGTATTTTCATACATCTAAATTCTGACTAAAATAGTCAAGAGAAACGCATAAGTTGCTTACGATGCTTATGACTAGTAATAGGTTTAGAATGGGGCAAATACGCTGTTTATCAATAACAAAAAAACTAAAACTATAAAAGATATCGAAAAATGAGTGATTGATCCTGGTAGATCTCGTTTCCGTGATTCCGAATATACTAATAACTCAATTTCGTAAAAAATGTCGATTGCGTTGTTTATGATAAGGACGGCAGAGTTACGTAACCGGTACAGCCGTAATATATTTTTGGTACTTTGGTACTAAAAGCTTATGAAATATTTGTATTGTAACTTTTACTTGGGGATGGGTATTTGGACAAGGGATATCAGAACCGGTTGATTTTGTGATGCAATGAGAAACAAATAAAAAAGATTGACACTTTGACAGTTGGAATTTTACTCATCCTGTAGCTCGACTCTCTTCGACTAATGTTGGCATAATATGACGTTCATGACGTATATGACAAACAAGCTGATTATAACAAAAATTATTTCACAGTTCGGGGCGAAGCAAGAAAGGGAGAGTAATGAATGGATTTTAGCACCTTTACAGATTTCAGCTGTAACAGCAGCAAAAAGTTGCGGGAATTGAAGGAGATGCCATCAACTAAGCGACTCAATTTTATGTACAGCTAGTCTAGTAAATATAAGTCATTTGAAATAGCAGAGAACCAAAACGACTCATTGGTCAAAAGACTCGAGAGACGCAGTCTTTCCCGCCGTGCTGCGGCTACAGGGTGAGTAGAATTTCAATTGTCATAGTGACGTTACAATGACCACGCAAGTTTCTTTTTTTTTTTTGCTTTCATTTCATCATAGGCGCAATGAACAATTGCTTGGTCACTGAAGGATTATTGTGATATAATAGAGATATTATAAGATGGTTGAGTATGTATCGTGAACATAATAATATAGTATCTATTATTTATATAATTAATTGTTTGCCTCGGTAAAATAGTATGGTGTGGCTATCTATTTAATGGCAATAGGCTCGTCACTTATTACATTGGGACCTAAACATAAACTGGCGAAATTTGGGTGCTAGCACCTCTGCCTACCCCTTCGGGGATATAGGCGTGAGTTTATGTTTATGTTATGGCTATCGATTAATAAAGTTCAATGCCTGGGTCGGGCATTTTCAGTTAAGAAAGTCCCAGTAGATAATCTAGAAACGTGTATGATAGACGACAATGGAAGTGAGAGATATAAAAAAAATACACTCGAGAGCAATGAATCCGGGTCACTTAAAGAATGTTAAAAATCTCGGAAACTAAAAATGATAGGTTAATGCAATAAATTGTATTTAATAGACAATGTAATACTCCTTAAATGAAAGTAAAAAAAATATGAGTCACCATACATTTTATTAACACAAAATTACATAAAGAAAAAAACTGCTGATCTCTCCTTAAAACAAAAATAGGAAACAGGGCATATCTTAGTCTCGAAATACGATGCCCACGCTCCAGTTTAGGGCCGTTTGCAGGTCTAAGGGGTTTTAAGTTAGATTCAGCAAGCCGACGTCTTACTGTCCATGCACTTGGGTTACTTCCTCCGAGGCGTCGAAACTGATTGGTGAGTTCAGTTCCTGTGAGAAAGCGATTTCGAAGCATGGTGTTCACCAAGTATCGGTCTTCTCGTGCTGTGGTACACCTGGTTCTGCCCGTTCCTGGTCTGCGTAGGTTAGAACCAGTTTCTTCGTTTAAGTGACCCGGATTCATTGCTCTCGAGTGTACTTGGGTTATTTTTACGAATTCTTGTCTATTTATCTGTTTGTGTAGGATGGACGCAAAAACTACTGAACGGATTTCGATGCATTTCTTTTGGTTTGAAAGGTCTTGGTCAGACTTAAAATCTTACGCATATTTGATCACAATCGATTGTTTAGAACTGGAGATATAGTCAAAAAAACGCGAAATCCGACGTCTGCGCGGGTGGTGCCGCGGGCATAAGCTAGTATACATATAATATAGTATCTAAGGCCTTACTCCGAAAAACGAAAATATTCGTATCCGTTGACGTTTTGACCATTTAGCTACCCCGAAAGTGTTTCGTTTTGGATTTCGGATCCGTCTTCGATTGTTTGACATTGAGGTTGTCGATCGTTATCAGTACACCTCCTACTCCCAAAATACATTAGACGTTTTCGCCGTCGTTGTTTGACAAATGGTCCGTTTTCGTTCGATCCGAAACGTTCATGTTCGATTTTCAGAGTAAGGCCCCTAGATTGGATAACGATATGTTGTATTATTGTATAATGTGCTACTTCTGTTATGATTAGTACGTATCCGGAGACAAAACTACTTATATTATTATTATTTCAATACCACAATGAACAATCCTGGGAGTGTCATTGCAGGTTCAATGCGATAAGATGTTATAAATTTATTTATAAACAGTCGATGAACTTAAACAATATCATTGGCTTTATAAATCAATCTATAATATTTCTTTTTTCATACTACTAAGGCAGCAAACTACGCTATCCACCTGTTGTTAAGTTATTATCCTTTAACGTTTATGTAGAGTTGCAAATAACTCTTCACACTTCATTTTTAATTATTACTATTCCTTTCCAATAAAATCATTTAGTATAAGTATCGTCAACTACTTAATTCTGTCTTATGTCATTAATTAAATTACACTATCTCATACTAACAAGAAACTTAATTATATCGCATAATTCTGAACGAGCGTTAAATTATGATTACTCTTAACAATAATATTAAACTCCCGTTAAGAGGTACATAAACCTAAATCTTGCAGCTCATAAAGAGCGACACTTATGGCAAAATGGACGAAATGCTGCGCTCATTGTGCGAAATTAACGAAAGTTTAGAGGTTAACCACCAGAAGAAACTGTGTCAGAATGTTGTATAGACGACTACAGATTACAAAAAGTGCATAAGTGTTATGTGTGATGAAAAAATACAAAGGAATTTAGATGAAAAGACAGCTATAACGCACAAAATGAACGAAATAGTAGATTGCTAACTTAAATAAATTTAAAACCGGAAATATAATTTGTAAGGATTTTAGTAGATGATTCCTGTGTCATCATACGATGTATGTAAATAATGATAGCTATGCAGAGGTCCAATTTAGTAAAATAAAGTTAAAACGTGTGATTTTAATCTTACGACAATTTATGAAATTCAAATTACAAAATATTAGATTTTGTTGTAGAAAAAATCAAACTATGAGTAATTCTGAAAGTTTAATAGCCTCACGAATACGTGTATAGGTTTTGTTAGATAGATTTTTCTGAATTCACTATTCAATAAATATGTTAAGAATGGTGACCCATCCCAAGAGTAACCTGGATAGGGTTGATTAACCTCGCAATATGTTAACCTACTCGTTACTACTTAGCCACGAGCGCCTCTAATAAATAGTTACATGAACAAATCTTGGAAGTTGAATTTAACCAACTTTTAACAGTAACTGTGTCATTTCGATTTCTGACTTGGAATTTAGATGTGTCATGTAAATGACAATACACTTTGACACTGATCTGATGGCGGAACCAGGATGTGGGTGAACGACTATACAATTAATCTATAGTTATCTATTGGTCAATATAAAGAGGGAACTGAAATGATATGGAAACGTTGTGCTATGGTAGATGATGTAGTGACTAAGGTAGAGAAAGGGACGCTTAGATAATTCGGACACGTAGAAAGGATAGAAGAATTACGATCGATAAAATAGATTTATGAGGCGTATTGGCAATACGGTAAGTTTAGTGTCCGCCTATACGCGTAGATCAGATCGAGACCGTTTTAAAAGTGCAGGTTCAGATCAAGAGGTATCAAGAGCAGTTGTAACCGGCGAGCATGTATGAAAACAATTATCATAGTATAGAAGCGATAGATGTATGACGAGATTGTAGCAAGAGGAAACAATTAGACTTTGCCTACCCCCATAGGAAATAGGTGTGACTATAAATTCTTTGTGTGACTGTAATATGAAGAGATTATCAGTTTCATAGTTAAGACATAGTGTTGTCTTCTATTCCTATAATATGCTGGTAGGATAAAAAAAGGCAGATTTTGGAAATAAAGGATGCTTACTTTGCAGCTTTTAGTTTCATAGATAGAAATCAATGACTCATACGTTTCCAGCCCCCATAAATATTTGTGGTAATGTCCCCGGGCAATCAATTATAAGTAACGGCTGCCGACTTGCTAAGGGGCGATTTTTGGACAAATATTTACGTTCAATTTTATGATATAAACTTACAATACGTCAATAAATTCTGTAACCATTGTATCATTTCCAAGTAATGATGCAATGGTTACAAAGATCGGGGATGATTTTTGGACAAAAATTAAATATTTAGGATTGCATGTTTGTAAGTTACCTAATTATGATATATTTTTATAATTCAAAGAGGATCAAATTTGGGCAAATACTTACGCTTGTATAATAGCATACTTAATAAAGAAATGAAGATGGTACTTTGAAACAAAGTAATTCAAATTGGTAGTTAATGTAACTTTAATCTTATAATAAAAGTAGTTAGGTACTAGAATTTCTTCTACCAACTCAGCGAACATCCGTCCTAGATTTGCTAACATTGTTATGCGTGAAGAATCTTCATTGACATGACTTTTATTACGTGATTTTATAATAATTGCAGAAGCTATAGGACTTATAAAATCCATGACAAGCATAATAATGTATAATGCAGCATCGACTATATTGGAAAAGAGTAAATTTTTAACAAGCGTTTGATGTATAATCATTGATCACGCAACATAAACGCATCGTATTAGATAATTTTATGTTAAAATGTAGAATAACGTGTCGCGGCAAGCAAATAAAAACTGGTAACAATTTAGACATTCAAATGCCTTGGAACAAGAATCAACTTTGTGGCAAATGTTTAACAGAACTGGTTTTTGGTCCGAACTATGAATATGGCGAGATCAAGGAAATTAGCAAACGCTTAATAAAATTCGATTAGCCATTTTAACGAGGCATTGGTAATTTGAATAGATTTATGCTAAAATCGAAGAACAAAAAGATCGAAGGAAGATTTCAAGGAAATTACAGAACACTAAATAATATTCGACTAGTCGTTTAAAAGATTAATTTGGTAACTTTAGTAGGTATGTAATGATCAAAAAAAGAAATTAAACAACTCAGCATAATCATTCTAAAAATTAAAAATATTATGAAATAAATTCAAGTTTTAACCAAAAAATAATGAATGAATTTCATGTTTTAGCAAGGCTACTACAATTTTTAATTAAATAATTTTATTATGTTCGCGGTTTTCAAATCTCCGTGTACGAAATATGAATGCAATGACTAAGATATTTCACTGTCGTATTGTGATATTTTATCTGCAGAAACTGTGTCTACCTATCTACGTCGGAGATCGCGAAACTGAGATATCTCGAGATAATAATGATAGCGTGCTTGTTCTTATTAATGCTCACAAAGAATATTTTCTCATGTACCTATTCATTATTGATTGATAATTCTTTCATACCATTAAATATAGATGTCGAATAAATTAAACAACATTTTTTGCGAAGTAAAAATGAATTTATAAATAAATATGTTTCTTTTCCTACTGGTTGCGATTTGTTACATTCTTCTTCAACATGCTGTACATCCGCATTACTATTGATAATTAATTCGGATTCAAATACACCGTTATGTTTATCTAGAGATTCGTGTGCAACTGGTTTCCCGTTTGTATCTTAGTGGGTGTCATTAATATTTACCTTTTCATCGAGTTGGGGTCAAGTCCCTTATTAAGAAGTTCTCCGTAAGAATGTTTTAAAACTTTCAGTCCAGTGAAAGTATCCTCGGCGTCTTCTCCTTTACAGTCTGGTGCACTCAATACACAAATCAAAACACTTCACTGTAGTAACACCATTAATATCAACTATAACACCATGCTTGTATCTATAATTTCATCACCGGAACCTTTCATCGAATCGATTATAAAATTGTCGAAATTATATCGAGATGTCACGAGTGCGGATGGTAGTGGCGTAAATGCGCGCGCGGCCGCGTCGCAGCACTGCGCTGTAGTGTTGTTAGCAACTAGTGGAGGTGGCGAGTCGCGACATGCGCAGTGCGGGCGAGTGAGGCGCGAGCGGCGCGGGATTTGAACAGACGCTCGATGTGCACGGACTTTGCGCTTGTATTCGGAATGCAATCTCCCTCGCTCTCTCAGGCATGCATACGTTTTCTCCTATACGCCACTTCGTCTCGTTTCCTCGCCGTTATGAATGGTTGTTATGCTATGCATTTGTGCCCAATAACACAGTGTGGCTGGTCTTTTTATCTTTTTTTTGCTGTTCCTAGTCCCTCGGACAGTTCATTGTTTATTGTTTTGACCTTTTCTTGTTCAATTTACTTTTTTTCTTCGTTCCTCTTTTAACTCGATTTATAAATATTTCGCTACCCAGCTTCATTAATAACTAACAATGAGTTTTGTTGAAGTAAATTCTCTTCCAAACAAGGTCTTAGAACAAGTTTAACGGGAAGTTTGAAACCGTTAAACTTGTTCTAAAATGTGTGTATCATACGCAGATGAAAAGCGTTCTCTCGAAACTACTCATTAAAATACTAGTGCACTATATATGCGATACGTATCAATTGCCTGTCAATAATAAAATTTAGGTCTCTTAACACAAGCGATCACAGGAGAACAATACCAGTTAGACCAATAAGCATCAATTTAATTTAAATCTTAAAATTGTAAAATCAGTTGAACTACATTATTACTTTTCAAATGACTACTTTCTAAAGATAATTGACTTAATCCGGTACAAACTCAACTACACCAATTCATTTAGTTTACCAAATTGTTAAGGTAATAATATTGAGTTTGATGCAAATAGCTGATGATAATTTGAATGCTGGTTTAATTTTAGAGCCAGCTTCTTCAAAAAAACATTAACCGCAATAATGCAGTTAAAGGTAAGCATAAAATCGTAGAAACATAAAAGCGGTGTACCAAGAAATGGTAACGAACGATCGTAATCTAGGTTCAGTGTATTTAGACGAAGGAAATTGCACAAACCGCATAGAATCGAATCACCGGAAGAATCTCCTCTTTGAAGTAAAATGAAACAAAATCTTTTGTTTTCCATTGAATGGTTTATATGCAGATGTTGGAATTTGCAACAATCATAATGCACAATTGGATGCTGAATGAAGCATGTGAAGGTATTTAGCAAGCTGTTAATGGTACGCTTGTGATATTTTGAAAAATATGTAAATTTTTCCTCTTTCGGACTTCATCCTGAGCTAACAGTTAGGATCGACTGCATGCTGTTTCTTCACTGTCTGTGTTGTAGAGAACTAGGCGTTCCCAAGGACTTGTACCATAAGACCTTGCTTACTGCGACATTTTATGAGTCTAGCAAGGAGAAGTAGATGCTTGATGCTCTTGCGACCGACCGACCTAAGTCTGCTACATAACCGTCTGTATCTTTTGAACTTAGTCTGATTCTTTCACAGCAGCCAAAGAATGTAGACTTTGTCCCCGGTTACCTTGGCCTATGGACGTGTGCAACACTCGTGCTGCCTACCCTAGAGGGAGAGGTTGAGGAGTTTAGAGGGCGGGAGGAGGGGATTGGGTGGATGGGGATAGACTTAATTATTTGATATCAATTCAACTTAATATTTCCACGCATTCTTGAAAAATGGAACTCTGAAAATTCTAATGGAGTCCATATTAGAATCACAAAAAAGGTCAAAGTCATACATGAGCATACACACTTTTTTTTTTCAAGGTTACTGCTTCTTAACATGATTATTTAAATGAACCATTAACAAGTCAAGTTGCTTTCATTGCAGACATTATGTAAATGTGTCTGAAATCTCTAGACAATGTATATTGTTATTAGTTAGAAGACTACGTTTTAGAAGTAAACATATCCGTCACACTCACCGAATTATGGAGTTGTGACAGTTTGAATTATGGCAATACTGCAACACGAGGACATGGGGATATGTGTCATGACCGTTCGATCCATTTGCATCTGAAGTCGAAGCTGTTTTACCGGCTCTACCACGGCGAGTGTTCCGATGAGCTCTTCCAATTAATCCCACCCTCTCCTTTCCTACACAGAACTACACGTGCCAGGCTGAGGTATCACCCTCACACAGTGGAATCAATTTCACCAAGAACCAAACGGTTCGGTGCCTTTTGGAGTAAACATGTTTCACAATTGGAGTAAACATGCATGCAATTTTGGAGTAAACATGTTTCACATTCGAATCATCTTTCTCAAAATTTACATAATGATCTGCAAAATATTATCGTCCGAGATTTAGGCAGTGACGCCGACTTTTTAGGCTGTAGTATTTCAGCTTATAGGTGAGGTTAAATTGGGCCCCGAATAATTGATTAAGCCCCATTACACCGCAAGCGTCGAATGATCCAAACCAGTACTGTTCTACCTCCGTTTGTTTGATTAAATCCGACCAACTTGGTATGTTACTTACTTTAATATCGACGTTAAGGAAATAGTTAACAAAAAACAAGGAAACGTACCCAACTAAAGTGACAATGAAAGAGTTATTGAATAAATTGATAAATACATTCAATGAATGCATAGTAAAAACACGCACAGATACCGGGTCACGCGACACTACACTGGAGTGTCAGATTGCAACGGATATTTGTACAGGGCAAAATTCAACACCGAATGACATTGAAATAGGCCCCTCAAATTGCGGTCTTCGGATTTCATGTTGTCCTTGGATGTATTAGAGTATGTTTACGTAACTTATTATTTTAGATTTTGGTAACACAATCCATAAACTCACAAAGACTCCCTTTTTGTGTTATGGCTTCTAGAATGCGAATAAACATACTTATGTATATAACGGACTTCAAAAAAGGAGGAGGTTCTTAATTCGTATGGTTTTTTTTTGTGTATGTTACGCGATAGCGGCGCTAATTATGAATGGATTTTTTCTTTGAAAGAGGCTACTTCTGAGGTGGTCCCATATCCAGGGTATCAGGATCTGATGCTGGGATCTTGGGGAAATCGAGGGGCAATCATCAAATTTACGGCAAAAATTCTGTTTCTGATGCCTTTTTACATTAATAAACTTCGAAAATTTTCTATTTCTATATTAGTATATTAGTTTGTGAAGTGGGTTTTTTAAACGTAGTTAGAATTATTTTACATACATATATTATACATAGAAATACCTAGACCTATGTAAATAGACATATTCATACATACAAATATTTGCACTGAGCGGAAATTGGACCTCGTCGTAGCCACGCCACAGATGCGTCGAGGTACAGAATATTTTTAAGAATATTTTTATGTCTGTAAGCTAACTTGCTCTATAGATAAACATAACAGTCGTGGGGTAATAATACGACAGTTAGATGCTTGCTTACCCATTTAACCGAGTATTAACTCACAATTGAAGAGTGAAGGGTCAACTACAATTTGTCCGGCCCTTAGCGCACGCAGTATCGGTCAATTGACATGAATGGCCCTTATCTAGTGGATCAATTTTTTGGATCATCGACGATATTAAACGGAGCAATCAAGTCATTTAGGACATGGTAGGGGTACATGCTCTAAATTAGCGAAACAGAACTCACTGGGAGGGATTCTGTGCGGTCAGCAGGGAGAAAATCCTGCGTTGTTAGCACAGAAACACTCTCTAACCCCCTTGCCCCATCTGCCCCTCCGATCTCTCAATCCCTCCTACCTTTTGCTTTGTAGCGTGAGAGTGTGATAGCAGACAAGCCCACGGCCCACCTGGTATGAACGTTCACCGTAGCCTATGGAAGTGTGCAACACCAGGGCCGTCATAGGTTTTTACAGGATCGGCAGTACGAGTGTGACGCTAGGGGCGCACACTTACATAACATAACATAAACTCACGCCTATATCCCCGAAGGGGTAGGCAGAGGTGCTAGCACCCACATTTCGCCAGTTTATGTTTAGGTCCCAATGTAATAGGTGGCGAGCCTATTGCCATTAACCGGGCACTTATAAACCTGCGATAAATACACACAATAACTTCGAAAAGCATCGAAAAGTCATTGGTGTGTGCCATAGTGAAACCTGGGATTGAACCCGAGACCTCGTCTCAGCAGTCCATTACCCAGACCACTAGGCTACCGCGGTTGTATCCACTAGGCTACCGCGGTTGTATTACGCGCACACTTAGGCTGTAGAATGATCTTCCCGCGGTGGTCTATATTATGGGGTTCTTCAAGAAGGGCATTAGAAGGTTTATACAGGGTCGGTAGTGCGAGTGTAACACTCGTATCGTCTCACACACGTCCATAGGCCACGGTGACCGCTTCCCATCAGATGGGCCGCCACACCGTGTGCTAAACTACCATCTAAGTGGTATAATAAGGGACTACTTGTAGGAACCTAGTGCTGTTCTATAACAGATATAACATGACAAGATAACATCACTAAGAAAGCTGTTGGGTTTTATTCTGGGGCATTAAACAAACATCAGTATTAAACAGAGATACAGACCAAAACTGATTTGTTCACAAGACAAACTCATTGGGGGCAGGTTAATCGAAATCACGCATTATTTCAGGTAGCAGCCATTTGCAATAAGCTCGTGTTTGTATAGGCCGCTCACGACTCACGACTACATAAATACGTTAAAAGAAGCAGCTTTGTGTGTTTGTTTGTATCGATAAACTCTATATTTGACATAGGATGCGGTTATCGTAGTCCATCTAAGTTTGAAACCCCAGGTGTGGCACGTGTGTACTGTCAAGCGATTTTATCATCTTTTTTTAATACAAATGCGAATTATGATTAAAGTTCTGTATTTTGTGAACCCGGAGAGGGGAGTTTAGGGGGAATGGGAGAGGAGGGGGAAGGGGGGGGTTGAGAGAGTATCTGTTCTGCAAACGGAGGAGAATTTAAAAATTTAAAAGGAAGTAGGACACGACGGTATCTCCCGTCCGAAATGAGCTGTCCGACTGGGGTAGTACCTCCGCTCTACTGAAGACCGCGGCCATAATAACCATCGTGTTGTGTTCCCGCCGGTAAGTAGGGTAGCCAGAGCTCACTGTACCCCTCCTCCACCTACCCCTTCCTACCCTCCCCACCCCTTCCAAGCCCATCCCCCTTCCCTTCAGGGTAGGCAGCGCGTGTGTACCCTTAGTGTTGCACACGTGTATAGGCCACGGTGACCGCTTCCCATCAGGTGGGCCGTGTGCTTATCTGCCACCTACGTAGTATGAAAAAAAATAATTTGGTCTGTCCGCTGACTGAATGGTAACAGAATTCCTTTGGTACACTAAAGGGATTCTTGGCATGGTGACGAATAAGTTGTGTACAACTTAGGTATTAGTCATCGTGCCATATGACTTCTTTACCACCGTGTAATGGAAGACAGGTGAATCCGCAGCAATCTTCACGCTCGCTAAGTGGGTCGAGAGCAGTCCACGGAGCGTTATATCTAGTTACCCTGAAGTGCCAGTGGAGTGTCCCGAAGAGTAGAGATGGGAAGGAAAGGAGATACCTTAGCAGTAAACGCACAAGCCTGCGTTTTCTTGGCATTGAACTCGACCAGATTCTTAGAGCCCCATTGAGAAATGTGATTCAGGATAAGATGTTAAGACAAGCTGTTTTTTCCCCATGTTTTTATATACTACGTAGGTGGCAGACAATCACACGGCCCACCTGATGGGAGGCAGTCATCGTGGCCTATGGACGTGTGCAACACTAAGGGTGTCACACACGCGCTGCCTACCATGAAGGGAAGGGGGGGGTACAGTGAGTGAGGATGAGGGGGATGAGGGGGGGGGATACAGTGAGTGAGGATGAGGGGGGGGGCAATGTCAGCCTGCCTTGCCGCAGGGTGACCACGATATCGCCATCATCTGTATAGCAATGAATGTTGCCTGCTAACAGCATGTCATTGATATGCAAAAGAATGTAATGCAAGACACAGGTGAATCCGCAGCAATTGCTAGTTAGAATGAAACATTTTGGACAATCTTCACGCTCGCTAAGTGGGTCGAGAGCAGCCCACGGAGCGTTAAGATACGGTTGCAGTTTACGCTAATGTGTTTTCGCTTTCGTCATTCGCGTTTGATACTGGTCACGGATTGGAGAACGTTTTAGAAATTAGTCTTAAGGGTCTGATTAATCTCTTTCGAAACGTATAATAGATTGTATTCTAGTACTAGTAGATGCACGCGGCGTCGCCCGCGTGAATGTCGGTTATCGGAACTTGAGTCATAACATCGGTTCTACTTAACCGATTGCGATTAAATGCGTAAGATTTTAAATCTAAGACCTTTCAAACAAAAAAACTGCATCAAAAAAAAATCCAGAGACTTTGCCTTTAGCTTACCATCAGGTGAGGTGAAGTCATGTTGACGTGTCCGACATAAAAAAAAATCTGTTCAGTTTGTACAGGAGACGGTGGGTATTTGAGGCATCATCAAGATTTTTGGGTTCCAAGCCAACATCACCAAACCAATAGTGGAGAATGAAAGCGGAGCCCGGTCTCTAAAGTACTTTTACTCTGGAAAGACAGTCGTCTTACCCACCAAACCCTAGAGGAAAGCCTGTACCAGGGTTTCTTCTGTCAATCAACAGGTATCATGGGTTTCAGGTGAGGTTGATATGAGAAGGATTTAAGGTCTTGGTCGGCTCCCAAAAACACCTCGGGGGACTACAGTACAGATAACTATCACATACCAGTAATTATGTACTGACCCCCAATCCGGAGACTTTGCCTTTAGCTTTCTATCGGGCGAGGGGAAGTCATCTTGAGGTGTCTAAAATAAAACTTAAAAAGAAATCCCTACCGCCGGCCGGGGCGGTAATGTCGGACTTGACCTGACTTAAATCCACCATCTCGAGTCTTCAAACGCCAGGTGTAAGTGGACCCATAAACCATATCCTCGCACTGCGAAGACCTCAGAAAGAAATTCTCTACAATGAAGCTCTTTAGCGATATACAGCCAAAAGTATAAAAAAAAATTCTGAACACTTTTTCTCCAATTACCTAGCGAGACCTAGCGTGCCAACCTGGTTTACTTACATTTTTTCTGTCAAGTCATTGATGTGCAGCACGTTACATCCATGACTTGACTAAGTTATTCAAGTTTTTAATGATATATACAGTATCAGCTGTGTGTGAGTCGGGCGCACACGAAGGGTTCCGTACCATAATACATCCTACATACATGAATACATACCTACAATTTTTTTATACGACTTCGGTGGCAGACAAGCACACGGCCCACCTGATGGGAAGCGGTCACCGTGGCCTATAGATTTGTGCAACATCAGGTGTCACACTCGCGCTGCCGTGTGGGACACAGATGAGCAGTTGGCCCAAAAGGCATGACCCTATCACTCTGACTGACCCTGGCCATCACCGGCTTCGCGATGACCCTCTGGAGTAAGTACCTACGGAACCCTAAAAAGTAAAAGGCAAATCTAGTTAACTGTTAAATTCACATACCTTGAAGCTTAAAGTATTGCGTAGTTATAACGTTTTCAATAAATAGCTATGACAGTATGTCGCGTTGTTTCCAATTATAGGTTTTGATGATTGTATTGGATTCTTATTGTATTCGAGTTATTGCCAGCGACAACAGTCGTGTAAAATTCGGAATTATATCAAGGTCAATGTATCACCCTCTCCTTTCCTATATAGAACTACACGTGCCAGGCTGAGGTATCACCCTCACACAGTGCAATCAATCCCATCAAGAACCAAACAGTTCGGTGGCTCTTTTCTTTGCCGCACCATAAAGACTTGGAATTCTTAACCAGCGCATGTGTTTCCTTCCTCCTATAGTCCCGGGTTCTTTAAGCAGGGCGTGAAAAAGCATCTGATGAGGCCGTCAAGCTGAGGGCCGCTTCTATAGCACTATCAGTGTATGTAGTGGTGACCCCCGATGCTGAGACTTTGCCTTTAGCTTACCATCAGTGAGCGAGGTGAAGTAATGTTGACGTGTCCAATATGAAAAAGGTTTTATTAACCTACTTCGTCGTCGTTCGTACGTCGTGAAGCGGATCACATCTGAACCCTCCAATAATGCTACGAGCTCATAGCGATCACGACCGCTCTGTCAAGAGCGTACCGGATGAGAAGAGAAGAAGAACCTACTTCAAAAAAGAAGTATACCTATTTTACTTCGACTATATTTTTTTATATTTTTATCCTAATACTCTGTCATTTGTTAACCCATTTACCATTTTTTTTTAATTTGAAAAGGCCTTTCAGATTAGTCGGAAAGTAGAGACAGAAAATCGGTAGATCGGCAATTTCCTTATAAAAGCAGCTTACATAACTTATATTATAAACTCACTGATCAATACATTGTTTGAAAGACTCCAAACTCGTCCGAACCTTTTCAGACTTCAAGTTATAAGTCTAAAAATTAATATCACAGTGATTTAACCAAGACACCTGACAGTAACAAAAACTTGGCGACAGTTCCACGTGGCCAATTATGCACAACGATATATAAATATGGCCATGGACACAAGGTTGACAAATAAAAGTCCACGGCAGGAAATATCGCAAGTACCTGCCTACCTACTTTAAATCGAGCGCAACGAATTTTATGATATACTTAACTATAATCGGTCACCATAAGAGCTGTTAGATTATGGAATGCGCTCTCTTATAATATTGGGGAGATATCGTTTTTTTACCCGACTGCCGAAGAAAGGAGGGTTTTTTTATACCACTTAGGTGGCAGACAAGCACACGGCCCACCTGGCCCCCAATTCTGCTATTTTACGATAAAGCACAAACCAGTGGCATTCCTCTGACACACTATTGAAAGTCAACTAACACTGATCCAAAAAACGGCATTCTGCTAACGTAAATCTCAATGACAATAGACTGTCGCTGGAATTGCAATAGCTCGTCAGTGGTGTCAACATGGTGCTGTCAGCGACATTGCCATTTCTTTAAAATCAAAACTACCATTCTGATGAAAATTCAAAATGTATAAGTTTTTTTTTATTTGGTTCTTCATAGTTCATTTTATAAGTATGTATCATTATATATTGATACAAACGTATAAACGTGGCAACAACCAATTAATTCATCGTAAAAATGAAATTATCACTGTTATTTCGTACTTGCCAAACGAAAATAAAGTGAGACTGACATAGATTAGATATCCAACATTGACGGAATGAAAGAATTAAGCGGGAAAATTTAAAAGGTTTCCAGTGTAGATGGATGGATCTTTTGAAAAACAACGAAAACGTACATTGTGTGACATTTAATAGGTATGTGATTAACAGAAGGTGGATTCGCATTATTATAATGTTTTGAATGGGGGGGGGGGGGGGATAAGTTCTTCAGGGTCCAAATCGGTCTCACTCATATGATTAACAGATGAGGCCCTGGTGCAGGCTTCCCTCTCGACACAGGGTGGTCAGACGGCAGTCACTCCTGTAAAAGTCACGATACATCAAATCAAGAAAATCAAGAGAGCGGACCCCGGGTGAGTACTGGATGCCAAGGAATGAAGCGATGACGACGATTTTGATCATAGGGAGGTTGGGGGAAGGGGGGGGGGACACGCCTTTAAAACCTACTTATATATATACTTCAATCGATTTTTTTCTTAAACTCTAAGTTTAACTATTATTCTATCACCTCAAAGCTTTTCGTCTCTTTGTCGCATTAAAACCAATATGGCGGTGTTCGCATCAGTGTTAACGTACATAACCGCTGTCATTGTACTAAGACTCCACTGACATTGATGAGGAAAACGGTAGTCTGCTAATAAAAACTCACAATGGCAGTTGAGTCTCGCTGGAATGGCACATTACTGACAATGGCTCATCAGTGGTCGGTCAAAGAATATTGCCATTTCGGGATAATTAAATATACTATTTCAATATTAATTCAAAATGCAGTGCGTTTTAATACTTTTGTACTTCAAAACTGTAATTTTTATGAGAATTCATCATAATATTCATTGATAGTGGCGAAAATCACTTAATTCAACGTAAAAATGCAAATTATCATTGGCTGTGTATACTTGCCACTGCAAAAAAAAGTGCATACTATCATCTGTCTACGCATACTTAAATACATCCATGCCATGGAATGGACGGAACAAAAGAACAAAAGGACGTAGTGGCCAGGGAGATTTTTTGAAATCCGGAGATTTTTCTACGGTTTTCAAGAATATCCGGAGATCGCACGTGTAATGAATATTATTCAGAATTAGACTAACAAAATGCTTGAAGATATTATGTAATAGCTTGAATAGATGTTACAAGTTTTTAATCCAAAGGGTATTTTGTTTATTTACATTGCCAATGTTAAAATAAAAAAAAAATACGAGTCTTACTCAGAGACTGCCGCTGTAAAGCTATTGCATACCATTTAATTCAATATGCATAGATTAATTATTGTTCAATACCTTAATTCCAAGTATGCGAATATTAACTACATATTATTGTAAAGTTGTACGCGTGCTCGATAGATAGCATTGTGCCGATGTTTTAACGAGATATGGTTTCGTTGTAAGGTCGAGTATTTCGGAGTATTTTAGTAAAATTGTCTCATTTGGAGATTATGTTTCATTACCTACATTGCCGATTGCCGAAGTGTTCAATTTGCATTTAATGTATATTTTATACTCGTACTAGAGATGGGTTGGACTAGGTAAATCAGAGACTAAGTGCACCTGCACCTAGTTCTAGTCTTTAGAAATACTTGATCCAAATACCTGTTCCACCTACCACCTAGTCCACTTAGTTTCGATCACAGAATGGAATAGGCTTACTTCGTGAACATGATACCATGAAGTATCTAGTATCTATCAAATTCAGATTCAGAATTTAATGGATCAGTGGGTATTCCATGTATTTAGTAACATGGGTAACACCTGTTTACGTTGATTAAATTATAGTTGGTGCAGTACAGCCTGTACAGCAGGTGAAAAACCAGTAAAACGTGTTACTTTTTTACGCACTGATTGTTGATTTTGGCTACTTTTTATACTATTGAGGTGGCAGACAAGCACATGGCCCACCTGATGCAAAGCGATCACCGTGGCCTATGGACGTGTGCAACACAAGGGGTGTTACACTCGCGCTGCCAACCCCGTGGGGTTGGGTATTGGGGAGAGGGAAGGGAGGGTGGTGAAAATTTCTGACCTGACAATGCAGTGTTTAGTCTCAATGCAAGTATCGGTATGCAATCGATATGGTACTAGATACCACAAAGTATCGATACTTTTTACGTGTCCCCACACGTAAAAAGTACATCGCACAAAATACGTCATACATCGTCTCGCTCACACGCGTAGCGAGAGAGTGAGACGATGTATATAAATTGTATTGCTTCGTCTTGCGCTCGCGCGACACGTAACGGTGACGTCAGGGACTTAGTCCACCTAGTCTTGTGAAAAATGGAACAGGTACCACCTAGTGTCGGCAAATACCTTGTCCTCCGACCTTTTCTAGTATATACGCCATACCTCTAACCCGTACTCGCCGCCGCCACTGCGTCGCTGAATGTAGGTGGTATCTTTAAGTGACTTTTTGAATGATTGAAAGAAATTTTGGCACGTGACACAGCCACATTTCTGACATTTCTGTTCAATTATTCAAATAGTCACTCAATTATGGTTGTTATCAAACTTGAAATTAGGTTGAAACTTGAGCGACAATGGGAGGTGTTTGGTTTTTATTTTCGCTATGGAATTGTCCTCTCAAAGCCCGCGATAAAAGCTATACAATAGCTTAAAAATAAATTAATAACAAACAAAATAAATATTTACGTGGTGCCATAATATTCCTCCGAACCATCACATTCATCATTAACTGATAATGTGCCCAGAAGGCTGGCAGCATTGCCACGCTAAACAATGGGGTTCTTAAAAAATAAGACAATGATTTACATAAAAAAATCGTGTTTAATATAATTTTCTATAATGATATGATATACACTTAAGGCATTGCTTACAAAAATAGTTGTTCAACTAAACAGTCTAGATATGAATAACAAAGTCAATGCTCAATATATTAAGATATTGTGTATTTTTTTTATAAAACTAACAACATTTTAGACACACAGAGACAAGACAAATAAAAAATTCCAAATATCAGTTTTCATTTTCCAAAGGTAATAAGGTGCAATACTTATTACCTTTACAGTTTTATTATATCGTTTAGATAAATAATTATTCGTGTATCATTAATCTATATAGTAGATAACGTTTCTGCATGTAGCATAATAATAAATTTTATTTTAATGAATAAATCTCCGGAGATTTAGAAAAAGAACCGGTTATTTGGGTAAAATGTCGCAACCCTAAAATTCACTCACACATGCATGATTAGTGCTCGCTTCGCGCCATTTTGTGAAATTTTTGACATAAACACAACTTTGGTATTATTGTTCATTAAAGTCTAATTGTACTGAAATTAAAAGTAGTAAGTATTTACTTTCGTATTATATATCTTAAGTACTATATTAACGTAGATGTTATTGATAAAATAACATCTATTTCTACATTTACATTTTGCGTAATTTGCTCGTAATACCTATTTACTTTGAATCTTGATAATCAAACTTTCCTAAACTTGTAGAAATGGCAAGTGTTACACAGTTAGAGGCGTTAGTGGCCTCTATGGAAACTCATAAGGACCTAGCCTAGGGGAGATGTACCCGTTCCAAAGAAGGACGAAGTTTGGCGAAGCGTTTGTGGGCAGAGTGCGCGGACATACTAAACGACTAAACAGCGTGTCGCCAGATAGCCCGAAAAAATCCTCAGAGAGCTGGAGAGTCATAGTGAGTACCTATTAATTTAGTTATGAGTATACTAAAAAGAAAAGCTCTTTATTAACTTAAATGACTTCATTTGATTCTGTTGCTGGTTAACATTTGTTCTATTTTTTCCAGTTTTATAATGAATATCAACCAAAATTAAAAAGAAAAATAATAAAACATAAGGCAGAGCTGCAGGCAACAGGTCTTATATATTATTATTAACAATTAACATTATATTTAATTGAATCAGTTGCAATTTGTATGCAAATCTTTTATTGTAATTCTTTTGCCTAATATGAAGTTCATCATTTTAGGAGGTGGCCCCGGTGCTGTTGTCTCTTTAACACCTCTTCAAGATAGGCTGTATACTGACCCATCTGGCCACTGCATTAAGCCAGCCAATAACGGTTCACATACAAAGTAATGATTGTGGTGAAGGTACTCCACCTGTGGTAAGCCTAAATATTTATTTTAAGTGAAATCTGAGGTCAGCAGTTGATATTAGAATAACTTATATGTTTCTTTCAGAGAAAACGAGCCAGGATATTGATTGCTAGACTCTGACTCTGATTAGATTTAAAGTGAGTAACAAAGCATTCATTGCAATAGCATAATTTTTAGTTATATAAGATCTGTCTGTCTGCCCACAATTTATTAACCAGTGCCTGCTGCTTGGCCCTGCCTTCCTGCAAGTCTCTATTGATGCGTCGATTATTATGCAGGTCAACTAAATCCTCTGCCTCTAGTCTCAAGTGTTCTTGAACCTAGAAACAATGAAATAATGATGATTAAATTAAAACACCAATGTTTTCATGCATAAATTGCGGGCTAAATATCAATAAATATGAAATCTTGCCTGATATTGTCGGAAATTCTCTGCTTCAACTTCCTCAGGTGTCAGTGATATTATGGGCACTCGGGTGCGGTTTGTAATATTGTGCAGAACAAAACATGCGTTCACTATTTCCCCTGCCATATTTGGGTTATAATGGAGTGGTCTTGCGGCAAGCAAACACCTGTATATAAAACAAATATTCTGAATTATACTGGGTATTTACACTTTCTTTTTTTTTCAGATATCTTTAAGTACTCTTAGACTGATTTTTGATTAAATTTAACTAAAATATGAAGTTAATATACCACAACTACATAATGTTCAAAGACCAAAGAAGACAGAAGATATTTACTAATTTTAATTAAAATAATCAGGTACTCCAAGACTGTTTTTTGATTAATTTTAGTTAAAATATGAAGATAATATATGTATATACATAATGTTCAAAGACCAAAGAAGACAGAAGAAGATAACATAATGTAATCACCAAAGACTGATTTTTGACTAATTTTAATTAAGCTAAGTTACCTCAAATAAAAATATAATAAATCACGTATTTTTTTACTTTCAATAATAGGGAGTGTATTTCATTAATACCTGAATCTTGCTTTTAAGACTCCAATGCAGCGCTCGATGGTATTGCGGGCAGTCACATGTAAATTATAAAAATAGTGCTCCGGGGTTCCCTCTGTGGTATTTAAAATTGGAGTCATCATCCATTTACGCATGGGGTATCCACCGTCACCTTAAAACAAAGTAGTTTTTAATGTTTTATAATAAATTGTTCAAATTTATTAATAATATAGGTACCTAAATTAATTCACCTAAAACTTTTGTACTCACCTAATAAAAATGAATGGTCTTCACCGGGACGAGCTAAACCCATCAAATGATTGTAGAGTGGGTTACTCTGCCATACACTGGAGTCATGGGCTGCACCAGGGATACTAGCATCGACACACAGGATGTTCAATTCAGAATCACATACCTGTAAATGGTCAGATAACATTAAATGAGTACCTAGTTAGTTAAACTGATAAGTTACTAATTGATGAATAAATAAGGAGGTTTTATTTATATAGAGTACATATGAATACTTACAATCATGACATTCAAAGACTGATACCCTTTTCTTTTGAAGTAGGTATCTTTCTTCATGCATGTTAGGTCTTAAAATTGCAACATGTGGGCCATCAATGCATCCAAAAGCCCCAGGTATTTTAAAATGTTGGTAGAATCTAAAAAAAAGTGTTTTTTAAACTAGGTATATTATGTTGTTACAAAGAAACATAGGATTAAACATTCAGTTGACAAGTACTTCCAAATATCCTATGCTTATAAAAATTAAGAACATTAATGTCAATAAACTCACTTGGTCTTTATAGCACTCCTTTCTTGCCGCTCCAATGGAAATTTAACATAGGTATTTGTCATAAATTTGAGAATGGTTTAGTGCCTTGGTTATTTGTCTCACTGCCCTAGAGACTGTTGTTTGTGAGACATTGTGAAAGGCACTTTGGCTCACAAAAGTCTGATATGACCCTGTTGCATAAAATGATAGGGATATCAGCAGCTGAAATATAAAGTAGAGAGTAGGAAATGTTATGTCATGCCACAAATACTTAGGTACATTTGGCACAATAAATTTCTTTAACCTTGCCTTCATCATCACAGAGATTCCATCGTTTCTCTGCTCCGATGGAATAATCCTGCTAATATCCTCTGCAATTTCAATGATAAGGCTTTTAGTGAGCCTAAAGGCTTTAACAAATTCGGCATCGGGCAACATGTCCAAAACGTTGCTATTGCAACTAAATTCAGCACGAGCTCGGCGGCGGTTCCTAGCCTCATCTCGACGATCTTCATCATGAGCGGCTTCCAACATTCGTCGACGTAACATGAATGACAACATGTTTATGCTACCACACCGTTGGCACACTTAGGTATATAGCTTGAGAGGATAAGTTATGGAATTAAATCAACGCAAAACTTCACTTGATCAACACTATAATATACGCAGTCAGCACTGAACACGAACGATAGCTTGAGAGGATGAGTTACGGAATTAAATCAACGCAAAACTCACTCGATCAACACTATATTGTACGCAGCCATCACGAAACACTTGCGAAAAAGTAGTGTCTGCTTGATAGTAGTTCAATGGTCGTCTAATAGTAAACAAAACTTCGACAGGTCATTGAAACAACTGTCAAAAATTTAGTAGAATACCAAGTTATGAAGACATCGAGACGTCATTGATTTGCAGACTACCGTTTGGTATCAATGACAGTTCAGCGGCAAGTCATCGCGAGACCAATGGTTAGCAGAATACGAAAAGTGCAAAACCAAGCCGACTCACTAATTCGTGCAAGTGCACCGCGATATTTGTGTTTTGTTTTAAGTTTCACTCGCATTGTGGGCTTATAACACCATACCACACCATTTTTAAATATTTTACGTGATTACGCAACAAAAAACACTCACTAAAAAGCATTTTCTGCATACCTAATGATAGCTCAATTGCAGTTCAATGACAAAAACCATCCCGAAGTCATTGAAACAACTGTCAAATAATAGTAGAATACCATTTCCCGAACAATTACGAAGCCATCGCGACTACATCGAATTACAGATTACCGATTTTTATCAGCGACAGTTCAGTGGTGAGTCATCGGTAGGATGTCGGTAGGCCATTGGTCTTTTGATAGTTAGTAGAATACGAAAAGAGCAAAACCGTGCCGACGACTCTCCATCGACACACAATTCACATACTATTGAAATAGCAGACTTGAGGCCCTGATGGGAAGCGGTCACCGTGTAAATGTTTTTTTCCTGTCATCCCTCGCCTGCGCTCCATTGTGCCCTCTGCTAGCCAGAGGGACACGCGAAAAGCCTTTGAGCAGCCGTCTACAGAACCTTTCTATCCACCAGACCGGAATTGACCGCAGGCAGCAGCGTATACCCTGCTAGTGAGAGGCACTGCCGCCTCTGTTGCCCAGGGTGCACCGCGTGGAGGATCCGGCCAACGCAAGGGCTAGTTTATATATGATATGAGTTACAGTCCAGCATATAGGCATAATAGACGTACATATTACATACATATATATATAGAAAATCCCAGACCAAACAAAATATATATAGTTATCAGCTTAAGCACTCGGTGGGAATCAAACCCGCGATTTCTAAATTAGCAGTAGTCTACCGCCATCGTCACTCCTTATTGTTATTTATAAAATAATTAAGTAATTGCATTGCAATATATCTCATGAAGCTATTTTACAGGGATCACCTCCTTTTTCTTTAAACCAGCTCAACCTTCACCCTTCCACATCCCCTACGCAGCGTGGGTAGCAATTTGCAACTATCAGTTCTGGTGTCTCAAGCGTTCATATGCTAATCTACAAGTATAAAAAACAGAACTTCAAATCATAATTCTAAGAACCAAACAGTGACACATCCAAATTGACCTTGTAACACTCGTAGTTTTATTTAACTGACTGGCGTTTGATTGCCATAGGTAAAAATAAAAACGAACAATTAACAATGCCTAGCGTTTTAGTGTTTTCTTTGTGAATGGTTGATTGAAGAAAGGAGTTGATAAGGATATGTTTGAGAAATTGATAATTTATACACCAATAAGACTATGTGAAGCACAGTTTGTTTAACTGTTCTGTTAAAAGAAATAAAGAACCTTGTGGTGTAGCGGTAGTGTTCGACTGTTAACTCAGAGGTCGCGGGTTCTATGGCTGCTTAGTGCAAATATTTGTATGCATGGATTATGTGTATTAGCATGCAATGAATGTAGATATATGAATTATAGAACCTATGTATGACGAACTCTGCTTAGTTTAGTTTAGTCGTTATGTAGTAAATATCTAAGATTGTAAAAAGAGGTGTAAATATGCCAAGACGATCTTGCAAGCAAGCGGAAAGATGTTGTCTATGCCTACCCCAAAGAGAAAGAGGCGTGATTTGTTTTTAAGTATGTCCTGTAATTTTATTCAACGCTTCATTGTTAGTTATTTTTGTACCTATCTATTTTTCAAAGTTTTGATCTCGAGTTGTGTCTCAAAGGAGGAGGTTGTGCCAAGACTAATTAAACCTAATTAATTAGCTGCAAAACAAAATTGTAGGTCTCCCCTCTTTTAGTTTCAATTTTCTGTACCTAAGTATTTCTTTCCACAATGGAAGTAAGTCAAACCATAATAATATTTCAAGTTTAATATATCTGGCCTGCTACCATTTTGCAAGCTACATCATTTCGCAGACCTAACATTCTGTTATGTTTATAATTTCTATTGAAGTTATTTCTGCGCCAAACATCCGGACATTTAGCCATAACCCGCACCACATCAGACCGTCGAGCGTCGAGTAACGGTTACCGCTTCAAAAGCTCTATAAAATGTAACTGCCCATGAGCTGCTTGTTGAGCAACAAACTAAGTAGGTATTTACTAGGTATCTACCTATTAGAGAATTATGCTCATACAAAACATAATTTCGTTTGGAATAACTTACACTTCATACTTTGAGATATACATACTACGTAAGTACATACATTCTAGCTCCCGACCCGAGACTATAGGAGGAAAAGAATTCCAAAGAATATGGTGCGGCAAATAAAAGAGGCACCGAACCGCTTAGTTCTTGATGAAATTGTTCGCACTGTGTGAGGGTGATACCTCAGTCTGGCACGTGTAGTTCTATATAGGAAAAGATAGGGTGGGATTAATTGGAAAAGCTCATCGGAACACTCGCCATGCCATTGGGGTAGGCAGAATCAACATTTTTTTAACTTCCCACTTGCTACAATCCTGGTAAATGACTTTCGTTTCTTCTTCTCCCGAACCCAAATAAGAAAGAGACGTGATGTCTGTCTGTGCCTAAATTCCGTCAAAAGTATCACCAGTTGGTAGGTACTGAGCTTATGCAACAATTAAGGCGATTGGTCCTTTTGAAGCAAGGGCCCCAGAAGAAGCGGGTAAGTAGGGTAGCCAGAGCTCACGACCCCCTCTCCCCTTCTCCCCAATCCCCTCCCCTAACTCAATACCCTTCAGGGTTAGCAGCGCGAGTGTGATACCTGATGTTGCACACGTCTAATAGGCCATGGTGACCGCTTCCCATCAGGTGGGTCGTGTGCTTGTCTGCTACCCGGGTCGTATTAAAAAAAAAGTCTCTTCGAGGTGTCATTCCTAACATTATAGGATATGTGATATAGGATAAGAGTTCACAAGACTGGACATGACTGGAAACGAATCCCAATTATTTTATGTACCTAACTGAAGACCATTTGATTTTTTCTAGGCCATTTTTAAATGAAAACTGTATTCAGGAAGCAGACGCTTCTTTTAGGAGAATTTCCTTAACGTGTGTTCATCATTAGCAGAACTAGAACGGATATAAAGAGTGTTATTAGGCTTCGTTTATTAACGGAGTTCATCAGCCGCAGTTGATATTTTTAGTACAAAAGCGGCGCGAGCGCATGTGAGTAACGGGAAAGCCGGATACGAAGCAAGCAGTGATTGCGAGGTTGATTTTTCGAGAATATATTTTTTGATAAATTATGGGGCGTGTGGACACAGTCAATATAATATTCAAGTATCGTGATCCGGTGTGGGGCCATTTGCATTTGTTCGCAGTTCAATAAATCGCGTTTGCACTTCAATATCATCAATATTATTGACGGGATCGCGATATATAAATCGACTGTCTCCACGCGCTGATATGATTGTTTCTTGGCTAAGAATGTAAAAGTACAGCTTACGCCTGTTTATCCTCAAGGGGTAGACAGAAGTCTGTTCATTTGAATGAGTTGGAAATAATATATCCACTTCCTTCCATAGTAAAGCAGGAGCCAAAAAATATACTAGCATCATCATTTCAACTTTGGATCTCGATTGCATCCGGAGCTTCATCTCCAAGCCCATGTTCTCCTGGTTTTCCTTCTTGGGCATCCATGGTAATAGACAAAAAATTGGCAAAAACCTACAGAATTGGCCGTTCAGAGCATTGATCATTTAATGAATTGACCATTTTGAGAATTAGTCGTTTTGCGACTGTATTGACATTTAGAAAAAAGGCTTCTGCACCTGATGCCATGTTTCATGGGGTGGGTATCCCTACAAGGATACATACCCCATGAAACAAGGAAGCAACATGAATGTGAAAACTTTCAGCAAACCAGATCAACAAAGCTAATTTTGTGCTTCTGGTTACGAAAATGAAACCGCATAGACCTCATGACCCTTAACTAATCATTACGTAGTCACTAATAAGATATTATGAGTATTTTGTGCCTTCTGGGTATCTCGGGCGATGCAGCAATAGCTACTTACGTACTTATACGCACCTTATTATAATTATTTTATAATAATATGTATTTAGTTATTTATACCGGTTTGATGCGTATAGATGAATAATATTTCATAACTGAATATTTTATAAAAAAATATCTAATTATGTATGTCCGCATTCTAGAACCCATAACACAAGCTAGTTAAGTTATGCTTTCTTTGGGTCTAGATAGCACTACGCTTAGGATATTGTAGTTTTTTTTATACCACTTAGGTGGCAGATAAGCACACGGCCCACCAGATGGGAAGCGGTCACCGTGGCCTATGGACTTGTGCAACACCAAGGGCGTCACCCACGCGCTGTCGACCCTGAAGGGAAAGGGCGGGGGTAGGAAAGGGTGGGGAGGCTAGGAAGGGGTAGGTGGGTAGAATTATTTATTTATTATTATTTCAAAGATAGTGAGTTGTTTTTCTTACAGAACTAAGGTGTTATGAAATTGTATAAAGCCCAACATAGATCTTCAACCCACCGGCACCACACCCAAACCAATATAATGCTAACAATATTTGCACTGAACGGGAATCAAACCCGTCACTTCCGACAACAAAGCAGTCGAACACTCTACAGTAATGATGACATTAAAATTTAATGTTCCTATTCTCTAAGGGGGTTTCGCGGATATGAATGAGTGAGTAACGTGAAGATTGGCACCATTTCAAAACGTGAATCAAATATGACGTGTGCTTGCCACTCGTCATTGAATGAAAGAAAGTTAAAGGAACACTGGTCTGTTTACGCAGACAGCTTCTTGGAAGAGCTCATTGGGTTCTTGTGAGTAAGTCTCAATGGGCGATTATGCCTTAACTATACTATACTGGCCGTTCTTCGTAGTTTCATCCACCGTATTCAATCATCTTTTCGTTTGATTTAATCCGGTTGCGTAAAAGCGATGGTAGCTGAATGGTTAAGGACGCGGCCTCTACTAAGAGGTATAGAGTTCGAATCCGGCTGGACAGCACCAATGTGAATTTCACTTTGTGGAATTTATATGTGCTATCACATGATTTATCATCTGCTGACGGTGAAGGAAAACATCGTGAGGAAACCCACATGTCCTAGAAGAAATTCTAAGGACATGTCCGATCCACCAACCCGCATTAGGCCAATCTAAACCCTTTCAGCTCTCTCGTTAGAGGAGAGGAGACCCGTGCCCAGCAGTGGGACATAAATGGGTTGCTATTATTATTATTGTTATTTAATCCGGTTACAGCGCCACCTATGTTCTTACTTATATTACCGTCGATACTTTTACTATACGTATAACTAAGGAGCGAAATTCCCTCTGTCTGTGGTTTCCGGAAAGTTATTAACTTTTTTTTATTGCGCAGTAATCCCCATGGATACCACCACCGTCGACCATCGGGGGTGGTTATGTCGGGATCGAACCGACTAAAACCGCACGCCATCTCGGATCTTAATTACCGGGGTTTAAGGTTGTCTACCTAATAGGCGTATCCCTCGCACCCCAGATGACCGTGGACCATCTACTGGTTTTAAGATGACCTCCCGAAAAGAGGGTGGAGGGAGCATCGCTCAATTTTGCTGACGGTGAAGTGTAGGGTGACAGGCGGCCTTCCTAACCCAAACGACTGCGCGCGAAGAATCAGCCCGCCCGCCAGCAGCGTCTCCCGTGGCGTGTGGGAGGAGGCGCTGCTCGCCTCCGTTGCCCGGGTGTACCACGTTAAGGTCCCGGCCCGCACCCCGGAAAGCTATTACTGGGCATCTTTAACTAAACTGTGAGACCAGGTATTTATTTGCTCCCTTAGTACTATAAAAAGTAGTTTTTACTTTCAAATAATCGTAATTGCCAGTCTCCAGCTAAAAGCCAGCTATCAATTTCTGAACAATATTTACTTTCTCTCAGACCAAATTAATAGGATCTAAGTATCCGTTCCGGTCATATAGCGTTACGAGAATATACTGCGTTACGTAACGCTAATTTTGGTTCTTTGACTCATCCGATTGGTTACAGCCATTTGGTATGGACAATCACTGTTTAAAATTAATTCGGGTAATTTGATATTGTAATGAAACTATGATAATCGAAATGATTTACTGTTAACAAGATAATTTGATGTGTTGCTTGGACTGTGGTGAAATTACGGCAATGAAGATAGGATAATAAGGTGTCTCCCGTCCGAACAGAGCAGTCCGACTGGGGAAGTACCTTTGCCCTACAGAAGACCGCAGTCATAATAACCATCGCGTTGTGTTCCCGCCGGTAAGTAGGGTAGCCAGAGCTCACTGTACCCCTCCTCTTCCCCAAACCTTCCTAGCCCCCCACATCCCTTCAGGGTAGGCAACGCGTATGTGACACACCTGGTATTGCACACGTTCATAGGCCACGGTGACTGCTTTTCATCAGGTGGGCCGTCTGCTTGTCAGCCACCTACGTAGAAAGCCTAGGTAGATTTTATATTGACAACCAAATAGCAATTTCTTTTTCTATTTTCCTCCTAACTATTCCAATTAAAATCACCTGTTTTGAAAACTGAATCGGGCGCCAGTAGTTTCTAAGATTAACGTGTTAAACCAAACAAACTCTTCCGCTTTATAATTTTAGTAAAAATATAGGTACTTAGTAAAACTTGAACTGTAAAACTATCAATTTTACATTACATTACAAATAATTACGCTTCCTATACTTACATGATAGATTAGATTACATTATTCGTAATCGTTTAAATTCGAACGTAGCCATATTTTAATTAATAACCGAGATGAGTAAAAAGTAACTGCTGATCACTTCCGGTCAATTCAACCTTTTTAGTGTGACGGTTGTGACGTAATTCCGATGATAAAAAAAACGTTCCTAATTCAAATTTAAAACCGGTTATCGATCTCGATAATTTGTTTCTTGATTATAATCGCATGAGTTGGATATTATGATTATAATAATTGACTAAACTGGTCTAGAGGTCAATGCACTTCTAGGTCTTTTGAAGTTTCGAGACTTCAATCTCGAAATAAGATCTTCGAGAAGTCTTCCGAATAGTCATAACTTGCCTATGTTCTTCTTATTGGTGAAAGGTGAACATTATGAGCGAAGAAATAGATTTTTCATTATTAATTTAATAAGGTTTATTTAACTTAATTGTATAAGTACATATTAAAAGTACGTAAATATTATTATAAATTGAATAATATTCTTCATTTTTTTACCTTTAGCTTACCATCAGGCGAGGTGAAGTCATATCGATGTGACCGACGTAAAAAAATTGTTAAGTCAGGGGTAGTAGGCATTTACGATTGATTAATGTTGGCATAATAAAATAATATTAGAATTTATTTGTTATTTTTAGGTTTTTTATATTATTCGTTTCTTTGTTATTCTTTCCTTCTTATTCTGCTGACCCGTTCCTCCTTTTTACAAGCTTTTATTTAACTTGCACTATTCGTGTGCAAGTTGTCCGTCGAAAATTTGCAAACCATTTTTCGACCATTTTTGAGCAACTGCTGTCTTACTCCCCAATGTGGGGACAAAAGCCTGTGTCTCATTCGTCAATGAATTGGTATACAGGCTTGCAGGAGGGTTGTGGGCCCCGAAAATCATAATGGGGCCCCATGCAAACCCACTATTATTTTATTATTATGTATCCATAATTCTGCTCGACCTGTGAATCGAACGCCTGCTCAAGCATTGTAGCTGTACTGCACCACTGAGGCCGTTAACATACGTTTGTCTTTGATAAAAATCAATTTACCGTAACGATGCCGTGACTCTTATAATCCTGTTCCATACTCAGCCATAACTTACCTGCAACATAGAATAACAAAAAAATTAACACCTTACAGTTTAGCAATTATAGAACTTAAGATAAGTGGCATTTGATTCATTTTCGAACAGTTTTCTAGATAAATGGGTTAAATCGTGACTGTACGATATATATCCAACCTGTACACTATATATTTAGCTTACGTTACTTAACCAACTAGGTACAAAGTTGAATGCTGATAATTTGGCTTTGATTGATTTTACTGTATCATAATCATGAAACTTTATGTCAAAGAACGTTTACATAACAAAAAATATTGTTTAGACGTTAGTGGTTTAATAAAGTATCTTCTTACCGATAACTTTTGTAAACTAAACTACAAGCAAAACAGCCCTAAAATCAAAAATTTTCTATTCATTTATTATATTGTAGAACATAGGTTTTAAAGAGTTTAAAATGAAAATATAAGTACACCTTGTCCTTCTGCTTAGCCGGTGAACAAATGAAAATTAAATTTTCTAAATATTCTCTACTGAAGATGAGATCTAAACTCACTCACAAGTGAACTTTGTGAGTTTTCCAAAAAAAATTGATGAAATAAAAACATTGCTCGTATGAGTCGTATGCAAAGCGTGTCAAGTATGTGAGCATGGGTAAGTCTTTGTTCAAATATTCATCTGTCTGGTGTTCGTTATTATAAACACAAATTTTCATCGCTTATAATATCGATGGCGTAGCGTAAGCTAGCTATGTTTTCGTCCAATTTATATCAGCACACTTCACAAACAGTAGAAACTAAGTCTAATTGCTACATATTAGCAATGATTTAGGTGTTCCAATACTTTTTCTAACAAGAAATTGTAAGATAAATATCGAATAATTGGTTGTTAATCATTTTACGGGAGCAAAGCAAGAGGAGCGTAAGAAATCCATGATAAATCGCGATCTAGCATGAGCATTTTCATGCGTTGCATGTGCATGCATTTAGTTAGCTCAAAATATGAATTGATAAAGAAAAGTACTTAAATAAGTGTTTTTGCATAGTATTAATCATTTAAATATTTTATAAATTTCACCACTAAGGGGGTAAAATAAGGGATGAGTGGTTGTATAGAAGTCCATTATCAATAATTGTTCGCAATTCGACTGTATTTTCTATGTTTGTTATCTCAGAACTTTCGACTGGGTGAACCGATTTTGATAATTATTTTCTTATTTGAAAGCTGGTGCTCCCGTGTGGTCCGTGTAGTCAGTTGAGAATTATCACATACCTACCTGTTTCGGCTTAGAAATAAATATTCAGGTAAAAATAAATTAAAATAAACAATTATTTACTACAGTTAAAAAAAATAAGGAATAAATTACGTAAAATCCATGCCTCACTTAGTGTTATACTTTTACCACATTACATAATACACCTCTACCTACCCCTTCGGTTCTATCTCGAGTATATTTTATAAGACAGTAAACAATAGAGGTATATTACGACAAATTATCAAGTATTCATCAATGTCATATCAGCATGGGAACCTGTTGATATTATTAAGAAATTTTTTCTTTGAGAAAATATACTGAGCGCAATTAAAAATATAACAATCCGCTTTCTTTGTGGTTTGTATGGGCCCATCATTGTCCCACGCTTGTGTATTATTTAATAAACAGTCGTATTACAATGTGATAAAGTTTATAATAACTTGTTTATATAATCTTACAAAGGTTTTGGGAGGCTTCTATGTATTGTTAGTGATGTTATATACTCAACGAAAATATCCCACAATATTTAAATGAGAAAACTTGACCAAGTTCGTAATAAATGCGATAAAGGGATAACTACGTTGAATTATATTTCTATGCATAAAAAAGCATACTTAAGTATATTTATCCATATTCTAGAACTTATAACACAAGTTATTTTGAGTCTAGAGAGCGCTGTGTAGAATGTCGAATATTTATTTATAATAACTACGTTGATTTGAATGAACAAAACATCTTAATTGACGCCGTTACATGCTCGAATGGGTAGGCAGAGGTGCACATCCACATATCACCATGTTTTAATCGAGTTCAAGAAAAAAAGAGATTTGCTACCTCACTTACCTCAAAACTTTCGACTGGGTTAACCGTTTTTGATGACTTTTTTTATATTCGAAAGCGTGCTGAAGTTTTTATCGCAGGTTTATAAGTGCCCGGTTAATGGCAATAGGCTCGCCACCTATTACATTGGGACCTAAACATAAACTGGCGAAATGTGGGTGCTAGCACCTCTACCTACCCCTTCGGGGATATAGGCGTGAGTTTATGTTATGTAAGTTATGCTTAAGTTTTTAGTGCCAGGGCCCGTAATGTACCCGATTTAATATAAGATATTGTTAAAAGCAATATAAAACATCATGGCGTGCTAGCTATAGTACCTACATAAGACTGTTGATGCATTCTTATTCAAAAAACCTACGAGTAGTGTTATAGTGGCAATGCACCCGGATCTGCGGATGTACTTATCGCGAACTGTGTGAAGGTGTGTATGTAGCTTTATATTGTATGGTATGGAGCAGTCCATTGTCGTGAGCAGGGACCGCCGACCGGTCCAGCGCATGTATAATGTATCACAGTGTTGAAGTTTAAGTATTTATAGCCATCTGTTCAAAATAATATACTTACCTAAGTAAGTTTTAGATGTTATCCGCGGTTCTGTCAATATAGACATCGGTTTTCGCGTTTCTAAACGGTTTTATTTAACTTGACCTGTTTGATTGGGTTATATCTAGTAATTGAAATTTGACCCCCTTTCAGTTGTCTGATTGGTCTGATATTTGGCAGTAATCTTTAGTTCTGATGACAATACAATTTTAAACCGTTAAAACTCAAAAACAAAATTTTTCTTAACTTATTTCACTGTATCGCCGGTTCTACTCAACTGATTGTGATCAAACACGCGTAAGATTTTAAGTCTAACCTTACCTAACCTAGAACTGGATTGTCAAATGCTAAGAAAAAAAGGAAAAATCGTACGGGTAATTTTAGAACTTGCCCTAATGCCAAATTAAAAACTTTTAATTCAAACAAACAAACAAGTCAGTTTTTATTAGTGTAGTTTATTCGTTCTGAATATCCTTGCCCGACCATTTTTTTAGCATGCGAAAATCACCACAGATACCTATCACCTCCGTCAGCCATCGGAGGTGCTTATGTCGGTGTCCAACCGATTAAAACCGCACATTTGGGTATTAATTACCGGACTGTAAGGTTACCCAGTGGGCATATCCTTCGCATCCCAGCTGACCCCGGGCCATCTATACGGTTTTAAGATGGCCCCCGACATAGGGTGGGGCGAACATCGCGACGCGTCGCGTCGCGTCACTGGGCTCGTTAGACTGTAGAACGACAGGCGACCGTCCTTTCTTGAGAATGAATCTGGGACCACATACGTAGCTGGTAGCAGTCACACTTATTACCACTGCGCCATCGAAGCAATTTTACGAGTCAGCATCATTGCATCACAGCGTATAGTATTCTTTCTGTTTACAATGATTCATTCGGTCAGACAATGACTAACGCATGCTACATAACAATTATAGATCTGAGTGTAATGATTTTACTACATAACACTATACAAAGTGTGGTTGTAATGAGATTATTCGTCATCACCAGATCGACTACATAATGACACTGAATGATGCCTGGTTCTAACGACCATAGTTTAGCTGCTTTTGACCTTGGGTTAATCATTAATGACAGAAAAAAATCTGTATAACCAGTTTTTATCTTGTAGTGTTGCAGGGCAAATTTAGTATAATCAGCTGATTTCCCTGGTGCCTGGTGTCCCCTCAGACTACAAGAATAAGATCTTATTCTTCTAGTCTGTCCCCTACTTTGAAGACTTTCAAGAATAATGTGTTTTTTTACCAACAATGGTGACGATGTAGGTACCTACAAGTTCCCTAAATTGAACTAAAATCTCTAAATTTTGTATTAAATTTGAAGTCAACTGATGTTTTGTTTCCAAAGGAGAGATTTTTTACAAATTTAAGGACCTTGGGCCCGATAATTGTACACTACTTAGAAAAATAGCACGGCAATTTTCATTTTTAATTATTTAATTCTTATAATATCGCCTCGTATTAGGGCGGAATCTAACTAAATAAACACTTTCTTGCAACACAACAAACCATGTCGGACTAAAACTATAACAATCAGGTGTACCTACGCCATAATATTAAATAGTTTAAAAAGATTTGAAAGAAGCAAATGAGATAAAATCGAAATTATTATTTTTTTATTTTAGTTAAGTTTAGTGAAAATCTGCGACAGAAATGACTCAAAGGCTAAATTTTGTAACAAAACAGGCAGACCACACATTACACCATTTTCGACTAAATCATCAATTAATACAAAGTATCCAGGATGTACTTTGACTCCCGTGGGAGACGGTTACTTCACGCGTCGCTGCTCCCGCTCCAAGAATGTAGTAAGAAACCATTTTAACTTGACCTGTAAGCCGTCAAGTTAACACACACACTAGTACCTCTACAACACACACAAGTTAAGAGTTAACAGGCGACAGAGGGGGTGAAGTTCGTTCTAGAGGGAGGCGAGGAGTTCGCACATGGTTTGGGGAAGCCACACCTTTTGGTCACACTCAAATGCACAGCGATTCGGGTGTGTGATGCGTTTTCTGGTCGTTGGATTTGGTCACGTTTTATACTTTGGTTGATTTTACGGTTTATTTTTTAATCTGTGGGGTAGGGCAGGACGTGAAAGTTTGAATGTAGAACGTTTAATGATGGCGGGAACGTTGATATTTTTGTTGGTATAGGGAAAACGAAAACTAAGTATCTAAGATGCAATTTTTAGCTTAACTAATTAACTGATTAGATAAAAGACCTATTGGACATGCCTAGGAATATATTTATGAAAGAAAGTATGAAAAATAATTTAAAATGCCAAAAAGTTCATGAAATTATGCTAGAGTGTTGCCAGACTAATGCAAACAGTATGCATATATTATTATATTATGCACACATAATATTTTTATGTGTTGTGCGTAGGGTACCTACATAATGTCTTGCATTAAGCATTCGATAAATAAAAAAACAGCGCCGAATAAAACAGCATAAAAATATTTCAACAAATTAGCTTTTATTCTATTGTACAAATTATAAATCTCACCATAATATTACGTAAGTGTTGTAGGTATATTTCTGAATAGCTGAGTTGTTCTCATAATAGGTAAGTAAGTACATAATATTATAGCTAAATTGTATAAAGGTTGAAAATACCCATAAACGCCAGCACCATTTATTATGACTGGGATCACGCAAGCAAGATAAACCAAACAAAAAGTATTTTTGGAAACATAGTGGCAGTAATTGTGAGCGTGTACTTTTTTAAATTTTTCGTGTTTCATTATACATATTTTATACAATTTATTACAAAACGTGCTTAATTCAAAAGCAGGCTTACAATGATTTATAATGATGGTTTAAATTTAACCCAATTTTTTTCATTATACGTTTTTATGAAGGTTATGTCTATAGGTTATGTTATGTCTATGGTGCACTTAATCTGTTCAAAACGTCAGAAAGATGTTATAAGCCACATATTTACATTGCTGCATTGTGCCTACATTGAAAGTTCTAGCAAAGATTTATTAACATTAAGAATCATAATTACACAATTTTCTACGTATATCGCCCTGAAGGGCTTTGTGGAGTCACCACAAAGCCCTTCAGGGCTAAGCCAAGGATATCTTCAAGTCACAAGTGAATAGGTTCCTTCTAGGCAGACCACATCACCACAGGTGAGGTAGAGGTCAAGCGTAAGCCTATCTATAAAAAAAAACAAAAAAGAAATAAAGAAACGCGCCGCAACTAATCCCCCGTATGTTTCCACCACATCCTGCGGCGTCCATTGATCGTTTAGTTCACTTAATTAGTGCCCATCGCCCTTTGTTAGTGCGCCATCTGTTTCGTTTCACAGTACACACCACTCCGTTACTATCAGTCTATCAACAAACTCGAGGAAGTATTCAATTAGAAGTTATATTAGAATTATTGAGTGCAGTGCTGGGAGCTGGGGGGAGGGGAGGGGAGGGGATGTGAGGCTATGAGGGGGGGGGGAATGTGGGGCTTCTTTATCTTAATAATGATTGATGTTTGAGGGGAGACGATGGTTTGGGTAATGGACTGCTGAGACGAGGTCTCGGGTTCGATCCCAGGTTCACTATGGCACACACCAATGACTTTTCGATGCTTTTCGAAGTTATGTGTGTATTTATCGCAGGTTTATTAGTGCCTCGGAGAGCACGTTAAGCCGTCGGTCCCGGTTGCCATACAAACATCTATGGCAGTCGTTACGGCTAGTTGGAGCCCTCAAAAGTCCAACCAGTCTAACTTGGAACTTCGATATCGCCATTGGTTGTGGAGGTCAGATGGCAGTCGCTCCACGTAAAATATCGAAGTTCAGCCGCATCACAGTTAGACTGGAAAGCCGACCCCAACAGGGGTGGGAAAAGGTTCAGAGAATGATGATGATGTTTGAGGGGAGACGATAGATGACGTGGTTCGAAATACTTGGTGTCTTATCGAGTTTAGGCTATTTGTGGTACACTTATTTAGTGTATAGATTAGGTATCTTAAGTTTACAAAAATATTATTATCTGTCATTTAATTTTGTCCAAAACATAATAAGTATGTGTACTTCACAAGTCTATCATGTTTTATTTCATATAGTGGCGTCCGAATATTTGATATACATTATCTTATTTTTACCTTCCAACTCCCATGCAGCAGACGTATATTTCCGAGATAAAAAAGTAGCCTATGTGCTATTCCAGACTGTAATTTTATCTCTGTGGCAAATTTTATCAAGATGCGTTCAGGCGTTTTTACGTGTTATAAATTTAAGACTACTTAGTAGGGTACTGGCACCAGTAGTCAGCCTTTTAGTGGAAAGTCTGACTTCAAACTCGTATAAAAAAATATTAGAAAGATTAAATTGAAAATCTTTTATATAAATTGCGTTACACATTTATTAAACTTTGTTACAAAATTAACAAAAATTACAAAATTATCCTTTAATAATATGAAAAATACGTTTTAACAAAATAAGGCAATTTTCACCAGTGCTCAGCCGCCAAAATCCAGTAATCAGCCATACTGCCACCAGTGGTCAGCCTCTCTTGAAATCAATCAAATATATAACTTATACCTACTTAAATCAATCTGAAAATTCTTCAGTAATTAAAAAGTTTCAGTATTTAAATAGTTTTCAAGTTTTTTTTTTCACTTCTAAAAGTTTTCGGCGATTAACAATTTTTTGCAGAAGCTTGAGTATGTATGTATGCAGGAGCTCCTGAAACAGACACCTGTAAGGAAAATAATTCCTTACAGGTTTCTGCTTCAGGAGATTCAGATGATTAAGTATGTTACTGAGAATTTTAATTTTATTTTATTATATTTCCACAAAATCACGGCCAGTTCTATCTGCTTCTTCAGTTATGTCATTTAAATCTTCCAATTTCCTTTTCCTTGTACATTTCACTCTCAATTTCTGATTAGAATCATCATTTTCCTTCTGTGTAGTCTCCTTCACTTTACTAGTTTAGAATTTAGAGCTGTTTTATTTTCTTTTTTATTTATCTTCTTTATTATTTGCCTCTGTAACTTTCTTTCCTGAATAGCAGTTAATCAAGTGAATGGGGCGCTGCATAAATTTATGAGCAGTCAGATCGTGTCTAAAAAGGCACGTCTCACTGTACAAGAGTTCTCGTTCCCACACTTAGGTATATAAGGTAGGTAGTGAATGTTTGGTGTGGCAGAAGAAGCATGAAAGTAGATTAAATGCTGTGGAAACAAGAAGTCTAAGAAGCATAGATGGACCGAATGTGTAACAGTGTGATAAGGGAACGTTGCGATGTGGTTCAAGATGTAGTGACCAAGATAGAGAAAGGAAGGATTGAAAGAAGATTGACGATACAGATATATGAGGCAAGGGTGAATGGGCAACCAGGTAAAGGCCGACCTAGGCGTACATATTTTAATCAGATCTAGGACGTTTTGGAAAAAGATCAGGTCAAGAGTACCAGCAACCGGCGTGCGTGTATGAAAACAATTATGAAAGTTGAAGAAGCGAAAGGAGTATGCCAAGATCGTAGCAAGTGGACAGATATTGTCTAGTCCAATGGTTTCCCAGACCAGATTATCCACTGGGAAAAAGGCGTGATTTGTATGTATGTATGTATGTATGTTTAAAATAGCCTAAAAGAAAGAAACTGTATAAAGAAACAATTTAAATATAGACGACTGAGCACTGGGTATACTTTCTCCAGTACTCAGCCATGCAACCAACTTCAACTGTTTAAGTGGCCGACTATTGGGTTTTTGACAAAACCGTATATGGTATGGGTATACCAGATTAAAGCATGAACTCTGAACTTTAAAATGATACTAATATAACTGAAAATAAAAAAACAGCGTTAAAACCAGTACTCAGCCAGGGGTGGCTGGGTACTAGATAATGCATATACAAATGGTACCCAGTATTCGGCCGCCTCATTATTACTAATTCTTAAGAAGAACACGATAATTTTTCATTGATTATGATGCCAAAACTTTTAATTAATGGGAATGTTAATACAAAGTGACTTAAAACTGACAAAAAAATGAGAAATAATAACTTCTTTGTGAACGCTTCCACTAACAAATAAATGGCGCGCGCGCCGCGTATCGCCTTGTCAGCAGACGACGTCGAAAAAGACTAATATTTAAAATACTTCGCAGCCACTTAGCTAATAATTTTGGAATTGAATCGACTAATGAAGAGTCACAGAACCAATTTAAAGTAATTCTATAGGTTAGTTTCTATTAGAATGCTATTTCTATTGGTTTTGAACCAAAAAAGGCTGAGTACTGGTGCGGGGCTGACTACTAGTGTCGGTACCCTATTCACGCAGAATAGGTATACACTTTTATGAGATTAGTGGGTTAGTTTTAGACGTGTAGAGTTATGAGCGTGGCTCTAATGTGATGAGGCTGTCAAGCTGAGGGCCACCACTATACTCGTAGCATTATTAGCGTTTGTAATGGTGACCGGCTTTGCCTTTATCTTACCATCAGGCGAAGTGAAGTCATATTTACGTGTCCGATAAAAAAAATGTTAAAAAGTTGAGTTATGTTATAAAAATGTTAAAAATGTTAAAATATTTAAGTTCTTGTAACCAAGAGAATAACTTTTTTGACATTTCAGATACCTATCCACATGAGATCCTAGCCGCTGATAACTTTTCACAGTGTAAGCTATTCATTCACTAATTCGTCTTAACTTTATTTTACATAAAATTATTTTATTGCATATACTATTCTGTTACAAACTCAGTTAGTAATTACCTACATCTGCCTAGTCTATCCTTATCCTTAGCTAACAAACAAACAGGAATTTATTTTAATTCTAAATAAACACGAGTAGTTAAGATATGCTTCTGTTAACAGACCAGAAGCAAACGGTGGTCTCTATTTATTTAAAGTGCTTCATAAAGTGATAAGGACGAAACGAGCCGTCGGAATTTTATTTATATAGAGCAGCTTGTACAGATTTATCGCAGGTTTATTAGTACCTCGGAGAGCACGTTAAGCCGTCGGTCCCCCCGGTTGCCATACAAACATCTAAGGCAGTCGTTATGGGTAGTTGGAGCCCATAAAAGTCCAACCAGTCTAACTTGGAACTTCGATATCGCCATTGGTCATAATGATCATTTGTTGTGGAGGTCAGATGGCAGTCGCTCCACGGAAAATATCGAAGTTCAGCCGCATCACAGTTAGACTGGAAAGCCGACCCCAACTGAGTTGGAGAAAAGGTTCAGAAAATGATGATGAGCTTGTACAGATTACAGTATTTTTTATTGTAATCCACATGGTTTTATCGAAAATACAACATTTCTCTTAGTAGCCAAAGTAGGTACACACCGCGGCCAGCGGGGCAGTTTATGTTGGACTCATACACGCCGTCTCGGGTCTTAATTACCGGGGTGTAAGTGCGGCAAAGAAAAGGAAAATTCACTCATTTAAAGACGATCCTTATGTCAAAGTTCCATATAGAATTATATCACCATACCAGTGCATCATGTATTCTCCTCCATAAATTCCTGTCAGATGTTATCTCCTCAGTTACTCCCTTTCTTGGTATATTCTCTTTCACACATCCCATCCATACAGAGCCCCCTTATCTCCTAATCCATTTCAAACCCCTCTAAGCTCCCCCCTTCCAGGGTCGGCAGCACGAGTGTGACGCCCCTGGTGTTGCACACGTCCATAGGCCACCGAGACCGCTTCCCATCAGGTGGGCCGTGTGCTTGTCTGCCACCTAAGTAGTATAAAAAATGTATATAATAGCAGCCGAAAATCGAAAATTTACATAATTGGTTCTAATGTCGTGTGCTAATTTATAGAATTACAAAGATTGCATCACATATTGTAATCTCTACTTCCTTCTTAATTCGCAACCAAGGTCACAACTTTCACATACATCATATATATTTATTGATTTTAAATGATCACCATTTGCAAATTAGTTCCGATGATCGCCTAGATACCGGGCGTGACGTAATTATTGAGAAGGTGTGGTTTGAAAGAATATATACCTACCAAGTGATAAGAGTTCACGGCATCTAACGTGGCCAGATTTTGGAGTACTGTTGGCCCCACTACTCCAAAACCTTGCCAAGTTAGATGCTGTACACTATACTTGTTTGTGGCAAAATGCATCGCCAAGAAACATCCAAAATCTGGTCACGTTAGATGCCGTGAACTATATTTAAACTTTACGGAGGTAGGACACGACGGTATCTCCCGTCCGAACTGAGCAGTCCGACTGGGGTAGTATCTCCGCCCTACAGAAGACCGCGCCCATAATAACCATCGTGTTGTGTTACCGCCGGTAAGTAGGGTAGCAAAAGCTCACTGGAGAGATTCTGTGCTGTCAGAAGGGAGACGAAAGTCTCCTGCGTTGTCATCACAGAAACTCTCTCAGTACCTCAAACTAGCGTTAATTCACAGTCGCATCGCATCCAAAGCACCTTGGAGTCTGGGATCCGCTTTACCAGTCTTAACTGCGGATTTGGCTGGACCTCGATATTTTCCGTGAAGCGACTGCTATCTGACCTTCACAACCCAATGGTGACCTATCTTCCCTCCAAAAACAACTTGCGTTCTAGAGTCCGGAGTTAAAGCTAGTTTTTTTATATAATAGCAACCCATTTATGTCCCACTGCAGGGCACGGGTCTCCTCTCCCTTATAGCCTTAATCCACACACGCTGGCCTAATGCGGGTTGGTGGATCGGACATGTCCTTAGAATTTCTTCTAGGACATTGTGGGTTTCCTCACGATGTTTTCCTTCACTGTCAGCAGATGGTAAATCATGAGATGTGAGTTTTTTTTAAATTTTTTTGTTTATTCAGTACTAGCTTCCGCCCGCGGCTTCGCCCGCGTGGAGGTTGGTATCGCCAAGTCTATTTTAATAAAACAGCTCTCCACTACACTCTCCACTCTACTCTTCACTCCACTGGTCTCCACTCGTCAAACCAAAACCTTTCTAATAAAAAAACCATCAAAAGCCAAAATCGCGATGGTAAAAACTACTTAACGTATTTTGATGTGGTTTTTTTATTAGAAAGGTCTTGCTTAGACTTAAAATTTACCCTATGTTTGGTTGTAATTGGCTAATTAGAACTGGAGATATAACCAAAAAATGATGACCTAGATTAAAACGACGCGCGGGTGGAGTCGCGGGTATCAGCTTGTACCTATAAAAAATAGCCTTTTTTCGGTGCGGAAATACTTATGGATACCTACCCTGCGGCCAGCGTGGCAGGTTATGTCGGACTCTTACTGACTAAAACCGCACGCCGTCTAGGGTCTTCTGACGCCAGGGTGTAGGGGGGCCAACGCTCTGGTGCGGCTGTTGCTCAACATGAGGGGGCCGGATGACTCCTGTAGGAGGCTCTACGCGGAGATCGTGCGTTCCATGGGCCTGTACGGGTGGTGTTGATCGCTGCGATGGTGCAGAGTGCGGACGCGTGGTCGGCCACCGCCTCCTTCTGCGAGCAAGTGATGCTCGAGAAGGAGGCGGAGAGGGTTCGGGAGAGGCTGCACAAAGCTCTCCCGGGCGTCGGCGACGAAGGCGTCGGAGGTCTGAAGAGCTCCGTCGGAGCCGCCTGTCACCCTAGCAGAAGCAGGCCGAGGCGGCGGCGTGCGACAGCTTAAGGTCTAAACCCTCTCAGCTCTCTCGTTAGAGGAGAGGAGACCTGTGCCCAGCAGTGGGACATAAATGGGTTGATTTTATTATTTTGTCCAGAAGTATGAACTATAAATCGTACCAAGTTTGATCAAAATCCCACCAGTAGTTTTTTTCCATGCATGCACATACAGATAGACAGACAGACAGAAAGACAAAAAAATTACTGATTGCATTTTTACCATTGGTATTGATCAAGGATCATCTCCGAATAGTTATTTTGTAAATATTTCAATGTACAGAATTTACTTCTCAACAGTTTTATTGACGTAACCTACGACAAACTTATTATTTGCGGTTGGTACAGTAATCGGGTCTACGGGTCGAACCGCAAAATTAAGTTTGTTTTTTATTGTATATATTATCGGTCAAGTTACTTATAGTGCGAAGCTAGCTTATAGCATAGTGAACATAATAACAGCATTCAAATATGCGTCTTTAGAATACACGTTGTTACAGAATGCGTTGAAGATATAAAGGTTCACTGCTTGTTCCCCGTAGGTAATAGCGTGATAATAAGTAGCCTATGTGTTGACCCGACCTCTAAATAATATTCTTGCCAAATTTGAAGTAAATCCATGCAGTACTTTTTGAGTTTATCCCGGACATACATACAGACAAACAGACAAACAGACAAACAGACAAAAATTCTAAAAACTATATTTTTGGCTTCGGTATCGATTGTAGATCACACGCCAAGTATTCTTTTAAAAAAAAATTCAATGTACAGTTTTGACTTTCCTACCATTTTATTATATGTATAGATTTCTTTGTGTGAATATACTAAAATAAATGATTGTTAGAAATTAGAAATATATAAAACGTAACGATTATGACCGAGAGGAATTGTGTTCGTAAAATGTTATAACAGTGATTTGGTACGCCATCGGCAGTAAAGCTGACGAAGCTATTTTTATGTGCATGGCTTTAGAATTTATGTGCATGTATGAAAGGTCACTGACCGCGTGATTGGTTGGCTCGGTAACTAATTTTTCTACCTAATGGGTGCAGTTTTTGTGTTATAATGATGGAGACAAGTCCTACTAATATTATGAACGCGAAATTTTGTAAGAATGTATAGATATCTGGATGTATGTTTGTTGCTCTTTCACGCAAAAAACGATTTTTATGCGGTTTTCCTAGATGTATTTTTAATTGCATTAATTCCTGTTTCCCTCATCAGACCAAAGAACAAAAAGTCTAACCCATGTCCATCTAACCTTCTGAGGAAATCATGCGTAATATTTTTAATAATAAACAATAATAGTATTGGCCACGCCATTGAATTATTAAATAATGAAGAGGAGATAATATTACTTAATTAATAATGACGTGTATTAATTAACAATAGTATTCTTGATAGGAACGTTTATTATTATTGCGCTATGCATGTTAGTCGTAAAGTGACCATACATCCCTTTTTGAAGGGGACTGTCCCCTTTTATAAGTTCTCAAGCAAACGGTACGTATTTTGCATAGGCTATTAAAATGGAACTTACAAAACGTCAAAGAAATACAAACTAGACTACATTAATCAATACATGAAAAGATTTGTATATAAAATTATAAATATAATTTTATTCTATCTGGCGCAAATGCTCTTGTACACAAAAATGACGAAAAAATTTTAGAAATTTCAAAATCCAGTTACAGTTTTTGGTTCAGAAGGTAATGTTAAATTATTATATGAGTTTTCACGAAATAAATAAATAAATTGAATTGATATCTAAAGTAAATATTTTAACAAATACACTGTCAAAGTGCAAAATCATCACTTGCTGTTCACCATTATCTGCGTCACCAGCGTGGTGTCCAGTTACATTCGTAGCTTTCACCTTAGAACCTGGGGTTTGCAAACTCTTTATCCTCCTTTTGGTTTAGTTTATACCTACGACTTTTAATGGAGCGACTGCCATCTAACCTGGCAACTCCGATAGGTAAGCCTGAGTGTGTACCTCAATATAGGTAAGATTAGTGCGATCCACTGTGTTAAATAATTTTTTTTAAGCGACTGTCCCGATTTTAGTGTTTAAATTAATGGCCACACTAGTTATTCACCTACCTCCTGATCTTTCCGTATAAGGTATGCGCGGGAGTAGATTCATGAAACATGAAGCTTAATTGATGATTGCGTCGGTGATGCAGTGGTTGCGACCTTGACTTATGTGCATGAAAGCCCGAGTTCGATATCCGGGTCGCGTACTGTCTGTTAGTGGGTGGATTTTTATTTTTTATTGGTTACTTAAATTGAGGTAAGTAGATATTTTATATACCTACTATAGCGATGTCAAAAGTGCACCGTGGTGTATGATAGAAGTCATATTTTGTTGCTTGTTCTATTGCACTTGCGTTGAGATAGGTAGGCGAATTAGCCTAATTTTGAGTAACCATTTTAAGTGCTACTCTGTATCTATACGTCTTTTTACTATAAGGTTATGGTTTCAGTTTTAATGAGTCTGGTGGACATCATTAGCAGCCAAGACGTCTCTACCCCTGCTGAGATGGCAGTTGCCCCCATAAAAGTCATATAAGCCAATTCTAATTGAGGAGAAGTAACGTCAAGATTTTTTTTTATTTATAAACACCCGCCTGTCATCGGGTGTTTATAAATAAAAAAAAATACAAAAATGCACCTACGCGTGTAAATCTTCACGCCGAATAAGGTATGCGCAGGAGTGGATTCATGAATCATGAAGCTTAAATATTTGTTAATTTAATTGATTGTATTGTGTTGTTGAGACTGATAAGCTTTTATTTGAAGGTTAAACAATTTATTTGAGTGTATTAAAGGCCGCCATTTTCTGTTTCGTAAGAAAATAGTGACGGCAATTAAATATTTCGTCATACAAACTTTTTAGTACCTACTGAAGGTAATTTTTTATATAAGTGTATTTTTTATAGTCTACTAGCTGTTGCCCGCTGCTCTGCTCGCGAGAAATTTTGTGCCCGCTACCTGTGTTTAAGTTAATATTATACCTACAATAAAGAAATTGCAATATTATGGTAGGTGTTTGGAGCGCATTACACACTTACCCACCTGAAAACTATTTTTGTTACTGTAGATATCTGAGATGCTTACCTGTAACAAATATAAAAAGTACATATAAATAACGAGAAAATTTAGATTGAATTATGATTTGACTGAAAATAAATATTCTACTGCTGGGCATGGGTCTCCTCTCCACTAACGAGAGAGCTGAGAGGGTTTACACCTTAATCCACACACGCTAGCCTAATGCGGGTTGGTGATTCGGACATGTCCTTAGGATTTCCTCTAGGACATGTGGATTTCCTCACGATGTTTTTCCTTCACCATCAGCAGATGGTAAATCTTGTGATTAGCACATAAATTCCACAAAGTGAAATTCACATTGGTACTGTCCCGCCGGATTCGAACTCGATACCTCTGTGTAGAAGTCGTGTCCTTATCCATTCAGCTACCATCGCTTCTTGTTTATCATCTTACTAGAAGTAAACATAGAGTGACAGGTGGTCTTGTTGACACGTTTGATTGCGGGAATATTATCTAAGATGATAAGATTAAAACTATTGATAAACATACGACCGATTGCGAAGTCACTTCTTTGAAGTTTAGTTTATTCATCGTTGTCAATAATTTTTCAAAATGCGTTAATCCCAGTCGTATCCAATATATACCAGGGGCATCACACTCGAGCTGCCGACGCCGCAAAACCTTCTAATGCCCTTCTTGAAGAACCCTATATTGTAGTCGCTAGGGAAAAGCACGGGAGGGAGATCATTCCACAGCCTAGGGCAGGAAATGGCCGAAATCAGGTGCAACATGGTCTGCACGGAGGCGATATCACTTCTATTCTGTTATTAGTTCTGTGACCATCTCCCACGCTTACATCCTATCGTTAAATTGTCGTTAACAGCCATATAGTTATGACAGTTTCCCACGAGACGTACTTGAAGTCCACAATTACTTGAATGCAGTCTGTGACACCGTCAAGGTTTGCGTTTACGCACGCGTGAGCGTAAACATTCTTTTAGGTTTTAATTGGTAGTGGAAACTATATATTGCGATATTTTATGGACACTTTACGCACCAATGGCTAGTGATAGCCCTGACACTATAATACATAATATACTAACAAGAAAATACTAGGTTGTGAAAAATAGAAGAATTCATAGGTATTTTTGGAAATTATTTAATTGTTGTTAAATCAATGAAATAATGCTGGGTGCCGACTTTTTCAATGGCTAGGCGATGGATGCAAAAATACCACATAGATTTTGATGCGAATTTTTTGTGATTGTAAGGTCTTGAATGATTTATTTTTATTATTTTTTTTTTATTAAAATAAGCATTGGGAATAGTAAGCATGCAATTGCTTAAAAATTTCAGAAAATCATATAAGGTCTTGGTCAGACTTAAAATCTTACGTATGTTTTATCACAATCGGTTGAGTAGAACCGGAGATATAGGTATATAATCAAAAAACGCTAAAATCGACGTCCATGCTTGCGGAGCTACGGGCATTATAGTTTGGCCGCTGAGACTATGCGTTCCTGACACATGTCAATTCGTCATGACTAGTTATGTACAATAAATAACTTGTACCTAGAACCGTTCTCTAAACCTGTTCCCGACTTACAATAACATAATAATAATCACAGTCAGCAATATTGTGACAACGTGATTTCATTTTAATTTTAATTTCATTCTAATTTGGCTATCTATCTGCCCTATTTGTTTTTCCAATTTTTAATTTTTAATTTTGTTTCATTCTTATTTTAATTTTATGTGATTATTAATTGTGATGATGGGTTATTACCTGAAATAATAAAAAAAAATCATATTCATTTCATTCATTATAAAAATATGATTCATTCTTTCTATTAGCTTGGGTAGGGGCTTATTACAAAATTACATTATTATAAAATTATAACGTTCTATTTTATATTTTTCAACCAACAGATTATTATTATTAAGATTACTAAAATATGCGGTTACAATTGCCTTGTTATTTTGTCTCATCACTATGAAAGCGAACATTTGACATAAGCTTGAAACAGCGCAGTTTGACGTGGTATGACTTTTAAAAACTATTGATTTTATATTTTTAATTAATTAATGGTTAATCATTTTAGCCCAAAATTAATCTGTGTATTGTAAATTGGCACAGTAATTAAATTTTTAATGTTATCACTCGTTAATAAGGTCAATAAACGATATTTAAAATTTTGCCGTAAATTATACACCAGTTCAAAGTTACATCGCCCTTTCGCTCACAACCTGTCAGGAACGCATTCTTTCAGCGATTCTATAATAGTAGGTAGTATGGATTTGGTTTGGTATGCTGCACTAGAATACAATGATTTTTCTTTATTTATTTCTTATTTGGTTTTGAACTTTCTATGATTCCCTATCAATGCGGAATTTTTCTGTAGCGACTAGCGACTTCCACTCCAACTCGTTCTGGACGCACCCCATCAACAAATATGTATACTTTTTTTTTTATACTACTTAGGTGGCAGACAAGCACACGGCCCACCTGATGGGAACTGATGGGAAGCGGTCACCGTGGCCTATGAACACGCGCTGCCTACCCTGAAGGGAAGGGGGGAGGGCTGGGAAGGGAAGGGAAGACTTATTACCTACACATCTTCAACCTTTCTTCAAATGACGTAGTTCGGTGAGTCAGCTTTTAAAGTGTGGTATAAGAAAATCTAATCTGGTGAAAGTAGAAAGTACTTAAGTTTTCCCAGACTATTACGACATTTGGTATCTAACATTACAATCTATAAGTACCTATGAAGACATGCCCTTATCATAGCAACGAAGCGATAACACTTTGGTGTGACGATAGCGATATTAGATATCTACTAATATTACGTAGTTCTATTCGTTATCTGTGCTAATTGTTTTTTCCACGCAGGTGGCAGACAAGCACACGGCCCACCAGATGGGAACCGGTCACCGTGGCCTATGGACGTGTGCAACACTAAAGGTGTCACTAGTAACTATTAAATTTATTAATCTGTGGTGTCACACACGCGCTGCTTACCCTGAAGGGAAGGGGGGAGGGCTAGGAAGGGGTGGGGAGGCTAGGAAGGAGAGGGGATGAGGAGGGGTACAGTGAGGGCTACCCTACTTACCGGCGGGAACACAACACGATGGTTATTATGGCCGCGGTCTTCTGTAGGGCGGAGGAACTACCCCAGTCGGACGTGAGATACCGTCGCTCGTGTCCACCTCCTAATTATTATGTCTTATCTCAATTACTATCTAAGCTACGTAAAGATATTGCTTCTTTGGCAGTGTTTTACCGCCGCACTACCATGGCGAGTGTTCCGATGAGCTCTTTCAACCCCCACCCTCTCCTTTCCTATACAGAACTACACGTGCCAGGCTGATGATACCCGCGGTTTTGTTCGGTTCGATGTCGGTTATCATGACCATAAGTACTGAAGTAACAGCATCGTGGACATCAGCTTATTTTTTCTGACATCAAGAAATATCATTATATTTTAGCTTATTGTATTTAAAAATTTGAAAAATTATATACTAAAACCTTCATCGAAAAATACTCTTTCTATTGGTGAAAACAGTATGAAAATCAGTGCAGTAATTTTCGAGTTTAGCCCGAAAGACAGTATGATGACTAGGGGCTAGACTAGATCAGAGGTCACGCGTTTGATGCCCAGGGAGATCTAGCATGGCATGGGATAGGTAGAGACGTAAGTTTTTTCCCTCACCAGTAATTTGCTAAAATTCCTCACATCCATACTGCTCTTTTATTCAGAATTTGTCAAAAAAAGAACCTAAGACCTCATTCTCCACAACTACTGAACCACTAGGGTAATTGATGATCATAAAATAAATAATTCACAATGCTACAGTTTATAATAACCCCGACGTATTGTATCAGTGCTATTGTGTAGAATTGTATGTATTGTCCGTCTTACGTGGACCGATTCAGAAAAAAACACAATTAGCATAATACAACAACATAATAATAATAATGTATTATGCAACCGATGTAATGGTTTTATTATCAAATGGAGCGATTAACATCATCGTCATCCTAGCCTAGAACGCGGTCGTTTCTCAGGTTGTCATCTCGGAGTCAGGAGTTCGATTCCCAACTACACTTTCAGGTACAGTTTACACAAACTAAACCTCGAGGAGGAGGAAGACACCGAATCAAATATATGTCCGTAGTAAATAAGACCTAGCTAGGATTAGCTACGTAACCCTGAAGACGCATTTTACAGAGGGCCGACCCCTATTAAAATGGGAAAGGGCCAGGCAAAAAGAATTATACACTTTGCAGGGTCGCAAAAACTATTGTACACATAATTGATGCGGTTGTTTTGCTTAAAAGGTCTTGTCATCACTGGTATATATGGTCAAACTTAAAATGATCACAATTGATTGAGTAGAACCGCAGATATATGGTCACAAATCGCGAAAACCGACTTCCACGCGGGCGGAGCCTTGGGCATGGTCTAGTAGACTTAATAGTACCACAGTAACTCATAAACTGTCTTATTATTAAGAGTAACCGCGGTAGCCTAGTGGTTTGGGTAATGGACTGCTGAGACGAGGTCTCGGGTTCGATCCCAGGTTCACCATGGCACACACCAATGACTTTTCGATGCTTTTCGAAGTTATGGGTGTATTTATCGCAGGTTTATAAGTGCCCGGTTAATGGCAATAGGCTCGCCACCTATTTACATTGGGACCTAAACATAAACTGGCGGAATGTGGGTGCTAGCACCTCTGCCTACCCCTTCGGGGATATAGGCGTGAGTTCATGTTATGTTATTATTAAGAGTTCTAGTTCTATGGATACTACCGACCAATGCTCGTAACAAATCTAGGCATACCGCGTAATGAGGGTACCGTGTCGTCGGCTTTCTACCACAATCACGAGTGGCGTGACGTGTGATCGATCGTGATAAACATACGCTTCATATGTGTACTGTACTTATATGTGTACACGTGTGGTCAACAGTGATGGGTTTATGGCCTGACACTTCGGCCGTTTATCATTTATACCCATAATGCCAGGGCATAAACTAAACCCATCACTGGTGGTCAAGGAACTTGTCTACATCTATGGTCAATGATTAACTTAAGATAATAAAACAAAAAATATCGGATGTAGGTATGTTTTTTACTCTTTCACGCAGAACCGGCTTAATGGATCTGGCTAGAAGGAGATGTTTCACAAATATATGGACCCTGGCTTGGCCCGAAATTGTACACTACTTAGAATAATATAGTTAGCAATTGTAGTTTTCATTTTTCACTATTCAATTGTAATATTATATTGCCTCGTATTATGGGCGGAATCTAACTAATAAACACTTTCTTGCAACACAACAAACATGGCGGACTAAAACTATAAAAATGTAAGTATGTACTCATATTTTATTAATTTATCCCCTTGAATTTCGGAGGCGAATAAATTGTATTCTTGCCAATAACCGGTAGATATTTTTTCTCTTTTTTCTATATTGTGTACAATAAGGAGGCCCAAAATGAAACTTCTCCTTGGGTTCAGACATAGATTATTGTCTGGAATAAAACATACGCTTCTTTTTATCCCGGGAACAGGTTCCCCTGGGTCACGGTAGCGGGAACAGAATTTCATACGAGTGGATCCGTAGGCAACAGCTATTACAAATAATACCCCATATCATTATCGAGTACAATAGCCATTATGAATTAAAAACACTCGATCTGTACTGGAGAACTTACATTAAGATAATCATCGATAGATTATGAGTACCGATGTGTGCGGCCCACATATCTAAAAGTTAAGCATAGTACACATTAATTTATTTATTTTGAACTAGCCGTGCTTACAACTTCGCCTGCATGCATTTTTAAGGTTTTAGTTTTCAACGCCTCCCATTCGCAGAGGAAACGCTGCTCCCTGCAGCTAATTACGGCCGAAGCGGGAGTAGGCTTCTCGGAGGTTCTCCGTATGATCCTCTGACTAGTAGAGGGTATAGTAGAGATCAAGCAAGGGGCGGACTTGTTATCCAAGCGCGGAGAGCGGGGAGAGACGGCCATCTGTCACCCTGGCAGTACTATTAGGTTTTCTGTGCCCTAGCACCCAACTGACCCAACCCAACACGAGGCAGCGGCGCGATGCTGCACCCCCTAGCTCTTTTACCATGCCATGTATCCAGGATATCGGGGATGGTTTTGTCGGTTCGACTCCTATAAAACCATCCACGATGACCAACGGGGGTTTTAAAAAGCGTATATATCTACAAATAAGGTAAAAGGGGATAGTTCATATTTGCGAATGTATAACACAATGACCTTATATTAGGATAAGTCTAAAACTGGTTGCAACAGCGGTACCGTTGAACGTATGCGACCCACATTGAGTGCGCTGTAATGTATTTGTGAGGTATGGCGGTCTGTACATTATGTATATTGATTATGAATTAGAGAAAAAATCTTTAATAAGTATTAATGTTATAAGTCAACAGAATTAGCAGGTTTGGGATTGTACCGCTAACAGAAAAGGCTTTGGTCCTACTCTATTCCTATCGCTTTTTATGAGAAAAAGCCGGCTCCAGCAAACTGCTCGTCAATCAGCAGGTATTGTACCGCCTTGCAGATGGTCCCAAATGTCTTGATGGGAGTCTTATACACCCGTTTTATACCTACACTTAGATACTTGGCAACAAACATATAAAACCATACCTACCTTCGTATTTATAATAATAGTACCTTTTTAAATGTGGCAATCACCACCTGTACCCCTCACCGATGCTAAACGGTGAGGTGGTTATGTTGGAATCGGATCCCCTAAAACCACAAGGTGTTCCGTATTTCCGTTTCGGGTACCTCTTAAGGGGCAACCGTATGGTCATACTCTAATGAAGGCAATTTCCCCGTAACCCCACCAAGCATTGGCCATTATTGACTATTTTTTTTTATATTGGACACGTCAACGTGAATTCACCTCACCTGATAGTAAGCTAAAGGTAGAGTTTCAGGACTGGGGGTCGTCATTAGGTATTTCTCGTCGCTATTTTTGCAATAATATATATAGGTATATGTATAGTAATAATAGTACCTAGTAAGATAATAAGATAATTCGCACGTGTGCCCCTAGCCTTATCTCCTATCAATCGATAGTGTTGTCCGCAGTCGTACCTCGTTGCTCAAAGCGCACTGCCTCATGCGTATTTATGTGTTTCTGAGAATAGTGTACACAGACAATGAACAACAATTTATTGTATGATTAATTAACTATTGAGGATGTTATATTACGTTATAAGTTGTCTGTGATATGCATACGAAGGATTGGTAAGACCTAGCTTTAGTAAAAATGTTAATCTTATTATAGGGTCGGCAGCGCGAGTGTGACCTCTGATGTTGTATACGTCCATAGGGCACTGTGATCGCTTCCCATCAGGTGGGCCGTATGCTTATCTGCCACCTAAGTAGCATATAAAAATACTTAGGTAGCAGACAAGCATACGGTCCATTTGATAGGGCGTCACATAATGATAATGGAAGGCAGAAAAGTGTATCGGGGACATACGAACAAACACGTGATCTACGAAAACTTTTTTAATGGTATTAAAAGACAAACATCTTACGTAAGTATAAGAATTTCGCGCGTTTCTCTCCGCGATAATTATTGCCCTTACGACAGCTTATCAATCCGGTTGGTTAACATTTAAACTGGCACAGGATTATCTAATTTATTATTATACCATATATCATCCATTTTATTCTTTATTATATAACAGCTGGTTTAACGGACCCTTGGTTCCGAAGTGACAGCCTAGGAGCCCTAGGGACAACGCTAAGGATTCTTGTGGGTAAAAACCTGGCAGAGATAGCCATTCTTCGCCAAGTATGTTTCTGGTTATTATGTTTTACGAGTAGGTGAACCGAGCATGAAGTGGCTGGTGCCCTTATTGTCGTCAACTGGTTCTTTAATTGAGTGCTCGGTAATTGAATTAACGTAACATACGTGGTGTGTATTTACAGATCACCAAAATAAATGAATAGGTTCTCTGTGAATATGTTTTGCGAGCGACTGAATATGCTTGTAACAAAACTCGGCAAAAAGAAGAAACTTATAGGTACTTTGCGGTGACTTGGTCGTGTTTAAAGTTCAAAATGTTAACACCTTACTTATTATGTATGTAGGCTGTGAAGTTACATAACTCTTGAAAGGACAATGGGCATTGCGGCCCATGAGCGGCCATCAATGAAACTAGTGTCATTTGAAAGGGGAGATCTTTGACAACAAATATTGTTCAAGGAGTACTATGAAATACCGTTTGGGAAAAAAAATATAGTTAAAATACTATTTTTTTTTCATTATTATTTATGTATCCTAATATTCAATACTTTTTCTATTAGAACCTTTGTTAAAATCGGTCTCGCCATGTTTCATGCGTCAACCAATCAGCGACGAGCGCCGCTCGCACTCGGCGACTCGGCGATTACCGTTATGCTCGAGCGCACAGCGCAGTCCATCGTTGACACTTGTTTCGTTGAGTACTGTGCGATTATTATTGTTTGACAATTTCTTTCGACTCTGGCTTGCATATTGGACTTGTTAATATCTATCTTGTTGACTTGTGCTCGTTTTTTTGGACTTTTCTTTAAGCAGATTCCTATAACAATGGCAGATAATCGCCAAGTGTGTATTTTATGTAATCGATCTGTGATAAACAGAAGAAGATACGAAATAACCCGTGCTCGGTTTGAAGAACATCCCGCTGTAGGCCAATATATCTTTGAAGCTCTTACCTCTGAACATCAGGTAAGTACATCAAACGAAATCATTATTTCTTAGTTGTCACGTCAACAATATAGTACTGTTTAACTTGAGGTGGTCACAGTGTTTTAACTCTCGCGCATTGAGATTACATTTCGCTGTAAGTAGTAGGTAAGTAAACTGTTACCGACGCGGCGACGTTGTCGTTCCGTTTGATCCACGGGGCGAGAACGGGATAGAAGTATCGGTATTTACGTATGAGTAAGCGAGATAATTAATACTGCTTAGGCAATCGAGTAAAATATTTTTCTTTATATTTCGCTTTGTTTGAACAGCGTTCAATGAAAATAACTAAGCGTTTTGACTAATTGTAATACTCTCATTTTCAGATACAATACAATGGTCAGGAGTACATTTGTCGACCATGCTGGCAACGGGCAGAAAGAGCTGCGCAGCCAAGAGAAGACCGTCCACACGAATGTGTATTACATATTGAAGAATATTCCAGACTCCCTAATACAGCAACGCGTTGTATGTATGAAAGCTGCAGACGAACGGATCTCCGAAGGATTCCGGATAACATTAAAGTGACATTCTTGATTCATTTTAATTTTTATATTCCAAATAGTGCAAGAGTTTGCGATCATCATTTGGTATCCAATGATTGGGATCAAATAATTGACAGCCCTAACTTGCTCCACGACTTCAATGCCACACATTTTGTGCATATCATGAGCCTCATGAAAATCGCGGTGCTTCGAGGATCTATACTAGATTTTGATAATATAGATGACATGGACCCAAATGAAGTATACATCCGATTAGGCGTTAGTCGAGACCAATTTATGAATATTTTGGAACAAACTCCTTCATTGTCGAACGTATCAACACGCCCGAAAACATCTTTGGCATGCTACTTAATGAAACTGCGAAGCGGTGAAGCAAATGAAAGGCTGGCGACGCTTTTTAATATGAGCCGTAGAACCCTAGAACGACATTTAACGTTCGCCAGAGACACTCTTTTACTGGACTTCGTTCCCCGGCATCTTGGTTATGATCATCTCAATAGAATTGATGTAGCTAACCGAAACCTACAAGTTCCAAATGCAATTTTTGGAAATGCAAATGCCTTAAACAGAAAGGCAATTGTGATAGCAGACGCCACTTATATATATATACAAAAGTCCGCAAACTATTTATTCCAAAAGCGATCCTATAGTCTACACAAATACACGAATTTGTTGAAACCGTTTTTAATAGTGTGCTGCGATGGCCACATTTTAGATGCCTTTGGGCCATATTCAGCCATAGAATCAGATGCACAAATAATGAAAAATATGATTGACGACGAAGGAAATCCTTTCCATTGGTTTTTTGAACATGGAGATGTGTTCATCTTAGACCGTGGGTTTCGCGACGTAATCGACGACTTACATGCCTATGGTTATGAAGCTCACTTACCAAAAACAAAAAATCGAGACGAAGATCAATTGACGACAGAACAAGCGAATAAGTCTAGGTTGGTTACTATGTGCCGCTGGGTTGTTGAAGTTATAAATGGTTGGTTCAAACGCGATTTTAAACTATTCCGACAAGACTTTTTCAATCGTGCTTTGCCTCATATGATGACAGATTTTAGAATAAGTGCTGCATTATTGAATGCTTGCAGAGAACCATTGTCAGATAACGTTCACGCTGAAACATTTATAGAAGTTATAAACCAAAGAGTGAACCAACCAAATAACCTAGCAGAGTATGTCCTAGCCAACAACCTTAATCGTAGACGGGCTAGTTTCGATAGCATTACAGGAAACCAACCTAACATAAGTGATTTTCCTTTGCTGACTGAGGACGATTTAACCATTTTTGCACTTGGTACATACCAAGTGAAGCTAGCCCGCAGCTATTATGCGGAGCATGTGCGACAAGGTCTCTATAATATAGAAACGTATAGGGACCCTGATGTTACAGGCCTAGGCAGGTACGGCATCACAGCAACAAATGTTTGGCTGCTAAGATGTCGAATACAATCTAGACATACTAGGTCAAAAATATATTATTCGTATATTATAGTAGATAGAGAGAAAAGCGGCAGAGAAGCCATAGAAAACTACTATTGCAGTTGTCTAAGCGGTAAGTGCACTCTTGGTTGCTGTGCCCACATTATGTGTGTAGTGTGGTATTTAGGGTGGGCGAGAAACCAAGAGGAAGATATCCGTTTACCAGCTCATTTTTTAAACGATGTTATTGTAGACGACAATTGAATCCCATCATTTTCTTTTTTTAAAGGAATACTAGCATTATATACGAGCATTGTATAATATATGTGTCTTTCAATAAATCGATGTATTTAATAACCAATTAACCTTTAGTTTTATTTAATCCATCATTATCTTATACTTAGATATGCATTACGTTTTATCATTTACGTACTTTCTGTTTAATTAATTCGATTTTTTTATATGATCAACGCTTTATAACTTTTTATCTAAACAAGTTGCCGAAATAATTTTTTGCAGTCTTAATATATACATAATTGTCGACTAAAAAATATAAAGGACAGATGTGGCCGCCGATGGGACAAGCGCCATACATTTTTGCCCATTGTCCTTTTGCATTCTGTTTCGCGAAACGATAGCCCTTTATAAATAAAACGGATTATATATCCGGCTTATTAAAAAATTATAAAGAATCTAGAACAGGGTTTTCTAATATTATGATGAAAACAAGATGATACCCGCAGCTTCGTCCGCAATGCTCGCCTCCCCTTTTTTGTTGCGGAAATCCTCATGGATACCTGCGCGGTCAGGTTATATCGGACTCAAACCGCACGCCGCGCCGTCTAGGGTCGTCTGACGCCGTGGCCCATAGAGTATTTCCCTCGCACCCCGGCTTGACCCGGGCCATCTCCGAATTTGAGATGGCCCCCTCGGGTTTGGAAACCACGGTGTTCCCATCACTGTTAGCCATACAACCACAACATCACCATACCAAATACTTAGTTAATAAACCACACAACACAACTGTCAGTTTCACCTGACATCTGAAGGTCTCATCTAATCACCAGCACACAGCGAACGGAGCGTGACGCAATATATTGCAAACTGCACATGTTGAAAACATGGCCGCTGTTCTGTCTATGTGTGTTAACTGCTAACACATTGTCTATGTAGTATGGTGAAATTATTATGTTGTGATGGCAAGATTCTTCAGAGCCACGGTAGCCTAGTGGTTTGGGTAATGGACTGCTGAGATGAGGTCCCGGGTTCGATCCCAGGTTCACCATGGCACACACCAATGACTTTTCGATGCTTTTAGAAGTTATGTGTGTATTTATCGCAGGTTTGTTAGTGCCTCGGAGAGCACGTTAAGCCGTCGGTCCCGGTTGCCATACAAAAATGCTAAGTTAGAATGGATAACAAAATAGCAACAACAGTTTTTTTCTGCTCTGCTTTGCCTACGAAATCGGTCTAGCCGTTTCATAGATTGGCCAGAACAAACAGAAAGATAGAAAAAGTTTAAAAAAAATAGTTTTCCTCTGATTGTTTTTACATTCTAATATTCCTTTACCAGCGCATGTGTTTCCTTTCTCCTACAGTCCAGGGTCTTTTAAGCGGGGCGTGAAATAGCATTTTGATGAGGCCTTCAAGCTGAGGGCCACCACTGAGTAGCACTATCGGTGTATGTATGTAGTGTTTACCCCCGGTCTAGAGTCTTTATCTTTATCTTTATCTTACCATCAGGCGAGGTGAAGTCATGTTGACGTGTCCAATATAAAAAAGTACATAGCTTAGATGTAACTTTGTATAGCTATGCTATTATAATATTTATCGCAGGTTTATAAAAGCCCGGTTAATGGCAATAGGCTCGCCACCTATTACATTGGGACCTAAACAAAACATACACTAGCGAAATGTGGGTGCTAGCACCTCTGCCTACCCCTTCGGGAATATAGGCGTGAGTTTATGTTAATGTTATGCTATTATAATAATACTACGCATACATAATTATGTTATTGAACATTCATAAAATAATATAAGGTGTTGTATTTCCAATCATAGACTCTATTATTATTACGCAGTCATAATATACTATTGACCTACTTTAATAACGCATGATCGTATATCAATAGTTTTACTTGGTTTGTATAAAAACTGCCTAGGTAGGACTTATTTTATTTCTATACCTATAATAGCAACCCATTTATGTCCTACTGCTGAGCACGGGTCTCCTCTCCTCTAACGAGAGAGCTGAGAGGGCACGCTGGCCTAATGCGGGTTGGTGGATCGGACATGTCCATAGAATTTCGTCTAGGACATGTGGATTTCGTCACGATGTTTTCCTTCAGCAGATGGTAAATCATGTGATTAGCACATATAAATTCCACAAAGTGAAATTAACATTGATGCTATCCGGCCGGATTCGAACTCGATACCTCTGAGTAGAGGCCGCGTCCTTGTCCATTCAGCTACCATCGCATTTTCTTTCATTTCATTTCTATACCTACTATTATAAAATTGTAAAGTAACTGTGTCTGTATATTGGAGATATTTAAAAAATATACTTGGTTTATGTTATATGAACGAACATACACGCATACATAAATACAAACCACTCCTTTTCCCACTGGGGTAGGCAGAGACAACATCTTTCTACTTGCTACGATCTTGGCATACCTACTCCTTTCGCTTCTTTAACTTTCATAATTATTTTCATACACACACGCCGGTTGTGGGTACTTTTGACCTGGCCTTTCTCCAAAACGTCCTGGATCTGATTAGAATATGCACGGAATTATCTCTTTATCTGTTGGACGCAAAAAGTATGGAATGGATTTTGATGCTTGTTATTGTTTTTTTTTTTTGAAAAGTCTTGGTCAGACTTGAAATCTCATGCCACAAACGACATCACAATCAGTTGAGTAGAAACGGAGATATACCTAGTCAAAAAAACACGAAAACCGATGTCCACGCAGACGGAGCCGTGGGCATAGGCTAGTTAATTTATAAGTCATCATCATCATTCTCTGAACCTTTTTCCCAACTCAGTTGGGGTCGGCTTTCCAGTCTAACTGTGATGCGGCTGAACTTCGATATTTTCCGTCGAGCGACTGCCATTTGACCTCCACAACCAATGGTCATTATGACCAATGGCGATATCGAAGTTCAAAGTTAGACTGGTTGGACTTTTGTGGGCTCCAACTACCCGTAACGACTGCCATAGATGTTTGTGTGGCAACCGGGACCGACGGCTTAACGTGCACTAATAAACCTGCGATAAATACACACATAACTTCGAAAAGCATCGAAAAGTCATTGGTGTGTGCCATAGTTAATTTATAAGTCTGAAAATAAATCAGTTAAATCAATGACTTTTGTTGCTGACTTTACTTTGGGAACGTTAAAACTCAACATACAGTGAGTAGGTATTTTTAAATTGATTGATCTGTACGCCTCTTCGTTAGTTAAGCAATTATACTAATAATAGTTACATACACGCTTAACTAATTACATCGTGGTGTAATAAGTGCAAAGATCTGCTTAATGAAATCAATTTAAATTATAGTATGGCGTAATGGCTGAGGCATTGGATGTGCATTTAATAGATTGCGGGTTCAAAGCCTTTAATTTCCTAATACAAACAATTTAGCTTAGCTAGAAGAGTTACTGACTCCTGGCTCCTAGCTGAAGACAGCCTCTGTGGCGTAGAGGTAGTGCATTTGACTGTTATGTCAGGGGGCGCGGGTTCGATACCCGCTCAGTGCAAATATTTGTATGCATGAATATGTCTATTTGCATTGATCTGGGTGTTTCTATGTATAATATGTATTTATTTACAAAAAAGTATATAAGTATGTTTATCCGCATTCTAGAACCCATAACACAATCTAGCTAAGCTAAGCTTACTTTGGGTCTAGAAAGCGAAGAATAGAATGTTGTAGAATATTTATTTATTTAGTTTAGGTTAACTTGATCCCCATACACCCTTTAGTGTTTGATCCATAATTAGTTCAGTGGTTTGGGTGTGAAAGCGTAACAGACAAACAGACAAATAGACGGAGTTATATTCGCATTTTTAATATTAAATTGAATTGTGTCTGAAAACGAAAAGAATAGGTAGTTACCTACATAAAACTAACGGACAAAAACAGTAATACGTGACTAGCCAGCATTGTCATAATCGTAAAATACCTCTCACGAGATCAGAAAAATGTTCGTGATAGGCACTCATTTTAAATGGACATCAGATTAGGACTAGCTCTCTCAGATAGCATTATTAAAGATGTCGCTACTAAATAATGGTTACATGCAGAATTTTTTTCTGAAATACTAGGTACTTTGAAATAGTCTCGACATTTATCGCTACGACTTTGCTAACAAAATAGCAAGCTAAGATAGCGACAAACATCGGTTGCTGTAACGATTCTTGCGTCAAACGGTAGTCTTAGATACATTTGGGATGGTCAGCAATATGGAAATACCGATAAATTGTAGAGTTTGCGATGATATTCGTTAAGATACCGACAAAAATCGTTAGTTTGGAAAGTAGAGACTACCAAATTACCTACTTTGTAGTATTAAAATTAGGTAGGTAGGTGTGCAAAACGACTCCAAACTGTTAAAGAATATTTTATGCTCTAAGCTGCTTGGCTGTTTGAACACCAATAATTCTGTGTTTTTTATGGTTCTATGTAAAATGTAAACAAATAACCTTAGATTATTGTGATTATTGTTGATTTCAGTTTTCTTTTTCAAGTAGAACCATAGAAAATCTATGGTAGAACTAAATATAAAGTTAGTAATTATAGCCATTTCGAAAAACTTACTTACCCTTTAATAATAAAAGAGCAAATCCTTAAATACATTCCAATATGAAAACAAACCAATAATTCCACTAATCACAACATAACTAACATGTTTTTAATTTACCGCCAAAATCTTTGTTCAAGTTTTGAACGATGCACGAGATGACATTAGTTTTTTAAAAATGGCCGCAGGCATTCACGTCGCGCGCAGGCAAGGCGCGGAGGGAAACTGAGGGGCGCCTGCACCGGCACACAGGAAATACAGTGCATCATTAATTCAATTTAAGGTTATATTATTATACGCGGCACTAGATGTGATTACCAGTTTGTATAGGATTATCTTGCGAGTACCTACACTACACAGTTGTTAATACTGGCTGAGGCCATTGCACTACGGCCGCAGCCTAGAGATAAAAACAAGAATAAAATAAATAAATAATTTGCTTATAAAAACATAGCTGACTCTCCATAACACTGTGTTAGCCCACTAAATACTGCGTATAGCAGAAGAAATGTTGAAGTAGAGTTCAGAAACGTAGAGATAATGTGGTATGAAAAGTGATCGAGTTAGGAAACTTAGGAATAGTGTTAAACAGGCAAAATACCTATGTCACTTATAGAGGATGTAGTGATAAATAAAATTATGAAGGTGTGTGATTTAAATTTGCAGGCTGAATAATATACATCTTCAGCGAAACCACGAAAATATACCAATAAACCTGACAGAAACAAATTGGTTGTTGTTGTAAAGGAATCCTTGGCTTTTCCATCTAAAGGTCTGGAGAGGTAAGTCTGCACCGGAACTTCGTCAGTTAAGCAGCAGGTTGGTTTAGGCCCTGAAGTACTAGATTGAGCCTCTTAAATGTGGCAAAGTTGTCTCTGCCTATGCGAAATAGACTTACTGCGTTTTTGAACGAACGTGTCACGCGTATTAGTTGCGTTTTAGAATTGATATCACGGAAGTTATAATATAACACCAATATTGATTTTAAATTCGTACTTCCTACTTATAATTCTAGCTCATTGGTCATAAGTCAATATAAGTCATAATGCCATGTTACCTGCATCTTAAATCATAAATAATATTACCTACCTTTCTACTTAATCTAAGCCATTGCGTAACGGTACTCTCAAAACTTTAATATTTACTAGACATAAAAACTTGTTAGCAGGCACTCAACATACAACTAGACTGTATAGGAAACACCTTCAAGGTCTGACCGCGACCGATGACCGGCGCAGGCGCAACACACGAGGCGAAAAATATTGCAGACTATAAAATGTTTGTTCCAAGAAATTCGATACCAATACTTATGTTTTTAGGAGTTACGTTCATGTTAGCAGTTTGAAGTGTCAGTAGCTTAGAGGTTAAGAGTCGGCTTTACGATTAAGAGGTCCCAGGTTGGAATCCTGACATACGTATTCCACTCCTAACTTAGTAATTTTAAGTTTAGCTAGTAGGGACTTAGAAGAGCTGCGAGGAATCTTATAATTAAAATGGAGACTGTTTCGTGATCCCTATATCCCTTTATTTATATCACCTGAAGGGAAGTGGTTACCGTGGCCTATGGACGTGTGCAACACCAAGGGCGTCACCCATGCGCGATCTTTTTGTTTCGTGCGGAAATCCCCATGGATACCACCCCCGTCGACCATCGGGGGTGATTATGTCGGGATCGAACCGACTATAACCGCGGGCCATCTCGGGTCTTAATTAAAGAAGTGTATGGTTACCTAATAGGCATATCCCTCGCACCCCAGCTAACTCTGGGCCATCTACAGTTTAAGATGGCCCCTTCGACCCCGGTGGGGCGAGCATCGCTCTACCACGCTGATGAAGGTGGGGTGTAAGATGGCCTCTTTCGACCCCCGGTGGGGCGAGCATCGCGTTCTACCACGCTGATGACGGTGGGGTGTAGGGTGACAGGCGCCCGTCCTGTCACCTAACCGGCCGCGCGCGGAGAATCAGCCCTTTCCCCGCCTGCTCCCCACTGTGCACTCTTCTAGTCAGAGGGACACGTGGAGAGCCTCGGAGCAGCCATCTAGAGGACTTCTCCCACCAGATTTGCTGCAGGCAGCATATATATCTGTGACCTTGGTTATCTTAAGATCATTATAAAGCAAGCTTGCATCATTATAACTACAAATTCTACACATTATACATAATCATAATAATTATTTAATCTTCAACATTTTTTAATGTGGCGAGAAGATTCCAACCAGATAATCATTATCATGAGAAGTCACGTTCTGAAGTTATAGACTGCTGTTTCTTTTGAGATCTTTTTTTGGCCGACTTAGGGGGTAGACAAGCACACTGCCCACCTGATGGGAAGCGGTCACCGTGGCCGTGACGTATGCAACACTAGGGGCGTCACACAACATGTCGACGGTAAAAAACCCACATTTTTAAATTTATAGACTAACAAATGTAATTAGGACAGAATGCTAGAATACATTTATAGCATTTAACATATTAGTTGAAGGTCGGTGTCTATTTCTTATTAAGACAACATTCTCTTAGCATAATTACATCCTTGTCCGGACCCCGGCGATTTATCGACGACCTACCAAGGCCTTTTGATGGTTGTGGCAATATCCTATGGACTATTTTAATGATTGCATTCGGTACACAGGCCAGGTACACGCTGATTTTATTTTATAGTTGTTTTGGATCGAAATATTTTGGACACAGTTTCGATATCAGGATCGATTGGAGCTATTAATTTAAAAATCATTTTTCTATTACAAATTCCGACTATAAAATCACGCTGTATAATTTTAGTAGATTAATCTAATGGGGATTCCATACAATACAATTTGATTGCCCAATCAGATTGACGGGGAATATCGGCCTGCACTCGGATAATAAGTCCGCCCCCTGCCTGCTCCCACTGTGTTCTCTGCTAGTTAGAGGGACACCTGAAGAACCTCGGTTTAGCCCCCTAGAGGGCCACTCCCGCGTCGACGGCCGGTAATTATTGCCGTGGCAGCAGCATCTTCCCTGGCGTTGCCCAGATGTACCGCGTAGAGCGCCATAGAGATTCTTTGAACCTGGGATTGGCTTTCATACTATTCCTTTCAATTATTTGATTTATCTTGACTTCTAGGTATTAAAATTGATATAATTATGCTTTTAAATCAAACAAACTAGTCTCGATATAGCGATGGAATTTCGATATAGCGATGGAATCAGATGTTTCGTAACAGCTGAGTTGTCTATGACCTCAAAAAAACCGCAAGCTTATTAGAAATACATGCTAAAAGAAGTGTTACAGTAATCGTGATAATGCCGCAAAAACAGGTTTCATATTATTCATTAGTGATGGCAATTTCGTAATAGGCCTGTAACGTTATTCGATAACCGTTTTGATGCGTTTTCGTTGCAGATTGATGTAACGTTGACATAGGTTTTAGTTATGGATTTAATACAACAGTTGGACTTTGTAATGATATTTTTATTTGCACTTCCTATGTTTTTGTAATTTATTGTTCTTTACAATTATTTAGTCTAGTATTCGCCGATAGGTCAAAGTTCGACCATAATCACAATTCATTAATATAAGGAGTAAATACCTATATATATTTTTGTTTAGTTATTAATTTTAATGTATATATTATTTATAATTTAATTTTCATTGTATTATTTTAAATTTGAAATGTAATATATTCCAAGGTGAATTAATTACTCCCAGGAGAACATGGTTACATAGTTCACACATCAATATAAGTCAGTACTCCCGGTGCAAGTTAACTTAACTTGGAAGCTAGTAGACCTGCTGATTGACGAAAAAGGCTTTAGCGCAGGCTTTCCTTTCAGGGTTAGGAAGTCAGATAGTAGTCGCTCCCACAAAAGCCAAATACGCCAAGAGAAAGAGTAGGTTAGCGGATCCTGGCCTTTAGGAGCCAAGCTTAGGATGGAACTAACGCTTGATGATGATTCGACTCGATTGCACGAAACAATTAATTTAATCGATACATACTTGATTCGCAACACTACTCGCAACGGTATCTGCGGCATTGCACTGTGCGGTAGAGACAGCAATACGAATCAAGCTCTTTAATAGACAGAGACAAAAACTGGTTTAGGAAGCGTATAAAACAACTTTTACACATACTTTCACACGATGAATGAGCCCTCTAGCCTACAATGTAATTAAAGTTTACTGGTATTTGTAATTTTTTAATTAAAATTGAACAGTTACTGAGACTGGTGGAGATTTATGGACTACATGTTTAGGCAATAATTCTTAATTTAAGCGGTGGTTTTAGCTAGCTGCACCCATGATTTCGCCCGTGTGATTTTTATTTTTTTTATTTTTAAGGTTTTATTGAATGCCTAGTGGTTTGGGTAATGGACTGCTGAGACGAGGTCTCGGGTTCGATCCCAGGTTCACCATGGCACACACCAATGACTTTTCGATGCTTTTCGAAGTTATGTGTGTATTTCTCGCAGGTTTATTAGTGCCTCGGAGAGCACGTTAAGCCGTCGGTCCCGGTTGCCATACAAACATCTATGGCAGTCGTTACGGGTAGTTGGAGCCCACAAAAGTCCAACCAGTCTAACTTGGAACTTCGATATCGCCATTGGTCATAATGACCATTGGTTGTGGAGGTCAGATGGGAGTTACTCCACGGAAAATATCGAAGTTCAGCCGCATCACAGTGGCAAGCCGACCCCAACTGAGTCTCCTCCACACTACACACCACACTACACTACTCCAAAATCTTGCCAAATTACCTAGATGCCGTCCACTATAATTAATTTTAACACCTATCTGTATAGACATAACACGCCTTTTCGTAATATCATCTAGGTATATGACAGCAAAAAAATGGCGCATTTTTATTGTTGCTGATCAATAAATCGATATTAATGTTTAGGTCTTTTTAACTAGTGTAGTAGCTTACATAAAAGTTATTGCTGGCCATAAATATTTAAATTTCTCTCGTAATCTTATCACATGAATAGCTATGGTACTTATGGTGTAGGGTGTTAACACTTTACGACAATATTCAATGGCAGAAGAAAGTTTTATTTCCTCGGTAATCGATGGTAAACGACAAAATACGTAATATCGTTACGTGAATCGTCCAAAATATGTCAATACTCAAGAGGTGTACGTTGACAGCCCTATTCGTGCAGACGACACAGAACTAAACGCTCGTAACACTTAGAAAATAAGGTTCAAATTAGAACTGTTTTATTTTGACGAGTGTAACTGTAAGTTGGTTTATGGGTTAAAATATTTTGGTTAGGTGAATTTGTATTGGATGTGTGTACTTTTACTGGTTACGAAAGGATTCCATTGCGACGGGTTATAAATTTTTACTTTGTAGCAAGTAGGCTCTCACTTTGCAGTTATGAATCAGATGTATGAAGGTTATATATGGATATAAAATAAAAAAAATACAATGACGGGCTGTTTAAGGTTTTAAAGATTAAGGCCAAGTCCATGTCACCTACTAGTCGGTACATTACAGGATGTGGCTTAGGCACAGGCTATTTCTCGGGGTTAGGAAGTCAGGTGGTACCTAGTCATTCCCATAAAAGACAGTATAAGTAAGAGAAGAGAAGAGAAATAGTTAGCAGTCCCCGGACTTTGAGTTAAAGGCCTCTATAGGAGCGACTGAAACTTCCACCCCTGAGAGAAAAGCCTCCTCTCTCAATCAACAGGTGCACCTGCTAATATACCTAGATGCTGGATAGACAGATGTAAAGGTCGTTAGATTTCTTAGTGTTCAACAACTTTGTTGCTGACCATACCATAAAATTTCTAATTCCATGGAAATATAAGCACAGTGAGTGAAATTGACCACTCTCACCGTCATTGTTTTGAATTTAACGCTTGTTCAGAAGTGACGGATTCGTTCTGTTTGGTAGCTAAGTACCTACGACAGCGACGCGAGGTCTCCGTGAGCAATGGAGCAGGGACTTACAAATATTGCGCGTTAATAAGAAAGTATTTTTCCATATTACGTAGGTAGCAGAAAAGCACACGATCCACCTGATGGGAAGCGGTCACCGTGGACTATGGACGTGTGCAAAATCAAGAGCGTCACATTCGCATAGGTACTCTTCTTGAATAATCGATTTTTTTGTATGTCAATATGACTTCACCTCGCCTAATGGTAAGCTAAAGGTAAAGTCTCGGGAATGGGGGTTACCAATTTATCATTACATTGTAGTCGTTTGAAAAAACAAAAGCAGGGAGACCGTTCCACTTAGAATTCGGCTTGACTGATTTCTTCTGAATTTTATAAGTATTTATTTATGGTAATTAAAAAATTATGGTTTTTTCGTGACTTTAAGACCTATTAATAATTTCCTATTCGAAAACCAGTAACTACGCTGCCCAACCGTGAAATCGAACCCGCAACAGTATAAGTATTTTTTAATTTCATTTAGTTCCAAGAAACACCGTTAATTTTAAAATATGAAGATGAGTAAAATGTTGAGATCCACATGCATGTATATTATGAACGACCTTCAACTACTCAGTATTCATTCACCGTTCACAGACACCTCCGCCATCGCTTACTGAGAATATTGTTAGTATTTGTTACTTGGTTCGATTACTTGTCAAGTTAAAACACCAGTTACGAACTGTGTAGGTATAATTATCTTTACGTCTTTAACATTTAGGAGGTATAACAAAATGTCTACACCTAGCGGGATCCCCTGTCTGGGAGACTTATGAATGATGCAGAGAATTAGTTCTGGATTTGTTCTACTGAATTATGCTGGAAACAGAATTTGTTCCGTATAATAAACGGAAATATAAACTTTTCTAACCGACTTCCAGCCAGCGGGATATTTACCAAAAATAAGTCTGGGGAACTATAAATTGGTATTACCTTTTAGTTCTGTCTTTGTTCTGTTTAACAAAACAAAAAACATACTTCTAGCGTCCTTACTTCAGCCACAATCAAGCTGAAATGAAACCTCCAGTCAGCGGACTTTTTCTCTCAGGGACATTTTTTTGTAACCTTTACACTAAATTGATAACATTTAAACTATTTACGACTATATCCCGCTAGGTGTAGACGCGTAAAAGTGAGTATAGGAGGTAGGACACGACGGTATCTCCCGTACGAAATAAGCAGTCCGACAGGGGTAGTACCTCCGCCCTACAGAACACCGCGGCCCTAATAACCTTGAGTTATGTTCCCGCCGGTAAGTAGGGTAGCCAGACCTCACCGTACCCCTCCTCCCCTAGCCCATCCTAGCCTCCCGTCATCTTCCTAGCTCTCCCTCCTTCCCTTCAGGGTAGGCAGCGCGTGTGCAGTAACACCCTTAGTGTTGCACACGTCCATAGGCCACAGTGGGGGCCCCCTTCCCATCAGGTGGGCCGTGTGCTTGTCTGCCACATCCGTTCCTCTTAAACAGAATGGATGACAAGACAATCAGGCGCAGACTTTTGCCTCGGGCTTGAGAGAGATCCGACGGCAATCGCTCCCATAAAAGCTTATAAACTAATCCAAAAGGTACAGAAGTAAACGGATCCAGGGCTCCCAGATAAAAGCCTCGGATGCAACCGGGTATATAATCAATGTTATCATAGATCTACGCAACGATTTCCAATAGCCTAAAGTTCATTCAAATTTCCGGTCAAAATCAGTTAACATGCAGTTCTATAAGTTACCAAAGACTAGTTCACGATTAGGTAATTACATTTGCATAGTTATAATCAGTTAAGCAACTGTCAGACAGGTCAAGAACCGGACTGGACAGGCTGACCTCCTGCTGTCTACTGGTGAACATTTCGTTAAGAAATTAGAAAGATTCAAGGATTTGGATTAATTGGCAACACTTGCTACTCAGGATGGCGCTATTGGCTCACTCATACTACATGATGGCAAGGTTCTACACAGCGATCAAAATATAAATGCATAAACAGGTCAATAAACATAAAAACCACCGTGTTGTGTTCCCGGCGGTAAGTAGGGTAGCCAGAGCTCACTGTACCCCTCCTCCTTCCACCCCTTTCCAGCCTTCCTACCCCTTCCTAGCCCTCCCCCCTTCCCTTCAGGGTAGGAAGCGCGTGTGTGACACCCTGTGTTGCACACGTATAGGCCACGGTGACCGCTTCCCATCAGGTTGGCCGTGTGCTTGTCTGCCACCTACGTAGTATAAAAAATACAATAAGCGGGCCTCTAGCTCCTTAGGACAAACTTAGAACGCAAATGGGCAATCGCTCTGAGGGTGATGATGATGTTGTCTCTCAAAGTCGCTCCCAGAAAAACCGAAACACCAATAAAAGCAATAAGTGGACCTAGAGCCCCAACGTGCAGATTTTGGACCAGCTAACGATGACACATGCCTCTCAGGTCGAGGTTATTGGCTTACCATCCTAAGTACATGCAATCCTCTTTCACCTCGGCCACAAAATAAATGCAAACAGAAGGTCACTTGGACCGATCTTTATTTTAGTTAGCTATAATTTTGTAGCTCCTTGTTTGTATATACTAAGGTTAGCATCAATCGATATTGCAACATATTCATTGCAGTTTTGTTTATGTATTTTTTTATATAAGATACGTCGAATTGACTTCACGTCGCCTGATGGTAAGCTAAAGGCAAAGTCTCAGGACTAGGGTCACCACCATATACACCGGTAGTGCTACAGTGGCGGCCCTCAGCTTGACGGCCTCATCAATTACTATCTTAAAATACTATCAATACAAATAATTACAAAAAAATGTAAAGGTCTTATTACTCATTATGTCAGGTGTAGGATGACCCAATCAGCTAATTCCCTCGCTCCTTGGCTAACCCTGGGCAAGCTTTGAAATTGTGCCCATCTTGCCCCAGAGAGGCAAGCCAGCTGCCGCAGCACACTACCCCGGTCTGTTTCTGTTGAAGTTTTTTTTTATGTCGGTCATGTCAATATGACTTCACCTCGCCTGATGGTAAGCTAAAGGCAAAGTCACAGGAAGGTCCCCATTACATACACCGACGGAGACATAATGATGGCCCTCAATTTGACGGCCTTATCAAATGTTTTTTCACGCCCCGTTTAAAGGTCCCAGGACTGTAGAAGGAAGGAAACACATGCGCTGGTAAAGAATTCCAGGTCTTTATGGTGTGGTAAAAAAAGAGGCACCGAACCGCTTAGTTCTTGATAGAATTGTTTGCTAATCCCGCAAAGGAAAGTTTTCCCAATATAATGTTACGTAGATAGAACATTACATGTACACAATAAACTTTTTTAATACGTCTGTAATAGCTAAGGTCATACAATAGTAATAATATGTACGGTGACGTGTTACTGAAGAGAAAACTGTATTTTGTAAGTTGTCATAACCTCATCTCATACAATTGGACGTGATAGTATGCAATATTTGGTATGAGTCACAAGCGGAGCGGATTAATAATTCATAGCTTTTCTATATTGTAGTAATTAAAATAACTAATATTCCCTCCTGGGACTCGCTTCTCCTGAAGCAAGCCACTGTAATGCTAATGCCATTTAATTGTAGACTTTACCGCTATATAGTTAAAATCTAAAATCAAATAAGTAAATGGAATTCATGAAACTCTTTCATTTGCTCTACAAAATATATTTTTTTCTTCTACTATGAAATCTGTTCGCCATTATCCAATACTTGATTGTGATCGGCGCAAGTGTAACACATATTTATCATCTCTGTTAGTCATTTTTCAACATGAAAGTCATTTTTACAACTTATTATCTAGATTTCTTGTATCTATAAGTATTTAAAAAATTACACTTAGCATAATATCATTTTTATTCCAACTAGTTTTTCAAGCATAAAAGCAGTCACAGGGTTGTTCAAAACATTTGAAAGTCGTTCTAAAATCATTTCCAAAAGACCTCACCTCTACTCTAATTAAAATTTGTAACACATGATCGACTGTCCCATTCGACAGACGACCTTCACACTCGCCCCTCACTTGTGAAACACACCGCCACCTGCCGTTGCGTAAGGAGCACCTTTCTCACAACCTCTTGTCCGTAGTACCAGCCACTTATTATCTGTATTTACTACAACTAGAAAATAATATCACTCTTAAACTGGGGACGATAAAATTCATTTTTCAATAAGGTTACATTTTTGAATGTAGGTTACAAATTTGTAAAATTGACAGTTGACAAGTTGCATCTTCAAAAAGCGAAATACTTTCACTACAAATTGTCATAAAGAATATTAGTGTAATTGTTATGAAGGTGTTAAGTGTTATTATGTTTTTAAAGTGTTTTTTTAAAGTAATGGACCCATTACATTGGATGTTAATGGCCATGATTTCGTTTTATGATTAAAGTAAAAGGGCCGCGGAATTAATATAAAGATTAAAGAGTATGTGTGGGTACTGCAATTATATAATAATAAAAATACTTGATAGCCTGCACTCGTATTTCCTTCTTTCTTATAATCCCGTTTTTAGAAGGCGTGTAATAATTAATACCTAAACCCACCATCTATTGGGTGTTAGGTGCAATCGGTTAAAAAATAGATGCAACGCGTGAAACATAATATGGAAAGGAAGCGAGTAATTAAAGAGATTGCATCTGACAGGAATGGTATGGAGGAGGAATGTAAGTATTAAGGAATAAATCGTAAGCAGTGAGTCTTACAAAAATTTAATAAACTAAAGATGCGAAAAATTGTTCGCAACAATAATGGTCTTTAGAGATTTTAGGCAAAAACAAACATCTGAATCTCCACTGGAATCTGTAAGCATGTTGACCTTACAAAAAAAAACAAAAATTGGATCGGACTTTATGCACTTCACTATTAAGGGTTTTAATAATGATAGCTTAGTACCTAATCCAACAGTAATACAGAGACTATTATGGTTATAAACCGATATGAACTGCGGTTAAAAGGGCAAGGGTTCATTGCCAGTCTTGCCAACTACGGAACTATTGAGTTAAACTACTGTTGATTTTCCAGAAATACCTAGTTAACTTACCTACTTTCATGTCTTTTAATACAACTTAGGTGGCAGACAAGCACACGGCCCACCTGATGGAAAGCAGTCACCGTGGCCTATGGACGTGTGCAACACCAGGGGCGTCACACTCGTACTGCCAACCCAGTAAAAACCTTCTAATGCCCTTCTTCAAGAACATAATTATAGCAGCCGCCAGGGAAAACCACAACAGGGAGATCATTCCACAGCCTAAGCGTAACTGTAATAAGTAACTCTAATGAGGTTTAAATTTTAATTAAACAACTAATTGTACTGGTATCCAAAAGGGCGAAGTGCATCAAGTAATAAATCAGTAGCCGCTTGTGACGCACAGGCGTCAGACTAGCGCCATCTGCCGGCGCCGGTTGACGTCATTATCACAATCCTTAAGGTGCTGATAGACTTGAGCGTTCACTTGTCATGAGCATTTCTTTTTATTAAGATTACTAGTTGTTGCTCCGCCCGCGTGGAATTTTGATCCCGTCCCGCAACTGATTCTATTTTCAGGATTTAAAAGCCTATGTATTATTGAAAGGTCAGGTCAAGAGTACCCGGAACCGGCGTGCATATACGAAAACAATTATGAAAGTTGAAGAAGCGAAAGCAGTATGCCAATATCGTAGCAAGTGGAAAGATGTTGTCTCTGCCTACCCCAATGGGGAAAAGGCGTGATTTTGTATGTATGTATGTATGTATAATATACCTGCATAATATATTATATTATTGCAGTCTATAATATATCCCTGTACCAATTTTCAGTCAGATCCGTTAAATCATCAGAGATTATAATCGTGAAAATTTCATAGCGATAATCGAGCTTCCGGGTTCACCATAAATACCCGTGTTAAAGATTCAGTCGTTTGAGCTATAAAAAGGGATGAAAACACCCTATAAAGTTACATCAACCTTTACCACCGGAGCGATTCTCGTTTGACACTTCGATAAATAATTTGGCAGCGAATGCTCTATGTTCGGCAATAAGTGAATGCTCAAGTTTATCAGCACCTTTATGCAAACGTTAATCGTATTCATGTTGTACCGTATTCGCAAGAAATAGAGTTCAATTTCAATTAGTTTTCATTCACGAAAACATTCTTTTGTAATTAAATTAGACACCGTATTGTAATTATGTTAGGTTGAAATTTAATTGAACTTTTTATGTGATGTAGGAGGTTACTAGAAGTTATTAATGCATAGTAACATACATTTAACGATAATGTTGCAATGAAAAAAATACTACATAGTTAAATCAGATAAACAAAACACATAATATTTATTGAGTACATACTTAAATAAATATGATATACATGTAAATAGGCATTTAAAAACAGTTGTAATCATTAAATATAATTTATTCATTATTACTTACCTACTAAATTTTAATCATTAGTATAAAATATCTATCAATTAAAATAGATAGTGTTTGTCTTGTTGAATTAAACAGAATTATCGATGACTCGCAAAGTCACAATTTTTTAAGAATGGTGGATTTTAAGTTAAGTCCAAAGGAAGCAAGATTTTTTTGCTAGCAATCACTACGGTTTTTACACAATTTCACACAACACATGCTGTATTTTTATTTTCTTTTCACTACAAACTTACTGCATCGAATGACATTAAATTTGCCGTGTAGTGGCTGACTAGTGTGTTTGTGTGCTGAAAGTAGCAACTTTAGTGTCGTTCAACGTATTCCGCTCATAGGTTTTATACGTCCATGATACAACAGCACAACGATTTGAGTAAGTGTATATTAATTTGAGACAGTGTATATAAGTTGCGTTTCATCAGTCTCCATTCCTCACAGAGTGTGAGGTAGTTAAACTTCCCATTTCAGCTAAAAACAGCGCATCATTTATAACTTTTTCAGCCAAAATCCTTTGTTGCTGTGGCAATTCTTGCAGTCTTAAACCTACATATTGTCCAAATATCTCAAAACGATTTTTGTTATTTGTAACACTTTTACAGTGTTCATTTTTTAATACAATTTCGTGTGTGTCCGAACCAGCTGTGGACCACCAAGGATTTGAAGCCGATGCCTCGGGTTCATTCTCAGGAATGAATGCTGGAGGATCCTCGTGAGCATCGCTATCCATTTCAAATTTTGTCTGCACTAAAGATTCAGTTTGAGAAATGTTGTCGTTAAACTGCTCCTGTTATAAAAATACATTTTCTGTTAGTAACATAAGTAATGAGGCGATAGGCCCGCCATCTATTTTGTGGAACGGAAAAATATTTGTGAGTGTGTAACCCTTAGGTTACAGAAGTGGTAAATAAAACTTTTGTCACTTAAGATTTTGCTTCAATATTTTGCTGATAAGGCATAATAATAATAGTTGTTGCAAAGCTTAAAATAGGGTATAACATGTATACTTACTATTTTACCTAAAGTAAGCTTTGTTACCTAAAGTTAGTGATATTGAGACGTGATTAAGAGGGTATCCCAAATAAACTAAAATTATCAAGTAAAGTTGTCCTTAACACGGGCTTAACTTAAAATATAGTTTTACTGGGCCATTAGGGTTTACAGTCCAAGTTTTAAGGGTCTTAGATTAGGTCCGAGATCAAAATATAAAACTAATTAAATTGCGATAAAATCCGTTTTATATGTTTAAAACTGGACACTTTTATTTTATGCACGATTTATTATCGCACCATTTTATCGTCACGATATTATCGTAGACGACCACAAAATCGTCGTGCATATTATAAAAGTAGCCATTCACGTTAACTTAATCAATTTTAAAATCAATATCAATTACTACGAAACACAACTTACTCACCTCACATTCGTCCTCATTTGTATTACTCAGCGATGTACTCATTTCGTCTTGTTCGTATAGGAAATGTAGCAAATCGAAATACCATAAGCGAGGGGCATAAGCTTCGCCCGCTGCAGCAGACTCGTTGATCTTCCTCATCTTATTCAACTCTTTCTTATACGTTGATCGAAGACTATTTATCTTCTTAACCACCGTTTCTCTAGTGGCATTTGGATCTATAACTCTGTATTTCTTAACCAGTCTGCAGTAAGCAGCATTTTTCTTATTTCGATCATGATACTCTCTCAATTTAGTGTTCCAAATACAAGGTTCGCTTCTGTAGCTGTGTATAAAGTCTATTAAATGTTCTCGGTGCCCGCGTAATTCTTTGTCCGCCATTACCCGTATATTATATATTATCTATGTCCGCCATCTTGTAACCATAAACACTTCCGAACTGTAGCGTGTTTCTTGACGAACTGAGCGAGCGACCGTTGTAAACTACACACGGGAGAATAAAACTGTGCAAACAATTGACAACGTTTAAAAACCGTTTGGAGTAGATAATAACCGATTGAGGTATAAAGCTGTGATGATTTGTTTTGTTATAAAGTACTACGTCACACACAATCGATAATATGCCTGCGCAAAGCGGTTTGCACAGTTAATTGCAGCGATATATCGAACCGTTATGTGCGTGTGTAACGAGTATCACATACCAACATAGTGCCAAGGTATGTGAAATGCAGTAGTTTAATTTAGTTTTTTTAGTATAAAGTTTTTTTAGTAATGGACTGCTCAGACGAGGTCTCGGGTTCGATCCCAAGTACACCATGGTACACACCAATGACTTTTCGATGCTTTTCGAAGTTATGTGTGTATTTATCGCAGGTTAAGCCTCAGAGAGCACGTTAAGCCGTCGGTCCCGGTTACCATGCAAACATCTATGGCAGTCGTTACGGGTAGTAGGAGCCTACAAAAGTCCAACCAGTCTAACTTGGAACTTCGATATCGCCATTGGTCATAATGACATTGGTTGTGGAAAATATCAAAGTTCAGCCGCATCACAGTTAGACTGGAAAGCCGACCCCAACTGAGTTGGGAAAAAGGTTCAGAGAATGATGAAAATGATTATGTAAAAATGCTATGATATGTACAGTACTAACATAGGTATAGTATCTACAATTCAGGCTGATTGAATCCTATTTGTATAGGTAACACGTTAGCAAAAACATCGAGTGAAGGAAAACATCGTGAGGAAACAAACATGTCTTAGAAGAAATTCTAAGGACAGTCCGATCCACCAACCCGCATTAGGCCAGCGTGTGTGGATTAAGGTCTAAACCCTCTCAGCTCTCTCGTTAGAGGAGAGGAGACCCGTGCCCAGCAGTGGGACATAAATTTAATGGGTTGCTTGTGTTTCTGCCGTTCAACTGCAATTTGACAAGTAACCTCAGGCGCAAAACACACTGTGGGCGATGAATGGTTAGGGTCCGTTCACACAGGCCAGCTCGGAGAGCATCGGCGCGCATTTTTCTTTTCACACTGACAAATGATTTTCATAACGACAAAAGCAGTGCAGATGCAAAAATAAACCTTACTACAAATACTAAAACCTCTGTTTTCAACGTGATAAGAATCTGCTCTCCTCTCCGAGCCAGTCTGTGTGAACGGACCCTTAAACCGACACGCAGCCGACCGCTATCGCTTTCAGTGTGTTTCGCGCCTTATTTCATTTTGAACGAAACTCACTTAGCAACTGAAATACACGTCGTTTGTTTTTAAATGTCTCCGAGTCCTGAGGGAATGTGGGAATGCGGCTAATTATAGGACACACGTCATTGTTTGTTACTAGGGAGTAATGAGACGGAACGGTTTTAGCTTAGTCGTGAAACTACATTTACTGCAATGAAATATATAGAGACTTCTTTATATCAATCAGTATTCGAAATAAATATCAGTAAAGGGATAAACTGAAGTATTTTTTTAAATATTTTTTTAAATATTTATGTATATAGGTCCCGTCAATATGCCTTCACCTCGCCTGATGGTAAGGTAAAGGTCAAATCTCAGCTTTTACACATCCCGCTTAAAGGACCCGGGACTGTAGGAGGAAGGAAACAACCGCCAGCAATCATATAAAAAAAGAATCATCAAAATCGGTTCATCCAGTCAAAAGTTCTGAGGTAAAAAACAAAAAAAATACAGTTGAATTGAGGACCTACTTCTTTTTTGAACTCGGTTTTTTTATAATATAGGACTCGTTAAAATGACTTCACTTCGCCTGATGGTAATCTAATGTAAATTAAATCTCAGGACCGGGGTCACCACTACATACACCGATAGTGCTGCAGTGGCGGTTAAAAAAGGTTTCTAAATAAGAACAGACAGACCGTAGAAAATCTCGTTTGCTCAGAATACCGTCAGCAGCGCAGCACCCATGCAGTCATCACTCAAGGCAAGTTACGCAACGGGGCTGATGCGCTCTGATTCACACTCTAATGGTACGTGACCGTCCGTCTATCATTGTTAGCCCCGCTACTACGGGATGTATTATCTCGATTGGTTATCACTCGGTTAAGTTATTATCACTTTCTTCTCATTTTTCCGTTGTGAATCCGGTTTCTGGGAGCCTCAGATAAGCGAATAAGTAAATTCAGATTCCTTTTAATACACATTAAAAAGGTTAAATTTTTCAAGTACGTATATGGTACGTATATATGCCTCATCAGGATCTTCGGGGTACAAGCCATCCTTACCCTAGCTGCTGATTGGAGCACGAGGCTAATACGACTCATAGAAGCATAATAGGTACGACTTACTTGTTATTTCATGATGCCAGATGGATTACTAATTACAACGTCTAATAAATGTGTTTATATTTTAACCCGACTACGGCAAAGCACAAATAGTTAGAAAGGATAGTAGGTAGGTGTTTATGCCGCAAGTTCTCAAAAAGTACCTCTAGTTGAGGGTGTCACTTTTTTTGCAGTCGTAATTATTGCTTGTTAACTGTCAATGTGTGCAATTAATGTAGCCATAGATCATGTCTAACATACCTACATAAATTACCGTCTTAATGTGACAACATACTGATGCACCCATAGTAGGGGCAAAGTCAGTGTTACTCAATAAATAAAGTTACGATATTATAGATGAGACGTTTTTGTGAGATGAAAGTTGAATTCGTGAAATATTGTATGTAATAAGACTAATATAGTAGCTTAATAGTATTTTTTGTGTACTTTATGAAAGCGAATTCATTTTTACAATTCGATTGTATGTTGTCTATTTAAAAAAAAGTTATTTGACAACTTCAAATAAGTACCATTTAACTAATGGTAGCTACTTATTTGTCACTTTTTACCCGACCGCCGAAGAAAGGTGGGTAATTAAATCATTTAAATTGTTTTGTTAAAATAGACAGAATCAAAATTAGATGATAATTTTTGGTTTTCAAGACTAATTTTTAAGCAAACTAACTATATAACTTAAAGAAAACACTGTTTATGTACTCAGTGGTCTTCATTTAATTGTTTTAAATTTTGATTGAGTAAGTAAATATAGATAAGTAATTAATAATTTTCATTAAGATTTTTAAGTTTGAAATCTATGCAATAATCATCTACTTTGAAGCTGACTGTACCTATTTAGTCGCATTTGCTAGTGCTACGCCTCCTCCATCAACCTTTTAAAAAAAATTAGGGACTAAAATTAATTACTTAGCGATAAACAAAGAAAATTGAAAAAGGAAGAGTTCACTGTACTCCTCATCACCCTCCCCTTCCTAGCCTCCCCACCCCTTCTCAGCTCTCCCCCTTTCCCTTCAGGGTAGGCAGCGCGTGTGTGACACCCTTTATGCACACGTTCATAGGCCACGGTGACCGCTTCTCATCGCGTGGGCCGTGTGCTTATCTGCCACCTACGTAGTATACAAAAAAAGAAGATGCCTAAAATGTTGAGAACCACAGTCATGAACAACCTTCAACTACTCAGTATGCATTCACCGTTTATAGATGCCTCCTTAAACGATGTAACTCGGTTTCTATTATGAATTCATTAAGTAGGTACGTTACTCCGACATTATTATGAGACTTGACGTTGGCTTACGGTTTAGTGAGTTCGAGTCTGTGATAACCATTCGTGGGTTTCCATCGGGTAATCCGAAAAGTAAGTTTTGAAGGAGGTAGGACACGACGGTATCTCCCGTCCGAAATGAGCTGTCCGACTGAGGAAGTACCTCCGCCCTACAGAACAACGCGGCCATAATAACCATCGTGTTGTGTTCCCGCCGGTAAGTAGGGTAGCCAGAGCTCACTGTACCCCTTCTGCCCCCACCCCTTCCTAGACTCCCCACCTCATCCTAGCCCTCCCCCCTTCCCTTCAGGATTGGCAGCGCATGGGTGTCACCCTTGGTGTTGCACACGTCCATAGGCCACGGTGACCACTTCACATCAGGTGGGCCGTGTGCTTGTGTGCGCACACGGCCCACTTTGTGCAGTGTGTGCACGTGCCTATGGACGTGGCAGTTTTTCTTTTATTTTTACATCAGGCTAAATTTCGACGATCATTTTACTTCACATAAAGACTCTACAGTTAGGTAAAAGTCAATCGAAAGGTTGAGAAACACAGCTAGACCTTCAAGGCAGGCATTATTGTTTGATTATAGATGGCTCACCGACTCACCGCTTACCGACAAGAATCTATGAGGTTGTTGCAAAATGTGATGTGGGCTAAATTGCGTTTCGGCGCCATATTATGTGTGTTTACATAGTTTGTTTAAATAATTAGTGAATATTGTTTATAGGTATATTATCCTTGTTCGTTACCCGACCAAAGCATAGATCGCTTCCCATTAAGTGGGTAGTGCGCTTGTCTGCCACCTAAGTAGTATAAAAAAAAATTTTTGAGACAAAAAAACTTACTTTAACGGACCAAATTGATATGAGACCACACGGAGCCCTATAGCTATCAAATAAAATCATCAAAATCGGTTCACCCAGTCGAAAGTTGAGGTAACAAACATAAAAAAAAATACAGTCGAATTGAGAACCTCCTCCTTTTTTGAAGTTGGTTAAAAAGAAAGGATGGTTAATAAAAGATCGTAGCAAGTGGAAAGATGTTGTCTCTGCCTACCCCAATGGGAAAAAGGCGTGATCTGTATGTATGTATGTATGTATGTATTATTATTGTGTGGTCTTGTAATTATATAACCGTAAAAATCCTAGAACCCTATTAAGTGTATGTTAATATAGAGGTCAAAACGTCACTTCGTTTAGTATTATTCGCAATTAGTATGACTAAAACATGACGTATAATGTATGACTACAAATATAATTAAAATGCGTACGTAACGGCTATTAATTATATTAGTTACATAATAATTACCTACTGACACTGTAATATATTGTATACATTTGTAATTAATTAAAACAGCCGTTCATACTATTAATTTTGTTTTGTTCTTTTGACATATTACACAGTGACGCATAGAACTTAATTATGTAGACCTGGCTTGTAAATTATATATATAATACACATGGAGTCATGTATATTTTCTCTGAACGGGAATTCGAACTCTGTCAAATAGTAATCGAACGCTGTACTTATGGTAAGATTCTAGTTTTAAAAAAAAAACAGAAAATCATAACAAAAAAATAACACAAAATAGTCTATGATATCATAGAGATGGGACTTGAATAGCATTGCTTGTATTGTAACTATAATATTAAAATACCTATCTACCTATCTAGATATTATTTACGGATCTAAAATATCATTCTAAAGTTAGAAAAACAAATGACCTTCGTAAAAAAAACATGCATTTGAATAAGGAACTGCCGCCATATTGACATTTTTCATAAAGAAAACTCTGTCTATAGATAGTGTACTCTTAGTGTAGTAGTATATACTGCCAAATAAGTCGAGATGATTATTTAATAACCCTATCAATATTTTTGTTACGCTATCCCACATTCAATCTGATTAGTCTGTGTACCCTGAAAATACACCTGTTTTGGGCAGTTGTGTAATAAAATCAAGCTACTGATTTCTTCCCAATGATTTATGTGAGATCATATTCGATATTACGATAAGTCTATATTCCATCCATAATACAGTAAAGCTAATAAGAACGACATCAGAATTTGTACATACACCTACTTGCTTAAATATATTTAGTTACAAGTTACATATACTTTTTAAGTCATATTAAGTAATTGTTTATTGCCTGAAATAAAAGTGTAATCTGGTATGAAATTCTAAATATTTAATAATAACACAGTATTATCAAATCAAGGGGCATGCGCTACGGTGCGGTGCGGAAAGTGAAAGTCGCTTACCTCGAAGTCGGCTCGGTCCCGCACAACCATTACTTTTTTGAAGAAAATCTGGGGCATATTGTCACCTTTGACCCCACTTTGGCCCCACTTGGGGACTAAGATTACTTATATTATAGATATTATAATACACACTACGCGTGCACAACACTAATGTCACCTTACAAATTCAGAACGAGCAGTTTAGCGTTCTTATTTCAAATTTTTTTGCGTCATTAAGTCTCACTTTTTTTTTCATCTGTTTACACAACTCAATGTCAAGGTCACTGATTTTAAATTTAGAATATTATAGAACTGAAAACCTATGTTTTTAACTCACTATGTATCATTTTATTAAACTTATCCCAAATTCACAACACAAATTGAAAATTTAATCGAAAATGATAATATTTTTCATGAAATTATTATTCCTATCACTTTATAGACAACTAAACCTCGCAACAAGCATTATGTTTATAAAGTAAGAAACGTTGACTTGAATAGGACTGTCGCAATTTTAACCGCCAATCCTCGAATACCGATTTGAAATCTCCTTATTTTCATACTCTTAAGGTTTAGAATTGATTGGATATACCAATACAAGTTTGTTTATAAAATGTTAGTGCAATACACGTTCAATGCGTGCAGATTGGGTGGTAGGAATAAAAATCTGTACTAACTGTTATAAAATCGTAAAGTAAAAATAATTACATGGGTTATTTAAGAACGATACAGAACACAAAAGTATATTTTTTAAAATTTTTGTCTGTTGGTGCGCGTTGGATGCAAAAATTACGGAACGGATTTTGATGCGGTTTTCTTTTTGTTTGAAAGATCTTGGTCAAAGTCTTACGCATGTAAGATATTTACGTCCGGTCCTGAGACAGTGAGACTTTATCTTCAGCTAACCATCAGACGAGGTGAAGTCATGTTGACGTGTCCAATATAAAAAAAATGTTTGATCACAATCGGTTGAGTAGAACCGGAGATATAGTTTAAAAAAACGCGAAAACCGACGTCCACGCGAGCGGAGCCGCGAGCATAGGCTAGTGCTTAATAAAATACGACCTGTATTATAATTAATCATGAAAGTGAATTCATAAAAGCGTAAAGAAGAAAATTTCTTTAATTTATGGTACCGGTTGTTTATGGACTATTCGGAATTCAAATTAGATTTTTTTTCGTATTATTTTTTCGATGCATGGCTGGTTTCTCGGTGCGTTCAGAATTATTAATGATAGGGGACGTGACCTTGCCTCGATTACGGCTAATTTCATTCAAAATGTATAATAATATGAATAAACAAAGACTTATTACTTTAATAACCTTATCATTATTACTCTACCATGATTATACCAAGACTCTTACATGACTCTATCCATATCTATAGCATGACTCTACCTACCCCTATCATGATTGTAGCATTACTCTGCCTTACAGGAAGTCGGTGCCATGACTCTACCTAATTTCTTTGACTCCCATAACGCTACCATGACTCTATTTAAGCTATGTTTACTTTGGGTCTAAATAGCGCTGTGTATAATGTCGTAGAACATTTATTAATATTTATCCTACTTAATATTTAAAACCGCAAAAGTTTGTAACTAAGAATGAATGTATGGGCATTTGTTACTCTTTCACGCAAAACGGCTGAATGGATTTCGATGAAATTTGGCATAGAGATAGATAATAGTCTAGAATAACACATAGGCTACTTTTTATCCCGGGAATAAGTTCCCGTGGGTCAGACGGAGCCGCGGAAAACAAATAGTAAGACATTATTAAAGTTTCTATAAATTCTCTACCAGTAATAAAACTAGAAAAACAACTAAGCAAATATACAACTAAGTTTTCAAACTAGTTTCCATTTCCGTTCTTACCGATTTATATCAATACCATGGATCTGTAAAACCTATGGGCGAAACGCGTTGAAGTATACAAGAGAGGTAGGACACGACGGTATCTCCCGTCCAAAAAGCTGTCCGACTGGGGTAGTACGTCCGCCCTACAGAAGACCGCGGCCATAATAACCTTAAGTTGTGTTAACGCCGGTAAGTAGGGTAGCCAGAGCTAGAGTCCACCCGTTCCTAGCTATGCCCCCTTCCCTTCAGGGTAGGTAGCGCGTGTGCGACACCTTTAGTGTTGCACACGTCTATAGGCCACGGTGACCGCTTCCTATCAGGTGGGCCGTGTGCATGTCTAGATTGAATAGACCACATAATATCACTACCATCAGGTGAGATTGTGGTCAAACGCGAGCCTATTGACATTGATGAGTACACATGCAACGCTCGCCGAACGCAACGCCGAGCGCCTAATGTGTACCCGCTCTAAAAAAACATGGTTAACCGCCGCCATTTTTGTGATTCAATCTCATCTTTAACGCGTTCTATCTATAGATTTTATACGTTCATGATAGATACATAGTTGGATTATCTCACGTTACGAGTTGAATGCACTCTCTTACGGAGCTGCATAGAGATCTGATATCGGCGTACACGCATACATTCTACAGGAACCAGCTTATTTAATACTAGATGGTACCTGAGGCTCTGCCTGTGTGAAATATTGATCGTGTCTCCGCAAAAGTAACTTAAGTGCTATTTCAAACTGGTGTGCGAGGTTCTAGCCGAAGGGAGAGTGACCTAATAGAGGGCTGTTTGAAAGCTTTACGAGTGTCCCTCTGACTAACAGAGGGCACAGGAGGTGGCCTAGTTCTTCTAGGACAAGCGTAGACAAACCGGCCGTCTGTCGCCCCACAGACCGAAGAAAAGAGGCACCGAACCGCTTGGTTTTAGATGAAATTGTTTGCCGCGGTAGCCTAGTGGTATGGGTAATGGACTGCTAAGACGAGTTCTCGGGATCGATCCCAGGTTACCATGGCACACACCAATGACTTTTCGATGCTTTTCGAAGTTATGTGTGTATTTATCGCGGGTTTATAAGTGCCCGGTTAATGGCAAAAGTCTCGCCACCTATTACATTGGGGCCTAAACATAAACTGGCGAAATGTGGGTGGTAGCACTTCTGCCTACCCCTTCGGCGATATAGGCGTGAGTTTATGTTATGTATGAAATTGTTTGCGTCATATGAGGGTAATATCTCAGCATTGCACGTGTGAGAAAGCAGAGGGTGGGATTAGTTAGTAGAGCTCATCGGAACACTCGCCATGGTAGAGGCAGTAGAATACTGCCAAAGAAGCAATATCTCATTGCAATTACTGCAAATCTGGTGAACGTAACGTGTGTTTTGTGTATCTATATACATACATACGTCTGTAATGGCACAATTCTAAGTAGCCGTGAGAATATGCGCAGAACCGCATTTCTGTCGATGTAGGTATATCTTTACCCTGTGTTGTAGCGCGCGAAATCAGACAATTCATTAAAATCCTAATAACATTAAGTCGAGGAATGGATAAGGAAGCGGCCTCTTCTCAGAGGTATCGAGTTCGAATCCGACCAGACAGTACCAATGTGAATTTCATTTTGTGAAATTTATATGTGCTAATCACATGATTTACCATCTGTTGACGGTGAAGGAAAAACATCGTGAGGAAACCCACATGTCCTAGAAGAAGTTCTAAGGACTTGTCCGATCCACCAACCCGCATTAGGCCAGCGTGTGTGGATTAAGATTTAAACCCTCTCAACTCTCTCGTTAGAGGAGAGGAGACCCGTGCCCAGCAGAGGGACATAAACGGGTTGCTATGGGAACCACGATGTCCCGGTCATGGCCCCGAAAAAGGGGGGAAAGGGGGCTTTCACGCGCTACCGCCTTGGGCAGTAAGCTGATCCGGGCTCCAAGGTGTGTCCAAGGTGAATAACGAAACCGGTAACATCGCTAAGATGATGAATATAATGATGAAAAATTTAAATCAACTTATCTTTAAACGTAAGTAGGTAATTATATAAAACCTGTAATTTTATTGCAACAATTACTTATGACTAAATATTTGTATTACAGACGATTTAAAGTTTTAATTACTACATCGCATATTACATTCAAAGCGTTATCGCAGACATTAGTATAATCCTATCCTACTAATATTATGAATGTGAATCAATGTGAATGTATGAATGTTTTGAGTGATGTCAAAAGCACTCGAAACCGGCGGGCTTGCATGAAAGGTTTAATGACGTAGAGGAAGCGTGAGAAGTATGTCAGGACAGAGGCAGGTGGCAGCCTGTTGTCTCTGCTTACTCCATAGGGAAAAAGGTGTGAGCATATGTATGTATGTATGTAGGTATGTATGGATGGATGTTTGTTGCTCAATCACCCTCTAAAGTCTAACGCCTTTTTTTATATTTGGGTCACGTCAATATGACTTCACCTTGCCTGATGGTAAGCTAAAGGTAAAGTCTCAGGAAGGGGGTCCCCATTACATACACCGACAGTGACCTCAGTGGCCTCATGAAAAAAGAAGTGATTGTCGTCGCAGGCTGATTGAATACGGCTGAAATTTGGTACAGGGATAGATGATAGTCTGAAATAACACATAGGCTGTTCCCATGGGAAGCGGCAATGGGAACAATATTTTATTTTGTAACAATATTTTATTTATTTCGTTCAAATTACGATTTTCGTACTTCACTGCGACATGGCAGCATATCGATACGTCTAGTTGCATTGTCCCAATATCGAGTTATTGAATACAATCCGCATTGTCTTCCTATTTCGGTAACGTACCTGCCTACCCACTAACATGCCTATCTGCGTAATTTATTTGTTTGACAAGTGTACTTGGCGTTACACCGCCTTATTGTGGAAGGAACGTGATCGGAACTTTGAGTGTGTTTACTCACATAAAATTGTATGTAGCTGTTTCCTGCAGCTCTACCTGGATAATAATGGGTATTTACTGATCCTGTGTCCAATATTCACAGGAACTAATTCTGTACTTAAAGTTATTAAGGGATAATTTTATCAGGATCCGCTCAGTCGTTCTGCCGTCATTGAGAAACAAACAAATCAACTTCAAACGTAAGCAGGACAGGACACCGCCTGTCATTCTAGCGACCCCATCGGCGCAAGATTTTCTCCACCCCCCTCCCCCTCCCCGCAACAGTTTTAAGATGGCCATCTAAAAATTGTGGAGGGCCCAAGGTCAACCAGGGTACCAGGGGAAACGCCTTATTGGTAAACTTACACCCCGGTAATTGGGACCCAAGACGGCGGCGTGTGGTTTTAGTCGGTTCGAGTTCGACTCGGCAAGGATTCCGCACGAAAAAAGGACCTAAGTGGTCTTCAAAATAACTAAGTTTTAGGATCTTTGCTTTAGATATTTACGTTTAGTAGCAAGAATGTCTCCTCACTTTAGAAATATGCTCACTAAGATAACTGTGTCCAAAATGAGATTACCTCGTAAGTCACGTTACTATTTATGGAGTAACTCATTCGATTGCACATAAATGCATCATCCAATGATACAGTTAAGCAGATACTTATTTCCTGATCGTGTAAGAATGCAACTATACAGGGTGAATTTTTCAAAAGGGATTGGATGGCCAAATTCGAAACTATAAGGAATAGCGAAAAATGGTCAAAGGAGTCACGAGCCCGATTTTGATGAAACTTAAAACCTCATCATTAGATTTTTGAAAAACCAATAAACCTAGCTGAGAATCGAACCTGTTGATTTTGAAAAAAAAACACACCCTTTATTATTACACCATACGATAGTGTCGCTGTTAAGGAACAAATTCTGCAAAGTAATGATATACGGCAAATTTAAGGAAACTTTGGAATTTAATAAAATTCATGTTTTATGTACCTATTTGTTTCGTTCGAAATCCCAGAAAAGATCGTGACTATTCCGTGTTTTAAATTATACTCGGAATTATTATAATGATTGATGTTTTTTTTTGAACAAGATGGAGCTCCAGCCCATAATAGCCGTAAAAGAGGTTTTGATTCAGCAGTTTGACGATAATTTTATTGCAAGGCATGGTCCTGTGCCTTGGCCAGCAAGATCCCTGGATCTTATTCCCTTAGATTACTTTCTCTGGAGATATGTCAAAAACGAAAATTACAAAAACACATATGATACAGGTCATGACTTGAAACGTTCTTTGGAGAATATTCTAAACGGAATCAATAACATTCTAATATTGAATGCAGTACGATCCTTGAGGTCTCAAATCCAGCAATGTATTGAAAACAATGGTCTACATTTTGAACAATTTGATCAGTTCATGTAAGAAAAATAAAATGTATTTTGTTAAAGATGAGCTCTTTCCTTTAGTTTACGGTATGTCATTACTTTCCAGAATAAGATCGTTAATAGCAATACTATCGTATGGTGTAATAATATAGGGTGTGTTTTTTTTTTCAAAATCAACAGGTTCGATTCCTGGCGAGGATTATTAATTTTTCAAAAATCGAATGATGAGGTTTTAAGTTTCATCAAAATCGGGCTCGTGACTCCTTTGACCATTTTTCGCTATTCCTTATAGTTTCTGTTTTGGCCATCCAAGCCCTTTTGAAAAATTCACCCTGTATATGATAGTAAAACATTTGGTGATCACATTTCAACGCTATTTAGCCGATAGAGTCGTGTCAAACTTCGTGGAATTATTGCACGACTGCTAAAAAAAAGAAGCGTATTTGGTTTCAGGGATTATGTAGGTATAACTATAACCTAACCTAACCAATTACTTTTATGAATACTAGATAAGTTGAATAGAATCAAAATTAAGTGTCGTTTCCGGGGTAAGACGGGTAAGAATTGAATTAAATTACGTGAGTAGGTAATGTATCTATCATCAGATCCCCATCCTGAGTTTTTTTTACTTTTAAAATAAGTATTTTGTTTATAACTTTACAAATATTTTTGAAACACGACGTCATCAAAATTGAACAATTCTTAAAAAAAATCGACTTCGACTAGACCAAAGAATTGGGACCACACGGGAAGCACCAGCTTTTAAATCATCAAAATCGGTTCACCCAGTCAATAGTTCTGAGGTACAGATACCGGCACGTAACTTGGCCAGGTTTGGGGTAAGTTCGCGCATCGTGCATTTTGAGCCAATCAAATGATTTAAAGTACGAACGAACGGAACGTTGATTCGCTACAAGACGTCTCTCGGAGACATCTGATCGGTCCGTCAAATGACGGACCAATCATATGTCCGCGACGGCGCAACCGCGTCTCCCGCGACCCGCTCATACCTCAAAGGGGACCTAAAAATCGACCTTTGCGCATATGACGCCTCTGGCCAATTTACATGCCGGCATCTGTAACGAATTTAAAAAATACAGGCGAAGGACCCCTTCTCCTTTTTTGGAGTCGGTTAAAAATAAGTAGGTAGGTATAGATGTTCTATTTTAGGAAGGCGGTTTTGCTTTGGTTGTATTTAAACGTATATTTACACACTGCTTTCGTGTGCGTAAAGGCTGGAGCGGTCAGTCGGGCCCGTGCCGCGGTCCGGATCACTAGTGTATAATGCGTTCGCGCCAAAATCTAAAAAGAACTACCGTCAGCATGCAAAATTCGTTAAGTCGATTTTACGTCTATCGCTCTAGCGACGGACGTAAAAACTACAGAACGGATTTTGGTGCGGTTTCATCATAAATGTATAAGATGATAATGATGGCGATAGCGACACAGATTCGTCAGATTCCTAATAATTGCATAAACTTAAAAATATATTCGTACAATTTTAATTTACGGATTTTTACCCGGCTTCAAAAAAGGAGGAGGTTCTCCATTCGACTGTATTTATTTTTATGTTTGTTACCCCAAAACTTTCGACTGGGTGATCCGATTTGAATGATTCTTTTTTAATTTGATAGCTGGCGCTTCCCGTGAGGTTTCATTTCAATTTGATGCAGTTGAAGTTGATTTTTTTTTAAGAATTATTAAAATTGGCTTTTACTTTCCTACCTGTCTACCTTATCCCATAACATGTTATGCCAAAAAATAAATCGCATTGGACCAATAAATTATTAGTTCATTATTTGTTGGGTAACAAAATCTATAAAAATACTTACGATCTGTATACTCATCAAAAATCAATTACTTGCAATTATTTTTCTACTACCACTACCGCTACATGAACTTCTTTTGACGTGACATTGCGTGACATGAACTTTCGCACACAAATGCATGCGTATTGACAAGACACTCATACTACTATTGCAAACCCGCCTTCCTGAGATAGAACAACTATACCTAAACATCGAGTACCTAAATGACTAATAACCTAAGAATGTATTTAAACCTTAAAACAAAAGCAAGAAATTTGCATAGAATAAAAATAGTAAGCCATATTAGTCAAGGCAGTCTATAGTCTATGCTAACATACCACAGACTAGGCACGTCACTCGCCGTAACGCCGCCGTAGGCAATGCTAAATGCGACCCAAAAAAGAATAGGTAAGTATCTGAGAGAAAGTACTCAGTTAAAACATGTTTTGAATGTAAAGTGTGTATGAAATGTGACAGTTGACTGGTTCACTTTATTGAAATGAAATCTAGACTCATTAAAACTATTAATAGTCGGAATGCGGACCCCGGATCCGAGCTGACAATCTCGGATGCCAACGGGTCTAACGCAAGGATGATGAAGATTAAAGTCAAAGTCAAAAATGATTTATTCTATGTAGACCCATTATACGGCACTTATAAAACGTCAAACTTAAAAATATTTAAAACTATGAGCAAATAGACTACCATCGCCCCGGTTCGAAACTTCTAAGGTGGCAAAATAAGCGATAAACGTTTGTATGAAAATCCGTCATTTTCGAAGTAAAACGCATGAAATTTCATACACCTACTTCTGGTTAGAAATAAATGAACACGTGTATCAGCGTTTTTCAAAATAGGGGTTGAAAATTTATATGGGAAGTTCGTTAGTTTTCAAGATTGAAGCATGAAAATTTATTATCTTTTTATGCCCACTTAAATAACCCAAGAATATAGGAAGTAGGAAATGACTGTGGATAAAATATTACAGTTCTTTATCGTATGACAGGGAAACGCAGGTTGCATGCAACGTACACATACAAATATAGTACCTACAACTATTCGGTGCGCTTATTCAGGATGACTCGATGACTAACTTCATTTAAGTCATCAATGTCGGTAAATAAACATTGAATTACGTGATTAACGTAATGAATCATGTGTTGCCATAATGTCGAATTACCTATAGTGTAAACATAGACCAAAATATAAACGATTTGATCTGTGGAAATAAACATACCGTCTGATGTGATCTAATGAACACGAAAACTATAGTAATGATTTCGTAACAATAGCTTATTCATAATCAATTATAACTACGTTTAAAAAACCGACTTCACAAACTAATATTTTTTACTTTTTAATGTACAAAAATAGAAAAGTACCTATTTATGAGGTTTATTATGTGCAAAGGCATCAAAAACAGAATTTTTGCCGTAAATTTGATGATTTCCCCTCGATTTTCCCAAGATCCTAGCATCAGATCCTGATACCCTGGATATGGGACCACCTCAGAAGTAGCCTCTTTCAAACAAAAAAAAATTCAAAATCCATCCATAATTGGCGCCACTGTCGCGTAACATACATACAAAAATATAAAAATAGCGTACGAATTGAGAACCTCCTCCTTTTTGAAGTCGGTTAAAAAGAAGGCGAAATGTGGGTGCTAGCACCTCTGCCTAGCCCTTCCGGGATATAGACGTGAGTTTATGTATGTATGTATGTTAAAAAGTATTCTAATATTCTGCAAATTCCATCACCATCATGGTGACAAAGAATCATTATCATGCTCTTAACGATTTCTTAGTTTTTGCAACACTTTAAACACAAATAAATTATGAAGAAATATTTTTAAGTTCAAACGGTTTTAAATAATATTGTCATCAGAAATAAAGGCTTCTGCAAATATCTGATTAATCAGACAACTGAAAGGGGGTCAAATTTCAATTAAGTACTAGATTTGACCCAAACAAACAGGTCGAGTTACATAAAACCGTTTAAAAACACAAAAATGTTGAATTGTTTGATGTCCACGCGGCTACATTCTAAGTATTATTGCACCACAGGCCATAGGTCCCTGAAATTCATCCTCACACGTTCCATCTGCAGTGTACAACGGTGCACACTGTGAGGTTTGAGAGGAACTTAGACTGTGAGTCGCTACGAACGGGCTGTTTTACCAGCGACCGAAGTTATATCTCCATTTATCCTTTGAAATCCCATGTTTTGAAAACGTGGCAATACTGAAACAGTCGCCTGACGAGGTTTGCTTATGTTTCAAAGATCTTGATACGGTACCATACTATACAAAAAATTCAAGCCTAAAATAACCTTCAATAGATTTGTTAAGGTAACCCTCGACACCGGACTAGAGTCAGACACTCCACTATTGCACCACAGAACATTTAAATGTTATAGTGGTGTAATAAACCTTCTGTGTTAAGACTGTTAAGAGTCACAGGTTCAATTCTAGTACGTGACAAGCAATTATAATGGCGCATAGTAATTCAAGACGAATGTTAAATTGATTACAGAATATTTCATAAAATTTATCACACTTCGTTCGTTCGGTCCACCTATCCCTTAGTTATAATGATAATAGGTATAATTAAGAAAAAATTGTTTTATTGGGAATAGCCTATATAATAGCGTTAATATTATTAACGCTACTATCCAGAGGAGCGGAGTAGTAATCACTATGTCAATAAATCAGGCAAATTGCCATACATTTGCTGATGATTTTTAAAAACATTTTAGTTCTAAGTAAATGATAGTGCCCGTCAGTTTTTCCATTTTTTTTAAATACTTATTTTTTTAAATACATACATAATACATGGAAACACCCAGACTAATGTAAATAGACAATTCATGCATACAAATATTTGCACTGAGCGGGAATCGAACCCGCGCCCGCAGCAGTCGGATACACTTCCGCTACGCCACAGAGGCGGTCTGAGAAATGATGTACCGGTCTATTCAAATTTCAAATCAAAATTGACATTTATAATGAAAAGACTATTCGATTTTTGTTTTTTTTTCTTTTGTCGCCCAACTGAGGCTGTATTTTTCACCAGTGAAATCCGATCAATGAAATCCGATTAAGATCATTTGTGTAGTGCTGACCTGCGTAATCACGCAGAGGTAAATTTTCAAAATTATATTCTATAATTCCTTACTAATTTCAGGTGTGTTATGTTATGATAGTACCTACCTATACCGCCATAATACGATATTTGTTTATAATCATCATGTCACACTCTTACGTTCATAGTAGGAACTTTCTATATACTCCCATATGTATCTAAACGATTAACAAGACATAACATGATATACCCACAGGGTGAATTTTTCAAAAGGGATTAGACGGCCAAATCCAAAACTCTCATTACTTCGCAGAAATTGATCCCTAACAGCGACAATATCGTATTGTGTAATAACAAAGGATGTGTTTTTTTTTTCAAAATCAACAGGTTCGATTCCCACCTAGGATTACTGGTTTCTTCAAAATCGGGCTCGTTACTCCTTTGAGCATTTTTCGTCATTCCTTATGTAACTTAGTTTCGGATTTGGCCATCTAACCCCTTTTGAAAAATTCACTCTGTATAAGATAAACTATACTTACGTTTAGATCATATCCGTTGGTAAGCCACGATCGCCTTGTCAAAAAGCTATATTTTTTCGTCCATCTTGTAAACAGTCCACCACTTTTGCGTTTAGAACGCCGGGTCACAACGTAACGTTCCATTATCCACACACACAAAACAACGATTAAGTCCACATACACTATAAATAAATTTATATACTTATCACACGATATGCCAAGTCCACGAGCTTGCTAAAACTAAAACAAACATTAAAAATCAAATTCCTACTAACAAGTGTTATATAAATCTAACGAACCGAATAGAATATTAATTAAAAACTTCTTTTGAGTTATAAGGCCGTCACGGTAGCGTCTTGTAAACAACCATTTAGAAAGTTATTAAAATATCGAATATGGAACGCGGAAAATTAAAAATAAAATTTTCGCGCCAAACGTTCGGAAACGTCGTCCTGTGACTAAACTTGTGCGGTTAATAATAACGTCTGCACAAAATTGTCGCCTTATGCGTATTACGGTATGTTGGAACGAATACGGATGCGTGATTGGAATGATGTGTTCATAGATTTTGATTGTCCCTCCCATACAAATTGAACAATGACCCGTGCGATTGTTGGACCTCCATTTTATTTTGTCAGTAGGTAATTTTCCTAACCCAAATACCTGATCAAGGACGTACGTTTGTGTGGGAACTGCACCTCAGTGAATGAAGACCGACATTGGACTAAATTTGTTGTATTATAATTCAGATCGGGTAAATTCTTGGAGTTGAAATGTGGAATGAAAAACTAGGTAGGTTAAGAGAAAATAAAAGTTGGCCTACCGCATGGTTTCTCGTTATAAAACTATTAAACTACTATCTGTTCTTATTAAGCTCGGGACATATACCTAGGTAAGGAGAAAAATTATGGGATGTCTTGAAACCCATCATGAGTTTCAGGACGACAGTTTCTGGCGAAGGGTTACCTTCTGATTGTCAGACGGCAGTCGCTCTCATAAAAGCCGAGATAAGCCCAACCAAGATACCTTTCTCTCTCCGGTCCCCGATGATCCGAAGTAGGTATAATAAAGGAATATAACCCAATGCAGACAGATATTTTCATGCATACTTTATATACTGAGCGGAAATCGAACTCACTACCTGTGACGCCCATACCACTAAACAATAAGTGCCCGAATACTTTTCACCAAATGTGTCATCATTGTTTTCTTTATAATAGGCTAAAATTCTTAAGTTTTCATATTTTTGCGTGGAATCCTTATTGTATTTCCAAGGTTAAAGTAACCTATGTTACACCGTGTAATATTACCTATCTGCCAGCGAAAGTCCCGTCCAAATCGGCCCAGCCGTTCCAGAGATTACCTCTTTCACACAGACAGTTAGACAGACAAACAAACATTTTTTTTATTACATGAATCGTACTTACTATACTTTCTCTTATGCATTGATTTAATATCACAGACACTTTAAGTAGTTTTATTTATTTAGATGTACCTACCTTGTATGTATAATTTATGTAAGTACCTACCTATGTATTAAATACTGCGACTGCATACTGAATCAGGGTCATTGCGCCGTAATTAACATACTAGAATACTAGAAGCATTGAAAATCAACTACCTATTTAATAAATCTTGAATATGGGCCATTAATTAATTTGATATAATCGATTTATAGGTATTTTATTTTATTTTTTATCGGAGTGACGTAAACGGAACTCATTTTATTGTCCGTTTGTTAGGTCACAGCTATTTAATTTAAATGAATTAACATTTGGCAGATAAAATAGATATTAGGAAAGAGGGCCCGGTAGGACACGACGGTACGTATCTCCCTGTGGTATCTCCCGTCCGAATGAGCAGTCCGACTGGGGTAGTATCTCCACCCTACAGAACACCGCGGCCATAATATTAACCATCGTGTTGTGTTCCCATCGGTGAGTATAGGGTCGCCAGAGCTCAGTGGACCCGTTTTTCCCCCATCCTGCCCCAGTCTTCCCATGACACAGACAACGTTAGCATGCTTCTGTCATGGTAGTCGCTTACCATCAGATGGGTTGTGTGCTTGTTGGCAATCTTAAATGTATTAAATATTATAGTATATTCATTCTGGCATGATGTTGCTATGAGTATTATTGCAGGCGACTGGCTAAGTAAATCGTAATTCATAGTCCATTGAAATAGTTCCAAGAAATGGTAATGGTTCCTTATCAAAGTAGAACACACGAAGCCCCCCCGTTCTGTCTCTTTTCAAGGTCGTCGTGCAAAGTGCAAAGCTACTAAGGAATGGGAACTATTATACCTACTACTTATCTGCAGGACAATAAAATAACCTATGAAAATGCTCTGTGCTTTTTGGTCTCGGAATTATACAATGGAAACGAAAATGGAAATAACTTTTAGTTATATAGTAACACCAGATGGTGCAGCTTACTAACTTATACAGAATAATGTGAGAATGTGAGGCTCGATATCGTTTTTAATGTTTAAATGAGTAGGTACTAAGTATTACTGTATTTATTTTATATACACTGCATTTACTAAGTGGGATGATTTGGGAGTGAGACCTGTGAGATTCATACTAATTCCAAGAACCCAAGGGCGAAATTACCCTCCTTTCTTCGGCAGTCGGGTAAAAAGACTGAGTGACTAACCATGAATAAAAATGGCAACATCAGCAATAATATGGCAACTCTGAATGATCTATAATAAAAACTTGAAATGTCAAATCCTGATATTGATAGCGATGGATTTCAAAAAGTAAAATCAAAACGTTTTCACAAAAACAAACCTACAAAAATTCCGCCCAAAGATATACAGTTCAATAACCTAGACGTATTTGTTGACGTTGAAAAAGTAATACAGTGAGTTGAAAGAAATCATAACATTGTTTTCAAGGTTATGTTACCAAAACGCAAAAGTGAATGTTTTTAGTGCATAAGGGCAATTTGTAAGGTCAACCAAACAGACAGCTGTAGACCATGCTTCAGAAAGCTAAAAATATTGACAGTACCGTGTCTATACATGTATGAGTTGGTGTTATTTGTCAGGTCTAACTTAACGATGTACGAACATTATAAAAGCAAGCGCCACTGTTTAAAAGTTAGCTGTCCCCAGCACAAAAGTGCATTGATGACAAATAGTGTACTCTGTATGGCGCCAAGGGTTTATAATCACTTACCAAAGGAATTATTAGAAGGCATAAACATCAATGTATTTAAACGAAAAGTAAGACAATTTCTCGTGGAAAAAGCCTATTACAGTGTAACCGAATTTATAAATGACATGCAAAATAACCAGAAATAACATAATATTGTGTTGCTTTATTTATTGACATATTTTAATTTTTAATTTTATTTGACATGTATACATTATTGACTTGTACCAAGGAAAGGAAAAATTCTGACATATTCTCTTTGATGGACTAAATTATTGTATTTAATTTATTACCTAATTTTATATAATCATTACTAGTGCATAATCAATATTCATTTAGAAATACCTGTAAAATTGCATGCCTTCAGGGTGGATTATGGAGGGACCACTTTATTTACTGAATGTTACCTATAAATTACCCATTTTCGCAATAAATGAGTTTGAGTTTGAGTTTATTATTTTTCAGGCGAACACAGACTGCTGTCGAAGATTTACGAGTATCTAGTTACTTGGAAGGTTTTTTAAACTCTGTAAGTAACGTTTTACAAGGTAGAAGTGTCGTAGAAATAGTCTGTTTTGGTCTGGGCCATATATCTGAATGTAACATTTCTAAGTATCAGTTAGCCCTCCTACTCTGCATAAAGGAACACTTTTCTTCCCAAAAAGTGTTGACGCATGACCCTATATTTTACAAAGGAGAATGCGAAGTCTTAAATAAGCTTGGGTGTGAAGTTATAACAGATAATAATGAAGGGGGTTATATAATCGTAGAGGACAATCCTACTATTGTTTACTTGCCTCACTGTCCAAAACAACTGACTAATAATTTTCTTTGGAGCAACTGGGGAAGGAATTTAGAGAACTGTGTACTCGTTTGTAACAGTTTTAACACTTTAATTGACAGTCATCCTAGTAGGATACTATCTGAAACAGTTCCGTTCATTTATAAAATATTTCCACACACATCGGAAAATACTTTGGAAAATAACTTTAAATTCACCGATATCTTTAATGATACTTCAATCCATTACTTCCCTAGACAAAATTTAGAAAAGTTGGATTCTAGCTTCTGGAATAAAGGCAACAAACCAACATACGAAAACTCCGAAGAGTTTATTACGTCTCTTATGATTCAAAAGTTGAACATTTAATTTCTTTGAAGGTATAAATGGCGTTGATTACCACAAAGCCTCCACTTGTCACGTTAAGGCTACTATTGTCCGAGTTACGTAAACAGAGCTCAACAAAAAAGCTTTCTGAAAATCAAATGGTACTATACATTTTTGATCAGTATAGAAAACATCAAACTACTGATCAACAACATTGTAAAGCTATAGAGGAAATGCATTTCAAAGCTCAAACATACTGCAATTATCTTCAAAGCTCGAGACATTACCAAGAGATTAATACCGAGTTTAAGGGAAGTGGGGAAAGAACCGTTGAAGAGACCGCCAAGATGGTTGGTTTCAAACTACCGCACGATCCTAAGCCATGAAATCAAGAAAATATGTTCAGTAGTTGTTGTTATCAATAATGTAAATAAATATGCTGTAGTATATTTAGCTGTTTCATTTATAAAAACCATTTAATTCTGAATTAAACTGGACTCTATGGTTAGTTATTCGATATTATTTTAAAAATTCTTCACATAATAACCTATGTAATTTAAAAAAAAAATCAGTTTAAAAAACTAATATTATGAGATGGTCAACATTCAGTTTCTAAATACTTACCTGATAAACCAGGAATTCAATTAAATTATAACATTGTTTATGGTAAATAAATAAGTACTTACACTTTAATGTATCAAATTGTTTATTAATTTTTTATAAAAATATTTTACATTTAGGATATCCTGTTGGATTGGAAGACAAAGTTCAGGAATTATAATTGACTTTTTTTCACATCTATGTCGAAAATTACATAATCATAATGTCAGCAAGCTAAATGCACACTGTGACGTCAAAATTGGCGCCAATATTAATTTTAGTACAAGATCCAGTTTATGAAACTTAATAGTCTCATCTATTATTTATTAGTGATAAGAAATGAATGATGATGCAAATTGGTACAATATTATATTATTAATATGAATATTACATATCTATAAGTATTTTCTTTTTAATCACTAATGAATAAAATAACAGATCAGAGTATCTATATATTTCTTCTCCTGGATCTTAGCCTATATGGATTCTATATATATATGGACAGCTCAGTCTTGCCTTTTGCATCAAGCAACAAGCAGTGATTATAATAAAATTTGTGATAGCTGTATAATATTATTGGTAGGTATATGGTACAATATCAAACTGATATTCCTACAACAAATAAAACAAATTATAGGTACCTAATATAAAATTTCGTACAAAAATTTCACTTTATTCATATAGGTATAAAGGTAAAAAATATCTTTTAATTGGACACATTTAAAATACTTTACTAGTACCTACAATCTACAAAGGAATGATTTATAAAAATTTCAACATACAAATAATCTCTTATTTTTCTTAATTTTTACAAATGAGTCTTTAGGTAATCATTAAAAAAATTCTGGTGAAAATAATACACTACAATAAAACAGGGTGAATAGGGATAAAATGGTCCTTAGAAATTATTTAATCATTTCTTTTATAAAAATATTCAATGATACCTACTCTTGTTGTTTATAGTTTCGTATAAAAGATAATAACTGCAAAATTTAACTGACCTTTTTGTTCCTATTCACCCCTTAATCCCTATTCACCCCGTTTCACGTTAATCAACAGCTCTTTTGCTTTATTTTATAATCTCTATTTTTTATTGTTTATATTCTTTCTCAATATACTTAGCGATGGTCTGCAGTTGCATGTTGCTCGTTCCCTCGTAGATGGTGCCAATCTTGGCGTCGCGGAAGAACTTCTCTTGTGGGAAGTCTTTCGTGAAGCCGACTCCACCCATGAAGTCTATGCATTTTGATGTCAGGGTCTGCGCAATTTCTGTAAAAAAAACAAATAATAATTTATTTTTTCATACACCACTAGTTTACAATTCACCTAGATATTTGTGTAGAAAAAGTTTATAGGCCATGGTCACCGCTTCCCATCATGTGCCTAAAGGTATCTTGAAAAACCTTTAGCGATACCCATGGGTACCTAACCCAGCGCTATCTAGCGCAATGAAGCTGAACTACTACTGAATTATTGATTCTACATCGCACAATTAATATTCTTGCGCTGGTATAACAAATTATAAGCTCGCCAAGCGTGTTCACCTTGATTCGATGGCTGATCTTTTATATCTGAGAAACATCCTATCCTGCTCAGTGTTGAATTCCAGTTTTAAAGTCAGAATGGGGGGGGGGGTTAATAAGGCATCTAATTAAACAACAAGTCCTCCATCAAGAGGGAATCCAGAACTGCAGATCCCGTCCCACTGTGTCAATCTCTTCTCCCCCGATGTGACCTTGACCCCATTCCCTCAAGAAGACCTACCTGAAGCAAAGTATTTAGCCATGGCAGCTTCCTTGACGAATTCAAGACCGTTCTCCTTCAACCTAGCAGCGTTATAGGTGAGCAGGCGAGCCGCTTCTAGTTGAGTCTGGAGATGAGCGATCTGGTAGCTGATACCCTAGACAGGAATAGTTTATTGTAATTAACAGTAAAAAGCAGGAAAAAATAATAATTCTAGCCAGCGAGGGGAGACACAAGGACTCAAAAAATTATGATGACAAAAATTCCCCAAGGGGGTTGACCAAAGGAGACGCAAGTGCGAAGGATGGTGAAGAAATCATCATTCTCTGAACCTTTTTCCCAACTCAGTTGGGGTCGGCTTTCCAGTCTAACTGTGATGCGGTTGAACTTCGATGTTTTCCGTGGAGCGACTGCCATCTGACCTCCACAACCAATGGCGATATCGAAGTTCCAAGTTAGCCTGGTTGGACTTTTGTGGGCTCCAACTACCCATAACGACTGCCATAGATGTTTGTATGGCAACCGGGACCGACGGCTTAACGTGCTCTCCGAGGCACTAATAAACCTGCGATAAATACAAACAACTTCGAAAAGTCATTGGTGTGTGCATTGGTGAACCTGGGATCGAACCCGAGACCTCGTCTCAGCAGTCCATTACCCAAACCACTAGGCTACCGCGGTGAAGAAATTTCCTATGGAATTCAGGTAAGAGGCAATATCTATATGGTCTTGTTTACCTGGAAGGAGTATATGTTCTTGCCGAACTGTTTCCTCTCCAGCGTGTAAGGGATGGTGGCGTCCATACAACCCTGGCAAAGTCCGATCATCTGGGACGCGATACCGATGCGACCCTCGTTCAGGAAACCGGCCGCGTATTTGTACCTGTAAAATCGAAGGTTCTAGTCGCAAAATTGACTTCCGTAATGGCAGACATTACGAAATTGACATTTTTTATACCACCTAGGTAGCAGACAACCACACGGCCCACGTAATGGGAAACGGTCACACTCTGTGCGAGGGGAATGCTCTATGGGCCACCTTATACCCTGGCGTCAGAAGACCCTAGATGGCGTACGGTTTGATTCGGTAAGAGTCCGACATAACCTGCCCTAAAAAGGGCGTCCAATTCGCGCTGGAGGGGGTTGGTGGGGGGGTCGTTGAGAGAGTTTCTGCGCTGACAAGGCGGGAGACTAAGAAATCCTGTACGTACCCTTTTCCATATTCTCCAAGGATGTTAGCCTCCGGGACCCTGACGTTATCAAAGTGCACCATGCAGGTACCAGAGGCGCGGATACCGAGTTTGTTTTCTGGTTTGGCCACGGACAGACCAGGGGACTGACGTTCTACGATGAAGCAGGTAATGCCTTTGTAACCCTGGAAGCAGAAGACATTGATTTGAAGTGTCGACTATAAAACAAGCTATTGCATCCTGCAGCCTCAGCATGGCATCTGTAGACATATTTCTTTCTTTCTCTTCAAAGTACAGAGGCAAGGTTAAGCTGAAAGTTTGGTCAAGAAAACACCTTAAAGGTCTTTCACCTTGGATGGATCAGCGTTAGCCATAACAAGGAACACTCCAGCGACGTCTGAGTTCGATATCCACATCTTGGAGCCGTTAATGACGTAATGGTCGCCATCTTTCTTCGCCACGGTCTTGAGGGCGAAGGCGTCGGAGCCCGCGGTGGGTTCTGTGAGGCAGAAACTTCCAGCCTGCAAAAAAGAAACATTTGTTCATCAATATCATTTCATTGAATGAAATTTTAAGCAATTGCATGCTAACTATTTCCAATGATTTTCTGTCCTGGATGATCATTTTTTTCGATCAGAAAATCATTGGAAATATCATTTCAATCAACATAAGTGGGTAAGGTATATGGACTAATGATTTTTTTTTATCGGAAAAAGTGATCATCCAGGACTTGAACCGGTGAGCAATCCCTTACAGGGGGAATATTCTGACCAACTGAGCTACCTGGACCCATTCTAGATGCTAGACTAAATTTTTTCCGATATATTCTACGGCTTAGGGCGGCACCGGTGGATATAGGTATGGACCAAAGACGATAATGATAACTATATCGTCTTTGGTATTACGCAAGCCACGTAAAAGTAGGCCGTATTCATCGGAGATCGGAACGCTGTTTACATAATTATACAACAACTGCATACATAATTATTAGGTACCTACTTGCACAAGTGGCATGCTATCTGTAAAAAGTATGTACCAAAGAATTTGTCCAGTGGGTACCTAAAACAAAAACCTAACCTACTAAATGTTTATATTTTTTGGAATGACTACGGACGGCCACGGATATGGTATAGACGCATATATATTATGCGTCATTCCCCTGGCTGGGGATTTTTGGACGCATATGACACGTATCTTTCAACACGGGTCGGCTAATCTAGTAAAACTGCCATGATCCATCCTATCCTAGATAGGTATAATTTATAAAAAAACAGGTCTGACGAGACAAGAATAATTCTTACAAAAAAAACGAGTTTAACTTGACCAAATTTAAATGGGACCACACGACAAGCACCAGCTTTCAAAAAAAAAAGAATCACAAAAATCAGTTTACCTAGTTGAAAGTTCAGAGATAACACTTAAACACTTGAAATAAGAACCTCCCTTTTTGTAGTCGGTTAAAAGGAATACTTACATATTCAGTACAAAGTTTTGTCAAATACTTCTGTTTCTGTTCCTCCGTACCCAGCTTCATGAAGAGTGAATTGACTAGCGTGTTATGGATATCAACATACGCGGCAACAGCTGGGTCTACCCTCGACAGTTCTTCGACGACCAGCATCATTGTGAGGAAACCGCATCCTGAGCCGGAGTATTCGGTGGGAGTTTCGATACCCATCAGCTGTAAAGTAAAAATTAATAATGGTTAAACGAAGTTAGTCAACTTTTTGACAAGGAAGTTCCTCGGGGAAGCCTTAAGGAGCCAAAGATCTTAATTTGACGTTGGCGATAATGTGGATATGCCTGAAACCTGTACGAATCATCTTCTGTTTTTTTTATAGTCGATACGATTAGACCCGCGATTGACCGCTATCTAACCTGATGATAAGTGATGATGAAGTCAACAATAGAGCACGCTTGCCCCTAAATATTTTGAATTGACTCAAACCTTAGCTTATAGGGCTTAGTGTTGTCACAGAATACATAATAGTACCTACTGTGTTGTTTTCATTTTTTCCAATCCACATTAATTAAAAAGATAAACGTTACCTAGATAAAACTACCTACATTCCTACACATACCTATCTAATTGAATTGAATTGATAATGAAATACATGATAACAAGTATACGTAGATACATGTAGGTATGTCGGTCATTATAATGAGCTGTCCCATTACATGTGCTGTTTCATTTTTAAGGCAGAAAAAGCATGAGTTTAGAGTGAATGCAGTTGAGCTACGGTTATTGCGAAGTATATATTAAGTATAAGTGTACGGCATCTAACGTGGCCAGATCTTGGAGCAGTGTGGGCCCCACTTCTTCAAAACCTTGCCAAGTTAGATGCCGTACACTATACTTGTTTGTGGCAAAATTCGTCTCCTAGAAACAAGTATAGTGTACGGTATCTAACTTGGCAAGGTTTTGGAGTAGTGGGGCCCACACTACTCCAAAATCTGGCCACGTTAGATGCCGCACACTTATAAGGTTGGTTGATAGGAAGAGGAATACGGATATACGAGAAGGGTGTGGCCTGAAAGAGAATATTGTAACGAGAATAAAATTGAAAAAGGTATGATAACGTGGTTAGGACACGTAAAGCGAATGACACACCATATATTATACCTATGTAAGGCACATGTCAGGCAGGCCGGGGTCGACCTCGCAGAGTATACACTGACCAAATTAATGAGTTACTGAAGGAAGGACAGGTCAAAAGCACTCCGAACCGGCGCGGCGTGCTTGCATGTAGAGGAAAGCGCGTAAAGTATGTAAGGGCAGAAACCAGATGGCGGGCTGTTGTAGATACAACAGCCCGCCATCTGGATTCTGCCCTTACATTTAATTCACGCCTTTATCCCTCGGGGGTAGGCAGATGCCTACCCCCGAGGGATAAAGGCGTGAGTATAATTATGTAGGTATGTAATTTTTTTGCGCGGAACTCTTATTGTTTTTCCAAAATAAAGTTACCTTATGATATTAACATTTTCAATTAACATAAAATGCCAAATGTGCCTACAGAAATTTTCGTTGTAAAATACATATTCATGGCTCGTTAAAAAATAAATAATTTGATGATGAAATAAATAAAACAATTTTATTCTGTCACCATCATCATTTGTGTCTTAGCGTTTTTATTCTGTATGGTTTCAGTAGGTTATTGACCCTGTTATACTATAATATAAGGTGTATTTACTTTAAGGGACCTATACGTAGGTACTGTCAGCATCAAAAGTATTTGAGTACTTTATATAATAATGATCACCAGATCATTCTCAGATCTTGAAGTTTGTTTTACCACTTAGGTGGCAGATAAGCACACGGCTCACCTGATAGGAAGCGGTCATCTTGACCTGTAGACAGTGTAGATGTGTGCAACACCAAGGAATAGTTTTTGTCCGAAGTAATTTACATTTTTTATGAGAATACTGAATAACTACTTATTCTATTAAAACTCTATAATGTACCTACCTTTGTTTAATGAACCGCTGAACCGAATTTGATGAAATTTGGTAGCTATAGGAGTAGATTCGAGAATGAACATAGGCACGCGATACTCGACCTCCACGCGGGCGGAGCCGCGGGCAACAACTAGTTTTTAATAAAAACAATTTTCATTCACATTTTTGGCACTGACTGCACATAAACAGGTTTGTGTGACGTGAACGCCACAGAGCATAAAAAGGTGCTATTGGCGTGATGTTATCTTGTATCAACACGCAAACAAGATAGGTAGGTACTTAAGACGAGCCCATCACAAACAAACATATTATTATTACTTAGTGACACTTAGTGAACTCTATCATACGTAAAACATACATGTTAGATAAAAGTAACTGGGGGGCTAAAAAGGCCACATTTGCTGTTTCATATTGTGTTCATCAAATCCGTCAGTTGACATATTTTGACATATTTTATTATGTAAATTATGTCACCTGACAGATAAGATGATCATATTATGAAACGTCCAATGTGGCCTTTTTAGCCCCCCAGTACTCTTATAAATTCAGATTACAATTTTTGGTTTCTCAATGAAATTGAATACCTAATTTAATTTTAACCAAAATTAATTGATCATCTATTTGCAGACGCTGACTATACGTGGTGTGTGTGTGTGTGTGTGTGTGTGTGTGTGTGTGTGTGTGTGTGTGTGTGTGTGTGTGTGTGTGTGTGTGTGAGTATATATTATGTGTAAGGAATGTGTGTGTATGTAAGGGAGGCTGACTGAGGCTAGGGGGCACTTAAGATGGGTGCGGGCCGGAACCTCCACGTGGTGCACCTGGGCAACGTGCAGGCGAGCAGCACCTCCCACTCGCCACGGGAGACGCTGCTGGGGTGGGAGTGGCCCTCTAGAGGGCTGCTCCGAGGCTATCCACGTGTCCCTCTGACTAGCAGATGGCACAGTGGGCAGCGAGCGGGGGGCGAGCTGATTGTCTGCGCACCGACGGTTGGGTGACAGGACGGCCGCCTGTCACCCTACATCCCACCATCGGCGAAGTGGTGCGATGCTCGCCCCATCCCCTCCTTTCGGGGGGTCGAGGGGGCCATCTTAAAACCGTAGATGTCCCGGGGTCAGCTGGGGTGCGAGGGATATGCCCATTGGGTAACCGGTAACTAAGGCCCGAGACGGCGTGCGGTTTTAGTCGGTTCGATCCCGACATAACCAACCCCGTTGGCCAACGCGGGTGGTATCCATGGGGATTTCCGCACGATAAAAATAAAAGGGGGCACTTAAGACAAACACTTACGCCATTGTCAAAGAGCAGCTGTCGTATACCATCGTCGATGCGATGTTCATCTTCCATCTTCTTGACCAGTGGGCCGATCTGTTCTGTTGCCAGTTTTCTAACTGTAATGCAGAAAAGGCACTTACTAATGTGGATATTCGTTAGATACCTTATCTTTTCATGGAGTTGGAGAACGGAACTATTATTTTTTCATAAGAATATCTTCTCCCCATGCAACAAATTGCAATCAAACATTCGACAGTTTTTGAGTCTCCAACAGAAAAAAAACCGCATTAAATTCCTTTTAGTAGTTTTTGCATCCATTGCGAACAAACAGACCAGTATTCCAAAAACAGTTTTTGGAATCCTACCCATTTGTTTTAATATAGTATCTCAAATGTAGGTACAGATAAAAATAGAACAACTCTTTAATTAAATTTTTTTAAACATCTTCGATCATTGTCGTAACGAATTAGCTAATAAACCTAAGAAACCTGGCAAATAGTGGCAAAATTGTGGAATGCAATGTTATTATACCTATCGGTTTAGTAAGTTTTTTGAGTAGTCACAAGCTAAATACGTTTATTTGATCATTCACCGATAACTCCATTGCTTATCATTGGATAAAACAGGGCAATATCAAAGAAGCAAGGCAATCTAACTAAATTTATTTTAAAATGCTATCATAATCGCATCAAAATATTGACATGGTGGATAAGAATTTGATTATGTACTAGAAAAACAACATTGTGATAAAAAATATATTAGGTACCTATTTAAAAGTAATTTGGAAATATCAGGCTACCTTTTTCTTATACGTACGTAGGCCTCTTCTTCAACCTAGCGTTAATCCCAGTCGTATCCAAAGCTTTCACCTCGGAATCTGGGGTCCGCTTTACCAGTCTTAACTGCGGATTTGGCTGGACCTCGATATTTTCCGTGAAGCGACTGCCATCTGACCTTCACAACCCAATGGTGACATTAGGCGATATCGAAGCATTGCAGCTAGACAGTTGTTGTTGGACTTTTTAGGGCTCCAACTACCCGTAACGACTGCCAGAGATGTTTGTATGGCAACCGGGACCGGTTATAGTAGGAATATCCTACTTCCTACTAAATATTATAAATGTGAAAGTTGCGGAGTAGGTATGGATGTTTGTTACTATTTCAAAAAAACTGCTGAAGGGTAAATTGATATTCTTGAATAATATATAGGACACTATTTATCCTTGGAAAAAGTTCCCTTGAAAAGCGAAAATGGGGTCTGAATTCCATGCGGGCGGAGCTGCAGGCAACAGTTACGCTTTGTATTTTTAGCAGGTTTTTATTAACTTCACCTTCCTTCTTCTTTCTATTCTCTATCCTCCTTAAATGCTTTACGGTAGAGTTTGTCGTCCGACCGGAGAGCCAAATCAACCTCAACTACAAGCCATGGTGATTGAGGAACGAGACTGGCGCAGGTTTTCCTCTACGGGTTGAGGGGGTTAGGTGACAGTTGCTTCCATAAGTCAAATTGTAACGAGAAGAAGGAATAAGCGAAACAGCGACTCTCGGTCTATAGCCTCGAAGGCAGCCGGTAATATTGCTAAGATGATGACTTAGAATGTAAAACTGAAAAAAATAATATTCGAAGTTGATTCACATGATGTATTTCAATGGTATAACGACAACATTTTAATATTTTTTATATTGTTATCATAATTAGTGAGATAAGTCAGTTAATGACGTAATTATACATTATCATCGAGGCCAAGGGCCGTCCGACCGCTGGACGGGCCCACGACCCTGAGTCCAACTAAGACAGTCAGACATAAGTTATTATTAGTTATAAGATATTAATTAATTAGCTGAGTTTTTATTTTGTTGTCATAAGAGTAGTAGAAAATTATCAATCTTTAATATCAATAATGAGGTTCAAGAATATCGAGTAGGTATACTAGATCGTAAAACCGTTTGAATCGGGATCAAGAGGTGAATATGGGTGAATAGGGATCAAGGGGTGAATAGGTATCAGGAGGTGAAAAATGCTCAAGGATTGAATAGAGAACAAGGGGTGAATTGGGATCAAGGTATGAATAGAAATATAAAATTATTTTACAAATTCACATTGAATCAGTCCATAGTTTCACTTGAAGGAAAATAATAGCGATATTAATCAGACCATCTTGTTTATATTCACCCTTGGATCCGAAAAGGACTTAATATTTTATAGCTACTAAATGCTTTATCAAGTAGGTAAATATTTACGTAGATATTAAATAAGAATGTTATCTTTGTACTGTTGCCAACTCTGATTTTATTTAATTGTTGCTTTCGTTACTGTGAAGATAATAATGTGTTATTAATTTTGTGATTATCTTAACAGTTGGCAATTACGTCACTGTTCTCTTCGGGTGTGGTTCATTTATGATGTAGTAGAGTGAAAATCCATACTAATATAATGCGAAAGTAACTGTGTCTGTTTGTCTGTTACACTTTAACACCAAACCACTTAAAAGATTTTCATGAAAATTGGTACACACACATGGGCTAAAACTTAGTTTAGTTTTATCACAAAATAGACTTAAAGGGCTTCAAGTAAGGCTGTATAAAAGTTCGTCGTTTTCGAAGATATCGCTATGAAACTTTGTACTATAGAGCTACTCTCGTGGAGGGATGAAATAAGGGATGATATTAGTATTGACGTCCCGTAGGCCGTAACCAACATCTGCGATTGCGGAGCCGCGGGCAAGAGCTTGTATGTTTTATAATAATATAATGTATTCTTAGGTGCCCAAAGTCATCTATGTATAAGTGTTTGACAAGCAGTTAAATTGAACAAAAATTGTGTCAGTCGGAAGCGAAGAGGAGTGGGAGCAATGATCTTGTAACTATAATGTCACGGGTTCAAGTCCCGTCGTGGATTGGAGGTTGACGGTTTGCGATCTAAAATAGTTTTTAAATCAATCTATCTATACCTATACTAATATTATAAAGAAGTAAAGTTTGTGTGTTTGTATATTTGTTAAATTGTCATGGGGTAATCTCGGGATTTAATGAACCGATTTTAAAAATTCTTTCACCAATAGAAAGCCACATTATTGCTTAGTGTCATAGGCTGAATACCATCACGCTACTGCCCAAGGGAGTGGGGCAATAATCATGAATGTGAGCAAATCCGGTAGATTGCCATACATTTTAGGGAAACTGAAAAATTATGGGCATACTTATATGGGTTAAAAAGAGTGCATCATGGTTCGAAATACGCCACGGGCGAAGCCGGGGAGGGCCAGCTAGTACTATTATAAAATTGTAAAGTAGCTGTGTCTGTACCTACATTGGAGATATTTAAAAAAATACTTAATAGTTATATTACCATTATATGAACGATCATGAAAACAGAAATATTTTTTTGGAATTCTTCTCCGTTTGTTCTCGATGGACGCAAAACTACTCAACGGATTTTGATGCGGGTTTTTTGTTTGAAGTCTTGGTCAGACTTTAAATCTTGGACCAGTTTGATCACAATCGGTTGAGTACATGTTGAGTAGAACCGGAGATATAGTCAAAGTAGTGCCGTAGAGTAGAGAAAGTCAGTGTAGTCATAATAACAATGAAAATTCTGATAGAATATCTATTTTCCATTACAAATCTAGCACTTTGGTACTTATTGTAATTTTAGATTTTGACCTTTATAAATTTTAAAACCTAAGCTATTCTGGATTTTAATTTTATTCAAAAAACAAGTGGAATGCGGCCAGTACCTACCTACCTACCTAATTAGAAAATTAATGTTAAGCTTAGCGGACCTACCTATACTTTTCTAGAGGTTGCAACACTGGAAATCGGTAAGCGTAGGGTACCTATATTACCTGTTTTATCTGTGGGAGTAGCAATGAAGTAGTACTATTAGTGTTATTCTGTGCTATTTGTTACTCTGTGGCATCGTAAATATTTTGAACATTTGGCGCCAAAAACCTGCCTTGTTCATTTGTTAAAACGTTAATAAAGGGGGTAGGTATAAATAGGTGGGTAGTACCTTTACGTAGACTGTACCTATAACATACACATGTATAACTATTATACTGTGCTATAACTCAGTGAGCTATACTTACCATTTATGACACAACATACTCTAATAAAATATTCCTATCAGGTGTATGGAATTTGAATCTTCAATTTGGCACAGTGAATGGATGAGTTTGTTGAACTGTGACTTTAGGCATAAAGTATTATTGTTAGTCAAGGTCACCTTGCTTTCAGCACAAGTGACCTTGCGATGAACATAATGCATTATTCAATTAGGTATCTTATGCATATTCAATATCTCATGAATCAAGATATTTATGAAACAGTTAATGTTTTTTTTTTATTCGCCTCCATTAATGTCATTCTCCTCCATAGGTACATTCCTGTCCGATGTCATCTCTTCAGTCACTCCTTATTCTGTTCATTCTTGTCACACCACACATCCATCTTAATATTTCAGCATCTCCGCTACATGCAGTTGTTTTTCATCCGTCGCTTTCAAGGCCAGACATGACGATTCATATAAGACGGCAGGTCTTATAATGGTTTTATAAATTTTTACCTTAAGTTTAAGGGGAAATTGAAGGTCGCATAAATATATCGTTCCTCTGACCAGCCGCCATTTCATCCAAATTGCGTCATTTCTGTGCATCACTGCACGTTCAATTCCCCTATCGGTCTGGATAAGAGAGCCGAGGTATCGGAAATTGGAGCAGACCGGTATTGGTGTTTATAAATTCAAGGCCGTCGCGTCGACGCTTCGTCGGGACCCGCATAACTTCTTTAAATTGACAATTCATTATTCGGTTCTCTTGTGTGACAGACCTTGAAGAGGCCGTCTGGTTTTGTAGCGCTTTCACCACAAAACTAACACTAGATTGGAACAACTGTTTTGGTTGCAAGTCCAAAATATTCCAAAAAAAATAACAAGCGGCCTTTTGTCGAAATGCGGCGCGGCGATGCCACGTGAAGGGAAAGCACTTACGTAGGATGTAGCTAGGATATTTTACTGAAAGGCTTATTTTATAGTTATACATGTTAAACATAATAGCCTAAAACAGCTGTAAACCCAAAAGTAACGGTAGGCTCCGAAAATTGGCACTGTTTACTATGCTGGCAGAATAGCCTTGTTTAGTTTTTAAGCTTCTAATCATACAGGCACTTGTTATACCAGGACGAGTACCCCGGGTGAGATACATAGACCACACACTAAGAGTTCCAAATGTTCCAATCACGTAATTAATCGTTTTGTCATTTCTTCAAAAGGCAAGGTGATCCCAACAGCTATATTTTTAATCGTAGACGAGCAAAAGGCTTGGCAAGATATACTAGCGACGATGGAAACTGATCGAGAGGCAATGGAGGTAGAAATATATATAAAAGAAAAGAAGAAATCGAAGGATGAAGCAGAAAGTGAAAGAATGCGCAAAATTAAAGAAAATGGAGAAAATGGAGAGGCTGGAAAAAGAGTTGGAAGCAAGTTTCCAAGACAATAAAACACAGTTAAGAAACTTGTAAGAGAAGTTTGTAGGAACTGAACAATAGCAACATACCTATTTGAATATAATAAACGATGACCAAGAAGTTAAATTATGAATGTCAAAAGTTTAGTGCTAGAGCGGGTAGTATCCGTGGGGATTTCCGCACGAAAAAAGTACTTATTTAATACCTTTTTCAAGTGTGTGCAGAATTATCATGAACCGCGTTCGTCGTATCGATACTAATAGCGACCTTGGTTGTATAAATACGCGCGGGCGAATTGACCGCGGGGTGTAGTAACGTTTGGCCACCTATAAATTATCTGTGATCTTTGATTGATCAAGCAATCATCATTACCTACCATATAAATGAACATTTTCTTCAAAATAACCAAAAGTAATAAGTAATTCTCGCACAACCAAAAAAAAGTGTATTGTTGCAATCATCATCACACACATCATTTTCTTCCTTCCTTTCGTTCTAGCTTCCTTTTTTTATTTCTTTCTTCCTTGCATTCTTCCTTTTTCCGTTGTTCCCTTATTTCTTTCTTTCAAATCACAACGTCGTGTGTCCTCTGCGGAGCTCCGCGAAGGTAGTCAGAAGGATACTGCGCACATCTTTGTGAAATGTCCAGGACAGATTTTGCATTGCTACAACCTAATACTACTCGGTTATCACTGATCCATGACTGCCACGAGACCCTTTTTTTAATCGTGCGGAAATCCTCAGCGATACCACCCCCGTCAGCCATCGGGGATGGTTATGTCGGGATCGAACTGACTAAAACCGCACGCCGTCTCGGGTCTTAATTACCGGAGTGTAAGGTTACCTAATAGGCATATCCTACATTTTTGTTGACCATGAACTCAAATATTTTCGCTAATGAAATCCGATATTAGTGTCAATGCCCGCATTAAGCAGATGCCAATATAATATATGTACCTGAGTTAGCGGCAATTAATTTGAAGTTACCCTACCTACTTAAACTCGTAAACTTTAAATAAAATACCTACCTATACAATATAATGCAATTGCGATGTAGGTACCTACCTAAGTATAATAAATAATATTGTTATACCTACCTAATTTGGCGCCATTCATAGTTTAGTTTCAAGTAGGGGTGGACATGCCGGGTTTTGAAATTTAACTACACATTTATCCTATTAATTATAGCACGATTTGCTTCGGTTCAGAAATAACTACACCGATAATAACTATACCTACGATAAATATTGCATGGTAGGTATGGCTATCTGAATAACCACTAAGTAGATGATTTATTTACCTACAGTAAAAGAGTCTTAGCTTACTTGTTTCTTTCATCTGAATTTCATCTTCAGTCAGCATAGTTAGAGCACGTTGGGGGCCAACCTCCGAGCTGTAAGTTCTTTGCACTTTGGCCGACACAACAGGAGCACGCCATTGCTCCAAGATCTGAGAAGCAGATTATTTTAGACGCACCAGATTCCAGATTAAATAATTTATGTTTTTATCATGTTGGTATTAATTTGACATTCGAATTCGCGGTATAGTTTTAATAGTTTTAATTTATGCACAGATCATAACTCACCTTACTGCCAACGCGGCGCATCGGAAACATTGTTTTATTTTTTTATTTTTTTATAGTAACACGCGATTGGGTACGGCCACAGCTGCGCTCAGCGGACTCCGAGTCAAACTGGTATTAAGTTTATTATTCTCGTACCCGGTTTGTTATCTCTCTCGCACTAAGATAACGTGTTTCGCCCAATTACTGATGAATAGTAATGTATGGTCGCGTTTACGACTATTACGTATGAATATTATCAGTATTGTTGCCCTTGAGTGTTACAGAATAGTTTTGTTATGCCCCACGCCCCACATGTTCTGTCGTGGCAACCGAGGTAGTTACTACGCATATCTACCAGCCGGTAACTGATTTTTATGCATTTTTATCCACAAGTACCATAGCTATTCATGTGTTTTTATCTACCGAATCCAATGATCTTAATTTAAACTACCTAGATGTGCCCACGACTTGTTTCACATGAGTTTCGATTCATAAGGTTTTAATTTTTTTTAACATACCTATACCTATATCTGCATTCTTGAACCTTATCTATGGGTTCTAGAATACAGATAAGTAGGTATATAATTATATTTACAAGCTAGTTTAGTATGCTTACTTTTGGTGTAATAAGGGGTTCCATCAAAATCTTCGGGACCCTCCCAAGTCCCAAGTCAACCTCACGTGCTAGCCAGTAGGTAGGTACCTACACCTGCTGATTAGGGCAGGCTATGTTTTATTTTTTACGATTAATTACTAAGTTTATAACCATAGCTATAAACTTAGTAAGGTCAGTACGGGGAAGTGTGTCATACTTTTTGCGAAGTTTACTTTGAACATAAAAATCACATATTTTTAGATATAATTTCTAAATCTCGGTGCAAACAAAATATGATATGGTTCATAATTGGCTGAAAACAAAGTGTTTTAGTCAATAATATTCATTAGGAATTAGTTTTTAAGTACTAATTGTAAATGACTATGCTAGACACACTTTCCCAACAAAGTGAGGCAAGTGTGACTACGTCTTTCGTGTACAATAGACAGTTATTTTTAATTTAGAAATGCAGTGTTTAAGCTACTCGATCGTGTGAACGAATCAATTGATGTTAATACTACGTAATGTACTGTGTATGAATCTTTCAAGGTTGTAAAATTTATGAGGTAAGTGTGTCATATTATGTTGGGCAGGGATAGAAAACATTTTTAGGTAAAAGTCATAGCTGATGGATAATCTTCACTTTTATTTAGAGTTTAGTAAAATTAATGTTAATAATATTAAAAGGTACTTATTGAAAGGTAAGTAGGTATTCAAATGAAATATAAAGGTAAATTTTCTTGCTCCTACATTTTTTTTTGTTTCTACAAGAAAATTTATTTTTCATCAATAAAATAAATTTTAGTATCTTGCATAAAAATTAAACAAAGCTAATAAGTAACAAAATCATACAGAAAATATCAACATATTTAAAATTTTACCTTGCTTACTGACTAACACTTTTAGTGTGTAGGTACAGGTACCTACAACCTTCCAGAGATAATTAGTCCAATACAATATAAAATTGTTAACGAAATAAATAATTAAGATTACTGTCTACAAACAAAATTACAAACTATTATACAAACAAAATTATAAACTTTGCCTTAGAAATTATATAATTAATTAAATCAAACTCAATGTTTTTAACCTCTGACTTGGGGCAAGTGTGTCATATAGACACACTTGCCTCATGAAAAGTAGACACACTTTCCCAGTCACTTGATTTAGAGGTTCGATTTTTTGAATGGACGTAATTCTCTCATTTTCAACAATTCCGACAATATTATAGGAGTAATAATAAGTTTAATTAGTATACTAACCACTTATGGGTACAAAATACACTGATTTACACAAAAAACCAAGATTTTTATGGATTCAAATGGGTGATGTGAACTCTAATTCGTCTTACAAAATGTGACATTTTTTAAAATGGCGATAACTTCATAAATGCTTGACCAGTGCCATCTAATTTTAAATTATGTAACTAGATATTGGTTTCCACACAAGAACAGATGGCACTTTCATCAAAAGCTCTAATAGTTTCCGTAATATAAAGGGCAGTTACACTTGCCTCATAGCTACACTTCCCCGCACTGACCTTAATTAACTCGTTAATCCGTTAATCGTTAATTAACGAAGTTAATATTTTGAGTAACGGATTAACTTTTAAGTTAACTTGAAAATATGTTAACGGACTCGTTAATTTCCGGTAAATTTCCCGAAGTCCGTTAATCGTTAATCCAACATGTTCTAAATGTACTTACTGTACATTCGACAACATTAGTGGTTTAGGCGGTGCGTTGATCCGTCAGTCAGTCCTCAGTCAGTCATGTTATTTAGGACAAAGCATTTTATGTGTATAGATGCAATTTTTATCACGTGTTAACGGATTAACAATTAACGTTAACTTACGTTAAATTTTCTGAAAAGGAACGCTTTAACTGTTAACGAAGTTATCTTTTTCAGTAACGGATTAGCGATTAACGAAGTTAACCATTTGATTAACGGTGCCCAGCTATGTTTATAACCCAATAGGTTTTGTCTAGCATACCGTAAGGACGAATATGAATTCAGGCAAAACTGCTGAACGGATCTGGCAGGGAATTAATAAATTTATAGTCGGTTCGGGAACTCGAGAATAACACATAGGCAATAAGCGTTATATAGTAACCTAGGTATACCTATATTATGACATAGGTCACATTGGTTACTTTTAACCCTGGAATAGGTTCCCATGGGAAGCGAGGACAAGAACAGAATTTTACGCAGGTGAAGCCACGGGCAAAAGCTAGATCGTTCTTCCATTCCCTCCATTATTTTATGTCATTCATATTTTGTATGGAACTTTAACGCCTACTACCAAACAAGGAAATTTCTAATGTTCTTGCCTACTACAATAATATGGGCAATATGTTGTATAAGTGTGGTATCTTGGATGGCTTGTTCAGGCGTTTAGTTATTTGAGAATTTAATAATAATTATGTTATTTATGTTCACAGAATAAAAATAATAGTAGGGCAAAAGCTCGATTAAATATTTTTGCAATAAGACTCTCGTCATTGAAATCACACGTAATAACTGTACGCGGCATCTAACGTGGCCACATTTTGGAGTAGTGTGGACCCCACTACTCCAATACCTTGCCAAGTTAGATGCAGTACACTATACTTATTTGTGGCAAAATGCGTCGCCTAGAAACAAGTATAGTGTACAGCATCTAACATGGCAAGGTTTTGGAGTAGTGGGGTCCACACTACTCCAAAATGTGGCCACGTTAGATGCCGCGTACTTATATTTCATTTTATTTACGAACGTCGTCTGCATCACTACCTACTAGGGTGATGAAAATAATCGTCGAGATTTTATATTACGTACCTATGACGGGAACACCGCGGTTCCCAAACCCGAGGGGGCCATCTCGAATCCGGAGATGGCCCGGGTCAAGCCGGGGTATGAAGGAAAAGCTCTTGGGGCCACCTTACACTCTGACGTCAGAAGACCCTAGACGGCGTGTGGTTTTCAGTCGGTAAGAGTCCGACATAGCCTGCCCTGGTCCTAGCCTGGGGTGGGTAGATACCCAACCCAGGCTAGGGCCACTTATTGGCCTTATTGATATCAATCCTCCTTCAATTGATATCAAAATTTTCCTCATATGAGGAAAAGTGTGTAAGGTAACCCAATAAGGCGTTTTCTTTGATACCTGAATGACCTTGGACATTAAACCCCGGAAAGTGGGCACGTCAACGAGCCACCGCGCCAGACATACGGGTGACAGGCCACCGTCCTGTCACCCCCACGTCTGCGCTCGGAGAACTAGTCTGCCCCTATCCTGCCCCTTAGCTGCTCCCAACTGTGCCCTCTGTTAGTCAGACGGACTCTCGAGTGAGTTGGATTCAAAATTAACTGTTGGGCGAGCACGAATTTCTTTCGAATCGAGCTCGCAACGTGTGCGATAGAAATTATATGAGATTCGTACAGTTCCTTTTACGCACGATAGGGGCGCTGTACAAATTTCATACAATTTTTGTCGCACACGTTCGAACTCGATACGAAAAAAAATTCGTGCTCGCCCTACTGGCACATGTTTGTTCCAGGTTCATCTTAACTTATTCAAACCAATCAATCAAACAACTAGATATGAGTGCCATCATCATGATATTCACGATACCACAGATTAGATATATCTAGTTTATACATGCTAAAAGCATCCTATGTATATAACATATGTATAGGTGAATATCTGATTTTTATTTTATTTTTGCACAAAAATTTTGTGGTACTCACATACCTATTTTAAATTTGAAAACTTGAAGTACAGTTAAGTAGATGTGAAATGGTCGTTACTTTCTTTGACCCAGAGGTACCACAGCAACGATTCAAGGTTCATACTACCCAATTTGATACCACCTTACCAAAAAAATCAGCCTTTATACTTTAACGTGTCTGGTAATAATACACGGGCTCCAGTTTGACTTGGATTCCGCTGCGCACAACCGCCGGTGTAGCCAATTGTATGTTAAATATTTAACAAAATATTTATTTATATACAAAAAAAACAATGTCTACATTACGCCGTGTTGGCAGTAAGGTAAGTGGACTCTGCAATATAACGTAGGATTGATTTTAAAAAGTATTTTTTTTTAAATTCGTAGTAGGGGAGAGGTGGCATGAAAGGGACACGTATTGAAAGGGACAATTCAAATAACTTGTAAAATAAAAACAATTTCCAGTCAGCAATATTTTTGTTGTATGGCAACCTTGACGCAAGTTTATTCGCAGCAAACTTCAAACTTCTGTCATTTCAAACATGGCGGATTCATGAGAGTGTTGTTATTGGGATTGAAAAGTATTTTTTCTGTTATAGTTTCGAAACGTCTTATGCAGTGCTGTGAGTTAATTATTTATGTGTGAATCACTTTTTAAGATAGGTTGGGCATCCAAAAATATAAGAACATAAGGTTTGTGAACTTTCATTTAGTATTGTTGATTTTGTGGTTATGTTTTAAATTTTTGTATGATATTTATGAAAGGGACACAACAAACAGTTTTGAATGGGACATCCCCTTCATAATTGTTTCTTTCAAGATTGCTATTTTGCACTAGGTTTCTTATATTATTTTTACTTCTTTTTTAGATTAGAAATGTCACATAAGAAGAGAACGGGTGTCGATGCAAAAAAAAATTAAGAGACAGTCAATAAAAAAACTTTATGGAGGCTGTTGATATGGTATATCTATTAAAAAGTAAGAATATTTTTTGTAGTGCAGTCTAAGTCTAAAAAGAGATATAATTATATTGTTGATTTTTCTTTAATTTTATATAATGTGTTTAATTTCTTGTGAATTAAAAGGAGACTAATTATAAGTGTTTTAAGAAAATGTATCAACATTTTTTAAATTAATTAAACCTGAGAAAAATGTTTATATTGTTGATTTCTGAATAGAATTACATAAAAGTGTTTAAATTATGTTAATTTATTAGATGAAAACAGTAATACTCAATAACGTCAATACATTATTTCCTCAAAATAAGGTACTGTCCCTTTCATAAATAACTACGTCCCTTTCAATACAGTCCATTTATGAAAGGGACAAAAGATACATTTTTTTAAGATGCGAAAATAAATGACTAAGAATTGATTAATGACAATTATTGCATTTTATTTCAGTAGTTTAATAATAAACGTTTCCTATGCGACTCCAACCTTTTCCAAATATTTTCTCAATAAGTTACTAGGACCTCAAAATCAAAAATGTCCCTTTCATGCCACCTCTCCCCTACGTCAGCGCTTTCCATTCGTCCGCGTCCGTTTTAAGTTCGAAATAGAATAAATTTTATCAAGCTATAGGCATGTTTACAGCTTTTAAAGTTTTGATCCCATCATGTAGTTATTTCATCTATTAATTTATTATACAGAATGGAAACATTATGTCATTGTGTGTCCAATGTCCAGGTGTTTATTTTAACAGTTAAAAACTTGACTAGTATACCTAGTTTGAAGTCTGCTTAGCTTAATCTAAAAATTTGCACTGTTGCGTTTCCTATAAAAAAAATATCCTAACTTATTTTTTCGACTTTTTCTTTCAAATCAGCTTATTGCATTAGGCGATATACATATTCGTCTGGACTGATCTGGAACAGCATATACCTAGTTATCAGATTTTGCATGAAGATAAATAAAATAAACACCGCCCCTTGTTGGCTGCACACTGTGCCGCGCCCTCCGTATTTTTTTTTAATCTTTGTTTCTAGACAGGATTTGTTCACAAAGTCTTATGCCTATATGCTCTTATGTTGCCATGTAGGTAAGTTTCCTCATTGTCCTAAATTTTATTGCAATTTTCGTGGGGATACTGATCGGATACTAGTTTTGTTACTAGTTATATCAAACATTTCTACAGATCTTGGAGCAATGGCGAGCACCTATTGTGTCGGTCACAGTACTGAGAACTTACAGCTCGGACCCTGGCCCAAGACGTGCTCCAGCTAGACTGGCTGAAGATTCACTCCAGGTGCAAGAAACTTACCCCCGACCTGCTCTAACTATGCTTACTGAAGATGAACTCCAGATGAAACTAATAAGTAAGATTAAACCTTTTTACGTACTTAGACATAGTCAGTCAAAGTCAAAAATCATTTGGTCTGTTCTGTTTAGACCATTATATGCGGCACTTATAAAAAGTCCATTATTTAAAACTAGAAGCAAATGGACCACCAGTTCGAAACGCGGCCCAGACCTGAGAAGACTCCGGCTAGAAACTCAGCGGGCCTTTTTTTGGTCTATTTACAATAATCGCTTTAGTCTAGATACATAGTTTGAGTGACATAGTTGAGTGAACAGTTAATTTCCAAGCTTCTTTATCATCTAAATAATCTTGAATTTTATAGTACGCTTTTTGGGACTAACTTTTGTGATATATATTTATGTAGGTACCTATCAATTTAACGGAGGCAGAACACGACGGTAGTCGCGACAGTATCTCCCGTCCCTGGTAGTAGTACCTACCTTCCTACCTTCCTGGGGCAGCCCTACAGAAGACCGCGGCCATAATAACCATCGTGTTGTGTTCCCGGCGGTAAGTAGAGTTGCCAGAGCTCACTGGAGAGATTCTGTGCTATCAGCGGAGACACTAAAGTCTCCTTCGTTGTCAGCATAGAAACTCTCTCAACCCCCTTCCTCATCAATCAATCCCCTCCCCTTCAGGGTAAGCAGCGCGACTGTGAAGCACCTAGTGTTGCACACGTCTATAGGCCATGGTGACCGCTTTGCATCAGGTGGGCCGTGTGCTTGTCTGAAAAATAAAAACTGAATTGCTGCAAGCGCATCGTATCGTGGTTAACCGTAGACATATTAATAATCTAAGACCGTAGGGTTGACAACCGTACTGCAGGCACAGAGATAGGGTTGCCAACTTTTTTTCGTAGAAAAAAAGGATATTAGGTCTGAGAAGAATTTTGAACAGTAGGTATTTTAGAAAAATGAACAGTATATTCTTTTTTATTTATTTATTAAATATTTATTATTAAATTTAAAAAAAAATTAGATAAATGTTTTTTTTTTAATTTAGAGTCATTTTTGAAAACCCACAGTAATTTGGATACTTACTGTTTTTTTGTTCAACAGTAAACAGTATAATGTGGTGAAAAACAGTATAATACGTGTTACAACATTATCTAAGTATATTTCATATAAGTTTATTTATTATACTGTTTTTAACAGTATAGTTGGCAACCCTAGACACAGAATACCTTATGCTGCAAGTTTCAGACAGGTAATGAATGAATATGCATAAATTAATCGATTAAGGTACACAGTGCAGTTTGTGTACCTACTCGCAAAGCAAGTTGACCTCAAATACCACGAAATACAATCATTACGTATGTACCTGCATAATATTCTCAAAGCATACCATTTTACATCATCCATTTTGTAGCTAAAGGTAGCACATTTTTTTTAATAGACGATTGGCTCGCGTTTGTCCATTATCTAAGTGGTACCTAAGTGACGATGTGGTCGACGATGGAGCACGCTTGCCTAGAAGCAACCTGTTCACTCTAGACTTAAAGACTCCCAGGTTATAGCTTTCCGGAAACACAGACTCAGGCAGGGCATTCCACTTCTTAGCTATACGCATAATGAATGTATTGCTGAAGCGATTCGTGCGTATTAGCGGAATGTCCACCATATTTATAACGATGGCGCATCGCCGTACGTCTAGTCGTTCGGTGATGAAAAGGGCTTGGAGGTTATACAACCCCAGAGCACATTCCCCGAAGTACAACCGATTACTAGTTAGCAATTCTGCGCCGATGCTCCAGACTTTAGAGTTTAGCCTCGACCAGCGCATCTTTGTTAATAAGCCTCTTGACTCGCCTTTCAATCGCTTGTTTTTTTTGGCGGTCTTATCCATAATCCCGGGCATAAACCAATCTATAAGACGGGTTAATAATACCTAAATGCCTGATAAGTATACGCCTGAAGTTTCCGTCTATTCCCACCTGTTCTGTTGAGTTGTTCTGTTGACAGAACTAGTGGGAATTTTTTTCCCATTAGTTCTGTCCACAGAACAAATGGGAAAGCAATTCCCATCCAGGGTAGAAACCCTTCTTTGCTATTCTCTAAGGACACAGCCTTGTGTTTGATGATAAGGATTAAGGAAGCCGCGGGAAATGACTAGTTTTTAATCTATTATAAGTAGGTAGGTATTTACTATGATTTCCGAGTAATCCATAGTAATCTAAATGAATGCAAGCTTTACAAAACTAGAAGTATCATTCAAATGTCATCACATAGATCAGTGCATCCGTGCATCACATGAACAAGAAAAAGAGAATGGGGGAAAAAGGAAACTCCAAAAAACTCATAAATCGTGAACAATGACAATGTCGTTTTTTACCTACCTACCTACCTACATATTTTTAAATGTATAGTTCAAATTAGGTACTGGCTATTTTCCATGAGTTTTTTTTTATTTTAGCAAATTTCAAATTCAGAATATTCTATTTCCTCGTGTTAGTTTTAACATTTGAACAGGTCAAAAGCTAGAATTATAATAAAAAGTACAGGCAATACAAAATTGTAGGTAAATATGAAAGGTATCAAGAAATCTTTCAGAATTACTCTAAGTATTTCATTTATATTCAGGCTGGCCTCACAAAACCGGCATATCCGCCTTCGACAGAAACTTATCCGTTAATTAGTAGATCTACCGGCTTGCATGTGAGCTTGACTTGGTCCTCAAAAAGTTCCGTGAATGGTTGTAGACCCAACCACTGTAAACCAAAACACGGATGTAAATATACTTTAGTTACTTAATTCAATTTTGGTTGTATATAGTATACTCGTAAGTGAATATTTCAATAAATCATTTCCACAACTTTTTTCGATTTTAAATGTTAATGACTTCCTATGTTCAAACAATAATACAAAAATGAACCCTATTCGAAAAATATGCCTAATAAATACGATAAATACGTGATGATATAAATAAGTACTTAAGTATTCGTATGAATAAATAAAGTGACTAACCGCTACTTACATAATAAGTTAAATATATACCTAGGGTCATTTCGCCTGTTCGCGTCCACTTAGCGCAGTTGGCAAGTTTGACGGAGAAAATAAAAATGTACCAGTACTAATTTCAATTAAAAGTTTATTTAATCTGTTCATAATATTAGTCTAGTTTAAGGTAACCTTTAGTTTTATTCGAAATATCTTGTAGTTTTTTTTCTAAAAATACAAACTTCAGAAATAGGCGATTTACCCAGTTCGCGTCCATAAAATCCAATTTGCGTCCACCTGCTGGACCAGTTTGCGTCCACTGGAAATTTGAATTTTTCACAGGAAATTTGAATTTTTCACTGGAAATTCACATTTGAAAATGTTAAGAAGCCATTTAACAACCTTGTTTTTTACCATCTACTCCTATTTTTCACGCGGAAATCTCTACGGTTACCACCCACCAGTGGGGGCGTTATGTTGGAATCGAACTGATTAAAACCGTACGCCATCTCAGGTTTTCTAACGCCAGGGTGTCGCCACCGCCACCTCAGCCTGCTTCTGCTAGGTTGACAGGTGGCTCCACGCGTCATCCCCAACCCTGCACTCATGGAGGACAAAGTTCGTTGAACGACCTCTGACGCCTGAGTCGCCTGCGCCTGTTGTGGTCGCCTCTCCCAGACCTTTTCCGTCGCCTCCTTCTCGAGCATGACTTACTCGCAAAGTGAGGCAGCGGCATCGCCCACCCGCTCTGCAGCATCGCTGTGAGTCAGACTCTCAGTGAGAGTACTCGCACTTCGAGGGCCACCACGAGGGCTCGCCTCGACACCTCCTACGCCCTGCATTCTGCCAGTGTGTGCATCCCTAAGTTTTAACTTGCATCACATGACATTCAGCCGTTGGCAGGAGCCAACGGCTTCCTGATCAGACACAAGTGATCCCCGAAGTATGTGTTCATGGAGATCACCTGCGTCAGGTGTAACGAGAGGCTCCCGTATGGGCTCTCTAGCCAGTCCTTATGATGGTCACCTACTAAACCTAGCGCAGGTTCTGTGCCCGGTTTCTTTACTCCATCTGGTCTGCGCCCACTGATTTTGTCTTGTCCATATTGTCGTTTTGGGAATAGCATATTTGTCTTACCGATTTCTGCTTCGAATTCACTCGAATTTCACTCAATGCTTTCCTTAAATCGTCTTCTGTGTATGTTCTTTATCCTTCTTTCTTATATTAGCAGTAGGAAATTAATTTTAATAATGGACGCGATTTGTTCTTGTCATTATTCCCTGCAGGTATAGTTTGCGTCCATTGCGGACGCAATCTGGAAGTTCTATAAATTCAGTGTAGTAATTCGCGTCCACCTTATTTTAATTGGTAATTATAAAAAAAAATTGCAAATTCATAATGAATATAATTCCTTTTATCATTATCGACGTCTAGAAACAGCTATGTATTCAAAATACACATAAAACAATAAAAGACTTGCCTTCAAACGCACCGCTGTCCACTACCTTTTTTCTTAAAATTTCGCGGATTCGCGCTCTCTCGTTGAACAGCCGTCACTAACTATTTTTTTACACAGGATTGGTTGGGCGCACAGAACTTTTACCTATGCGTACGTGGCTCTTATACAATGAGGTATTGTTGGTAATGACTTTTCGACTAATTGATGTGTTAGTATACTTAATTTCGAGAGTTTTCAAAGAGAGGTCCGTAAAATGGACGCGAATAGGGCGATGGACGCGAACAGGCGAACTTACCCTACTACATGAAAAACAGCTGAAACAGCAGTAGCCGGTAACGGCCATTTAGACAAAATATTACAAACAATTTATTGTCTTAAGCGCCTGAGTTAAAGATCATAGTCATTTAAATGCTAAGAAAAAGCAGTGCAGCGCTGCGAGACGAGCCGAACCATCTAGCGACCTCTTATTGTAACGAATTCTAGCTGTCGCTGGCCGCTGTTCCTTCAGTGGGAACTGACCCTAAAGGATTATTATAAAAGTAAAGAATGCCAAACCGTATAACAAGAAAACCTCAAAAAATAAAGCTAAAACTAAATAAGTAAACCGAGTACAAATTTCCCATTACAGCAAGGAAATTGGCAACGGAACAGATCGCTCCACTAGTCAAGAAGATGGATGAAGAAAATCGTATCGACGTTAGTGTACGACGGCTGCTCTTTGATAATGGCGTAAGTGTTTGTCTTTACTGTCTATTTATTAGTTGGCCCTTTTTCGTTGGTCACTGTTGGCAATTATTACTTGGAGCCCCGCGTGCTATAGAGCCACTGGTCTCTAAGCAACTAATTTGCGTATAGATTCAAGATAAAACGATTATAACTATTCATTTCAGCTTATGGGTATCGAGACTCCTACTAAATACGCTGGCTCGGGATGCAGTTTCCTCACAATGATGCTTGTTGTCGAAGAACTGTCACGGGTAGACCCAGCTGTTGCCGCGTATGTTGATATCCATAACACGATGGTCAACTCACTCTTCATGAAGTTGGGTACGGAGGAACAGAGGGAGAAGTATTTGACAAAACTTTGTACAGAATACGTAAGTGTTTATTTTTTGGTCACCTTTATTTTTTTTGCTAATATCTAGTGAGATTTGACAGTAGGTACCTGAATTAACGCAATATTAAAGTCATTTCGTCATTTTTGGGACACGAGTATACGGGGCAAGTAAAGACAGGCAATTAATATTATTAAAATATTTGATGAAATAAGATTTCTTTCAGGCCGGAAGTTTTTGCATCACAGAATCCACTGCGGGCTCCGATGCCTTCGCCCTAAAGACTGTGGCCAGGAAAGATGGCGACCATTACGTCATTAACGGCTCCAAGATGTGGATCTCGAACTCAGACGTCGCTGGAGTGTTCCTTGTTATGGCTAATGCTGATCCATCTAAGGTGAAAATAGGCAGTGCAGTAGCATAATTAAGTCTGCTGCATTTCAAAATTTCTTCAATTTACTGTCAGATAAAACAATCATTATTACTGCAAATAATATAAAAACTAGAACGATAATCCGTCTTCTGAATCAATGTTTTCTGCTTTCAGGGTTATAGAGGCATTACCTGCTTCATTGTAGAACGTGAGACCCCTGGTCTTTCTGTGGCTAAACCAGAGAACAAACTCGGTATCCGCGCCTCTGGTACCTGCATGGTGCACTTTGATAACGTCAGGGTCCCGGAGGGTAACATCCTTGGTGGAAAAGGGTACGTATAGTATACCTGATTGTAGGTAGGTATTCATAAAAAAATTGAGTGTTAAGAATCTTTAACACAAAGAATTGGATAAAAAGTAATACTTTGAGGTATTGGACAAAAGCGCGCTAATAGTCCTAACCACAGAACAAAGAAAAATCCTTAGGACTTAATGTTCTGTGGTCCTAACAGTGCATCGAAGCTTCCCTAGCTGGAGTTTGAAATCGCAATCTCTATCACACTACCTCCGCTTCACATAAAAATTTGCAAGTTTATTTTTATATCTTTGAATACGCAGATACAAATACGCGGCTAGTTTCCTGAACGACGGTCGCATCGGCATTGCATCACAAATGATTGGACTCTGCCAGGGCTGCATGGACGCCACCATACCTTACACGCTGGAGAGGAAGCAGTTTGGCAAGAGCATATACTCCTTCCAGGTGAACAAGACCAGTAATATATCGTATCTTACTGGAAGTCACGAATGACATGGCAAATTTCTGTATAAAATCATTTAGGATTCTTCTACACCTAATTCATTTCACGAACTCCGATTTAGGAGTCGAACGCTCTAGCATTACATCATACAGGTCATCAAAATAACATTATCGGGCCCGTCCACACCCAGTTCCTAAGATGGATCAAATATCTCCAAATTCTAGACCACGCCAGTTAATCGCCATTAGGAATATGTTAGAAGGAGGGCAGAAGGGATTAATTAATTGTTTTATCCAGGGTATCAGCTACCAGATCGCTCATCTCCAGACGCAGCTGGAAGCGGCTCGCCTGCTCACCTATAACGCTGCTAGGTTGAAGGAGAACGGTCTTGAGTTCGTCAAGGAAGCTGCCATGGCTAAATACTTTGCTTCAGGTAGGTTTAAGGATTTATTCAAGTTACAATGGCCTATAAAGCTAATGCAAATGTTTATTTACAGAAATTGCGCAGACCCTGACATCAAAATGCATAGACTTCATGGGTGGAGTCGGTTTCACGAAAGACTTCCCACAAGAGAAGTTCTACCGCGATGCCAAGATTGGCACCATCTACGAGGGAACGAGCAACATGCAACTGCAGACTATCGCCAAGATGTTAGAAAAGGAATATAAACAATAGAGATTATAAAAAATATATCTTTAGAGCTGTTAATTAATGTATTATTTTCTAAGGAGTGTAAAATAAATTTAAAAATCAAAAAAGGCAATTGCCTAGTGGTTACTTGCCATTAAAATAAAACTGAAAGAAATAAAACAAATCTTTTACGGGAGCGATTTCCGTCTGCCCCTTAACCTCAAGCGGAAAGCACCAATGCATTGCTCGTCAATTATCAGGTGTACCCACCGGCTTGCAGATAAGCTTGGCTTGGCCCTTGGATCTTTGACCCCAACATAATAATAGATTTTACTTAAGTGCCCATTCAACAAAAAAGGTAGAAACCAATACTACTACTAAAAGTTTCTTTAAATCGGCAATCGGCGAGCATGTTGTAAAATTATTATTGTGAAAGTATAGGATTTCCTTTTATTTAATTTACCATGTTTGTTTAAGCGATTTGAGCCTTACAATTGACTCTATCGATTGATGCCATAAAAGTTCAAGATGTTATTTTGCCGGATTTTAGCAGGTTCAATGACCGATCTTTGAATGCAGATTTATTTCTTTTCAAAAATGAAAATTTGTTGTCTTCAGTTTTTAAATGACTTTCCCCTAGATTATTTTTTATTTTTCTTCTTTCTTCATCTTTCAATAGTCCAAGATGCCCCAGTGTCCCCATACCATCAATGATCTAAACTCTATTTTTTATGCCATAATCGTCTTGGTTACAATGGTTAACTGGCCAACTGGGTGAAATATTATGTGGGACTGAAAACTGTCTTTAGATGCCGAGGTGTAAAGTAGCCCATGAAGCATTTCTCTCACATACCGGCAAGATCATTTTGCGGTTGCCCCTATACGTAATTTAGTTTGCAATGGACGAACGGTGTAGAAACCTCAAGAAACATTACTAAGACTAATATTTTTATATGTATTTTACGGTACATATCGACGCTGGAAAGGCAACCTTGCTTATGCGCCAAATTCACGAATATGAGTTATATATATCATTAGAATCGCCTGATTTTTCTCTATCCGTTGATCTCGGTTTCATCCAATTCTGACCATTTTTGATGGTCAATAAGCCATCTGTGATTCCGATTTTTCAGGTTAATAAGCGCACAATTTTAGCTCTTTTTAGAAAATTTGTCTCTTAAGCTACACATAATTTTGTTAGATTATAGGTTAAGCAATATCTCTTTTCCAAGATATTACGTATATATTTACATAAGAAACTTTGCTTCGCCATGGACCATTGCATTGTTTTGACATCAGAAAATTAGCCGCGCTAAAGTTTCTCAAGATATGGGACTTCAGCAATTTATCTCCGCCGCGTCTAAAGCATTATCTGCATATAAGCAATTTTATCGAAAAAATTAAACTATGCTATTGGGATATAAGCAATTTAGCTTGGACTAGAATATTTTTAAAGTAGCTCATAAGCAAGTTTACTCCACTGTACATTTTAAAAGAAATCATTGTAAGATATTTTTTGCTTTCATTTACTTTCCACTTTATGGTCACTTACAACGCACTTCCGTACATATCAATACACGACGAACGGCGCTTAAGCTACATTTGTTTTAATGCAATGTTGCATCAGACACCGACATTATCAATAGACGCGGCTGCGCACGGGCGCATCAGTCACTCGCGTCTAGTTGACTCGGTTGTTACATGGCTTTCGATCCATAACAGCTTGCCAAAAATTCATTCTAGCCTGGCTAGGTTGTGATCACCAGCACTTTCGATCTTCTGAAGGATTATTATAAAAAGCTGATTAGGGAGGACTATTATGTTGTGAATAAAATGAATGATTTAAAAATAAAAAACCTGACTGCTGTTGAAAAGACTGAAACAAGTTTTATAGCAGGCGGTACCCATTTGAAAATCATAAACTTAAAGGAAATTAGTGGGTACCACCTGCTATCAAACTTGTTTTAGTGTTTTCAACTGCAGTTGAGTTTTTTTTTATTTCTTAATCATTTATTTTTTAGAAGACTAATGTCAAATTTTGTTGTTCTTTTATTTATGTAAATCCTTGAATATGCTTACCTATAAGAAACATTATCTAAGCCACGATTTGAGGTCAGTTAGAGGTTCAGAATTTTTGGCAAACAATTTTTTTATGGTTTGATGCATATCACTGAATTATGCCGTCGTTTTTTTCGAATGACTGACGAGTTAAGACATTTTGCTCTGATATTAATTACATACTTTTGGTCCATAAGCAATAAGTGCAGCAAAATTATCAGCTGAACCATGGCCTATAAGAAAATTAGCCTTGCCTGAGGTCTGGACATTTATTGCTTAAGCGACAACTAATTTTGTCCCCTGACGTTTTTTAAGTAATATTTTATAGTGAATCTGTGACAAATCCTTTTTTAAATAGTCATGCCAATTTTCAGGCCATTCTGATTAAAATCATATGATTTACGAATTTTTTTCAAAATTTTCAAACTTTGAATCGCTCTCCTGTAAAGTTGCTAAATGGCACATAAGCAAGGTTGCCTTTCCAGCGTCGATATCACTACAAATTATTATTAAACGCTGCTAGATTTTCTCAAACAGATAGAAAAATGGAACTGCCGCTAAGAGTTTAAATCTTACCCAACCGCCGAAGAAAAGAGGGTAATGTTTTTGAAAAATTGATTTTAACTTGATTTCGATAACTAGGTATTTTATGTCTCGTCTGGGAATCACGATAATTTATTTATATTAACTATAGGAATATTGCGTCCAACGGAACGGATCCGTTATCCATAGTGATTTCCGGACATCGTTATTTTGTTGGTACAACTGATTTCTAGAATCATGAAGAAACTGTCAAATATGTTGCCATTTACAAGAAATTAACACATATATCGGGTAACTTTTTGAGTAAAAGACAGAGGCTATAATAATGATCATAATAGAATATGTACAATTTTTACTTTTTTTATTAAGCCTTTACAAAAAAGAATAGGATGATAATGACGTTTTATATTGGCTTGAGATATATTTGATATTTTGGCAAAAACTACTCAGTTTTCATAAAAATGGCAAATACATTAACTTTTAATGCTTTACTTACTATTATCACAATGCAAAAACAGAAGTGTAACGATAAAGAATATTCATTAAAGCACTCTGTCTGCTTTATTCATTTTATATTGTAGAACATGATGTTATTGTGTAGCAATTTTTAAATTACTTTGCTATCTTCATAATAATTCAATATCTACACAGAGTTCCTACATAAAACGAAAAAACTTTTAAATGGAGTAACTTATCAAAAATGTGGCAACACTTTGACCGTCTGTCAATAATGGTACGCTTCGATTCTTGCGCGACTTTTCTCGAAATTTGTGTTTTAGGTGCCATCTGAACACTCGCACGCGATTTATTGGTTAGCTTATTGTGTATTGAATCTAACGTAAGTCTGAGAAGCTCTTTTTTTGAGTGCTTCGTGTCATCAACTTTTTCTTTCGTGATTACGTCTCGAGATTTGCGTGAACTTCACGAAATTATAATTCCTAAGACCGTGTGCTCATCAACAGACAGAAATAATGGCTAAATGGGGTGAAGGTGATCCTAGATGGATCGTGGAGGAGCGACCGGACGCAACAAATGTTAACAATTGGCATTGGACGGAGAAAAATGCAGGCCCATGGTCGAGGGAACGACTAAAAGAACTCCTTACTGATTTTAAAATATCCAAAAATGGTGTGGACTGTAAAGTTACGGAGGTGGAGAAGCTGGACGGCGAAGCGTCGGCTAATAATAGGAAAGGAAAGTTAATATTTTTTTATGAATGGGATATCAAGTTGAAGTGGGAAGGAATACTCGCCGGTGGTCACGATTCAGTCAAAGGAGAAGTCCAAATACCGAATTTATCAGAGGAGAATGACATTAAGGAAGTAGATGTGAGTATAATTATATTAACTTAATTTGATCCATTCAGTTCTGTTACCATGATGACTTTCATAAATCATTTGATTGGTATAACCTAATTTAGGCTAAGACTACGTTCTGAGCAAAAAACCTGGCTTTACTTTCTTATAGGAGTGTGTAGACCCCCGCCTGTGAAGGAAAACGCACGGAAGCCCCCCCATTTTTTCATATTCTAACCTAAATTTCGCCTAAAACAAGCAAGTATGCAGCAGACATGGTGGCTTACGTTAGCCACCTACGAGTGACTAAGTTAAATTTTATGCATATTTTATTATATTACGTATTGATGTATATAACATTTTTAACACCCCGACTCGGATAGATTAGGTTAGAAGGCTAGCCTTAAATAAGCTCATGTAATTAACACAGGGATGGAAAAAAATAAGTTTAAATTAGTGTAAGTAATATTGTATAAAAGTTTTAATGACTGTCAAGCAAGCTCTTGAAGTTTATAATGACAGAAGTAGATGGCAGACTATTGTCTCTGCCTACCCCAGAGGAAAAAAGGCAACAGTATTATATGACATAATACTGTTGCCTTATACAACATTACTTACATATGCAAGTGGTACCTAAATGTATGTAATGGTGAATGTGGGCAAGATATTAGTTTAACCACAGTTAGATAACAATGATTGTGGTTTTATATAGATAACAAATTCTCCATACTATATGCATATAAAATAAATGACGTAAATATAACCTTGTTTAGAATTATAAGCAAACTTACAAAAAAATTAAATATATTGCACTCCTAAAAAGGAATTCCTTTTAAAAAGTAATTTTATAACATGTGCATAACCCATCTCTAAACTTATTAATTCACAAATAAATCCCATATTCCTCATATAGGTAATCCAATTTATAATGGCAAATCTGAAGTCATTAATACAGTTAATTTAATAAAAGGAAAATGCCATTTTTGACATGTCATCGTACATTCTCTATGTACAACAAAAGGCATATTAGGCCACTAATAAACCTGTTTTATAGGCAAAACAGGTTCAAATTCAGGGCAAATCATTTATAAATTTGTATAGGTATTGATTTTAATTGCTAGATGGGATGTTCGCTGCATAATAATAATAACATACGACAATAAAAACACTCTAAGGACAAAACCAGTAAATAAAGAAAATGAAAAAATACTTTATAATCCCGTTTAATTTTCAGATCTCAGTGACAATCAAAGGCAGCGGTGAAGAGGCACAAAGAGTGAAGGCCTTCATGCACAATGTAGGCCGTGACGAAATCCGCAAACAACTCAGCGAATACATTCGTAGTCTCAAAGAAGAATTCTCTAAAGGCCTAATTTTGCCTAAGAAAGGAGAAACCAGTGTCAAACCGGATAACGTATCAATGATCACCAGCGGTTTCAACAAGAAGATTTGTATGGATCCCGTTATATCTCCTAAGAAGCAACAGGTTGGATGTAAACTAGACACGCAAGCGATTGAAATCTCGGAGAAGTTTCAATGTCGTGCACAGGAGTTTTATGACGCACTTACTCGAATAGAAATGGTCACAGCATTCACACAGGTATGTTTGAGATAATTTTTTGAACTCATTACTAACTACTAAGAACACTTATTTGGTCGTTAAAGATGATGGGCTCCAGGGCCTATTGGCAAAGTGACGTTACACTCAAACACTTCGAAGAAAATTGTCAAACGTCTAAAATGTATGGGAGTGGCATTAAAGAAAGTAAGAAAATATTTATTCGAGAACACAAAACATACAGAGGATTATTTGTCTATATGTTACATTTAACAAACAATACATACATACAAATCACGCCTTTCCCCATCGGGGTAGGCAGAGACAACATTTTTCCACTTGCTACGATTTTGGCATATATGCATTAACATTGCAATAAACAATGCCACTTCCATTTATTTCAGACGTTTGACAATTTACTTCAATGCGATTTTACTTGTAGAATGTCAAGTTGTCTAGAGTCCCAGTTCTGCATAAAAAAGAGTTATCTTTATAGAGTTTGGTTGTGGTGTTTACGTAGTAATAGATTGCTTAAATAGCGTTTTAACTAACATACAGGTGCATATTTAAAATTCTTATATGTAAATTGAATATTTAGGGCTTGTTTACACGAATATTCCACATTTTAATAATATAGAATAGTGAGAAAGATGTTACAATTATTTTTTTATAGGAGTTATGTCTTTCGCCATAAGGGATTATTTTCATCAAAAATAAAATAACTATTTCTGAAAAGCCCTAACTATATTATCTAAGGCTTATAAGAATATTATAAATTTTTGTTAGAAAATAGCCTTATTAGAGGGGCTTGTTTGCATACTATTAAATTTATATTTAGCCTATAAGCCATTTCTCAAAGTTCCTCACTAATAATCTAAGCCAAAGGCTTATGAGAATATGTTATTGTTAGTACTTATAAATAGTCACCTAGAGCAGGGGCAGCCATTTTTAAACTCAGTATATTATGATATTATGGTTGACATGAGGGCTATATGAGATTATAATTATTATTAATACTTAGAACAAAATAACTTTTTTTTTAAAGCCCTTACAGATAAATTTTATGACAAGGGCTTTTGAGTATAATTATTAATATTTGGTACAAAATAGTCATTTTTAAAATTTATGTGTGCCCAGGTGTAAGATACCGAGATTATCCCTTACAATTTAACAAATACACAAACTTTACCTCTTTATAATATTAGTATAGATTATTTTATGTTGTTTGATAATGAGTTATTTATGTTAATGATTTTATGCAGAGGAAATTATATAGGTATTATGTATTTTTAGTATAATTTATTAATTATGTATAAATCTGTATACATACATAATTATTGTTGTTGTCATATATGTAGTAACAATTGTTAATGAAATTAATAAATGTTATTAATGTTTATTTGTATTTCATTTATATATCCATATAAAAATTGCTGGCACAAAAAACAAAATGGCACCTAATTTTGTTAGTTGAAACGCATAGTACTAATTTCACATTTAAATCTATGCTAATATTACAAAGCTGAAAAGTTTGTTTGCTTGAACGCACTAATCTCGGGAACTACTGGTCCAATTTAAAAAATTGTGTTCATGTTGAATATCCCATTTATCTAGTAAGGACTACTAGCTGTTGCCCGCGGCTCCGCCCGCGTGGATGTTGCGTGGATGTCGGTTATCGCGACCAAACATAGCCTATGTTCAGGAGTAGATTAGACCTTGAGAGGTCTAATCTACTCCTATACCAAATTTCATCAAAATCGGTTCAGCGGTTCAGGCGTGAAAGCGTAACAGACAGACAGACAGACAGTTACTTTCGCATTTATAATATTAGTATGGATAGCCACGCCACACTACCAAGGCGACCGTAGCAGTGATTATTATTTAAATTAACTTACCATAGGTACATTATTGTAAACTGCAAATCTCGCGAGATTGGAGCTCAAGCGTGATCTCGCGAGTTAATATTAATACTGCGAGATCTTGCCTACTTAGAGATCTCGCGAGATTGGCAGTCTTGTGTTTTTTTGCAAAAAATCACATCCTACTTCCTTCATACTAATATTATAAAATCAATCATCCTCGCTAAAAATAGCCGAGATCTCGTGAGAACGAGATTGCATTCCCTAGTCAATCGGGTTCAATTCCTGGTTTAACACTACCAATGTGAACCTACTCACACAAGCTATTTAGCTTAGCTGGAGGGGTTAGTAGCTATTAGTAATAATTTCGGTTACTATATAAGTAATGTCATTTATTAAAAAATCAAGGATTCGAAAGGGTTTAGGGTCAGCAGCGCGACTGTGACGCCCTTGGTTTTGTACACGTCCATAGGCCACGGTGACCGCTTCCCATCAGGTGAGCCGTGTGCTTGTCTGCCACCTATGTGGTATAAAAAATCGTGATTAAGCAATATTAGTTCGAACTAAGTGTATGGACAGTACTGAAACTGTGAAATACTTTTAAAATTAACCAACATGTTATATTCCAGGGTCACGTTAAAATGGAAACAGAAAAAGGTGGGAAATTTGCTTTGTTTGGTGGCAACATCACCGGAGAGTTCAGAGAGCTGGTGCCTCCCAAGAAGATAGTACAGTACTGGAGATACAAACAATGGCCCGAGCAGCACTTCTCCGAAGTCACCTTCAATATTGAAGAAAAGGTAAGAAGAAAGGAAGAAAGATTTAATCCTATACGGATACAAGACGTACATGGCAAAAAAAAAACATTTTACATAAAAAAAAAAAATGGAGACACCGTGGTTCCCAAATCCCAAAGGGCCTCTTGAAGCCGGAGATCCTGGGTCAGTGGGGGTGAGAGGGAAATGTCTCTTTGGTCATTGTACTCTCGGGTAACTGAAGACCCGACACGGCGTGCAATTTTGGGCGAGGTTGGGTCCTGAAGGTCTAAGTCAAAGTCAAAAATAATTTATTCTGTAAAAACCATTAAACGCGGCACTTACAAAACGTCACAATTAAAAATATTTAAATCAATCAATCAATCATTTATTTTGCTAAACATGGATACAAAATATAAAACTAGTAAGCAAAATGGCGGCTACAATATGGGGTTCTTCAAGAAGGGCATTAGAAGGTTTTTGCAGGGTCGGCAGCGCGAGTGTGACGCCCCTGGTATTGCACGCGTCCATAGGCCACGGTAACCGCTTTCCATCAGTGTGGGCCGTGTGCTTGACTGACACCTAGTGGTATAAAAAAAAATGGGCTGCCGGTTCGAAACGCGGCCCAGACCTGAGAAGACTCCAGCAAGAAATTCAGCGGGTCTTGGTCGAACCTCTATACTCTGGTGTACTGGTTCACAAGGTGAAGTTGTCCGTCGTGTTGCAGGATGACCACACGCTGGTGACGGTGAAGCAGGAGCTGGTCCCCACGGCCGAGGTGGAGCAGACGCGCGCCAACTGGCGCCGCTACTACTTCGACAGCATCAAGCGCGCCTTCGGCTTCGGCGCTTTCCTCTGATCGCGCGGTACATACTAGGTACGTGTTTTTTATTTTTTATTTATTTATTTATTTATCTCATACATACTTAGTCATTACAGGCAAACCTAATGCGACAGAGTAGCACAATAATAATAATAATTTAGTGATAAAGTTTAATACCTACTTGTTCATAATGTTATCTTGTTACTATAAATACATATTTCGATTTTGCATAGAACTTGGCACTCATTTAGATCTCCATTCTTTTTGCGGCGGAGCCCATAGCCAAGCATACTTTTTGTATTGAACTTGGTTGTCCTTTTTTACATTTATGTTTTTGGTGGGATATTATAGTTCAACCATTTCGTAGCTAAGCTGATAGCCAATCTCAACTGAACTAACATTTTTGGAAAATAATGGTATAATGTACTAAACCAGGATTATTTCTCTTTCCAGGTTCAATTTTACTTATAACGTGAATTATTTGCTGAGTGCTGCACCTTTGGGACAAGTATTGTAAATGCAAGATGTTTTTTCTTAATTGTAAATTTAATATTGCATCTGTGATGTTTAATAACTTATGCTGATTAATAAACGCGCTGGTTGCGGACGGGAATTCAGAACTGCACTTATAAAAATGTTACTATTATAATAAATCAATGGGATATCTAAAATCTACTATTAAAATTTATGGTGTTGCCAGTTGAGAAGAAAAATTAATGGTATGGTAATTTTTTGTAATTTAGTAAATATCATAAAATCGTTATTTTATGAGTTACAGGGGTTATGTAGATGTTGTCTCTACAAACTATTGGTATTATATAATAATAATATGTAAATCATACCTATATTTAATTTTTGAAACATATTTATGTCATAAATTATGAAATAAATAATTGATTTATACAAAAACATGTAGGTTTAAGGGGTCCCACTTGCATTTTCCTAAATAAACACAGACGGTTCCTGGGAGAAGCGGTGAACTAGAAACCTTCCACCCAGTCCAGTCCTGCATGTCTGCTTTTTCCAATTTATCAAGAATGTTCTGAATTCGCGTCCGTCTCAACACTTAGTATTGACAAATTAAGAATCTTGTTAGCTATTACTATTTTAGAGCAATAATTAGCCGACAACACAGATAGTTAAAAAAAAAAGTATACTTCTACAATTCGTAGTTTAATCCGAGTTTAATTGAAATTCTCCTGAAAACAGGGACAGGAGATGAAATTAATCTAAATCACTTTAAAAATCATAGAATCTAAAAAAAACGGTTCAAAAAATTTTCGCCCGAAACTTTTTTTTTTTTTTCATTTCTATCGCCCATTTTCGTTTTCGGGAGTGTTTCCATAACACCCTGTTATTATATTCATTTTTGCCTTGATATTAAGGCGGGTACATAGCATAAGTGACTCAAATACACCAATTAGAATTAACCTTTAGTCTCATTGCCTTACTTTATCAAACAAAATACCTCATGAATGTGGTAGAAAAAAACAATATAAAGTCCGAAGTCCGACTTACAATTTGTAGATCGCTCTCTCTGTCGTACAACAGACTGACAGTCTGAAACGATTATAATCAAGCTATCAAGATTTCAATTCTGTTATTTTGTGTCAAAGCAAACACTGTCTGTTTAGACTTTATTGTTATGCGATTAAAGTCTAAAATGAAAATGCATTTTGCAGAGTGAATGAAAAGGTGTAATGAATTAGCATTGAATTTTAGACTTCAACTGTATACGGATAAAGTCCACAATTAAATGGCATTTTTTAGTGTCATTGGCATTTTCTAACCGAAATGCCGGGATCTATACATACTTACGTATGATGGTCATTGTGATTTCGCTAACGGAATAAAAGATAATATTAGATTATCTGTGTTGTCTTAACATTTAATTCTGCTTATTTTTGTAAGTAGCTGATTTGTGTGTAAACACATCTTTTTTTAATTTATGGAATCTTCCAATAAATTATATTAGATATATGTATGAGTTTCATTTATTAAATCCGAGGATAGTCATTTTGAGGAAGTATTAAGATATTCAATTCGAGGAAGTATGTACGTACTTGAAAAAAGAGTTCAACTTAAAGTTCGGCCGATGAGAGAATGCGATCCTGACAGGTTGTACTAGGTACAAATTATTTAGGTATTGTACGTAACTAGTCATTACGAATTGACATGTGTCGGGATCGCATTCTCTCAACGGCCAAACTGTAGTATAATATAATATATGACGTCCGTACAAGTCGCCGTCAGAAGTTGCCGAACACAGCTGATGATAACTTCTGAGTGCGATTGTATTTCTGCTATAATGAACCGATTCAAACCATATAATATCCGATTCAAATGACGCATATATACGTCATGGAAACTTTCTGACGCATATATGCGTCATCGGTCCGGCATCGGTTAACAAGCGGAATCTTTGAAGGCTATTAGATTAAAAATAATTATCAATCAATGACACAAATCGACGGCCATTTTATTTAAAATGTATACCTACAACGCAAAATAGTTTTATCAGAAGCTGTGTTGACCCGAGATATGCGCGCGGTTTTATCTCAATTATGGTCATTTGTTCTTGAATCTTCCTTTGAATATGAAGTTACTGTGGCTATTTTGCATTTTCACACTGGTAAGATTGTTTATTTTGTTTATAATCGGTTCATAATTATAGGTGTTCATTGCCCTAATAAAATCTACGTGGAATAAGCCGACCGCACCTGACAAGACTCTGGCGCAGGTTTTCCTCTCCAAATTATGGGGCCAGTTGGCAAATGGCAATTATACGCACGCTCTCATAAAAGTCAAAATAAATCCTAATCGGGATAGTGGAAGACCGATCCCCGGGTATGAGGTAGTCGGTGCCCAGGGTTTCAAAGTATGAGCTTTGAATACCGGGGCTGTTGCTAACACTGTTAATGATGAATAATAAAATGTTAATATAAGGGTCGGTTCACATATAACGGAGGATCCGTGGCGTATTATCAGTCGCGTAACGCCAGAATAGACAAATGTTAGGCGGCAGTGTAGACGCTGTACGCTCGACGCACTAACGTATCATCGGTTGAGTGTGAACGGTCGAGTTTTTTTCTATACATTTGTCTGCTCTGGCCTCAGACCAATAAAAAAGTATAGACGGAGCCATTGTGAACAATAGCGACGAAATAAGTGAAGCTTCTTGTGCAAAAGTCAAAACGTCACACGCTGACAATAGCTCTTCGGCCGGCTACCCAAATACTACCGAACCGAACGTCCGTCATAAGATTACCGAATCGTCATAATTATGTTGGTGGGCTTCAAAAAAAATGTGCAACACTCCGTCTATACTTTTTTATTGGTCTGAGGTTCTGGCGTTACGCGACGGATCCTCCGTTATTTATGTGAACCGACCCTAAATAAAATAAGTTTTTACCCGGTTGTTTATAAAATTTTATTGTTGTTAATAATACCTAAACGATACGTCACATGCTGATGTTCAATATAAAAACATTCGTATTTTTCTTTTGGCAATCGCATTTTTTTTGTGGGGTCGCATAGGTCACTATTGTGTCTTCAGTACCTACCTAAGTTTTATGGCTGCTGCACACGTTGGGCCAAAGGTATATATTCTATCGCTAACTATCACGTTAATAGTGACCGGTGGGGCGAGCACGAATTTTCTTTCGTATCTAGTTCGTAACGTGTGCGACAAAAATGTATGAAATTTGTACAGCGTGTTAAAAGGTTCGCACATTCATGCGTAAAAGGAACTGTACAAATCTCATATAATTTCTATTGCACACGTTACGAACTCGATTCGAAAGAAAATTCGTGCTCGCCCCACGGTTTTAATTCGACACGTCGCGTTGAGAAGTGATAGGTGATAGCCTCGCCGACAGTGTGAAGTGGTTTGCCTTTAGCAGTATCGAGGCCCTGTTTGCTCCCTGAAATATTGTTTGAATGCACACGTGTAAAAAACGACTATGCCTATTCTAATCAATTTTATTGCTCAACTAGCTGTGCCCGCGACTTCGTCCGCGTGGAATGTAATAAAAAAGTAGCCTAAGTTACTCCTTATTACATAAGCTATCTGCCAGTGAAAGTCCCGTCCAAATCGGTCCAGCCGTTCCAGAGATTAGCCGGAACAAACAGACAGACAGACAGAAAAAATTTTAAAAATATATATTTTGGTATGTGTACCGTATATACATTCATATGCATGTAGTAGAAAGCGGTTATTTTAATATTACAAACAGACACTCCAATTTTATTTATTTGTATAGATGATTGTGAGGGGAATGTACATCCTATCTTTAAAAGTAACTAGGTCGGTAGGGACGCTGAGTACACAATTCCGAACGGTTTGGTTTACAGATAAATTATACTATTGTGGTTTGTATTAATAAGGTATAATCCGAGAGGCAACGAACCCCTCACTCCCACTGAGTTCTCATCCACTACCCCCAAACCCCTCCTCCCTCCAGGATCGGCAGTGCGAGTGTAACGCCCCTGGTGTTGCACACGTGTATAGGCGAGTAATAATAGAGGCCAGTAACCGCTTCCTCAGATCAGATAGGCCGTGTGCTTGTTGCCACCTAAGTGGTATAAAAAAAACTTAGGCTCAAGTTGCTTGACACGACTGATACATGAGATAGGTATATTTACTTAGTCTATAAGGTCCTAACCTAAAATGATTCATAATAAAGATACCCAGCAACTACACAGTTGCACGTAGCACGGTTGCATTGTAGACTCACGTGTCAAATATGCAACTGTGTCGTTTGTTGTTATGTTGGTTATAAATACCTATCAATAGGTACCTACTTCTTGGCAAAAATCTTGAACAAAATTAAAAAATTGCGCGCATGTATTTGCCGATAACCTCATAGTAGGTAACACGTGATAGATTTTTCTGTTTCACACGTGCTTCGTGGGTTAAGCTCCGCTGGGCCTCTGCTCCTGTCTGCCTTCTGGCATAGACCCAAAAAGTGCTGGCTCGGCATCGTCTACTGCCAGGGATGCCCAAAACTGTATGTACCTACTTGAGAAGTAAAAGCGCACCCTGAGCACTGGGGATGCAACCGGAACTAATGCGAAGATGACTATTATTTCGCGTAGCAGTGCATTCGATAAAATATCAACTCAGGATTTTAAATAACAGTGATAAAAGGAGCCTTCAAAGTTCGACGGGTATCCGCACTTCGTGCAAATTGTACTATGTATTGCATGGAATAACGCCCGCGTGCGTGCTTGCACATGCATAGGCAGCGGACTGTCCCAATATTTCTCGCAGCCAAGGGTAACAGCGAATACAAGTATCATAAATTTATTATTGAAACCGGCAAATAAGGTCTCATCTAATTTTTTTCAGGTATACGGAGGCCGTGATGATTTTGGTACTTCTTACTTGAAGAACTCACGTTTGGTAAGATTTCGTCACAATATTAATGATTTATTTCTGTGCTACATTGTTGCATGTTTATGTTTCATTTTAATCTGCAAGTAGGTACATAGGTAATGTACAATATTGCGGACCTTAGCTATCAATAACAGCCAGCCTCATTTTCAAATATAGACATAATTATATGACGGGGCCTTACGCCATCTCTTTAATACTCAAACAAGCATTATGGTTTGCTCCATAAAGTTGTAACTAAGGAATATAAATCTAGGGAAAGATCTCACAATACCGTATATGTTTAACTTAATTCAAAATGCGATAGGCTAAGTATTTACTGACATTTGCTTTATACTCTCTATTGTAAAAAACCCTTTATTGTAGAGTTTATCGTTGAGCGTGAAATAGAGATGGAGCTATATAGAGATAGCTACATCTCACTTTTTCCCATTTTAAAAAACTTGCTTATTCCTCAGTGCCTTCAATGGAACTGCATAAACACCAAACTAGGTTTGTCGGACACTTTGCCCACAAGAGATGTTGCTGAAGAGTCTTTTAGACGCGCTCTGCCCCAAGGGCCATGGCAAGATGTGTTGAACACAGTCATGGATAGCTGCTATGGGAACAGGACCAGACGATACATGAATACGTGTCCAGGGCAGGCCTTGTTACATTGCGTTGTTGATCAAATGATCGAGGTGAGTGTTGTAAAGTTGCATCATGCGTGTGCACGCATATGCGCGCCTGTTTCGTTCAAATAATGTTAGGTATAGTGCACGGCATCTAACTTGGCATTGGCATGATTTTGGAGTAGAATGTGCCCCACTACTTCAAAACCTTGCCAAGTTAGATGCCGTACACTATACTTTGTTTGTGACAAAATGAAAATGCGTCACATAGAAACAAGTATAGTGTACGGCATCTAACTTGGCAAGGTTTTGGAGTAGTGGGGCACATTCTACTCCAAAATCATGCCAATGCCAAGTTAGATGACGGCACTATAGGTAGATACGTAATTTTCGTGTAAATAAAATTAGCAAAAGTATGCAGTGTGGGCGCCTGCCATGTGCAAACGCATAAGGCAGCAGACGCTGTAGTAATAATTATGTTAAACTTTTTTATTCTGAATAGAAACTCGAGTTAGTGCTTAAAATAAAAAAAATCCTATTCTAGCATCTAGTGTTCTAGAATGCAGATAAACTCACAGATGATGAATTTTTATTTGAATGCCTGTATATTATAATATTCAATTCTATATCATTTTTTTTCTAATAAATAGAACTGTCCCAATGAGCACTGGAGAAAAGACGATGCTTGCTCCCCGGTCACAACGCTCGCTGGCTTCAAATACATGTTTTCCCAAAGGTGAGCAATAGCCTATTTCTAGTTTAGGTACCTACATATTTCAGAATAAATGATGGAATCTCTATTCATATGTTTGAAAAGCCCCAAAAAATTATTGTTGATGGACCCCATAATCTTTTAATTGATTTTTGTATAAAAAGAAAGATTTTGTCTCATATTAATGTTTTTTCTTTTTTTTTTTCTATTTGTATGCATTTCAGTCGTTATAATGACTTAGAGAAGAATTTACCGACAGAACATCGACCTGAATGGTTCCTGAAAAACGTAAGTGTTTAATAATATTTATTATTCACACCTTTATTGTCGTGGTGGGATATACAGGGGTGTATCAACACACATTACACCATTGATTACCTAGTGTCATCCATGTACTTTTTAGTCTTTTTACAGGGGTTTGTTGGTTTTACAAATAAAATTTATGTATTTGTATTTTTGTATTTTGTATTTTCATTTTTGTATTTGTATTTTTGAATTTTTGTGTTTTATATTTTTGTATTTGTATTTTTGTATTCTGCAGTATTTCGATCAAAAATGCTGCGATCTGCCTGTAATATTCAATTCGTCAGTGATACAAACCTGTGGCTTCTCTTCTTTCATTACTTATTACGAGCGCGGAATCCAACACGTAAGTCCTACAAATATTTAATTTTATTTCTTCAACTACATTTTTTTTTTATTCAGGATAGGCTTACGTTTGACCACTATCTCACCTGATGGTAAGTGACGATGCGGTCTACGATGAATCACGCTTGCCTAGAAGGATCCTATTCACTCGTGATTTGAATATTCCCAGGTTATAGCTTTCCGGAAACACAGACTCGGGCAGGGAATTCCACTCCTTAGCTGTACGCATGATGAATGTATCCGCAAAGCGTTTCGTGCGTATGAGTGGAATATCGACCATAAAACGGTGCCGCGTCGCTGTTCGTCTGGTCGTTCGTTTATGAAAAGGGCTTGGGGGTATCAGGTTGTGCAATTCCAGAGCGCACTCTCCGAAATGTATCCGATAGAACACCGATAAACCAGCAACTTTGCGTCGATGGGTAAGGCTCTGAAACCTTTTCTCGACTAGTGCATCGTCGTTGATGAGCCTCTTGGCTCGTCTTTCAATCGTCTCCAGCGCGTCAAGGTGGTATTTAGCTGAGCCATCACACAGATACGAACAGTACTCCATACAGGATCGAACCTGCGCTTGGTACAAATTAAGCAATTGCTCCGGTGTGAAGTACTGTCGTACCCTAGACAGGATGCCCAGCTTCTTTGCGGCCAGCTGAGCTTTAGCTTCTATGTATGACCCGAAGTTAAGCGTGGACGTGAGAGTTACGCCAAGAAGCTCGAGGCGGTCAGTTATCGGCACGGGTACATCTCGGAAAGATGGATTTGGCTGGAATTGGCTTCGCTTGGCAGAGAAGAGACACGCCTGGGTCTTAGCAGCGTTAAAACTAACCAAATTAGCTTCACCCCAGTCGGAAACAGCCTTCAGGGACAGGTTCAAGCGTCCGACCATTGCCTCTCGGAGAGACCGGATCTCCGCCACACTAGCTCGGGGACCGGACACATATCTCTCGACCACAGTGCTGTCGTCTGCATACCCAAAAGTACCGGGTTTGAGCAGGTCGTTTATATGCAGCAGGAATAGTGTGGCCGAAAGTACCGACCCCTGAGGAACCCCAGCATTGATCGCTAGTTGATCGGATATGCAGCCATCAATAACTACACGAATGGATCGGTTCCTCAGGAAGTCTGCAATCCAGACACACAAGCCAGCGGGCAAGCCGTATGACGGAAGCTTGCCAAGCAGGCTATCGTGCCAGACCCTGTCAAAGGCCTTCGAGATGTCGAGAGAGACGGCAAGTGCCTCCCCGTGTCTCTCGATGGCCTCACTCCATATGTGGGTGGCATACACAAGAAGGTCCCCAGTGGAACGGTTCTGACGGAAGCCATATTACATACTACTTTAAAAGGCATTTCGATCATAAATACTGTTGTTTTGGCTTTAATTTTTTAAATATAATATTACAGGCTCGGACGCCGCTGCCAGCGCCATCTTCTCAGAGAAGCGATGATGTGGTTCAAGTTGTGTCACTGAATCCAACGCAAAAACCAGTTTTGGTAAGGCTTTCTTGTCATTATCAGCATGAATAAGTTGTAAAAATATATTCTAAATCACTAGTTATCGTATATACTTATATAGACCATAGATAAGGGGTTATGAAGACGGCGGGGCGAGGTGGTCAAAATGTCCGCGACGCACTCTTTTGTACGATTATAAAGGTTGCATTTGTCCGCGCAATAGCTCATGTCGCTTGTCAGAATACGCGGGCTAAATGCGATCTAATGATAGTAATAGGAGTGCGTCGCGGACATTTTGACCGCCCCGCGCCTCCGTCTGCATAACGTCTTAAGGTTCATATATAGACTAAAAGAATCTGTTAAAAATAATCATATTTCAACATTTTGTTGTTTTTATCACAGGGCCAGGCATCAGTTCCAGTACCAACTCAGACTAACGAAGACGCAGTACGTGTCATTTCAGTGAAGCCCACACCAGCTTCAGAAGTCTTGGTACGAATTTATTATGAGTATTAAATCAAATCATGTACTTTTTATACCTTTTTTGTTTTTTTTTGTTTGTTGCCCATCATACTTAACGGTATGGGCAGTAATAATACGTAGAGGTGGCGACTACATTTAGGGAACCACAAGATACATGTGTTTAGAATCAAGTACTTAAAATGTAAGCTGTTTTTATCCTTGTACGGGTTCTAGAATAAAGTATTTTTTTTTTATATTTAGTCCGCTGGATTGACTGCACGCCGCCTGATAGTAAGCTGAGGTGCAGTCCTAAAAGTAGTGGTCACCATTCCCAAGGGATGCCCCTAGAATGGTGACCTCTACCCAGACGGCCTTGACAAATGTTTTTTCACGCCATGCTTAAAGAACCCAGGATTACGAGTATAAGAGGAAGGGAACACGTGCGAGAGTTCTTTCTTCTTCCGTGTACAACTAAGGTTGTGTGTATTCGAACCTCGGACCTCAGTATCGTAAGCTAAACAGGCCAACGACGCTAAAAATCCGATCACATCATACAGTTTAACTTTCCTTTTTCATATTACAGGAATCTGGAGTCACAGATCCCTTAGACTGTTGCGACATGACGGAATTTATACAACCTTCCTGGAGATCCGAGTGTGGATTCCACCTCAACTGGGAAGGTTATAAAAGACTGGTTATCGCCAACTACACGCCTGAACTGACTACTCAAGCCCCTGTGACTACCAGTACAGCCAGACCTTCCGGTCCTAAGGATTTGATGGTGGTGCCTCTTTCGGTAAGTGAGAAAGTTCATATTAGATGTGATTCAGAGAAATATCGGGCCAGTAAAAATGGGATGGAGAGGACGACCAACAAGAATGGTAAGAAAATTGAAAAAAAAAAAAATTGATTGAACAAGACTTCACAGTACAGTTTTTGTTTTTATACTCGCTATACTACCTTCTGAGTATAAAAACACAAAAAAGTAATCCTTAACCTTATTAAAAAACAAAATTTTATGCAAAGGATGTCGGCTTTCCTGGGAGCGACTGCCTTCTGACCTCCTAACTCGAGAGGATAATCTGCGCCAGAGTCTCATCATCTGTTATTAAGCAGTTGACAATCAAAGATGTTGGTGGGATCCTTTACATCTAACAGTACAATAATTCTAACCTCCGCCATGTTTCAGTGTTCGGAAGAGACCTGTGTATTCCAAAAATTGGGTATCATCGAGGCGTCTGGTCTGGTCGATTCATCAGCCTTTTGGAGGATGCTGACAAACTTCACGGAAGCGCACCCAACGTGGAAGAAACCCGCATCTCGCGTTCTTTCCAAGTGTTTGCAGAGGAAAGGGCGCGACTATGAGGGTAGTTGTGAAATTAACAAAGTTCTGGCGTGCACTTTCGATGTACTTACTGAGGTTTGTACATGACTTATACATATACCATTTATACATAGTGTTTGCTTGTTTGAACATTTTATTACTCATAGTTTCGGATTTGGCCATCCACACCCACCATAAAAATTATTTTTAGGTAAACGGAACAGTTATGACAAGTATTACCCATATGCTACATAAGCACTATTAGCGTATAATAAATTGTCAGTGTATCATTATATCAGTGTAATTGTTATGTCAAAAGATTCATTCAGCATTATCGTGTTTAAAGCGTTAAGCAGACGGAGCCGCAAGGCGGTCAAAATGACCGCGACGCACTCTTATTATTACTACCATAAGATCGCATTTAGCCCGCGTATGTCTGACAAGCGAGATGAGCTATTGCGCGAACAAATGCAACCTTATAATCGTAAAAATAAAAATGCGTCGCGGTCATTTTGACCGTCAGTTTCTCCCCTAAAACGATTTTCTTTACAGAATTGTCCATACAAGAGAAAATCAGATGACAGTTGCAAGTGAGTACCAACATTTTTAAAATTAATTTTAAGTAGGAACTACCTACTCCATTTTGGACTTGATTAACTGTTGCTGTAGTAAAGACACATGATATATTTTTTTTACATCATGTTGGGTGTCGCGTTTCGGCCAGTTACTATCATGGGCAGAAAGTTACACCGTATCTTTGTTTTCAGGCACAATAAACGTAAAGCTGGTTGCCAGATAAGTTCATCTAAATGGAGACCGGTGAGTAAACTCAGATGAATATATCAATAGTCTAGGAGACAAAAGCCATATTTGTAAATGGTCATAAATAGTGTTTGTTTTTGTTTTTAAAAGGTCTTTATTAACATAAGAATAGACACAGGTTACTTACATGCAACAAACATAAGCACTTTTATAAAAATTTCACCAGGCTAGCGCGCCTACAAAAATTATTGATACATCTTTCACTCAAAAACATTATAACGGAAATGAAGACACTATTTAACATACATAATGATAAAAATACAAAGTTTTATAATAACTTTTGCTTTTTGCAAAGAGTGTATCTGTACTCTTTGCAAAAAGCAAAAGTTAGGCACGAACTTGGCCAGGTTTGGGGCTTAGCCTATAAATTCTTTGGTTTGGGGTAAGTTCGCGCATCGTGCACTTTGAGCCAATCAAATGATTCAAAGTAGGTACAACCGAACGGAACGTTGATTCGCCACAAGACGTCTCTTGGAGCCATCTGATTGGTCCGTCAAGTGACGGACCAATCATATGTCCGCGACGGCGCAACCGCGTCTCCCGCGACCCGCTCATACCTCAAAGGAAAAATCGACCTTTGCGCATATGACGCGTCTGGCCAATTTACGTGCCGGTATCTGTATAAATACGTAAACTCAATGAGAAAAAAATCTACCCACATTATTATAACTTAAGTATTAACATACAAACATACAAAACAGTGTTTCGGTCATATAGTGTAAAAAACATAATATTGTCAATTGCCAAGTCTTGCACTTCAAACTTTGCAATTAGCACGTTTGTCTTCTAGACCACAGATGTTCAGGGTTCTTGATAGCAATTCAAATGCAATGCAGTTTAACTCAGAGAAAGAGAGATGGTGCTATGCACTGTGTATAGCGCTATCTCTCTCCTCTCTCTCGGCATACAGATGGGTTTCTGCCCTGGCTTTATGGGCATAAATAATCATTTTTTCTGCAGAAAAGTCGTCGCGAGATCTGCTTGATGCCACCACTGGTCCCCCTGGATCTCTTATCAGAATGCGGCTTGGAGAGTTTGTATAGAGCCGAATATGTTGTGGTGCCTGAACCTAAGCCAAAAAAACATATTTGGACCTCTTATCGAAATTTGGTGAGTTTGGAATTTTTTTTTTTACTTATCTACTAGCACTAGCTGTGCACGCAAATTCGTCCGTGTGGATTCAGATTTAAGGTCTATCTAATAACCATCGTGTTGTGTTCCCAGCGGTAAGTATTGTGGCCAGAGCTCACTGGAGGGATTATGTGCTGTCAGTGGAGAGACCAAAGTCTGGACCTTCAGGGTCGGCAGCGCCAGTGTAACGCCCTTGGTGTTGCACACGTCCATAAGCCACGGTGACCGCTTGCCATCAGATGGGCCGTGTGTTTGTTTGCCATCTAAGTGGTATAAATAATCGCTTAATGTGTTTTTTTATCTTTTGTAACATTCAGGTTTTATTTTTTAACCGACTTCAAAAAAGGAGAAGGTTCTCATTTCGACTGTATATTTTTTCATGTTTGTTACTTTAATTTTCGACTGGGTGAACAGATTTTGATGAATCTCTTTTTATTTGATAGCTGGCGCTTCCCGTGTGGCCCCATTTTAATTTGGTCCGTTAAAGTGGGTTTTTTTTTTAATTTTTTGTATTTTTTTTCAGTGCCAAGACCAATTACCGCCAACGACATGTGTATTGAATAAAATGGGGATATTGAACAAATACAAATTCATGGATTACTTCCGAATGAAGGATCTCATTAGACAGTTCTCTTCGCAGCCCACCTGGGCCGCCTTGACCGACTTCTATATGAGTGCGTTTGTCAACATGCCCATGTACGGAGAACATTGCAGCTCGCAGAAGAAGCTGTTGAATGTTATTGATGCTATGCTTATGGTAAGTTATATTTCGGGTAGTAGGTACTCTTTAATCCTTTATTGTACACACAGAAAACAATAAGTAAACATAACAAATATAACTGTACCTACACTAAAAAGTAAAAAATATTAACTTTTAAATTAAAATATACCAATTAATCGGGCGGAGAATCTAAAAATAATGTTTAAAAACAATTGCAATATTGTTCATTGTTTCCGTAGTTCGAACGAATTACGGTAGATGGCTCCACCGGCGCCCTAAGCCGTAGAATATATCGGAAAATTTCGAGCATCTAGGATGGGTCCAGGTAGCTCAGTTGGTCAGAGCATTCCCCCTGTAAGGGTCCTGGATGATCATTTTTTCCGATCAGAAAATCATTGGGAATAGTTAGCATGCAATTGCTTAAAAAATTCATTCAAATAAAAAACATTAGTTTGTGAAGTCGGTTTTTTAAACGTAGTTATAATCATATTATTCTTATTTACAGACATGTCCGATATCAAAACGCAAAGACACACCACAGTGTAAAAAAGTCTTCAAAGTCATCACCGAAACCTCTCCCGTCGACAACCAGAGCGTCACCTCCCAAAAACTCGACACTATGATGAAGCACTACGACCACATATTCCTCCGAAATCCAACATCCTCTTTTAAAATCGACCCTGTCATCAGAAAACCACCATCCCAAGTTGATATACCGAAGTCTAAAACAGTTAAAAAGAGTCAACAAAACTACAATATAATGTCGTCGAAGAAATCTCCCGGAGTTTCTGTCATAGATATAGAGCCTGTTGTCGTAACCAGGCTAGATAGACCCTTGGTTCTTGCACCCGTGTACCTAAGAGGTCAGAAACCCAGACTTGATAATTTGTATAGAAATAAAAATACTCCATATTGGCTTCGTGATAGGGTGGCACAAAATTACACGACAACGCCAGCTTCTATTTCGACTCTAAGTTAAATTTTGTCAATACCTATATTATAATGTAGTAACAATAGTTGTAACTTTTACTGCCATTAGTTCAAATAAAGGGAATGTGCGTTCAAATAATAAATAGTCTCACCAAACTCATCAAAATATATTATGACCAATTGTCACACAAGAAAGTGAATGGTTATAATTTCATGACCAATCGTCACACAAGAAAGTGAATGGTTAAAATTTTATGATCATTGTCATACCTACAAGAAAATGATTGGTTAAAATTTTGTAACCAATCATTACACAATAAAGTGGTTAGATAAGTAATAATTTTCAATTGAGAGCAAACCTAAAGGTGCTTGTCCCACCGTGGAGTATGTAGATAATGTTAGAAAGGGACCCTTGTTTTTGAGGTTATTTTCAATTCGTAATAAAATTTAAATTTACTAACTAAGTAGTTGTTTTATTCCGCAATATCATTAAATGATAATATTCTGTAGATTTCCTGTTATTCAAAGAAATAAACGGATTTTAATAATCAGATTTTTACCAATGGTTTATCCTATTATATCTGAAATCAAATCTCATCCCGTAATGCGGTACCTATACCAAATGTGCGATTATATATCAGAACGAATTACATTGTTTTGATGAAGATCGCGTAGTTATTGAAACGAATAACTAGTTTTTAATAGGTACTTAAAAATATCGGTTTTTGGGTAACTGGAACGAATGTAAGAAAATGAAAACACAATTTAAAGCAATATGAAAAATTTAATACAATCATAATTATGTACTGCCTGAGTAACTATTGTACTTATTATATTTCTTACGCTATAATAGTTATAAGTAAATGTTTCAATAATGTTTACCAATATTTTAGCGTCAGTCTTAATTAAAAAATGAACAAATTGGCCAGAATATAATTGTATTCGTTTTCCAAAAAAACGTTTCGATTATGAACGAACTGAGATTTTTGTAAGATATTTTCCTTGTAAATTTTTAAAATGTTTTATAATGTAGTGATTTAAAACTACAATACACATCGTAATCACTATTATATCTAATAATTTGTTATTTAAAAGAATTTACAATTCAAAACATGATACGGCTATGCATTTCATGGCTTCTAAAATAAATAAAATCGTCTATAAACTAGTAAATATAAAATACATCACTCTTTTGATAGATACATTCAACACAACAAACGAAAACTATTACATATCTACGTCTCTAATTTTCACGTAATATTTTGAACTCACTCATTTTTTTAAATAAATTATAATAAAGCAAGAAAATGGGCACATGAGTTTAACTCAAATGTTCAAATTAAATACGTATAAATAAAAATTGCAATTCATCCGAAAAAAATTCTACGCACCACTTTATTTTTTTTATAATTTTACTAACGTTCAGAAAAAATTAAAGCATTTTAATAAAAATGGCAAGCGATAATATATAGTAAACACGATTATATTCGAGGCTAAAATGCTAATTACTTTTAAGACACTGTACATTGTCAATACTTAGTCATAATAGGAAAGATTACATATAATTATTTACATACGATCACAACGTAAACAGTAAACAAAATTGATAAAATTATATTTAATAACTCCTATCTACACAGAAGAGAGAATTGTCCATACATATTATTGTTTGAACCGTTATAAATAACGAACAAATCAAAAATAAAAACGGTTATTTTGTTAGCTATTTGTCATATTTATCGTTATTTTTTTTCTTTTCAAAGTTTATTTACTTAAAAAACCTCATATTACATGATGATTTAAACATAAAATATAAAATAAATATTATATAATTGCAATAAAACGTTCATCTTGAAGAAATAATTGAATAACGCAGCTAGTAACGTACGCAACTAGTTAATAACTAGTTATTAATACGTTATATTATAACAATATTACAGTTAAAAACTTCATTCATTTATACAGATAAAATAAATTGATCCTACAGTAATATTTATTTTCGTTCGTTCGATTTCCATAAATTTTATTTACAATCAAAATAATTCTAATTGTGAATTATTAAGCGAAATATAAAATTAAGGATATTAGAAAAAAATTAAGCTCTATATTTTTTTAAAGACGGTGTTGATGGCTTTTCAGAATGACTTCTATGTATACTAGCGACCATAGTGTCCAAAATAGACTTACTTGACCAGCAACAAAGCGAAACTAATATCATTCAGATGACATTCAAAAAGGCACGCTATGTTTATACACATAGGTGTCAAAATTCATTAACTCAATTTTCTAGCCTCAATTGTCCCGTACCTCTCCCTCATTCCAGCCTTACTCCCAGAACCGTCTTATTATTTGTTCTAAACAGTTAGCATTTCACAAAGAAAATAATAGAATACTTGAAAAGTGTTGTTAATTTTTTACACTCTTACACAAAATCGATGGGCTCTATCAATATAACTCATTTTGTACATTATTCTTAGGCCAGTAAAACTAGAGTTTAACTTTGCATTAAATTAGCGACACCATTTAAAAAATTGCAAAGTTTAGGATCATTGCCAGATTCCGGTGGAGCTATAGGTACCATTGGAACAAAATTTTTGGCCGAAATCTCGGATTTTTTTTTGCATTTCAGGGCAAAAGTTATAGAAAATTAGAAAATTATTGATTAGATTGTAATAGAAAATTAAATTTCGCATCTTTTGTGCCTTGTAATTATTTTTGTTAATCTTACTGCTTATTAATTATGGCTCATTTAATAAACAGATTCTTTTATCTTAGCAAAAAACTCTTTGCTTCACTGATTATGCAAAAACCTATTTGACTTGACCCAAAGTTGACAATCAAAACATCTATTTTTACTGGCCTATCTGTTTCCTGAAACTTATGGCATATTAAGACTTATTGTATCAAAGTTTCTCATAGATCTAGTGTCACTGTTCAAACCGTGGGTCCCAGTGTTGATCCTTGTCAAAATCTCTTGTTGTAACGCCTTTAAAGTACGTACAGCGGACATGTCGGTGGTTGGCGCGAGCAGTAACGCCCTTCTGGCGTGGGGAAGGGCTTCAGAGGGCTTGTTTAGCGCGAGTATGGCGCGGGACATGGCGTATGCGCACTCAAACGCGTTAGGGCGGAGGATAGACGCACGCGCCGCTAAGTCTAAGGCCTCTGATGGTTCCTGTAAGAAACAAAACAAAGTTATTTTTTTGCGATAGATCATGAAATCTTTTATCTATATAAATGTTTGTTTGAACACGCCCCAAGACGTATAAATATCGGCGAATTTCCTGGGACGTGTTTTTTTTTATACTACGTAGGTGGCAGATAAGCACACGGCCCACCTGATGGGAAGCGGTCACCGTGGCCTATGAACGTGTGCAACATTAAGGGTGTCACCACACGCGCTGCCTACCCTGAAGGGAGAGGGGGAGAGCTGAAAAGGGGTGGGGAGGGGGAGGAGGAGTACAGTGAGCTCTGGCTACCCTACTTACCGGCCAAGTAACTTGGTTGGTCAGAGTAAAGAACTTGTTTAAGTCTGGATGTTTTTTTATCCCAGAGGGTAGTTTGCAAAATACTCACATTCATTTTCCTTTTGCACCTGGATAAATTGAGCAGTAGGTTGGTTTTGAGCTGTACGAAGGCGGCGACGTGTTCCTGGGGTATTGGAGGCGCGGTGCCTGCCCCCCCCTCGTCGCTGGCGAGGGGCCCGAGCTTCTTCAGTGCGTATTGGTACCGGTGAGCGGCCTCCGAGGGTCTGTTCTTGCGGTATAACATGTTCCCGTCTTCTAACAACTTGTTTAGCAGTATTAGCCTGGAAATACATAATTATATACATGCTTATTCTTCAGAAGCTCTCAGAAAGCCCATATTCTTAAACGATACTAAATCATAAATCACAACCCACTGGATAACTCGGAATTGTTTGACGAAAGAAACACGTGAATAGATACACCATTCCTGCCCCTGTAGACAAGTGTAAAAAGTCTAAATCGCTAACGATCGCTAAGAAAACGAATAGATTAGATCGACCAATCACTTCCAAGCTCGTCGCCGGCATACGATGCGCGCGCCGCAGCGGAATCACGAGCTGGAGTGTGATTGGTCGACCTAATCTATTCGTTTCCTTAGCGATTTAGACTTTTGACACTTGTCTACAGGCCCAGCTCTTTATCGGGCGATAAAACAAAAACCTTAATGTGGTTTACTAAAAGTTAGTGGAGAAACATACTTGTAAAAGTGACTTTAAAATGATGATTTAATTTCAAAAAAGACTTTGGCCCATTTAATTTTACTGCTGAACAGTATTTTTCTTTGAATGAAATTTTTAAGCAATTGCATGCTAACTATTTCCATTGATTTTCTGATCAGAAAAATCGGAAGATCTGTAAGGGACTGGTCACGGGTTCAAGTTCCGTCCTGGATGATCATTTTTTCCGATCAGAAAGTATTTTCTTTTCCTGAAACTTATTAAAAGACTTGAAATCAATGAAAACATAATGTATGTACTTACATAAATTCTGGTTTGCCTGAAGCCATAACCCACGTCGTCGGTCCAAGCTTAGCTCCTTTCCTCAGGAAGCAATTAACGACCTGTAAACAAAAAGTAAATATTTTAGTAACCAAATTATAACAAACATACATACACTCACACCTCGTTTCTATTGGGGTAGACAGAGACAACTTTCCACTTCTAATTTATTTATTATGTATTAATACATATTTATTTTCCTCCCATTGCACTGTCGTTTTACAGATAGGAAATTTATTATAAGACTGGTTTCCAATGGTGAATAATTTGAATTTCATAGAGGTAGAACACGACGGTATCGTCCGAATTGAGCTGTCCGACTGGGGTAGTACCTCCGCCCTACAGAACACCGCGGCCATAATAACCATAGTGTTGTGTTCCTACCGGTAAGTACAAAGCTCACAACCCCCCCCCCCCCTCCCCATTTCCACAATCCTCTCTTCCAGTTCCCCTCCGCTCCAGGGTTGGAAGCAAGAGTGTGACGCCCCTAGTATTGCGCACATCTGTAGACCACGGTGACCACTTCCCATCAGGTGGACCGTGTGCTTGTCTGCCACCTAAATAGTATACAATGATGTTTAGAAAGTAATAATAATACTTACAGGAACATTCCGCTGCCCGATAGCTCTGTCTAAAGGCCTCAACCCACTGTGGTCCACACGCTCTAACGAAGCACCCCTTTCTAGTAATATCTCGACTAACTCTGCTGGCCCCCCGCACGCAAGACCTAAAGGTGTTCTACCGTTGCCGTCTGGTTGATCTAAAACAACAAAGAATTAGTTATTTTGCTGTTTAGTACAAATATTCTACGGAACAAGAAATCGAGAGTAAATGCTCAGTGCTCTAGCTATCCCTTGTGTGTCACAATTCTAACTACAAATGGCGGCCTCTGTGGCGTAGCGATAGCTGACGACAGGGGACGTGGGTTCGATTCCCGCTCAGTGCAAATATTTGTATGCGTGAATATGTCTATTTGCATTGGTCTGGGCGTTTCTAAGTATAATATGTATGTATGTATTCAAAAAGCTGCTGTTTTAAAATAAAAACATTTTAAAAACAAGCTTTTATTATTAACAACATTGCATTGTCATGGGACTTACCTAAGTATGCCAAATTTCAGCTCAATCGGATAACCAGTAGTGGTTGAAAAATGGCTTGCAAGATTTGATTACAGACAAATTTTGATTACATATAACGGGACAGGTGAAACTAAATAAAAGCTTGTAAAAAAGTATGTTTATCCGCATTCTAGATCTCATAACATGAGCTAGTTAAACTATGCTTAATTTGGGACTGGAAAGTGCTGTTTAGATTGTCGTAAATATTAAAAAAAATGGTTTGGTGATCGATACGAAGGTTTAAGAACACTTTCTCTTGCTTTTTAATTATCTATCAAAAAGTAATAACTTACCAATAGTAGCGCCTTTATCAAGCAACATGATCATTGTAGGTATTCTAGATCTGAGGCACGCCCACCCCAGTGGGGATATGCCGTCACCATCCACGGCGTCGGGGTCGGCTCCTGAAGAAAAAGATTCGGTTAATGACTAATTATTTATTGAACTATAATTAAAATAGGGTAACATAATTATGAAGGTTGTTAGTGTAAGCGTAAAAAAACTAAAATATTGCAGTTTAGGTCTTCATAGTAAGTCAGTTATATATTTTTCCTCCCTCCTCTCTCTCTCTCTCTCTCTCTATCTCTCTGTCTGACTGTCTGTTTGTCTGTCTGTCTCCCTCTCTCTCTTTCATTCTTCTAGAAGAAGATATTATGTAGTGCAATTGTACCTACTGATTCCTGACTGACCATCAACGCAAATTTGAAATTTGGTAGGAATCTTTTTTACCCCTAAGGAAGTAAAATATGAAATTTTAGATAGGCCGATAGCAGTGGCCAGGCTGCGAGGGTAATGGATTTTAGGTTATCTTACACCCCGGCGCTCGAAGACCCGGACATGCGGTTTTAGTCGGTTACCCCACGGATACCACCCCTGCTGGGTCAACATGGGGATTTCCGCACGGAAAAAAGGCTGATAGCAGTGCACAAATAAATCGATACCTATTGTTCATAATTAGTTATCATTACAAGAGAACTCACCTTGATCTAACAGCATCTCCACAACATCAGCATGACCTTCCGCCGCTGCCAGGATCAAAGGAATCTTGCCTCCCGACCCCATCACATCAGCGCCAGAATCTAACAGTCTTAGGACCAGAGCTGCCCTTCCATTCTTAGCTGCCAGAGCTAGAGGTGACAGCTGTCTGGCGTTCAAGGAATATGGGGTCGCTCCTCGGATGAGTAGGGCGTCGGCTATAGCGGCATTGCCTTGTGAACAAGCAGCCGTGAGGGCTGTCTCCCCTGTGACTGGACAGATGCCGTCCGGCTGTAAAGAAAGAAACATGATTAGAATATCACAAAAATGACAAAGAGGACGGATTTTTTGCTCTCTAATGAGCATAAAAGCGTTATTTGAAGATTTGAAGTACCTAATTGAAAATCAATATTATAGTGTAATGGTTCTTTGCAGGCACAGAGTACGTCTACAAATAAAATTGAATCGCTATATTTCTTGCTCAACCGACTCAATTTGGATGTTTTTTTTATTGGACATGTCAACATGACTTTATCGCCTAATGGTAAGCTAAAAGTCTCAGGGCCGGGGGTCACTATTACATACACCGATATTGCTACAGTGGTGGCACTCAGCTTGATGGCCTCATCAAATGCTTTTTCATGTCCCGTTTAAAGGACCCGAGACTATATGAGGAAGGAAACGCATGCGCTGGTAAAGAATTCCAAGTCTTTGTGGATTGTCAATAAAATTGTTAGGAAAGCTTTACATGAGCGAAAATGTTTGGACTGTGTATGAACACGGCGAACAGTAAGTACATACTACGCGTAATACTTACGATCAATTCTGCAGTATCCAACAAATACTCCACGATATCCAAATGACCGTTCTGGGCTGCTGCTATCAGGGCATGTCTAGACCCCGGCACGAGCTGCTCAATATTGTCATCGTCGATATCCAGGGAGTTCCTATCGTCCCTCCCAGTTTGACAGCCCAGCAGGTAGATGACGGTGTCTCGGTGGCCGTTCTTGGCTGCGTGGACCAGTGGAGTCTGTTCTGCTGTATCTGTATGACTGAGTGACGCTCCTGGAATTAATTGAAAATGTTTAGATTAATCTTAGAAAAATCTTAAAAAGAAAGGATCCACTTGGGGAATCAATTAGGGATTCAAGTGGAATCAGTCGGTTAAATTGATGTAAATATACAATTAATAACAGCTATTCCAAATATGTGTAACTTACATAAGTAGCTACTTATATATATTCTTAATATATATAAATCTCGTGTCACAATGTTTGTCCTCAATGGACTCCTAAACCACTTAACCGATTATAATAAAATTCGCACACCATGTGCAGTTCGATTCAACTTGAGAGATAGGATAGTTTTTGAAACGGATTTCGACATACACGCGGGCGGAGCCCCGGGCAACAGCTAGTATATATATATATATAGCGAAGTGTACATTGTACTTTCTATCCACAGATAAATACTCTACGGCGTTGACACATTTCGATATATTTTTAAGTAGGTAATAAGGGGCTACTTTATTGCCATCAATAAGGCACTAGACAAAAATTAAAAAAAAAGGACAAAATTGAGAGTATCATGAAAGGGTAAGTTAAAAAAACGAGACTACTTTCACGGTTCATGTCATAGTAACTCGTATTGATAGTTCTCAGAAAAGAAAACAGCAGATTGAGCGCTCTATCCTTCAATAAATTATTATCAAATTAATTACCTGCAGCAATAAGTCTCCTCGCAACATCAGTATGTCCTCTCTGGCACGCCAAGGACAACGCTGTACATCCTTGAGAGTTCGTCATTTCCATATCAGCCCCAAATTCAATTAACAACCCAACCATGGCCAGTATTCCTTGATACGAATACATGCATAGCAATGGAGCATTGCCAAGACACTCGGTGATTTGATTGGGAGAACTTCCCGCCAGGAGCATCAAACGAGAAACCTTAACATTTGGTGTGTATATATTCCTGAGATTGGCGATAGCTTCACCAACATTTGCCGAGCTGGTAGCTACCAACATTGCTTGCAAATCCCTTGGGCATAAACCCAATTGAGCTGGACCCATATTTCTATACATATGAGCTTTCAAAATGTGATGTCCTAATTCCATAGTCTTTTCTGAATCCAACGGTGCTTGTACCCTGGATAATCTAAATGCAATTCCGCAGTGACCTGCTCTTAAGTCGCAGAGGAATTTCGGGCTTTCGTTATCGTCTCGTCTTATCAACCATTCCCTGAAGGATGGGTGGAAAAACATATAGGTATTGTCTATTCGCTTTACAAGGAAATCTGTCAGTGATTCAAATCTGTGGCAAAATTCATCCCATGGTAAGAATGTATTGACCAACAACGAGTTAACAGAATAGTATATCTCTACAAGAGTTAAAGGATAGAGAGCTGCTAAACAGACACTTAGAATATGAGTCACTTTCTCAAACGATTGCACTGTAGGGAATCTCAAATTGAACTGTAATAAAAATATTTGTGCTAACGATATCGGCACTACCTTATAATTGGTAGATTTAACAACGATATGACTCTTTTCCAATAAGTCTAGGATCAATTTTAGAAACAAAAACGAGCCGTGACTTAAATGGAGGACATATTGAGCGAACTTCATAACAGAATTGTGAACTCCTTCAGACTTCCCAGTTGAACATTTGATATTGGTTTCTATTATCGGTGCAGCTTGCAGCCTGACATTGAAATATTCCAAGAGATCTTTATGAACGTTATCAGACTCATCGAGACTCAGTCTTGTGTACGGCAACTGCTTGGTCAGTTCAAGAAACTGCGTCCGTACAGTCGCTACAACCTTCAACCAAGTAGGCATTTCTGCTATATGTCTTGCCAAGAAAGAAGCAAGAGTATGGCCGTGGTCCGGCCTGTGGTATTCAGCTTCGCAAAGACCATCAACTAAAATGATGCTGTTTGCTGAATCTATCGTTCCGTTTCTTCTTAAGATGATTAAAGGTTCTATGATGCCCCTCATGAATGCTAGATCAGGGTCTGCAATGCATTCTTTTAAAGATAAACATGCTAAAAGATGCGGTTCGCTAAGGAGGTATTCTCTATAAGCTTGAAGTCTTGGAGCCTGGCAAAGTTGAGCTGCTAGAGAGTGGACGAATTCACCCACTAGGCATGTGCTGTTGTTATCGGCCTGGAACAAAATAGGTTGATTACTGGAATTATTAAACCAATTCCATTGCAAGATGTTGACTATTATAACTATTTAATCATGTAATTCCTTTGCAAGAGATTGAATGCCACTGTACGGTATACCTACATGGGACCGTTATTTTTGTGATAATCTTTGCAAGTCTCCTAGTATAAAAGTATAATCTTTATTTTCAAAATAGTAACGTAATTACACCTTTTTGACGTCAAAAACTACTTAATACTAAGTTTACCACCGCTTCCTAGGCGCTAGTGGAGAAGAAACGGCGCAACAAACTCCACTGCTGCATTTTCAGACGTTTGCTAAGTTTGCTAATCAAATCAAATATATTATGTTCATAAATCTAATTCTTGCATCAAAAAGAAATTAACTCTATCTATACAGCATATGGTTTACAATTGAATAACGTAGAATTTTGGTGTTACCACTCGTAAAAAATTTCCCAATATGAGTGCAAATCAGAACTGAGAAGGTTTAGACTCGGGTCACAGATTAATAAATAGTTACTACGTCTCGGGTTTAGATTTTGGGGTAGCAGTTCACTTATCGTATTTACCTGACAAAAGTGGTAAGCGACGACATGCGATGCCAGATGGGTGAACATCCCAATAGTTAGTTCCTCGGGAAGCATTTCCCTGATGTCTGACTGCTCTCTCAGTTCTTCGTACTCGCAGTTCCTCTTTCTACCAAAGCAGGAGTACTCCACCAGTTCTAGTATTAGTGCTGTTTTGCCGGTACCGGGACAGCCAGATATTAAGACGCCTGAAAAGAGTTTAATAGATTTAGGAGTTGTCAGTTATAGATTAATTTTAAAGTAGTTAGATGAATAACTAATATTTGGTGTAAAACAGCTGTGACAGCATTATATAATAGTTAAATTCAGTGGATCACAAAACTACCGGTGTATGTAGTGGGGACCCCAGTCCTGAGACTTTGCCTATAGCTTGCCATCAGGCGAGGTAAAGTCATTTTGACGTGTCCTATATAAAAAAATACCCTGGGTTATCGACAAATATTCGTTTTGTAGAAATTTTAGTTTTGTAAAATGTTCATCAAGAATTTCAAAATTGACATCAAAGTTCTCCAGATTGATTTTGACCGGTTTATACAATTTTTATATCCTTTCAAATTTTCTGATCGAAATTTTTTTACCGTTTCTATTATTTTTAAAATTTTAAACAAATGAAAAGTTATCACATAAAGAATGACTATTTCTTCATCGCCTAAGAATATTGGTTCAGAACTTACCAGCAGAGCTGGAATCCAAAGCCTTCTCCATGTCTCTCATGAGCCACTGTCGGCCAGAGAAGTAGGTTTGGTTGTCAGTTGACGGCACTTCGAAGAACAGCGGCCGTAACGTCAGTTGTGGTGATGGATGAACTGCGGAAGAAAAACGAATCTGGTTAACATAAAGGTGTTCAGGATACTATTGGGGCTGCCTCGGTGTTGTAGCGCATCCGGCATGTTTGCGAAGGCGCACACAGATGATTTGTATGCCATAAAAAGGAAGCGCACCGCCTCCATGCTCAATGGCCCAATGGTCTTTTGAGCGTTTTTGAAGATAGGTGGGACTCACCCTTGTTGGGTCGCTGGGTGAAGCTCCACGCATCATGCAAATAATTGTAAATTACTACCACTAGCATATAAGTTTTGTTTGTAACTAACTATACCTATGGACTAACGTCTGCAACAAATTATTTAAATTGAATAATAATAGCAGCCCATTTATGTCCCACTGCTGGGCATGGGTCTCCTCTCCTCTAACGAGAGACCTGAGAGGGTTTAGACCTTAATCCACACACGCTGGTGTAATGCGGTTTGAATTGAATAAAGGAACTGAATGAGTGTTACAAGTAAAATTTAAATAAATTGTGAAAAAATATTTTTAAGTTTTAGGTTTTAAATTGTATTGTCATCAGAACTAAAGACTTCTGCCAAATATCAGACCACAATCAGACAACTGAAAGGGGTGCAAATTTCAATTACTAGATTTGACCCAAACAAACAGGTCGAGTTAAATAAAACCGTTTAAATATATCCATTTCTTATTCTGTGAATAGATTTTCTCAGAGTCATGACATACCTAACATTACAATTGATTTGATCTACTATCAAGATATAATTTAGAATACGATACTCCACCCGAATAAAAAAAAATGTAGGAATAGGGTGGCAAATAAAAATCTAAGTGTATGTTAATGTATGTATGAGTATGTGGTAATAATTCCCTCTCGGACCAACCTTACTACTAAGCATTTCCACCAGTGGGAAGGTTACACCCAGTCAGGTGTAACCGACCAACCAGTAGGAAGGTTTTTTCTGATTTGCAGCAGTGGGAATGCTACTCCTGATTAGGTGTAACCTTCCCACTGAAGACCTGATTTGCATCAGTGGGAAGGCTACTCCTGATTATAATAATATTATGTAACCTTCCCACTGGTGGAAATGCTTGGTAGTAAGGTTGGTCCGAGTCGAATAATTCGACACGAACTTCTCAATAGCAGACAGAGCTTACCATGACGTATTAAAACGACAGTCGTTCCAGCGAGAAAGAGGGATGGGGATCAAAGCACCATCTCTCTTTCTCGATCAGAACGCTGACCATTTAACACGGTATGGTAAGTTATAGGTGAGAAATAAATGCTAGAGACCGATTTACCTTTTTTAATTTCTGATGAGGTGGAAGACTGTTTGCTGTTGACCCTGGCTGATCGTCTGGCGGCAGTTTTTCTTGTTTTGAAGAACCCGCTCGACATACGGGTGAGTTCGTCTGATCTACCACATTGGAGTGCTGGGAGGAGAAATATTTTTTAGACTGTAAATGAAGTAGCGCGAGGTGTTCCTGTCACCATGATCATCAGGTTTATTAGTGTCTGTGAGTTTTTATGACTAGAGTCTTTTCACTCTGGCTTGTGAATCTGGCTAAAAATGTAAATGTTGAAGTTTGGGTAATGGACTGCTGAGACGAGATCTCGGGTTCGATCCCAGGTTCACCATTGCACACACTAATGACTTTTCGATGCTTTTCGAAGTTATGAGTTTATTTATCGCAGGTTTATTAGTGCCTCGGAGAGCACGTTAAGCCGTCGGTCCCGGTTGCCATACAAACATCTATGGCAGTCGTTACGGGTAGTTGGAGCCCACAAAAGACTAACCAGTCTAACTTGGAACTTAAATATCGCCATTGGTCATAATGACCATTGGTTGTGGGGGTCAGATGGCAGTCGCTCCACGGAAAATATCGAAGTTCAGCCGCATCACAATTGGACAGGAAAGCCGACCCCAACTGAGTTGGGAAAAAGGTTCAGAGAATGATAAGATAGCAATCGCACTCATGATAGCTGTGTGTGTGAAACCAATAGCAGGAATAGGAGTGAGCGGACCTCGGACTTTGAATTGAAAGCCTAGGATGGAACCAGGAACAACATTTTTGTACCCTAGTTGATAAGTGAAAATACCAGGTACTTACTGTTAACAGAATGCCTCCTGCTCCCAGGGCTTGATGATGAGCAGTTGCTAGCTGCAGACAGCGACATGGACGCTAAAGAGCCAAGAGAATCACGACCGAGGGGGGTCGCCACCTCCACTTCTGAAGACCCAGTGAGAGTTGATACCTGGAAGCAAATGATACAACCTGAGTTCTTCGTTGAAATGAAAAAGGAAGAATTTGGTATACATGATGCATTCTTATTAACCTGTAATTTGGAATCGAATGGTTTAATAAATCGATGGTCTGGAAGACAAACGTCCTAAATGCTAAATTCTGCACTTAGCATGTTCGTCTTTTAAGCCATCGACATAAGGTTCATAAGAAAAATAAGGCAAATAGGTATAAGAGAGCAGACTTCGTGCTCCAAAATCCAACCTTACGATAAGTACATATACATATTCTAGAACTCATATCTTCTATAATATAAAAATGAATCGCAAAATGTGTTGGTAAGCGCATAACTCACCAACGGCTCTACCGATTTCACTAATTCTTTTTTTGTTGTGTTTGTTATTATCGGGAGAAGGTTCTTACGAAAAAAATAATAAAACAGTTGTACAGAAAATTTCAGAAAGTAACTTTTCTTTTTCTCATACAAACTTTTTCTATTATGTGAGAGAAGTTTATGTTTACGTTACGGGATTAGTATTTAGTAGTAGTAGGTAGTAGTAGGAATGGGAATGGGAATGAGAATAGGAATAGGAATGGGAATAGTAATGGGAATGGGAACGGGAACAGGAATGGGAACGGAATTGCACGCGGGTGGAAAATATGGCGGTACGAAGTTCGCCGAGACAGCTAGTTACAAATAAAGCTTTCATGGCGCTGCGCTAGATCTACTTACCGGACTCGTATTGTGTGAAGCCAGGGTGTGAGCATCCAGTGACGCGAGAGACGTGCTGCTATCCCGAGTCTTGTTCCTGGACCCCCGTCGCTCGCCAAGGAGGAGACCCAGGCGCATGTAGAGGTCGTTCTGCCGCCTGGACTCGTAGCCCTGCTTGATATGAGCTCCTTCATCGTCTGTAGAAGAAATTGTTTGTTTAGATAATTGCATAACCCTCATGGGGTAGGCAGAGCTGTCTCTGTACAGCGGTCACTGATTTCACCAGTGCGTTATCAAGCAAAGAAAAAATAATCTCAGTTTATTCGGAAGTGAGCCCATTCGATACAAATATCAGGCAAAAAACAAGGGTTTGTATAGCTACTACTTAAATTATAGACTGTTTTATAAAAACTAACTACTTATTCAAAACTCTTTCAAGAAATTATAACAAATACTTAATCCAGCGTAAATGTATAAAAATAAAACCAGTAAAACAATACAATTTACACAATAAAACCAAAAATAAACATTTTAAACACATGCTTAATTGTATAGGCTTTGCACACGAAAAAATATTTATGTAACAAAAATTATAAAATTAAATTCCATGCGAACACAACCGTGCAACACATAAATATATATTTACAAACAAGTTAAATATTTTTTTATTAAATTAACTTCACACTTTCAGTACGTAGGTATCTCCTTCATTTGTCACACGTTACCCTTTCCCGCTGCCCTTTCCTCCCAAGTTCTTTGAAAAAAGCGTTTAAAGGTACTTTATGGTCTTTGAAAAAAAAAGCGTATAAAAGGCACTTTATGATCTTTGAAAAAAAAGCGTTTAAAGGCACTTTATGTCGTCTTTAAAATTTTCGCGTTCCAAACTGTAGGTAAGTATATCAAACGATATCAAACGAAATTTCGTCTAGATGACAGATGAGTCGTGTGCACAGGTAGACTGATTTCGCCAGGATTTTTCTTTGTTCTGTGGATTTCGCCAACGATTAGAACCTGGATTAAGGCGAATTAAACTGCGTTACCATATCTTACTCAACTTGAAGACATTTTTGCTCCTGAAAAATTGCGCGTACTGAACATTTTACCTAGTTCTGCCTACGCCTTCCGAGACTAACTCTCCGAAGGCTTCAGATCTCCAACTCCATGACGTCCACTTTGTATGACATTGTTTGTCAATTCTCTCCGATGTCATTATAAACGGATTCTGCGGATATGTGAAATTATAATTTGTTCGCCAATTTAAGAGCTCCATAGTATTGTATGTAGCATACATTCCCAACCGCCTCATGTGTTAATTCGTATGACAATTAAAAACCCAAGTCCTTATCAAACAATAGGAACTTTTTACTTTTTCTTATTATATTATACTGTTATACTGAGTATGGATTCACTCAGATTCACTCCATTATACTTTTTAATCGCAAGTAAAATGTCATGGGAATCACTAACAAAGGATACATGAAAGAACTCACAAGTTTTAAGAAAAAAAAGTAAGAAAGGATAAGATAGACATTTATAGGTCATGGAAATCGTTTACCGTCTGGTGGTCCGTGTGTTTGTTTACTAACTCACGTTACAGTATATTTGCGACGGGGATAGGCAGAGGTGTACCTACAGAAACTATATTAGTTCTGTATGTACTTCTCTGCCTACCCCTCACGATATACTAGCGTGTACTACAGTTCGTCAAGAAAGTATGTGTTACTATTTTACGTAAACTTTTTTTAGCTCTCAATTCTCTTCTAGCTGCAATGCTTCGATATCGCCTAATGTCACCATTGGGTTGTGAAGGTCAGATAGCCGTCGCTTCACGGAAAATATCGAGTTCCAGCCAAATCCGCAGTTAAGACTGGTAAAGCGGACCCCAGACTTCGAGGTGAAAGCTTTGGATGCGACTGGGAATTAACGCTAGGTTGAAGAATAGAAAACGACTGAACGGATTTGGCTGAAGTTTGGTACAGAAATAGGTTAAGTATTATAGTCTGGATTTGCATATGTAATAGGTTTCAATAGGATCCGAATTCGACGCAGGCGGAGCTGCGGACACCAGTTAGCGGGCCATAAAATCGTAAAAAAATGAGAGTTTGTGTCACAAGATTTCAATGCTAATATTTAAAAATGGCCTTTCTTGTATGTTTAAGGCCTTAATTGTATGTTTTGTGATGAATATTAAATATAATATTCATTGTTTACATGATAGGGTAATCATTAAGGTCTTGATGTCCGGTGTAAGGCGAGACCCCCGCACCTGCGGAAACCGCGGCGTGGGAACACTCCAGCACCGAGATCTTTGTAAGATAGTGTTACTGTTTAGTGTTAAGCCACGCAGTAAGCGAGGCGTGTATTCACACGACTGCTCATAAAAGGAGTGTAATGTTTTTAAACGGTTTTATTTGATGAGGCCGTCAAGCTGAGAGTCACCATTGTGGCAATATCGGTGTTTGCAATGGTGACTCTCATTCCAGAGACTTTGCCTTCAGCTTACCATCAGGCGAGGTGAAGTCATGTTGACGTGTCCGACATAAAAAAAATAACTTGATCTGTTTGTTTGGGTCAAATCTAGTAATAGAAATTTGACCGTCTTTCAGTTATCTGATTGGTCTGATATTTGGCAAAAGTCTTTAGTTCTGATGACAATACAATTTAAAACCGTTAAACTTGAAAAAGATTTCTTCACAATTTATTAGGAAGTCTTTTTTTGTTTTTTGTAGGTGTTAACAAGTACCCATAAGTATGCAAGTGTTACGATAACAGCTTACCACCATGTAATTACTATCATTAAAGTTTGTATGGATGTATGTTTGTTAGCCAATCACGCGAGAAGACCTGAACGAATTTGGCGCAGAGATTAATTTATAAGTGAAAAATTTGAAATAGCACACAGGCTTTTTATTCCAGGAATACTTTTCTATGGATCGTGGGAATAGGATCAGTATTTTACGAGAACGCTAGCTAGTATTTGGGGCATATCTTACTAGATTATAAATGTGAAAGTTTCATATTATAAATGTAAATACTGTTAGGTACTCAACCACACTCAAACGGCTGAACGTATCTAGATGAAATTTGGTAGATGGATAGATTGTCTTGTCTGGAATAATACATAGCACCCAGGAGTATCCTATGGGTTGCGGGCACAAGATATATACCTAAACTTCTTTCTAACGACGGGTGTCGAGATTAAAAGCCGCTAATATTTGTATAATCATATAAATTTACACGCCATTTACAAACCATAAAAGGAATGTAAACGAAACGTGCAGCTGTAAATTGTTACCTATCTTAGTTAGTATCTATTAGTTCGAACTTAGACATTAGTGAAATGTCAACATCTATCTATCGGCGGAGTTGCCTGATAGCGCCAATAGATCGCTAACCTATTTCGAAGCTCGTGTGAAAGGTCTTCGGGTTTTATTTGTTTAGTTATCTGTCTTTTAAAGTCACTCAAGACATAGTGTAGATACGAGTTTACGTAATTTATTTGCTGTTTGAACCGACTTGTTGAATATTTGATATTTGTTGTAATTTGTGATTGAGGAAGCTTAAAAACAATTGCAACTTTTTTAAGTAAACTCCCAAATCCATGTGTCTTTCTCTTTCAATGTATTTTCTACTAGCTGTTGCCCGCGGCTTCGTCTGCGTAAAATTCTGATCCCGTTTTCGCAACCCACGGGAAGAGTGGCCTAGGAGTTATTCCAGACCATAATCTATATCTCTGCCAAATTTTATCCAGATCCGTTCTTCCGTTATTGCGTGAAAGAGTAACAAAAATCTATACATACACACTTACAAACTTTCATGTTTATAAAATTGAAAGGTTTTTACCAGATTGTGCGTCACACGCTGGTTATTGTGCTCCGTGGTCACACGGGAGTTAATGTTTGTTAGGCAAAATATAACAAGCTAAATGTAGCTTTTTAATACTTCTCTACGTATTTCTTTAGAGATATTTAGCCATATTATGACTGTATAATCTGTTTACTATTATATACCTACTGCTTAAGTCTGTATTTCCGGAAAGCTACAACCTGGGAGTCTTCAAGTCTAGAGTGAACAGGTTATTTCTAGGCAAGCGTTCTCCACCGTCGACCACATCGACACACCAACAGGTGAGATTATGGTCAAATGCGAGCCTATTATCAATACAAAAAAACTTATAAGCTTTTTCATAAGATTGCTTACTTCGGGGCCTCAATCTAAGAATGGAACAAAGCGTCATTGACAATTTCTTCAGAATTGGAACTGTTTTCTTTAGTCAATTGTATGTATTGTATACTCGTATACTCGCAGTAAGAGAAATTAAATGAAAGTCCTAATTAACGGATATTCCACGAAGCATAATTACAGAGGTAGTAACTTGTAGTAAATGGATGTCAGACACGCGTTTCCAATGCTGGCATGACAAGTTTATGACTTTTCTGAAATATTGCGTACTGTAGTTAGGAGTAGTTATAATGTAAATTTATTTTAGTACGCAGTATAGCTTTTCTTGTAAATAACTATGTATGTAAACAAATCTTGACAATCGAAATTAACATCTAATTGTCGTAACTTCGTAAGTACGTAATAACACAATATTTGAAAGCATTACCGCGGTAGCCTAGTGGTCTGGGTAATGGACTGCTGAGACGAGGTCTCGGGTTCGATCCCAGGTTCACCATGGCACACACTGGAATGACTTTTCGATGCTTTTAGAAGTTATGTGTGTATTTATCGCAGGCTTATAAGTGCCCGGTTAATGACAATAGGCTCGCCACCTATTACATTGGGACCTAAACATAAACTGGCGAAATGTGGGTGCTAGCACCTCTGCCTACCCCTTCGGGGATATAGACGTGAGTTTATGTTATGTTATGTTCTGTAAAGAGGCGTCCCATCTGTTAGTGAATTGCAGTGTACACTTCAGGGCTTGCTTTGAAAAGGCCAGTAGAATACCACTTCAGGTTGCTTAGTCTGCAAGCTACGAGTGAGTTGGTAATTACGAAATTTATCCTTCAAAGAAACCTTGACTAAGTATGGCTCGCTCATTGCGCGGAGCTTAAAGATACAGTTAGTGAAATTCGAGTGCTAAGACACCTCTAAATCATCATTATCTGAACCTTTTTCCCAACTCAGTTGGGGTCAGCTTTCCAGTCTAACTGTGATGCGGCTGAACTTCGATATTTTCCGTGGAGCGACTGTCATCTGACCTCCACAACCAATGGTCATTATGACCAATGGCGATATCGAAGTTCCAAGTTAAACTGATTGGACTAAGACACCTCTAAATCTGAACTGAATATTATATGTATCGTCGGAGGGACACGTGGAGAACTTCTGAATAGCCCTCTAGAGGTTACTCTCGCCTCGGCTGGCATTTGCCGCAGGCAGCAGCGTCTTCCCTCCTTCGGCCGGGTGTACCGAGTGGAGGTACCGACCTTGGATTTTACCGCAACTAGATCTACCGAGAACCCTGACTCAGCAGCGTATATTTTCGGCTTATAGCAACTCTGTCAAGGTTGCACCTTGGCAATGTCGGTACGAACAGGTTACTGCAACAATCACGGCGGCTCGCTGCCGAATGCGATGTGAGTCACGGTCAATGTTCGAGATACGACTGATTAGATTTATGCAACGTCAGCTTGACTGGATATTTCGAGGTCAGATCATTTTATATTGCTTTGCTAGCTTATTGTTATCTTTTGAGCCTTCTTTTCTTTCGATCTTTAGGATTTCAACCTAGCTTCCCACTATCCATCGAAGTGAAGCACAGAATATACAAAAAAAAACAAATGTCTTAATCTGACCAAACTCTCCTAATCTTCATTTTCATGAATGGTTCATTTTTGTTAATCCGGGAGCTAATGCCGTCTGTCCATCCAACCCCATAAGAAAAGTCTGTATCAGAACCTCGTTTACCAATCAGTAAGTGAGGATAGCGAAAATCTTGGTGAGCTCCATACGGGTGTGTACATGGTTTTAATTAATAATAAATAAAACAAATTTAAATTTAGTAATAAATAAATACATAAAAAAAGGAAGCTTGGATTTTGCATATGAATTTCTATATCTATACTTTCAATAAATAAGGCATTATAATTAGTTTGATACGAAACTGTCTTCACCTAATTTCGAAGGTGTCCAAACAAACAAGTAACCTGATAAAGCCGTTTCACACGGTGGACGGAAGCGCTTAATCGTGGTCACTTCCACGCTCAATTTACGAACCACCGTAGTGGACATTTAAGTACGCGTTTTTGTATGTTTGGTATCATGTTCAATTCTGTCAAAAATGTCAAGCGACTCATTTCCTAAACTTTCGCCTATTATATTCGGAAATTTTATATATTAGATTATAATAAAGTAGGATGGAGGATAGGATAGTAGGGAGTAGGGTGAAACGTTGATTCAAATAAGTTATCGTCATTAAGTGCTGCTCTGGCGGACGTTAGGAGAGAGTAAAAGGCTAAATTATGTGATTGGGTACTTAAATTCAAAATATGGCTTCAATATACGTATACTAGGTACGTCTCTTCGATGCCATAGATTGACCTTTATCGTGTTGCCCTCAGATAACTAAATAAAATAATAGATACGAACAAAAAATACAACAATTGAATTAATTGAACATAAGTTCACATAACTAATAACTGCTCGAGGCAGCCATTTATTGTAAAAAATAATTCAATCGCAATATAGGCAATGCTTACAGGGGCCAACAAAAAATCAATTTCCTCTAAGCTTGATAGAATCGGGATGTGGCTGGGGTGAAAAACGAATCCCACGGTTACAGAACATGTCCAGTCAAGCTTGACTCGTGAAGTAGGTATATGATTACAAAGTAAAATACTACACGGGAATAAGGACTATTATTGCATCGTGCGATTTTGGATCAAACAGCGCGATCATCCATTTCAAACCGATATTTTTTTTATATAGCACACGTCAATTTAACTTCACCTCGCCTGATGGTAAGCTGGAGGTAAAGTCTCAGGAAAGAGGTTTACCACTACATACACCAACAGTGACATAATGGTGGTCCTCAACTTGACGGCCTCATGAAAAAAGAGATGATTGTCGTCGCAGCACTGCGTGACAAAGCGCAGATATTGGTATAGACTACGCCAATACCCACTGGTCTCACAAGTGCTGCGACAACCGTCACCTCAAGCCCGGCTATGCCCCTGCTGAACCCTGAACGCAATCCAACCGAGGTTGGATTACTATGGAGGGTATTTCGCAATGTACACGGCGCGGCGTTACCTATACCCAATTTGAGGTAAATTTGTGCCATCAAATTGTACCACGTAGTGATGTCTTATTATTGTAATTTTCTCATTGACATTAAACGTGGGCTGTCTAATAAAGTAGTCCATGAGGGCGGGTACATTCAGAGCAAGTCTTAATAATCTCCTACTTAGTTATGTGGCCTTAGTACTTGTCATATATTAACTTATGACTACCTACTGAATTTGTTCACTGTTTACTTCATTAGAATATTCAGAGCATTTAATCTTTTGAATTAGATTACTATAGTCTGTTATTGAATTAGAGATACTAAATTGACAAGTGCAAATGTCAAATTGTGAAATAATGATACCAGCTTTGAGTTTAGTGGTGTACCCGAAACTATCGGCAATGTTTGTTGCCTGGATACAAGTGATTTGGCTATAATATATTTTAAGAGAAAAGTTAAATATAAGATGTTATTATGTTTCTTTTATTTAAATTAGAGTACACCTATATAACTACATAACAGTATACCTATATAAATTTTGTTTTATTTACCGAATTTAAAATGACTATAAATGACTATTTTTAATTGCAAACATCCGGCAACACAGGTAATGTCAATTTAGTATCTCTAATTAAAAACAGACTATAATTCAATTATTTTTTACTTTTAGTGCCTTATGAACTCAGTTAAATTATTTATCATAAAGTACTTGTTTTTCAAATGGTCTAAATATTCAAGTTACAGTAACACAGCCTTAATTAAATCTCTTCAAACCCCGTCCTAGATCGGTGCTCTGGATAACAGATAGTTTCGCTTCAGCTATTCATTTAGCCATTGCATTGCAAGTCAGCCATTTCTATCGGCGAACCAGTCCGTGAATCACATTTATTTACATCGTCAATAAACCTTAAGAAAAGTTTTTGAATAGAAAATTGTAGTTTCGTTCCGAAGCAATCGACACTTAAAGCATCATATTTTTAGGATTCCGAAAAGAAAAATGGAACTCTTGTTGTCTGTCTGTTAAGACCTTTTCTCGGGAACGCGTAGAGGCACGTGTTCCTGAAAAAGTCTTAACAAGTTAACCAAATACTCAGGTCTTTAATATAAAATATCTGTATTGTATGTTGGTCCGTTAAGATAGGTCTTAACAAATTGAGATTTTACCAAAAACTCAGGTCTTTAATATAAAATATAAAGCTCAACGGAAGAGTCTACAAGAACAAGACTTCATCCATAAATCTAGTACGGAACCCTCAGTGAGCTGGTCCCACACACACTTCACTGGTTTTTGAACGCAGTTACTTTAATTTCATCCTTCCCTAGATGTAGTTTCACAAAGAAACATATTAAATTAATATTTATGATTGCTTCCAAGCATAATATTTCTATAGGTTTTCAACTTATTACTTTCAACAATTCAAAAGTCATCATTCCCCTTTTAATTCTGTCTGTTCATCATCTAATAACAAATTTAGAGATGTTATCGAGAACCAATCAATGTGACTTTTGTCACCGATTGTATAATTCGATTAAAAATCGATTCGTCTGATACACTCGTGTGGCTAAAGATGACTCATGCGTGATTACACGGTTATTAAAACGATTAATACAGTGCTTTTATGAAATTGAATCGATTAATTGGTTACATCGATATCACAAATTAGAACAACAAAATTAATCTTGTGTGCATTCATATGAAAATAGTGCAGTCTATTAATAAAATAAATGTTATATCACTTATGTAACATGTCTTTATCAATGTGTAATATACAAATGAATAAAACTTTCGTTAATTCAATTCAAAACAAACTTAGAACACCACACAAAATGCAAAAAAAAAAACAAAGAAACAATTGAATACAAAACCGGTGTAGTAAGCTATGTGTCAAACGAACGGAGCGATGCGAACAGGCAATAAGGTGTGCAAAAATCGAACGTCGACCGTGCTAGATCGAGTGCAGGGAACGTGGACTGAATACCGATGTATTCATTTACCGCAATAATCGCTTCTTAATCAATCGATTCGGCAATCGATTCCCACTCCATAAAAAAGTACTTCATAAAAGCAAATTTGCAATCACTTCACAGAAACTAATTGAAATCACTATGTAAATATTTATCAAGTTATAATCGATTCTAGAGCTATTTGCAATTAAATGAACGACATTGGTAAAATCCACATTCCGATGCAAAATTGAGACTTCGTGCCTGTCAGTTGGTTGAGTCCTTGTGGCACTGAGGAGTGCGTGGACCAGAGCGACCTGATCTTATTGAAGACCAGGCTATGCCACGCCGCGTTCCTTGGTCCTTCCTCCGGTAGCCCTGTTGGAGCGAACTCTAGATGTTAAACAAATTCTCCTTCAATATTCTAAGACCCTTCATTAATTGCCCTTCGGAAACATTAACTACCCGTCAGTTATTGTAAGTGACAACATTATTCATATCGACAGATAGAAACGTTACCAGTCGCCAGATTAAGCACGTGAGGGGGCAAGGGCCATAACGAATTGATACTAATAGTTATTAAGAAACTCACAGCTGTGGACGAAGTGTATATTTCAATTACCTAAGAAATCTGTTAGGTACACCGGAATAATTATAATTAATGGAAAATGTATCAGATAAAGAGATACTGTTCACAGCCGGCCCGCTGTCTGCGCGGGCTGAGTTGCAAAAGTAAGAATTCATACTTTAACTAATAAATACAGTAGACAGACAACCGGTCCTTCAAGGAACCCCTACGTACATCCGGCGGGCTGCGCGTGGGCGCATGTCGCAACTGTCGCTCGATATTATTTACGACGACGCGGATCCTCGTGGTTTTCGTAAAGATCACAAAATGGAACGTCGAGTGAGAGGTATTACACAGCGTTCTTATGAATGAGACTTGAGCTTTGCCCTAGATGGTATTAGTGAAGTGTAACGCGCTGCGAACGCGTCAAGTGGCTGCGTTTGCGCAACGATGTAAATTTGCAAGAACCACGCACGGGCCCACGGGTATGCTAATATTATGCGTGCGATGTACTCACCGGAGAGAGGCACGTGGTTGTCGTGCGAATGGCGCGCGCGATGACCGAACGGACTTCTCAGTGACTTTGGACTAAGAAAGAATCTTCTTCTAGTATGCGGTGGAGTGGGACAACTCTGTGCTAAGTTAGACGGTTGTTTTGGCGGTTTTGGCAAACGCATAGGCGATTGCCAATCCGGTTCTTGCCGCTGCGGTGATGGCGTGTACCGTTCCATTACTGGTCGTCTTTGAGCTTGATTGCTACGTGCGCAGGTTGGACAAGCTTCGTTCCTGAACATGCACGAATAGCAGCGCTCATGTCCGCAGGTGTCAATGAGTTTTCTCTTCTTGCCCTTGTCAAAGGGCATATTACAGCTTGGACAGGTCGTTCCTCCAGTCTCGCTCTCGAGTAACTGCCGTATCGCCGCTAAGTCTGTAACAAAAATAGAGAATTTTAATGTGGTTATTATGATAACAATGTTTGTTTGCCAGTTTAGTATGCAACAGTAAGTTGTCACTAGTCGCTTCATGCATGGTAATCGATTTAGACATTAACGACCCTTGAAGTTATTCTAATAACATAATTTGTAATGTCTACGTACCAAAACTGTTAAAACCAATCATAAAAAACGACGTCTAGTCAGAATTTAAATGAAATTATAGCACGGCCATAAATGATTGGTACTTTAAAGAGGTTTACTGCACTTTTACTTGCTACACATACTTTCATTTGTCGAAAAATTAACATAATTGCGTAATAAACATATTTACAGCTTCACATTTCATATTTATAGGCTGCTAAGTTTAAAATAAGCTGATTTATATTCGATGTCGTTATAACTTCTGTGAAGCTGGTTCTCTCATCAAAACTTAAATCAACACTTTCAAATTAAGCGATTCGTAAATCAAGAGTCGGTAAACGCAGTAATTAAAACCAAACGTTGCCTCACGAGTCGGTATGGCGGGACAGCGGTATCTTATTTCTCTTTTATACATACACTAAAGCTCGCGCAGCGTCCTGATTCCATCGACAAATGACATTACGAGAAGATTGACCGGCGTATGCACATACCGAGAGGTCTTTCACAAGTTTTTATTTTTGTTTATAATACCGTCTGGGTATTGTGGGCGAAATTAGTTTTGTTTTTCTACCTTTCGAATTAACAGGATTAAAACTGGCATACGTTAATTGACATGCTCGTTTTATATTGTAGCTGTTAACAATTTTCGTCAAGCGCGACTCGCACTGCGCTTTGGGCGCTTTCATTTTGTGACCTTTAAGTGCAAATTTAAGAATACGTCCTGTCGGTTGTGACAGGCACGAACGTGTTTATGACGTTTAACAGGTTAATGAAGTCAGTTAAAAATTATTTATGATGCCGTTGATGCAAGAGTACGTGACATAACGGATATTTTTTTATTCTAAAATGCGTAAGTGCTAAAGGACGCGATCGCAGATGCTGCGGTTATGATTTAAAGTTATGGTGTACTTGATTTTTATGTAACGAGACTGACCTTTTGAGTTGGTTCAAAGATTATATTTATAGAATAGTTGCCAGTAATATTGGTTCCTTTATTAACTTGGTACGTAAGTTTGTAGCTGGAAAGCTAATTGATTATTTGAAAGCGATTTTGGAGTACTTCCAAACGTCCGATTGATTTGAAAATTTTCACACTTATCAAGGACAAATCAAATCAAATCAAATAATTTTATTGTGAAAATGGGTTATAATGTGAAGTAGTAATTAGATATAGTTTCTCCATTCTCCGCCTCTATTATAGGCATACAATGAATAATTAAGAAAAATAACTTTAACTTTTAAAGCACTTAGATGACAGACAAGCACACGGCCCACCTGATGGGAAGCGGTCACCATGGCCTATAAATGTGTGCAAGACCAGCAGCGTCACACTCGCGCTAAATTAAAAATAAATCACAGTTTAAAAAACTAAAAAACATGTTTTAGGAGTAACATATAACATACATAACATAAACTCACGCCTATATCCCCGAAGGGGTAGGCAGAGGTTTTAGGAGTGGACCAACTGAAATGTTAAAAATAATTGTTAAAAAGCGTGGGGCGGTCGATAATGATTGTTGTAAGCACCCCACGCTTTTTAACATTAAAAAAATGAATTCCACAACAAAGATAAGGAATCATTTATAGGCTAGTGGCATGGGTAACAAATTACAACGTCGTTGTAATGACCTATTTTCCTTACTTCTTATGCGCATACGCACGACATTAAATTTTAAAAGTGGCAATAAATCGTGAATGCGCTTTATGCTTGATTTTTATCAAGGGTTAACCCCGTGTTGTGATACACGCATTACACAAAGAACTACATAAATATCTCATGTGAAATGAAATGTATTATTATTTTATACTGACTTTTGCCCATGACTTCACCCGCATGAAATTCTGAGCTTCTTCTCGTGATTCGCGGGAACCTGTTCCGGGATAAAAATTGTAATTCCAGACTATAATCTATCCCTGTGCCATATTTCATCTAGATCCATTCAGCCGTCACTCACTTCACTTACCATCAGGTGAGATAGTGGTCAAACGCGGGCCTATCGACTATAAAAAAGCTGTTTTTGCGTGAAGGCGTAGCAAACATTTGTACATCCAAACTCTTTAAAAAACTTTCGTGTCATAATATCGGTAGGATTTTGTAATACTATAGCGGCAAACAAGCATAGAGCATGCGGAGACGTCTTGATCTTAGGAATTTAATCACAGTACTGGGTTTCATGACAAGTTCTATCATTCGTTAGTAAATAGTAAAAAGTCATTACAGAGAGAAAAATGAACAAACATACAAAAACTTTCACATTCATAATAATAAATTACTGGAAATTCTCTTTACACTGAAAAAATATATTAATACCTATGCTCATTATAAAAAGGTCAAATTACACGAAACAGTTTCCGAACGTAACATCAACTGTCAGAGCAACAGTAACTGATCTATGGTCCGCCATTAAATTTATTTTCATTGCCCTACAAGCTAATTTGGTATCCAATAAAATCCAGTAAAATCACATCGATCACTGCTCACGGTATGGTGTTGACCAATATATGGTCATTTTTAATGTACAATAATTAAGGTCGGCCATTTATTTTATTTCTTCATTAACTTTTCTGTTAAATATTTTGATAATTATTTTTAAAACGCCAAGGTAGCAGATGGTAAGCCGGTGAACTATTAACGCTTGGAATACTAGAGAATACAATCACAGCATCTGAATTTTCTTCCTAAATCTATACTTATCTCCGAAACGGGTAACCTCAACATTCACGTTCCTTAGCCATCTATCTAATCTAAACTATTATTAAATTGTAAAATAGCTGTGTCTGTGCATTGAAGAAAAAAAACTTAGGTATATTTATATGAACAAAGTAACATATTTATTTTATGAGAATTGTTGTCTGTTTGTGCGTGATGGACGCAAAAACCACTGAACGGATTTTGATGCGTTTTTTTTTTGTTTGAAAGGTTCGGTTCAGACTTAAAATCTTAAACATGTTTGATCAAAATCGGTTGAGTAGAACCGGAGATACTAGTCAAAATACGCGAAAACCGACGTCCACGCGAGCGGAACCGCGGGTATAAGCTAGTACCTACAGATAATAAAACTGAAGAAATTGTTTGTTTGTTTGAATGTGTTAATCTCTGTAACTACATGCGTGATTTGAAAAATTAATTTTCCATTTGATAGCCATGTTTTTTGAGAAGGTTATGGACGGTAAAAAATCACGCTGCGGTTAGGGGCTGAGTAGAGTATCTAATAAGAAACGAAGAGATGATACATGCAAGGTGGACAATGTAACGCAGTGGAATAAATTTAGTATGACGACGGGTGAACCCGTAGGGTAGAACTAGTATTATATCAATGTCAATGTGTAATTTACTCGATACTAAAAAAGTCTTGTAGTTTGAATAGTATGAGTATTTATTAACTTTATCAAATTACTTTAAGTGACATTTCTGTGGTTATGTAAGTATTTTTGTAACTTTAAAAGTTTTGCAAGAAAATAATATACATCCACGGTTAAAAGCTCAAAAGATGTAAGCGACAACAACAGTTCAAAGGAATATCGCTATAGTGTTTACTGTTTGTGATGTCATTTAGGAACTTTTGTCTTTGAAACATCAACGTCGCTTATAAGGTTTTGTCTTTCATGGCAATATTGTTAAGCGCAATTTTAACTGGTCTTATTTCTTATATTTATTAATTTTATGTGCGGATTGAAAATTAAAGCTGTATAATAATTAAACCAACTTCGTAAAAAGGAGGTGGTCCTTATTTCGTCATTATATTTTCAAAATTTATTTTTTTAATTGTTGAAATAGTGATATTTTAATGGAGAGGCTCATAGAAAGATCTGTTGATGATTCACATCATACGATCATCCTCTCATCACGGTAGTCTTAAAGATGTTTAAAGAATTTTCGTCCTGTGAAAAGGTTCCCACGGAGAGCGAGAACGGGAACAAAATTTCACGCGGTTGAAGTCGAGGGCAACAGCTAGTACTTTTATATTACTAAAGTAGCAAAAGAGCACAGGGGTCAAGGTTAACGAGTAACTGTATTTTTTATCTAAACGTGTCTCCTATTGTTTTAAAATAGGAAACGTCAAATTTTTGATCCAGTTCAAAACAGGTTCATGTTTTTGTGTTGTTTTAGTTATAAAAGCGTTTTTATGGTCTGTTTTATGGTCGATAGTGATCTTTGACTCTATGGCTACACGCGTGGCTTTGTGTGGTGCCGACACACGTCATGTTAATAGAATATACCGTTATGCATCTGGTGGAGTATAGCTATAATGCGTGTGCGACTATGGGGAGAAAAACTATTGGAAAAATGTCACCTTTTGCTTTCAGTAATATGACTGCAAGATCTTAATGGGGCCTCAAACACCCTAAGACTACCTGGGTCCTGTTAACCCTTCCTTTCCTTTACTATACAGAATAACACGTGCAAGACTGAGGTAACGCGCCTTCTCATGTATTCTACAGAATACAGAATTCATACGATTGCGTTGTCTAATTTGCGCGTCACACAGTGGAGATATAACTCTAAACCTCCTGTACAATTTTTCGCTAAAAGGCACTTTGATTATGTATCGCAGCAATTTAAATAAAACCTAATTCGTAAAGCAGTTACTAGTATTTTTAACCTTAATCACACCACTACAGCCTGTAATTTTCTTTTGCTAATTCCAAAAACAAGGTTAACCATTAGTGATGGGAATTGTTAAGCTAAAATTAAAATCGACGAAGTTAAGATTTAAAATATAGTACAATCTCCATTCGACAGTAAATATACAACCCATGCAAAGGTGTCCGGCACTTCTCCCTTATTTAATACAGGATATTAAGATCAAAGAGGATGTAGTAAACCTTCTCAAAGAGCGATACTTACCTATGCTAGAACCCTCTCCGTAAGTAGCGGCATTGCCGTGAAACCAAATTACCTACTACACCACGATGGCAACATCGTTATGAGAGAAGAAAATGAAGGATTGAAAGTAGATACATAACATAACATAACATAAACTCATGCCTATATCCCCGAAGGGGTAGGCAGAGGTGCTAGCACCCACATTTCGCCAGTTTATGTTTAGGTCGCAATGTAATAGGTGGCGAGCCTATTGCCATTAACCGGGAACTTATAAACCTGCGATAAATACACACATAACTTCGAAATGCATCGAAAAGTCATTGGTGTGTGACATGGTAACCTGGGATCGAACTCGAGACCTCGTCTTAGCAGTCCATTACCCATACCACTAGGCAACCGCGGTTATCCATACCACTAGGCTACCGCGGTAAAAGTAGATACACTTTTGCATAAACCTTTGGGAACATACAAGCGTACACGTGCACTCATGATCAAATATTTGTCCGTTAACATTTCAAAACTTAGTTCATTCTAGCCAGTTGCTGCCCATATTTACGCAGCAGATGTTGCCAAAAAATCGTTACAAACACATGTTTTTTCAACGTTCAAGAGGTCATTCATCTAGAATGTAATTAGGGTTTAATAAAAAATACGTCTATTTCAGTGTATGATCTAACTCAGTACCCCACTGCATCAACCAGCGCTAGTATAGCAATTGTTTGACGGCTCAATTGTTTACGTACCCCACACCATGAAACTCGACATTGTATACCATGGTAATTACCTTGTATAGTTATAGTATGTAACGTTCACAAGTTCTATTATAGTTACCAATCTCTTGGTACAGGGTACGTCTGGTAGAACGGACGCTGACTCACGCAAATCGCTTGTAGGTAAAAAATCATTTGCGACGCTCGCAATGTTATGTCTGCATATAACTTCATTGACCTTGTAATCGAGTTTGATCTTTATCTCTATAATCTTAAAGTTGATGGTGTTAACTATGAAAGGGATTATCGTTGTCTTTGCTGACGGCTAAACGGGTTTCGGGTCACGCCTCAGTGGGGATATTAAAGTAATTTTCTTTGAGAACTCATCAATTTTTGAGTCGTTAATTTTTTTGTTAGACGCGTCTTTTAGAGGGAATCATTACGTGTATGGGTTGTTTCCGAATATTTTTCTGTTATTTAGGTTAGTGAAACGTTGTACCATGTTTTGTATGGCTTTCTTAGAATCTGCCGTGATAAGATAGGCAGCGTTTCGTTTGGAATTCCGTAAACGGTTAAGGAAAGTTGAAACACATTTTCATGGTGTTGTAGAATTGCGTAATTACTTAGTAGATTTTTGAAAAAGAAAGAAACAATTTAGTGTTGGTATGACTTTATATTAAAATGTTTCTAAATTGATGAATTCCAATCAGTCGTTTTTGTTTAACTGTGTAACAAACATCCAAACATACGCGTTATTACTTATCCTAACAATCCTAAAAGTTCGTATTCTGAAACCCAACTAAAAAAATCCACCGATACTTTCGTGAATCTTTTAATATTCATTAATAGTACCTATTAATTAATAATAGATGGTAATAATATAATATTTTGCACATTAATCTTTCTATTTTTGGATTCTAAGAAAAAAAATATTACTTATGGTGTTATTAGGCAACTGTGTATCATTCTACCAACCGATTCAAATTGCCTATTACACCATGACAAACGATCATTTTCCATGCTTGTATGGGAATTATAAAATACGTAGTATGTAAGTTTTATTGAACACATAAAGAACACACAGAGGAGAGGCAAGACGATGTGGAATTACTATTGGGGCCTGATTCAGTAAAATCACATTTTTGATACGTGTGATTTTAAAGCATACGAAAACTTATAGATATTTTTATTTTTCAAAATCAAATTGAAAACGAATCAAACTATGAGTTATTTTTAAAGGTTTGATAACCTTACGAAAGCGCGAGTAGATTTTATTTTGACACATTCCATCATATCAAACAAACTTTTTTTTCATTTATCTTTCTAATCAAATTAAATCTCGCGGTTTGATAACTTGACGTTATTGAATCGGACGTCTGATGCGAGCTAAGTGAGGTGTGGCAGAAGCGAAGCGCGCGCGCAGTTCTATCCATCTCTAGTGAAAACCAGCCTAAAGTTGTACACTGTATGATGTTTTGATGCAAACAGTTATAAGTTCTGTAATAAACTAACTTCTATTAAGTTTTACAACCCATTCATTGGTTTAACAATTCCTTTCTACCGTAATCGCCTCTATAAACAACGTTTCTAACTTTGGCATCGATTCGAGAATTAATAAACTTAACCTAAAATCTATCATAATCATCATAAAATAACAGTACCATAGGCCCCGTCCTTTCTCCAACTTTTCTCAAGAGCGTCGTCTCTCGAGGCCGTTAAAGAAGAGACCACGATTTCGAGGATAGCATAGAAAGATGGCCAGCAGGTCAAAAGCACTCGAAACCGGCGGGCTTACATGAAAGGTTTAATGTCAGTAGAGGAAGTTTTTTTTTATACTACCTAGGTGGCAGACAAACACACGGCCCACCTGATGCAAAGCGGTCACCTTGGCCTATGGACGTGTGCAATACTAAGGGTGTCACACACGCGCTGCCTACCCCTGAAGAGAAGGGGGGAGGGCTAAGAAGGGGTGGAGAGGCTGGGAAGGGCTGGGGGGAGGAGGGGTAAAGTGAGCTCTGGCTACCCTACTTACCGGTGGGAACACAACACGATGGTTATTATGGCCGTGGTTTTCTGTAGGGCGCAGGTGCTACCCCAGTCGGACAGCTCATTTCGGACGGAAGATAGCGTCGTGTCATACCTCCTTACGGAAGTGCGTGAAGTAGGTATGTGAGGACAGAAGCCTGCTGACGGCGGGTTGTTGTCTCTGGCTACCCCGAAGGGAAAAAGGCGTTAGCATATGTATTTATGTATGTACTTTAGACTTCACCTCAGCTTACCATCAGGTGGGCTGTGTGCTTGTCTGTCATTTAAGTGGTATTAAAAAATAGTTCACCCGTTTTTCTGAACGAATTTTTAATCAGTTATTACGTCCTGTCGGGCATTTTATTATTCCCATAGGAAATGACTAAAGCACTCAGCGTGTTGATCCCAGGTCGTGTATAATGAATGCTCACGTACAATTAATTGCTACAATTAATATCTACATTAAATGGAGGTATAAAACCTTTGGACGTAACGCGTTAAACAATAGCGATAGCAACCCATTTATGTCTCACTGCTGGGCACGGGTCTCCTCTCCTCTAACGAGAGAGCTCAGAGTTCCACACACGCTAGCCTAATGCGGGTTGGTGGATCGGTCATGTCCTTAGAACAATACAATTGATGATATTAGAGTCGATCCACTTGCACACATTAGTCAACTTCATTTTTCAACTTAAATTTCACTACTACGCGGCAAACGTGTTTCGTTTCGTAGCGAAAAAAACTAGAAAAAAATAAAAAACCTTACCCTTCTTTCTTCGGCAGTCGGGTAAAAATACAGCATGGCATGTATTAGTGAAATGGTATAAAAGTAGTGATAGCAAGAAAAAATATCCATTTCAATCAAATTTGGGTAAAATATTTCAATTCAAAATTCACTCACACATGGTTGGAGCTGCCATTTTAGTGTCACAGTCTCGTCACCAGCGCGTTCTTTCCGTAAGGTTTATACGTTCATGCCACATTACTACTGTGGTTAGTCATGACTCCTGCCTCCCAGAATTTGTCACTTTATCTCACTCTTCCCCATCAATTGTTAGCAGTTCTCTCGCTCGCACGTCAGCCAATAGTTGGTGTAATGATGATGTCTACGTCTTATTTATGGTTTGGAGTCATTATGGTCTTATGATGCGTGGGAGTTAATCATCATGGTGGTAAATGGATGGACAGTATTCATATCATGGGGATAAAGATGTAGGATTTTTGTTTGTGTTTCTTTGACGGCCCCTATGGCGTAGCGGTAATGCATTCGACTGCTACGACCGGGGCACGGGTTCGATTCTCGCTCAGTGCAAATATTTGTATGCATGAATATGTCTATTTGCATTGGTCTGGGTGTTTCTGTGTATAACATGTATGTATTTAAAAAAAAAGTATATAAGTATGTTTATCCGCATTCTAGAACCCATAACACAAGCTGGGTACTTTGCGTCTAGAGAGCGCTGTGTAGAATGTTGTAGAATAGAATATCTATTTCAATTTTTTTTTTTATAAAGTCAGTCCCTTATTTTTTTAAAGGGATTTTGATTAAACATCATCAAATTGTGTTCCAAATATGGCACCCGGATTCTGCCAATTATTTTTGTTTAGTTTGTTAACTTTTATAAGAGCGACTACCGTGCTACCTCCCAACCTCGGGCTGGTGTCAGAGCTTTATCCGGCAACCATCAGGTGTACCGGCTTGCAGGTGAAGTTGGCTTGGCCCCTAAAGAACCTTGCCCTATATGACTAAATCTACTCTTTTAATGGTAAGCAAAGCTATGAGATTAGACCACATTTTTGGGTTGTTAGATTTGTTTAGTTTAACATCATTCTATAACTCACGAAATGAGATGAGATTCCTCTACTGTACAGGTACCTAGGCAAAGAAAAATATTGTCAGAACAATTATTTAATATGCAGTCGACTTGAAGTCCGTAGGTCCACTCTCCTATGTCTTTTTTATCCTTTTCCTTGGAATACCATTTGGTATCCTATTTTGTCCTTTTTTATTTCTAAGGGAGCGATTGCCGTCTGGTTCCCTAACCCCAAGAAGAAAACTTACATCAGGGCCTAGTCAGTCAATTAGTAGATAAATCAGATAGCAGGTAAGTTTGACTTGGACTCCGAAGTTCTTGGTGGGTCTCCATACACCCCAGTTTCAATTTAAAAAAAAATTATGCGGTTAAAATTCAATCAACTCACAGATAGAAAAAGTCTACATAGTACCTTCTATTTTTACACAGTCAGCTTTATAATATTGACAGATTGAAATCCTCGCAAGCCATATATCTTTCCGTCAGAATGATCTATAGATCTTTGAGAGATTTAAGGCGTGCGGCGGCGCAAGCGCACGCGGAGTCGACAACAATTGCGTATGGAAATCGTTTGGTTGGAGCTATCTGATTCGGTGATTATGTTTTCGTTATTAGATGGGACGAGTCTGAGACCAATTGAATCTCCATGTAAATGTTGATCTAACTACTAAGTTTATTTTTATTAGAACCGAGTTACTCATTCTGAGATGATTATGTATCTTTTATCCAACTGCGGCGAAGTTTAAAAAGGAGGGTTAGGTATGTGTATGATCTGTACCTAGATATGGTATCCAACTGTAGTGAAGCTTAAAAAGGAGGGTTATGTGTCTGTATGTAGATATGGCTGACAGATTTGATTAATGATATAATTGGTTAAATTCGACTTTATGACGTGAATGTTACTGGGTATATTAAAATTATAATAACGGCATATAACTAGGTCTTATATATTTCCTACCCTCTTTCCTGAGACTTTGCCTTTAGCTTACCATCAGGCGAGGTGAAGTCATGTTGACGTGACCGACATAAAAAAAAGTGTTTAAGAGCCATTTTATGATTATTGCACGAAAACTTAATGTTGCAATAAAATTTTAATTCTCACATGCATTGCACGAATAATGCCTTAGAAAGTCCACTTTCTCGAAAAGTGCTTCGTAAAGTCACAAAAATCTCGAATGTGTTTATTTACTTTTGTAAATATGCTCACAACGAATTTGTTGGTTAGCTGTCACAATATAAAAGTTGACAGTGTTGACAGTGCGTAGGTTGCACTTATCAACTTCCAATACATTTTGATATATGAGTGCACATTGATTTTTGATGCTGCGTTTGAACGGATTACGTTAGGAGAGTGACTAGCATTGCTCGTTGCATTACCACTCAATTATCGTATTATATTTTTTTAGTGTAGAGTTGTTATAGCATTACAACACTCACACAACCTTAGGGGCTTACAAGTATTATGGTATAAATTAAAAGGGTACACCATCCTATCATTGGCACACAATCGTATAGCGTTAGCACTTTTGATTTAATGTGATAAAAAAAAACAAAGAAATTTCAAAGTGATAAAAGTATGACCTTGTTGAAATGATGTTATTTTTATTAATAACAAATACTTCAATATTCTAGAACATTGTACACAGTGCTATCTAGACCCAAAGTTAGCTTAGCTTAACTAATTTTGGTTGTGGGTCATAGAACCCACAACCAAGATATATTTTCTTTTGTGAACACATACTTACAATATACGTATAAATAACCAGACTGATGCAAATATACGTATTCCTATTCATGCATACAACTATTTGTACCTACCTACTGAACTGTAATCGAACCCACTAACTCTGACATTGCATTGCAGTGTATTACTGGATATATTCCTCCTCTAATTTTGCTGAATTGTGATAATTTGAAAAATATAGCTTGGATAGAATGAATACGAATCCTTTGACTATAGCGCACATTGTAAAAGGGGCATGTCCAATAATATTTGAATGCATAAACAATTCCAGACTACAGCTTTGTACCATTATTTATATACCTCCACTACAGCTGTAGTAAGAGTCCCGACTATAAGTAAAAAAGGAGGGCAAAGAACAGTACTTGATCATATTGTGGACAAAGTAGTAATATAGGTATTCGTTAAGCAATGAATCTACTGGACTTGTAAGATATTTGAACCGAACAGATTATCTTACAAACGTGGTTATAAAGAGATCTTACGTGTAATATTTGATTGCAAATCATAAAATAATATAAATGTTTTGTAACTTGACTGGGTAAACCGCAAGGATACATGCGTAGGTTTGAAGTATACTATAAGTGTAAGTATGCAGACACTATTCAGTGGAGAAGTACTATAACATGTTTTTATTCGCTTATAGGGTATACATTTTTAAAACGATGAATGCTATCTTTATTGGTTATTTATTCAGTAGTATCTATTATTATATTATTAGCTATGTATTAATTTTATTTAGTGTAGTCAGCAAGAAATGTAACTTTAAGGATTAATTAAATCATCAATATTTTTTTACCTACTTATCATTTTATAATACCAAAGAGCTAGTCGTATTTCAAGGAAATATTTCATTTAAATTAATTTTGTACATACACTTTCAATCACAAAAAATAACCCACACATAAAACCACAGGGTTCAGTTAACAAATCTATAGCAATAGCTAACTAGTGAAACTAGGTTAATTTTCATTTGTATTTTGCATTGTAGTTAATATTTAATAATAAAATACTAATGACTTTAATTACATCCGCATCATTATTTCTAACAAATATAATTTATGTATTTAAATCTTATTATTTACAAGGCATAAACCATGAAATATTATTCATAAAGCGTGAGTCGTTAATGACAATTAATTTGTTCGTAGACTCGAGTAGAATAAAATAATGTCTACTGTGGAGGTTCACTTACAGGCTAACATTAGTTATGTTAATGCTTGAAACGAAATAGTATTGGTAGATATAAAATACCAAGTGTTTTAATGAGATATAAAAATTAAATTAGGTTAAATAAAATTAAAATTAGGTTAAATTGCAGACCATTGAGGTGCTTTACCTTATAAGTGATCCAAAATTAAACTACTAGATATAAGTATTTCATCAAATCTGAAGAAATGTTTTGAAACTAACACACGAAAAAAAACCTCAACCAGTCAAGTGGAATACCAACGCTGCAGTATACTCTACTAAACGCAGCACAACATTCTCTTCACTAAACGTGAGAATCTGTTGTTGACTACTTGCATTAAAATAACTTAAAAAAATTGTACCAAATTAGTCACATTCTAATTAGTTCCTTCCTCTTATTTCGAAAACACTTTGTGACGGTACATAACTAAAAAGTTCTTTACCATATTAGAAGGTTTTTTAATTTGAAGCTGTTGTTTCTGCGTACCATATTTGGAACAAATTAAATATTTGTTCATTAGAAAGTGTAAAGTGCGTGTTTCTTGGGTATGGCTTCCGATGAGTGTAAGATTGAATTAAGAGTCGGTTTGAAGGCTCATTAGGATAAATATTATGTCAGTATTTATACTAGCTCTTACTCGCGGCTTCACTTAGGTTAAAAGTAGATAAAAATCTTCTCTTGTATGTATATTACGCAAATATGATTATATTTGCGTGATATATTTGGATTGTCATTCAATTAGAAATATTTGTTATTTAGGTGGGTACATTTAGTGGGTGGTCCGGAACACCCTGGGTAACGGAGACCCAGCCCCTGTGTTAAAGCGTGCGTTTTAAGTCGGTCCAAATTCAACATAACCACCCCCAGTGGCCGATGGGGATGGTATCTGTAGAGATTTCCATACGCAGATAAGAAAGAAAAATGTGTGTACCTACATTTTGTGCTAGCGTAGTCTATTTAAAAAAAGAAATCAATCTCAAGCTTCTTTCAAAAATAATAATTAAAAGTGTTACATCAGTTTCGGAGAATGCACGAACACAGTGCAACGTAATTCATATATTAAGATAAATACACTTTACAAAACGACTCTCTATACTGTACAATATTCGGTGAAGTGCCCATCCCAAGTTGGGTGATGGTTCCCAGAAGATTCAAATCTAACGGATGATCGTGACGGAAAATTCGTCGACGACGATTCGCACGAACTTAAAGTATTGCGGCACTGTTGCAGTAGGGTTGCCACCAACCATCAATAATATTTCAAAAAATGGATTACATACTTACATAGGTATTGGACGGCGTTCATTATTGTTGTGTTATGACGTAGGTATGAGGTAGGTAACCTAATGATTTAGATAGAGAAAAGCGAACATCCAGAACCCCTTACAGGGTGAATAATCTGGGTTACCTGCACACGTTCTCGATATTCGAAACTTGTCGATTCATTCCGTTTTAGTGACGTACCTATGTGTAGATGACATGGATTTGAATACGAAAGATAATACGCAGTGGATAATACAATAAGAGCTGATGGAGAAGAGAGAAATAACTGTAGTTTATCGCAGAGTAGAGAAACGCATTAATAAAATAAATAAATAAAAGCTTTTTATTTCATTGCATAGACTACATACATGAAATAAAAAAATCAATATTTACTAAAAATATAATAAATTTGTGATAATCAATGTAAACATAACAATGATCTTATAATAATTGGTATTGTTGATTATTTATAAAAAGGAGACTTGAATAAAAATTTACATAATTAAGAATAGTAATAATTTAGAGAAACGCATTACCTACAGTAATTGCAAAAATTGACTATAATTTTTCGCGCGTTAGTTCATTGCCAGTTGCCACGGACCTTTTGTGGTGTACACAATGTTAGGCTGAATTTTACAAGAGGCAAATTCAGTGAGCAAAACAGTATAGAACGAGTTTTGATACAGTTTTATCTAAGTTTTAGATAGGTTTCGGAATTACTTAAAACTGTTTTATATTCGATTGTAATAGGTTAAGTTGAGCCGTAGATAGATGCGACCAAAAATAGAATCATCAACCTCTTGGACGCGATAACCGACGTCCACTAGACCGGGCATCTAGTGGCTCTGTTAAATATATGTCATATTTTGAAGTGAATGAGTGTTGTGACAACCCTAGCCCCTGTCACTTTTATAGTGTCGGTAATCAAGAGCTAACGAGAGATTCGTATCGAGCTGTCACGTGGCGCCCCGCCGTGTAACAACTCCAAGGACTTTATGCTTGACAATACTGTTTGTGATCATCCTGTACTTATTGGGCTTCAAGCAAATATTTCGAGAATTTACCTTATATTTTAAAGAGCGGTTAACTTTAAAAAATGTAGGCCTACACATTTTATAAATTACGCCCATTTGCCATTCGCTTATTTACTTCTTATATGTCGTACCCGACTAAAACCGTACGCCGTCTTGTGTCTTTAGATGCCGGGATGTAAGGTCCTCTTTCCATACACCTTCGCCTATTTATAACATAAATTTGGCCTATTTAATTTGACTCCGCTCTCCAGGTCAGTAGCGTGATGATATATAGCCTGTAACCTGCCTCAAATGTAAGAATGGTTATCCAAATGAATAAAAAAATTGACATAACCTAAAACCTAAGTTATGAGTTAAATTGTTCACACGAGTCTATGAAAGCTGAACGCGTCCAAATGTCAAATTCTCACTAAACAGGGGCCTTATTCCGAAAAACGAAAATATTCGTATCCGTTGACGTTTTGATCATTTAGCTACCCCGAAAGTGTTTCGTTTCGGATTTCGGATCCGTCTTCGATCGTTTGACATTGAGGTTGTCGATCGTTATCAGTACACCTCCTACTCCCAAAATACATTTGACGTTTTCGCTGTCGTTGTTTGACAAATGGTCCGTTTTCGTTCGATCCGAAACGTTCATGTTAGATTTTCAGAGTAAGGCCCCAGGCACTTTGTAGTTTGTAGTGGTGTGGTAATCGATGTATATTCAGTGCACTTTAGGTTTTAATAGGTTACAGTTAAATGTCGGTACAATTATGATAAATTGGGTTTACAAAGTTCGTTTCTTGTATGACGTCCTTTTTCTACGAGTAGTTGTTGTCAGGGCGTGTAGTGTTTTTTGTGCTAATTTATAGTAACAGTTTGGTGTTGTTTATTTTTTTTTTACTTGGCTAAGGCATCTTAAATCCTCTTTTTTATCATTGAAATAGGCTCTCGTTTGACAACCTTAAGTGTTTCACAGGACAAAATACGGGCAGTTTAAAAAAAATAATGTAAGTAGTGGTAACAACATATATTTTTAAATATACCAGTATTTTTTAGACATTTGGCAAATCTTAAGTACCTAGTATTTTTTCACATACCTACATACCACAGAATTTTACTTGACCTATGACTATCTCTACATCTATCTCTACTATACCTACAGATATCTAATATAATGTACATTTCTGTCTGTTTATTTTAGAGTTCGTGTGTGTCAATCTAGAGCAGTGGTTCCGGCAAACAAGTCGCACCTTGTTGTATGTCAATGTTAACGCATTTATCAGAAAGTATTCAAATATATTATCGTACATATATTATGTATTTTTTTTATGTCGGTCACGTCAACATGACTTCACCTCGCCAGATGGTAAGCTGAGGCAAAGTCTCTAGAATGGGAGTCACCATTGCAAACACCGATAGTGCCATAATGGTGGCTCTCAGCTTGACGGCCTCATCAAATGCTTTTTCACGCCCCGCTTAAAGGACCCGGGACTGTATGAGGTAGGAAACTCGTGTATACAAAAACATTTAGGTAGAAATATAACAATAAATAACGTAAGACGAGGCTATGGTGTACCCGCAAGTCGGTATATGTACTCATTGATGAGTTAGGCTCGAGTGCAGGTTTACTTCTCCCGTAAAAGAATCGTGAGGAAATCCCCACGGATACCACCCACGTCGGCCATCGGGGGTGGTTATGCCGACGGTGGGGTGTAGAATGACAGGCGGCCGTTCTGTCTGCGCGTGGTGAATCATCGCGCCCCCCGTCCGCTTCCCACTTTGCCCTCTGCTAGTGAGCGACACGTGGAGAAGCTCGACGCAGCCCTCTATAGGGCCACTCCCGCCACGGCCGGATTTGCCGGATCAGCGGCATCTCCCGTGGCGAGTGGGAAGCGCTGCTTTCCCGTAAAAGGCTTGTGTAGTTTCAAGTCTAGTGTAGAAATAGTCTCAACCTCTTAAATTAAGTTCGTGAGAGGTGTGTTACTTTTGTGTTGACCTCCTGACTTGTAGCTAAAGCCGATTTATTTATTGCTTATTGTTTCTATTTGCGGGTCGTAACGCTCTAATTTATTAGTTATCTATGAGTGCAATGTTTAGAACGCTTGTAGAATCCTCAAGTAGGTATGTTAAAGGTAGGTACTTATGATATTCGTAATTATGTTTAAAGTCAAAAGCACTCGAAACCGGCGGACTTGCATGAAAGGTTTAATGACAGTAGAGGAAGCGCGTGAAGTATGTAAGGACAGAAGCAGGTGGCGGTCTGTTGTCTCTGCCTACCCCAGAGGGAAAAAGGCGTAAGCATAATGTACCTATGTATCTTTAAATTATAACTTTGTTTAAATTCTTCTCCGTTTTAGCGTTCTCCATCCGAACACCAACAAACCAATTAATTCAAAACTTGCACTTTTTAACCGAGGATCCGCTGAACGGCCATGGGGTTGCACACGTCCACAGGTCGCGGTAACCGCTTTCCATCAGGTGGGCCGTATGCTTCGAGGCGAGTCATTGCCATGTTATCCAAATCAGCAGCAGTCCGTTAATATTTAGGATCGTTACCAATACCTGTGTGTGAAGACTTCAGTACCATAGATATTCTGTGCTTTATGGTATGTTGCTATTACGAAAAAGACCTGTGTCTAAATTACCTGTGAACAAAAGAAAAAAATGTGAAATCTCGTAGAAAGCAAGAGAAATTGAAAACCATTTCTCGGGATACGGACTTCATACATTTTTGGAGGATGGATGTAATACATTTATGAGTATTAGAAGAAGAATATGTGATACATAAACACCATGTACGTGCAAGTGCAATATGTAATTAAGCAACTTTGTCACTGTAATTTTTTCGTATACAATACATAACATAACATAAACTCACGCCTATATCCCCGATGGGATACAAGTATTAGATTAATAATATCCTTGATAAGTATAACAGAGCCTCAATTCCCATAATAAAATATGTTCAAAATTAAATTCCGATCTTACAGATTGAGATGAGATCGGAATTTGAAAATATGTCAAAAATTAGGTATTCTTGTTGTGTTTTCAACATGTGTGTCTGAATCGTGACCAACAGACGAACATCGAGACACGGAGACGAACTCGGGGACGGCTAGTATAAAATAAAGCTACAATATGACAAACGCTACATCTATAGGTACGTTTCGTAACATCTTGTACGAATGTTTGTCATCGCAAATGTCATCTGAAATGAAGCTTATTTTGTGGAGGCGATATCAAGAATATGAGGAAACCCACACATCAATAAATACATTCTAAATATCTGTAATACATGAGTAAGTTGACAGATGGCGCCACCTGCCGTATTGAGCAAGTTGTACTAGATAAATTGAGATTTGACATAAGGGCTGCTGCTGACAATTTCCACAAGTTATGCTAGTTTTTTTGGACGGACGCGGACGTTTTGAAAAAGGTATCTTATTTATATTGGTCACGTGAATGACTTCACCTCCTCTGATGGTAAGCTAAAAGTAAAATCTCAGGAATGGGGGTCACCATTATTATACACTTTACAATGGTGGTCTCATCAAATGCTTTTTCACGTCACGCTTAAAACACACGGGACCTGGGCCTAATTAGAGGAGCTTATCGGAATACTCGCCATGGGAGAGGCTGTAAAATACTGCCAAAGAAGCAATATCTCGACGCAACTGGGATAGACTGGATGCAGGCAGTGGGCTAGGAATGGTTGGATGGGGTATGAGGGATGAGTTCTGGCTACCCTACTTACCGCCGGGAACACAACACGATGGTTATTATGGCAGCGGTCTTCTGTAGGGCGGAGGTACTACCCCAGTCGGACTGCTCAGTTAGGACGAGGGATATCGTGTCCTATCTCCGTACAGTATTGACTATGGCCTATGTCTAATGGACTGCAATAATCTCTGTTTGATACCGTTATCATACAATCTTATGAAGGAAACCTAATTCAACAAAATTTATAGAAACATCACCTAAGTATGCTGGATATAAAACATCCTACATTTACACAAATACCTATTATATTTTTTACAATTTTTTTCTTTTTTTTTACAATTTTTTTAATTTTTGTTTATTTTTATTTAACTTTATGCAATTTTAATATATCGAATTAGTGATTTGTAATTTGTAATGATGGGTTATTACCTGAAATAAATATTATATTCATTTCATTTCATTTCATTTCATTGGACACAGTTACTCCAACCCTACAAACCATCATTAAGCAACAAATTCTATAGAAAATCAACGCGTTATACTTTGAGCGTGTCAGTCATAAATCATGTGCTTTCTCGTACCGCGACACAGACAGAGCCGAATGATGTATGTAGTACATTCTGAATACAATTGCGCATAATCAATGGTTAATAGCACAGCTTCTGTTATTGGAGCTAATTCATATTATGGATGGTTGGGAAACCGATGAGGAATTTCTGGTTAGTCTCTAGTTGTGGTATAGCGGTAGTTAACGCAGCCGCTGCGCAGAAGGCGCGGGTTCGATCCCCGCTCAGTGTAAAATATTTGTATGTATGAATATGGGTTTTTGCATTGGTCTGGTCGTGCCATGCCACGTGCACGTGCCAAACATGCTTTTAGATTTTAAGTCTGGCCAAGACCTTTCAAACAACAGATAAATAGGTAGATCTGATAATGATATTTACAACTAGGTGCCATTATTGCCAGTTGTTGCCAGTAAACATGTTCGCAAGAACATTGCTGTCTGTGATTGCTGTAATATAAATCCACTCGGGCGCCAGGTAATAAAAACTAAAATGGAAAGTTGCACGCTTACTCTCAACAGATGTCACTTTCAAATGTCGTTTGTAGCAAACGTAAATATATCGTTAATAGAATTTCTCCTTCATTATAACTGCAATGTTTTGTAGATTCCTTTCGGTTAGGGCGAGCACGAAATTAATATCGCATCGCATCAGCATCACCTTGCAGGTGAAGTTGGCACAGACTTAAATTCTACCGTGTGTTTAATTGCAATTGGTTAAGTAGAACCGGACTTCTGATAAAATAATAAGTAAATTAAAAAATTAAAAAACCCGACTGCTTAAAAAACTAAAAAGAAAAAAACAAGCACTTAGATGTCCGGTGGTCTAGAAACATAACAACTGAACAGTCGGGATCCATTATTCGACAGCCAATCTAATTTTTCAATGGATCCCGACTGTTAAGTTGTTATGTTTCTAGACCACCGGACATCTAAGTGCTTGTTTTTTTCTTTTTAGTTTTTTAAGCAGTCGGGTTTTTTAATTTTTTAAATTATATTTTTTTATTTTAAACTTTTTAGTTATGAGTAAGTACCCAACTAGCTTGTATCCGATTGGAATTTCTACTATCTAATAAAAACCCCTTTGAGAAATTGTTGTTACGCAACTTTAAATCGATATATATTCTAAACGGTCAATCGAATCGAAAAATGTTAAGAGGAAACTAAAACTGATTTTTAAATACCTATTCAACGATACCCCATTTGACATAGTTTGTTGAATTTCATTTTTTTAATTTTCCCAATATGGCGTCCAGTAGTCGCCATATTGAATTTTCACTAACGTCATGTCTTTAGTGACACTCGCCGGACTAAGAGGAATCGATTGACGTGTGAATCATAAAAATCGGCCCAGGCGTTTGGTCTGTATAGTGCTTCAAAGGAACATACAAACATACATACATACATACATACATACATACATAGGCTGTTAAACACATTACCACTCCTTTGCGTTGCGCAGTCGGGTAAAAATTTGCATTAAAAGCGACCATATTGGATTTTCTTTCCCTTCATAGTAAAGTAACTGTATTTTACTAATCAAGCCTTTTCATTTAATAGGTATCCATATTGCGGTAGTTATGAAAAAATACGTAAGCCACCATTTTGTAGCGGCGGCCATCTTGGATTTACAATGATAAAGAATAGATTAACTTGTCTTGCACCAGAACTAAAGATATGTGCCAAATATCAGAACAATCCGTCCACAGGAAAAGGGTCAATTTTCAATTACTAGATTTGACTCAAACAAACAGGTCAAGTTAAATCAAAGCGTTTAAAAAACGATAAACCGAGGGCATTAACTAGTTCAAAGCTATATAGGTACAATGCAAACCCAAGATCTTTAAATACCCAAGATGCGCTTGACACTTTTTGCTAAACTCACAATTAAATATACCTAAGCGACAACCGTACCGTATTATATCCGAATATGGCTCGGTCGTTAGACGGTGCGATTGTGCAATACCTCAGGTTCTCTCCCGGACATTAACAGCTAGTTAGAACGAGCATGATCTTTTTCGTAACAGCATTTATTTATAGTGTACTGTAAAGGTGTAGAAGGTAGGTAAGATTTATTGAGTTCCTATAATGATGTATTGAATTTAGTTTCTATTGAAACTACTGGACCGCACGAATATTAACTTGCTTAAGCTTTCGTTTATTGGTTAATTGATTCATTGTCACCTTTAGTTTTATAAATGGCTACCGATGCAGTCCGTTGAAATTACGCAAATAAGCATCTGTCCTGCCCCCGTAGACAAGTGTCAATAGTCTAAATTGCTAAGGAAACGAATAGATTAGGTCGACCAATCACATCCAAGCTCGCCGCCGGCGTACGATGCGCGCGCCGCGGCGGAATCACGAGCTGGAGTGTGATTGGTCGACCTAATCTATTCGTTTCTTTAGCTATTTAGACTTTTGACACTGTCTACGGGCCCTAGGTGGGAATTTTTGGACGCATAATACGTCTGCGGTCAGGAGTCGCACTATCGGTGTTTGTAATGGTGATCCCCATTCCAGAGACTACCTTTAGCTTACCATCTCAGGCGAGGTGAAGTTATATTGACGTGACTGACAAAAAAATCGGCTTTTTTTTTCATTCCTGACAGGCTTACGTTTAACCATGGTGATATTCGGGGCTTAAGCCAAGCGAGGTACACCTGTTGATTTACGGACAATGCTCTGGCGCAGGATTTTCACCTGGGTTGAGTACATGCTATATAATTAGAAAGAGATAGAAATATAGATGAGGGTATAGAAAATCTAAAGTCAATTATTTGATTTTTTTTATATAGGACACGTCAAAATGACTTTACCTCGCCTGATGGTAAGCTAAAGGTAAAGTGTCCGGACTGGGGTCATCTTTATGCCATTTTTAACATGTTCGTATGCATAATCAGCGTCAAAAGTGGACTTATTTTAAAAAATACAAGAACACGTCACATTTATTAGTTTTCTTACTCACAAGTCCACCAGCGCTTTTTTGACAACCAGTTTGTGTACATGACATTGCGATTACTTGACGTAAAATTCATCTCGGTTATTTTTAAAGAGAAATTAAAATTATAGAGGTTCGATACAGACGTGAATTAAGGTCTTATTGATTGATGGAAGGGAGCTTATGTCTACCAGATAAGAACATCAATGGTTGGAACTGATTTCGAATTTATACTTACCTATAGGTACCTATATGGTAGTGACCTGATTTTGATGTGATGTTGGTAAGTGATGATGTGGACGAAGATGGTCCTCGCTGATCGCGATGGACGTAAAAAGTAAAAACTACTGGACGGATTTTGATGGGGTTTGTTTTATTAGAAAGGTCTTGCCTGGAAAGGAAAGGAAAGACCTGAAATTTGACGTACGTTTAATTGCGTTTGGTTGAGTAGAACCGGAGATATGACCAAAAAAACATTAGTATCGATCACCAATCATCCCGCAATAGTTATTTTGTAAATATATCCAATGAATGTACAGAATCGACCTCTCTACAGTTTTATTATAAGTATAGAAGATTTGCGATCAAATAACAGTTAAATAAAAAAAAACAACGACAAGGAATACTTCCAACTAACTTTGATAGATTTTTTAATACTACAGTTGCAGACAAGCACACGGCCCACCTGATGGGAAGTGGTCACCGTGGCCTATGGACGTGTGCAATATCAGGGGTGTTACACTCGGGCAGCCAACCTTGGAGGGAGGGAGGGTTGGAAGATTGGGGAAAAGCAAATGCCTTTCAAAAAAAAGGTAAAAAATCAAAATCGATTCATCCGTTCGTAAGTTACGATGAGACAGACGCGTCAAGCTTATTTTCACGTCATTTTTGCGTCGGCAGGTTAAAATCTCAAACTCAGCACTTATAGTAAAAGTTTATTACAAACCACGGTATTGCGTGAGTGTGTCGCAGCAATTATAATAAAGTCTTATTATTATATTAAACGAGCAATATGTAAACTGTTGAGTCGTATAATTTTCCAATTATTATGCAACGGTTGCAGTTACGGGTTACGTAATGAAGTTGCAGTTAAATGGATTGGTTATCATTGTTTAGGATTTAAGTCATACACGTGTAGAAAATAAAGAAAATAACGTTGCTACTAATTGTATAAAAATGTGAAAGTTTGTAAGACGGTTGATTGTTTGTTACTCAATCACGTGCAAACGATTGTAAGCACTGTGTGTGCAAACGGCTGTACGGATTTGGTTGAAATTTGATACAGGGAATAGCATAGTTTTGTTTTTGTTTACTTTTTGTCCATGAAATAAGTTTCCGAGAAGAAATGAAATAAGGGTTGCGAGAGTGGGATTGGAATTCCACGTCAAAATTGTAGTCGAAAATAATAATCCACATCCAGGTGGTAGTTATCTGTCTATTAATTGAGTCATCTGGACCCATTCTGGACAGGCCCCGTAGACAAGTGTCAGTGTATTCTGTAGCGTAAATCGCTACGGAATAGAAACGATAAGGTCGACCAATCACATCCAAGCTCGTCGTCGGTGGCGTACGATGCGCGCGCCGCGGCGGAATCACGAGCTGCCCCCGTAGACAAGTGTCATAGCGTAAATCGCTATCGTTTCGAATAGATTAGGTCACCCAATCACATCCAAGCTCGTCGCCGGCGTACGATGCGCGCGCCGCGGCGAAATCACGAGCTGGAGTGTGATTGGTCGACCTAAACGTTTCTATTCAATACGATTCGATCGAATAGAATAATTTTGCCACTTGGCTACGCGCACTGGAGTGTGATTGGTCGACCTAATCTATTCTATTCGATAGCGATTTAGACTTTTGCCACTTGGCTACGGGCACAGTTGTTGTTGGTTTACATAAGTTACAGAGCGAGAGCTGTATAAGATAGTTTGGTAATTAAAGTCAGAGTCAATAGTGAAGGTTTTTTTGATAAAAACAATGGGTTCTATCATATACTTACTTCATTCATGAGCCAAAATCTCAAATCAAGTAAAAATGGGCAAAATTTGCGAGCATTAAACCAAAAAATACAGCGCTTATAACGTTGTAAAGACCCCGTCCATTCAAGTTTCGCACGCGCCCACGCTAATAGAAACACGGTATTATACCAACACCAACAAGTGTAGCAACCGGCTAAACTATAAAGGTAAGTATCCACTGTTCCGTAACGTACGCAATAAATCGACATCTCCTTTATTTACTGTATTATAGAGACTTGGTAGGTACTCTATTTCAGGATACATGTTTCCTTTTCATAAAAACCTTGGTCCTTTACGCAATACTCAAATTCTATAGGTATGCAAATTTGGCAATACGTAAAAACATTTTAATGAGAAGGATTTGGATGCTGTTTAAGAAGATGAATTGATTACGTCTATTGATTCATATCGTACTGACTGCAAAATCCAATACGTTGGTAATGCGGTTAATGCCAACCACATTGCTCTGAGGGTTTTAACTATTCCGGCAACGACATACTCATTACCGATTAGTGTACGACGCACCTACCGCGCCAGCCACTATTTGCATTCGGCGCTCGTCCTTTCCGCTCGCCCACTATGGAAATCCGAAAGACATTGGCAATCCGGTTCCTGACAATTGTCATGGCCATCTGATTAAAGGAGATATAAAACAATATTTTTTATTGTACACCAAGAAACAGTTAACAAATTTAAGTTTATACATAAATTTGGCAGTACATTATCGGCGGTTATAGCTAGGCACGATTTCTTCCAGACAGCATTGGACACAGCGAACGCATTGACACAAAATTAATCCTTGCAGTGCGAACGTTGATTACAGTATGGTGGGCGCCTACCTTTAAGGTTAGCCACCAGCCGGGTTATGCTTCCCGTGTATTAATTCTGCTGTTACTTCCTCATGGTAATGGAAGGCGTATTCATAATTGTTTGGATTAAAACGTCCGATAGCGTCTGTGGGAATAGTTCGAGAGTGACAAAGGAAAATAGAAATTAATACTAAGTGGTAGATTCCCTTCAAAATCTTTGGGACTTAGGTCAACATTGCAAACCTGTATACCTTCTGATCGCACTTCACTTGCATTTGAGTGGACTCACGCCACAATTTTTCTATATTCAGCCTGTCAATTGATATTGATACGTCTAGCTAGAGGAATATTATATGGGCCGGCAATCCAGAAACTATCCGTCCGTCCCAAAATGACGGTCCCTATCTTGACGGCCTAGTCAGGTGGCTTCTTCAAGCCTCGCTTTACATCCACGTAAGATAAAAGGGTTAGATGCATCCAAATTTCGCCACCTATATTTTTGACCTCACGTATTTTAAGGGGGATTACATCCGTCTAAAGAACACATTTTAGGCCCTCCAGGTTTTCTAAGAATTTGTTTACACAGAAACAAAGTAACACTTGGCGACCTGGGAATTGAATTCAGGACTTCAAGAGAGAATAAATGCAAATTTATGCACACAAAGTAATTTTAGTTTATAAAATATGACAGTGCGCAAATTGCGAGTGTTGCCACCTGTGGAGTTTATTATTGCACAATAAGCAATGATACAGAAAACCAATGACACTTTTACCTCCTTACAAGAAAGTCTGTATTGGGTAACACCAAATAAAATAATATTAACGCATACTTTAAACGTCTTTGGCAGTAAACGGTACGCGGGTTTAACTCGTTTTTGTATGAAAATAATGTGTTCTGATGGTTGTTAATTATTTAGGATGCGTCTGTGGAGCAGTGAGTGTGACTGATGAGGTCTCAGGTTCGATGAGCGGGTAATGTGTTATGGTTGTCTTTATAAACGATGTTCTTATTGTTTCCAATTCGTATGCTTTGAAAATACTTCGAAGAAAGAAAGGTGCTCTGAAGAGAATTGTCTTCAGCATTCTCACTGTATTGAAAACCTTTAAAAATATATTCCGATAGTTGAAGCTCACAGTAAAGATCACAATTACTTGTCAGTTTAGCAGCTAGATCTTTGCGCAAGCGCTGTGTTGTACGCGCCTATAAAGAGTAAAATGTAAGTTTTAACTAAGTTACCCACTTTTAATTACTTACAAAAGGGGAATAGAAGAAAAAAAGGGCAGGTCACAATCACCCATAACCACCCTTAACTGGCAAGGCCATTGGTATTGGGTTATGGATTTGACTAACAGATACATTTAATACCTACTCTTAATTAAATTTATATTACCTAACCCACTTAAGACACATAACTGTTAAATGTTCCAATATTTGAATGTACAATTCTTAGTTTATAAGTATTTTTTTTTACAGAAATAGGCTGATTCAGGGCAGAGCATTGACTCCGGTGTACTGTACTTTTTTATGTCATTTACATGTTTCCGCGTATAACGGAACGCATAAATCCTAAAAGAATTCTTATAAATTTGCGTAGGAGTGTATTTAAATACCCATATCCACTATTACTCTTAAAACCGGTGTTAATTTGACAACTTGAATATTAAAATTTATGACTTATTTAATAGCAATAGTAAATTAAATTTCGTATTTTACGTTTTCAAAATCATAATAATTATATCAAAGTTTTATTATTACAGTAAAGTTGGTATTTAACATAACCAACTGTTATGTACGTTATCTTGAACAATAAATTGAGAATTTAAGTATCAATAATAATTTGTTTATCGTTAAACATGTAAAACGGGAGCCAAATGATAAGGTTTTAAAACGAAAATCTTGTGACGAAATGCGATATTTCGTCTTTAAGGTGGGGCACCACTGTTAGCGTTTATGATTGCCATTATTCCGTTCCTACGGAAACGAGTTTAACTTTATAGCACAGACGTAATGTGAGTATTCGATAGGTACATTTCAATTGGTTGACATAGAAGAAAGAACTTGAACTTGTGTGGTCACGTTACGGTTAGTCAATTCGAATAAGAGGGTCGATGGAAAAGACGACAAAATGAGAATGACGTAGGCATTGTTTTCCATCTCGATTGAATACATGCAAAACATTATTATTAAGGCATGGTAAATAAAATAATCATTATTTAAATTACTTTAGAAATTTTTTATAATCCGTCTTTCATAGTAAATAAAAACCTTGTTTGGCATGATATTGTCGGAAGTTTACGTAAACATTATACTTCGCGATATAATATAATCCGTTAAAATAGTTTTATTTTAATTTTCTTTGACGCTAACGTCGTTTATGCGCCCACAAAATTATTGTATCCGCCCTTTTGCCGGACATAAATAATATTCGTGTCTATACATATTGAACTTGCAAGAACTTAGTTACACTTGCTTGCAGATAAGGTTAGTCTGGCCCCAAAAGCCTTGAGTAAACTCCAAACACCTATTCACGAATACTATCGTAAAATAACGAAAACATATTAATCGCTGTCAATATAGACGCACCATAAAAACCGGATCAGCGGCTTACATTGCACTTATTGTGGCCACTCGACGCGCGTGCTAATTTAAGCGATAGCGGGTTAAGTGCTTTTTATACAGATCTGCACAATACGGTTAATTGTATAAAAAGGTGAATATTTTTTTCCAATCTTGAGAGTTCGAGCTTTTTTATTTAATTAAATGACTCAAAAAGCTTTTTTACAAGCCCCATAGAGTTCACGTTTCAACGATTTTGTGCGTTAAACCAGCTGACACTTTAATTATAATATTTAATTATATTAAATAGGTTAACTTCACTCAGCTAATTTTAGCTCATGTGCAATCTTGAAACTTCTATACAATAGCATCTATAAATATGTTCTGTGACTCCTAATGGTGGGTACATACCTACCAAGCAAATCAAGGTGAACAATTATTACGAACGAATGCGAATTAACCAGTAGACGTCACAGCAAAATTTGTTCGATTTATTTATCAATATATTCACATAATATCTATTACACTAGGGACACTAGGATTTAAGTTATTTTTTTTTAATATTTTTACACGTTACATTTACAAAATTCCTTTCTCAAAAAGCTTTCAATCGGCCGTTGTGTTCCCAGCACTAACAGATGTTTTAGGCGATATATGGGCGATTTAATGCCCGTTAGAGCAATATTTCAAAACGTACAACGCGCTTGAGGCTAAATTTAGTGTTAAATTTGTAATCTTTTTTGTAGATAAATAATTACAAAGTGTTGAATAAATTAGCGAAATAGCGATAGTATTTATTAAAGAAATAAATTGTTGAAGTGAGTGTGTTAATTTATGGTAGTTAGATACGGAGGTTTTATAAATATTCCAATTAATCTTTTAAATTTATTTATGATGATTCTACTACAGACTGGTGAAAGAAGAGTAGGTAGTTTCTTAATTATATAACTATCATAGATTTAGGTTATCGCTCTGCGAAATCTCACCGCGCGATATTTTTTCTGCCTGTGTTAAATTAGCGTACTTACTGAATCTTTACATACGAGCATGACGGATAAAATTCCTTTCGATTCATAAGAACATATAGGTCATTACGATTATGTTGCAAAATTCTACGGGAATAATCGCACCGCGAGGTCCGCGAGATTACGCAGTATGTACCAGGCCTTACTATCTGGTTGCTACAGGTTTAAAAAGTAGACTATTTTTTTACCAAGCAGAGACTGGAAGGAATAGAGTATGGCTGCCATTCGCATATACCGTACGAGAAGTACATACCTATTAAAAATAGATATAAAGTGCCCCTATTTTTATTTATTCCCATTATTTTATTTCATTATTTTATTTATTCCCATAAGCACAAGTATGAACGGTTTCCCATAGTACTTGTATTTTGTATTAGCATAACGGCGCTATCGGAAGTTAATCCCATAATAACCCATAGTTATGCGTGGGCTTGTTAGCAATACGTGTCTATGGTAATTAATTGCTTGATATAATCTATAGTCCCGGCTTGTTTAGGGCAAATTATTCTGATAGCAAGGATTAGGTGTATTTAGAAGCGTTATATTAATTCTTTTCTATATAACTTATTCCTTTATGGAGTAGATAGTGATGTATTAGATACGCATATTTTGTCAGTAATTTTTACTAGGTCAGAAAGTCGGTCTTTACTTTACCAGGCTTACTTGCCAGGGTGCAACTACAGATGGACGGACGGGGTACTGGTGCAATCTCCTGTCTGGTCTCAGGTGGCTTCTAATATAATTTAATGGAGTTAGGACACAACGGTATCTCCCGTCCGAAATGAGCTGTCCGACTAGGGTTACATACGCCCTACAGAACACCGAAGTTTTTTATCTACCCAAAAAATAAACCACAATTCTGTATAATAAAAAATACCCCATATAAAGATCACCCCTTATTATATCTACGGCAATGTTATATCAATAATTCTTCACCAAATTCCTTAGAGTCCAATTAATTGTTTATCCCTTAATATGTAGTTAGCTGCCCTTTGACACACCCCTCGACTTTTTATAGTTTTCTATGACATTTTGATCCCATAGTTTAAGTCGTTATCACGACCTTTCAACTCTTATTTATTATGTTAGATTAACGGTTTGTAACTAGGGGACTTCTTGTGGGATAGCTTTTCAATTTATTTTTTAATATTAACTAGGGTTGTGTCCTTCGAGAATATTATAGAGAAATCCCACGAATGCAGGATGCCTAGTGATGTACCTCATCTATTTTGAAGTGCGTGAGCGAGGATGGAATTGAAAGCGCATTATGCGCAATATTCTAAGACATTCTTAACAGCGCCATATATACCCAAAGTAAGCATAGTTTAACTAGCTTGTGTTGGGGGTGCTAGAATGTGGATATGCATAATAAGATACAGTTATTTTTGAATGATTTTCAAATCGGAAAAAACGATCATCCAGGACGTGACTTGAACCCGTGACCAGTCCCTTACAGGGGGAATGCTCTGACCAACTGAGCTACCTGGACCCATTCTAGATGCTCGGAATTATGCGATTTCCGAAGCATGCAATTGCTCAAAAATTTCATTTAATAAGATAGTTTGCATTTTTTTGTTAATTTTTTTGTTGTTAACAAACATATCATACATACACCCAGAAACAGCTATCTGACTCCCTAACCCCCAGAAGAGAACTTTCCCCACGGTCGCGTTCTTTAATCAGCAGATGTACCGATAAACAGGTGAGAGGCCTACATACAATTATTATCATTAACGTTAGAAAAAGCTCTACGATCTAATATAACACAAATAACTGTCTAGAAGCTATGTGTGGTCTCAAGACACTAGCACTCGTTAAAAAGAAGTTATGACAACCGGTGAATTTTACGCTCCATAAATACAATTGAATACGTTCTGAAATGAGGCACGCCCCCACATTAACACTTTGTCAACTGATTGATGTTGTCTTCATAGTTTTAAACGATTCGTTTTTTTTTCTTTGAGAGTAAAAGAGAAGGCACGTGCTATTGTCTTCTTGCGGCTTTTATTAGTGATGCAATGTTTCGAAGTTTGAATTTTGATTCTTTTGCGAAGAGTGAAATATACAAAATATTATTATCTATGGTATTTACTGTGTGGGTATGGTACGCTATTAGGTAGAGGTAAAAGATGCTTCAGCTATAGATGGTTTTGAAATGATGACCACAAATAACATGATTCAATGTATCAAAGATTACACTGCATTCAGCATTGCGCAAAATTAATGTCAGCAACGTCAAGGCAGTACTTCAAAGCGGTTCAAATGCGAACGTCAAATTCCATTTTGAATTTGGAACCGTTAGACAAACTCATGTCATTAAAAATAATGTTTTTTTTTTTTGTACATAAAGTAGGCTTTTAAGATATTGGTCAATGCCTCTAAAAATTCATAAAAAATGGTCAAAGCTCGTTGACATTTAAACTAGTTAATTTAATGCGCCGCACGCCTTCTGATCGTGTTCAAACACTCGTAAATCATTCAAACGTGTCATTTACGCCAACATTGCTCTAGAAAATCTTAAAACCATATTTAATACTAGCCTATGCCCGCAACTCCGCCCGCGTGCATGTCGGTTTGCCCGGCCATAATAAATCTCTCAACCCCTCGCCCAACTCCCTCCCTTCGCCAAACCCACCCAAAATAACCACCCTCCAGGCTCGGCAGCGCTAAGGTAAACGCTCCTGGTGTTGCACACGTCCATGGGCCACGGTGACCGCTTCCCATCAGGTGGGCCGTGTGCTTGTCTGCCACCTAAATAGTTAAATGTCCTTTACATTTCTTTTGTGAATTATCTAATTTTGTAATACCTACAGTTAGTTTTTTTTAATTTAAATAGCAACTACATGTGAAAAGTCCTACTGAAGTTTGCGTTGGTAAAGTGAGCTAAGTTTACTGTGCTATTATACTAAAATCAATATGTGTGAGCACCTCTTAGTGTTGGTGTCCGCTTATCAAAACATTCTACTGTGCCAACTAATAGGTGCGATTTATGCGTGAACGTTTTTTGTCAAGTGTTTCGTTATATCACTATTTAGATGCGTGTCTTTTTGACTTTCACGTGCCATGATATTCAATTATGTTTACGGGGGTTTGCACGTATGATATTTGTGTACCTACGCACGCACACACACACAGACACACATACATAGGTACATATATAGGTACATACATACGTACAGCCACGCCTCTTACACATCAGGGTAGGCAGAGACCACAATGTTTCCACTTGAAAAACATTTTTTGCTTTGACTACTTTCATATTAGCACCCTGGTTGTAGTTAAAACCGACTTCAACGAACCGAATTGAAATGGGACACGATCCCACGTGGTCCCATTTGAATTGGCGCACCCTATCAAATAAAAAAAAGGATAATCAAAATCGATTCACCCAGTCGAAAGTTCTGAGGTAACAAACATTTAAATAATATAGTGGAATTGAGAACCTCTTCCTTTTTTGAAGTCGGTTAAAAATTACATAATATTTACGAGTATGTCTTCAGGTATCTTTGCCTAATAGGTATTTTCAGAACATGTTTTGGAATGTTTCGAAACTAATATTCAATTTTTCTATTGTAAAGATTATGTTTGCGATTTCACCTTGTCTTGAGTTGCTATTATTTCGTGAGCTAGTACCAGCTAGTACACAAACAAATTATTACCCGTCAAAACTTTCTTTTTTTAAATGACACGGTAACAAGTTCACACGGCCAATATAAATACTATCATTGGTACATAAATGATAGCCTTCATGGTGGCCATAAATGTATAATTTAATATGTATTCAACAGATAATAATCACATATGGTAACATTTTTACATAGCGCTATAACTGCTATTATACTAGTTAATCAGACTGCTTTATTTCAATCACGATGTTGCCATTTTCAAAAACGTTTTAGCGTTATTTTTTATTAAAGAATGCCTTACAGCTATACGCTAACCTAGCTATTTCATACGGTTAATGACTGGATACGCTAACACAAAATAACATTGTAAATAATACACTTTTGGACTAAATAACATAGCAGCTTTTAGTAAAGTAATAACTTGGTAATTTTAGGATTTTACAGACTGGCAATTAATCATATATTTTTTGGTTACCACGAGAACCGGAGTGAATGGCCCCGTTTATCATAAAAAGTTAATATCTAAAGGTATTGTATAATTTAAGATTTTGCGAATAAATTATCGTTTATATTCAAAGAAGATCCAATTTTATGACCGAGATAACTTTGTTGTGATGACAAAATTGAGTGTAAATGTATGTAATGCGTACTAAGGATTTATTATTTGTATTTGTTTTGTTAATGGTCTTGTAAGCTTTAATACTGATTTATGAAGCAGAGTTTTGTGTGAACGGGCTGCCTTCTAATATGGATGCTGTAATTTTTATGCCAGGATTTCAGAGCCTGTTTCGATTCAATAGTGCTCAAACACAGGCTTGATGTAAGTATATTTATCTGCATTTTAGAAATTATAACATAAGCTAGTTAAACTTTGCTTTTTTTGAGTATATTAGGGCAGCGTAGAATATTTATTTAGGTAGGTACTTGAAGGGAGAATCTGAAAATTAGACTTTATCGATGTTTGGTGTACTTGATGTAAGTAATAAATAACTAAGTATTTATCAATATACTTCAACATCACGATTCAGTAGCTTAAGTGATTAACATGAAATTAATATTATATTATAGATCGTGACTCAAAATGACATTCCAATTAGTTTCACACATTCCGATTACCTTAGATCTAAAACATCACATAAAGTAAGTAGGTACCATAAATAAATTTTAGTCTCTGAACATTCCTTAAACAAACGTGTGATTTATTTCAGTGAATAAAAACCGTTTGGAAATTGATTAGTGTTCAGCAACTACTATTTAAATTTAATGATATGAAATTAATCTATTTGATATGAAGGGTACAGGCAAAGAACAGGGAATCTCTTAATGAATAGATTTTGAGAAAAACGCAATTTTATAAGTTTAAAAGTTATATTATATTTCTAACCTCCAAATCACAACTGTCACTCGCTTTGGATTGGTCAATCCTTCTTCTTTACTGGTATAGTGCCCGACATCTAACTTGGCAAGATTTCGGAGTAGTGTGGACCCCAGTACTTCAAAACCTTGCCAAGTTAGATGTCGTGCACTATTATTTCATATCATAGACATTCCTAGTTCTTTTCGGTTCGGTCATAAACATAAAAGCCTTTTTGGCGCCACCTGTTTACTTTTTTAAAAGTTAGTGATTGGGAACTAAACTACCATAGACAAAGATTTGATTTCAATATAAAACAGAAAAAAATGACATTCCCTGTTTCAAGTTAGAGTGAAAAAAAATTGACAATCATAAGTGTCAATACGGACAAGTTTAGTGTCCCTAGGAATTTGTGTTCCTAACGTTGTCAGCTAGGCGAGATTTCGGATAGTAATTGCAGTGTCACTATTTTGGAATGTGTAAATAAATTTTTGTTACATATTATTATATTGCTCTAGTTATAATAATATTTTACTCCATGAACGAAACATTAACTGGCAATATAATAATATTCTATGAATAAATAAACTCTGTTTTGAATTTTATTATTTGATTTTCTCATAAATAGGGAGACAAAGAAAATTAAACTGTTGCATGTTTAACTTAATAGGCCGAGATTAATAACAGAACTTAATGAAATAAGCCCGCATACATACTGATAATAATAATCGGGTTGTACCCGATCAACAATATTAATAACTTATTTCAGACCATAATATTGCACTCCATGGTATAGAATTCCGTGATGAATTTTTTTATGAAATTATCAGTTAAGACTAACTTGTATTCAAAACTGTAGCAACAAGTACTGCGTCTTGTACTTACATTGTTAAAAAAAAAGAAAATGTTGCCACATCTGAAAATTCGCAAATGGAGAGTGTAGTCAAACATACATTTTCTTTCAAATGAATATACGTCTGTCAATTTACAGGCATTCAAAATTATGTTTCAGTGTGTATTATTCCTAATTTTAGTTTAAAGTAAGTAGGTACTTTGTCATACTACCGTCATTGTATACTTGACTTGTGTATAATTTACATACTAGTAAAACTGTTCACCTTATACGCGACAAAATAACGGAAGTTATTAGTAATCGTATGCCGACTTGCTATACAAGGAACATAAATACTTCACACTATATAAAAGCATGTTATAAAAACGATTTTTTTAATGGCAACCCATTGATCCAGTTTTGGAAGCTTTAATTGTCATGATAAGTTGTAATTTGAATGCCATAGAACTGATTGCCTGTAATAAACTTATTTTACAATAACTAAAAAAGCGGATATACATTCTGTGGAAATCGGTTCGAAATTCAAATGGGCGTTTGGACATCTGTTCGAAACCGGTGCAAGATTTAAAAATAGAATTGGATAAATGGAGATACTTGCCAGGTAAGAAAATAATTTACCTTTCTTCTGACATTATTTTCATAATTTTTTCCTGATTACAAAAAAACAAGATGTTAAAAATTCTGGTTTACTTTGTTTTTATCTATTTGTTCTGTATTTATTATGACAGTGAATATTATCGGTTGTGAATGAACATAACCACACCAGCCAGGCAGTCACCAATATGAATGAATGAATAAATGACAATAATCATGGACCTAAGACAATAACTTACGTTATTTCCACGAAGAAATTTGGATGATTTTTAAGGGGATGGAGATGGGGACGGGGTGAATAAGATCCCTTATTTACCCTATGTGCATTTCATTAGCATGATACCTACATACCTAGACATACCTATATAGGTTTAGTTTCAAGCAGCAGAAACACAATCATGTACAAAAATTATGTTACCGTCATTATAAAATTGGAGAGGCATAATGTCCTGACTTGATTGATAATTATTATAAAAATTTGAACTTGGAATACGACACTTTTTGTGAGTAAATCAAAAAAATTATTCAACAAATTACTTTTTTTTTTAGTTCAAAGACCTAAAACATATTTTTAACTATAGCATTAAAATTTTTGCTTATTTATACCTTCAGAAAGTTTACTCGATGCAGACTAGTTCTGTTTAAAATTTAACGAGATAATTATGATAACGAAAAACGGATTATGTTAAAGAAATTAATTGACTGAGAAGTATATGAAAAAAATATTAATAATTTACAATATGTATTAAGTATGCACATAAGTTATAAACAAATAATGTGATTTTTAAATTTAACAACTGAATGTTAAACATAAATCATAAAACCATACTTGTAGGTTGAATTGTACTGATTTTTATGTAAAAGTTATAGATTTTTTTTCAATATTCAGCTTTATTACTCAAAAAATATGTAAGAATTTGCATTAGCAGCCATATTACACCAAAAACGCTTTAAATTTTAACGTATTTTAACTCGAAGTACGAATTCCAAATTTAAAGTATTAAAGGTCGTCTTGACCAGTTCTAAAGTGACATTCCTTCAGCTTTAAACACTCATTAGGATAACAATGCATTCTGTGTTTTGTGTCCGAGAATGTGTCCGAAATACTCGAGTCCCAGAATGGTTACCGCCTCCTCCCAAAATATCTTAGATGGTTTTGGTGGTGGTTTTTAGATTCTAAAGGTTAAAATCTTGTCGGAATTTAGATGTCGTATAGTAATGACGCACACATGACAATTATTTAATGGAGTGTAACGCCATTGTATTGTTTATCAAGCATCAGATTCATTGTGATCTGCCTGCCCTTGTCCTAATTATTTATTTAGAACTGGCGCAACATAAATCATTCCCTGTCATTCATTCCTGTGAACTGTCAGACGTCACCTATTCGGAGACAAAGAAGTCATTTATTCTACTTTTTGGGACTACATCTGCTTCTAAAAAATATCGTCACTTACCATCAGGTGAGATAGTGGTCAAACGTAAGCCTATCCTGAATTAAAAAAAAAAATCGGTTTTTGGCATCGACATCACTTTATTCTGACATTACATACCAAATTTTATTACACTCCCGTGGCTTATAATTAAAACAAAGTTTAATCAAGATCATACCAGTAGCAGCAACCCGTTCGATCAATACGGTATTATGATCATTTATTATTTTATTTATTAAGTTGGTAAGCTGTAATCACTCTATGTAATTTATGGCGCATTCGATTTAATTGATGGAAACACATAAAAATTAAATCAGTTGATGTTTGGAGGGATAATTTAATAAGATATTTTTATGGTTGCGGTATTTAGATGTTGATTTATCAGCTTATTAGTTACGTTAACTGTTTCATTACACACTTTTTCTCGCGCTTTCGTTGGCATGGTTCAAGATCTGGTATTTAATAAATGAATAATGTTATTCTTTTCATTTTTTGAATAGTTATTAGGACACAATATGTATATTAATAAAGAGTAAAAACAAAGCCAGAAGAGAGAAATTAAAAGTAATTTATATACGGATAGAAAATGTTTGTGTGTAGTGTATTTGATAGAGTTTATTTAGATTTTTCACATAAAATTTACGCTAAGAAAGTCTTTATAATGATGTTTTATGTAAAGCCTTGTTATAAATAACCTCTTTTGCTATTTTATGACGTCATATAAAACGCTTAAACCGCATGCGCACGGCGTCAGCTGTTGTTCAATTGAAAACATTTCAAGTCGGCACTTTCGCGGCCTAAGGCTGTTTCTGTACAAATTATAAGCTTTCTAGAACGTAGTAAGATTTGTGACAACCCTATGGGGTAGGATTTTTGTGCATGTGTGCATTCTATAACATGACTTCCTAAGAAGTCATGACTTCGATGTGAACTAGACAAGCTGTTCAGCATAAAACAAATTGTCAGGGTTCCTGTATAAGGTGGGAATTAATTTTGAATTTGGAACGGGCCACGGAAACTAAATGTGATTGAATTTATTTTGACACCTACCAATATCGACATAGCGCACCTTTTTTAAGACAGATAAAAAATATTTTTATCGACAAACAAGTCCATAAACAATAGGTAAGTAGTTTGTAATTTTGCAAATTCGCAAGGCAACTTAAGTACTGCCTAAAAAAATTGACAGCTTTCATTGCTGGTAATAACTGGTGCTTACTTCAAAATTATTAGCAAGGTGCGTCAACCAATAATTTAAGAATAATAATGAATGATAAACGAATGAATGAATGCGAAATATTGAATTATAAAAAGGTATCATTATTTAAATAACGTACTTACGCACTAGACTGACACACCCCTAATCGTAGTAATAAAATCTAACTTTTCTCACCTAACAAGGTTACAAAAACTACAAACACACACGCCCAAAGCATTAATTTTTGTTAAACAACCTCTTTAAAAAGATTTACGAGCTCTATAAAAGAGAAACGGCAACACTGAACGCAAATATTGCCATCAATTGATATGACATACATGTATTTGGAATTTGGACCTGACGCTGTATATTAGCAATTGATTTAATTGTTGCGCGGTTGTAGTACCGTCAGAAAAAGTGGGAAATTTGAAAGACTGTAGCAATATCGGTAGTGGTGACCCCGGTGCTGAGACTTTACCTTTAATTTACCATCAGGCGAGGTGAAGTCATATTGACGTGTCCAAAAGAAATGGCAAAACAGGATTACTTATATTCTATTATTAGCTTTTATATCACTAAGGTGGTCCATCTGATGAGAAGCGGTCACCGTGGCCTATGGACGTGTGCAATACCAGGGGCGTCACACTCGCGCTGCCGTGAAGGGGAGGTTGGTGAACGAAGGTTATGAGAGTTTGTTATATTAATATACGAAAATTGTTTATTATATTGTAATCAAAGTATGAAGGTAGCTCAATATACACTCGAGAGCAATGAATCCGGGTCACTTAAAGAATGTTAAAAATCTCGGAAACTAAAAATGATAGGTTAATGCAATAAATTGTATTTAATAGAAAATGTAATACTCCTTAAATGAAAGTAAAAAAAATATGAGTCACCATACATTTTATTAACACAAAATTACATAAAGAAAAAAACTGCTGATCTCTCCTTAAAACAAAAATAGGAAACATGAAATTTTTGAACTTTATTACGATTTTCTTGAATTTTAATACTTCGTATTGCCTCCTCGTGCTTCCATTACTGCGTTTACGCGGTTTGGCATGCTGTACACCAAGTTCCTTATACGATTTTGGGGAATATTCTCCCATTCCTCTGTGAGAGCAATTTTGAGCTCACGAAGCGTGATTGGGGGAGGGTTTCGTTGTTTTACGCATCTGCCTAGCTCGTCCCAAGCATGCTCGATCGGGTTGATATCCGGGCTGCGCGCTGGCCACTCCATACGAGTAATGTTCATCTCTTGAAGGTAGTCATTCACAATCCTACCTGTATGAGGTCGGGCATTGTCATGCATAAATATAGCATCCTCACCTAAATTGACCATAAATGGACCAACGTGATCATTGAGGATTTCTTCCACATATCTTACGCTAGTTAAAGAGCCGTTTTCTATGATCACCAGCTCTGTGCGACTTTCAGAAGAAATTCCGGCCCACACAAGTACAGACCCACCACCGTAGGCTACTTTTTCTTCGATGCATGCTTGCTTGAATCTCTCCCCTGGTCTTCGATACACTCTGTGTCTTCCATCGTGCTTGTAGAGCATAAATTTTGATTCGTCGGAGAACATAACTTTTGACCAATCTTCAATACTCCAATTTACGTGGCTCTGGGCATATCTTAGTCTCGAAATACGATGCCCACGCTCCAGTTTAGGGCCGTTTGCAGGTCTAAGGGGTTTTAAGTTAGATTCAGCAAGCCGACGTCTTACTGTCCATGCACTTGGGTTACTTCCTCCGAGGCGTCGAAACTGATTGGTGAGTTCAGTTCCTGTGAGAAAGCGATTTCGAAGCATGGTGTTCACCAAGTATCGGTCTTCTCGTGCTGTGGTACACCTGGTTCTGCCCGTTCCTGGTCTGCGTAGGTTAGAACCAGTTTCTTCGTAACGTCGGAGAACTCTTTGTACTGTTGACAGCGACACACCGACAGTCCTGGCTGTATCGCGCTGACTCCGGCCGGTTTCCAGCATTGTAAGTATTCTGGTGCATTCTTCAGGCGTAAGCGACATAATTTCAGCTTGAATAATGAATATAGAGCACTATCAACATGGTTTATGTACCCACATAAATGACAGATTACAAACAAAAGCAAAACCAAATGCTGTAATTTCGTAGTTCCATCTTCGAAAGTGGCCCTTTTTCAAATTTGATTTTTTTATGATATAACTTTACAATAACTAAGAAGTTTTAATACCTTCATTTAAGGAGTATTACATTGTCTATTAAATACAATTTATTGCATTAACCTAGCATTTTTAGTTTCCGAGATTTTTAGGATTCTTTAAGTGACCCGGATTCATTGCTCTCGAGTGTAGTAATGAAACAGCATTTTAGTAAGAGACACAAATTACTTTACTCAAAAACTATTTTTGAAATCTGAAAATGATCATCTACTTTTGATGCTGACTGTACATACGCATTCAACTATCAATAACCTGAAACTCAAACCAAGACAACAAATTTTAATCTAACATTTCTTGTACAGTAGAATCATAAAAACCAAGAGTCCCTGCGATATTAACTTTAAACTTTGATAGTAATTTCGCTATAACAATGAGCTAGTAATGACTGTTGGCGACTCCTGCGCAGCGCCGCTGGGCGTTGACCCCGAGTTCTTGAACTTATCTGTTTTGTGCTATTGTAATTGATATTTAAGTGGAACTTTTATGAAGTTACTGTTATCAGTAGGTATCGTAACGTCTGAGACAAACTCATTATCCTACTTTACTGTAGGTAGGTAAACCAATTAAAATGTGCCTATACTAGTAAATATGTATAGCGAATTCGTTTGTGTGAATTTAGTTTTTTACCCGACTGCCGAAGAAAGGAGGGTAATGTTTTTTTTAAATACCTATTGAACACGTTAACATGACTTCGCTTCGCCTGATGGTAAGCCAAAGGTCTTTGGCTCACTTTTGGTCCAACAGTGCTACGATTTTTTACGTGGAACCCAAAGGGTGGGTATAGACTACAACATTTTCTAGAGCATTTCTGTGTAATGTAACGTTCTTACGAATGGTATTCATCTACAAAATGGCGGCTTACCTACATTTTTCCACAACTACCGCTATGGATATCAAATGAGAGAGCTTGACTAGTAGTTAAAGTTCACTCTGAAAAAAAAAGAAAATCCAATATGGCCGCTTTTAGCACATAAAAGCTAATAAGTTAAAACACTTCTTACTTAATTTATTTGACTATATCTTCGGTTCTGCTCAACCGATTGTGACCTAACATGGGTTCTATCTAACCCATTCCTGAGACTTTACCTTCAGCTTACCATCAGCCGAGGTAAAGTCATATTGACGTGACTGATAAAAACAAATATGGCTGAAAAATACCCTCTAACAGTGTATACGGAACTAATCAAACCGGCCAATAGAGGTAGTTGCCTTCTCGATAAGGCCTTTACGAGCACAGACGCAAATCGATATACGGTCTCGATGCGATAACGATTATTACTTTTAAGAATCGACTTTCATTTTTGACTCGGGGCACAATTTTTTACGGTGTTTAATCGTTTTGGTGATTATACGTGGTTTTTATTTAGATACTATCGTAAGTCTTCGGGGTATGGTGATTGTCAAGAAATAATTGAGAGCTGTAATCGATTTGGTAATCGATATTGTTTTTGAATTTGATACGATTACTATTATTTTGTCGTGTTATCGTGTTCGAAATTGTTTGTTGTTTGTAAATTTTTGTAACACGAAATCAATGGTATGTTATGGTATGGTATGGTAAGGAATGGTAGAGAACTCTCATAGATTTAAGCTCGCCGTTGTACATAATTGTACCTATTTCTCATGGAATAATATTTGTCTATTTAATTACGTACAATAAAGACTTAATAATCAATAATCAATATAGGTTTGGCATGATTCAATTATTTAAGTAGAGGAAAGTAACCAAATATGGAATAGATTCTTAATATGGAATACCTACATTTCTCTCAAGTGCAAACTCACACACGCGATAAACAGTGATCTTCTGTCTCATTCTACTCCCATTCACGCGTACAAGACGTGGCAAGTCAGTCTAGAGAGTCCTGTCATCGCTGTGAGAGGTTTTTGTTTTGTCGCTCCTGCATAACTTTCTAAGGTATGTAAGAAAGAAGTATTTTTCGTACAGAAAGTTCACATAGTATTATTTTTATAGCTTTTAGAGACCGTTTAGATGTTCTTTTGTATGTTTCAGCGGTATGAGATGGTATTACTTTCATAAATATAAAAATGTAAGCGTCAGTTTGAAACTGTTGGAAAATCCAAATATGAACAGATCACAGTATCCAATTATGGACTATTCCATAATTGGATACCATATCCATAACCCGAGGCTCTGATAGGTTTATACAGCGCCAGACTCTGAAGATTCGGAATGTATTTCCTGTGGCATGCTGTTTTCTAATGACACCCATGGGGAAATATGGGTCAAGTGCCTCATGTGTGGGCTCTGGGCACATTATGATTGCGCTGGACCAAAATTTGATTTTTTTTACCACTTAGGTAGCAGACAAGCACACGGCCCACACTGATGGAAAGCGGTTACCGTGGCCTATAGACGCGTGCAACACCAGGGGCGTCACACTCGCGCTGCCGACCCTGCGAAAACCTTCTAATGAAACATACCTTACGTTAAACATACAATGATACCTGAATTTGTGATTTTTGCAAATAATTAGTGTTAATTTCTACATTATACCAAAGTTTTCAATGAGTCTCATATAAGTTAAGGTTAATTTTTGATAGTATTTACAGTATTCCATATTTGGGGTACCTATTCCATATATAGGTACCTTTCTCGTTATTTCATTTTTTATCATTTATCATACCTTAAACTAATCCATATAAGCTAAAATTGTTGTAAACTTAAGTGCAAATATATAATTATTAATAATTACCACAAAAAGTTTTTTATTTATAACACTTGTGCAAATTATGCCCAAAAATCAAAATGGTATTCCATATTTGGTCACTCTCCTCTACTTTAAATCTACCCAATTTCAAAGAAAACACACCTCAGGTTTTGGATAAATTTCATTTCCGTGACCTAAAATGTAATACCTAAAAATACTTGATACCTTTAGTGAGTAAGCTTAATTCAATTATTTTAATAGTATTTAAAAAAAATGCCACTGCGGGGGCAGATTAGCACACAGCCCACCTGATGGAAGGCCAACAAGGGCGTCACACTCGCTCTGCCGTCTTCGTAAACACATTCTAATACCCTTATTGAAGAACCCCATTATGTAGATGCTAGGGAAAACCACAGCAGAAAGATCATTCCACAATTTAAGCTTACGCGGAATATATCTCCAATCTTTAGATTCCTCAAACAATATATTGTAGTAATAAAATCCAGAACACAAATACACATAGATATTATAACATAAGTCATAACCTAATACAACTACATCCCTACTATTTACAAATTCGCATCAAACCGCATAACTGTAAAACTAACAAATCATTGCATCGACTATAGAATACAGCACTCACAATTGTCGTGTTGCCTGCAAATCGAGAGCAGGAAGACCTAATAATACCTGTCTGGCCGCTAGTGATGTTCCAATGTGTCGATAATATATTACTTTTTACTAATACGTCAGGTAGGAAACAAGCACGGTACTATCGATATTCATATCAGGTATGTATCAATGAAGAGTGAGTACCGTTTCGGGTATCGGTGGTTATTTTAACAATTTGATGCATGATAATCCTGGCTTTGCACGTGCTAAATTTTAAATGAAGCAGCTATAAAAATTACTTGAAGACGTACAATAGCTGTACATTGATTGAGTTCTATGATTATGAAGAAAGCATTACCTACTCTTATATGTTAACTAGCTGTCAAAATTGCGACAAATAATAGGTAATAGATACGTATTACTTATTGATTGTAATAGTTTTATTGACAGTACTCACGGGATTATAAAAGAATCTGTAGATCCTGACTGGATCAACAGATTCTTTTGAATGAGAACATGAGAATGTGGATGAAGTCGGATCAGGATCAGTATTTCAGCTAGTAAAATATATTTTTTAGCGAAAATAATATTCGTAACATATATCCATATTGATGCAGCTACATCCCTTTAGGTGTGGAATTACGACCGGTTGTGTAGAATCAGCGCTTGTAAAGGCTTCTCTTGACAATCTCCGCGTTGTTGTGCACTGTTTCGCGGAAACCTGACCAAAATTAGACACGATAAAAATAACCGTTTTAATACATGCACATATTGAAGCCTACAGTATATTATTGCTTTTTATGGAAATTTTTTTATTTATTTGACTTAGGTATGCTTGTGCGTATGCTGGTAATATTTATCTTTGTCAGGTGACGCCTGGTCTTAAATAGAATCTTCGTTTATAGCGAAAAGTTGAGTAAATATTTGGGACCTTTAGACATAATATATTATAATATCTCCAGTTTTACTCTACCAATCGCAATCAATCATACGACAGACGCGAACAAACAGACAAGACATTAAAAACATAATTTTGTGTTCAGAATCATTTACTTAGATTCTGCACGATTTTTGGGGACCAGGATTCAGTTTTTAAAACGTGTGATTTCAAAACTAGCGAAAGCTTATAGATGTTAATTTCACAAAATCTCATTGAAATTATGAGTGATTTTAGAGGTTTGATAACCTCACAAAAGTGTTGGTAGATATTTTGACAGTTCATACCAAGTAACTTTTTTTTTTTCCTTCTAATCGGATTGAAATTGAATTGCATGCTGAAAACATGGCGTAACTAAATCGGACACCTGATAAGAGTATTAACCAGCTGCTATAGTATATCCATTAGTTCCTGAAGAGGAAACATAAGATGTCAGCTTTTTGCTCTTATCATTGAATTCAAAATGAGTACCTAGTGTAATAAACTGGAGAGCTGAGAGTAAAAACCATCGTTAGGAGTAACACACCTTATTTTTATGTGATACATACGGTCTTGAAGTATCTACTTACGTTTAATATTTATTGTTTTACTTTTTAACTATGGAACGAAAGCATGGACTTATTTGGAGGACCTTAGGCACTATTACATCCGCGTGTGTTAGTAAAACATTGGCACAAAATATTGCAAAATCTAGAAGTTCTCCGTTAAATAATGTAATTGTAAAATTATAACCAATTTATCAGTACCCGTTTCACCAGCTTTCAATTTGGAAGAAACTGTTAAACAGCCCAATGTCTTTCTTATGATCTAAACTATGATAGAGCAAAATATTTTTCCAATCACACAATTTAGATTCCAGAAATTAGTTCTTACAAAAAAGTACCTACCTATAAGCTGTTGACATTAACATTCGGAAGTAATTTTGCGGCAGAATTCTTAGGTCTTAAACTGTGACCAAAAATTGGTATGGGTATCCAAAAAGATTCTACCAGTGCTTACACCTACAAAACTAAATTACTTTCAATATGATCCAAAAATACAGCTGAGACTTCAAACACTGTCTTATTCGCTACGAAGTTAGAAATGTTACTTTTTAATATAAATTATTATTAGATACAATTAAATATTACTCAGAACTGTTTCAATGTCCGTCGGAAAACATAATTCTCAATAGTAATAACAAGAATAAAGCATAAATCTATAAAAAGTACTTTCAACAAGTAATTCAGCCTTCATACATGATAAGTCTAACTTTTTCTGTATATTAATCCACATTGCCTACCTTTCACCGGAGTTCAGTCCCAAGCAAAAACTTTGCTGCTCTTGTTTTCCACGAACCCGTAACTTGTGCTCTATAGCTCGTAAAATGTACCACATAAAGTATGTTTGTCGACACTGTGTCTGTAATTTCTTGGAGTCAAAGTTAGTTCAGAATCTTGTTTTGTATTTGGAATGCATTTTTTTTCTCTTTATTAATTCTGGAGTTCAGAATAAAAATGGTTGGACCTGGCTGAGGCGAAAATGAATTTTGAATTTCGAATTCAGAATGGGCACAAGGACAAATGAGCTAATGAATTTTGAGCCCTATCTGTACAAGCATAACGCTTCATTCTGTAAATTTCAACTGTATGATAGCTGTTACAAAATGTTGTACCTACATTTTTGGTTATTCACAGAAAATTCAATAAAAGTGTGTGCTTAGTTAATTTGCCTCCAAAACACTATTGTTCACACCCAATACTCACATTGGCAATGCGCGAATAGCTAAACTGTATCGATAAAATCACATAGAATAAGCGATAATGGCTTGAAATCGAATCGCAAAGTAAAATCTAAACCACCTTATTTACAAGTCGCTGCGACCCACTTGTCAAGTATCGCCTAGTTATCGGATAGTATCGACTATCGATTACACTTATTAACTGGATCGGGCACAACACTACCGATTGACAAGTGAATGCAAGGCATTATCTTTAACTTTTATTTATGACAGTGCTTAGTTATAATGAGGTAAGTGGCAAGACTTTGACACTTTTCAACCAACTTGCAAGTGTTCCGGCTTGCAAGTGTTGGTGGCTTTACCAAGAAGACTTAGGTGTAGTGTAAAAGTTCAGTGTACTACACAAATATACGAAAAAGCTAATTGGTATTCTATTTGCATTTTCCGGAGAATGACCGGCTATTGTTCAAAACTGTGTGACTCACGGAATTCTACTGTTATATGCAAAAAAATGCATACTGATCTGATGTTTATATTAAGATGGTATTCGGTGAAAACCAACGAACAGTTCAGAATGTTCAATGCATACTAATAAAAAAACTAAAGAGTCTTTGTTTGTTTGAGTGCATTAATCTCTGGAAAAAGCGTTTTGAATTTGATAGCGCAATTTTTAGGGCAGCTTCGGCTGCTTTTTTAATGTTGGGATCAGTGTGAACGATAATTCCAAATAATTTGCGATGGAATCCTGTAAAATTAGTTTTTTTAACATGTGATACTCGTATTACCGTAAAATGCCGACAGTATTAGGTTGTTACGCTTTCTCTGTTCTGTTCTGTTCCGTTTTACAATGGATTATGCTGACACAGCTTATACAACCACACTGCATAACACTGATCTGAAGTGATGGCAGGGCTAGACATAAAATTTTCTTCCTTAGTAATTCTCAGTTTAATATAAGATGAGGTAAATAATCCGTGTTCACAAGGAAGTATACGGGTAACAAGTAACTTTATACTCACAATGCAAAAGTTCACTGCACTAGCTGTCTTATGCGTGTGTGCGTAAGTGCGACACTCATGCGCATATATTTGCCAATGATATTTAAAAGAAAGATGAGTTAGACGCTTTTGTACTTGGGTTGTAGTTATTATTGTGTTGTAACTTCACGTACAGTTAGCGTCAAAAGTAAATAAATAGATAATAATAGATTTAAAAGTTAGGTCAGATGGCAGTCGCTCCACGGAAAATATCGAAGTTCAGCCGCATCACAGTTAGACTGGAAAGCCGACCCCAACTGAGTTGGGAATAAGGTTCAGAGAATGATGATACTTAGATTTAAAAGTTAATACGTACGTCAAACACTGTCCATGAGCCTGTTGTTATTTCAAGTACAGTCAGCGTCCAAAGTCTATGATCATTTTCAAATTTTTAACAGTAGTTTTGAGCAAAGTGACTTACGGTTCTCAATGAAAATGATGTTTAATTAGTTGGCTGTATTGAACTACCTTTAAACTTTGATTACAATATAATGAACCATTTTCATTCGAATTTTTAAGTTTGAAATCTGTGCAATCATGTCGCTGACTGTATGATGATATGATAAAATGATGAAAGGGCTTTCACACACACAAATACCTAAAAAAACTTAAGTCTATTAATATTCTGTGTTAGCAGTAGCAGTAGGCAGAGTGCTAGCACTTCTGCCTACCCCTTCGGGGATATAGGCGTGAGTTTATGTTATGTTTGTATGTTATTAATATTCGCTATCCATATGAACAATTTCTCAATTAGATGCGTTGATATTCGTATGCACGCACTGTAACATGCGATGCTGTTTTAGCACGCATCGCACGCGTTGGATTGCGTGCGATTGATCAGATAAAGTGAACCCTAGAATGGATTATGTTGGATCTTGGACCGTGACCCAGTTGGCCCGAAGCCTGGTGAAACTAGAAGGTTCGCTAGATGCGTCTCTAGATTCAGGTTAGATAAAGATTGGCATTGCTTTTGTAGTTTAGTGAATGTTTTAAATATTTAATGACAATTAGCAGTCATATTTGATACTCGCGACTCAGCTTGTGTGAATTTTTTTTATACCACTTAGATGGCAGACAAGCGCATGAACCACCTAATGGGAAGCGGTTACCGTGGCCACTGGCGCTGCCGACCCTGTAAAACCCATCTAATGCCCTTCTTGAAGAACCCCATAGGTATTGTAGACGCTTGGTCATATCTTCCATTCTACTTAACCAATTGTAATCAAACATACGGCAGATTATAAGTCCAACCAAGACCTTTGAAACAAAAACCGCATCAAAATCTGTCAAGTAGTGTTTACGTCTATCGCGTACAGACAAGAATTCCAAAAAAGATATTATTAAGTCAAAAATCATTTATTCTGTATAGACCATTAAATGCGGCACTTACAAAACGTCAACGTGTTCAGAATCATTTATGTAACATAACCCAATTTTTTTAATACTTCCAATGTACCTATACATACAGATGCTTTACAATTTTATAATAGAGACAGAAGTGTAGAAATCTCTATCAAAGAAATCGATCTGTATTTCCATTGCTCTACAATTATACCAATTATATTACGTGTAAGTAGGTGGTTTAATAATACGTTTCATTAATAATTTTTATTGTTATTAATGATCGTTTTAATGGAAGCTGTCGCGTTGTGTGTGTGTGTTTCTTACCTGGAGGTGTTTTGTTTAGATCTAAATCGTACAATAGATCTATTATTCGATCTCATAATAGATCTAATAGAGAAATTCCGATGAATTAAGATGTATTAATTATAATGTTAATATTATGTCTTGAGCGCAGTAGTAGCAAGTACAACAGCTGTCAAAGAAGTCTCAGCTTTGATGTCCGGTTTGGACAAGTTTGATTTAGATACGTATTCATACCAGCCCTACAATAATAATGTAGATGATTTACACATATTAAAAAAAAGTAATTGAAAATTCCCTTGACATAGCTACGAACGCCACGAACACTGCCGACTATTTTAACTGACCTTTCAAACGAAAAACAAAAACAAAATCAAAACTGGTTCATCCGTTTGGGAGCTACGATGCCACAACTAGTAACCTGTACCTTTTGCAACGGGGGTTAAACATAACATAACATACATAAACTCACGCCTATATCCCCGAAGGGGTAGGCAGAGACGCTAGCACCCACATTTCGCCAGTTTATATTCAGGTCCCAATGGTGGCGAGCCTATTGTCATTAACCGGGCACTTATAAACCTGTGATAAATACACACATAACTTCGAAAAGCATCGAAAAGTCATTGGTGTGTGCCATGGTGAACCTGGGATCGAATCCGAGACCTCGTCTCAGCAGTCCATTACCCAGACCACTAGTCTACCGCGGTCTTAACGCGGCTAACGGGGGTTAAAAAGGTACAAATGGTCCATCGCCGATGGTTGATCACCTCTCAATGATACAACTATGATTACTAAGTAGGTTTTCTAACAGCGTTCCTTCCCCGGGAGGCTGGGTTACGTGAGATGATTACAATCAATTTGCTTAAAGAAACACTAACCATATGTTATTACTATACCAGGAAAAACTAATGAATGCCCAAGGCTAGTTTATTTAAGCACGCGTGTTCACAGAATAAATGGTAGGGCCCTTAAAATATAAATAACTATTCCACGATATTCTACAGTATCTAGAATCCATAGTAAGCGGTAAAATAACTTGTGTTATGTGTCCTAGAATGTGGATAAACATACTTACATATATATTTTGTAAAAATTATGCATATCATAAGTATCTACATGTAACACCCAATCCTATGCAAATAGACACGGTGTATAAATTTTTCAAGCGGGCATCGAACCCGCGACCCATGACTTAGTAAATTGAACGCTCTACCGCTACGTCATAGAGGCCGTCTTATGGAAACCATTTTATTTGCCTTTTTTTAATTAATTTTGAAGCTAAATTTAAAAAACTAAAAAGAAAATATACCAACATGTAGGTAATTTCATAGATACATTATGCTCAAGGCTTTTTCGCCCTTCGTCGTAGGCAGACACAACAACTTAGGTACTATTTGCTTCTATCCTTACTTACTTCACGAGTTTCCTCTACCGTCATTAAACCTTTCATACAAACCCGTCAGTTTCGAGTGTTTCCGACGCAGATTTCAAACTTCTACAATAATAACTCCAACAACAAGTCATGTTTTTATTCCATTTCCTTAATCTAATTCACAGCTTAAAGCAGGCCAAATGTTATATTATACTTTCAATAATTTTCCTACCATTCTCACAACTAAATCATACTTTATCATTCAGAAAATAAGATTCAAAATCCTTTTTAACATTTATCAATTGTCTGAGCCGCAGTGTCGGTATGAGAGTGTTGGTTTAATTGAATAATTTGACGAAATCTAGAACAATACTACCGGGAGTGAATTGTACAGTGGACATTTAACATTCTTAGCTCAGCAGCGACATGAATGGGATACAGAATATTAAGATTGTATAATTTTTTTAACTACTATCCGGTCGTGGAAATTGATAAATTGGGGAATTTAATTCTGTCCTCTTTACCCGATTCCGGGTCAAGAGGCCGCTACCTTTTTCAAGGTAGCGGCCTCTTGACTTTATTTTCGTCGTAATGAAATCTAAATGACTGAACCGATTCTGATGAATATATAAATATTGTGCTTGTCTCCCACCTAAGTGTTATTAAAAATTTTATCTCTTTTATTTGCCGCACCACAAAGACTTGGAATTCTTTACCAGCGCATGTGTTTCCTTCCTCCTATAGTCCCGGGGCCTTTAAGCGGGGCGTGAAAAAGCATTTGATGAGGCCTTCAAGTTGAGGGCCGCCACTGTAGCACTACCGGTGTATGTGGTGGTAACCCCAGTCCTGAGACTTTGCCTTTAGCTTACCATCAGGCGAGGTAAAGTCATTTTGACGTGTCAAATATATAAAAAAATGTATTGAAGTACATTTTCCATCACATAGGAAGCTGACCATGACACAGTTCTCCAGTAGCTAGACACAGCCGTCCTAGCAAGGATTTTGTTAAATCTAGGTTGACTTGTCGTTGAATAGGTCGGGTTTCTATTAGATTACGTAACAATTGCAATGGCTTCCAACACTAGCGTGAGATAGGTCAATAAATGTTTACTTTACTGCTATAAATGCGAAAGTTTGGATGGTTGTTTGTTACTCAACGGATATTGGAAGACTTCACCTCACCTGATGGTAAGCTTAGGTGGTTAGCATGGCGTAAAAATGACGTTCGATTAAAAATGACACTTGGTCGAATGTTATCTGCACAAGTGCAGGCATAGTGTTGTCTCCTCGATGGGTCATAGATAAAAAATATTATTTTGATATTATTGTATAATTTATTTGTGTCCAAAATAATAAAATATTTTACTTTTTACCCGACTGCCGAAAAAAGGAGGGTAATGTTTTTCGAGACTATGTATGTATGTATGTATGTCCATTTCTTTGGCACGGCCTACAGCCTAAACTGCTTGACGGATTTTGTCATGCGAGATATCATATCATTTGATTCGTCGTGATTGTTTCTTTCATTCATTACAGAACCGATACTGCCACAATAGTGGCCCTCAGATTAACGGCCTCATCAGATACTTTTTCACACTCCACTTAAAGGACCTGGAGAAATGTAACACGTGTCTTAGAATGTTAAAAAATTGTACAAAAAATGGGGTCACGAATTTAGATTTCTGATTTTTTCAACCAGTAGCTTTTGCTTTACCTGGTTGTTTTAATCCAGTCTTAATGTACAGATTAATTAAATAGTTGTCGTCCGCAACCTGGTTCTCATAAAACATGATTTAATGCTAAAACTAGCATGGGCTCCTTTTAGAATGTAAGTAAGACGTCTAATTACAAGTGCTAACGACCTAAGTGTCGCAATGATATCAAATATGACTACTGGATATCAGGAATATCAGGATAATCTATCTTCTATCTATATAAATAAATTTGTTAGTCTCGCTAAAACTCGAGAACGGTTGAACCGATTTGGCAAATTTTAGTCTGAAGGTGAGAAAATATGGAAAAATTAATTAATTCACGAAATAAAGTACTATTAAGAAAATTTGACTTTTTAGCGCCATCTATATTTTGTTGTTAGGGCAACAGGAACCAATTATCATTAAATTGTGTATGTAGGCATATTCGTAAACGTATATAATGTAAACTATTTTTTAATATAAAAGTATAAACTTAATAAAGTATATCTAGGTACTACGATTTGTAGTTTAAACTACACTTATTTGTTATATAAATAAGGGGTCAACTAACACATTTGGTGTAAATATGCGCCATTATCACTACTTATTCACACCTGCTAAATAAAGGCTAATAAGACCCATAACATGGTCACTGGCCCGCAATAAACAACTTCGATGTTGCTAGACCAAATATGTAACAGATTAAACACAAACTTGGATTTAAATTTCGAATATAAATTTGAACAGATAATCCTTTCAGTTTCTGGTTTCTAACTTTTAAATCTGTTTCGAAAGTTGCCAGTACGCAAAACGGTTTTATTTAAACCTCTTTAATAGGTGAACTTAATATAAGCTTGCACAAATTCGATTTTATAATTAGGTAGGGGTAGGTTAAAGACGTTTTACCGTCATACGAATAATATCTATTATTACACGATTTGAAAAAATTCGAATTAAAAGATGGCGGCTGTTTTTCTTGGCGGTAAAAATAAAAACAAAAGATAACATTCATTCACTGGTAGACTGGTAGATATGACATTAAATTGGTCCACCTGTGTACATTATTTTGTATGAAGTTTAATAAATAAATAAATAAATAAATAATAGATGCAATGAGGTAATAAAAGAGTTTATAATATGGGTTATAATATGGATAATAATTGTACGGATGTCTAGAGTAATAATATTTTTATTAAGGCTTACTTGATACAAGCTAACTTGTTGTTTACCTGAAACAAAAAATAATAATTTATTAGTTAAAGCAATCTAAATAAAATTGTAAAGTAGCTGTGTCTGTACATTGGAGATATTTAAAAAAAAATGGTTATGTTATATGAACGATTCTGAACACAATTTTTCTTTGTGTTCGTCGGTTTGTCTGTTTGTTAGCGATGGACGCATAAACTACTAAACAAATTTTGAAGCTTTCTTTTTCTTACGCAGATTTAATCACAATAGGTTTAGTAGATCCGGAGATAATATTAAAGTCAAAAAATGAAAAAAAACGACGTCCACGCGGGTAAATCCACGGGCAAAGATAGTTTATATTAAACCACCGTAGTAGGTACTATGGTGTAATGTCATTAGTTTTTTTCTTTTGTTTTTTTTTTATCCATAGTGTTGTTATACCTTCGTCTATGACGTGTGTTGGAATTCGAATTTCAAACAGTACTCTCCAAAAAGGTTGAAACGAAAAGCTCGTTAACAGGACGAAATGCCACCCCGAGCACTCCACTGTGTATTGATATTTGCCCAGGTGGCAGGTGGCCCTTACCGCATAGTGTTTAGATAACAGGTTAGCGGACAGGAGCGTGCGTGATGTCTCATTCCGGCTTTGTTTTCTCAATTGTACCTATGTGTTTGGAAGTGTTTTGAGACGTTTGGGGTACTTACTAACTTTGTAACCTGAAACGTCAGGCAATCCAAAGGTATGTGGATATCTATACCATGATCACATTATATTCAAGCGTTTGGGTTTTTAACCGTTTTGAAATTAGATAGCTAGATAGATAGATAATTCTTATAATATAACGAAGACATAATAAAAATATTGAATAAAGACTTCTGCCAAATATCAGACCAATCAGACAAATTTCAATTATTGAATTTGACCCAAACAAACAAGTCAAGTTAAATAAAAATCGTTTCACTCTGTCGAAAGTTTTGAGATAGGTAACAAATAAAAAAAAACCAGTCGCATAACCACCTCCTTTTTTTAAGTCGGTTAAAAGGAGGAGTTCTCAATTCGACTGTTTTTTTGTTACCTTAGAAGGCTTAGAACTTTTGACTGTATGAACAGATTTTAATGATTCTTTTTTTATTCGATAGCTGATGCGTCACACGACTTCAAAAGACGGAGAGAGAAGTTTGTTTCTAAATAATATTAATTCGTTGCAACCTTTCGCCTTATCTGTTGAAATAATTATTCCTTCAATAGCTTGAGTATTTACTATGTCTCCAAATTAGGTTATTTCCTATCAGTAGGGGATATCCGCATGGAAAATAAAGTTATATAAAACATTAATGTCTATTCTAAAACCACAAATTACTGTTTTTATTATCTAAAAATTCAAATTTCAAGATATTAAGCACGCTTCAAGATATCATACAAAGTGAACCATGCTCTATGAATATTGATAGCCAATAATTAATGTTATAAACAAGTCCATTTAGTTAAATGCAGTACAAAATGGCAAAGTTATTAACTAGTTTAAAACGAATTTAGGGTGCGTTCGTATTGAGCAATTAATTTGTGACAAAATCTTTCAAAACATTAATAGCTTTTCAAATTTGTTGTTTATGTGTAGTCCCTTAAAAGCAATAAAAAAATCCCGGCATAGTTTAAATAGTAAACTAAAATAAATCGTAATATAATTCGATAAAAATAGTAGATTAATTAAAAAAAATATGTAACAAAAAAAAAAAGACTAACAAAATTTCATAATTCCTCAGTATTCATTTGTTGTACGTGCCCAAACCATCTTAGCATTTCCATATTTCAATTCATGATAATGTTCTATTTACCATCAGGTGATGTTGTGGTCAAACGTAAGCCTGTCATGAATAAAAAAAAAAGAAAAAACAAGAATTGAAACGGGTCTTTCAGGCCAGATCACTCTCTGAAAAACCTACATACCTACATACAAAATCATACATAAGCATACAAATCACGCCCTTTTCCCATTGAGGTAGGCAGAGAATATCACAGATTACAAAAGTCATCAATAGAGAAATGTATAGACTTGAATAAATTACTGATGTCTGTTAGTTGTACCATAAAATAAATCCTAGTCAATGGTAGGTACATATTTCGCAGCTTCAACACAGTTAGGCCGAGATAATTTTAAATCCTATTACAAAAGCTAGTTTACTTTAGTACTGAATAGTTATAGGAGAAATAGAGAAAGGTATTACTTTTCTAACAATAGTCAGTTAACTGTCATGTCTAAAGTAAATTTAGAGGCTCTTCAGTCAACTGGGTCTGTGGGCCCAGTTGACTTAATTAAGTTTTGAATAGGTCAACTGGACCCATTGGTGAATTTTGCGGTTTGTATTATCGCGAATGAAATAATTGGAGCTACTTATTATGATGTACTTCGTTATATTTATTTTGAACTCGTAGTTTAGGTATTATATTTACTTAGGTATATTATAAGTCTGGTCAAGTCAGGCTAGGTCCTAATCAAAATGTCACAAGCGATTAATTTATATTTTATTTGATTTGTCGTGTGCACATAATAGGTAAGTACTGTAATTTTAAATAGTTTAAATAGTTGCCATTAATAAATGAAATTATTATATATTATATATAAATAGTTTATTTTATATTTTTAATTTAATAGTTTATATTTTTTACTTTTATTCGACTTCATACTATTTCCAAATTACAAAGTTGAATTAATTTATAACATCAAAATATTTATTTAATTAGAAGTTTTATTTAGAAGTAGTCTTGAATATGTAGTGTATCTATGTGACACATTGTAAGGAAACGTCTCGGTATGTTTTATTTTGCCTACAAGGGTTACTTGTGGTGGCTAACTTTGAAATAAAATATCTGTATAAAATATAGTGAATATAAATTGTAAAAGCTTAAAGAGCATTTAGTAAGGCAGTATGTAAACTCCCTTACAAAAATGCGCTTTAAAAAAGTGTTTATAACTTTAGTGCTGCGAAATTATCGATAACGCTAGAATCATAAAATTAAATATTTAGCACTGCACTTATTCCTTGTAAAAAGTAAGTGTGGGGCGTACATTGTACGTGAGAAAAAAAAAGTAAAAGTTACACAAAGTACTCGTTTTAACAACTTAACACCTATAATAAGTGGAGGGCGTCAGAAAATTAATAAAATGCAACTAACAATTAAGGTTGTGTAATTTTAAAACGCCACTTACACTTTTATTACTATTTATCGATATTATATCGATTTTTATGTGTTATCGATAAAATTGAAAGTTGTTTATCGGATAATATAAAGTGGGTAATAAAAATAGTTGTATGGAGATTTAAAAGTACTGCAACCGGCACCTCATGATTGCCTGCAATAACGAGAAAATATAAAAATTATAATAATTATTAATAATTTCCTTTTTGAGACTTTTATGGTTCTTGTATACAAATTACAATTTTGCAATATTTGCTACTGAAATTTAAATTTAATTATTATTAATTGGCGTCAAAGGTCATAGTCCTTTTTTTCTATACCTCACTACTAAAATTGAATTATAAGATTTATTGCAATCTTCAAAGAAAAAGTTGAATTTCAATTAAGTTATTTCATCGTTTTGTTTTCAATTATTCATTTTTAATAGTTAAAAAGTTTATACGTAAGACCAAAATCATTTCAAGTTTTGATTTTAATCAAAAGCGCCAACGTGATAGATAACTTTTTTAGGCGTAAACTATACGCAACAAAAAGCATAAGGCATAAAGCATAATCCAAGCAAAATACTATATGGTCGATATTCCACTCATACGCACGAAGCGCTTTGCTGACACGTTCATCATGCGTACCTACAGCTGAGGAGTGGAATCAGTGTTCCAGAAAGCTATAACCTGGGAGTATTCAAGTCACGAGTGAATAAGTTCCTTCTAGTCAAGCGTGATTCATCGTAGACCACATCGTCACTTACCATTAGAATTGACTGACTACTGAACCGATTTTTTATTAGAAAGGTCAGACATAAAATCTTCGAGTAGAACTGGAGATACAACTTTAAGTTGTGATAACCAACATTCACACGGAGCCGTAGTCATCGGCTATTTCATATCTAAAACACACACTTTCCAATGATTGATATAAAACTATAAACTTTAGAGTTACTAATAACATCTATTAAATTTACAGTCAGAGGTCTCACACGTGAATCATTTTACAAGCGCTGCAACATTGCAAAGGCGAGTTCATATTGAGATTTAACAGTCGACTTATTATTTCAAGCCAATGAACCAAATTGAGAGACGTACCAAGAGACTCATCAACAACGATGCGCTGGCGCATCTGTTGCGAGGCTAAGCTTCAGAGCTTGGAACGTCGACGTCGATCACCTCTGTTTTTTTTCGGATGCACTTCGGGGAATGTGCGCTGGAGTGGTATAACTTAATTCCCCTAAGCCCCTTCCATCATCAAACGACCAGACGTACGGCGATGCGCCACCGATACATGGCGGATATCCCACTCATACGCACTAAACGTGTCAGTACATCCAATATTTGAACTTTCTGAATTCGACGCTTCCATTAAAACATCGTTAGTAAGTCAGAATATTCAGGCAGCTTCGGCCTTTCTGATTCTGCGTTGCCGGCAAAAATGGAATACTGGTGACGTTTCAGTATGGTCCCTATGTACCATATAGGTTTCTCTTATAACATAGAAGTTGTTAAGATATACTTATTATACCTAAATGTTTTTCTATCTTTGGTACCAACAACTGTATTATTTATATGTACTGTACCTGTAACTGTATGTATTTTGGTAAAAGAATGAGAAAGTTGCTTATATCAAATCAACCTTTTCTTTGTTGTGAACACAGCCTATAAATGAATCACATACATAAAAATGCAGTTCGTTTACCTGACTTTTAGGATGTGAGCTGCATTTTTAGGCATTAAGTGTCTTGCTAAACACCGATTAAAACAGGATTTAAAACCAGGTATGGGAATTCTTGCATATCCTGTAGGTTTGTGAATCGCTTTTATTAAACCGTTTTTATTATGTAACTAAGTTTTTAGTAGATATAATATAAGGTTGTTAAGGTATTATGACATTGTTGGTGAATAATATGCGAAAGTGAAGAATAACGTAAAGGATCATTACTGCATTGTAGTGACCAATATAAAGAAAGGAATGTTTAGATGTTTATTCATGGGAGAATGGATAATTGAATTGAAAAGGAAATTGATGAAAAATATTTATATAGCTAGTGTTAATGGGTAAGATGATATAGCTTTCTTTATATCAAGCTGTGGATTTTATATTATGTAAGAAGTTTTAAGGAAAAGGTGGGTCAAGAGTTCATAAAAGTCTTATGATAGTAAAAGAATAAAAAAATGAATGCCAGGACAAACGGAAATGTATTCGCTATTCAAAGTAATTGAAATTTTCAAAATGGCCACGGCCGGGTAACCGCAACCGCCGAGCAGGTGTGGTATGAAAGCACTTGAAAGAAGCATTTGGAAGTATGTATAGATCGCAACAAATGGAAAAGTGTGGTCTTAGAAAATACAAAAGAAACTATTCAAAATAATCCATCAGGCAGTTCAGAATTACTTCAAGATAGTAAGATCCAAAAAAACCGGTTGCATGTTACCTAAAGGAGATATTTCGCAAATTTTCGGGACTTGGCCTGAAATAAAGGTCTAAAAAATTGGCGATGTAAAATCAGCGGAACTGAGAAAAAAACACCAAAGTTTGTTGCTTTTTTGTTGCTAATTATTTGCTAGAAAATTATTTTTTATTGCTTCGTTTCGTTTTTGATCGCCAGTTTTTTAGAACTCCGAAATATGTAAGTACTTAGAAATATAGCTGTCCATCTTTACAAGTACCTACATTCAGATTCAGATGTTGTAAAGGGATAGCTTAAGAGTCACTAATAAGATTAAGCTTAGCGAGCTTATAGATTTACGTAACTAAAGCGACGAGCGATAAAAGCAAAAGTTGAAGGTATTTTATGCCCGCCCACTGATCACTTATTAAATTGTTCGCCATTGACATCATTGGGAGTGTGGTCTTTGTTCTAGCGTGGCGAACAGTAGGTAAGTGACAGCTTTGAGTGAATGAAGGAGTGAGTGATTGATTGAATGATAGTTCAAATATTTAAGGCATATATAGAATAAAAGATCAGAGGTTACGAGAATTCATCGGTTATACTTTGAAAGCAATACTGGGCCCGTAGACAAGTGTCACAAGTCTAAATCGCTAAGGAATAGAAAAGATTAGATCGACCAATCACACTCCAGCTCGTGATTCCACCGGGGCGCGCGCATCGTACGCCGGCGACGAGTTTGGATGTGATTGGTCGACCTAATCTATTCGTTTCCTCAGCGACTTACGCTGTGACACTTGTCTACGGGGGCTGGTGATGAATAATCGTACTGGCCGATGTCACAAGAATTTCAAGGGTATTTTTTTCGCACGAAAATCTCCCCGGATGCCCATTTGTGGTTATGTCCGACTCGAACTGACTAAAACCTCACATCGTCTCGGGTCTGTGGCCGAGGTGTAAGGTGACCGTCGCACCATGGCAGACCCAGGGCCAATCTCCGGATTCGAGATGGCCTTTACCTTTTTGAATGTACATTTCCTTTTTTAAAATCCTTCAATTTGAAAGAAGAGGGGAAGAAATATATTTATGCACTAAGGCGTTATGCAGACGGAGGCCCGGGGCGTTCAAAATGTCCGCGACGCACTCTTATTATTACTGTCATTAGATCGCATTTAGCCCATGAGCAAGCTACATGAGGTATTGCGCGGACAAATGCAACCTTATAATCGTACAAATAAGAGTGCGTCACGGACATTTTGACCGCCCTGTCGTCTGCTTATCGCCTTAATGGGAGTCCAGTTAGGGATCTTTTCAACTGAAACCCATGTAACAAGTAAGTGACTTATTGACACTGAACCGTCGAATGATTTTGAACTCGGAATGCTTTTTCCAGTCTTACCTAACACCTGGTAACTTTTGTCACAAGTTTAACAAAGACATACTTAGTTATCTTCGAACGGAAAACAATACAATTGTTAAACGTTGAATTATCTTATCTGTATTTGTTTTTGCAAATTCTTGTACATCTTCCAATATACATAATAGCCATATTTGTATATAAAGGCGAATACAGACATACTGGTGCGTGTGCGCAAAGTGCGAGCATTCGTGTTACGGTTAATGTTTATTGGCTGAAAGAATGTGGCTTTCAGGGCTATAGATTGATTTAGTTCTTTGAGTTTTTAATGTGATTTATTATACGTTAGCTTAGGAATGCGTTCAATGAAATATAATACTGACAGATGATTGAATGAGTTCAGGAAAATTCTACATCTGCCTGATGAATGAGTAGAATAGGACATACCATTGAGTGTAGCGATTTGAATATCAAAAATTCAAATGGAAGTTCGATTTTTTTAATATTCAGTTGTTTAAGTTCGCCGGAGTGACTGCACCCCTCCTGATGGTAAGCTGAGGTGTAATCCAAAAAGTACTGGTCACCATTCCCAAGGGATGCCCTTAGAATGGTGACCTCTACCCAGACGGCCTTGAAAATTGATTCGCACAATATTAAAATACTATATATGTTTATCCATGTACTTAGGTCACAAATAACACTTGTGATTTATGAACTTCAAATGGTATAGTCCTTAATTTGACACAAGAAACTTGCACTTTGAAACACGAGGTACGCTTTCCTTTCCAAGAACGAAAATCTTCTGTAGCTCATCTTGGCCATTACAGGAGCGACTGTCATCTGGCTCCCCAACCTTAAGAAAAAAGTTAGCTTCGACTGTCAATCTTTAGGTAGTACCGGTTTTTAGGCAAGGTTTGCTTGGGCCCCGAATACCTATCCAACTTTTTCATTAAAAATGCCTAGTATAAAACAATGGCAGGCGCAGTTCTGTACCTACCTTTACTTCACAAACAATATCAACAAAACCACAAGGAAACCATTCTCAGTTCATTTATTTCAAAATGGACCGCAAGAGCGAATATATTTGTATAATAAATACATAAACCGTTTGTACACATAGCCTTATTAGGATCTTCGATGTCGTTACCTCATTTTATTCAGAAAAATACCTTTATAAGCGATGGAAACTTTTTTTTGATGCGACACTTGAAAAGAAAAACTTAACTCAAGTCTTTTTGCCTCCATCTTGGAACTGATTATGGCCATTCATATATGGTAACATTATATTCAATTAATACTTGTATATATGACTTTTATTTTAAATTGGTTCTACCCCAAATCGGTAAGTAATGCAAGTGATAAGTGTGTTGTTGTTGTGTGTCCATATTAATGCTTAAATTTATGTAACGATTTATATGAACAGGTTTTTTTTAAATTTGTTTCACAAACCACTGTTTCAATAACATTATATTATAGTTTGTGAGGATGAATGAATGTACGTTTGTTATTCTGTCCGTTAAAACTACTAAACGCATCTGGATGCAATTTAGCATGAGTACAAAAAAATAGATTCTAGGGTAATATGAGAACCACGTCGTTAACAGTCGAAGCTCTGGCTAGGGCAGTCGCACCCGCAAAAACCAACACAAACCGCTGGAGAGCGGACAAAATACTAACTTTGAATAGAAACGGTATTTTTTCCCAGGATATATTTTCCTGTGGGTCTCAAATCCCTTATTCAAATAAGCTAATATTATAATGAGACGGAAATACTACAATAATATAAATTAAATAAATAACACACTATCTAAACCGCTGACACTAGGCCCCGCCCGACATGCGTGAGCGCGCATGCATTGAAATATTAGCATTTCCGTGCATGCGTTGATTGTTTGAGCCGATGTCGGTGTGTGGGAGTAAGTATAGTGCAAGGTTGGCGTATGAGTCTGTTACTTTGACACAGTTTACGAATGGTGAGAGGAAATGTACACATTTCCTTTTTATAAATTTCTTAAATTAATTCTTATATCACTTGATAAAGACCGCGGTAGCCTAGTGGTTTGGGTAATGGATTGCTGTGACGAGGTCTCGGGTTCGATCCCAGGTTCACCATGGCACACACCAATGACTTTTCGATGCTTTTCGAAGTTATGTGTGTATTCATCGCAGGTTTATTAGTGCCTCGGAAAGCACGTTAAGTCGTCGGTCCCGGTTGCCATACAAACATCTATGGCAGTCATTACGGGTAGTTTGAGCCCACAAAAGTCCAACCAGTCTAACTTGGAACTTCGATATCGCCATTGGTCATAATGACCAATGGTTGTGGCGGTCAGATGGCAGCCGCTCCATGGAAAATATCGAAGTTCAGCCGCATCACAGTTAGACTGGAAAGCCGACCCCAACTGAGTTGGGAAAAAGGTTCAGAGAATGATGATGATCACTTGATGGAAACCCATTGCAAGAAAACCGTTGACGATGGATTGAATTTTTATAATAACTCTATCCGTTCAACCCAATAGTTAGTTCTAATCCATTCAGCTGTTTAATCTGATTGAATAACAAACATCGAACTACCTATCCATACTTACGCATGTATTTATCTATACTCGTATACATAGAAATAATATCTACCTACTGTCCCGAGCTTTCATATTTGTCATCGAAGTAATGCATCACTAAAACGCAAAATCATGCACAAAAAGCCGATCGTGTCTTCGCTTCGGTGACGGTATCAGGCAACACTGTGTAACAAGAACGAGATGATGTTTTCCAGCATGCGACACAGTGTAACGGTGTCCGATCGGCTACTGAGTGAATGTATAACAGGATGTGTCAATCAGCCCAGCTTTATTAATATAAAGAGAAAACAGATAGGTTGTGTTTTTTTGTTATGTTTTGTGATGTAGCATTAAATCCAATCGCTTGACGTTCAACCAGTTTTTCAAGACGTAGCAAACAAGTATTCTATTCTGTGATATTCTACGCAAAGATATATGTGGACCCATTATACGCATAGCTTAACTAGCTTGTGTTATGGGTTCTAAAATGCGGATAGGATACATTTTTTTACAATACAGAATATGCGAGCTTAAGGTGAGAAGAAGGTATGGTGTATTAAACTGGCTAACTTGTTTCGATAGCATGTCTCTTGCACGCCTCAAGCTCGCTTTGAAGTTGCCTTTAGCCTGCTTAAGTTAACTTGGAAGTATAAAAAATGCACTCGATAGGGTTTATAAAAGTATCTTCTGTATTAGTTCGCAAATCTTTTATTTAATGCTCATAAGTGCATGCACAGTGACTTGCATGAGTCACCATGTGGCGCCGAGCTGCGCCCGCGCCGACGAGTTTCACCGAGTATGGTAAATGCGACTCGACGGTCACATACAGATTTTTGGTTCATTTGCTTACGACATTCGTTTAAAGTGGGTTATGTTAATCTTTTGTTAATGAGTGGTTTCGTATGGATTTTTTAAAATTAATGCACATTCTATGTGAATAGGTATAACCTTCGCATAAATGCAAGCTATTTTTATAATATTTTATCGCAATTGCATTAACGATACCCTATAAAAACCTTTGAACTTACTACATATTTTGTCTTTGTTTCAATTAAATAATATTATTATGTTAAAAATATGGTTGCAAAATGTCTCATGTGTACACACTCATTGGCGCCTGTTTTGTGCAAATGATATGATGGGAATTTCGTGCAAATATACATAGGATTTGCACAAAACAGTTCCCAGTACGCTCAGTGAGGGCGTTTGATTTTTCGCATCTGTCAGGCGTTCAGTGGCGGTCAACATTTTGTGCAGAGGACAAGATGCATAGGTATTGAATTTCTAATTATTTTTTCATTCAATCTTACTCTAACTGATAAAAGCAATTAAAACTCAAAAATAAATATTATTATTCCGTATATATTACTGTACCATGCATTCTTTATCGAAAGCAATTTGTTGTTAACTAAACTTATTCGTGATAACCCATCGTAAATCTTCTCTTTATTGACTTAAACCGATTTCACCGACCCTTCGTTAAGGTCAAATTAAAGTAAAAAGAAGTTTTTAATAGCTTCGGTATCGTCTATTTGTTGAATAATTATAAGGCCAGATATGGGCCCAGCGCACACCACCAGTGGAGATGCGGCGGAGTGCATTTTAAGTCAACAATTTAATTTGAACCTTAGTGGTCTTGATATACGTTCTATAATTGTTTATCAAGAATAACTCTGTGCGCGTCGCTCGGAGCTCGTGCGAATTTATTCTTCAAATACTATTAGGTATTGAGCGTTTATCAAGACCTTAAGGTTTATATTAAATTTTATTGTAAACTTAAAAATGTTCTTCGCTGCGCTTCCAGTGGTTTGCGCTTTGACGGTAAAACTCCGAAAGAACTTTGCCGTCTTTGGAAATATCTTTTGTATACCTCATCTTTATGTTTTGCTCATCTGAAACTGGACGGGAAACGAGGGAAATGCCTTATAGGGTAACCTTACAAGTCAGTAATTGAGATCAGAGATGGCGTTTCAGTTGGTCAGTCCGACATAGCAACCTCCGATGGTCGACGGAGGTAATGGTATCCGTAGGGAGTACATGCAAGGTTGGTATCACCCTTTTTATCGTGCGGAATTCCCCATGGATTTCCATCGGGGGTGGTTATGTCGGGATCGAACCGATTAAAAAAGCACGCCGCAATAGGCATATCCCTCGCACCCCAGCTATCTACGGTTTTAAGATGGCCCCCTCGACCCCCGAAGGAGGCTGGGGCGAGCATCGCGCCACTTCGCCAACAGTGGGGTGTAGGGTGACAGGCGGCCGTCCTGTCACCCAACCGTCGGCGTGCGGACAAGCAACTCGTCTCCCACTCGTTCCTCACTATGCCCTCTGCTAGTCGGAGGGACACGTAGAGAGCCTCGGAGCAGCCCTCTAGAGGGCCGACTGAGGGCTCCCACGCTAGCCGGATTGGCCGCAGGCAGTAGCCTCTCCCGTGGCGAGTGGGAGGCGCTGCTCGCCTACGTTGCCCAGGCGCATCGCGTGGATGTAGTATCACCCTTATACGGTGAAACTATTTCATTAAGACCCAAGCGGTTCGGCGCCTCTTTTTTAGCCGCATAAGACTAGGAATTCTTTACTACCTTTTTTTTATCGTGCGGAAATCCCCATGCATACCACCGCCGTCGGCCATCGGGGGTGGTTATGTCGGGACCCCTGGTGTTGCACACGTCCATAGGCCACGGTGACAGCTATCCATCACGTGGGCCGTGTGCTTGTCTGCCACCTATGTAGTATAAAAATAGCTAATACAATAAATAAAACGATAATAACACAGTCCTTTTATTCACACATTATTTTTATTAACATCTTTTGAATCCACTTATGATAGTATGTGACGTTAGTGTAGACGATCACATATTTACTTATGACAGGTATTCTGTAGGAGACGATCCCGATCTGTATATATCCATCGACAATAAGAGCACTTCCAGAGTCACCACTGAAAAAAAAAACAAAAAAATTTCTATCTGTAGTCTACACAAATAAAATTGGAATGTCGCTTTATTATATTAGAATAACAGCTCTTTACCCCTTTATGTCAGTTGGCCCGGCACCGGGCCAAGTCACCGGGGCAGATGGGATACACCCAGTAGTACCATTGATCAGTACCATTGATGGTACTACTGACACACTTTTACGTTACTAGTACCATTGTTGGTACTACTGACACATTTATGCGTTACTAGTACCATTACTGACACATGTATGCGTTACTAGTACCATTGATGGTACTACTGACACATTTATGCGTTACTAGTACCATTGAAAAAAACAATATATTCCATCACGTGTTTACCCGCTGAAGTACCATTGGAAAAATAAATTCAAACAAAATTATATAGTATTCTGAAGTAGCCAGTATTTATCCTCATCCAAGAAAAGAAGATGAGATATGAAATAGTAAACTTTGTATACATTTAATATTAGATGAATAAATTATCCTCCTTGGTAAGATACATACCTTGTTCCAGTAGTACTTCAGCGAGTAAACACGGGATGGAATATATTGTATTTTTTTAACGGTACTAGTAACGTATAAGTATGTCAGTAGTACCATCAATGGTACTGATTAATGGTACTAATGACATAAAGGGCTTTTTACCATTTGGAGGTATACACGGTATATATATCTCCTAAAACATGTTTTTTTAATTTGTAGTTTTTTTTTCCCGGTTAATCTTCGAAACAGTTGGACCGATTTTGACGGACTTTAACTGGCAGATATTTAATGTGATAAGGATTAACTTAGGCTACTTTAATTTTAGAAAGAGAATTAAGGTTCCGAGTGAAATAAATTAAACCTGAAAGAACTAAAACCGAAATCATGGACAGCTAGTAATGAAATATGATCTTACGCATCAGCATAAATTTGATCATTCTTGCTAGTGGCACAGAAGGTGCCGGGAGGCATCGATTCCAATATTTGTATACATTTTGAGTCGTCTAATATATATTGTTTTTCCTTCTGTAGTAAGTCTGGTAAATGACTATTTCCCTGAAAAATAATTCAATCGAAAATCATAAACCTGGTGTGTAGTCTGGTGTGTGGTCTGGTGTGTAGTCCGGTGTGTAGTCCGGCGTGTAGTCTGGTGTGTAGTCTAGCGAGTAGTCTGGTGTGTATTCTGGTGTGTAGTCTGGTGTGTGGTCTGGTGTGTAGTCCGGCGTGTAGTCTGGTGTGTAGTCTAGCGAGTAGTCTGGTGTGTATTCTGGTGTGTAGTCTGGTGTGTAGTCTGGTGTGTGGTCTGGTGTGTAGTCCGGCGTGTAGTCTGGTGTGTAGTCTAGCGAGTAGTCTGGTGTGTATTCTGGTGTGTAGTCTGGTGTGTAGTCTGGTGTGTGGTCTGGTGTGTAGTCCGGCGTGTAGTCTGGTGTGTAGTCTAGCGAGTAGTCTGGTGTGTATTCTGGTGTGTAGTCTGGTGTGTAGTCTGGTGTGTGGTCTGGTGTGTAGTCCGGCGTGTAGTCTGGTGTGTAGTCTAGCGAGTAGTCTGGTGTGTATTCTGGTGTGTAGTCTGGTGTGTAGTCTGGTGTGTGGTCTGGTGTGTAGTCCGGCGTGTAGTCTGGTGTGTAGTCTAGCGAGTAGTCTGGTGTGTATTCTGGTGTGTAGTCTGGTGTGTGGTCTGGTGTGTAGTCTGGTGTGTGGTCTGGTGTGTAGTCCGGTGTGTAGTCCGGTGTGTAGTCTAGCGAGTAGTCTGGTGTGTATTCTGGTGTGTAGTCTGGTGTGTGATCTGGTGTGTAGTCTGGTGTGTGGTCTGGTGTGTGGTCTGGTAAAATAAATGCACCTTCTATGTGATAATAGAAAGCAATATACGGAAGTAGCACGAATAAATACAGTGACTAAAAAGGAGGAAATGCATCAGTCAGAACAGAGAAATGTTGTTTACGGCGTTCCTCAGGGCAGTGTACTTGGACCATGGCTCTTTACAATTTATATAAATGACTTACCGAAATCTACCCGACATAATATGACGTTATTTGCTGATGATAGTATATTGACAATTTGTAATGACAATAATGACTTGACTGAATATAAAACTGACATACACAATGCATTGACATCTATAATTCAATGGTTGGACATTAATAATAATTTAAAAATAAATTTAATAAAAACTAAAATCATGCATTTTAACCAACGGGTAACATTAAATAGTATAGATATAGAGTATCAGAATAGCGTAATTGAAAATGTTAGTACGACAAAGTTTCTTGGGCTGACAATTGATGAACGAATTAACTGGAAATCACATATAGAGCAGCTCTGTAAAAGAATTTCCAGTTCTGCCTATGCTTTGAATACGCTGTCCAGTATTGTTAATGGAGATGCTCTTATAACTGCCTATCACGGTTTAGCTGCTTCGCTGTTACGATACGGAGTTATTTTCTGGGGGAACTCTACAGATAAGGAAGTTGCGTTTAAAGCTCAAAAGAGATGCATTAGGTCAATGTTTAAATTAAAAAATACAGATAGCTGCAAGACTTACTTCCAGGACTACACAATTTTAACTTTACCAAGTATGTATATTTTCGAGGAGCAATGTTTGTGAAATGTAATTCTCATTTATTTCCGACCTTAGAGGCAACAGTTCCGCGAAACAGACGGTATAACAGCAGGCTACGTTTACACAGGGCGAAGACGGCTCTTGTGCGCAAAAGTATAATTTGTATGGCGCCTATAATATATAATAAATTACCTAGAGATTGGAAGGAGTTGAACTGCAACAAATTCAAAGCAGTATTAAAAAATTTGCTAGTTCAAAAAGCGTATTATAACGTTACGGAATACCTAAATGATGATTTGATTGAATAATGTTTTTTTTTTGTTTTTTTTTTAATTTGTTTTTATTGGTGAATTTGTGGATGATTGACATATTGTATTTACCTTGACATACTTTTATCTATCTTGACATAATATATTATACAGACATTTTATTTTTTTATAATATTATTTAATTTGATTACATCTGTGACATTATTATTTATTATTCTGACTAGAAACAATGTTGACATTCACCAATAGATTCATTTGTTATTTTTACTATTATTATTTGATTATTAATTTTTTATTTTTTATTTTTTTGGTTGATATAATGATAATTGTACCTAGTGTGATGTGGTTCATATAATTATGATAATACTATTGTACGTCTTATCAGACGTGATACTTTTATGTAATTGGCAACATCTTCTATCTACCTGTGACAAACAATAATTAAATGAATTTGAATTTGAATGAATATAACCTTCGCATAAATGCAAGTTATTTTTACAAAATTTTATTGCCATTGAATTAATACCCCATAAAAACCTTTGAACTTACTACATATTTTGTCTTTGTTTCAATTATTATTATGTTATCAATATGGTTCAAAAATGTCTCACTCATAGGCGCCTGTTTCGTGCAAATGATATGATGGGAATTTCGTGCAAAAATACATAGGATTTGCACAAAACAGTTCCCAGTACGCTCAGTGAGGGCGTTTGATTTTTCGCATCTGTCAGGCGTTGGCCCCCTCGACCCCCGAAGGAGGGTGGGGCGAGCATCGCGCCACTTCGCCAACGGTGGGGTGTAGAGTGACAGGCGGCCGTCCTGTCACCGAACCGTCGGCGTGCGGACAAGCAACTCGTCTCCCACTCGCTCCCCACTATGCCCTCTGCTAGTCGGAGGGACACGTAGAGAGCCTCGGAGCAGCCCTCTAGAGGGCCGACCGAGGGCTCCCACGCCAGCCGGATTGGCCGCAGGCAGCAGCCTCTCCCGTGGCGAGTGGGAGGCGCTGCTCGCCTACGTTGCCCAGGCGCATCGCGTGGATGTAGTATCACCCTTATACGGTGAAACTATTTCATTAAGACCCAAGCGGTTCGGCGCCTCTTTTTTAGCCGCATAAGACTAGGAATTCTTTACTACCTTTTTTTTTATCGTGCGGAAATCCCCATGTATACCACCGCCGTCGGCCATCGGGGGTGGTTATGTCGGGACCCCTGGTGTTGCACACGTCCATAGGCCACGGTGACAGCTATCCGTCAGGTTGGCCGTGTGCTTGTCTGCCACCTATGTAGTATAAAAATAGCTAATAACGTAAATAAAACGATAATAACACAGTCCTTTTATGCACACATTATTTTTATTAACTGGTTTTGAATCCAGTTATGATAATATGTGACGTTAGTGTAGATGACCACAGATTTACTCTTGTTAGGTATTTTGTAGGAGACGAGCCCGACCTGAATATATCCATCGACAATAAGAGCACTTCCAGAGTCACCACTGAAAAAAAAAACAAAAAAATATCTATCTGTAGTCTACACAAATAAAATTGGAATGTCTCTTTATTATATTAGAATAACAGCTTTTTACCATTTGGAGATATTTCACGGTACCTATATATACTTCCTAAAACCTATTTTTTTTTAATTTGTAGTTTTTTTCCGGTTAATCTTTGAAACAGTTGGACCGATTTTGACGGACTTTAACTGGCAGATATCTAAGGTGCAAGGATTAACTTAGGCTACTTTAATTTTGGAAAGAGAATTAAGGTTCCGAGTGAAAAAAATTGAACCTTAAAGAACTAAAATCAAAATCATGGACAGCTAGTGATGAAATATGATCTTACACAGCAGCATAACCATGATCATTCTTGCTAGTGGCACAGAAGGTGCCGGGAGGCATCGATGTCAATATTTTTATACATTTTGTGTCGTCTAATATATATTGTTTTGCCTTCTGGAGTGAGTCTGGTGAATGATCATTTTCCTGAAAAATAATTCAATCGAAAATCATAAAACATCGAACTTTGCACACTAAAGTCATTAAGATGAGAGGTAACGTCATTTAGATACCTATTTTAGTCTTAAAATATGATTTAAAAAAATAAACAAACTTACATCAATCACACCCCAGCCGGCCAAATCCGCTTCTTTACGTCTTGGAGGACTTTCCATCAGAGCCACACGCTTAACATTCGGGCCCATACGTAACCGAGATTTTAATCTTACCAAGGCAATATCTCTACTTATATCTGTACTCTGCTCATCATAACCACCGTGGAGTACGTAATTGTGCGCTGAACTTGTGACTCCTTTTAATGCCACAGCATTCCCAGCAGATGCAGCCACCGAACTGTACTTTGTACATGTGTAGAGACAATGGGCTGCTGTTAAAAGTACTTGTGAAGTTACAATAGCAGAACCACACATCCAAGTACCAGCCTCCGTCTTTTTATTCAACATGCAACCCACACTGAGATAAACAGAATGAGGAAAGTTAACTATTTTAGCATTGGTACCATCAACTATAAATGGTATCATTTTACTTTCACATAGACATAATAAAACATTTATAAAAAACACTTGTTGTTTGAAGTGCATATTTTTCGTTTGTATGTCTTATCGCCTTAGTGGAATTTAAGTCCATAATAACGTCTTTCGAGGCTGTAATTAATAGGCAATCGTAACTGTTTTATGGGCCAATCAAAATTTTAAATTATTGACTTTTAAGCCATATCAAAAGCAATTTCTTGTGAATAAAGTGAAAATGCAAAAATACATACGCTACTTTACGTATTTGCATGAAATAGCACGCAGTGCGCGGGTAACGGTACCCGGTATGCAGGTACAACGGATCCCTGCATACATATACCCGCATAAGTTAGCGGACAACCTTACAACTGCTATAAGTGAGCATTAAAGAAAATAATAAATATTTCATTTATTTATATAATAATAATAAATATGTCACCTTAATAACACACAAAATTAATAATAAACAAAATTTTATATTATGTCAATCAAATAAACCGCCCCTGATCGCGCCCGGTGCAAAGATGCCCATCACACTTTTCGCATTTCCACGTTGGATTGCGACGGCCATCCCATCATAAATTAGAACAATTTTAAAGGTACCTACTATTAAAAAATTGTGTGTGTCCGTACATAGATAGTGATATACGAAAAAACTACTGAAAAGATTTCGATGCTATTTTTTTGTTTGAAAGGTATTTGGTCTGACTTAAAATCTTACGCATGTTTGATACCTAACAATCAATTGAGTAGAACCGGAGATTTAGTAAAAAACGCGAAAACCGACGTCTTTTTAATAAATTGTCGAGTCGGAGTGATTTTGATTCTTGCTCTATAGATTGTTTTGTGCACAATTGACAATGATATTTCATTACATTATCTTAAATAGATTAACTTTCTCCTATCATTGAACCGATTGTGTGAATTGTCAGTGAAATTGTACAAAACTCAATCATATTAAATACCTAATCTCAAAATACGTTTTCAAAATGGGATCGTTTAATACTACAATATTGTGCCTAATATTATCTATCTATATAGGTACTTATAATAAATCTGTAGGTAGAAGTGAAATTTCTGTACATTGAAAATATCAAAAAAATAAGTAGCAGGGGGGTGTTACTAGACCGACACCGATCCCAAATATGTGATTAAAAAAATTTTGTCTGTCTGTCTGTCTGTTTGTTTAGGCATCACGCAAAAACTACCGGTTCGATTACGATGAAACTTGATATAATTATTCTTCAATATCCTGGGCAGCACACTGGATACTTTTTATCCCGGAAAAGTACATACAATAAAAGACAAATTTAATTTTGCGGTTCAGTTCCTAGAGCCGATTACTGTACCAACCGCAAATAATAAGTTTGTCGTAGGTTACGTCACCCGCAGTGGTTTTCAAGTAAGATTAGTGGATAGTGGTGTTATTAGTTTTTAGGGATTTTGAGTTTTTTTTTGTATTTATTAACAAAAGTATTACATTTTGAGTTTACAACTAATTTGAACTCAAAATGTCATCAGAAATAGGTTTATGGGAGTGGGAGTGGGAGTGGGACTGGGGTGGGAGCGGGAGTGGGAGTGGGAGTGTGCGTGGGAGCGGGAGTGGGAGTGTGCGTGGGAGTGGGAGTGTGCGTGGGAGTGGGAGTGGGGGTGGGAGTGGGAACGGGAGCGGGGTGGGAGTGGGAGTTGGAGCGTGAGTGGGAGTGGACGCAATAAGCGACTTCCACGCGAACGGTGCCGCGGGCAACAGCTAGTTTCATAATAAAAGAAGACTGTCACCATTTTCATTTTGCTACGAAACAGCTGTCCATCGGAGAGCCGACTTTGGTCGTCCTCCTTTTAAATTAATTCTTTAGTTAGTATTTTGAAAAGATTTTACTTTAGATTATAGGATGGTCTAATCTGTACTCTTGGTGTTTAGCCTGGTGTGTAGTCTGGTGTACAGTCTGGTATGTAGTCTGGTGTGTAGTCTGGCGTGTAGTCTTGTGTGTAGTCCATTTTGTAGTACGATCTGTAGTCCATAGTTTAGTCTAGTCTATGGTCTATAGTCCGGTATGTAGTCTGGTCTGTAGCCTACTGCATTATTGTAAAAATGCACTTCTATTCAAGGCCTGTCCCACAGGTGGCCTGGCCATGGGCAGTTCTTAAGTGAGTTTATTTATGTTACCATTCTAGACCAATGACTTTGGGTAATTAGATGAAGTGACCAGCAAACATCGTCGTTGGAACGTCCGGCTGGCTACCGGCGTCCCCGCCTAAAATAATAGACCAATGTCCCGATTACAGCCTTTTTAATGGTAGTTATTTTTGGTTTGATTCAGACATTGATGGGCAGAAACGCGACATGGTCAAAGGTGATAATTTTGAAAGAGAAGTTAGCATGCTTCAGTGAAGTTGAAATTGAATTGAATTGTGAAGTAAAATCACGTCTGGGGTCACAATCGAAGCACCACACACCCAAAGACCAGCCTGTGTATTATTACTGAACATACAATTCAAACTGAGATAAACGGAATTAGGAAAGTTAGTTATATTAGCATTGAAACCGCCGATTATACATGGTATCATTTTACTTTCACATAGACATAATAAAACATTTATAAAAAACACTTGTTGATTGACATGCATATTTGTCGTCGATACCTAATACCTATGTATCGCCTTAATGGAATTTAATTCCATATTTACGTCTTTCGAGGCTATAATTAATAGGCAATCGTAACTGTTTTATGGGCCAATCAAAATTTTAAATTATTGACTTTTAAGCCATATCAAAAGCAATTTCTTGTGAATAAAGTGAGAATGCAAAATAACATACGCTGCTTTACGTACCTATTAGCATGAAACAGCACGCAGTGCGCGGGTAACGGTACCCGGTATGCAGGTATACGGATACCTGCATACATACACCCGCATAAGTTAGCGGACAACCTTACAACTGCTATAAGTGAGCAATAAAGAAACCAATAAATTATTACAATTTTAAAGGTACTATTAAACAATTGTAATTTAGCTGTGTCCGTACATTAGGGATACAAAAAAAATTACCTGTATAAATGATTCTGAACACAAAACTATTTTTTTGGAACTCTTGTCCGTTTTTTCGCGATATACGAAAAAACCACAGTGCCCGTAGCCAAGTGGCAAAATTGTTCTATTCGATCGAATTGTATCGTTTCGAATAGTTTAGGTCGACCAATCACACTCCAGCTCGTGATTTCGCCGCGGCGCGCGCATCGTACGCCAGCGACGAGCTTGGATGTGATTGGTTGACCTAATCTATTCGAAACGATAGCGATTTACGCTATGACACTTGTCTACGGGTGCTGGGCCCGTAGACATTAATGTCAGTATATTCCGTAGCGTAAATCGCTTTCGAATAGAAACGGTTAGGTCGACCAATCACATCCAAGCTCGTCGCCGGCGTACGATGCGCGCGCCGCGGCGGAATCACGAGCTGGAGTGTGATTGGTCGATCTAATCTATTCTATTCGATACGATTCGATAGCGATTTAGACTTTTTCCACTTGGCTACGGGCACTGAACACATTTTGATGCTATTTTTTTGGTTGAAAGGAATTTGGTCTGACTTAAAAATCTTACGCATGTTTGATTACAATCGGTTGAATAGTACAAGTAGTATAGTAGTGTGATCTGTAGTCTGTTCTGTAGTTAAGTCTATGGTCTATAGTCCGGTATGTAGTCTGGTCTGTAGCCTGTTGCATTATTGTAAAAATGCACTTCTGTTCAAGCCCATGGTAAGGCCTGTACCACAGGCGGCCCTGCCATGGGCAGTTCTTTAGTGAGTTTATTTATGTTGCCATTCTAGGCCAATGACTTTGGGGAATTAGATGAAGTGACCAGCAAACATCGTCGGCAGATCGTCCGTCCGACTAGCGGCGGCGTCCCCGCCTAAAATAATAGACCAATGTCACGATTACAGCCTTTTTAATGGCAGTTATTTTTGGTTTGATTCAGACATTGATTGACAGAAACGCGACATGGTTAAAGGTGATAATTTTGAAAGAGAAGTTAGCATGCTTCAGTGAAGTTATTCTCGACCTTTTCACACTTTACACATTTATATACCTATTTAAGTTGTAAAAGATGATATAAAAAAAAAACAAACTTACATCAATCACACCCCAGCCGGCCATTACCGCTTCCTTGTTACTTGGCGGACTTGCCAACAGAGCTACACGCTTTATATTCGGGCCCAAAAGTAACTGAGTTTTTAATCTTACCAGGGCAATATCTTGGCGTATATCTTCATCAGTCCATTCAAATTCACAGTGCATTATAAATTTTTTTACTGAACTCGCGGATCCTTTCAATACCTTAGCATCACCAGCAAATGCAACCATCGTACTGAACTTTGTACAATTTTCTAGACAATGGGCTACTGTTAAAATCACGTCTGGGGTCACAATAGAAGCACCACACGCATGAACACCAGCCTGTGTATCAATACTGGACATGCAATTCACACCTAGATAAACGGAATGAGCAAACTTAGTTATATTAGCATTGGTCCCATTGACGATAAATGGTATCATTTTACTTTCACATAGACATAATAAAACATTTATAAAAAACACTTGTTGATTGACATGCATATTTGTCGTCGATACCTAATACCTATGTATCGCCTTAATGGAATTTAATTCCATATTTACGTCTTTCGAGGCTATAATTAATAGGCAATCGTAACTATTTTATGGGCCAATCAAAATTTTAAATTATTGACTTTTAAGCCATATCAAAAGCAATTTCTTGTGAATAAAGTGAGAATGCAAAAATACATACGCTGCTTTACGTATTTGCATGAAACAGCACGCAGTGCGCGGGTAACGGTACCCGGTATGCAGTGGTATACGGATACCTGCATACATATACCCGCATAAGTTAGCGGACAACCTTACAACTGCTATAAGTGAGCAATAAAGAAACCAATAAATTATTACAATTTTAAAGGTACTATTAAACAATTGTAATGTAGCTATGTCCGTACATTAGGGATACAAAAAAAACTTACCTGTATAAATGATTCTGAACACAAAACTATTTTTTTGGAACTCTTGTCCGTTTTTTCGCGATATATGAAAAAACCACTGGGCCCGTAGACATTAATGTCAGTGTATTCCGTAGCGCAAATCGCTTTCGAATAGAAACGGTTAGGTCGACCAATCACATCCAAGCTCGTCGCCGGCGTACGATGCGCGCGCCGCGGCGGAATCACGAGCTGGAGTGTGATTGGTCGATCTAATCTATTCTATTCGATACGATTTGATAGCGATTTAGACTTTTTCCACTTGGCTACGGGCACTGAACACATTTTGATGCTATTTTTTTGGTTGAAAGGAATTTGGTCTGACTTAAAAATCTTACGCATGTTTGATTACAATCGGTTGAATAGTACAAGTAGTATAGTAGTGTCATCTGTAGTATGTTCTGTAGTTAAGTCTATGGTCTATAGTCCGGTATGTAGTCTGGTCTGTAGTCTGCTGCATTATTGTAAAAATGCACTTCTGTTCAAGCCCATGGTAAGGCCTGTACCACAGATGGCCCTGCCATGGGCAGTTCTTTAGTGAGTTTATTTATGTTGCCATTCTAGGCCAATGACTTTGGGGAATTAGATGACGTGACCAGCAAACATCGTCGGCGGATCGTCCGTCCGACTAGCGGCGGCGTCCCCGCCTAAAATAATAGACCAAAGTCTCGATTAAAGCCTTTTTAATGGCAGTTATTTTTGGTTTGATTCAGACATTGATTGACAGAAACGCGACATGGTTAAAGGTGATAATTTTGAAAGAGAAGTTAGCATGCTTCAGTGAAGTTATTCTCGACCTTTTCACACTTTACACATTTATATACCTATTTAAGTTGTAAAAGATGATATAAAAAAAAACAAACTTACATCAATCACACCCCAGCCGGCCATTACCGCTTCCTTGTTACTTGGCGGCCTTGCCAACAGAGCTACACGCTTTATATTCGGGCCCAAAAGTAACCGAGTTTTTAATCTTACCAGGGCAATATCTTGGCGTATATCTTCATCAGTCCATTCAAATTCACAGTGCATTATAAATTTTTTTACTGAACTCGCGGATCCTTTTAATACCTGAGCATCACCAGCAAATGCAACCATCGTACTGAACTTTGTACAATTTTCTAGACAATGGGCTACTGTTAAAATCACGTCTGGGGTCACAATAGAAGCACCACACCCATAAACACCAGCCTGTGTATCAATACTGGACATGCAATTCACACCTAGATAAACGGAATGAGCAAACTTAGTTATATTAGCATTGGTCCCATTGACGATAAATGGTATCATTTTACTTTCACATAGACATAATAAAACATTTATAAGAAACAATTGTTGATTGACATGCATATTTGTCGTCGATACCTATGTATTGCCTTAATGGAATTGAAGTCAATGATAAAGTCTTTCGAGGCTATAATTAATAGGCAGTCGTAACTGTTTTATGGGCCAATCATAATTATTGTAAATTATTGACTTTTAGGCCATATCAAAAGCAATTTCTTGTGAATAAAGTGAAACTGCAAAAATACATACGCTGCTTTACGTATTCGCATGAAACAGTACGCAGTGCGCGGGTACCGTATACCTGCATACATAGTGTTCTCGAAAATGGGCATATCACTTTGTACTGGGATCGATCCATTATCACTGACAGGACTACTGTTGCCAATAAGCCTGATAGAGTGATAGAGGATCGATGAAAATCTCGTGAAGGCAGAAAAAGAAAAAGAAAATAGAGTATTTGGACCTGGCCCATGAGATTTTCGATATGTGGGATGTTGACTCAGCTATTATTGTACCTACCGATAGTCATTTCAGTGCATGGACTCATCGCCAAGAGCCTCGACCAACACCTCAAGAGGCTCTCACTAGGCAGCTGGCTCAAGGGCGTGATGCAGAAGGCGGTTTTGCTAAGCACGGCACGCATTGTGAGGAAGTTCCTCTCTCTGGAGCCCTAACCACCGGTGGCTTGGTCCCTGTACCCGACGCCGGTGGAGCACTATTTTTTAATTTTTTAATATATTTATGTTCTTTTTTATTGGATATATTTAAAAATGCAATTTATATGTTAATAGTTAAATTAAGAGAAAAATAATAATAATATTCTAAAACATTCTACACATCGCTCCCTAGACCCAAAGTAAGTTTAGTTTAACTAGCTTGTGTTATGGGTTCTAAAATGCTGATAAACATACTTATATATATTTTTTTTTGTAAATACATACTTATTATACATAGAAACACCCAGACCAATGCAAACAGACATATTAATGCACACAAATATTTGCAATGAGCGGGAATCGAACCCGCGTCCACTGCGTAGCAGGTTGTTATGGTTATTAAATGGTTATGTATGAGTGGGATGTCTTCACCTCCAAGATCGATGAGTTTGTTAGTCTAGCTATCTTTATTTAGATTAAGATTTTTGTTGTTAGATTTATAGCCTCTGACTTCATACATAATGCGGAGTCAATGGCTATAAATTTCATGCTGAGACCGATGGCTTTAAACATTTACTGTGCTTCGGAATATGAATCCATACTAGTGTTGAATCTAAATGTGAATGAATCTCTGATTGTATGTTACTTTTTCAAGCCTAGACTGGTCTACATAAGACCGCGGCCATAATAATCATCGTGTTGTATTCCGGCCGGTAATTAGGGTAGCCAGAGCTCACTGTACTCCTCCTCCATGCCCTTCCTAGCCTCCCCACTCCTTCCTAACCCTCCGTCCTTCCCTTCAGGGTAGGTAGCGCGTGTGTGACACCCTAATTGTTGCACACGTCCAAAGGCCACGGTGACCGCTTCCCATCAGATGGGCCGTGTGCTTGTCTGCCACCTACGTAGTATTGTTTAAGTTGAATTATAAAGAATTTAAATCCGGTTACAGAATGTGTAGCGGTTAGATAGGTAGTATAAAGAGCACCTTAATTGTGGACTTTTCAAACATTTTCTTTCATACAAATCTAAGAGCCAAGCGGTTCAGTGCCTCTTTTCTTTGCCGCATAAGACTAGGAATTCTCTACCAGCGCACGTGTTTCCTTCGTCCTATACAGTCCCGTGTTCTTTGAAACGGGCGTGAAAAAGCATTTGATACTGAACATAAAAATATTATTTGTGGAATCTTGTCTGTTTGTTATCTATGGTAGATAAACTACGTAATAAATTTTGATGGGGGTTTTTCAAGGTCTTGGTCAGACTTAAAATATTACGCATATTTGATCACAATCGGTTGAGTAAAACTGGAGATACAGTCTAGCTACGCGAAACCCGACATCCACGCGGGCGCAGCCGCGGGAAAAAAGCTAACAACGTAAATAAAACGATAGAAACAAAGCAGACCTCCTTTTATACACACATTATTCTTGGTAACTGTTTTTTAATCCAATCGTAATAGTATGTGACGTTAGTGAAGATCAACACTTTATTCTTGTTAGGTATATTGTAGGAGAGGAGCCCGACCTGAATATATCCATCGACAATAAGAGCACTTCCAGAGTCACCACTGAAAAAAATAACAATTTATGTCTGTTAAAATATTAAAATACCTAACAGCTTTTTAACAAGTGCATTCGAATGTGTCGTGCCTCGGAAAGCACTTTATACGCCGTCGGTCCTGGTTGCCATAAGATCATCTATCGCAGTCGCAGTCGTTACGGCTAGTTGGAGCCCCAAAAGTCTAACTTCGATATCGCCTAATGTCACCATTGGGTCGTGAAGGTCGGATAGCAGTCGCTTCACGGGAAATATCGAGGTCCAGCTAAATCTGCAGTTAAGACTGGTAAAGCGGACCCCAGACTCAGAGGTGAAAGCTTCGGATGCGACTGGGATTAACGCTAGGTTGAAGGAGAAGAAAGAAGATTTGAATGTATACCTACCAAATCATTAAAAAAAGAATTGTCTGTTCGTTTGGTCACTGGCAGATAGTTTATGTAACAAGGAGTAACTTAGGCTACTTTGATTTAGGAAAAAAATAGGGTTCTGCGTAAAAAAAATAAAGCATTGAAGAACTAAAACAGGACAGCTAGTAGTGAAATATGATCCTACGGAGCACCATGACCGCGATTATTTTTGCCAGAGGCACAGAAGGCGCCGGCAGGTATCCATTGCATTATTTCTATACATTCTGCGTTGTCTAATATATTTTGTTCTGACCATTGTAGGCTGTCTGGTAGGTTAAAACTTGCCTGAAAAAGAATTAAATCGAAAATTTTAAATCAATTTTTCAGTCAGAAGGAGAGACTCCCACCACCTTTTGGCTTCGTATCCGCTCAGGAAAGGTTACCTCCCGGTCACGACCTCCAATGGCCGGTATGGAGGTCTCTTAATCGCCTACGCACTCAGGTCGGCCAGTCCAGACAAAACCTATGCAGGTGGCGAATGCGAGATACGGGCTTGACCGCGTGCGACTGCGGAGCCCCTGTGCAGTCCATGACACACCTACTTTCATGCCCCTTATGCCCTACTCCCTGCAGTCAAGACGACCTTAACAAGGCCACTGACAGCGCAGTTAAGATGGCAGAATTTTATGCCCGAATAATTTGAAGAAGTGAATCATTGACACGAAAGAAGTCAGAATTTTGAAAATTTTTACTTTAGATTACGGTCCTTGGATGGTCTAATTTGTAGTCGTGGTGTGTAGTCTAGTGTGTAGTGTGGTGTGTAGTCTAGTGTGTGGTCTGGTGTGTAGTCTGGTGTACAGTCTGGTATGCAGTCTTGCGTGTAGTCTGGTGTGTAGCCCGTTTTGTAGTGTGATCTGTAGTCTGTTCTGTAGTCTAGTCCATGGTCTATAGTCCCATATATAGTCTGATCAGTTGTCCATTCATTAGTCTAGTCTATGGTCTATAGTCCGGTATGTAGTCTGGTCTGTAGCCTGTTGCCCAATCTGCATTACTGTAAAATTGCAATGTAAGGCCTGTCCCACAGGTGGCCTGGCCATGGGCAGTTCTTTAATGAGTTTATTTATGTTCCCATTCTAGACCAATGACTTTGGGGAATTAGATGAAGTGACCAGCAAACATCGTCGGCGGATCGTCCGTCCGACTAGCGGCGGCGTCCCCGCTTAAAATAATAGACCAATGTCTCGATTAAAGCCTTTTCAATGGTAGTTATTTTTGGTTTGATTCAGACATTGATGGGCAGAAACGCGACACGGTTAAAGGTGATATTTTGAAAGAGAAGTTAGCATGCTTCAGTGAAGTTTTCTCGACTTTTGCACACTACAGTCATTACGATGTGAGGTAACGTCATTTATATACCTATTTTATCTGTAAAAGATGATTAAAAAAAAAACAAACTTACATCAATCACACCCCAGCCGGCCAATTCCGCTACCCTATATCTTGGCGGACTTGCCATCAGAGCCACACGCTGAATATTCGGGCCCATAAGTAACCGAGTTTTTAATCTTACCAGGGCAATATCTTTATGTATATCTCCATCCCAATAATTAAATTCACCGTGGAGTACGTAATTGTACGCTGAACTTGGAACTCCTTTTATTACCACAGCATTACCAGCTGTTGCAACCACCGTACTGTACTTTGAACATGGGTCTAGACAATGGCCTGCTGTTAAAATCACTTCTGGGGTCACAATAGAAGCACCACACATCCAAAAACCAACCTCTGTTTTGTTACTGAACATGCAAGTCACACCGAGATGAACAGAATGAGGAAACCTAGTTATATTAGCATTGGTCCCATTGACGATAAATGGTATCATTTTACTTTCACATAGACATAATAAAACATTTATAAAAAACAATTGTTGATTGACATGCATATTTGTCGTTGATATGTATAGTTATAATGGATTTTAGGATAACGTCCTTCGAGCTTAATTAATAGGCAATCGTAACTGTTTAATGGACCAATAAAATTTTTAAATTATCGACCTTTGAGGCATTATCAAAAGTGATTTCTTGTGAATAAAATGCCCAGAACTTGGTAAGTAGTTTTTGTAATCTATATACATAAATGATAAAATAGTAGGAAAGTCAAGACTGTCCATTGAATATTTTTTTAAAAGAATAGATACTAATCTACAATCGATACTGAAGCCAAAAAATATAAAGTTTTTAGAATTTTTAGTCTGTTTGTCTGTATGTCCGGGATAAACTCAGAAAGTAATGCAAACTGGGCACGAATATTACTAAGAAGTCGGGTCAACACATTAGGCTACATATTATCACGCTATCACCTATGGGGAACGAGCAGTGAACCTTTATTTCTTCTACGCATTCTGAAACAACGTGTAATCTAACGACGCATATTTAAATGTTGTTATTATGTTTAAAAACCATGCTATAAGCTAGCTTCACACTGTAAGTAAACTTGGTGGCGATACAAACCCCCACGCGGACGAAACCGCGGGCGGAAGCTAGTTATAAATAAAATGAAACTGCAAAAATACAAACGCTGTTTTATATATTTACATCAAACAGTTCGTAATGCGGGGTAACCACACTGCGTACTGAAAAAGCATTTTTTTAGAGTGTCAGTGGCATGACATTGGTTTGTCTTTGGCCACTTTTTATCATCGCACCGCTCGCCACAGGCAGGGAATTCATCCTCATACATTGCATCCGCCTGCAGTGCGCACTGTAAGGTTTGAAAGAAATTTTATTCCGCGCACGCTTAGGCTGTGGAATGATCTCCCTGCCGTGGTTTTGCCTAGTGACTACAATATCGGGTTCTTCAAGAAGGGCATTAGAAGGTTTTTGCGGGGTCGGCAGCGCGAGTGTGATGCTCCTGGTGTTGCACGCGTCCCTAGGCCACGGTGACCGCTTCCCGTCAGGTGGGCCGTGTCTGCCACCTAAGTGGTATAAAAAAAAAGAATCGCGATCCAGGTCGCTTACACTATCCTACGTTTGTACCATAAATTTCTCTAGTCTTGATGCGTTTATACCTTTAACGTGACCAAGTCATTTTAATACACCTAGCTTTTCAATCTTTGTCACGAATTGCTTTTTATTACATCGCATTTCATTGCAATCTAGATTTAAAACTAGGTTCAATCTCTAGATTCTCAGGTGATCTAGAAAACTGAAGCTTTGCTTAGCCAGACTTTCACTTTTCCTCCTGTTATGCCAAATCACGTCGAGTCGACGTCAAAAGTATATGATAATTTTTAGATTTTTCAAGATTAGTTTGAGCAAAGTACTTTATATTTCTTAGTGAAAATACTGTTTAACCAATAAGTGGACTCTATTGAAATATTAATGAAATTATCGGTTTCATTAAAATGTTGAATAGGTATTCAAATCTATCCAGTTATTATTTATTTTTGAGGCTGACTACACATACTGCACAGTCTCTACCTTAAAAAAAATTAGTTAGGTAAGGCTAAGTGCTACCGTACATTTGTGACAAACAGACAAAAATTCCAATAAAATATGTTTGTGTACACAATCGTTCATATAACACACAGAACATTGTCCTAAGGATTTTTCATTGTTCTGTGATATTACATAAGCCAAGTATAAAATAATTGCTATAATTCAGAACTTTTAATTGAATTGCTTTTATTAACACTGTTTATAAGTAGGTATTATGTTTTTATTTTTATGTTCGTAATGGATTGGTCAATGTTAATCAAGTTTGTACTTCTGATGTCAGTCGCCATATCCACTAGGATTATTATTAACAGGATGTTTACCTGAAACAAGAAATAATAATAATTAATAAAGCTGTCATAAAAATATACCTAGGGTAGACTATATTATAGATGGTCTTTGTGATAAATTTCATGCAGATCCATTTAACTGTTCTTGTGGGACATCATACATCTATGCAACTGATGAAATGGGTAACGGGAACCATTAAAAACCGAAAGTTTTTTCTTTTAGTTTCTTTTTTCACATGTCCGACGGATTGGCTACATCCCACTTGATGGTAAACCTAGGTGAAGTTCAAAAAGTAGTGGTTACCATTTTCAGGGGTTACCCTAGATTGATGGCTTCTAGGCAGATAACCTCGACAGATGCTTTTTCATTCCCCGTTTAAAGAATTCAGGATTGTAAGAAAGGCTTGTCTGCCACCTACGTAGTAAAAAAAGGGATCACGTGTGAGGAACAGGAGGACAAAAGAAGGAATTGAATCCTCTAGTGAAATGTCCGTGCAGATAAGAAATAATTCGTACGTCATCAAACGCTAATCCTGGGTAATTTATATATTTAAACTAGCTGTTGCCCGCGGCTCCGCCCGCGTGGATGTCGAAATCCGTTTCAAAAACTATCCTATCTCTCAAGTTGGATCGAACTGCACATGGTGTGCGAATTTTATTATAATCGGTTAAGTGGTTTAGGAGTCCATTGAGGACAAACATTGTGACACGAAATTTATATATATTAAGATAAATGTTTGTAGGTTATTATAATAGCAAGATAGGTTAGTGAACTGCAAAATAAATATCGAGGTAGGTCCATGACTCAAAGAGCGTGTGAAACCATCATTAAGATTTTGTCATTACAATGCGTCATCAATCTTAGTCACTGATTATAAACAAATTTTGAGTTCTCAGAACGAAGAAGCAGTTTTTAAGAAATTTTATTACATGATATTTTCGTGTTGAGTTGTTAAACAGACCTACATACATTTTAAACAATAATGATGATAAGTCACACACTAATCTTTTTTTATACTACGTAGGTGGTAGATAAGCACACGGCCCACCTGATGGGAAGCGGTCACCGTGGCCTATGGACGTTTGCAACACTAAAGGTGTCACACAAGCGCTGCCTACCCTGAAGGAAAGGGGGGAGGGCTAATAGGAAGGGGTTGGGAGGCTTAGAAGGGGTGGGGGGAGGAGGAGTACAGTGAGCTCTGGCTACCCTACTTACCGGCCGGCCGGCGGGAACACAACACGATTCTTATTATGGCTATCATTTTGCTGTGCTATTAGTATATAGAGATAAAACTACAGTTAATTAAACTAAACAGAGTTCAACTTGGTTTGTTTACCTTAAACAAGCCTGCTAACTTCAGGTTAAAGGCCTTCTTCTTTTTGCCATATTAATATGTTCAAAGTCAATATTGGTCAACTTTTTCGAGTCTAGTTAATCTGAATATATTTGCCTCGACCTGCGCCGGCGCCTTTACCGTCTAGACTTTTTGAGATAATTGTCAGATAAAATATCAGCATCCTGTTTTACGTATTCTTCAAAAATTTTAACCTCATAAAAATATGAAGGGTTAACTTAATATCATAGGTTAACAAGAATATTAATAATGGCTGTTTCGTTAATGTTGTAGGTCAATAGTTTAACTTAGCTGTCGTAAATGTCGTAAAACTTTTCACTTACTTTAACTTAAATGTCGTAAATTCTTTCACCTAGTTTAACTTAAGTGTCATTAATGTCATATAACTTTTGTTTTAATATTTGACACTACCTTTTTTATACCACTCAAGTGGACCATTGAAAAACTTATCTTTTAATTAATACTTATATTTGAAAAAAAAAGTACCTTTTAAACTAGTAGGTAATATTTTCCAAACTAATTACGTTACTTTTTCCTTTCATTAAATGCTGGATGTAAAATTACATCATTAATTTCTCTATAACAATGATGTATTCAGAATGAAGTTAATTTTAAAAGTTTAATAACTGTCTTAATTAATGCACGTGAAGAAAGTAATATGGTTTCCATTATAAGTCGACACGAGTACATACGTTACGTAAGATACCCTGAACACACAAGGCATTTTAGTAGCTATCTGTACTTATTGTTGTAAGAAATAAAAAAAATACTGCGTATATTTTTTGCGACATAGACATTTTTGTAACCTGGACATATTGTAAATTAGACTTTGTGAACTTAAAAGTCGGTATTTGAAGTAGGAAAACAAAGGGGCGGGCCCCCGTAAGTGAGCATTTGAGTACGTCCTCGTCGTCCAGCCCTGGACCCTGACCTGACCACCGTAACGGAGTGGCAGGCAGGTGACCAAATCTCTGGCTCTATACTTGAGGGGCATTCGAGCGCTAGTGACCCTTCGTTCGAAGGCACTTTTCAGTGCCAACTAAAGAACACAGGACACCTTTGTCGACATTTTGTGCACAGCAAAAGGTGCTTTTCAGCGCCAAAAAGGAACGCGTTTGATGTCGGAATCGATGTCAGACGGTTTCTTCGACTGGTCTTCGGACCAGGTTCCCGGCCCTCGGGCAGGGAGTGGAGCCGAAAGGCCCCGCTCTCCTCCCCGAGAAGCCAAGAACCCTGAGGCGGGGGGGCAAGGGACCGAAAGGTCCCACTCCCCCTCTCCCTTAGGGGCGTCCGACCCCGGGGACGCGGGGAGAGAGACCGCAAGGTCCCGTTCCCCCCTCCCAGGGGTCTTCAAGGAGGTGCGCGTCCTGCCCCCCCGTCTGGGCGGCAGAATGCGCACCTTCTCCGAGTCGTCCGACACCAGCGTCGATGCTGGAGTCCCCGCGAGCTTGCGGCCGTCACCCTCCGGCAGACTCTGGCGGAAACGTCCGAATTCTGCTTCGGGGGATGATCGCTCCGAGTCTGGGGGCTCGGGTGCCGTCGCTGCTGTCGGCAAAAAACAGCGTGGTCGTCCCCCGACGACCGGCCAGTACGTCGGTCTGGCGAAAGCCAAGGCCGAGCTCAACCTGGCCAAGGAGCGAGAGCTCGAACTTCGGGCGGAGGAGGAGCTGGCGGAGGAGCTGCGGCAGCAGAAGGAGCAATTCCTCCATAAACTGCAACCGCAACCGCAACAACAGGCGTCAGTGTCACCTTCTCACCTTCGGGCTGAGGAGCTGACAAAGGCCATAGAGGCCGCAGTAGGGACCGTTCAGACGGTGGCGAAGAAGTCGTCACGTCTGAAGGGTACGTATGTGCGGGATCTCAACGTCGCGGCGACCTCCATTTTGGAGTTCGCGCGCGAGTTGAGGTCTCGCACAGAAACGGACGAGGTGGCCAGGCTTCAGGCCGAGCTGGTCACCCTCCGCGCCGAAGTAGGGGTTTTGAGGGAGCAGGCGGCCCTGGCTCCCCGCGCCATGAGTCGTGACGAGATCGGCGTTATGGTCGACGCACGGCTCGCGGGGATACAGGACCGCCTGCTGCCCGAGAAACGGCTCCGTCCTCCGCTTCAAGCGGACATACGGAATGCTGCCGCCGCTGCATCCGCCGAGTCCTCTTCCGCTATAGGTGCGGAAGAGTCAGCGCTCCCCACGCTTGCGTCCGGTGCGCCGTCTGCGCCCAAAGCCAAGGCCAAGCCAAAGGCTAAGGCCAAGGCCAAAGCCGCACGCCTGGTTTCGCCTGTGGTGGTACCCCTTGTGGAGGTAGCACCGAAGCAGGCTCCCACCAAGGCGAAACCCGCGACGGCCGCGACCGAGCCACCTTCGAAGTTGTCTTTAACTTCGGGGACTGCCTCGGCTGCGAAGACGCGTAAGGCGGGGAAGGCGAACACCGCTGCCAAAGAGGCACCGGTGGCCCGCCAACCTCGCCCGCTACCGCCTCCTCCCGCGTCCATGGACGAGGGATGGACCGTGGTAGCGAAGCGGGGCCTCCGCAAACCGGCAGCGAAACCCGCTCCGGTTGCAGCCGCCCCGCCGACTAAACCGAGGATGGCTAAACTCCGTCCCCCGCGATCGGCTGCCGTGGTCATTACACTGCAGCCGGGCGCGGTGGAGCGGGGTGCCACGTACGCGGGCATACTTGCGGAGGCGGAGCAATCCATCGATCTCCAAGGCCTAGGGATCGATGGTGTCCGCTTCCGCAAGGCTGCAACGGGTGCACGCATCCTCGAGGTGGCTGGCGCCGGAAATGCCGAGAAGGCAAACGGGCTAGCCAACGAGCTCAAAAGAGTGTTGGGCGACGCGGTCCGCGTGTCCCGCCCGGAAAAGTGCGCAGAAATGCGCATTTCCGGCCTGGATGACGCGGCCACGACGGAAAAGGTGGCAGCGGCCATCGCGGCCGCGGGTGGCTGTGCCACCGATGCGGTTAAGGTCGGCGACATCAATCGCTCGCCTGGCAGGCTGGGATCGGTTTGGGTGAAATGCCCTACCGCCGCGGCCCAAAGGGCGACCGACGGTCGTCGTATCTTAGTAGGGTGGTCGGTCGTCCGACCCACGCTTCTCGAGCCCAGGCAGCAGCGGTGCTTCCGCTGTCTGCAACCGGGTCACATTGGGGTGAAGTGCACTGTGGGCATCGACCGCAGTGCACTCTGCTTCAACTGCGGTCAGCCTGGTCATCAGGCATCCTCGTGCGCGGCCGAACCCAATTGCCCGCTCTGTGCGGCATCGGGCAAGGCGTCTGGGCACCGGTTGGGCAGCAAAGACTGCGCAGCGGGTGACCAGAAAAAGGAGGGAAAGCGGTCCCAGGGACGGAAGGCGGCGAAGGGTGGCCCCGCGGCGCCCTCGCAACCGGCTGCTCCCACGCAGTCCGAGGAGGCGATGGATACGACCCAGTCATAAATGGCCAGTATCTCCTTCCTGCAGGCGAACATCAACCATTGCATTGCCGCTCAGGACAACCTGATGCAATGCATGGCGCAGTGGCAGGCGTCGGTTACGGTGATCTCCGAGCCGTACTACGTTCGCCCCCGCGACGACTGGGCGAGCGACCGGGACGACCTGGTCGCGATCGTTACGCAACTGCACGTCCCCGGCTCCGCTCCCTTCGACAAGGTGCTGAGGGGTCGGGGATGTGTAGCGGTCACGTTAGGCGGCATCGCAGTGATCGGGGTGTACTGCCCTCCCAGCAGAACCCTCGCCGACTTCGAGCAACTGCTCGGGGAAGTCGAGGGGATGGTGGTGGGGGTGCACCCCGCTCATGTAGTGATTGCCGGAGACTTCAACGCACACTCGCGTGCTTGGGGATCACCGGACACCGATGGTAGAGGAGAAATGCTGGAAGAGTGGGCCGTATCTACTGGAGTGGTTCTCCTCAACAGGGGAACGGTGAACACGTTTTTAGGGCCCCGAGGTGGCACGTCAATTGTAGACCTGTCGTTCGCCAGTCCCGCACTGGCACGCAGGACGCGAAACTGGAGAGTCGTCGAGGACGAGGAGGACATGTCTGACCACCGATTCATTCGGTTCGACATCTCCTCGGCCGCGCCCCCTCTCGGTTCAAGTAACCGTTCCCCTGTTGGTGACAGCCCGCGCTGGCGAGTAGCCACGCTGGATCGGGAGCTAGCTATCGAAGCGGCCATCGTGGAACGGTGGGCTGGTGCCGGCACCACCCATCTGGACGTGGATGCAAAGTCGGAGCGGCTCACCGAGTCGCTGACTCGCGTCTGTGACGCGTCGATGAGTAGGGCAGGGCCGGTTCCTCCCCGGAGACAAGTGTACTGGTGGCGCCCCCACCTCGCCTCGCTTCGGCAGGCGAGCTGGGCTGCGCAACGCCGGTACACTCGTGCCCGGGGTAGACGGGTTAGGGACCTGGCCCTGGAATCAGAGCTGCGTGCTGCGTGGCATGCCGCCCGCGCGGCATACAGCGCAGCGATTAAGTCAGCCAAGGCGGAGGCCTGGAAGGAGTGGCTTGAGACACTCGACCGAGATCCATGGGGACGTCCTTACAAGGTCATGAGCCAAAAGCTCAAGCCGTGGGCGCCCCCTCTCACCAGGTCTCTCGAGCCCTCGTTTGTAACGGACGTGGTCGGCACCCTGTTCCCAGCGCGAGACGAATGGGTCCCTCCAACCATGTCGTCTCGCACCCAGGAGCCAATCGTGGCGGACGAAGTCCCTCCCGTATCCGAGGCAGAACTGGCGGTGGCCGTTATTCGACTCAAGGCGAAGAACGGCGCCCCAGGCCCGGACGGAGTACCTGGGCGGCTAATCACATCGGTGATTGACGTATTCGGGGAGGACATACGGTCCCTGATGACGGAATGTCTGACGGGGGGTAGATTCCCGTGCTCTTGGAAGACCGGGAAGCTCGTTCTTATCGGCAAGAGCGGGCGTCCAAAAGAGTCGCCATCGGCCTACCGCCCGATCGTGCTGCTTGACGAGATGAGCAAGCTGTTCGAACGGGTGATCAGCGCTCGCCTCGTCAGGCAGTTGGAGGTGGTAGGACCCGACTTGCATGACGGCCAATTTGGCTTTCGGCGTGGGAGGTCAACCCTCGATGCCATCTCGTGCCTACGAGATCGCGTAGAGGAGGCAGAAGCTCAGGGAGAAGTGGTACTGGCGGTCTCGCTAGACATCGCCAATGCGTTTAATACGCTACCCTGGGCGACTGTCGCGGAGGCACTTAAGTACCACAAGGTTCCCGAGTATCTCAGACGAGTGCTCGCGGACTACTTCGTCGGACGGGCGATCACGTACTCGGGTCGTGACGCGCTCGTCCGTCGCGACATGTCATGCGGCGTTCCACAGGGGTCGGTCCTCGGCCCGCTCTTGTGGAACATCGGATTTGACTGGGTCCTGCGCGGGGCGAATCTCCCGGGAGTCGGCATACTCTGTTATGCCGACGACACCCTGGTTACCGCGCGGGCCCCCAACTTTCGGGACGCAGCGGTGCTGGCCACGGCTGGTGTGGCGCAAGTAGTGCGCCGCATCAGTGCGCTCGGGCTCAAGGTGGCACTCGAAAAGTCCGAGGCTCTGTTTTTCCACGGGCCTCGGAGACCGCCACCAGTAGGCACTCAGATAGTGGTGAGCGGCACCTCTATCTCAGTCGGGAGGACCATGAAATACTTGGGCCTCGTCCTCGACAGTCGTTGGAGCTTTACGGACCACTTCCGGCAGCTAGGTCCAAAACTCCTAGCATATGCCGGAATGCTCGCAAGGCTTCTCCCCAACGTGGGGGGACCGGGTGGTGCATGCCGACGTCTATACGACGGCGTGCTCCGCTCAAAGGCGCTGTACGGCGCGCCGATATGGGCAGATGCTCTGAGCGCGAACAATATGGTCTTGCTGCGGCGTCCGCAGCGAGCCATAGCGCAAAGAGCGGCTCGGGCGTACCGTACCGTGTCTTACGAGGCGGCTTGCGCGATCGCATCATCCCTTCCGTGGGACTTAGAGGCCGGGGTACTGTCGCAGGTCTACCAGCGCTGTGCACTGGTCCGTAGGGACGGGGGTCAGCCAACTGCCGAAGAGATCACCAGTTGGAGAGCGCAAGCTCGCAACGTGCTTTTCGACAGATGGTCGGCCCGATTAGCGGACTGCACGGTGGGGAAGGAACTGGTTCCGGCCATCCAACCCATCCTGCGGCCCTACGTCGAAAGGCGACACGGGGTCCTAACGTACCACCTCACGCAACTCCTTACCGGGCACGGTTGCTTCGGTAGGTACTTGTGGAAGGTGGTCGGCGTCGAGTCGGAACCCTCGTGCCGTCACTGTAGCGGTGGGGCTGTGGACACGGCGGAGCATACTCGCGCCGTGTGCACGGCCTGGAGTGGGGAGCGTTCGACTCTAGTAGGTAGGATCGGACGGGACCTTTCGCTGCCGACCGTAGTTCGCACGATGGTCGACAGCGAAGAGGCATGGGCTGCCGTCGTCTCATTCGCTGAGGCGGTCATGACGGCAAAACGAGAGGCGTTCAGAGAGAGGGAACGCAGCGGACTGACGCTCCCTCCTCGCAAGCCCAGAGCGCAAGGGCGGCGACGTACAGAGTACGCCCGCCGCATGGCCATGGATGGAGGACGTGGGGGTCCGCCAACCAACTAAATGGCCTCGCGACGTGCCATCCCGCTGGTGTTCGCCAGGAAGGCACAGAGACGGTACGGGGGGAGGGCCGGCCCTACCCTCGGAAGTCGGGCCCGCCGCCGGGCAAAAAACGCCGGTCAGATTGCAGTGACATACTATTGCCTATCCTGCGATGTGACTAAAGCGACCAGGTGGACATAGTGAGGTTTAGTGGGTATGCCCTTTAGGGAGAGTCCCACATAGGTCTACGGGTTTTCCCCAAACTCGGAGATATCATGCATAAGCACGCATTCCTCACTTAAAAAAAAAAAAAAAAAAAAGTAGGAAAACAAAATTTGACAGTAGAAACGCCATCGATACGATAGAAGAAGATTTTGAAGTTGACCATTAATTATTAAGCTAAAGGTAAAGTCTCAGGACGGGGGTCCCCATTAAATACACCGACAGTGACATAATGGTGGCCCTCAACTTGACGGCCTCACGAAAGAAGAGGCGATTGTCGTCGCAGCACTGCGTGACAAAGCGTAGATATTGGTTTAGACTACGCCAATACGCGTTGGTCCCACAAGTGCTGCGACAACCATCACCTCAAGCCCGGCTATGCACCTGCTGAACCCTGAACGCAATCCGACCGAGGAATGGTACGAAGGTTAAGGATACAATAAAGTCAATAGATGACAATTCCATCGTCATTTTGTGGGTATTTCAATTGTCTACTTACATAAAGCTTTAGAGTCCATTATAACTCTATTTTCCATTGGCTTCGATGCATCTATTAATGTCAACATTCAGTTTATTGATATTGATTACAATGATACATAGCAGCTGCATATGAATATGGTCTTGAACCATAAACACTCCAGCAATTATATTTAGACTTGTTATAAATTGCACATAAGTGGTTTGTATCGTAGAGTGAGTTAGACGTCGAATAAATTCATCAAGGTGATCATAATATAGTGATTAATATAATAAATATTGCTATTATTTTGTGATAAAAACGTCTCCATATGACTATTACAAATATTTTCTTCTTCCAACAATCTTCGTTTAAAAATATATTATTAGGTCAAAAATTTCAGAATTTGAAAAATTGCATGTTCAATTCGGACATTATTAAGACTTTGACATTGACTGCACACCGCCTGATGGTAAACAAGGTGAAGTCAAAAAGGAGTGGTCACTATTTTCAGTGGAAGCCCTTTTTTTTTGTTATAAATTCACTTAAAATTGTTATGCAAGCACCTACCCACATGTTCTGTTGAAATAGTATAATTGTCAAATGTGAGTTTATGAATGCATTTCCTTTCTTTCTATCTTTCTTTCTTCGCCAAACAAGGATAACTTAAGTCAAGCCTATACGAATGACGGTATTATGTTTGTACACGTTTGTTGCTAAGTTTAATCCCTTCCCTCCCTTTTCACGCGACAATGTAGGGACAAGGTGTTTTTATTTAAAGCCCTTTTGTATGGTACTTTTGCTGTGATGATGTTTGCTTTTTAAAATGGTTTGGTACACATGTCTTTTGTATGAAGTAATAATGTTTGTAGATTTAGAAGAAATATTTTCTTAAATTGTAATTTAGGCTTGATTGACGGCAATGGAATGGAATGATCCTTAGAAAAAATAAACTTGCAAGTTGTTTCGATTTTTCTGATGAGAAGTGTATAAAAGAAACCTTAAGGACAAATTAAACCATTGGTGACGTCGCTAGTGTCATAGCCTACAAAACTGAAGATCAATTAACAATCTTGATAATTTATCAATTATTTTAACACTACATAAATATTTCTGAGAAGAGACCCGCGATTGCAGAACGTAGGTAATTATTGTTGAACGTCATTGGTATCATTGGTACAATCGCTAACAAAAGTGTTTCAACATTTTTCATCGAGATTTGATATGTTAAGAAATATTTTTCTTCCTCAAAAGTCACAATAAGAACTTGCTTTATGACATATTCTGTAACTAGAGTGGATGAACCATTGGTAACTCAGTATTTCAATGCCGTAATGTGACTAAGGCGGTGAACTTGTGATCACGATGGTTGCGGGTTCATACTCCACCAAGTTTATCAATGTTTTTGCACAATTAATTTTACTTATTTAGAAGGAGTTAGCTAATAAGTACTTACCAGTTATTACTCAGTAATCAAAAATTCTTAAGTGCAGTCTGCCTGTTTGAAATTGCAGCTAAAATACCATATTGTTTATTTACACACAACAACACATTGCAAAATTGTATTCCTAAAATCTGCAAACTTTACTTGCATTGAATATTAAGTAGGTTTATTGTCGTATGCTAAACATAGGACGATGAGTCAAGTTAATGGTTTAGCTCAGTAATTTTTAACAATTCTTAGAAGTATTAATGTCTAGCAGCTAACTACAGAACTTCGAGCCAATGGTTTGTGGAGGTTAGATGGCAGTCGCTGCACGGAAAATATCGAAGTAGGACCGCTCCGTAGTTAGACTGAAATACCGACCGCGACTGAGTTGGGAAAAGGGTCGAAGGATGATTTATGTCTAGCACCTTTGTTTGTGACTGTACCAAAGATGACAGCAATTGTTATCGTAATAATTTAGCTCATTGATCGAATGGAATGGAGCAGTTGTTGCCGTTTTGTTTTATTGGTAGATTGCTTCAAAATGATTTGGAGCATAATAATAATAGACACTATTTAAATCAGCCCGTATGTGCCCACGAGAGTACAAAGTCCATACCAATTTCTGCTTGGTTGTCATACAAGGTGACTAGGTAGATAACCCATTCTTTATACAAAATGCGTACTTCCTTCCTCCTATAGTCCCGGGGCCTTTAAGCGGGACGTGAAAAAGCATTTGATGAGGCCGTCAAGCTGAGGGCCGCCACTGTGGCACTACCGGTGTATGTAGTGGTGACCACAGCCTTGAAACTTTACCTTTAGCTTACCATCAGGCGAGGTGAAGTCATTTTGATGTGTCCTATATAAAAAACAAAAGTCTTCTTCGTGTCAATGGCTAGATCTTTTTACATTTTGTTGGCCCAAAACCTGGTCACACAGGTGGAAGGACATAGTTCGTAATAGAGATCCAGTAGGTACCTAAATATACAGCTTTTGAAAAAGTGCCCCCTTGACTTGACCTTTATATCATGAAAGACCACACATATACTGCCAAAAATGCGGTTTTACGGGTATTTACTTTAACTATAACCTACAGTAGCAGCACGATATGATGGCCGGTTTGACATATTACAATAGTGATGGAAATGTCAATTTACTCTCGATAAAAATATAATCAAATCAAATAAGTTTTTATTGCAAGCAGTACTTACCTAGGTACCTGATTCAAAAACCTTAGTAAAAAAATATAAATTTTTACCTACTTAATACATTTGAACGAACTGAATATTGGAATTAGGAATGAAAATGAGTATTATATTAATCCAGCTTCCTTCAGTGATTGCACTAACTTTTTTCTTGTTGGATACTCCTTCCGTAAATAGTAGCTACACACATGTCTTCGACTGGTTTTGCTCGTTTTTTTCTGTGTGTGTGAAGTTTATTTTCTTCTGTGCCAGTCTCGCCAGATTTTTCTTTAGTTATCTATTCGTCTAACAGTTATAGGTAAAATTGACCTTCCATTTTGAGATTCACGATCGAAATGTTACGAAGGCGTACCTATAACGAACACACGTGCCTGACTGTTTAGAACTCAGCTCTGCGTATGTTCGGCCATATCAACGAAATCCACAACAAAAGGCGTAAACAGAGTAAGTTGAGGGCTACCATTATAATTATCACTGTTAGTGTATGTAATGGGGACCCCTTCCTGAGACTTTACCATCAGGCGAGATTTACCATTTAGCTTACCATCAGGCGAGGAGGTCTAAACTATATCGCAATCGCACTGCACTCCTAGTTTGTACTTTTCGAAGCAACGTCAAGTCGAAAATGCTTTGTTTTGACGTAAGTTTGCCGAAGGTATTATTGGGCTTGCCAGTGGTCCTAGTGTCGATTATATAGATTTTATTTAAAGAAATTGAATTTCGAAAAACAAATACCGAGTTGTGTGAAATAAGTAGGTACACCAATAGGTAATTATAATCTTATAAAAATAAAAAATAAATGATCGTGGGACACTAATATACATTATATAATTCAGAAATCAATGTAATAAATAAATATTGTGTCCTAAAATTATACCTACATTCGATAAAATTTTATGACTTACTGTACGTCACTAATGACAATAAAGAACAGCAATTTGCTTTTTCAAAATGTCACAATAATTAATACGAAACTTCATGAGCGGACAAACGTCAAACCGGCCATTATATCGTGCCGTAGGTATAGGAGGCGTTTCCTATACTTAAACCTTCATACCTCTGGGGTAGGCAAAGATAATAACCCACTATCTGCAGCTTCTGTCCTTATACCATTAATTCTTACACCATAAACGAACTGCATCTACTTTGAACCTTTCACGCAATCCCACCCATTTTGAGAAAATTACTCAATATAGAACACAGTATAATATATTTTCAATTTCCTTCTATAACAAGATTGTAAAACATAATAAAATGCGTTTAATTGAATGCTATGGCAACATGCCAGAGGCCACGTGTAAGCCACGCAATCGATCAAAAGAAAATCGATATTATACCGATATATTATATCGATTATGATCGAATGCATTCCGGTATGACGAATTGAACTCTTTGGAATGGAGGCTAATTTTAGACAATCATTAAGAAATAAAGCGGGCGTGTTTTGACATGGGCTGTATATTTTGTTTATAATCGATACTAATATAAAGATAAATAGTTTGTTTGTATGATTGTTTGTTTGGTTGAACGCGCTAATCTCAGGTTCGAATTGAAAAGTAGGCCTGTAGGTCCACGCGCGCGTTGGCGTCAGTTTTCGCATTTTTTTGAATATATCGCCAGTTCTGATGAAACGATTTTGATCAAATATGTGTAAGATTCTATATTTGAACAAGACCTATTAAACAATAAAATAACATTGAAATCCGTGCAGCCCCCGTAGACAAGAGTGTCAAATGTCTAAAACGCTAAGGAAACGAATAGGTAGGTCGACCAATCACATCCAAGCTCGTCGCCGGCGTACGATGCGCGCGCCGCAGCGGAATCACGAGCTGGAGTGTGATTGGCAGATATAATCTATTCGTTTCCTTAGCTATTTCGACTTTTGACACTTATCTACCTCAATCGCGCACAAAAATATTTTTGTGTTCAGAATCGTTTTTTTTAATATCTCCAATGTAGACACAGCTACTTTAATTTTTTTTAATAATAATTATTACGTATGTTATTATTATTACCTACAGCGGTGTATGCGTTATCTCTATGTAGGTACACGGCGCCGCGGTGCCTTACATGTTCAGCTACGTTTATTGATTCTGATAACATGCTTCCGATGGCGGCGCGCTTTAATGTGTAGATATATATTATACTAATCTATATTTTTGTTTCTCAGAATTTTAAAATATATAAACAGGCTAGACAACAAAGTTAGGGCTGGCGTATTTTTAACCGACTTCAAAAAAGGAGGTTCTCATTCGAAATGCATTTTTTTCACGTGACAATTTATTTAAGCGATTTTATTGGTCGAGAGAAAATAAGATATGTTTATACGCACACCATGCTGAGAAGGTAGAATATGCGACTGGGTTATATAGCCTAAAACCTTCCTCAAGAACTAGATAATCAAATGCAAGATTTTTTTAATTCGCACATGCAATAAGCGCGTTCAAATTGACAAAATTTTCAACTTTTTATATATTTGCTTATTTACTTTATTCACAATTTTTTTTCTATTTCATTTATTTTTGTTTATTTATTTTTAGTTATTTTAATTGTAATATTCTGGACCATAGCCTGAAATAAATATGCATTAGTTCATTCATTATTAGCATAGATAAACTTAACAATCTACTCTAAAACCATAGAGCGTGGGAGCAATGTTGTTTAAACATAATTAATGTACTTATTTATAAATTCACATCAAATGTTATAAGTTTACTAGCGTATGCCCGTGGCTCCGCCCGCGTTTCGTGTTTTTTGACTATACCTCCGCTTCTATTCAACAGATTGTGATCAAACTCTTGAGACTTCTCCTTTAACTTACCATCAGGCGAGGTGAAGTCATGTTGACGTGTCTAATATAAAAAAACATGCGTGAGATTTTAAGTCTGACCAAGACCCAATTAGCAGTTTTTAAGTCCATCGCGAAAAAAAACAGATAATAAAACCAAAAAAATTTTTTTTTAGGAATCATTGATATAACATATATTCCCAACATATATTTGCACAGCTATTTTACAATTTTATAATAGTATAGATGTGTCATCAAGCGTATCAGAGTACCGCATGGGGTTTCACTCACCCTCGCACCAACACCGTGACAGCGCCACCTGCTGGCGGTCAAGGGCATTGTATTCACGAGTACCTAATGAATAGTGATGTTATAAAGGTGTCAGTGAACTGTTTGAATAGGATACTGACTAGACAAAGTACAGTCACACTCAAAAGTCGCTGAACATGAATAAATTTATTATTATAATTAAGAACGGAATATTTCGTTTTTTTTTGTACCACTTAGTGGCAGATAAGCGCACGGGCCACTTGATAGGAAGTGATCACCGTGGTCTAGGGACGTGTGCAACGCGTAGGGGGAGTTGGAGGTGGGGATTGGGGATTCCCCACCCATTCGGGTTGTAAGCTCTGGCTACCTTAGTCACCACCGGGAACACAGCACGATGGTTATTATGGCCGCGGTCATCAGTCTGTAGGGCAGAGATACTAACTCAGTGTGTTCGGAAATGCCTCCAACTCGCAGAGGGAGACGATATTGCGGAAGTGGCCCTCTAGAGGGTGCTCGGAAGCTCTCCACATGTCCCTCTGACGCTGCTCCAAGAGCAGTTAAGGGGAGACGGAATGACCTGAGATTGAAGAGAAAAGCGAACCAAGGCGAAAGCTATAATCTGCAGCAAAACCTATAAAATCTCAACATTTATATCGAATAAATTACTACGTTCATTTATACAAATAATATTGAAGACTGAACTGCTTGACCATTTATGATAAACTGTAAGCACCCTGGTTAAGTCATCGTAAACAGTGTTATTCTAATAAATAGTGTGGTTAAACGATATTTAATTAGTTCATACAGAAGTCTAGTTACAAGTAATAATAGGTGGCAGAAATCTATCTGCACTTAACTAGCAAAATACTCGTGCAGAGGGTTAAAAAATAAACGCACGCACACATTGAGACCAATGACTTGTTTGTATAACTAGCTATGCCCGTGTGTGTGTGTGTTTAGATTTTTAAGGGTAGGTATATTGTTGGAACTCATTTTTTTTTAAAGTGATACGTCACTGTTTCTGGGTGAGGCGGGAATTAATTTTAAATTTAGAATTTTGTACGGGACGCAGAACCTAGACAAATCAGTTTATGAATTTTGACACTTATCTGTATGGTTATAGCACGCATTTTTAACCGACTATAAAAAAGGAGGAGGTTCTCAATTTCGTTATTTTTATTATAGTATGACAGTTAAAAAAATATATTGTTTTTGGTCAAGTAATTGTTAGTGTATAAAGAAGTTAATTACCATGACTAAATAAAAGATAAAGAAATATTCTACGACATTCTACACAGCGCTCCCTAGACCCAAAGTAAGCATTGTTTAACTAGCTTGTTCTAGAATGCTAATAAACATACTTATATCCTTTTTTGGTAAATACTTATTATACATGGAAACAGACAGACCAATGCAAATAGACATATTCATGCATACAAATATTTGTTCCAAGCGGGAATCGAACCCGCGTCTCCTGCGTTGCAATACTGTTTCTAATACATAAATAACTTACTACTGGCTGTCAGAATAGTCGGCTGCCTTGTCGAACCGTGATAGAAAATCCAATGCGCGTATCTCTTTACATAAAAGTCGTGAGCTCCTCGGTGAATATTGGCCGATATGTGCATTGCTAATTCACCGACTTGTGGTGTGGTCTTGAGCTATGTTTAGAAGACAGCACATCAAGGACCGTTGCCATAGCAACGACTGTTATTGAGAGTTTTTTTTAAATATTTTTTTACAGGATAGGTGTGTATGTGAGTATGTCGACGGTCCCTAGGGGGCGTCCATAAATTACGTGAGGTGTTTTTTTTTTAATTTCTGTCTCTCTTCCGGATGAGATGTCGTGAGATTTTACTTGACCGTCAGTAGATGTCATGTTATTAGCACATTATGGGGACACCATGGTTCTCAAACCCGAGGGGTTCATCTCGTAGCCGGAGAAGGCACGGGTCAGACGGGGTGCAAGGGAAATTCCTTTTGGGCCATCTTACTCCCAAGCGCTAAGAGATACGAGATGGCGTGCGTTTTTAGTCGGGGGGTGGTATCCGTATGAATTTCCGCCCGAAATAAAGCCCAATAAATAGATGAACAGCATTTTATTTTTCTTGAAAATCTGAAAATGATCACCGACTTTTGACACTGACCGTACAATCCTCGGACGCAACCCTGTCATTAGGACTTTGCCTTAAGTCTCTAGTTATTGATAGAATAATGGACACTTATGTTAGTATATATTTATTTAGTTTATTTTAATGCAAAATATTTATGCTTCTGTAGTTTGCAGTGAAGTTATGAGGAGTGTAATTACATCCTGTGGATGTAGGCATGTAATAAAATATCTAAGAGAATAATAAATATTATTTACTAACATTATGCTCGCGGCTTCGCTCGGATGTCGGTTTTGCTTGACTATAATCTCCTATTCTACTCATCCGATTGTGACCAAACATACATAAGATTTTAAGTGTGACCAAGAATAGAATAGAAACTCTACCAAGTAGTTTATGCGTCCATATCACACAAACAAACAGACTAGAATTCGAAAAAAAAAAATTGTATTCAGAAAAATATCTTCATTATTTAGACAGCAGTGATAATAGTAGCTTACAGCTCCGCCTGTGAATCCTCGGGAATCTATTCCAAGTATAATATGTGATATTGAAAACAGTAGGTAGTCTACTCCTATATGAAATTTCAGCCAGATCAGTTCAGCCGTTAAGCGTGATGGCGGTACAATTTCGTGATTATGGTTACCACCATTTGCACTAAGCGGTAATTATACTCGCGATTTCTTAGCAGTTTCACTTACGTAGATATATCTGACAAAAATATATCCAAAAAATAGGTGTATAACACACCTGCCTATCCCTTCAGACAATGAATCGCCGTGAACATAGTTACATAGTTGACTAAAACAATTTTCCTCAGTTGGTCAATAGGTAACTCCACTTAGCTAAGCTTTCACATACTAGAGGTAGATAAACTCTAGTTACGGAGATAAGTGCGCACAGACAGATTTACGAGTCCGTTTATCAGCTATTAATGTTTTCTTAACCGTTCTGTCCATTAGTACTTTTATATATAGATTGCGTAAATACTGGACGCTTGTAATTACTCAGGTAGTTTTTAAAATGCCTATTTTATTGAGGTCTAAAATATAAAGCACTTCAGTCTATGCACTTCAATATATTTGTTCTAAATACTTTTTTTTTCTTATATAAGACACGTCAAAATGACTCCACCTTGCCTGATGGTAAGCGAAAGGCAAAGTCTCAGGACTGGGGCCACCACCACATACACCGGTAGTGCTACAGTGGCGGCCCTCAGCTTGACGGCCTCATCAAATGCTTCTTCACGCCCCGCTTAAAGGCCCCTTAATACTAAAGGAAAAACGACGTAAATTATAACATAACATAAACTCACGCCTATATCCCCGAAGGGGTAGGCAGAGGTGCTAGCACCCACATTTCGCCAGTTTATGTTTAGGTCCCAATGTAATAGGTGGCGAGCCTATTGCCATTAACCGGGCACTTATAAACGTAAATTATAATCTTTCTAAATGTCTTTCCTTCCTCCTATAGTCCCGGGGTCTTTAGCGGGGCATGAAAAAGCATTTGATGAGGTCGTCAAGCTGAGGGCCGCCACTGTAGCACTACCCAGAATCGAGAACCAGGAGCATCACACTCGCGCTGTCGACCCTGTAAAAATCTTCTAATGCCTTTTTTAAAGAACCCCATATTGTAGTCGCAGTATATATGCAGCAGCTACATAATATTCACCTTCATCATTTACCAAGGACTCACAATCCGTTTCAAACACCAATCAATCAGCAAACAAAATCCTATCAGTAGAACCAACCGGTAACACACGTCGAATGTAAACACTCCCTTAGGTTAACAGCCAAGTAATGTTTGTCCAGCTTTTTTACTTTTTCTATGTCTGACTGTCTGTCTGAGAGCTATTTTTGGAAAGGTGCAAAACATGTTGTAAAAACCTTCTAATGCCTTTTTTGAAGAACCCCATAATATATTGTAGACGCAGTATATATGCAGCAGCTACATAATATTCACCTTCATCATTTACCAAGGACTCACAATCCGTTTCAAACACCAATCAATCAGCAAACAAAATCCTACCAGTAGAACCAACCGGTAACACACGTCGAATGTAAACACTCCCTTAGGCTAACAGCCAAGTAATGTTTGTCCAGCTTTTTTACTTTTTCTATGTCTGTCTGTCTGAGAGCTATTTTTGGAAAGGTGCAAAACATGTTTAAGTCTCTCGCCTTTGGAAGGATGTCTGTATTCAGTGTAAATTGTTTTGGACTGACCGACTTGGAAACTAAAGATAAATATTTTGTTTGATACCTACCGTTTCTTCGAATACCTTTATTAGAGTTTCGGACATCTAGTCTTTTAGGTTTTGGTATTTTTTGATTTTGTTTCGGAGTTGTTTCTAAGTCGAACAAAACGAAAAACAGACAGACAAAATAAGGAAAATAGGTGATTGTTGTAAGTAGTCATCATAGACCTTTTTTGTTTTTTTTTTCGTGCGTGAATTTCCATGAATACCATCCGTCGGCAATTAATTTGGTTGGACTTGGACCGACTAAAACCGCACGCCGTTGCGGTGTCGCAATACCGGGGGTCTTTCGCACCACGACTGACCTAAGGCCATCTACGCTTTCGCCACCCAAACCCAAGATCGAGGGACGAGCATCGCGCTGCTGTGCCGGATTGCTCGGTAGGGCGACAAGCGACGGACCTGTTTTCCCCCTCCCTCCCCTGCACTGGTAGAATCAGCCCGCTCCTTGCTTACTCTCCACCGTGCTCTATTCTAGCAGCAGCTGGACTTACAGGACCATAGGACCGCAGGTGTCAGCGTTCGCCGCGAGGGAGAGGCACTGTCATCTCCAGTGCCCGGAGTCTACCGCATGGAGGTTCCACCAATAGTAATTGTACCTATCTATTTATTTTGTTTATTAATTATAAAACCTGACAGCCTCTGTGGCGTAGCGGGTAGCGGTAGTGAACGCGGCCGCAGGAGGCGCGGGTTCGATCCCCGCTCAGTGCAAATATTTGTATGCATGAATATGGGTATTTGCATTGGTCTGGTCGTGCCTCGGGGAGCACGTTAAGCCGTCGATCCCGGTTGCCATACAAACATCTATGGCAGTCGTTACGGGTAGCTGGAGCTCTAAAAAGTCCAACAACAACCGTCTAGCTGCAATGCTTCGATATCGCCTAATGTCACCATTGGGTTGTAAAGGTCAGATGGCAGTCGCTTCAAGGAAAAAATTGAGTTTTTTTTTTAAATCCAAATATCCAAATCCGCAGTTAAGACTGGTACAGCGGACCATAGACTCAAAACTTTGGATACGACTGGGATTAACGCTAGGTTGAATAAGAATTATAAAACTTGTTTTAACATTACAAACAGCCACTCAATTATATTTAATAGTATAAACGTAAATAAATATTAATAAAACATATCCTGTATTTACTTTTCTAAACTACTTTATCTACATCGCATCAATTATCTTAAACTTAAACCATCTAAATGAGGACTCAATATAGATAAGACGAACACATAAATTGTACAGTCTCAGCATCATTGAAACGGAATCAATCTTAGACCGACCATCTGATAGTGTAACGGTAGATATTTAATAGTACCACTAATAAGTCTCAATATAATGTACAGTCAACGAAATAATAGTTATAGGGATATAAGAGAAGCGGGCTATATTTTTTTTTTTGTAAATATCGATGCCCCGGCAACAAAGGTCATAAACACCAAAATAACACTATATACCTCAGTTCTGAAGTTGAACATAACGTCAATTCAAAAAAGAATTGATTACACATACAAAAAATTTGGGACCAAAAGTTTTTTTTCTCTATATTCTAATTTCAGAGATTTAGAAAGACGCAGCGGCAAAGAATTAAGTAGGGCTGCAATGAAAGCTTATTTTCTAAACTGAAAAAACAAAATAAAATATGTATTTATGAAAAAAAAAAGTAAGTATACAAGTATGTTTGGCCGCGTTCTAGAACCCATAACTCAAGCTAGTTAAACTATGTTTACTTTGGGTCTAGAGAGAACAGTGTAGAATGTCGCAGAATTCATTTTCTCCCAAACGGTGTTTACTTACTACCTTAGTTGCCGGAAGCGTCGATAGTTTAGTATTAAGCAACTTTTGTCGCTGACTGTACTTACATATGTACAGAAAATGATAGTTAGCATCTTGCTAATTAAATGGACTCCGAACTTACCATAATAAAGTTTATAGGCACAGTAATTGAGAAAGGTTTGTACTGTTTCAGTAAATTAGATCCGTTGTAAATGTTTTTTGATTGCCCCGGTATTGACTGTAGTAAATTGATAGAAGCTTACATACATACATACATACATACATACATACATACATACAAACATACATTACAGTCGCGCCTCTTTACCTTTGACGGCGTGGCGTGGCAGTGTTCAATTGCCACGTTGGATATCGTGGGTTCGATGCCCTCTCAGTGCAAATTGGCATTTGTCTGAGTGTTTATCTATATTTCTATATTATTATTAAATGATTTGTGTCTAATTTGAATAATTTTTTGCATTTTTGTCTACTTGTCTGTTTTGTTCTCGATGGACGCAAAAATTACTGGATTATGATGTAGTTATTAGAAAGGATTATCAAATTTAAAAATTGCCATAATCAAACACACACCAGTTTTCAAGGCCGCGGTTTTCTGTAGGGCTGAGGTACTACCCGACAGCTCATTTTGCATTACCACAAAGTTTGTCCCCTCACATATTAGAACAAATCACACAAAGCCATATAAGCGTAACCGGGAAATCTAACTAGTTAAGTAACGTTACAAGCCGATACGTCGATGTAGAACGACTATGTTTGGTAGAAACGACTATCTACAAGGAAACTAGATACGAGTAGTGTAAACAAGAATAAAGAATTGAACCGTTTACGAACTACTTGGATAAAGATTACCATGAACCTAGCCTCCCCACCCTTTCCCAGCCCTCCCCCCTTCCCTTCAGGGTAGGCAGCGCGTGTGTGACACCCTTAGTGATGCACACGTTCATAGGCCACGGTGACCGCTTCCCATCAAGTGGGTTGTGTGCTTGTCTGCCTCCTACGTGGCATAAGAAAACAGATGCCTACAGGGGCAGGCAGTTCAGTTCCGAAGCAGTCAAGACGTGTTTCCTTTCTCCTACAGTCCCGGGTCCTTTAAGCTGGGCGTGAAAGGGCGTCAAGTTGAGGACCACCAATAAAAATACCAATAAAATAAATGTCACTGTCGGTGTATGTAATGGGGACCCCCTTCCTGAGACCTTTAGCTTACCATCAGGTGAGTTGAAGTCACATTGACGGGTCCGATATACAAAAAAATATGCAAAAATTAAGAAGCTACCCTGGCCTATGAACGGGCTATCCATGACCGCTTCCCATCGGGTGGGCCGTGTGCTTGTCTGCTGCCAAGTGGTATAAAAAAAAGTGGAAACTCTTCCAGGTTCTGCCGAGTTCTTTAAGCGGGGCGTGAAAAGGCATCAGGCTTGGCCGTTAAGGTAAAGACCACCATTTTGGGACAAAGGATATCTAGAATAGCCCCTCTTTTACCCTAGCTTCTTACCATCCAGGGGGGAAAATCAACTGATGGACTGAATTTAAATAAAAAAACTATCACATTTCGTTTACGACCAAATTCCTTTTAATTAAATGCATTTAAAGTTATTCATCTAGGTCTGGTTTACATTTCTCGTGTTCCGCCGTACCTTCAACGACTCGCTGTCAATCTGCGTCTGCGCAACGTTCCAATTCGAACCCCGACACGTTTGTCACAATTCTGTGCGACCACATCATAAATCGTGCTCTCACTTTCGTGACTCTCAGGCCACGTTCACACGGCGACAATTTTCCCGTATACCGTATACAAGATTTTATCGAATAGAGTAGTGACAACAGTGCCCGTAGCCAAGTGGCAAAAGTATTCTATTCGATCGAATCGTATCGTTTCGAATAGTTTAGGTCGACCAATCACACTCCAGCTCGTGATTTCGCCGCGGCGCGCGCATCGTACGCCGGCGAAGAGCTTGGATGTGATTGGTCGACCTAACCGTTTCTATTCGATTGCGATTTACGCTACGGAATAAAATGACGTTTGTCTACGGGCCCAGAATATATATGAAAACAAAAAAATTGTTCACACGGCGTTCATACGGGAAAATCCCGTGTTCTAGAAATATATTTTAACGTATACCGTGCGAAGTTGTCACTGGAACGCCGCGTCTCGAAACGATTTTATCGAATACGACACGCAGTGGCGCTTATGTTCATGTTGTCTCGTTCACACGACTCGCCCGAAATCTCGCTTCGAGAATCGGCGAAAATCGAATCGAATGGTTGCCGTGTGAACAATTGCATCGTATACGGTAAAACCGTATACGTGAAAACGTGTGTGCCGTGTGAACGTGGCCTCAGAGTCTTGCTCTCAAACCGTACATCATTTTAATATATTCTAGTTATGTTTTATTACTGTAGTTACTCTGATGGACAGATAAGTTTTGAGAAAGCTTACCGTTGTTGCCTAGAATGTGGTCTATTATTCAAGTGTTTGTAGGTTCTTGTACAGATGTACGACCTGACATTTTGTGTGTGTATATAGATTTGAGATAATTGCTTGTTTTACGAAATAATTGCACTGCTTTCCTTTTCTTTCCGCACACTAGATTCAAATACATACATTATATTAACCAACACTCGAAGAATTGTATGTAATTGTAATTATTATTATGATAGCAACCCATTTATGTCCCACTGCTGGGCACGAGTCTCCTCTCCTCTAACGAGAGAGAAGATTAAGCCTTAATCCACACACGCTGGCCTAATGCGGGTTGGTGGATCGGACATGTCCTTAGAATTTCTTCTAGGACATGTAGGTTTCCTCACGATGTTTATCCTTCACCGTCAGCAGATGGTTAATCATAATGATTAGCACATATAAATTCTACAAAGTGAAATTCACATTGGTACTTGGTACTATCCGGCCGGATTCGAACTCGATACCTCTGAGAAGAGGCTGCGTCCTTATCCATTCAACTACATCTTAGTTATCGTTATAAATTATCAAAGAGTACTTATAGATTTCTAAAGTTGAAAATATAATAAATCTTCTTCCCTCAGGAGACAGAAAACAAAACAGTTAATCACGTTTTTAGAAAATTAAAACATGGTCGCAAAATATAAGGTATTCCAATGACCCATAACTATATAATACGAACGCTCACTACATAATAATTTATACGATCTCTATCGTAAGTACAGCAAAGAGGCATAAACGCATGGAATCTCTTTCACATTCAATTCTAGCTATTACAGAAAGCACTGGATATGAAGGATGATACAATTTTTATGGAACCACACACGTTCTATTATACTTCCAGTATACTGGAATGTGTATGGCGACCATAAGGCATTAGAATCCAATAACATAGATAGACAGACATTTTGCAACTCTAATACTAATTACTCGTTATTCAACAAAACCATAAACATTCAAACTTAGTGAAACATATAAATGTCTTACTAAACCTAGTTACAAATATGGTTAAACTAGCAGTCTATTAAAAAGATAATTTATAAACTGTCAAATCTGTCGCTTAAACACTTTGTTTACAAGGTAACAAAATGGCTGCCAACAAAAACGGCTAAACACAAGTCTACTGTGTAATATTATGTACTGAGATATAGATCACTTTCTTTCTGTCCAACACGACAGTTTTATCTATACACGAATCAATTAACTAAAATTGAAAGTGACATACAAAAAGTTCTCATTAAATATTCAGGTCTGCTCGTGATGTATTGCGTCGACGAATAGTTTGGTTCCTTTGCTTTATTCTAATGTTTGCTTCTAAAAAAATATCATTTAATTTTTTTAAATTGAGACTTCTAAAAAAGTTTTATCAAAACTGGTTTTTTCAAGAATTGACAAATTTTGGCGCGTAGAGTCACAATTAGGGTTGTGCCTCAAAAAATGTCTTCAATATAACGACCAAAATTATTGTAGACTCGGAATGCAATTTTTTTATGCAAAAATTGTACAAATCGTGGTTTAAACCTAAATTACATAGTACAGGAAAGCTGTTTCTGAATGATTTAGACCTAGAGATGTATTTTATCACCAGGTAAAATTTACAAAATCATGCCTATTCTGAGATCATACTTTTTGACCAAAAATTTATTCTAGAATTATAATAAGACACTAACATCTGTTAAAGTATGAAAATTTCCAAACATGACAGAACAATATTTAAGTCATCATAAATTAGAATTATTTAGCCAATAAAAAGATTTTCCCTTGTCATTTGCCAAATTTAGAACCTCATCAAAGTTAAAAATAATATAAGATTCTATATTCGGTGACAAAGACCCTAAATCAACTTTTTGAAGATGATAGCTCATAATAAAAATCGGGCTCCATTAAGACAGCATGTTTAACCAAATACCGGTATTGACACATTATTTACAAATCCATTGTTATAAATATAAGGCGAACTTTTATTAGCAGTTGCACATACCTCCACCAATTTCAGACACATCGAAATGCTATTTTAGGAATTTTATTACTCTTAAATGATATTCTTTTGACAATCACCGCAACACTGTGTTACAACAACCAAACTCATTTACATCTCATTTAGATGTAGACATTGGTAGAGGTCACGAAAGCATCTCGATTTAAGATCGTGACTAATTCAGTATGGACCGTTAAGTCGATATCTAAATTATATATTGTACCAACAAAATGGTTGTACTATAATAATATGTAAACGGGAATTAACGCGATCATGGTATAGGTATATACATACCTTTGGAATGCCTGACGTTTCGACCAGGTTACACCGTTACCGTTTGCTCAGATAATAGGGACCCTGTGAGTGTGGTATGTGACGGTACCTGGAGAAAATATAATATAAAAAATGTCGAAAATGTGCGGGTAGATGAACAACCGGCTACCTCACGGACTCGACGACGGAGGGCGTGCGCGGGTGAAACAGTCAGCCTGTGACCACGGCCGGTGTAACCTGGTCGAAACGTCAGGCATTCCAAAGGTATGTATATACCTATACCATGATCGCGTTAATTCCCGTTTACGTATAATAATCATGGAACGCGAAAGTTTAAAAGTTAAAATGGTTGTACGTTTTCGATTTCTCCGCACAACCAACCACGCCCGCAGTGCGTCCGATGACATTTACCAGTCTGATATTGTTTGCCGCGCTATTTTCGCATTGACAACCACTGATCTGATATAAACGATTTTGTATTGAATGCAAGGGAATTTATGCGGATTCATGTCGGCGTGTTGTGATTTTGTTTATCGTTTGAGCTTCGAGTTGGCGAGTGAAAGCAACAAATAGTACGGCCTGTTAAGATGGCCGATTTAAATAAGTGAACTATAAATGATAAATTTGATGATCTGTGCACGAATTGTCTATTTTTATTTGATGAATGACAAGATATTTTAGATTTTTGGTATGTACGATTCCCAAATAAGAACCATACATAAAAGTGATTAAGGTACTTAAAGGGCAGAATGTAGACAAAGTGTGTTCAACACATGACAAGTTCTACAAGTGAAATTGCTTTAAAACGAACCAGGAACAGTCCGAAATATTATGTAAGTGATATATTTGTTACACGTGAATGTCGACAAATAATATCACTCCCCTACATTTCGGACTTTTCTACTGGAGTTATAGCCAATCCATACTAATATTATAAATGCGAAAGTAACTCTGTCTGGCTTTCTGTCTGTTACGCTTTCACGCCTGAACCGCTGAACCGATTTTGATGAAATTTGGTATAGGAGTAGATAGTAGACCTCGAGAATGAACATAGGCTATGTTTGGTCGCGATAACCGACATCCACGCGGGCGAAGCCGCGGGCGGAAGCTAGAGGATAATAAATTTGTCGGTGGACCTCGGTTCTGCTTTCGACAATAAACAACGCCGAAAAAAGTGCGTGATTCATCAATAGGTTCATCTCCTGTTATGTGGAATTGACATACGCCTGTGTAGATTATTATTAAACCAATAAATTAAGATAGAAACGTGAATTTTTTATATAGGTAAATAAAACGAGTCGACTTTGATCCACACTTCAAGTTCGAAAGAATTTTTGACTTGGTCTGTCAGATTGACTGCACCCCGTCTAATGGTAAGCTAAGGTGAAGTTCGAATAGTAGTGACCACTAATTCCAGAGGTTGTCCTTAGAACGCAGTTTTATCGCTTCTTGAAACAATCCACAATTACTATAATAAAAATGAATTTTATCTTCTAGTCATTGTTAAAGAAACGTCAAAGTACGCATAAGAACATTAATAAGACTATTATAAAAATCGTACGTATAATATATTACAGCCAGACTATTAAACTCCGTATAAATTTATTGGTCCTGATCTAAGATACGATTGTCTTCATTCAAAAACCGTGAAGAGATGTTTAGCTGAATAAATTTGTGTGATAATGTCAACACCCTGTCGACGATATAATTAACTTTCTAGTTCTATCATATCTCTCTGTCGGTGACACGATCGTGATAGGGATTCCGAGCAAATGTGTTTATCTATATAGAAAATCGTGATAAAAACAAACCATTTGATGCTAACTATTGCGGAGATCTAGATGTACCTATCAGATGGAATGCAAAATAGTTTCTCTTGATAAGGTAAGCACACGATCCAATTGATGGTAAGTAGTCATGACCTGTAATCGTTAGCAATAGCAGAGACATAACTTGCAGAAGATAAGGGGGAAAAGAAATAAAAAGTATATAAGACTGCAATCAGACCTAAAAATCATATCAAATAAGGTTAACGACTATTTATACTTGACACTGGCCATGTGCAAGGCTTCACCCACTTGAAATACGCGCCCAAATGCCACTACCCACTGAAGACAATTATACCACAAAGTTTGCCATTTATTTTTAACCGACTTCAAAAAAGAGGTTCTCAATTCGTACGCTATTTTTTTTGTATGTATGTTACGCGATAGCGGCGCCGATTATGGATGGATTTTGAAAAATTTTTTTTTGTTTGAAAGAGGCTACTTCTGAGGTGGTCCCATATCCAGGGTATCAGGATCGGCAAAAATTCCGTTTTTGATGCCTTTGTACCTACATATAAACCTCATAAATAGGTACTTTTCTATTTCTGTACACTAAAAAGTAAAAAATAACTACGTTTTTAGTTTGTGAAGTCGGTTTTATAAACATAGTTATGTTATTATTCTGTAATATATCTGTACGGTAAATTTCAGCTGATTTCTAGAATTTTTACGTAATCGAGAATTCGAGTCACTTCAAAACCGGTAAAAGTCAGAGGAACGTCTCATCAACATCGTCATCTCAGCCTATCGCTGTCCAACAATAGATCCCCAGCGCGACCGGTCCATTGCCACCTGCATCCAACGAGGCCCAGCAATTTATACTAAGTCGTCGGTACATCTGGTAGGTTTAGAGGAACGTTTAATTATTCAAAAAGCTAAAACTTCCCCCCAAGTTAATTTACCAGATGACAATAATTTGGGGCAAGATATGACTCTTGACCTACCAATCATGGAGACAGAGGAAACGCAACAACGCGACCTCCATGCTCTTTCACAAGCCATGAAACTCAAAAAATATAACAATAAATCGATTTATTTTCGCACCACAAAACAAAGGGGCGTTAAGAATCATTTACTTGCACAATTACGACTTAAAACCGTTCAGTAATAAATAACGAAGAACACAGACTCAGACGCCATTATAGTCACGAAGTGTGTTGACTCCCCAACAGAAGATTTATGGTTCGATATCTTGCTGTACTTCATTATGTAATGTTGATACGATTTTGGAGAAATTAAACTCACGCGAGAGTTCAGAAGGGTATCCAAAAGCACTTAAAATGAACGAACTTACAAGTATGTGGGGTCAACCACATAGATCTTGCACTAATCGAATTGATAAACTAAAAAATGATAGATTAAAAGGACTTGAAACTGGGATTGTATGAAAAGAGGAAGGTTTAATGTGAGTTAGGACAGAAGCAGATAGTGGAACTTTTCACTCTAGAAGGAGATAAACGTGAGTTAATGTATATATGCAAATTATCAAAGATTTAGGGTCCGTTCACAAAGACCGGCTCGGAGAGGAGAGCAGATTCTTATCACGTTGAAAACAGAGCTTTTAGCATTTGTAGTAAGGTTTATTTTTGCATCTGCACTGCTTTTGTCATTATGAAAATCATTTGTCAGTGTGAAAAAAAAATGCGCACCGATGCTCTCCGAGCCGGTCTGTGTGAACGGACCCTTAATTGTTTAAAAGCAAAACGGCAATCTTGATTTTTAGTTCATAAAATGTTCTACTTTAATTAATAACCACTGTAAACAGCTATGAAAGGTAACTGAAATAATATTGCCAATTTTAATGTAATGTGTTCAATGTTCACAACCAAATAACTATTTTAATAGTTATCAACTCAGAAATTGCCGTACTATTTTCACATAGAGGTGTAAAATACAACATGGGTGACATTTAAACTCTATGCAAGGGGGCAAAACACCGTAAACCAAATTAAATTATCAACAGCAAATAACACGAACGGTGTTTATAAGATATCAACATTTACGTCCAACCAAATAGCTGATATGCAATTATAAGCTTTATTTCCGTAGCTATAAGACAGGTAGATAGTAATAGAGAATGTAAAATTAATGGTGCAGTAGTCAAAGTCGGTGATAGTGGAAATAAACTTAAGATTACACATCGGGGCTAATTCGAGGGCAAATAAAAGGGGGTTTATAGTATACTAGCGACCCGCCCCGGCTTCGCACGGGTGCAATGCTGATACTAAATTAGCCTTAGTATAATGATGCATGTATTATACATATAAACCTTCCTCTTGAATCACTCTATCTATTGGAAAAAACCGCATCAAAATCCGTTGCGTAGTTTTAAAGATTTAAGCGCACATAGGGATATAGGGACAGAAAAGGCGACTTTGTTTTATACTATGTAGTGACTATTCAAAAACATTCTTCTCTGATATAGCAGCAAAGCGGTTTTCGAGAAAGTTTAGGAAATATTACTCATAGAATTTGTACTATCTCTTTACAATATTAGTCTACAGATACTCGCCACTTTTGTTTTCGATTATCCGCAGTACTCCCAGCTAGCTTAGCAAGCAGATTGCCATTGTGTCTTACCTGGAAATACAAAACAATAACAGTTAATGGTAAATCTTTGGATATCTGTACACAGAAACAACACCAATATACGTGATAGCGTTTTAAATAAGAAGGAGTATTGTAGTAATGTAGTGAATCAATGTTTGTCTAAAAGTAGCGACATTTATAGGAAGGTATTTGCATGAAGTAAAAAGTAGCCAAAGTTACATAAGTAAATAACAGCAAATACCAAAATATATACAAATATGTGCACTTTATTGTTAGGTATTTAAAAGGGTGGTTTGATATAGTTTTCATTCATGGACGAGTATTATTTGAGTAGTAGCAGAAATGTGACAGATTGTTATTAAGGAGGTGGTTTTATTTAGCATGGTGAATCTATAACTCCAGACGCTATAATTCCAGAACGCACGAACCGGTTTCCACGGTTTTGCATTCGTTGGAAAGGTCTCGGGTTCCGTGAGGTTTATAGCAAAGAAAACTGGAATTTACACCCGGGCGAAGCCGGGTCCCGGGTCGCTAGTAAAACATAAAAATAAACAGCAAGTAAGAATAACAACAAATTTCTTACAACACGACAATATAAGGTTAACGCCTAACCCATAAAGTTGAAGCCAAAACCACATATCTACCCAAATAAACCGATACAAAGAAGCTTCGTTTAAGAATTATGATCACGATTACACAAGTAGCAACTAACGAGAACAAAGGCTTTTTGTTCGATTGTTTTGTAAATAAAATGCTACTGTAAGTAATTTCACATAATTATTGCTTAATATGTGGCAACGTAATGTTGATCTTATGAAAGAGGATAAACAATTCGCTCAAAGAAATCAGGCAAACGATATAAATACGCGCGAAACACACATTACCCTCGCTGGCGCAGTCGGGTAAAAACGTTTAAGAGTATAATATTCATGATTCAATTTAAGAACAGCTAGTGACAAAAAAAAAAAGTATTCGCATAAAGGAGATTTTGTAAAAAAAGCAACAGAAGATGAATTTCAGTCTGTTCTCCGGCTGTGGTCATAGCCGGCGTAATCTGTTCGAAGCTTCAGGCAGTTCAAAGATATATAAACATACACATACTTACTAACCTGACCAATTTGGTCGGTTGACAATTTTTTGCCGGTTTTCATGGGAACTTCTAGATACAAACTATAGCCATATTCACGGCAATTCATTGACGACGTTTCGAGTTTTATGGACAAAAGTAACCGTCGCTGTATTTTTATGCATATTAGTAACTAGAAAGTTTAAAAAAAACAGAAAAGACAGAAATAAGTCTGTAACTATGTGATAACTTGTGTATAATAATTCTATTTGTTAGATCAACACAAAGTTCCGGTGTTAAACATCAGCTGGATTCTGAATTCAATAGCAATCAAAATTCGCATGTAGAAGCTAAATAGAAAATTAAACAAAAAAAAAATGTCCACAGAAATATCCACAAAAGTGGCAGCCACTGAATACATTTCTAATATTTGCGAAATGCAAAATGAAAGTTTTTATGTTCATGATAAAAAAGAAAACTTTTGTTTTTAATATTACTTATTTGACTCAGAGAATTATTAAGTTTTCAAATTATTAGTAATCTTATAGGAACGGTATCCTCATTAACATATATTATTTGTTAAGCTTGTTGAACTAATAAAATTTTATTATCATACTAATAGGTATATTTGAGTACGAAACTTTATTTTTCATTCAACTACAGAAAAACAAAAAAGAGGATGATTGTTTTGTCAACTGAAATTATATTATCAATTTTGAAATATCGTGTATTTACTTCAAAGTATAGCATGACTATGCCTTCTTAGTACTACGATTTTTAGTATTTCGTGACAATGTTACCGCACCTATTTATATTATCAACTTAATACCTACATTTTCCTTATAGTTATTCTATATAAACTATTTTCCTTTTATTTTATTTCAGTTAATTACATTTTCATGACGTAGATGTATGTATTGTATAAATAGTAAGTAACTTTGGTTCGCCTTTTCATCGAAATGTAGTAACTTAGTGAGTCGATCAGGCGAATTGAAGTCATTATTGACGTGATCGATATAAAAAAAAAATCTTCGGGCTATTGCAACATTTCTATAGATCCGTGTCTTTTGGGGACGATAAATAATTCCCCTCCTGATAGATATGAACAAAATAGTCAAACATCCCGGGATAACTATAACCCTATGTACTATTCTAGACTATCTTCTATATTTATACCAAATTAATTTAAACCCATTCACCAATTTTGGCGTGATTAAGTTACAAATACATAATCGAACTTTCGCATTTTACTTTATAGTAACACAGTCGAACAAACTCTTCCCTATATGCATTCCACCGTGATAGCAGTAAGTAGTGGGATAATGAGGTGTTGTTTCACTATCCAGTATCCCACCCGTCTTGGTGGGGGCTTTATCACGCTGCATAATTACTTCAAGAGTCACGTCCCTAATAAATTAACTCTTCGCAGTTGCATTTATCAAAGAAAATTATCTTTACTTCTGCTATTATGTATATAAATTGTACTATGCGCCAGGCGCCGATGCAATATTCTCAAACTATTTATGGACAGGAATGTCTTAAGAAAACATTCATTGCAACTACAAATAAAAGAGTACCATTTTTAAAGCAAAGTTAAATTCAATTTTAGACTTTATCACTTACGTAATAAGAAACAATTGAATACATTCATTACATGATGTACTGTTAACTTTCTTATGCAATGTTTGTTATGCAGATGAGAAAATAGATTTAGTTCAAAAATGAGCTTTATGCTAGTAAAAATAAGAATGGTTAGGTGGGTTGAAAGTAAAAAAAGACGGTTGTAATGTAATTAATTGGGCGCTACAGGATATCATTTTACGAGCACTGATAATTATGAGCTGAGTCGTTAGCTGGTGTAGGCAGAAACCTTTAATCCGAAGATAGAATCAGTAATGATAATGAAACGAATGATTCCTATCGTTTCAGCGGATGCAGCAACGATACTCTCGAGAATGTAGAACAGAATTATAACTGTTATCACCTCTGGCACAATGAATTATATATAGGAAGTGTATTGATTATATTTTTACCGTTGCGGTGAAGGAGCAAAATAATGTGGGTTTATGGGTCCCCATTAAGGTCTTCGGAACCCAAACTAACCTCACCTTAATTCAGCACTCTGTTCACTGACGGACAAGACTTAGAGGTAATCTTTCCATGGTAATTTCAGTCTCTCTTGAAAGCCAAAACAAACCGAAGAAGTAGGAGACTAAGCCCTGGGCTCTAAAGCACAAAGCTTTGGATACAAACATGATTGTCGCTCAACAGTCTTCCTGGACAAAATAATACAACTTGCAAGAGATTGAGCAAGAAGTGGTAGAGCGGATCGGAGTGTTGAACTCTGAAGCCTCTAAGCCTTTTACGATGTTAAGACACCTTCTACTGGGACAGAGATATTTCTTAGCATTCCATAGCCAGATGGTTACTGCAAAACGCGGTCAACTATAAAAGGCACATTTGTTTTTCTTCTAATACGTTTATTAAAAGTTGCGATAATTGACGTGTCGCTATTCGTATTTTCTATAATAGATATTATTAATTATTCTTGTCAGATTTAGAACTATCAAGGGACACCGTCTTACGATTGTAATGATAATCACACCATCGATAATCTTATAATCTTTTATTTACAGACTGGCGCCAACATTGGCTGCTTGGCCGCCAATTGGAAAGATAACCATCGATAATTTTCGTCTATATCATTTTTTATCTGTGATAGTAACGATAGAGGTGTCTGTTTTAAATATTGAGAAATCTATACTTTTATGTTACTTTTGATATTGTGTAATTTCTTGGAAAACTTATCACCTATAATCAGTCATACGATATTTAAATGTGTTGTGATATTGTGTTATGATATTATATACTTAGATATTCGGAAGATATAGAAATAATTATTATCTTGATTATAGGATAAGAGGTATATGATGCATTTGATGTTTGTGTGCTGGATAATAATATATTTGCAATTGTTTTTTATTAGAAGCTTTTAAATAACTTGCACTGTTCGCATGTAACTTGACCGTACAAATTTGCAAATAAATTTTCGACCATTTGTTGGCATCTGATTGAGCTTAAAATTTGCATACACGTTCAGTTTGAGTGAAAATTAATAAAAGCTTAAGTTTTAAAACGTTTTTTTAGATAATTATATATTTATTTTAAGAATACTCTTAACCACCGTTAATATCCTTTCAGCTAAGCTAAATTAAATAATCGTGTTTTACTAAAAACTAGTTATAAAAATAATTATCCATATTTTAACATAATGTTCACAATTTTTAAAATCTAGATTGGTGGTCTCAATTTTGATGTTGTTTTTATGTCTGACAAACACATAAAATTACAAGAAATTGCTAATTTGTGACTAATAAGTGTCAACATGGCACCCGAATACTAATATGGCCCATTTACCTCAGTTGATGTTGAATTAGAAAGATTATTGCTGGGTTATTGATCGACATCGTAAAAAATACTAGTTCTAGGTTGTTTTTTTTTTAGATAAAATCTAAGTTTGTTCGTATTTTACCGTTCATCCGTTAGCAATAGATGTTTGTCAATTAATAGCTCGCACACTAGCGTGAAATTAATAAGCATAGTATCATTATTGAACTCGGTAGGTGGTACTTCAATCGTCAAAAATTTACCCGGGACGGGTCAACCATAGAGATATCTAGCTCCATGGGGTTAACTAGTAGATAAACAATAATTTATGTTTTTGTTTTATTTAATGTTACTAATTTCGCCTCTGTCTTTGATAAAATGCAAGCAACACAATTTTTTTTGCAATTTTCTGATTAAAAAATTAAGTGCGTACAGCTAAGGAGTGGAATTCCTTGCCTGAGTCTGTGTTTCCGGAAAGCTATAACCTGGGAGTTTTCAAGTCACGAGTAAATAGGTTCCTTCTAGGCAAGCGTGATTCATCGTAGACCACATCGTCACTTACCATCAGGTGAGATTGAGGTCAAACGTTAGCCTATCATGAATAAAAAAAAAAAAATTAAATTATCTTTGCACATTATTATTTGATTCGATTTAATAGCCGTCATAAATATGATTCTCTCATTAGTGATAATAGTATAACCATATTAGTCTAACGTTTAGTATCAAGGTTGAAAACTCGACGGTAAACGACTACCGTTACCAAAAACTTTAATATCGCGATGCAGAATCATTTATTACAAATTATTTCCACTCTCTGTTACTAGATGGTGTTGGCTATAATGTGATGTCAAAACATCACTCCACTTCAAACCCACTCTTGAATATATAAACGCCAATCGATTAGATTATAAAGATAAAAGAAAAGATAATACACGAAAAGATATTCTGGGTAAGTGGCCATGTCTAGCCGTTCCGTATCACGTTTATATTGATAACATTGATATTATTACTACACAGAAAACGGTTTTGGTGGCCTCGATAGATACCAAGTTTCGAGATAAGATCCAGATACATTTTATTTTAATTTGTGTATTAAACTGTCATAATAATCTGTTTTTATACTACAGTAGCGGCACGATATAATGGCCGGTTTGACACATTACAATAGTGATGTGAAATGTCAATTTACTCTCGATAAAAATATAATCAAATCTATAAGTTCTTATTGCAAGCAGTACAATACCTGATTCAAAAACTTTAGTAAAAAATATAAATTTTTACCTACTAAATACATTTGAACGAACTGAATATTGGATTTAGGAATGAAAATGAGTACTATATATTAATCCAGCTTCCTTCAGTAATTGCACTAACTTTTTTCTCGTTGGATACTCCTTCCGTAAATAGTTGCTACACACATGGTCTTCGACTGGTTTTGCTCGTTTTTTTCTGTTTTAATGTGTGAAGTTTATTTTCTTCTGTGCCAGTCTCGCCAAATTTTTCTTTAGTTATCTATTCGTCTAACAGTTATAGGTAAAATTGACCTTCCATTTTGAGATTCACGATCGAAATGTTACGAAGGCGTACCTATAACGAACACACATGCCTGACTGTTTAGAACAGCTCTGCGTACGTTCGGCCATATCGACGAATTCCACAACAAAAGGCGTAAAAAGAGTAAGTTGAGGGCCACCATTATAATTATCACTGTTAGTGTATGTAATGGGGATCCCTTCCTGAGACTTTACCATCAGGCGAGATTTACCATTTAGCTTACCATCAGGCGAGGAGGTCTAAACTATATCGCAATCTCAGTGCACTCCTAGTTTGTACTTTTCGAAGCAACGTCAAGTCGAAACTGCTTTGTTTTGACGCAAGTTTGCCGGAGGTATTAATTGTGCTTGCCAGTGATCCTAGTGTCGATTATATAGATTTTATTTAAAAAAAATTGAATTTCGAATAACAAATACCGAGTTGTGTGAAATAAGTACACCAATAGGTAATTATAATCTTATAAAAATAAAAAATAAATGATCGTGGGACACTAATATACATTATATAATTCAGAAATCAATGTAATTAATAAATATTGTGTCCTAAAATTATACCTACATTCGATAAAATTTTATGACTTACTGTACGTCACTATTGACAATAAAGAACAGCAATTTGCTCTTTAAAAATGTCACAATAATTACTACGAAACTTCATGAGCGGACAAACGTCAAACCGGCCATTATATCGTGCCGTAGGTATAAAAAGTAGCAAGCACACTGTCAACTGATAGTAAACTGTTACCGTCGCCTTTGAGGGTTCTTCAGGGAGGTATACTAGGACCATAACTATAGAGTGAAGTTTGCAACTTCAAAATTATTGGGATAATGGATCTGAGTCTTAATAGCAAGTCAAATGCGATGCAGTTCAAATCTAGGAGAGGGATGGCGTTATATCTCTCCCTATACAGCGCCATCGTAAACTTCGTAAAGGATGACCTAAGTGCTAAGTGACGAAGAAAAAACCGGAAAATTGTCCCCAGATGAGAGTCTTGGATATGCCCGGGACATAGGCTAAGATGATGATAATGAGGGTTGCAAAATACCTCTTCACGTAATATGGTTTCCTAGTACTTTAGACAATGAAAATATAGTGTCCTCTGTAAAAGAGACAGGAGGTAACGTCTGACACGATAGCATAGAAGAGAATAACATGTTGCGACCCCAAATATATATATGTCAAGGGCAGTTAGTTAATGATAGCCTCAACAAAAAAAAAATATTGCAAAGCATTCGAATAATTAAGCATTCGAATTTACAGTAAGTATATAACAAAAAGGATATTCAAACTGGCATTTTTTCGTTCCAAAATAATAAAAAGAGTTTTATATGGACAAAAATTCATCACAATTATAACTTATCAGCTCATTAGCAGTATTATACTGGGTTCGCAAGTATGAATATAGCGACCACAATTTGATCTTGACCTTATGGACAGATTCTATAATTATAAACTTATTGGTTATAATAACTCCTTTAAGTGTAATTTACAGTGGCACGGACTGATACGAGAATTATTATCGTACGTAATTATTAATACTGTTTTAGTGTTTATAAGCTTAAGCCAAAGACCGGGTGACCAAAGACTTGCTTTGTCTTCTGCATTGTCAGAACAGAAAGCCTCTGACACCCATCTAAACTTCTGCATTACAAAGGGAAGTTTTAAATCTTGCTCCTCCAAAGGCATCTGTCTAGGCCGTCAAGGTAGGGACCGCCGTTTTGGGACGAATGGTGTCTGGAATGGCGGCCCGTACCCTCTGGACTTTACCCTTGCTTCTTACCATCCAGCGGGGAAAGTCAATTGACGGACTGAATATAAAAAAAAACAGGTTTTCAGCTTCTGACAATGCCAAGATCACTGACCTGACCTGATGCATTCTCCAAGATTATTGAAAAAAGCCAGCTACTCATACACCTGCCGCCGGGGCAATCTAGGGTGTAAATTTGAGGATGACCATAATTGCCACCTGTGTGTAGACAAGCAGGGACAATCTAGGTAGGCATTTGGACTGCTTATTTCGGACGGGAGACCGTCGTGTCCTATCTCCTTAATTTATAATTATTGTATGGCGCCAATTAATATTAAACCAGACTAAGCCAAGGTGCGGTTCAGTACATTAATCTTTTGAGTACCAAGAATTTCACCGCCAAAATGTTTTAACCGATAATAAGGTTGACTGTATAAGGATTAAAAACATTTGACATAATGAATTAATCTTGTAACTCTTATCGCTTAGTTTATCAGTAATTGATGATATATGAAATAAAACGGATTGCAATTTTGAGTTATTTTTGTAATCTATACTAGTAATAAAGCTGAGTTTGTTTGTTTGAACGCGTTATTCTCTGGAATTATCTGTGCGAATTGCAAAGTTTTTTTCCCACTTTAAACTTCTTTATCCTAGCGTTAATTCCCAGTCCCATCCAAAGCTTTCATCTCGGAGTCTGGCGTCCGCTTTACCAGTCTTAACTGCGGATTTGGCTGGATCTCGATATTTACCGTGAAGTGACTGCCATCTAACCTTCACAACCCAATGGTGACATTAAGCGATATCGAAGTATTGCAATTAGACCGTTGTTGTTGGACTTTTTAAGGCTGCAACTACCCGTAACGACTATCATAGATGTTCATATAGCAAGCGGGACCGACGGCTTAACGTGCTCTCCGAGGCACAACCAGACAAATGCAAATACCTATGATCATGCATACAAATATTTGCATTGAGCGGTGATCAAACCCGCACCTCCTGCGCAGCGTCTGCGTTCACTACCGCTACGCCACAGAGGTTGGCACTAAGTACAAACAAATAATAAACAATATTTCTGAACATAAACATCTTTTTTATTACGATTGCAATCATAGCGTGCAGTAATGTCGTGACGGAGGTGTCAGCCGATAGCCCCGCGGTCTCTGGCGCCGACGTACATCCGCTAATCTAATCATAAACGTTACTTAGCGTCCATTTCTGCGCTTGACTTCACATCTGCGTGTTCGTCTGAAGATTCCTGATAATGTATAACTAGTTTTGCGATGGTATCGGATGTGGAAGACGTATGCTTCATTACCGGTGTATAGATTATGGGTAATCGTCCTATACCTCCTAAGCATTTTCCCAGCTCTGTTGGGGTTTTTCTGTCTAAACTATTTATACTTCCGATAGCATCCTTTTAGCCTTTTCCCATCTGAGTTGGAGTCGTTCAGTCTAATTACGAAACGGCTGATCTTCAATTTTTTCTGTGAAGCTACTGCCATCTGAGCCCTTAAATTCGCAGGTGATATGAAGTTCTGTAGTTCTCTCATTGACGTTACAAGTAATTGGAGCCCTAAAAAGTCCGACAAATGGTGTAACTACAGAACTTCGATATCGCCAATGGATTGTGGAGGTCAGGTGGCAGTTGCATCACAGAAAATATCAAAGTGTGGCCTCTTCGTAGTTAGACTGAAAGGTCGACCCCAACTAAGTTGGGAACTGAACAGGCCTTGATTAGGTTAAAGCAAACCACTGTCATGCCACTGACACTTTCAAAAAATGCCATTTAATTTTGGACTTTATTATTTTCACGATAAAAATGATATTTTGTAGAGCAAATGAAATTTTTTAATGAATTCTTTTCATTTGATTTTAGACTTTAACGTAAAGTCTACAAATTAAATAGTGTTTTTTAGGGTTTTTAGGTAGTTTTAGGGTTAACCTTAAGCAGAATCGAGGCCCTGAACTGAGCACAATTATTGCGTTAATAATGCTCACCCATCCTATGAATGTCCTGATAAGAATAACTTAACCTTGCAATGTTAACCTACCCATTTATCACTAAGCCACGAGCCCTTCTGTTTTGGATAATATTGTTGATATATCGCGTTCTAATTATACGAATTCTATGAAATGATTATTTTATAAAATAGTGTTTACGGAAGAGGCGCCAAGATAACGGACTGATTAATTAATTTACAATTATTTATTTAACATAGTTAAGTTAAAATAATATGTGTGATGAGTTAAAGTACTGTAGATAATTTGAGGCCAAAAATCTTTCATCTTGTCCTAATGTTGATAGCAACCCATCTATGTCCCACTGCTGGGCACACGTCTTTGGACCTTAATTCACACACGCTATGCGGGTTGGTGGATCGGACATGTCCTTAGAATTTCTTCTAATTTTCGATGGAAATACGCGTTGGTATAAAAGTCTATAAGTATATAAAAAGTAAAAAAAAGGAATTATAATAAAAAAGAAAACTTGTACAACTTAAATACAAAACTTGACATATTATTTCGACAATAGGATTCCCAAAAAACACAAATTTACTTCTTCACTGACACTCATAGTTCAAAGGTTAACTGTTTCCTAGAAAAAACGGCACAAACAAACAGAAGAAGAACATAAACCTAGAATAAACTTTCTATATTGCAACAGGAAAAATTGCTCAACTTTACGTGAAGCGGTTTCTGAGGCTGGATAGATTTATCTTAACGCTAAATCGCAAAAGGCCGACAGCGATACTGATTATGTGATAACTGCGGGTTGCTTTTCTAGTTTTTTTAGATGAGTAAAGTTTAGATGGATAAGTTTTTAAGTCTTAGAAGATATAATAATAGAGTATTCTTGGAAATAAGTAGGTACGTAGGCATACGAGTTCAGGACTGGTTTAGTTAGCTCAGTTTTTATATGTTAAAATATCAAAAAAAAAAAATGACAGGGAGTGTTACTAGACCGACACCAAAATTGTCTGTCTGTCTGTTTGTTCAAGCATCAAGCAAAAACTACCGGTTCGATTAAGATGAAACTTGTTTATATAAAATTATTCCTCCTAGAATAGCAGTGTTTTTAATTCCTGTCCTGTAAAATTAATTTTCCTGATTGAGAGCCAGAATCTAGCTAGTAGGCACCGCGTATGTGACACCCCTAGCGTTGCACACGTCCATAGGCCACGGTGACCGCTTACCATCAGGTGGGCCGTGTGCTTATCTGCCACCTACGTAGTATAAAAAAGTTGCAGGCAAGAGTTAGTAAACTAAAATAACCATAAACTCTATTGTCTCCACCACAAAAGCCTTAAAAATATTCAAACTCACCATTGTCTGCTAAAAACCGCAACACGATGGCTATCTAGGTATGAACGCGAAAATCATCGGTGTACTAACCATCATTATTTTAACCTTGTGTCTGACCGGACGCGCCATGGTTGACAATAGACTCGGATATTCGCTTGTCTGAACAGGTGACGTATTCATCATTGACTCATTGAAATTAGTATTTGCAATTATGCGCTCGCTCGTTAAAATTTGCTGTTCGTGATGAATATGGAATTCGTAAGGTGCGGAATACAACACAACTGTACAAAGTTTTGAAATTACTTGTATTGTTTAGAGAGTGAAGTATAAAACTGCAAGCCGTCTTGGGTTTTGATTACTGGAGTGTAAGGTTACCCAGCTGGCACCGGGCAATCTACGGTTTTAAGATGACCCTCTCGAACCCGACGACGGTTTGGGATGTAGGGTGATAGACGGAGTGCCTGTCACCCAACGTTAGTGACGGACAATATTGTTATCATTTTTTTTTATACTACGTAGGTGGCAGACAAGCACACGGCCCACCTGATGAGAAGCGGTCACCGTGGCCTATGAACGTGTGCAACACTAAGGGTGTCACACACGCGCTGCCTACCCTGAAGGGAAAGGGGGAGAGCTGGGAAGGGGTGGGGAGGTTAGGAAGGGGAGGGGGAGGAGGGATACAGTGAGCTCTGGCTACCTTACTTACCGGCGGCGGTATCAAGTTGAAGTTTAAAATTAAATTATATTTTGTAATATGAAAAAGTTTAATGAATTCTTTTCATTTGATTTTAGACTTTAACTGTATAACGGTAAAGTCTACAATTAAATAGCATCTTTAGAGTGTCAGTGGCATTACAGTAGTTTGTCTTTAGGAGAATCGAGGCCCAGATTGGCGTAGTGGTAGAGCGTTCAACTGCTAAGTTACAGTTCGCGGGTTCGATTCCCACTCAGTGCAAATATTTGTTTGCATAAATATGAATAGTTCTATTAGTCTGGGTGTTTCTATGCCAAGAAAACATGAAAATATGAACAGGCCCCATACTATGAGCTCCTATAGCAATTCAAATGCGATGCAGCTCAACTCAAGGAGAGAGATGGAGCTATGCGCCATGTATAGCGCCATCTCTCTTCCTTAGTTGAGCTGAATTGTTTAACAGCTCATAGTAAGGCCGTTGGTCATGTATATTTGATACCTATATCTAAAACTTACGTCATAATACCATCCGAGCTAGGCGTCTCGAAAGCTATAATATTGAAAGGTCGTCGCAAAGATAATAAAGGTTGATAGTCTGACATGAAATGGATCTAACAATGAATGGGGACAATATACGAGCACTTATAAGGAATTGACTATAATGTCGCTTCACTATTTTAGATAACGTTTGTAGTGAAAATACTCAAAGATTAATAATGTCAATAAACTGTCGTCATATTGATAAATATCAAAGCTGTTTTTGACTTCATTGATTGTTAGAATAAGTCAGATCGTGTTGTGTACCCGCCGGTAAGTAGGGTTGCCAGAGCTCACTGTACATGCAGCTTCATCGGCATTTCCCACTTAAGGCAAACAGCTGTTTAGGCAAAACACCTTCATGGGCATCTCGCGTTTAAGGTAACTCGATCAAAAGGGTACCCCTCCTTACCCCATCCATTCCTAGCCTTAAGCCTTCCCAGCCCTCCCCCCTTCCCTTCAGGGTAGGCAGCGCGTGTGTGACACCCTTAGTGTTGCACACGTTCATAGGCCACGGTGACCGCTTCCCATCAGGTGGGCTGTGTGCTTGTCTGCCACCTACGTAGTATTAAAAAAAAACATTTACTTACCTACTTCTGAGGGGAATACCCATTTATATATTTAACAGTCTTCAAAAGGAGGTTCATTATGTTATTTTATATTCAAATCAATAACTGTATGTAAATTAAGTAAATGATTGTAAATAGACAACAAAAACAGCCCGCTGAGTTTCTTGCCGGAGTCTTCTCGGCCGCGTTTCGAACCGGTGCGGCGGTGGTCCATTTGCTGATCTAGTATTAAATACGTTTAATTTTGATGTTTTGTAAGTGCCGCATAATGGTCTATACAGAATAAATGATTTTTAACGTTTGACTTGACTGTTTAACATGTATGTTAGTCGGCGATTATCTTGCGTTATATTGAACCGAGTTTGATATGGTTTTCAGAAAAGTATTTTTTACATTCTGGAGAAGGTTTTAGTATTGTTAAACGTCTTAAAAATGAGGTAACTCGGTCTTTTTTCTACATAAATATTTAGCTTGTTTCAGTCAAGAAAAATCAGCACTAACTTAGACGTCTCTTTTGAAAACCAACAGAAAACATTTAAAACACAACCTACACTTTACTGATTTGTGTAATCTCGTCACCCGATCCACTTTTTCCTGAGATGTAATCCCACGAACATACATACAATAAGTTATTTTTATTATCGTTTGAGGATTCTGAACAATGCTCTTATTTTTATCGACAGTAATTTGGATCTGTTTTGGACCACCCACCGATATGCATTGAAGGTGTTCCAAACTATATTGGATGATCCATTTAGGTCTTCGATAACAATAATTTTGCATTAAAACATTGATTGGGTCTGAATTTATATTATTTTTAAAATTCATTTAAAATGAAAATACCCACGACTTTGCAAATTTGTTTTTTCTGACAGGTTTTTACAGCCCAGGCAATTTTTTAAATACTCTTTTTATATCGGACACGTCAACATAACTTCACCTCGCCTGATGGTAAGCTAAAGGTAAAGTCTCAGGACTAGGGTGTCGCCATTACACACATACAAAGCTTAACCGCCTCATCAAATGCTTTTTCACGCCCCGCTTAAAAGACTCGGGACTATAGTAGGAAGGAAACATATGCGCTGGTAAAGAGTTCAAATTCTTTACGGTGTGGCAGAGAAAAGCGGCACCGAACCGCTTGGTTCTTGATGAAATTAATAGCAATGTCAGGGTGATACCTCAGCTTGGCACGTGTGGTTCTGTATATATTTTATAAAACAAAACTTATGTAGCAATCCATTGTTATAAAAGAACTGCGCTGGAGTCATTATCGTGGTCATTCTTTTGTAATATGTCAGGAAAATCAGTAATTGTATGCATAATGCATGTAACACTCGTAGTTTGTATGAAACAAGGACAAATGAAGAAATATGGGTTTACGTATGCTGCAATTTTTTTCGTTTTAGTTACGTAATCGTTACCTTATAACCTTGGGTTAACAAGCGAAATTAAATTGAATTGTATCGGCATTGGGATCATTTTTCAATGACTGTATAGCTAAAAAGGACAAAGAAAAAAGGTATTTTTGAGGTCATCTGGCAATTGACAGTAGTAACAGTAGGGGGCATTTTGATTTGTTGGTTTATTTTATTTGATTATTATTGGTAACTTTTATTATGAAGCTTCTGAATAAAAATGATCGTGTTTATTTAGTTCGAGATATATTTTAACATTATTTTTTAAGTTCACAAAAACATAAAAGAACACATTTCAATGTGGATAAATATATCCAAATAAACCAGCTATATATTTTTTTTTATACCACTTAGGTGGCTGACAAGTATTCAGCCCACTTAATGGGAAGCGATCACCGTGGCCTATGACCATGAGCAACACCAGTGGCGTCACACTCGCGTGTTAATTCAATATTATCATTTTAGCGTTGTTATCAATTACAGCTGAGATATAGATCTTGGAGTCTGAAGTCTGCTTTTCTTATTTTTGGTTTGATTTTTACGACTTTTATGGGAGCGATTGCTTTCTGCTCTCCTAACTCCTACAGGAACGTAAGCGTCAGAGGTTTATCCGTTGATGTTCGTTCATCAGGTGTGGGGTCTTGATGGGGAATACACACTGCTATATAAATTAAAACAGATTTTAGGAGAATTTACAAGTCATTCAATATAGTTCCTACTGTATTCATGAATAAGAATGACAATAGAAAAATGACTGTCGCGATTATACTTATAGTAATTCCAAATGTAGATAAAGTTCTCTAGAAAGTTAGATGTCATATCAAAACAGTTACAGGAATTCCTTCAATATCCAATAGTTCAAGATTTCTATGACTCACAGCAGGTAAAGTTTATTTCTTTATAGCTCCTGATAAGATGTTATCAGCAGGTCAGCACGGTGTACCGTGTAACTCTACTTATCTGAGATTTATCGTTGTTTTCTCTGGCATATTTCGCTTAAGGAAACTTGTGTTTAGTTTAACCATAAAACCTTTTTCTTGAAATCAATTCACCTTATCTGTTTGTAGTCATGTTTTCGACACAATCATCAAAATCATCTTAGCGTGGCTCCCAAGCACGTTCAAGACTTCTATTTAGAGCTAAAGAGGCTCTTTTAAATTTTGCTTCTACGGGTTTTATGGAAGCAAGTGCTGTATGACCTCCCAACCTCATGAAAAATTTGCGTACGTCTCTTTTTATATTTATCTCATCAATTGTCTTTACCCTGGATGTTAAGAAGCTAGGTAGAAGAAGCCTCTTCTGCAGGAGCAGAAGTAACAGCTTGCAGGTGAAGTTGGTTTAGCCTCAAGAATCTTGCATAATACCTAATATTAATTACTTTGCCTCTATAATTATGTCTACAATACAATCAAGAGGTCCCAAAATAGTGCCCTGTAAAACCCTTTCAAAATTCATTTGGAGTTTCATTAAAAATCTCTTCAAATGCACGTGCAAGTTTCAATATAATATCAGATGTATACAATGAAACAATGGGCGATGGTATTCTATAACCATCGAAGCCATCAGACAATTCAGAGGGCAACGCTACGCCCGCGAACTTGCATAGGAAGTGTGATAAAACGGTGCCCGGCCACCTGTTACACAGCCGTCCTGATTTATAGTCTCGATTTGTTCAATGATTATATTGATGAAGTGCTTCAGAATTGGTCCAATTATTTTCATAACAACAGATTCTGTACTATAGATACCTAATTCATAAATTAGTTGAGTACTTATGTGCATTATAGATTTCTATACTCTTAAAAAATTATTAAGTAGCTATTTCTGTACATTGGAAATTTAAGAAAAAATACTTGGGTTATATTAGGTATATTAAACGATTCTGAACATTTTTTTTTACTTGTCCGATAGACGCAAAGAGTACTAACGGATTTTGATACGGGTTTTTTTGTTTAAAAGATCTTGTTTTGGAAGCCTTGTCTCTTGGTTCGCCATGGACCCAAAAACTTCTGAACGTTTTTAGATGCTTTCTTGGTCAGACTACAGAATTGCTGTAAGTATGTTTGATTGCAACAGGCGATATGACAAAAAACGATAACCGATATTCACACGGACGGACGCGAACATCAGCTAGTAAGTGTATCAATTTCCCGCGGCTTCGCCCGCGTGGATTTCGAATTTTGAGCATATTTTAGATATTATGTCCCGAAGTATATTGGTCTGATTTACGTCTGCAGTTCTGTTTGCTATTTCGCATTATTCGCATTATTTTTTCATATTGCTCTTAAACCATTCATTGTAATTATTTAATGTGAATGGAAATTTTGATCTACATTAGATAAAACTATGTTTTCTCTTTAAATATTCGGTTTTAAAAGCATGAAATATAAATCAATACCAAGAAACGGTGTAACTAATGTCAGTTTAAATGGAAGTGCTTTGTTTCTAGCTCACACTGGCCATTACGAGGCAAGCAATAGTACCTATGAACATGATTTGTTGCTTATGTTCGTACGTATTGTCAGTGTAGAGGAAAGCAAGTACATTGTCTAAAGAAATTAATGTGAAGAGCGTATACTTAGTGATGTATTTGAAAACGGTAATTTATATTAATGATTGTTCGGATATTTGACTTGAAGTTATGAAAATTACTAAAGCTATGTGTGTTATATAGCTTTCTAGTTATTGCGGAAACAGTAATGCAAATGTTTAGATAAGAGATGACTTACAATAAAATATACACAAAGATATTATGTTACATAAAAGGTGATGACTTATGCAGTCAGAATTTCTCAACAATTTTTTTAGTGGTGAATTTTAGCAACATACAAATAACTCTTCAGAGCTGCAAGGAAGAAAACGTCTATAAAAATATCCTGATGACCTTGCGAGTACTGTATTTCTAGTCTTCAACGAAAGCGTATGGTTCAAATAGATGTTTTACTTTGTAATTTAGGAAACATAACGTATGCAAGTTCAATGTATGCCTATATTTAGATGCTATCGTAAAACAACTAGGTACCTATGTATTTCATTCAGTGTTGCCAGAATTTTACCACTTTAAAGACAAGTTTTCAGAAGGAATGTACTTTTATAATGATAGTTTTGACTTTACTCAATCTAATTTACGATTTACAAATGTAAGTGGACAAGCAAGCCGGTGTCGACGTCGCAGAGTATACCAAATTAATGAGTTATTGCAAAAAGGGCAGGTCAAAAGCAATCGAAACCGGCGGGCTTTCATGAAAGGCATTAATGACCATTATGTCACTGTCGGTGTATGTAATGGGGACCCCCTTCCTGAGACTTTACCTTTAGCTTACCATCAAGCAAGGTGAAGTCATTTTGACGTGACCGATATATTAAAAAATTACAATAGAGGAAACGCGTGAAGTAGGTATGTAAAGACAGAAACAGATGGCGAGCTGTTATTGTCTCTGCCTACCCCGGAGGGAAAAAGGTGTATGTATGTATGTATGTATGTATGTAATTTACAATTTCTATAGTGAATGTTATAAAAACAACTGTAACAAAAACTAATTTTAACTTGCCCATAATTCAACAGAAGTTTGAAATATAAGAGACTCATTATGTTCAACTAAAAAAAAAATTCCGAACTCTATTCATTGAGACTAAATTAATACTTCCTTCCTGTTTAACCACGTGTTCACAAGAGGGGTGTCTGTTACCATACTATGGGTTTTTATTTAAATTCCTATGAAATACAGTTTATCATCTCTTTGTTTATTGAATGCTATAACTTAATATCTTTTAACACATGGATCTCTTTTATCTTTGTATCGTTTGAAAGTAATTTTAACTATTTCTGTCTTGGTTTTATATCTTAAAATGCACGCTACCATGGGGGTCGGATGCTGCATCATTTTTGTTCATTTAAATAGTTAAATTTACCTAAGAATTTATAGTATAACTAGCTGTTGCCTGCGGCTCCGCCCGCGTGGATGTCGAAATCCGTTTCCAAAACTATCCTATCTCTCAAGTTGGATCGAACTGCACATGGTGTGCGAATTTTATTATAATCGGTTAAGTGGTTTAGGTAGGAGTCCATTGAGGACAAACATTGTGACACGAGATTTATATATATTAAGATATAATAAAATACATTTATATGTTTGTATCTACGTATGTATTATGTATTCTACTGGTATGTATCGAATTTATTTTTCTTTATCACAATATATTACGCCGACTGTACATGTTGGGCCAACATAAACCAACAACAATACTTTTAAGAACATCAAACTACCGCCATTTGCGTAAACTTATCGTTGTTACATAGATAATAATCTGTGGACAATATTAGGGCACGTTGGGCCAATGTGTGTACATGACTTAATATATATTTTTTTCTCCCTAGAAGTTCGTTGGCCCAGAAATTGCTTGCAATACAGGTCCATACTTGTTAGTTTAGACTCAAGTGGTCCGTTTGTACAGATGGCTGCCATTTTTTATAGTACCAACCGTTTTGAGTATAGCGAATATGACGTAATACCCAGAAATGGACATTTTTTGTATATTTTTAGTTTTATATGCTTCGTTTACGACTAAATTTTTGAAGTATGTTTGTGAATTATTCATATTGCAAAAATAATTATTTTGCGGTGTTGAACAATATACAAATATTATTTTACGAGTTACCAACTTGATCTAAGTTATGATGCAAAGTATTAATAATAGAACAAACAACATGTTTTTTTTATTTTTTTTATTCATGATAGGCTTACGTTTGACCTCAATCTCACCTGATTTTCATCAATATTCCAGTTGATCAAAACAATCAATTCTTTTGTGTCTTACTCTGAGTTTGAGTTTCTTGCCGGAGTCTTCACAGATCTGCGGTGGTTCATTTGCTTATCTAGTATTAAATATTTTTTAATTTTGACGTTTTGTAAGTTCCGTATGTAATGTAATGATTTTTCACATTTGACTGGACATAACCAATTACGTAAAATGGGGGTAATATTTTAAATTTTTGTTTGTCTGTCTTTTTGTAAGAGGTAATCTCTGGTAGGTACTATACAGTCGTATTGTACTTTCACAGGTAGATATAAGGCGTAACATAGGCTACTTTAATTTTGGAAAAAAAATAGGGTTCCACGCGGGCGAAGTCAAGTACGTGATCAAATTAACAACTCAGATATCTTGAATATAATATTTTTAACCAGACCCAGAGTATTACAGACCACTCACACATACATTCATGTGTATGTATGTACGACTGTCACCTTGACTACACTCTCACATTCTTTGTTCCAGATTATTCTCCATCAGCATAACATCATGGCTGCATGATTCACGTAACGTTTCATGGACTGACTCACCGTCTCAAGAGTTTCATATAACATGTGTGATTAATTATTTGATAAGGTTGTTGTCACTTGATCGCTTGAATATTGTTAACTAGTAATTATTTAAGCGAGGTGATGTCTTAATTACATTTTCACTACCCAATAAAACAACAGTTGGTAGTTTGATTGTCCGCGATGGACGCAAAAATTACTGCACGAATTTAGATGATTTTTTTTATACAACGTAGGTGGCAGACAAGCACATGGCCCACCTGATGCGAAGCGGTTACCGTGGCCTATGGATGTGTGCAACACTAGGGTTGCCACACACGCGCTGCCTACGATGGTTATTATGGCCGTGGTATTCTATAGGGCGGAGGTACTACCTCAGACGGACCGCTCATTTCGGACGGAAGAAACCGTCGTGACCTACCTCCTTTTTTGTTTAAAAGGTCTTGATCAAACTTACCATCCTAAGCATGTTTAATCACAATCTTTTGGAAGGACATCGGCATGAAAGAAGAATAAAAATTAGTTGAGAAGAACTGGAGATACAGTCGAAAACGCCAAAACTAACGTCCGGGCATAGACTAGTTTCGATAAAAATGTTTATTAATAATTAATCATTTTTTTCGGTATCACGCCGTAGAAGTAGGAGCAAGAGGAATTCCAGCTAAATCCGTGCACTATTTGTTACAAGACCTCGGATTACCAAGAGCGTCAGTAACTCTTTAATAAATCGAATATACAATATGGGGTTCTTCAAGAAGGGCATTAGAAGGTTTTTGCAGGGTCGGCAGCGCGAGTGTAGCGCCCCTGGTGTTGCGCGCTTCCGTGGGCCGCGGTAGCCGCTTTCCATCAGTGTGGGCCGTGTGCTAGTCTGCCACCTGAGTGGTATAAAAAAAAAGAATATCCAAAACGGCAGTGATAGGATCGTACCAAATCTGGATAGGTAGAGGGGGGAACACTGCTGACGGTGGAGGCGAGCGCTGACACGTCGCAAGGTGGCCACCCTAAACCTACTTCTGCGTCGCAAGTCCCAGGCATCGTCACGAGGTTCCTTTCTGTCCAACGCCATGGATCCGGCGACCGCACGGTGAATCCAAGGAATGCTGAGAATCGGATCCCTGATTTTTATTTGACCATTTGCTACCTCAGTTCTAGGACTTAATTTCATCCAACTTTATATGCGGAGGAATTTTTTGACGCCATGTAAATATTTTTTTTTGTTTAGTTTTTAGTTTTTATTTTAATCTAAATATTATTTAATTTTCATTGTATTTTTATCATAATAAATAGACGTGAATAACACATTATACTGATTACAGTGTGTACCTACTTTTAGCTTGATGCTGGATCCAGAGTAATGTTAGCTGTGTTTCTACGATGTAAGCAATGTTTTTGCATATATTTGCACCAAGGTAACCATCTTATAATATTCTCATGTTGTGAAATTCACAACGGGAGGTTAGTAATTAACCTTATGCAAATCTTCCCGTGCCTATACAGATTTTAATCAATTCTGGGCGAGTATTTTTAGATATTAGTTACCTAGATACAAGTTCTCATATCGCTAGCTATTTCAACGTGAATGAATACGTATGCTTTTTCCATAAGTACTTATTATACCTGCGACTCCGCACACTTGGACGTCCGTTTTTGCGTTTTTGACTATTTATCCGGTTCTACCTACTAGCCGCTACCTTCTACCTTCTACCGCGGTAGCCTAGTGGTATGGGTAATGGACTGCTAAGACGAGGTCTCGGGTTCGATCCCAGGTTACCATGGCACACACCAATGACTTTTCGATGCTTTTCGAAGTTATGCGTGTATTTATCGCAGGTTTATAAGTGCCCGGTTAATGGCAATAGGCTCGCCACCTATTACATTGGGACCTAAACATAAAACTGGCGAAATGTGGGTGCTAGCACCTGTGCTACCCCTTCGGGGATATAGGCGTGAGTTTATGTTATGTTATGTTGTGTTAAAAAGTAAATAATATTAGTTTGTGAAGTCGGTTTTTAAACGTACTTGGTTATAATTTTTTCATACTTATTATACCCGCGACTCCGCACATTTGGACGTCCGTTTTTGCGTTTTTGACTCCAGTTCTACTCAAATATTCGTTAGCTTTCAAGTCTGACCAAGACCTTTAAAAAAACAAAGCATCAAAATCCGTTCAGTAGTTTTTGCGTCCATCGCGAAAAAACAGATAAGAATTAAAAAAATGTTTTCCAGAATCGTTCATGGTAATAATAAACCCAAGGTTTTATTTTTATATGTTAAATGCAGACATGCAATAATATTACTCCAATCTAGACATAGTATTTTATGATACCAATGTGTGACCACACACAATGTAGGAATAGATTAGATTATAATTAATGAAGTGTTTTGAATTTGGCATGAAGATAAAGTTGACCTCTTGACCGGAATCTTCAAATTTGGTTGATTATTTTATCATGATAAATATTTTTTCATACACTTGTGCAACTTTCAAACTTCCTCTAAGATACTCTTTCCTTATTCTGTCCATTCTCATCACACCACACATCCATCTTAATATTCCTTCCTCCTACAGTCCCGGGTCCTTTAAGCGGGGCGTGAAAAAGCATTAGATGAGGCTGTCCAGTTGAGGGCCACCATTATGGCACTATCGGTGTATGTAATGGGGACCCCCTTCCTTTGCCTTTAGCTTACCATCAGGAGAGGTGAAGACATATTGACGTGACCGTTAAAAAAATTCGCATCTCCAATTTCAAAGCCAAACATGACGATCTATATAAGGCCGAACATTTCCTATCCCTTCTCTCCATTAATATAAATTTATGCTTAGTTTAGTAATAACTTATTACTTCACAGCAACGTAACGGCAGCATTTATTGAATGAACCAGACTTACTCATTACACCAATCAGAACCCAAGACTTATTGACCGTTAACGGTATTACAACACGATTCCTGTTCGAAATGTCAACCGTTTTCGATTGAAAAACTCGATACTTAATTTTTAATATCCAGAATTGAATTAAATTTTAAACTCGATTTATCAACTAGTCCGTGGCATTGGCCGCGTGAAATTTTGTTCCCGTTTTCGCTTCACATGGGAACCTATTTCAGCGTTAAAAAGTAGTCTATGTGGAGTAAGCGGATGAAGTAAAAGGCTCTGTGGTAAAAGCCTCAGATGCAACGACAAATATGACTTCACCTCGCCTGATGGTAAGCTAAAAGTAAAGTCGCAGGAAAGGGGGTCACCATTACATACCCACACCGATAGCGATATAACGACGACCCTCGGATGAGGGCTGGGAAGGGGCGGGAAGGCTAGGAAGGGGTGGGGGAGGAGGGGTACAGTGAGCTCTGGCTACCCTACTTACCGGCGGGAACACAACACGATGGTTACTATGGCCGCGGTTTTCTGTAGAGCGGAGGTACTACCTCAGTCAGACAACTCATTTCGGACGGGAGATACTGTCGTGTCCTACCGCCTTGCTAAATTAAACGCATACGTACAGAGTATGTATATGACATGGCCAGAGTAAGATTATTGTTGACCCAAGTATCATGTACCATGTTTTCCTCAGCACAACGCGAGCGATTACACCACGCAACAGATAAGTTATCGTGTTAACTGATTGCAGAAGTGTGTCGCCAGTGAAAGTGGTCCACTCCTTGGTGTCTACTTAAACGCGTTTTTATACAATGGGTTTGTTGACGAAAGAATATGAGTAAAGGAAATGGTCTTTTGACAGGAGTTGATGTTAATTAGGCAATAAAGAAGGGATTTTTTATACAACTAAGGTCGCAGACAAGAACACGGCCCACCTGATGGAAAGCAGATACCATGGCCTATGGACGGGCGCAAATGGACAACGCCTAGCTAAAAGTGACCAATGTAAAAAAACACTGGGCACATTGACAGTTAAAATATGAATACTATGCAAAATAAATACGCTTGTTATATAAACACCGAAGGGCAAGCCTGCGCCAGAGCATCGTCCATCGATCAATATATTGGCTTACAAGCAAGGTTAACTGGAACCCCAAAGATATAGGTGGGACCATCACCGTTATATATATTTACTTTAAGATTGTAATGTAAAGATAATAACTTCCGAAAGCATCATAAAACATCAGCAAAAGATACAACTGTTAGTTATTAGTGTCAACTGTCAAAATGTGTGGGTGTCCAACATGGCGTGAGTTTAAATGGAAAAAAAAAGGTTAATGTAAGATCTCTGGTATTAGATTAAACGTATATTTGTATAGTTAATTAAAATTAATTAAACGAAATTCAAAACAGTGCGCAATGAGCGTGTTATGTAATTGGTATGTAGAGGTAATTTTATAGAATTCAAAAAAGGAGGTTTACAATTATTCGAAATATGTTGTGGGTGTATAGGCCTCACTAAGATTGTCGGTGCCAAGTCAACCTCTTCTGCCAGTACACTTGATGGTTAACGGACGAATAGACGTAAGATGAAAGAAGAAAGAGTAAGTGCAGCCGGAAACATCGATAAGATGACGATGATGGGTCTTGTTAGGGCCCATACCTCCTATCCCAAATTCCTAAAATCACCATGTTATTATATTTCTGCTTGTCCCGTCTAGGATGAGCAAATACGAGTTGAAAAAAATTGGTTAAGCTGTATAGGTATCAAATAAAAGTTTATAGCTAAAATGATAAGATAACCAGACTTTTAATCATAATCACAGCATTCCGATTGCTTCCAAAGCTTGTACTCCTTGAAGTCCGCGGTCCTCTATCTTACTATTTTTCTTAATTTGGTTAAATTAGGCTTTGGTAGGGTTGATTCCCATCTAGCCTAACCATGAGAGGAAATCATGCCTACCTCGTTACTCGTATATCTCGCTAATTAACGACGAAGTTCATAGACAAGGTTCAGAGCCTTTGAATGTTTTAGTACTATTTGTAATTTAAGACATTATTAGGTTGTGGTTGCAGCAAACCAATTTGAATCCAAATGGTTATTATCTAGTCGTAAACCACTGCCCGTAAACAGTAAACTACCACATAACTTACATCTTGTAAAATACTACACACCAAGACGTACACTCTCATTAAAGCCAAAATTGAATTTCACTTTACAATTGATTAACAGCTTCCCGTCTTTATAAATTATTATAAAACACAAATTCGTATTAATTAAAGTTCATAATTTACTTGTATGCAAGTCGAACCGTTATACGCGTGGGCAAGAGTTGCCCAATTCATGAATGGAGTGGACCACGTCGGGTTCGCCTACGCATGTTATCAATGAATTGTGTAGAAATACGCCGGCTTGTCTGCAAACACGGTGTTGCGAAATGTGCCATTGAAATGTGCAGACTACTTGTTCTATTCGCTCTACTTGCCGACCGACTTTAATAAATTTATTCGTTGCCAGAATAAATGCTTCGCCAGAATGTTAGTGTCACCTCTAGTGATTTTGTTTTTGGTTTATTGATGTTTACCATGTTTAGTGCTAGTCAATATTTTATTATTAATACATTTTATGTATTTATTTCATTTGCATTCAACGAGTAGGCGTGCAAAGTTCATTTAAAATTTAACAATTTTGCTCTAGTTTCATAAAGTTTAGTTCTTTGATTTGAAAGTTGAATTGAAAGCTAAACTGTCTGAATTAAAAAGTCAAGGGTATAAGATGGCAGAACTTGTTGTCGTTTAATAAAGGTACAGTTAATAACTGAATAGACGGAGATCGTTTATGTCGTGGAGAAACAAAATTCTCATTAACTTTTGTGTGTAGGTACACAAACTAGTTAGAATAAAAATAGGTTGCAAGTCGCAGTTGGCGGGAATGAAAGAGGGATATAGGAAGTGAGACTAGATTATGTTTTGAATGCTACTTTTTGTGGTATCATCTGTATGAGAGCTCTGAAAAGTTGCGTGTTATTTGATGTCAATTTGACGAAACCTAATTTTTTGTTCCGTACAGCTAGTCTAATGATTTAAAATCAGGTCGATTTGTACGAATTTGTTTTTGCCTTTTCTGTATGATGCACTCCTAAGAAAGTCAAGGGCGAAAAGAAAGAAACCGTACGTGGTTTCAAGTCTTCAAACGGGTGTAAGGTGACCTATAAAACCACCCTCGGACCCCAGCCTAAGCATACATACATCCTTATTTACAGACTTTTGCGTTTAAAATTATATAATATAATTAGTAGCTTATTTTTGTAGGAAACAAAGAGAATGCCACAGCCACAAGAGACCTGGCCTAAAACATTTATACCAGATAAATTAACTGTAAATGAACATTGCACTAGCAGCCGTAGCTTTCACAGGGTCCAATTAAAATCTCAATTAAATTCTAAATCTCTGTCAAATTCACGCGAACTTTATAACCCTGAGTGGTTTAAGCCTGGTTTAAGTTTAGCATGTGCAGCGAAATCAGATAAACTTATTAGTATAAGAGCGATAGAATAAGAAAGTACGGAGAGAGCTGATCATGACTTAGAATCGCAACTAGTAATACACTGGCATTTTGCTGATCTATCCATCCAGGTCACTTCTGAAAAATCTCTACTGGACAGCATCCATAGTTTACACATAATATTATAGCCTATGTCCATCAACATAATTTACCTTAAAAATGGCGAAAGAATTTCTCAAATTTTAAGTGAAGTCATCATCATCATTCTCTGAACCTTTTTCCCAACTCAGTTGGGGTCGGTTTTCCAGTCTAACTGTGATGCGGCTGAACTTGATATTTTCCGTGGAGCGACTGACATCTGACCTCCACAACCAATGGTCACTATGACCAATGGCGATATCGAAGTTCCAAGTTAGACTGGTTGGACTTTTGTGGGCTCCAACTACCAAGAAGAAAATGATTTAAATCCGAATTTATCAATAAACTCATTAAATTAAGACCTATGTTATTTTACAAAGAAATAATCACATTCACCTGTCTTTCAATCGTTGAGTCCACTCCAAACGTACGTACAACTAAACGAACGCTACAAGTTGCCTAATCATTGGCACTGATCAAATGAACTACTTCGAGTGTTAATCACTTCGCGGGTAAAAGCTATGTTTCGACTTTCTTCTAGTTAGAATTAATATAAGCAGTTAGTTGTTCAATAAGGAAATAGACGTCTAAACTGTGGTTTTAAAATCAATGACGGCTTTCAACGGAAAATAAAAAAAAAACGTATTATTAACTTCAAAAAAGGAGGAGGTTCTCAATTCGTACGCTATTTTTTTTGTATGTATGTTATGTGACAGCGGCGCCAATTATGGATGGATTTTGAATTTTTTTTTGTTTGAAAGAGGCTTCTTCTGAGGTGGTCCCATATCCAGGCTATCGGGATCTGATGCTGAGATCTTGGGAAAATCGAGGGGAAATTATCAAATTTACGGTAAAAATTGTTTTCGATGCCTTTGTACATAATAAACCTCATAAATAGGTACTTTTCTATTTCAAAGTCGGTTTTTCAAATGTAGTTATAATTATATTATCTTTTTCTAAATATCTATCTGTATTATTATAGGCATATATCTAGTATTGAACTGCAATAAGCAAAAAAAAAAAAACATGAATGTCGGGAGTTTTCCCAAAACTCCTCGACTACGCCCTTATGTGGATAACAATCGAACAATATCTCTCAAACTCCACTCAACATAATCAACATCTCCATTCAACCACTACAGTTACTATTCTTCCATCTAATAAAAACTTAACAAGTTGAAAGATTCCACGTTTCGCAATCATTACCTCCCAATATTCGAGATTAGTCTCGCATCGTTACTTCTCAAGTACTTGAGGAGCTAACAATAGAAAGATCTTTGTGTGTCTACGGAACTGACGTCCATTAGGATCATGATAACTTCTTTCTCACAAAGAGACCGATAGATTGCATGTCAGTGAGATTGACGCTAAAATCTTACACTGCATTGTGTGCTCCGAGGCATATCAGAGACTAAAACTTCAATAAGTTTGAATCATATGAGTTACGATCAGTGAGCGTTCGATTTAATTATGTAGTGAATGTCAGCTTAGAAGTAGCTGCTAGTGAAATATAAGTTCTACGTGAAGTCGCGGGTAGCAGCCTGCTAGTCGGCAATAAGGCACAATGAATTATGGTCAATGTAGAAGACTTAATAATAAGTTGTTACTTGTCAAGCCATATACCTACAAGAATATTATCTTCAAAACATTGCAAATGTTGATTTTCGTTTTGTAAATATAGTTTATGCTGTTGACAATACATATATTTTACACATTTTACAATAACTTTGAAGGAAATGAGCTAAAATGTTGTTTGTTTGTACTGCGTTAAACTACCAACTATTGGGTAATCGGTGGATACTGTGTGTAACCAGTCGAAAGCACTTTTAACTGAATAAAATAGGCAAAAGTAATTTTGATTTTAACACCCCGACTCACAGTACCCCGACTCGGATAGATGATTAGGTTAGAGTGGTTATTTTTTTTTACAAACCACCAAGAAATGAAAAAAAAATAACCTCGAAGGCTAACCTACCAAATTCATAGGATTTATCATTTTTGCGGAATTCTATTTCTTTTTCTAACCTAACCTAATGCCTTATAATACAGATCTTTCTGCTAATACAACAAGAAATGGTATAAAATCAATAAATTATTAAAATATATAATACTAGCGTACCCGCGCGCGGCTCCGCCCGCGTGAACGTTGGCCATCGCCACCAAGTCTTTTTTAAGCTGAGGGACTGCCCGCACTAACACCTTCTAACCGATGTCTATTCCTTCGCAATCAGTGATTGCAGTTAAACGTATTCATTTCATCTCGAGTTCTATCAAACCCTTCAAAGTACATTGCCATACATCGCGGCCAAAGCCAGTCTATTTATCATCATTGTCTTCTATATAGATTTTATATGGGGATTATAGTCATTCCACTCCTTATTTTTGCGTTTGACAGCAGTTTTAGAATGTAACTGTTGCATTAATCCTACAAGTAAACTTGAAAAAGCGTGACCAAGAAATTATATAAACTGGCGTACCTATCATATGTATCTACCCTATTTATAACTCATTACCAAAATTAAAATGCTTTAATTGTTTTGGTTGATTTAAAATTTACGATTATTTGCTCACACAATGAAAACGGCTACACTCTACCATGTCTAGTGTTGGGATCGAATGAAATCGCTGCAAATTACGAATCTAAAAATAATCGTTCAAACTTACTTACATTTACGTCAACACAAAAGTTGTTGTAACATGTAAGCTTTGTTTTTATAGCGTATTATGGATTCTTGTACGTGTTTTCAATGGCTAATCATCTCATCAAAATATTTAAGTTGTGTTGTGTAGGGTAATAGTTTTCATTAATATTATACGTAAGTACGAAAAGCACTGAGCCCACTCGTCTTCGACGGCCTTTTGAAACGCAGCCACAGCTTCTTCGGAATCCATAAAACGTTTATCTCGGTATTTTCTTCCTTTTTCGGAAATAAATAAAAATCGCAAGGTGTGAGGTCAGGGCTATTATACGGCGGGTGACCCAGTAATTCCGCAAATTGTTTTTACCATGACAAAACAATGGAGCCTAAACTCGATAGGCTTATCTTATTGGCGTAAACCCATGACAGATGATCGGTATGAACAGCCTATAAGTGTCGTCGAATAATTGATACATTCAGGAGGAGGAGGATGGACGTAAAAAGTACTGAACGGGGTTTGATGCGGTTTTTTTTATTAGAAAGGTCTTGGTTAGACTCAAAATCTTACGCATATTTGATCACAATCGGCTCATTAGAACATGCGATATAGTAAAAAAACGCGCAAATCGACGTCCACGCGGGCGGAGCCGCGGGCAACAGCTAGTACAGAATATAAATGATTTTTGACTTTGATTTTGACTTTGACATTGTACACGAAAAAAGAATGTTTATTACAAAACATAAAATTTTGTTGGAAGATCCAATAATAGCCATTATTTAATATTTATCATTATTATAAAAATAAAAATATTTTTAACAGATTTTATTGCGAATTATTTTATTCAATTATACGCCTGGCACGCAAAAGAAGTATAAAAATTTGAATATCGAGCAGAAATAAAATAAATTGAAGTTTGAAATCGATTGCAACTTCTTCAGAGACTAAGTCGATTATTGTTTGAAATCGGTCAGGTTACGCATTTGGACATAACTATTTGACAGAAAATTGAAATGTCAAACGCAAAATAAAGGAGTGGATTGACTATAGATAGCTGCTCTGGCCAAAGTATGTATGACTCGGAAGAGGCCCTTTGAAAACCCTTTTCATCATGGTTGCATTGCACTTTCACATTCGATGCACTATTTCAAATTAGTGAACATTATTTATTGCCGAAAATCTGATTTTATTATTATTAAAATTAAAATCTTGCTACAGACATTGACATTTGACAACCTGATTTAACATTCAAAAAGTTCATGAAACCAAAGACCACTTGATGAAACTAAAGAAAGAGTATATAATAATAAAACCGGTCAAGTGCGAATTGGGCTTGTACACGCAGGGTTCCGTACAAAATTGGGTTGAGGGGCGAACTTAACTATGTTGCAGCGCTTTTTGTCTTGACTGACAGACAAACATTTTTTTTTGGTGATGTAGGTAATAATTTATGCTTAACCTTTACTTATGCTATTAGATTTTACTTTCTGCAAAATATCTGGATTCTAGCCCAAAGGGAAGTACTCTTTTTTTTCGTGCGCAAATACCCCGTCGGGCTCACCTCAATGGAGCCAATATATCGGAGTCCTACCAAGTAAAACCGCACGGTCTTTCGTCACATCTGCCTGTGTGATTTAAGAATCTGGTGTGTGCTAGAACGGATATCCCAGAAACCGCCAGTGCTGGTGGCCGGAGCCGATTGGGGCTCCGGCCACCAGCACTGGCGACCTCGACGTGTTATTAGGAATTTAAATACCCCTTCTCTGTAAAAAAGCGTGCGTGGAAATATAACGCCCTGCCACCCTGGGGCTGCTTCTGCTAGGGTACGGTTAGCCTCGACCGTCACCCTAGGCCCGCACTCATGAAGGACGGAGATCGTTCTGCAAACTACGCCACCCGGTGCGCCTTATCTCTCCGATAGCTTTTCCACCGCAACTTCTGCGCGCATTACTGCCTCGCAAAAAAGCGGTGGCGTTCCACATACTCTCTATGGTGACCATGGTCGGCACCAGGGCCCTCGCCATGAGGCTTACCCCACCAACGTCTGCTTCAAGGACATGGCGCCACTCTATCCACTCTGGACACTCTACCAGTGTATGAAGCGGTTGTGTGCCCACGGAGCAACCCCGGCAACGGTGGCATTTAGGCGTCAGCTCCCGGCCTATACAATGCAGGAACTCACCAAAACAGCCATGCCCATCAGTGAGCCTTGGATAGCTCAGGGTAAAGGGTTAGCTTGAACGCCGGCATCTGTAGACCCAAGACGGAGTTCGATTTTGGACTGGATTTCCGCACGAAAAATAAGGTACGGCTTCCTAAAACTCTCCGATTGCGGTGCAGGTGACTCACTAGCGTCGCCGAAGATAACTTAACGACCTCCGTCCTCCATGAGTGCAGGCCTCCATGAGATGGTAGGTCAAGCCACCTATTAGTCTATAGTGAGACCACAGTTTGGATATTACGCTTCGTGTAATGCCAAGCATTATCCGCAACGTTCCTTTTATCTAATTCAACTTGATGCCTCTGCGTGTTCTTAAGAAAGAGGTCTTGACAGACAGACAGATGGATAACAAAGAGATAAGGGTTTTTTTCCTAATCAGGCACAGAACCCTAAAAATTAATACATTCTATTTACTTTTGAGGAAAAAGAAGTAAAGGATATTACTCTATGAAAATTTAGACAAAGTCAATTTTAGTTCCTGTTGCTATGACAACTATTATAGATGGCGATAAAAACGTTTGCAACATCTAATTTTCTTTTTATTACTAAATTTCCTGAATGAATCAGATATTTTTAATTATGTTATATGCTATTCGAGGCGGAGACAAATCCAAAAAATCATAGATCATGAAAATCTGTTAAGCCGTTCTTGAGTTCTGGCAAAAGCACGTTTTTGGCCCTTTTTAGGGCTTTAGGGTTCGAATTTAAAAAAATCCTTTCTTAGTACACCTCTACGCATTAAAACAAACACTCCCTACAAATTTCAAGTCTCTACGACCAGCGGTTTAGGCTGTGCGTTGTAATCAGTCAGTCAATCAGTCAATCAGCCTGTCAGGACTTTGAATTGGGTGTCGTATGTTGTTCCGAACGCCGCTGTGGCGACACACGCTGTTGCGAATTATTTTTCCACTGCCTCACAGGTTCGAAAGCTCATGGACTCGAATGAAATAGTCGCGAAAGACGCTGTTTCGAAAAACATTTTCACTGCCTCATACGCTCGAAGGCTTGTGATTTCGATTTATTTAGTCATAATGTGTATAGAAAAATATTATTTTTACGTTTGTTGTTAGTTGTTATATTACCATCTTCCACTGCGGACCGAGGGAGGTTAGCCCGGCCCGTGTAAAATGCGTCCCCGGTACTGTCGTCTGCATAGCAATGAATGGAGTCATCAGACAACATGTCATTAATATTCAGAAGAAACAGAGTTGGGGACAGCACGGAGCCTTGTGGAACACCAGCATTTATGTCCATGCGGTCCGAGCAGCTGCCGTCGAAAGCCTTCACTATATCGAGGCGCTAGTGGTCAGCCTCGATATATCTAGCGAAGTCTTTCGACCGGGTCTGGCTCGACCTCGCTGGCTGACTCGAACGGGTCAAGTTGGTATGCAGGTGCCCCGGCAAAAATGTGACAGCAGTACTCCATGTGGAGCTGGACTTGCTACTTATAAAGAGTAAGTCTTTGCCCCGCAGTGAAGTACTGCTTCGCTCCGTTGAGCACTCCGAGTTGTTTTGAAGCCAACTTGACCTATCTTCGAGGTGACTGCAGAACTGAACGTCGCTGAAAATATTGACACCGAGGATCCCGATACTGGAGGAGATGGTAGTGGTGTGTCCAGGAATTGGGGCGCTACAATAAATGGGATTTTCTTAGCGGTGAATGCACAAACCTGTGTCTTAGTGGGGTTGAAGTGGACTAAGTAAGTCTTCCCCAATCGGATACTCTCGCGAGAGTAGTCTCGATTTCAGACACAAGTTGTTCGCGACTTTCTTCCACTGCGGACCGAGGGAGGTTAGCCCGGCCCATGTAAAATGCGTCCCCGGTACTGTCGTCTGCATAGCAATGAATGGAGTCATCAGACATGTCATTAATATGCAGAAGAAACAGAGTCGGGGACAGCACGGAGCCATGTAGAACACCAGCATTTATGTCCATGCGGTCCGAGCAGCTGCCGTCAACGACGGCTTGAATGCTTCTGTAGGACAAAAAGCTGGCAATCCACTCGCAAAGTCCCTCGGGCAGTCCATAGGATGGCAACTTCGCAAGAATACCTCTGCGCCAGACCCAGTCGAAAGACTTCGCTAAATATATCGAGGCTGACCACTAGCGCCTCGATATAGTGAAGGCTTTCGACGGCAGCTGCTCGGACCGCATGGACATAAATGCTGGTGTTCCACAAGGCTCCGTGCTGTCCCCAACTCTGTTTCTTCTGAATATTAATGACATGTTGTCTGATGACTCCATTCATTGCTATGCAGACGACAGTACCGGGGACGCATTTTACACGGGCCGGGATAACCTCCCTCAGTCCGCAGTGGAAGATGTTAATATAACAACTAACAACAAACGTAAAAATAATATTTTTCTATACACATTATGACTAAATAAATCGAAATCACAAGCCTTCGAGCGTATGAGGCAGTGAAAATGTTTTTCGAAACAGCGTCTTTCGCGACTATTTCATTCGAGTCCATGAGCTTTCGAACCTGTGAGGCAGTGGAAAAATAATTCGCAACAGCGTGTGTCGCCACAGCGGCGTTCGGAACAACATACGACACCCCTTTGAATTATATAGTCTTATATAGTATAAGATAATATAAAATAGTTCACTATTATTTTACTACGAGTACCTCCTACCTACGGAGTAATATGCGATTGCGAAATTTTCTGAGTCGAAAGTGTATTTACGAGTCGATTATTTATTACTTACAGTGTAGAAGTACGTAGAGAAAATAATTACCTGTAACAAAATGAATAATTTATTAGAGACATGCATTAGAAATATGGGGAAATCATAACCATGGCCAGCAATCGAGATAGAATCCGTTAAAAATAGTTTTATTTCAATATGCAATTTTCGAAAACAATAAAATTTCATAATCATAATCATAACCATAATCATTTATTTATTTGCGAATACAGGTAAAATTAGGTATTTCATTCTCAAATTCTAACAATCTCAAATTCTTGTCTGTTTTCACGCGATGGACAAAAACCATTTTTATTTATTTTTTTAATGGTCTTGGCCAGACTTGTTTGATCGATCGGTTGAGTAGAACCGGAAATATAGTCAAAAACGCGAAAACTGACATCCAGCCGGTAGCTAGCCAGCAGGCGGAGCCGCGAGTATAGGCTAGTGTCAAAATATAATCAACCGTTTACTAGACCTTCGAATCAATACACAGGTCTTGAATGTACAATACAGAATAATGAAAACGTGTCAAAATAGACTCGAGCAAGTGCAGCCTACGAGATTATACGTAAATATTCCATCATAATATTTATATGCGCAGTGGAATAAATCGCGTATAATTATTCAAGACCAGCTATTAAACGCACAGATAGAGCTTATCTTGAAGCACGTTTAGGTTCTGACGTAAGCCGTCTAGGTCTTTGTTCAATAGGTCTATCTAAACCAATGACTTTAGGCTGAGCGTACATTGTTTTTTTTTATTGGTAATAGGCTTTCGTTTGACCACAATCTCACCTGTTGGTAAGTAAAGATGTAATCGACAGTGGAGCACACTTGTCTAGAAGTAACCTGTTCACTCTAGACTTGAAGAATCCCAAGTTGTAACTTTCCGGAAATACAGACTCAGGCAGGGCATTCCACTCTTTAGCAGTACGCACGATGAACGTACTGCCAAAACGTTTTGTGCGTATAATACTACAATAAATGCGCTATGTATAAACAGATAGGTGTCAAAATCCATTAACTCATTATGTAGTCTCCCGTCCCGTAACCCTTCCCTATTCCTCACTCGCGAATAGCGACACAATATTTTGTTTTCTATAACAAGTCATGTCTGGTCTTTAGCCTCAGTACTGCGAGAAAGACGATATATCGACGGTGTTCGAACAATAATTGAAGAAAATTCTATGACATGTCCAAAATTTAGTAAGTACTCATTTCTTTGGTCTGAGCGACACTATTAGTATGGAATGATGAAAGAAATATAACATCTTTAATGTTTGTGCATATAGTATTAAGTAATGTCTTTTTATTATCTGAGCATAAACCTAGTAAACATAGCACAGATAAAAAACATGCAGTATATGTCGGACTTAATACGTAGTACGTTTGCAATGGCGTTTTATTGTTCTTATTTCTTTCATCTCACAGTTCTATTCTTTATCTGTTTGTTTGTCTGTTTTGTTAATATTCATTGGTTTAAGTTTATATTATATTTTTAGCTTAGATTGACCTAAAAATACAAAATTAACTCTGAACATGAGAAGTAAAACTTTACTGCGTGATACTAAATTCGACTAATTAATAGCAGATTTTTCATTTTTCTAATTAAGTTGTAGTACAGTTCTTCAAGCAGAATCATCAATTTTTTTCCAATTTCAGATTCGTAACCAAACGTAAAAGATCATCCTGAGGCTGTTCGCTGTTTTGTGCAAATATCATCATGCATTTTGTGCAAATAGCATGCTAATTTTAACCAAATCATTTGCACAAAATCATGCAAAAATTCCATAAGATTTGCACAAAATAGGGCGCCTTCACGAGAGCGCAAAATAGTGTAAAACGTCCATGTCAACACATTACTGCTATGTACAAAATGGCGTGCAACACAAAATTGGAATGTTATTGCTTTATTTGTATTGCTAATCTAAAATAATTCATTTTGTATAATGAAAACTAAATCATGTTTAATTTAATAGCATGATTGCTTGACAGACATTAATTGTTTTATGTAATAGTTATTCTGACTATTTGTACCTACAACACGCAAGTTTTGTAACTTTGCTAAGTGGTTTTGAATATTTTCTGCAAAATCATTACAGTTTACATTTATTAGACCATTTTCATTGAACAAAATTTATGAAAATGTGAGGTTTGGTTTGTTGTTTAACGCACTTAAGAGCTTGCTTTCAACAATGCTTAATTCTGACTATAACTCTAAATCTTTATATTTTAGTTTGTAGTTTTTGATTGCAGACCCAAACTATTATTATATTAAAATACATATTTTTATGTCGGTCACGTCAATATCTCATGACTTCACCTCGCCTGATGGTAAGCCTAACGATCAAGTCTCTGAAATGAGAGTCACCATTATAAACACCGACAGTCATAGACTTAGGAAAAGTATGGACGGAGTGCCTAGAGTAAGTAGTCAGTGTCACCATAAATTTCTCAGACATAGGTACACACTTAAACTATTAGGTTCAATAAATGCTCAATTGACCATACACACATCACAAAGTATACCTATTACCAATTTAAGTAACAGCGAGTTTATATTCTAGCTATAAACCGAACATATTGAAACCAGGCTAAGACAGTACATGGGTCATAAAACACAGCAACTAGAAATGGCTGTATCAATCAAAGGAACAATTACACTGATCTGAACACCAGGTGGTCAGTTTACGTAATAACCATTGTTACATTGATATTAATATACAAGTAGAATGTAATGTAATTCTGTGGATAAACCGAGATAAAAATAGGAACACTATAAAGGTACTACCGCCATAAACTTCAATAGAAGACGACAATACTCAATACCACAGAAATATTATCAAGATAGAATAGGCAAATGGGCGTGGTACCCGTGGCCAAATGGACTTAGGTTACATCTCATCCGTAAAAATGGGTGCAATATATTGCATGCTTTCCTAATCGCGCTCTTATTAAGTGACCGATCCGCGTTCAGGACATAAAATTAGTGGCTAATAATATCAATAATGTCCTGTGTGTCTCCTCACTTTTTTTCCGCTACACCACGAAAATGATGTCAAATTGTGGGTGTGGCTTGTCGAAATGTAACCCACGCGAAATGTAAGACATCATAGCCGTTCTAGGAAGATAGTATTTCTGTGCTCAATACAGTAAGTATCTAACTATAAATTTAATTTTTAAATCCACGTGCGACGAAGTAGATCATTGTAACGCTGATGATATCAACAAAGGATTAGAACTCAAGGACGGTATAACAAGTAAGTTGTTTATAAATATAGACTTGCGTAATACGTTACGCTCGAGTAACATTGACCGGCCGAGAGTGGAATATAATTATACTAAATCTCGACTCATAACCATGCTCAGTAAATCCTACATAAATAAACGCGAAAGTTTCTAGGAATATATGGATGTCTGGATGTTTTTTTATACCACTTAGGTGGCAGACAAGCACAAAGCCCACCTGATGGAAAGCGGTCACCGTGGCCTATGGCGTGGTCACCAGGGGCATTAGGTACACTTGCGCTGCCGACCTTGCTAAATGTATGTTTGTTGTGCTCTTTCATGCAAAAACGGCTGAATGGATCTGGCTGAAATTTGGTACATAGATAGATTATAGTCTGGAATAACACATTGGCGGTAGCGAGAAAAGAACTTTACGCGAGCGGAGCGGAACAGCTAGTAAATAATAAGTATGACATTAATCCTTTGAGAAGGACTTTCATACAAAGAAATAATTTAGGTAGTATTATAACTGTCATTTTGTTTTATGATCGCAAGTGAGTTTAAGTTAATTATAATCAGCAATATTATGATGTTTGTGTCTCTAGATGATAATAAAAATGCTAAAATATACAACCAAAACACATTATCGCGCAAAATTTAGATTGTTAATTAATTAAGTCCACTGAACTAAAGACGTTTTTAAGATAATAACTGTACTTGGTCAAAATCATGTTTTAAATATATAAACTTAGTCAAATAATACTTATAATAGCTAATAATACTTTAGTTGTAGATAATAATTCAATCAAATACAATCAGTTACCACACGTAATAAAAGCACAAAATGACAAATTCCATAAGTCTTGTCACGATCAAAGAATTGTAACATAACAAAACATGAACTCACGCCTATATCCCCGAAGGGGTAGGCAGAGGTGCTAGCACCCACATTTCGCCAGTTTATGTTTAGGTAACTTGTAATGCCCGAAAATACCAACAAGAATTATATCAATTGATATTGGCAACCCGAGTAGCCGTAGTTAATGATGGCAGAGTAAAAATAACAATAAACCAGGAACCAGTAAATAGATCACAAATCATTATTAGTTATCTCATGAAAGATACTTTAGGTCCTTACCAACAGACATTGACACAGTTTGATCCGGTCCAGATAGCTGATAACAGTGCAATATAAAAAGTGATGGATGGATATGAGAAATGCGGTTGATACGCGGCTGCATACTTATTGTAAATCATTTTGAGAGTGCCAGATAAGCGTCACAAAGGAGATTTTGAGAGATTAAAGCACAGGGTCAAGTTTGTGAAAGACTTAAGTGGTGCTTATTAATGGAGGTCAACTATAGTGAATTGTTTTGATGAATGGAATGTATATTCAGTTTGACTGTGGTACAGTTTAAAATTTTAATGTGCGTATATTCTTTGTGTATGGTAGCAAACAACCTGAGTAAACTGTTATCATGGTCTTTGAATGTTAGTTAAATAGAAATAAAATGAAAAAGGGGAGAATGGAAAAGTAAGAGATGCGATAAAACAAGAAATCTTACAAAAAAAAATGATGTGAGTACAAAAATCAATTTTAAATGATAGCAACCCATTTTATATTCCACTGCTGGGCACGGATCTCCTCTCCTTTAACGGGAGAGGAGATCCGTGCCCAGGAGGAGGGTTGGTGGATCGGACATGTCCTTAGAATTTCTTCTAGAACATCTGGGTTTTATCACGATGTTTTTCCTTCACCGTCAGCAAATGGTAAATCATGTGATTAGCACATATAAACTCCACAAAGTGAAATTCAGATTTGTACTGTCCAGCCGGATTCGAACTAGATACCTCTGAGAAGAGGCTAAAGAGAAATGAGAAGGTGGTAATTGTGAGTAAGTACCAACAAGTTGATCTTTTGTATGAAAACACAATATTGCATGTTGGTTTACAATTATTTATTTTAACATGATAAAGAATTTCATAACTTAGAGACGTGATAAGACTGCTAAAGAAAACAACAGTAATGGTTCAACAAGTATGTATGTATAAACCAACTGCAAGCAAAATAACAAACCTAAAACATGTTCTTACACAACAATCATCTTCAATTTTGTCCAACCATCCATTCACATAATTTCGTATTCCACTTTGGAGAACTGGATCGTGATGCCATATTCGGTACAAACCGTTTGGTATCACTTTCAGAGTACCATTTATGGCAGAGAATGCCTCATGCATTATCTCAAATGGTAATTTCGCTCATGAATTCTTACCGCAGAATTGGAAGGAATAAACTTTAGAAAAAAAGGATTAAAACTATGTACTATTATGTGGAATGTGTGTGTCTGGGGTCCAAGTCAAATTCATCTGCAATTTTTATTTTATATTCAGTCCGTTTTGTTTATACTACGTAGGTGGCATACAAGCACACGGCCTACCTGATGGGAAGCGGTCACTGTGGCCTATGGATGTGTGCAATACTAAGGGTGCCCCACACGCGCTGCCTACCTAGGGCAGGGGGCAGGGCTAGGAAGAGATGGGGAGGCTAGGAAGATGAGAAGAGAAGGTGGGAGTTATTATGGCCGCGGTCTTCTGTAGGGCGGAGGTACTACCCTAGTCGGACAGCTCATTTCGGACGGGAGATACCGTCGTGTCCTACCTCCTTTAATGTCCGTCAGTTGATTTTACCCCGCTGGATGATAAGAAGCTGGGGTAAAGGCGCCATTCTAGACACCATTTGTCCCAAAACCCTACCTTGACGGCCTAGACAGATGCCTGCCAGTTGAAACCTGTTGATTTTTATTTGGTCTGGGTGTTTCTATGTATAATAAGTATGTATTTACAAAAAAAAAAAGTATATACCTAAGTATGTTTATCAGCATTCTAGAACCCATAACACAAGCTAGTGAAACTAAGCTTACTTTGGGTCTAGGGAGCGATGTGTAGAATGTCGTAGAGTATTTATTTATTTATTTATTTATTGAAGGATAAGGCTCTGATGCTAGTTTTCGTAACGGTTTTGGCAGGTTAGATAGTAATCTCTTCTATTCCTTACAAGTCATGTCTTAAGCTAGGGAAGCAGATGCAATCGGGTAAAACGCTTAGACGATGATGATGCTATAATATTGCGTAGAATGTTTTTACTAAGTCCTTACACGAGTGTAATAATTACTTCATTTCGTTAAATTCTCATATTCGACACTAAAGTCTCGTAGACACACATCGTTGTCATAAAATCCTAAAGTTCAAGTTATTTTATAGCTCTTTATATTATTGTTATTGACATTATATACTTTACTAGCAGCCCGTCCCGGCTTCGCGCGGGGTAGACAATTTAAAATGAAAAAAGTTGTTGTAGTGACATAACTACAATTTGGACATATGCTACCGCGGAGTTTTTTGTAGACATTATGATGTTCTTCAATATTGTTGTACATTATTTTGTTCTATCGCTAATAGTTTCGGCAGCGCATTCGACGAAAGACATTTTAAGACTCATTTTTCTACACCTTCGGTTACATTGTTCAAATTTTACCAAGGATCCCTAATTTTTTTCAAAATGAAATGTAGCCTATGTCAAATTGGAAGAATGTAGCATTCTATTGGTGAAAAATTTTTTTAAATCGGCCCAGTACTTTTTGAGCCTATTCATTACAAACATACAAAAATAGGTACAAATCTTTCCTCTTTATAATATTAGTATAGAAGTATAGATAATATATAGATTACTTACTATTGTATACTTACTGTTTGCAAATTGTTGTTTAACGACAGGTCCGTTATAACAGTTAAATCAGCAACAACTATAATAACGTAAACTTATAACTGTGATGTAATCAGTATCCGTTTTCATATCCCTTGGATTCATATCTAGTTTAGATACTACAGACATTAACCCACTCCCTGCATTTAAAATACCGTAATATTAAATTGATATTTTGGAGCTTCGAGACATATTTTAACTTTTGTGTATTAGCCTTATCAAGAGCTACGCGACCAAACTAATTTCGTATGGTTTTGTCGAAGCTCTGGCATATGCTTTCCTCGCTCGGGTTGGGAGATCATACGGCAATCGCTCCAAAAAAAATGTAATTATGTTGAGACAAAGATTACAAACTAAAACGAGAAGAAAAATCCCAGGATCCAACCAGGATAAACGCAAATGATTGTGTAGTAGCTACAGTAAAAGAGTGTAATGAACCGAAAGAATTGAGATTTACTTGACGACTAGACAATCGTGGGAAAGCTGTGATGATACACATCATAACGTAATCTACATTGCCATCAGTAGTCTGTGAAACTTGTAATAAACAACAAAATTTTTCTTAGAAACTAACCTGTTATCTCTTTCAACAGTATCTAATACTATCTCTGTTTTATCATGTGTAATACTGATGTCTTCATTGTGCTTCTAAGAATTATATTCATCATTATTTTTTATGGAATGCACGTTTATAACAACAACTGTTATTGTTAAACTACCAAGTTATAGCTATTGTTTTTGGCTAATGGGGAAAATAAATACTTTATGTAATTGCTTGTACTTAATTTGTTTCTTAACTATCTTGCTATTTCATTTTCGTGAGCAGTGACTAAGTTCATCTGAGCTTATCACAGCGATCTATGTAAGACGACTTCATTCCCACGAAAGATTGAATCTGCTAAGTAACATTCAATATAATTAGTTTGCTCAATTAAATCTGGATTCTTGAGATTCAATGGGCCGCTGTCTTAGCGATTAGATACGATGTAAGTTTCTGTATTTATACCCTTTAATTAATAAGACATGAAGGTTTATTATGAAGTGTACTGTTGTCCGCGGATTTGCCGGCGATTGCAGGGATAAAAAATAGCCTGTGTTATTTCAGACAGTAATCTATCCCTGCATCAATTTCAGCCAGATCCGTTTAGACATTAAAGTGTGATTGAGTAATAAACAACCAAACATAAAAACATCCTCTCAAACATTCACATTTATAATATTCATTGGATGATTTATTTAAGTACTTACTACGCTTTTTCTTAAGGTTTCTCAATTTAAATTTATCTTAACTATTTTATCTTTTTTTTTCTCTTTTGTAATTAGATATCGTCGGCATGACTAACTGGCCAGTATCAAATAATAACACCTAGGCTATTAAGAGGTTTTATTACTTCCAGTAGCGATATTAACATAATCATTCAAAGGTATGCCTACGAGAATCCATAAAAGCTATCCATTCCAATTTATTATGACGTATTTTATATTAACTGGCAATTCAAATTACCAATTAGTATGTACACTGTCAAAAAAATATATTAATATGAACAAGTAGGTATATGTATTTAAATAAACATTTAAGGAACGATCGTGAAACAGGTACTCGTATATATTACTTTATTAATATCTATATAATCTATATAATATAAAAGAAAGTTGTGTTACTTACGCTATTTATAACTAAGAACGGCTGAACCGATTTGGCTAAAAATTGGTAGGGTAGCTTAGAACCAGGAGACGGACATAGAAAACTTTTATCCTTTTTTTTAGTGGAGAGTGGCGTGTAAAGTGGAGTAGAGAGAGTTTTATTGGTGGCGATACCGATTACCACGCGGGCGAAGCTGCAGGCGAAAGCTATTACCTCATAATAAAGATAAATGGAATTAAAATAGATATGACAAGGAAGAGAGTGACTAAGGAGTTGATTTTACAGAAATGTATGGAGCAGAATGACTTTCCGCTGATCCCAAATAATAAGAAGACGGACAAACAGATGATGATGATTAGTTAGATTAAATTTAAGAGACACAAAAAGACATGCCTGTTTAGTAAATGTTTGATGAAATCGAACCTTGATCGATCCACCTTATAAAATATTTGCATCAATCTTAAGCCATATCCAAAAACGTAGTTTGAGTCATTGAATATCAATTTGTTTACACATATTTAAGGAGAGTCGTATAGATTTGGAGATATAAGGTCGTTTAGCTCTTAAAAATGTGATTCTGGAGTCAACACTTATGTTAATTTGACGTTTTATTGTTGTTTATATCGAAAATGTTCATAAAAACTGTATTTAGGTCTTTGGCGTTTACAGTTATTTTATAAAAGAGTTTATTATATGTTAAATATTACAATATTACCTTATTTATGTCACTTGTATTCTCAATATGACTATCAGTTTCAGACTCAACATACTAACAGTTGGAAGTTTACGTGAATGTTACATGTTGAAATAAAATTATTTTTAAAGAATTCTATCGCGATTTATTTAGCGTTTTTATACTGATCACGAAGTTTCAATTGCTTTCAGTAGCAATGGGAGACTGAACACGGCGACGGCATCGGCAGTTCAAGCATAGTTCGACGTGTTTAAAGTTTATAGTTTTATAGCGAAACACGGGCCCCAAAAAGTGAACTATGAACGTAATTGGGAAATTGCAATGTTTTGAAAATATTTAAATTAAATATATCAATTTTTTTTATTGGCTATAGGCTCGCGTTTGACCACAATCTCACCTGAGTTGGTAAGTGATGATATTATGGTCGACGGCTCTAGACTTGAAGACTCCCAGGTTGTTGCTTTCCGGAAATACAGACTCAGGCAGTATTAAAAAGAATATTTATAGATTGGAGACCTCTCTCTTAGCTCATCACTATTTACTTTAGCATCGTCTACATAGAAGTAGGCAGTACCTATTTAATTGGTCTTTAGAAAGCCTGCGTCGAGTAAAACGAGTCAAATTGCCGTGACCATCAAAGTTTTCACTTTAATTGTTTATAATGACAGTTTTTGTTGAGAGAAATTGTTATTTTATATGTTTTGTTGAGAATGATAGTAATGTTAGCAGACAGTTAGACAGTTAAATGTTATCGGTTTAGAAACTGATAAGAGAACAGTTGGCTGTTAAAATAGACCGTTGTTGTCTTGTTTACACTATTCATTCATACTTCTTGATACTAATGTAAAGTACCTACTACTAATGATGTTTGTATAGATGGATGTTTGTTACACAATCGCACTAGAACTGCTGAATTTTAAAAAACCTATGCCAGCGCCTTTTTTTCATGCGGAAATCCTCACAGATATCACCCCCGTGGCTGGCGGGGCGGTTGTCGGAATCGAACCGATTAAAACCGCGTACTGCCTGCACAAACCAGCAGATGCAGTTGACTTAGGTTCCGATGGTGTTGATAGGGTCCTGGACGCTCTCTTCTTTTTCCGAGACCGACGGCATAACGTGCTTTCCGAGGCATGATCGTATTCTACTTTTTAAAAGGATTAAAATACTCGATACAGTTCGAACTGGAAGATACATGATAAATTCATGTTGTATTATAGATATTAATGATATTAGCAATAATGAATGAAGCAACAAACTTGATTTTATCAATCACTGTGACTAATGTTTGAACATAGTACGTGACTACAATATTATTGTGACACGCCCAGAAATATAGGTTCTACCATACCAATCATAATCATGTCGTTTATTCTATTTTAAGTAAGTATTTAGAGAATTACACGACTGAGGGCCGCCACTGTAGCACTACCGGTGTAATGTGGTGGTGACCCCAGTCCTGAGACTTTGCCTTTAGCTTACCATCAGTCGAGGTAAAGTCGTTTTGACGTGTCCTTTATAAAAAAAAAAATACTTAAACTTTTTTTATATATCGGTCACGTCAATATGACCTCACCTCGCCCGATGGCAAGTTAAAGGTAAAGTCTCAAGAAGAGGGTCCCCACTACATACGAGTACACCGACAGTGCCTAATGGCGGCCCTCAACTGTACGGCCTCATCAAATGCTTTTTCAAGCCCCGCTTAAAGGACCCGGGACTGTTATAGGAGGAAGGAAACACGTGAGCTGGTAAAGAATTTCAGGTTTTTATGGTGCGGCAAAGAAATGAGGCACCGAACCGCTTAGTTCTTGATGGAATTCTTTGCACGGTATGAACGTGATATCTCAACCTTGCACGTGTTGTAAATTCTGGTTCAAAACAAAATTTCAATCAATCAATCAATTAGCCTGTCGACGTCCACTGCTGGACATAGGCCTCTCCCAATGTACGCCATACCACCCGATTCTCCGCCTTTCGCATCCAGTCCATCCCAGCTACCTTTTTCAGGTCATCGGTCCATCTGGCTGAGGGGCGTCCCACCTTCCGTTTGCCGGTAACAATTTAAATGGTTATAATTGTATGTGTTGACATAGTAAAACCAGCTGTTACAACTATAATTTTAGACCGAGGCTTGCCACCCTAGATAAGTGACAACTAGTTCGAATCGTCTCAGCAAGAACCATCTACTAAGTAACTTACAAATTGCTGATATTTTACATGGAACTCAAGCACAGGTAGGACATGCATTTATCAGGTTTTACCCCTGTAAAAGTGATAGCTTGATAGTTGATACCTTATCAGATAGTTTTACCAATATTTACAGTCACCAGAATCTTCGCTTTCATTCACAATAATTACCTGTAACAAAAGATAAACAGTCAATTAAAACGTTGAATGAAAATATAAACATAACGCCGAAGTTGAAAGCTACAAATTCACGGAAGAAATCGATCTATCCATCGAATACAGACACTTCTGCAAAATTTCTATTTTACAGGACAGCGATTTGAAGTTTTCTTTACACAAAACTTGGTTTTTATTTATCTTAAATGATTATTTTACATGAATATTCAAAGCATTATTAAGCATGGATAATGATAGCAACCAAGCAACCCATTAATGTCCCACTGCTGGGCACGGGTCTCCTCTCCCCTAACGAAAGAGCTGAGAGGGTTTAGACCTTAATCCACACACGCTGGCCTATTGCGGGTTGGTGAATCGGACATGTCCTTAGAATTTTTTCCAGGACATGTGGGTTTCCTCATGATGTCTTTCCTTCGCCGTCAGCAGATAGTAAATCATGTGATTAGCACATATAAATTCCACAAAGTTAAATTCACATTAGTACCGTTCGGCCGGATTAGAACTCGATACCTCAGAGAAGAGGCCGCGTCCTTATCCGTTCAGCTACCATCGCCTATCGTTTAAGTAGGTACGAATAATATTAGCAACAAAAATACAAAAAAGTTATTACATTTCATAATCACATGTAACTTTGTTCTACGAATCCTCAATAAATAACTATACTAATAAGAAATGTATATACAAGTTCTAAATACATTCCACAGATAAGCACAGGAAATAAAACTTCAAAGATAGATAAGGAAGCTAGTACGTAATGGTTATATTTGTACAAGTTACGAAACCAACTTGTTACTGCTGTGCTCCGATAGATTGAGATTAAATAAATATACCTTTCGGTGATACAGTAGTGAGTAGGCAATACTACGAATGTGTGTTATGTGTACACTTAGTAATTCTGCATAACAGTTTAAGTTTAAATTGTGGAGATAATAGCACAGAGTGTTATGCAGAACATATTTGTGCTCCTAACCTAACATTTGCTACCGCGTATATATCTCACCTGATGGTTAGTGATGATGTCGTTGATGATAAAAGCCCAGAAGCGATCTATCCACTCTGACTTGAAGACTTATCAAGGTCATAGCTTTCCGCTTTGGTATGACGTCATATTAGTCATTGTCGAAATTCACCATCATCTAGTAATGAATTTTAGGACATGTAACGAGTTCACGAATTATGTTCTTGAATTTCATGATACTAACAGAAATCTAATCCACGTCAACATTGTGATTCAGACCTACAGTTACAATTACTTGCAATTTATTTAATGGCCACATGATTAGCTTCAAAAGCTCCTTTTACATGTAGGAACGATACTGCAGTTTATTATTTTTTACCCGACTGCCGAAGAAAGGAGGGTAATGTTTTTCGAGACTATGTATGTATGTATGTATGTATGTATGTATGTATGTATGTATGTATGTATGTATGTATGTATGTATGTATGTATGTATGTATGTATGTATGTATGTATGTATGTATGTATGTATGTATGTATATATGTATGTATGTCCATTTCTTTGGCACGGCCTACAGCCTAAACAGCGTGACGGATTTTGACATGCGAGGTATCATTTGACTGCCTAAAAACTAAAAAGAAAAAAACAAGCACTTAGATTATTCCGGTGGTCTAGAAACATAACAACTGAACAGTCGGGATCCATTATTTGACAGCCAATCTAATTTCAATGGATCCCGACTGTTCAGTTGTTATGTTTCTAGACCACCGGAACTAATCTAAGTGCTTGTTTTTTTCTTTTTAGTTTTTAGGCAGTCGGGTTTTTTGATTTTTAAATTATTATTTTTTACTTCGAGTTGGTACTTGTACACTTAGGGTGCGTTTACGATGTCTAAAAGCATAATAAAGTATATTATTGGGCAAGTTCAAGTATTAGTAAACTTTTTATTACTAAAATGAGTTGTTACGATTGAAATTGGGTTCTTTTATCACTTAAGTGGCAGACAAGCACATTGCCCACCTGATGGGAAGCGATCACCATGGCCTATTATGAATGTGTGTAACTCGCGCTGCCTGTAAAAACCTTCTAATACCCTTGAAGATCTTACAGTGCGCAGCCGTGAGTTGGTTGGCGTTGGTTAAGTAGAACTAGTAATATGACCAAAAAGAGACAACCGCGCGAACAGGGCCGCGGGAATTAGCTAGTATACATCTTTGCACGACAGCAACTAAAACAAAGACCTCATATTTAAACAACTGTAAGTAACAAAACAGTGAAAGCTAAGCCAAATTGAAGGGTCCGAAGGTTTAATATTTTATACTTATTGCTAGATTTCTCCGCTAAAGGTCTTAGAACATAATTTATATTACAATGTTGTTAGAGAACCAACAGATTGGTTGGGATTAGTTGTGACGGTTTTAGTAACGTATTTTTTTGGAATACGTGCTTATTTAGTACAGAAATCTTAAGGTTTAATGACAGTAGAGGAAGTGCGGGAAGTATGTAAAAGGACAAAAGGAGATGGCGAGCTGTTGTCTCTGTCTACTCCCGAGGGAAAAAGGCGTGAGTGTATGTTGTATGTATGTAAATCTTTTATTTAAATATAATAATACACAACATCCTTATTAAAATTATAACCATCGACTGGATCATCGCTTATCAACCGGTGGGATAGTGGTCAAACGCGAGGCTATTTGTTAATAAAAACAAAATTACAAAAGTGTGGTTGTTATTTGTTATATTTTCACTCAAGTGTACGGAGTAACACTTGGAACAGTATATTTTTAGACTGGTTCAATTGAAATAATCGCTTGATAACAACTTCGTTAGGTATTTCGCAGAGGTTTGCGACTATATTTGTGTACGAGGTACGACCATGAGGTTCAGGGTTCGATATTGAATTTTTTTTCGGAAAATATGCCCTATGAACGACAATAGGATCGCTTTCTATTTGCGTGGGGTCCATACATACACTCAGTAAAAGCAGGTGCCACTTAATAAACAGCTACCTATTAGTGATATTGAAATATGCGTAAAAAAACTCAACTCGAAGATCTTACATTATAAAAAACTTGTATATTAAACTAATAATGAGCTAAAATTATTATAAAATCAAATCTAATTATCATATTTCTCACAGTAAACCAAAATTTATACGCTTATAAGCAACTGGTTGAACAAAATTAATTAAACGAAATCGCAACGACTTCTCGATAGTGTGAAAGCAACTTAATCTATTACTTGTTAACGGTTCATGCATTCAGAAGATACAGTCAGCAGCCAATTTATTACGCAGCGATATCAAGTCCATCTGGATGTATCGATAGGAGCGGAAGACACGACTTTGTAGCGATCGGCCATTTGAACGTAACGGACGAGAATTGTTTTGCTGTCTGTACATGTTGGGCCAATGTACGCCAATATGCGCCAAGATGATTTCACCAACAATAGGCATAAATTAAAGCTGAACTTCGTTTGTTTATGCAGCAAAATGTGACAGCCCAGTTTTTAATGAAATTCAGCTAAGTATTAAACTGATATCAGAATATTGAAATAGGTATCATCATTTTTAGTCCCATTGTATTGAAATATTATGTATTCTGGAGCCCAAAAATTGCTCTCCTATTCTTTCTCTTGATTTGGATGGACTTTTATGGGAGAGACGGTTGTCTGACCTCTCAACCCAGAGATGAGGCCTACAGCAGCAGGTGTCACTGCCGACCCTGAAGATCTTGATGAGGTCATACACATTTTATTAAACTAAACCAATGTGGGCCACAGTATAACAAACCTATTACAAGAAAATTGAACTACCGTCATTTGCATAAACTTAAAGTTGTAATCTAGACATTCTGTGAACTATATTGGTGCATATTGGGCCAATGTCTTAAGCCATGTAATAATAGGCATTCTGTGAACAATGTTGGCGCATGTTGGGCCAATGTTTGTGGCCAGCTTTAGGTTCGGTCGCCGGCACAGATTTGAATGGAAGGTAATTGTTCTTTACGATAAAGATAAAGGGAAAGAAAATTGTTATTTGAGAATATTGCGGCCTGTGTGGCGAGGAGCTCTCGACAGTTATGTTAGGAATTGTTGGTACTATATTATATTTAGCAACTTCATTCTTCGCGATTTATGTTCAACATATTGTAGTCACGCCCCCACGCGGCAGCCTTGCATCGCTCCGAATGAAGTTGCTCACATAATTATTGTGATCGAACTTCACTTGGTAAGTTCGTTTGATCATCAATTTTATTATTATGACCGCTCATATATACCTACCTACATAAAAAAACCGCGGTAGCCTAGTGGTTTGGGTAATGGACTGCTGAGACGCGGTCTTGGGTTCGATCCCAAGTTCACCATGGTACACACCAATGACTTTTCGATGCCTTTCGAAGTTATGTGTGTATTTATTGCAGGTTTATTAGTGTTTCGGAGAGCACGTTAAGCCGTCGGTCCCGGCTGCCATACAAACATCTATGGCAGTCGTTACGGGTAGTTGGAGCCCACAAAAGTCCAACCAGTCTAACTTAGAACTTCGATATCGCCATTGGTCATAATGACCATTGGTTGTGGAGGTCAGATGGCACTCTAAGCTGTAAAATGTATCGGAGGTTATCGAATATCTAGGACGAATCCAGGTTACTCAGTTGGTCAGAGTATTTCAAGCAGGTTCAAGTCCCGTCCTGGAATCATGAAGTCCTGAAATCTTTAAGAAAAGTTAGCATGACGGTGACCGCTTCCTATCAGGTGGGCCGTATGCTTGTCTGCCACCTAAGTATAAGTAGTGATATAAAAAAAGCATACTAATGCTTCAAAATTATTCATAAAAATTCTATTTTTTTTTTATATTCAGTCCGTCAATTGACTTAACCCCGCTGGATGGCAAGAAGCAAGGGCAAAGTCCTATATCCTAAATCATACACTGACCATTTTGGGTGCTAATAGATCACTTGGAATTGATGACAGATGTTTAACGACTCAATAACAGTGCACAACTATTGTCAATCAATAATGTTTTACTGAATAGGTCGTCTGCGGTCATCAATGAACGATACATGGATGTAGGGCGCGACTGTACTATGTATGTAAGAAGTCAATTATTGTGTTGAATATGAACAAGAACTTATTTTACATACATACAAATCACGCCTTTTTCCTATTGGGATAGGCAGAGACAACATCTTTCCACTTGTTACGATCCTACTCCTTTCGCTTCTTCAACTTTCATCACTGTTTTCATACACGCACGCCGGTTACGGGTACTCTCAACCTTTCTTCAAAACGTCCTGGATCTGATTAGAATATGTACGCCTAGGTCGGCCTTTACCGGGTTGCCCGTTCACCCTCGCCTCATATATCTGTTTCGTCAATCTTCTTTCATCCATCCTTTCTACACGTCCGAACCATCTTAGCATCCCTTTCTCTGTCAGTGTAGTGTAGTCACTACATTTGAACCATACCGCAACGTTCCCTTATCACACTGTTCCTCACTCGGTCCATCAACTTTACTCCAGCTATGCTTCTCACTTTATTATAAAGGAGTTGTTACTGAATTTGGGTGACAAAGTAACACTGCTGATAAAGATTATTGCTTCAATAGCTAGATTCGGAAGGCAACTGAAGGTGAAGCTTGTGAAAGTTGAAGAAGCGAAAGGAGTACCTATCCCAAGATCCTAGCAAGTGGAAAGATGTTGTCTCTGCTTACCCCAATGGGAAATAGACATGGTTCGTATTTATGCAAGTAAAAACGATTCAACGGAATTTGGTATAATTATACTATTTTGGAGAAACACATAAGCAATCTTTTATCCATGAAATAGGTTCCTATAATTTACAGAAATAGCATTTATTTCAACGTGTGCGTCGCCGTGTGCGCAACACCCGAAGTCGACATAAAAGGCATTTAATTAAAGTCAATTAAGACCCAACCTACTAATTTCAAATTACCTGACACGAGAAGTAACAGCACTCATCGATACTAAGTAATAAATTGCGTATACGCATCAATAAACAAAACTAAGATTGTTGTTTTGATGAAATTTATTAACAATTAGGTACATTAATAACTTAAGCCGTTGAAATGAAATATAAGTGGTTGGCACGAACGCTGGTACCTATAAAACCTTACAATAAATACCTACTTGGGAGTGAGGACTGTATTGTAATAGGTAATTTTATGATACAAATACAGGACACGTAGCGTCTAGCTATCTTGCTATTGAATATGGGACAGTGAGTCAATACTAGGTTTATAACCACACTAGCTGACCCACCCCGGCTTTGCCCGTGGCGTATTTCGAACCCCGATGCACCCTTTTTAACTCACATAATATGCTCATAATTTATCAGTTTTCCTAAAATGTATGGGAATCTACCGAAATTGTTCACATTTATGATTATTGCTCCGCTCCCTTGGGCAGTAGCGTGATTATATTCAGCCTATGACATTCACGGATAATGCCTGCGGCCGAAACCGAAGTGCCCCTTTAGAGGGTTCTTACGAGGCTCTCCACGTGTCCCTCTGACTAGTAGAGGGTACAGTGGAGAGCAGACAGGGGCGGGCTGGTTCTCCGAGGGCAGTTGAGGGGTGACAGGATCACAATCGGTTGAGAAGAATCGAAGGTATAGTCAAAAAATGCGAGCGGAGCCGCGAGTGTAGTTATATGGCGTATTTGATAAAATTTATAACATCGAAAAAACAACGTAAGAATTCCAAAATAGAAACTAAAATGTCAATTTTTTATATGTAAACTATAGATATTTCAATCTGTCAATAAAAATCCTTCTTCTCAATAGGAGGATACAAAGAGATTCAAGTATAACATTACAAGTACTAACGATCACCATTAAAAGTGTGCCATCAGCGTGCTTAATTGTCTCATAACGTACAAAAGAAAAAAACACAATAATGACCCGTTATGAAGATGAATAACGATACCAGCTTCTCACCTTTACCAAAATACAGTCATAAAGACATCAGAGGAAACATTAATCACGAACATAATATACACAACGCAATCAATCAATCAACCAATCAATATGGAACAAGAGAATACAATAAATTCAACACACCTCATTTGGCATTTAAATATCTACAGCCCACTAACTCCGTAATTTGGTCGCATGCCCACATTAGATATCTAATTATCTGACAGTCAAACAAAAGGAAGATTAACAACCTCAAGAATTGATTTTGTGTAGGTGTAAATACGAGAAAGCAGGTATTTATCTAACTAGAGCGATAAACAATTATGAAAGTTGAAGAAGCAAAAGGCGTATGCCAGGAGAGAGCAAGTAGTGTATAGATATTTGGAAATTTATTTTGGAAAGATACATGATTTTACTGAGTTACGGACTACTTTTCTGTACTATTTAAGGAGACAATACATGAAACAGATAAAGGAAAAGATACAAGTCGGGTCTTGTCGGGAAGTCAAGGAAAGAAAAAAATGGCGATTACTCCACCGACAAGGAGTGCTCTGAAGTTTAGAGAAAGAGTACTAGTATAAAATTGTAAAGTAGCCTTGTTTATACATTGGCGATATTAAAAAAAATGCTTGAGTTATGTTAGGTATAAAAATTCTGAACACAAGAATATTTTTTGGAATTCTTTCTGTTTATTCGTGATGGGCGCAAAAACTACTGAACGGATTTGATGAAGTTTTTTTTAAAAGGTCTTGATCAGACTTAAAATATCTTACTCATGTTTGATAACAATCGGTTGAGTAGAACCGAAGATATTACACTGTTGGGTATTCTGTGGATATAGTCAAAAAACGCTCAATAAGTTTTAAACGAAGCTTTGCCGTTAACTGGGCGGCTCACCTTTAAAGGATAAAGTAAATAAAAAATAACAACATCAATAAAGTTTGAAGTAAACTGATGTGTCACTGTATTGAGACAACGGATCCGTCCAGTGTCGCAATTTAAGATGCACTTAAAAACTTCAGTCAAATTGCCATCAGGCTGGCCAATTGCCAAGCGTGTTGGGGTCAACTTTAAGTGACAGCTTTAATGATGGATTGGATAAAACAAGAGAGATGTAGTTATTGACACGCATCTTCTCCATATAAGGTGAAGTAACTTCACAGGGTATTATTTAATAGTTTAAGGTTTCCTTGACCTATGTGACAATTCTCGCTACTTAATTTATTTTGACCAGGATTTCGTGTCGAAATTTTCTTTCATAGTAAGGTATCTTTTGTCTCCAATAAAGATGTTAGTTGTATCCATCAACAGTGCGTACTGAGAGTTATGAGAGGAATTTCATTCTGTAGAAGGTTAGGATGTGGAATGATCTCCATGATGTGATTTTCACTAGCGTCTACAATATAGGGTTCTTCAAGAAGGGCTTTAGAAGGTTTTTAAAGGGTCAACAGTTCAAATGTGATGCACGTGGTTTTGCACACGTCCATAGACCACTGTGACCACTTCCTATCAGGGCTGTGTGCTTGTCTGTCACCTAAATGGTTCAAAAACTTATCTTATTGGGATGGTATTCTTATAAAATATTAAGTAGCTTTTGATCGCGACATTGTATAATTCGATTTTTAATAAAATTTGAATTCGAAATATTTACCTAGGTACTTCTGCAGGTCTAGAGTGGTTTTGATGCCAAATTTAATTACCAACGCATTAGAGATTTAGTAGTAAACTACACATGAGAGAATTACTTTCCAATTTCTAATTCAAATGTGAAAATAAAGACTTGCTCGCACGTCATCTAGAGATTATCAAAACAAAAGGTCATGAAAGTCAACCTCAATACTGGCGAAATTGTGTTGTATTTGTTCTGTCTACGTCTAGCCTCAAGGTCTCTTTCATACCTTGTATGAATACCTTAGTGGGCAGGTGGGGCGCTTACGTCATTCTTACACAAGGGCTATTGAACTGATATTAATAGTCTGCGCGAAGAAAAAAATAAATCTTTTCATATTGTATCATTTATTGGAGCACGTATAGGCCTGCGGCATAAGATATGATTTAGTGCATATATATACCTTTTTAAATTACGGGAAATTTACTTTCGTTTTATTATGATTGTATTTAAGTATGAACTAAAATGTTATCTGCACCATGGTGGGAAGCCCTGCAGGTGTATCAAACAGTTTTTTATTTATGCAATGTGGACCTACATTTTAAAATATTATTTATAATATAGTCAGGTGTGGTCTGAAGTAGAAGCATGTCATCAGCCGTTAATCTTTCGGACTTAAAATAGATTGTTTTATACTACTTAGATGGCAGACAAGCACACGGCCCACCTGACGGGAAGTGGTCATCGTGGCCTATGGACATGTGCAACATCAGAGGCGTCACACTCACGTTGCCGACCCTGGAGGGGGGAGGATTGGGAACAGAACACAATGGTTATTATGTCCGCGGTCTCCTGTTAGAGCGTACTTCTACCTCAGTAGGACTGCTCAGTTCGAACGGGAGATACCGTCGTGTCCTACCTCCGTCAAGGACTGGTAGAGAATGCCCATGGCATTAAATCCGCCTATGTACTATGTGCATAAAGATTAAATAGGTAATTTAAAAAAAAATCCAAGAAATAAACGCAGGCTTTTTGCTTGGCGTTCGATACGTAAATGATTTAGCATATTCTCGTAGACCTCAGTCATGCTAAAATTGATGCTTATAAAGTTTTGATTACAGAAAGATTAACGGTGAAACCAACGGTATTGGATTTAAAATTGACATACATTTTGAATTGGGTTGATTTGCCGTTTTGATATTAAAGCCGTCGGTAATCGAAATGGCAGTATGTCAATAAAGGTGCTTTGAAGAAAGTGGTGTTTGTAATCTTTCATGTTGCAAAAATTAATCACAAACACTAAACATTACCTTTAGTGTATACACTAAAGATTACATTAGTGTTTGTGATTAATTTTTGCAATATAAAAATTAATAGTGTAGTTTTCCACAAATTGTTTTTAACAAAATGAACATCCAGTTCCGGTAGGTTTTATCACACCTAAAGAAAAACTGCCACCTGGACACCACCTCCAGTGGCCAACTTGGAAGTCATTGAATCGCCTGCGGTCCCAGGTTGGCCGCTGTAAGGAAAACATGGCAAAGTGGGGCTACACTGACCAGTCGCGAGTGTCCTGCGACTGCGGTGCCCCATGCCAGTCCATGCCGCACTTGCTCTCTTGCCCTCTGTGCCCTTCCACCTGCACTATCGGGGACTTATGTGAAGCAACGGACAACGCTGTGGCCGTAGCCAATTATTGGGCTGGAAAAATCTAACTGCAGGGAAGGACTGATAGCCATTGACTCGAAGAAGAAGAAGAACAAAATGACGCTTAATTAGTTTTAAACGACAGCCCAAAAAAGAAGTGTAATGTTTTCAGGTTGTATGTCATGTGCATACCTATAAGAAGGCAAAGTGTAGAAGTAAAAGAAGATTGGATTATTAATGACGCTGGACCATTATAATACCACTGCCCAAAAAAAGAAGTATAATGTTTTCAAGGTTCTTGTCATAATAATATGTGTACATGTCAGAAGGTAAAGGGTAGGGGGATAAAAGGAGATTACATTTTCCATACAAATCGATTTATAAAAAAAACTAAGCAAATAAGACTCAATTAGTACAATCACACTATTGCATAAACTCGTCCAAATTTGCACATGAATAAAAATATTCGGAATATTTTCGCAATAACGTCATTTTATAACCTTCTTTTTTGTCATCCGAGATTTCAACCGTCCTACCTTCATCTTAAGGTTCAAAATTAAACAGATTAATTTATTATTACATGGTTCAGTACGAAAACTTTAATGTCCATTCATTTACAAAATATATTTATGACCAACGAGAGGTGATAAGCAGAGGCCATGAAAACTTAATAAAATTAAAAACAAAAATAATTTACAGGTTATTGACCTTGCATTCTGCTGATACGAACATGAGATTAGTCAGTCCAATCAACACCTATCTATATTTCAAATCTATCTATACTGATATAAAGTAACAAATTGCCTGTTTACCTATTCGCTTTTTTGATCGTCAACGCTTAAACTGCTGAACTGATTTTGATCAACATTTTCGTGTTTAAAATTTAATAGTATTACTCGCTACTATTGCGTGACTTCGACACGAACTATACATCTCCGAATGAATCAGCTGGGTCCAGAACGCCCTGGACCATCTACGGGTTCCAGATGGCTCCCTAAGGTGTGGGAACTGGCCTGCTTCTGCTGGGGTGACAGCCTGCTGTTGGGATCACACCCAGGCCTGTGCTCATGGAGGACGGAGTAGGTTAAGATGCCAAGATGCATAATACAATAAATTAATAATTTTATAGGGTACCAATATTTTGGTACCCAATAAATTTATAAAATTATATTAAGTACCTACTGGTAGTTATAAATTATAACAGTAAGTAGTTATTAACACTTCACAGTTGCAACACTTTTTTATCATGATTGCCTAATTACTTTTTTTTATTGGCAATCAAATTAAACCACAATGTCGTTACCGCTGAAAAAGTAATTGCCATATAGTAACGCCCTTAACAAATTGACTCTCGGTTTTATTTAAATTAAGAACGGCATTGCGTAACGCTTGATTGGACTAAAGGGCCAGTATCCAGTGACAGAAGCTGTGTTGCTATACTTAAGCCAAAAATTTATACTATGCATGCTTGCCCGCGTATTGACATCAATATTATTACGAGTATAAAGTTGTAAAGTTACATTGGACATAATATTTGAAAAAAAAGCATATGTTATATGAACGATTTTGAAGACAATTTTTTTTTGGAATGCTTGTCTGTTTGTTTGTTTATTCGCAATGGACGCAAAAACTACTTAACGGATTTAGATGCGTTTTTTTTTGTTTGGAAGGTTTTGGGCAGACTTAAAATCTTCAGGCTAGTTTATAAATAAATACATTTTTTTTATTTCTTGCTGGTATTTGTGTGTATTATGATTGATGGATTAGATTCGTTTATTGTTATAAAAAAATCAAGTAGTTAAAATCAATTTTAAATCGTAAATCGAAATAACAAATCAAAGATTATACACACAAACAATAAATTAAAAGATAAATAAATAAGTACGTAAGCGGCAATTGAAGCTTAAAACACACTGAAAAATACAGCAATAAAAATTAAACGACAATATTCAATGATGAAATCAACGGTAGCCATAAAAAACAACTAATGAATCTGTCAAATAGGTACTTAACGTTTAATTAAAATGTAATTACAACGTAAAAGCCTTCCTAAATAAATCATTATCTACAGCATTATTAAAAATATCTTTACATTATTATTAATAGAACAGTCAAGGGACTGATCGTTCGTTATAAACTGTTGGTTTAAACGCAAACCGTTCCTGATTATCAATAATTAACTGTCTTGGTTATAAATTTATTTACAACAGGATTTGTTAAGGTACTCCTTCACTGGGAGCATTTGCCTAGTGTAAAGCTGGATCCAAGCGGATGTAATGTGTAATGTAAGGTTATGTGTAATTTTGCTTCAACAATAATGCTAATGTTACCAATATGTAATGTTGTCGAATTTGTAATATCAATGTTAAATTATAAGCGAAAGCTCGTTACTCAGGGCGTCAGTATTGTAATGTTTAAAATCGAATCTGAAAGTTGCAGTGAAGATTGCTCCCGGTGAAGGAGCACCTTAACACACAAATTACGTATTTAAATTCAACTTTATCTTACAACTATTAGGGCTTATTTCAGATTGTGTTCACCAGGCTTCATCTGTTAGTTATAATGCTTTCTAATAATCTCCTATGGTAATGAAAGGTACACGTATCCGATGGTTTAATTTGGGTCAGCAGACACGGCGGTGTTGATCCATGGTTGTTCGGAAGGTTTAAATGCATCGTGTTGAAACATTCGAAACAAACATGCATTCTATGTGGTTTTGTAAACTAATGTCTTTTTATGATGGAATGTGAGATGAGATTGAGATAAAAAATGTATATTGAGGTTTTAAAAAAGTTATATCATGATCAAGATGAATTGTCCTTTAATCTCATTACAATAGAAACTAATATGGCTTAGTGGTTAAAGAATACTGTAAAGTAGCTATGTATGCACATTGGAGATATTTAAAAAAATAGGGTTATGTTATTATGAACGATTTTTCTTCTTCTTCTTCAACCTAGCGTTATTCCCAGTCGTATCCAAAGCTTTCACCTAGGAATCTGGGGTCCGCTTTAACAGTCTTAACTGGGGATTTGGCTGGACTTCGATATTTTTCGTGAAGCGACTGATTCTCAACAATTTTTTTCAATTCTACGCAAAAACTGCTGAACGGATTTTTGATGCAATTTTTTTTTTGTTCTCTTACATAAATATGTGTGATCACAATCGGTTGAGTAGAACCGGAGATATAGCTAAAACTGCGAAAAACGACTTGCGCGCGGGCGAAGCCACGGACATAGGCTAGTAGGTATTGCTATATAATATCGTTGTGCAGTAATATTGCTCTTATGGAGGTATAGTGCATAGGGCTAGGGTATTAAAACTATAAAAACACATCAAAGATCGTCTTCAACTATTAAACAGGTATAAAATTTTATTCTGGTATACGGCAAAGCTCTTAGCTTTAATTATAGTTTTAAGCTGCTCAAAGGTCTTTATACTCCAATAATATTATGACAAGATAGATAGACAGAATAATCTTTATCACTACGAATGATTTACAAATTATCTAAAGACGAAATAATGAATTAAAAAAGTAAAAAATATTTTATCATCGTTTTTTTGCTTACATCAAAATCCGTTCAATAGTACCTAGGTATTTGTGTCCATTGAGAATAAACAGACAATTAAAAAAAAAAATGTGCGCGACTGTGACGCCCCTGGTGTTGCACGCGTCCATAGGCCACGGTAACCGCTTTCCATCAGTGTGGGCCGTGTGCTTGTCTGCCACCTAAGTGGTATAAAAAAAATCTCTTTATTCATGAAGCCGTCAAATTGAGGGCCACCATTATGTCACTGTCGGTGTAAGTATATAATGGGGATCCCCTTCCTGAGACTTACCATCAGACGAGGTGAAGTCATATTGACGTGACCGATATTATTAAACCTACCTATTGTTTAAAAAAAAACAGCAAAGTTACAATCTTGTAGTCTGAGGTTACAATTTCATAAAAGTACACATGATTCAAATGGAAATATAAAAATAAAATTCTAAGGACATGTCCGATCCACCAACCCGCATTAGGCCAGCGTGTGTGCAATCAGGTCTAAACCTCTAATCTAAACCCTCTCAGCTCTCTCCTAGAGGAGAGGAGACCTGTGCCCAGCAGTGAGGTATAAATGGGTTGCTAAATCATGCATGATTCATTTAATAACCTTAGATTATGTATCATGGAACGCGAGAGTATAAAAGTCATTCGATAAAAGGTGATAATGATATTTTCACAAAACCAATGGTCTCTTTTCAATTAGCGGGTGTTTGAAACACATAACTAAGGCAGATGGCGCGTTTGATACGTTTTTTATTCCGCCTTTTTATGGTATCGGCAGGTAATGCAACGCCGCCATGTTTAAGTTTTCAAAAAAGTATTTTTGAATTTGGAACTAGGGCTGTGACATGATGAACAAAAGCAAGCTGAAAGATTGAAAGATTGTTTCGCTCGACTGTTTTTGTTTGTGTTAGTGGGTTTGCATGCATTTGTGTGTGTATGTAAATAAGTATTTTTTTAAATTGGAACAGTTACACTCATTACTGAGGACTGACTAGAGCAGACTGCTGCGTGCGAGTCTGTAAAGCGGTATCGCGATACCTCGTGATGCTTATTTGAGTTCAAATCAGAAATATACTAGCAAGACTGACCCTACTAGTTCGTAAAACTTACAAACCATTAAACTATTTCGTTCCATGCAATTCTAATTACATGTTGACAACGGTATTTTAATAATACAACATACAACCTTACTATACATGACTTTTCATCGTTTATTCAACACTTAATTATAAAGTACTGAATTACCTTAAGCAAACACTTTTTTATCATTTTGATCATACCTCCTTTCAAGTCATTCTACTCATATATTACACATTCCTATTCCTAACGGCTAATCTTGCTACACGCAAGATAAGTCCCTAATATAAATATCAAAGCAATTCCATTAAAACTTTTAATCGGTGCATATCGATTTACGACACAAAAGTCGTGACAACCCTAATATTTCAAACCTGCTCCTGTCCCTCTGTTAACAATAATAGACCTTATAGCTCTCTCTTTTATACGTTATGAGATTGATAAGGATAGAAGATGTTGGACGCCCACAGGACCTCTGCTGTACAAATCTCAATTCAATTAGTTATGGTGTTACTAGAAAAGCAACTGTTAACTGGTTGTAAATGTTTGTAAAAGAGATGTACCTAGGTTTACCAAATGGTATAAAAATGGGATACCTTATAGTCAAAGGTCTAATTCTTGTAATAAAAAAAATATCAAACTTTAAGTCTCCGTTTAGTCTTGATCTTACAAAATAATGTTAAAAGTTATTCTTTTGGCTACAAAAGTAGATAATTTTAGACATTTGGGAGATCGACATGAAACCGAGACTTGACTCAAACTGAATTTTAAACATATTTATCAAAGAGAATTGCATTTCAATTCTCACCGTCATAGCTTTAGTCACGGTTACATCCAAAGCTTGCATTTGGCTTATCTTGACTTTTACGGGAGCAAAACTGTCATCTGACTTCCCAACTCTAAGAAAAGACTGTGCACTAGACCTGCATTCGTCAATCATGAGGGTAACCGGGGGTGGTATCCGTGGGAATTTCCGCACGCAAAAAAGGGGTACGCAAAACTTGGCCCCAAATGATCATGAGTAGGTAATCATGACCCTATACACATCCAAACTGATTTATATAATAGGTACCTATATTGATTTTTTTTTCAATCTTTTTTAAATATTTCATTCCAAATTAGTGTTGCATTAAATTATACCTAGATCCTAGACCATTAAGTGTTCTAACTGTATAATAAATACCTAAAAAGACGTTAAATTGCAAAAGTATTTCCCATTAGCAAATATTAAACGTTTAACAGCACTTCGTAAGCTATAAAAAGATAACTAAAAGATACGAAAAACAAACTTTTTAAAATATATTTTATTAGAGAGATAGGTAGATAAGATAAGATATAATATATTATCAAGTGTCATAGCCGATTTTGTAAACGGCGCTTGCAACACCAAATTGCAATTTTGTACAATTATTAAAATACAATACAACGGGTTTTAATCACTTATAGTAAAAAAAAAATAACATTGCAATACAACTGCAGTTCTCGAAACCTCAATTCAAAAAAATACTATTTAGTAACCGAAGATCTACCATTATTACCCTTAAACCTCTCCAGCTAAGCTAAATTGCTTGTGTTAGGGGTCATTTTATGTTGCTAGAGTAATGACCAGGATTCGAACCTGGGACCTCTGGACCGATTTTTTATTAGGTATGTTAATACGAAATATTTTATGTCATACAGACGATGATACGGTATTGGCGCTTAATTTTTTTTCAAATTTGCTATAATTAGCCTTATTCAATGCAAACAAGAGAGCCAACAGTCAATTTTTAAACATATATTTAGTTTGAACCCCTTTTTTAAATACGGCGCTGGTGCTTAGAAATGTCACTTTAATTTAGGCTAATTCATCTCATTCAACGCACTAGAACCCACAGTCAATTTATGAAAAGTATTTTTAGTTTGAGCCCTTTGTTTTTTTTTAGTTTCATCTATAAAGCTTTTACTGGTTAAAACATAAACTTCAAGCTTCAATCTTTCAAAGCTAATAAACATTTAAAGTTCAGCACCCAATAATAATATTTACTTTTTTTATCAAAGCTGTGCGCCTCCCGAAACGCATTATCTGTTTTTGGGAGCGTACAGTGAAGTTAGGTCAAATATTAACTGTACAAATTAGTGGGTCACTGTATGTTTAGGCACGATCCTTTGTCTTACCCCACCTGTTAGCATATGTATTAGAATCGATGGCTTATTGGGAAACAGGTTCCCAGAGTTTGAGGAAATCGTGTGTTGAAATTTCTGTTTATGGTTTTACTTAATTTCAAGTGTGTAAAGTTTTACTTTAATTAGGTAGGTACTTGTGTAGTTTGTAAGTGCCTAACTTGAGTGTCACTTATTTACCGAAATTTTAGTTCAAATATCGAAAAACAATATATTAAATACAATTGTTAAGTGGATGTGTCAGTACATTAAAAACATTTAAAAAAAATTGGGTTACGTTATTTGAACGATCTGAACACAAAAATATTTTTTTTAGAATTTTTGTCTGTTTGTCAGTTGGTTCGCAATGGATGACGACAGTACTACACGAATTATGATGAGGGTTTCATGGTTAAAACGGTCTTAGTTAGACTTAAAATTGGTGAAGTAGAACCGGAGGCGATATGATCAAAAGACAATAACTGATCTCCACGCAGGTGGAACCGCGGACATCAGATATTAATGTGATAACTAACTTAAGTGCTACTTACCAAGATTTTAGTTCAAACATCGAAAAATAAATTGGTAACCAGTTATAGTGAAATCTGGTCACAACTATATTGTTTCAATTTGATTATAGTCAAAACTAATGTAACTTACAATATCTATAACGCAGATGCCCACCTCGCCGCACATTATAAGGCTAAAGAGCGTAAGCGACAACAACAGTTGACAAGAAAATCGCTTTTCAGTTAAGTGTTTCTAATTTCGTTTAGGATTTGTTTCCTTTGAACATCCGATGTCGCTTGAACCATTTCGCTTTTCAACCGTGGTACCATTAATTTTATATTATTGTGACCATTTTCAACTTTATGCGTTTTGCGAATATTCGCTAGGTCTTGCTTTTAACCGGTAAAACCTGAGACGGCACATTTGCGTTATGCTCATAGTAATTTCTTTAACGACTACTAAAATTAATGTAGTTTAATTATTATAAATGGTACAGGAAATTCCATTTATTTATACAATAAAATTAATATAGTCTGTTTGTAATATTAGAATAACAGGTTTTATATGGGTTCATGTACGACACATGTAAGAAACATGTATGTGTACAATACATGTAAACGGACCCTTAAGTTACTTTCTGTAATCCCATTTTTGTAAGATTGAAACCAAATTTTAGAGTTACTAAGCCGGCTGTACACTATGGCCCACATGTGTCATTATTACATGCATTTTCGGAGGAAAAGACACAGAGAAAGGCAGCCAGACATTTTTGTACAAAATGTACATGTGTACATGATCATACACTTCGTGTCTTCAGCTTATGAATCAATGCATATGAGTGTATCATAATGTACATTGATTTAAAAGCTGTATTTTAATATTACAAACAGACATTTAAATTTGGTATTTGTATAGATAGGTATACGTTTAATGTGCTTAAGTTTATTACCTTCTACAGTATGGTAAGTACCTACTGGTTCTATCACTTACTTGATCGTATACCAACTATAGTAAAACCAGTGATATAAAATTGTTAAGTAACAAATGCCGCTAATTAAAACATTCAAGATTGTATTTACTTAATCAAAACAAACATCTATCTTGTTTCTGATTTAAATTTAAATATTTGATTACACGTACAAATATTTGCATATAATTACGGTAAATGAATCAATAAATCAGAGATGGTTTAATTTGAATCGATTAAGTCTAAAAAGAGCACTTTTTATGGCACTCCGAACTCAATAAACTCATTTGTTTTAATAAGGTAACGTTTCGGCTCTACTACGATTACACTTTTCGAGATCAAGTTAATTTTATAATTTGGAATCGATCGAGTTCATGGATGATTAGACTGTATACCCGTGACCACGATTGATGCAATTCGATCAAAACTTCGAAAAATCTGTAATTAGTGGTGATGCACTTTAAATTTCAAGTTACAATTTAAATATGTATATTTTTGAATAACATCAAATGTTGTTTATAATAAGAGAAAAGTACCTAAAGAAGTATCAAAGAAGTTTATAAAAATCAATGTCTTGTTTGTTTGTTTATTTGAATTTTGATCAACCTTTATTTTTATTATCACATCAAAACGATCGAATTGCATTATAATACGATCGCAAAGTAATTGTTTGTTTTTTAAGTACTCGCGATACAGGGCATTTCTTAAAGTAGAAGAAAAAAAAGAGGTAAGATTACCGCTCAATGGCATGAAAATGCTTACTAAGGATAATACGTCTGACATGAATAGAATAGTTTATTCGTCCCTTTGGTGTTTAGTAAACCACACTAAATGCTTACACGGTGTCTGTCGTTCAGTGTGTTCACAGCTTAAAAGGGATTAACGGGATTCATCGGCACAAGGGGAAAACTTACAAAACGGTATTATGACAAATATTGTCGTATCACTGATTTGTGTTTAGGTCGATTTTTAAAGAATTATTGAAGGATATGTTTGGAAGTAGTACCTAGCCGTGACCGTAAAATAAGTTAAATATTTGTGTTAATGTTTGAGTGCCATTGTGATGTCCAGTATTTCGTGGGACTTAGTGTCTTTGGATACTAATAAGTGGATCAAAAAATATAACTGATGAAATTGGGCTGTAAGAACACCTCTGCCTACATTCTTAGGTTTGTAAATTTGCTAATATACTAAGTGCAGCCAGCGACTCACGCAAAAATATTTTAACACGAAATTGTTAGTTTTCGAAATAAAAACATCGAATAAGATTTTTTTATTTAGAAAACTAACAATTTCGTGTTAAAATATTTTTGAAGCTTTTTAGGTTACCAAAATCTAATTAAAATCAGTTCAGCGGGTCAGATGAGAAAAGGTAGCAGATAGATGAAGTTACTTCCGCATTTATAATTAAGAATGGATTAAAAAACACTCAATTACTGAGCTAGACCAATTTCTGCTTATTTCTCACATGTTGGTCTTGACATCCTCAATAAATGCCAAACAATAAACCCTATTGTTTTGAGTACCTACGCTAGTGTATGTAACTATATAATAATGTCTCTACTGACGGTACGGCCACGAACGCAGTTCTTGGAATCGTAATCAAATGAAATTCAAACTGTTTCAGTACTCAAATTCATTTGAAACCACTTGTTGTACCGGCTGTACACGTGGGCTCACTATAAACCGTACCTATACTTTATCAGAAAATATTATTGTTGTAAATACAGACATTCCGTGGGCAATATTGGTCCATTTTAGACTCATGTACCCTAAAGGATACTTAAAAACACAATCAATCTTATAAAATTATCTTTCCATTCGTACTTGTCCTTTCTAGTATTATTATTGTTGTAAATATAAAGATCCCGTGGACAATATTGGTCCATTTTGGACTCATGTACCCTAAAGAATACACACAATCAATCTCATAAAATTATCTTTCCATTCGTTTTTGTCTTTTCTGGTACATATGGAATGTTTTCTTTACTTGAATATTAAATCAGGAATATCAAAGGGCCGTGTGCTTGTCTGCCACCTAAGTAGTATAAAAAAAAATCAAAGCGAGCAAGGGTATGAATATGAATTGAAATTATTATAAACCAGCGCTCACTCCCACTGCTGTACAGCTATTTACAACTGGCTTAAACGTGTGTATATAGGAATATTGAACTACCGTCATTTGCATAAACTTACCGCACAATATTAGCGCATTCTGGGCCAATGTGTGCAGTCAGCTTAACACCTTTCTAGAATTTGGTTTATTATTATTATGAGTTAATAGTGGGATAAAATCTTATAAAAGTGGGATTACAGTTTCTTTTTTATGAATTTGTATAAGGCACTTAAGTTTTTAAACCATGCTAATCTTTTATAGGTTAAACCGCGATTTGGGATCACTCTCATCAATAAAGTTAATCTTCAGTATCTTATATAAAACTTAAGTAATATTATTTTATGATAGCTTTTCGTACGGAAGTAAAAATACATGTTTTATACATTTTGGAGTTAATCATGAAGATTATCTAAACTTTGTAATGATCTTGTAGCTTATATTCTGACCAATGTAACACAGTAGTAGAGAGCTCAACTGGTATGACAAAGATAGCGGGTTCGATGCCCGCTCAGTGTAAATTTTACTCCAATTGTTTTTTTTACACCACTTAGGTGGAAAACAAGCAAACAGTCCACCTAATTAGAAGCGATCACTGTGGCCTATGCACCTGTCCAATACCAGGGGCGTTACACTTGCGCTGCCTACCCTGTAAAAACCTTATAATTCTTGAAAAATGTTTCTTATTTTAAAATATAAAATATGTTGATCTACATTCTAGAACCCATATAAATTTGGGCTATGGCGCGGTGTGAACCTTATACTGTCCTTAAAAGAATATTTTGGCACAAACGTAACTACAAAGATCTGATTGCATAGTTTGCTTAGTACGAACAAATAACAATATGGCAACAAATTATGTGTTACACTTTTTTGGGTTATCTATGGCAACACTCCTTTTTTGTTTTTATCAACTTCTTCATGGCACAGTTTTTTCTGTCATGTTATCTTTCTTTTATTTGTTGAAAATTGCATCAGTGAATGAAGTTTGTATCGAGCGGCAGCTGTCATGATGCTTTTTACCCGACTGTCGAAGAAAGGAGGGTAATGTTTATGAGTAAATTGTATTAGGTTTAAGTCGCGCTTCCTATCAGGTGGCGCGTGTGCTTTTCCGTTTTTCAAACAAATTTCACATTTCACAGTAATATAACTTTAATATTCCATTCATCATCACCATGAAATAAAAAATCGATACGATTATGCATCCGAATCGATTATTATAATCGTATCCCGTACAATCGATTCCATATAATCGAATAATATATTTATGATATAGAAGCGCGTATCGTTTTATAATAAGCTTTCTAATTCCCATATTTGACAGATTCTTTAGAAGATTATCTCGTAATACTTCGAGTGTACGTACACGTTTGTAATGGCTTAACCAAAAGCAATAAAAATATTAAATAAAATTAACATAACTTAAAAAAAATGTATGAGGTTAGCTTCGTACTGTTAATTTGTTTCGTTTTGGTTGAGTTTTGGTATATCGAATAATGGTATAGATACAAGTATGAAGGAATATCTTTATTAACATTTACCAGTACGTTAAACCTTTCAATGTTACTTCACCCTCTGTATATATGCATATCTTGCTACGTCAAAGAGATAGGCAGGGAGAGTGGTAGTACTATTGCAATCTTTGCAAACACTAGATAGATAGCTAAAAATATATCCTTTACTTTGAACTAACAATTGCTTGAAAGTAAGCTTATAATTTGCAATTAGAGTTATATAAATCCTGAATTTTGAATAAAGAATCTCTAAATTGGTTATTCTCGAGTTTTAGATAGGTACCTTATAATTTAAATTTAGAGTTGTAAGCCTTGAATTTTGAATAAAGAATTTGTAAATTTGAACTTCTGAGCATTTTCAGCAGCCTTATAAATTTACATTTTTAAAGATGTAAAAGACTTGAATTTTGAATAAAGAATCTCAAAATTTGATATCATGAGTATTTTTATACTGTGGTATGTACTAATACTACCGTCCTAATAGTAAGCGGCTATCATGGCACATAAACGCTTACAATCCAACAGGTGTCACTGGTATGTTACTACCTGAAAAGGGTGTAATAGTACAATAGCAAAAAGCAAGCCATCAATTGTGCGGATTCCACAAACTCTACAAAGTAAATCAGTTAGAATCTGGTCGAATCTTTTGTATTCTACAAAGCCTAGCTTACTAGCCTAGATTATTCAGTTGAACCAAATAGTTAAAACTTCGAATATTTAACTCAACTAGCGACCCGGGACCCGGCTTCGCCCGGGTGTAAATTCCAGTTTTTCCAAGGATCCCTAATTTTTTTCAAAATGAAATGTAGCCTATGTCAAATTGGAAGAATGTAGCATTCTATTGGTGAAAAAATTTTTTAAATCGGCCCAGTACTTTTTGAGCCTATTCATTACAAACATACAAACATACAAAAATAGGTACAAATCTTTCCTCTTTATAATATTAGTATAGATAATTGATCCTGCACATCATAGGTAGCATTCAAAGCTTCCGTGCAACTATTGTATTGTTCACCCAAGGTCATTGCTAAGTAACTCCTCAATAAATGACGTCATCGTTTCAACTCAAACATGACAAATAGTTTTTAATAATGTGTCGATCATCAAAATGTATTCATAACTGTAAAAAAGCTAGTCTACAAGTGTGTGCCTTTAGCTGCGAAGCAAAAAATAAGGTTTTGTAGTCAATGCAAGCGATTTTAAGACCTATTTTTGAGACAACAAAATCTAATTTTGAGTAAGATCTGAAAATCTGGTAACGATAGAACTATCGAACAAAATAATAATAATTGTTGCTCAATTTATTATGGTGATTGAAAAATTTGAATTTGGAAGTACTCAACGAAGCTATAGTGAAATCTAGAAGAGACCATTCTAAATGCTATCGGCTTCGATAACTGTTTTATGGGCTCACTTATTAGAACCCAGTATTGTGAAAAGAAGGTAACGCGTGTGTGGGTACAGCTTTCCAGTTCTTTATTTAAAGAAAGGCAGAACCGAACCTTTTGGTTCGAGACGCTGTTTTTGTACCTTACGAGGGTGATACCTTTGTTCTTCGGTTTTCGAGATTGGAAGGGTGACGGTTGAAATAATTGAAAGAGCTCAACCGAATATTTGTCATTTTAGAGGTGGTGTGAGAATGTAGGTAGTGTGAGACTTCTATATCGCGATGCAGGATTAATCATTGTGAAGTTGTTTTCACTAGATGGCGTTAAAAGTAATATCGAGTTTTCCTTAAGAAAGTTGAAACAATTTACTTTGACTAATGTCAAGCGATATGAGAATCCATAACCATTCTTATTTTTATCTAAATAGGTTAGGCCCGTTAACTAATAGGAGTAACACATAACAATACGGCTTCCCTTCGTTATCTGTGTATTTATAGATAAAGCAAACCCTTGTTATTTAAACTAGCCCATGCCTGCGCCTTGCCTACGTGCGGAAATCCGCACAGAACTGCCCCTGTGACCGGCGGGGACGGTTATGTCGAACTTGAACCGACTAAAACCGCACACCGTCTTGTGTCTTCCAGCGCAGGGTGTAAGTGGTATGATCCTCGATCCCCCTTACCCACAGTAAGCTACATCACCTATATATACCTAAGTACAAGCAGATTTTATCAATGGTTCAAAGAGTCAAAAAATCGCAGGTCAACAGTCTAGACACAAAAAATATCATGACATTAAAATTAATTTCTTATTCAATATAAGTGAAAAAATATCGATCCTTATAATGATAAATTATTAATTACATTCTAAATTTAATTGCGCTTAATCCGTAATTATTTAATTTAATTAATCGCCAATAATCAAACTAGTTTTTTAGAACAAGATCTTGCGTTTAATTATTGGTCCTTACTTTTTGCACAAGTTAGGGCGTTTGACTGCACATAACTTGTGATTTGAAAAATAAAGACAATCTCGAAATTGTAACTTCTCTGATATTAAATTATAAAAAAAATATTTTTGACTTTCACTTTGATAATAAGGCATTCTATTTTTTTTTTCAATTTATCGCAACAAGGCAATTTAGCACTGAAGAACTCAATCAACTAATCGATAAAGAATGCCGAATTCTACGAATTGAAAACATTTATAATCAATTAAAATGGAGAAAGATTACAAGCATATCAACACTTATAATATTCTAGCAACCTGCCTGCGATTTATATGAGTATTTTTTTTTCGACTCAAGCCATTGTAAGCTTATGTTCATCGGGGATAATTTCCCTAGCTTGCAAATGGTGTAAAAAGAAGAAGAAAAGAAAGATAAAGAATGGTGGAAAAAAGAAACGCACAGCCCACGGGATGCCGGATGGGTCCACCTGATTGGTATAAAAAAAATATTCCAATAAGCATAGTGGTTCAGAATACATAATAAACAAACTCACAAAACTAAGTTTCTCTCTTTATTATATTAATGCATTATGACACTAAAATAATCTTAAAATATACCTACGTACTAGACACATTATCATTAATGAATATTTGCATATGTATGAAAAATTTCAGGTCATTGCCAAGCGTTAAACATAAACCTACTTTTTAAAATCGCGCACACTTAAAGAGTTTTACACAAGAGAAGTTGTTTTTGGAGAGAAAATTATTCATAGAGTAGATCCATAAAAGGAATAGAGGATTACCTACTTATGGTATAAAGGATTTGAATCTTCACCCAGGGGAATCACCCACGTCCAAGGAAGCTACGGCCCCTAGCAACATTACCGTATTGCCCCCAGGGGGATCACGACCTCGTGGCCAATATCACAAGCTATGCATAGTTAAATAGAAAATAATACTTAATAAACTATCTCCTCTTTAACAAGAGGAATGCACAACACTAATCAAGCCTAGCACAACAGTAGACACAGTAAAAGCACTTAAAAATAAATAAAAAAACCGTTGTAATAATTTGATCTCGAAATTGTAGCCTCATTTTATTACTTTCTCCTTTAGAAGACTAGACTGTAGGTATAAATCTATCGTAGAATGACTTTTTATACTCTTTGGCCTGAACCTAAAAACATTATGGCCGCCATGAAACATACGGACGGAAAACGACCGTAGATGGCAAGGGGTGAGCTGGGGTGCGAGGGAATGCCTATTTTGGTAACCTTACACCCCGGTAATTAAGACCCGAGACGGCGTGCGGTTTTAGTCGGTTCGATACCGACATAACCACCCCCGATTGCCGACGGGGAATCCGTGGGGATTTCCGCACCATAAAAAAAGACTATCACAAAAATGGCGGCGGTTAACAATGAGTAGGTAAGTGAAATTTGGGTTGCAACACTTGCAACGTGTTACCCTGGTTTCCCAAATTTGATTGAAATTGTGATTTCGGGATATTTTACTTGCCTTCATTAGTTTCATTACGGTTTTTACTGCATTTTACGTCTATCTACAAGGCAAGCTGTATTTTTTTCGCTACTTGCAACTGACTGAATTGAATAACGTTTGCCGCATAGTGGCTGACTAGTGTGTGAATGTATGCGTACGAAAGAGGTGTCATCAGTTGTATTATTCGACGCGTTCTGTCTGTAGGGGTTTTTTACTTCTTAACGCAAGTGTGTTGGCAACCATTATTGAATTTCTCCTGCCTACATAAACTCTTCAATGTACCTACAAATTTATGGCGTGGGTTATGGACCTTCAATGGACTTGACTCATACCAGGATACGTGGTACAATTTGTCTATGAGTCAATACACCCCCACAATTTAGATTTAGAGCATATTGCGAAATATTGGATAATAGATTGGTAATTTTTATGTTGTACATTTTTGAGCGATGATACAACTAATAATAACTGTATTGTTTTTTTTGATGAGGTGTTTATTTAACTCTGTCTAACCCTTCTGATAACAGGCGTGACTAATATTTACCTAAAGATTATGTAAGTGCAATCCAAAGTAAGTAAATCTAAAGACAAGCAGCACAGCAGTTTGATATAAATTAAGTTTACCTACATACTTACCTACCTACCTATCTACCTTAACAATACCTACAAATAAATTCAATACAAAATATACGTTTACATACCTATGTAGGTACCCGCCATGGTCCACGATTCTGACAAAATTTTAACCTAAATTCTGTAGGTATAAACATTATGAAATGCAATAAATGTATTGAGTTTTAAGTACCTACGTTCACAAAATGGTAAGGATTTTAATTATGATTAGAAATGTCTTCATTTAAACAGAATCGAGTCTCGAAAGACAACTAATCCTTTTCATAGCTCATTAAAACAGACAAGCCAGCTGCAACCCGCATAGGTACCTAAATGGATTTTAAAATTACTGATGTGGAAATCTAATCTAAAGATTATAATGTCCATTGGGGACTCATGATTTGTTTAGCAGAGTAACTTATAATTTTTATGTTTTTTTTTAATAGGTACCACTTAGGTGGCAGACAAGCACACGGCTCACCTGATGGTAAGCGGTCACCGTGGCCTAGGGACGCGTGCAACACCAGGGGCATAACACTCGCGCTGCCGACCCCGATAATATAGGTACCGGTTAAGCTTTCCTATACCGGCCGTCGATTTAAGGGCTGGGAGTGGGGGGGGGAGGAGGGGAGGGGTGTGGACCTCCCCCTGTGAAGGAAAAAGTGCGGAAGCCCCCCCTTTTTGAGATACGATTTTTTTAATATTCTAACCTAACTTTCGTAAAAAACAAGATTCCTTGGTGGTTTGAACGATTTAAGGGCTGGGAGTGGAGGGGGAGAGGGTGTAGAACCCTCCCTGTGAAGGAAAAAGCGCGGACGCCCCCTCCTTTTTTTTTATTCTAGATTTATTGGTGGTTTGAAAAAAAAAATAACCCTAACCTAATCTATCCGAGTTGGGGTGTTAAAAATGTTATATACATTATAATACGTAATATAATTAAAAAATGCATAAAAATTAACTTAGACACTCGTGGGCGGCAAACATCGCGGACGCTCCCCCTTTTTTATATTCTAGATTTCTAAGTGGTTTGAAAAAAAAATAACCCTAACCTAATCTATCCGAGTCGGGGTACGGGGATACCCATTATTTAGAATGTTTTCCACCGCGAAGCACGTTAGTGCGAAAGTATAATTTGTGGCACTTCGCCGGCCGCTGCCGCGGCACGCTCGCTTCGCTCGCTCGGCTCGTGCGTTGTTGTAGTCACAGTTCTAACATAACCTAACCTACAAAAGTTGGATCCTGGTGTTTTGTATTTTTTTTTAGGTTAGAATATGAAAAAAAATCGGGGGGGCTTCCGCGCTTTTTCCTTCACAGGAGGGGGTCTAAACATTCCCCCCCGCCCACCCCACCCACTCCCAGCCCTTAAATCGACGGCCGGTATAAGAAAGTAAAGCCTTTTCAGTACCTAATTAACATGGTACTCGTACATATCTATCGGATTTAGATTGACATGGTCATTTAAATTACTATTAAGTATAAGTACCTACCTACCTAATAGTTAACGGGATATTTAGGTACCTACCATGTTTGTTTGGTTGAGTATCCGATATTTCGGCCCTGTTGCAAGTGCCAAGCATGATAAATATTCCGTCAATTATTAAAACAGAAAGTAATATACCAATAAATACCTATAAGCAGTTCATTTAGGTATTAACTAGGTACTTGTATAAAATTCGTTTGCTGAGGTTGGCTGAGGTAATAAGTTCAAAAACTTGCAGGCAAATAGGATACCTAGGTACCTAGAATAACCAAACAATGCGATCTATCTCTCTCTACTTTATTTAACAGCGACTTGAGGTTAGCCTCTCCTACGTAAAACTTGCTATACTTAATAGTTTTTTTCTTAATTTTCTAGAGAAATGTTTAAAGCATACATTTTACTAAGTATAACATTTGTTTGTCAAGGTTATAGGTACCTACCTACCTAACTTCGTTTTTACATGCAATAGGATAATCAAACAATGCGTCCTATCCATTGAATAGAAACTTTCTGCAAAATCTCTATCTACTTTATTGAGCAGCAAGTACAGCAACTTGAAGTTTGCCGTACGTAAAACTTGCTTTTTTTCTTTATCTTCTACAGAAATGATTAAAGCATTATTGAATATGGGCACAGTATACTGTGATATGGGTAATATTAGCGACATAAAAAGTGAAGTGAGTTCATAATCACAAACTAGGTAACTTTATTCTTTACTTAGGTTAAACACTTATTTAACTAACTTACCTAAAAAGCTGAGACTTGGCTTCCCATCCACAGAATCATCGTCATCAAAACATTCCAATTTTTTCGAATTCATATTTCCATCACTTATGCATATCAAGTTTAAGAACTAACTCCTTTTTTACCACACAGAAGGTCACTACCACTTGTCTTTACATCCACACATAATAGTTTACAGAATCGACTAATTATAACACTGAAATCACTCACAAAATATGTTTGTTTTATTGCACACACTTGGTTTATTCTTTGTGTTAAATACGGTTTAGATCTGTTCGGTTTTTGAAATTTGAATTGTAACGGTTGCGGCGCGCGCGCTGACGTCCGCCGTCTGACGCCTCACCGACGCGAATGACGCCGCGCTCTGACCTGACAACATGTGCGACTAGATTCATGTTGTATGACTGACCTGTATGATTATCTGATTATGCATAGTTACATACAATAATATACTTATTGTATTGTTCACGCTTCTTACTCTTTGATATTACTTTGTTTCTTGTTATGTTACATTTTATGAAGTAACCTAAAATTGGTTTAAACTATAAAGGCTGTTGTTATTTTTTATATTTTTTATCTATCGTCTTTGTTTTCTAGGTAGGTACCTACTTCGGTAAGTCTTCTATTTCATTCAAGTTGGATAGTTATTTTGGCATCCAAAACTCAGACTTTGTAGCCAGCGGTCCGCTCTCAGGCTTCTCAGTTTATTGATTTGGCTTTTATGGGAGTGACTGCCGTCTGACCGACAATCCTGAGAAGAAAGCCGGCACTTAAGCCTCTACCATCAGTCAGCTGGTGTCCCAAATTTCATGTGAAAATCTTTGTAGGGCCTTATAAACACCCTCCATTATCCTCATATATTCACTATTTTGTTGAAAGTAATAATAATTTTTATTGTATATTCAAAAATATTCCTTAAGTAATGAAAAGTGCTATCAAGTATAAATTCCAATATGTTTGCATAATACAACCAGCAGCAGGCAATTATTATTACTTGCGAAAGGGGTAGTGAGCCCGTCCGTCCCTCGAGTAATAACGCATTGTTCCATTTGCATAGTGTTAAGAGCAAACTAATAATAACACCCTCTATAGCGCAACTTTGAGACTGACAACTGAATTTGTTTTGAAATTTAAACCAAATATAATTAGCATCAAAAGCAGATGATCATTTTCACATTTGAAGATTAATTTTTACAGCAAAGTAATTTTTATATTTTAATGAAAATGCTATTTATTAATTGGTTAGTGTGCTCTAATTGTTTGTTTTAAAATTATGTTTAAAATATAATTAATAATAAATTCATAAAGATTTTTGAGTTTGAAATCTGTGTAAACATTAGCTACTATCGAAACGCGCCTCTACCGGTGTGCGCTGGGCCTAAGTATCAAAGGAGAAACTCAGTTTTAAGTCTGGCAAACTTGACTATCCAGGCTGAACCCATAGTTGTGAACCGATGGTTGCGAATAGATCTTTAGTGTGGAATTGGTCGTGTACAATGAATTAGATATCGATAGTTGTGAACCGATGATGGTTGTGGAGTTTAGGCTGGACTTCATCTTGCACAAAGAATTAACAAACCATGCAACGTGCATTTCTACACCAGCAAACTTTTGAGCAGAATTTATTTAGAATTCTTTATAAGTTCCCTTATTTGCCAACGTCGATGTTCGGTAATCGGGTTTTTCCTTTCCATCAGATAAACTATATCAAGGGTCAAAAGTTATCAACTTTCCTGATGGAAATTAGAACCATAAAATCGGTGAGTTGGTTATAAAGCTTTGATCAAATCAAGCGTGCTTCCTCATGATCGATAGCTCGAAAAAAGACCATCAAAACTATCTTAATGTATAAAGGGATGTTCCCACACCGAGTCTCTTTTTTATTTCCATGGTCAAAGGCCCTATTCCCCGGCCAATTTCGTCAAAGGTAGACGCGACGGCCATATAATTTTGTGTACCATTAATCATTTTGAGTGATTCAAGAATGACAAAGTGATCATATAGGAGTGAAAGTCCAGGGATAAATACTAGTTACGAAAACAATTGAGTTAAAAGTTTTGGACCGAAGTGACTTTTGATCTAAATTTATGAGACACTCAACTTTTTTCTTTCTTTCTCTTTCTTTCCTTCAAACATGTTTTCTGAAATTTAAGTCCTACTACAAAAGTTATTTGCATGTTTATTACTCAACGAAGTTCAAACTACTGAAAGAATTTTGCTTGAATTTGATACAGGGATAGATTATAATTTATAGTCAGAAAACATTTAAGGCATTAGACTACTTTTTATCCCCGACAGGGGTTCCCATAAACTCCCAAAATGTTGCTAAAATATTTTTAAACTGATTTAAATGCATGGTTATAAATTTGATTTAATATTATATTACTACTGATATTTGAGTAGAAAACCTATAAAATCAATTTCAAATAAAATACCAGTTTTGAAATGAAACATTAGAAAATTTTTATTCAAGTCGCGTGTGTATAGATAATAAATAATTATAAAATGGCTCTATTTCCATTGTCAAGTATACTTTAGAGGTTATTGTTCATAATACTCGTATCATATTACAAAATACTCAAATGATATAAGCATTATTCATTTCCTATAGAAAATCAACATCAATATTTATTTATTCTCGATACTCAAACAAGGTTGAATTTAAGAACTATACCGATTCGAATCGATCGTAAAAAAACTCAAATTTAACTTTAATGATCCCAAATACTTGTCATTATCCGTCATTTACATAATGACCCATTCTTATACAGATGTTGGGCGTAGTCTACCTATAAAATTTATGGCGGAAACTTGAACATGTAACATGTACCTAAACTTGATTTTTACTGTAAGTAGGTGCAAATTACCTACCTATATTTTTCGTGTAACCCTTTTTTTATATTTAGTCCACCGGATTTACTGCACCCCGCCTGATGGTAAGCTGAGGTGGAGTCCAAAAAGTAGTAGTCACCATTCCCAAAAGTGCAGCCGTTTCGCAGTTAGACTGAAACTCAACCCCAATTTAAATTGGATTAAGACTCGGAGGATGACTTAAAGAAAGTGTAGCAAGATCCTACCTACTTCGTACTAATAATATAAACGCGAAAGTTTAAGAATGTATGGCTGTATGTTTGTTACTCTTTCACGCAGAAACGGCTGAATGGACTTGGCTGAAATTTGGTACAGAGATACATTATAGTCTGGAATAACACATAGGCTATTTATCCCTTTTCATCCCGAAATAAGGTTTCCATAGGCCGCGGTAGCGGGAACAGAACTACCCACGAGTGGAGCCGCGAGAAAAGCTAGTAATTCATAACGTAATGGCAATATAAATACAATGATTATGCAACCAAAAGTACTGTGCCGAAAGTGATCCAATTTTGCTAGTGCGAAATGTCATAGTAAGTAGACCGTAGAGTACAGATTTAAATCTTAAACGGTATTTGTTAACAAGATTCAAATTGTTAATTTTTTTAAGTTTTCAAATTTTTTTTTTTGCTTAAGTATAAGCAATTGCATTGCTGCAGATTTTAAGTCTGACCAAGATCTTTCAAGCAAATAACAATCGGTTCAACGGTTTAACATTGACAAGCTGACAAACAAACAGATTTAGGTACTTTTACATCTTTACTAGTATTATAAACCTGACGAGTTTCTTTCTTTGTTTGTTTGTTTGGTTGACTGCTAATCTCAGGAACTGGTCTGAATTAAAAAAATCTTTCGAGCTATTCAAGCTCATTTATCGAGCCTAAGGCTATAGGCTATATTATTATAATCATCACGCTACTGCGCAGGAGAGCACAGTAGTAATCATACCAATAAGTTAACGAATCAAGAAATTAAAAATGTATGGGTTAAATGGGGAATGTATGGGCGTGCGCTAAGTGCCAAGGGAACGAAGGGAATATGGGATTCTTCAAGAAGGGCATTAGAAGGAATTTGTAGGGTCGGCAGGGCGAGTGTGACGCCCCTGGTGTAGCATACGTCCATAGGCCACAGTTACCGCTTCCCATCAGATGGGCCATGCGCTTGTCTGCCATCTAAATGGCATAAAAAAAGAAGTATGTCACGGGCGAAGCTAGTTTTTAAATATTCTTGCATCTTCCGATCCTCAAATACGTACGCATCTTTATTTGTAACAAAAACAATGCCTCCAGCTATTTCAAAGCCTCAGTCTGAGTTCTGATTCATCGCCTGCTAGTTTTTCATCAGACCTCAAGGCATCCCCAACATTCCCATATAGGGGTCCTGTTTAAAATTCCGCTCCCGTACTGGCCGGGACGCGCTCCTAACATTTTTAGGCGTCCGGGACTCCGGCCTCTTGTTTTGTTCCCATAGCTTTTTGTGAACGAAAAAAAAACTTTTGTTGTCTTTTTTTGTCGGGATCGTGAACCTAGAAACCCTACGGACGGAATGTGTTGAAGATGGCGGTGTAACAAAAATAGTGGCGGTTTATCATGTGTGAGTGAATTTTGGGTGGAATGTATTTCCCAAATTTGATAGAAATGTGATTTCTGGATAATTATTATTTCTTGTTAACTCGTATCACTACGGTTTTCACACTATTTCACTACACAAAACATGCTGTATTTTTTTTTCGCTAATTTAACTAACTGAATCGAATGATGTTTGTCACGTAGTTGCTGACTATAGTGTGTGCAGTTGTATTGAATGAATGAATGAATGAATTTATTTATTATTAAAACAACAATGGTTCATATAACAATGTGTTACTATCACTTCAATTATCACTTATATGTACCCTAAATTAGTGTATTCAGACATTTTATATTTTAGAATTACAAACTAAAATGGCCATTATTGATTGCTGTACCACCCCCCTGGCTGTAGCACAGCAATGGTTTATGTAAAAGGTAAATTGTAAAGACAGTTCGCAGTGTATTGTTCAACGCGTTCCGCCCGTCGGTTTTTAGGTCCTTGGTCGGGATTGTGCGACGAAATAGTAAGTAACGATTTCGTCTAAGTTCATTATTAATATTGTTGCTTTTGTGACGGTTTTGGATCTATTGTAATATTTATTGGAAGTTTATGAAATGCGTGAATTTAGGGAAAAAAATTGGGAGAAATTATGGTATACTTATGTGGGTGGAATTTTTATTACGAAGTCCGGATTTTTTTTAAATTTTATTAACATGTAAAGTTTATACAAGTTAACGACTTGTGTGGCTCGGCGGTTGCGCGTTCGATTGATGCGTCAAAGGTTGATTCGATTACCGCGCAGTGCAAATATGTGTAGGTATGTATGAATATTTGGTACCTAACTATCCACTCGCTAATAAAATTCTTGGCATATAGGATATTGATGTCCACAAGAAATACCCGTGACTCTGCCCGGCCCAACTACACGAAATCAGGCTTACTCTGTGGGGCGAGCACGAATTTTCATCCGAATCGATGTCGTAACGTGTGCGATAGAAATTATATTGCTCGCCCCACTGTAGTCATTTTGGACAACCTTGTAAAGTAAAAACTAAATTCAGTAGATACAGTACCTAGCTTTTACGTGAAAACTACTGAACGGATTTTGATGCGATTTTTTTAGAAATGTCTTGGTCAGCCTTAAAATCTTACGAAATGGTTGAGTAGAACCGGAGATAGAAATAGTCAGAAACAGCGAAAACTGGCGTCCACGCGGGCGGAGCCGCGGGCAACAGCTAGTTATTAATAATTGCGTAGCAGAGCCGGTAGGCAGACGTAGTCAAGCCTCCTACTACACGCCGGGACAGTACTTTTTTAAATAAATACTTATCATGTAGGTACCTATAATAGCAATCCATTTATGTCCCACTGCTTGGCACGGGTCTCCTCTCATCTAACGAGAGAGCTGAGAGGGTTTAGTTAGACCTTAATCCACACGCACTGGTCTAAATACGGGTTGGTGGATCGGACATGTCCTTAGAATTTCTTCTAGGACATGTGGGTTTCCTCACGATGTTTTTCCTTCACCGTCAGCAAATGGTAAATCATGTGATTAGCACATATAAATTCCACAAAATGAAATTTACATTGGTACTGTCCAGCCGGATTCGAACCTCTGAGTTGAGGCCGCGTTCTTATTCATTCAGCTACCATCGCTACATGTACCTATAAACGTAAATCAGCGAAACAACATTTTAATTACAGTTAATTAAATTAGTATTAGAAAGCTCTCTTAGAAGTTGTTAAGCTTGTAATAGCTTTTATATGCAAGTACAAAACTTTATTAGAAACTATTAATTCTGTTTTACAGAGCTTTAAATACTACCAAAGACGATAAGATATACTACTATATTTCTTGCGTTGTCTTTAGTTTGAGTAGCTCCATCTAGTGAAATCTTTAGGAACTAAAATGCATAAATAAATGTCAACAATTTTAATACCCCAAATATATACGAGATGGCATTAAATAAGAAAAATGAGTTTTTACAATTTTTCAGGAAATGCAAAATTAATTTAAAGAGCCTTAGTCTACTGGGAGCCACCGTCAGAATCCGCTAGTGGAGCCGAATGTGCAATTAGTATAAGTACCGCACATTCGGCTCCACTAAGTGTTGACGACTTGACGAGACTCAAATCCAATTTTTCAATTCAGAAACTGGCCATTAGATGAGGTTGAATAGACTGACTTCTGTCAAATACATTAGTATCTAGTAATAATTTCATAAAAACAAAAGTTCGTATATACCTAAGTAAAGTACGGCAGTATACAACAATACTAATAATACTAGTAAGTAGGTAATACAGGCAAAAACATCTGAACGTTTGGTTTGGTTATAATTTAGGACAGAGATAGATAATAGCCTGAAAAAAAAAAACAAAAAACCCGACTGCCTGAAAACTAAAAAGAAAAAAAACAAGCACTTTGATTGATGTCCGTTGGTCTAGAAACATAACAACTGAACAGTCGGGATCCATATTCGACAGCTAATCTAATTTTTCAATGGACCCGGGAGTGCAACGGTTTTGAAGATAAAGTACCTCAACAAACTTCAGAAGCCGATTTCTATAAAAAAACTAAAACATGTTCTAACAAGTATTATAGTCAATGTTATCAGAAATGACCCTACAAGGCCAATCTGCTACTAAAGTCAGATAACTTCTTACAATTCTGCGATAAAATTGGACCGCATGGAATTTATCAATATAAATAATATTTGATCCTGTGCAAGCCTGATGGTTTGCAAAAAGGTAATATTGAAAAAAGTGCCTTCAAAGGCGCGCGGTTGGGACCGGTGCGTTGACTCTGTGACTCATCGGTCGAACGCTTTAAACTTGCTCGAAGGACCCTAAAATGTTGCTGAGTGGTGTATAGTATATGCCACGAAACGTCAAACGGGCGTCCGTTTGACGTTTCGTGGCATATGTCGTGTGTCCATATCGTGTGTCCCAGCACGATGGACGGATGACCTGAAAAGGTTAGACTGGAATAGACTGGATGCGCAAGGCGAAGGATCGAGTGTTATGGCGTACATTGGCAGAGTCCTATGTCCAGCAGTGGACTAGAATAGGCTAATTCATTGATTGATACTGCCCGCTGTTGAAGAAAGGTAACTGATATTATTATACATTTCTGGTACTACATCTATGAAAGATGCTGTACCTACCTGACGGTGATTTCTTTAAAAAAATTAGTATCTAAGTATTTTTGATTAAAGACCTATTAATAAACTATTAAAGTCCTAATAATCTATATTTGTGCCAAAAAAAATCCGATCCGTTTATTCGTTTTTGCGTGAAAGAGTAAAAAATATCAACACCCACAAATTATATAACCGTCCAGCCTCCTAAACTTACATATTTCTAATAACAACTATATATAAAGGCTATACATTCTACAGTCGATTCAATGCTCTGCCTACTCTCTTCAACTTTGGGGTTAGTAAGTTGTTCCATTTAGTGACATTTAGTGATCTTGATTCTGACAGGGCTCTTTCGTCATGACCTGATTTTTTTTAACGACTGTCTATCATCTCAATTATGAATTAATTATTATAATTACGATGTACTATTAAATGAATATTATTCTTTTATACTTTCACTTTCATTTCCCTAATATTTCAAACGGTACAGCAGCATTTTAGCGCTCCAATTTTTCTCCCATCTAATAAGTAAATTGTTTGCTATATAGGGAGAGCAACCTGTTCCATTGTTGCGTTGCACCTCAAGACATGGTCACATGGTCACATTCGCCACTCAGAAGCGATATTTGTTTGAATGAATCACTTTCCATAAATGTACAAAGCGTACATCGTTTATTTTTAGAAATATGTACATTTTACAACATTGCAAGAAAAGACAAAGACTTCGCCTATTGTTGTTATATTGTTTTGTTTGACTCTGTGGCGTAGCGGTAGTGCATGCGACTGCTATGCAGCGGGCGTGGATTCGATTCCCGCTCAGTGCAAATATTTGTATGCATGAATATGTCTATTTGCATTGGTCTAGGTGTTTCTATGTATAATAAGTATGTATTTACAAAAAAAAGTATATAAGTATGTTTATCAGCATTCTAGAACCCATAACACAAGCTAGTTGAACTAAGCTTACTTTGGGTCTAGGGATTGATGTGTAGAATGTAGTAGAATATTTATATTTATTTATATACAGCAAGATGTATAAAATCTATGGACAGAACGCATTTATTAATACATCTTAAAAATATTTATTATAAGTTAAATCATTCGATATAATCAAATCATTCACTCAACTCGATTCAGACAGTGAACATGAACGATTATGTTCTGTAAAAGCAAATGTCAGTTTCAATTAAAAATATTAACGCGTCCGTGAGTGGTTTAACTCCGGTCCTGTTTTCTTTTTTGCAACAAAACACATGTAATTTAATTGGTAGGCTCATTCGTAGGATGCCGCTGATAAATAACTAGGCACTGGTTATTAACAGGGCCATACTTTTTTTATATAGGACACGTCAAAACGGTAAGCTAAAGTCTCAGGGGCCTTACTCCGAAAAACGAAAATATTCGTATCCGTTGACGTTTTGACCATTTAGCTACCCCGAAAGTGTTTCGTTTCGGATTTCGGATCCGTCTTCGATCGTTTGACATTGAGGTTGTCGATCGTTATCAGTACACCTCCTACTCCCAAAATACATTTGACGTTTTCGCTGTCGTTGTTTGACAAATTGTCCGTTTTCGTTCGATCCGAAACGTTCATGTTCGATTTTCAGAGTAAGGCCCCAGGATCGGGGTCACCACTTAACTAAATACAGCGATAGTGGTGTGGTGACCCTAAGCTGGACGGCTTCATCAAATGCTTTTCCACGGCTTACGCTTAAAGGCGTCGCGCCGACCCGGGACTATAGGAGGAAGGTAACACATGCGCTGGTAAAGAATTCCAAGTCTTTAAGGTGCGGAAAATAAAAGAGGCACCGAACCGCTTGGTTCCTGATGAAATTGATTGCATTGTGTGAGGGTGATACCTCAGCCTGGCACGTGTAGTTCTGTATAGTAGAGGTGAGGGTTGGATTAATTGGAAGAGCACATTAGAACACTCGCCATGGTGCATTGTAATAAAAAGCAATATGTAAAATTTTCTGTCTGTCTTTCGGTCGCCAGTCGGTTTGAAAGGAGTTACCTCTAAACCGGCTGAGTCGATTTTGGTGGCTAATCGAGAAGACATTACGAAGCCCCATAAGTTACAGGAATCAACTACCCAGAATGTCCAATAGGAAGATTGTTAGTCTTTCCAAATCTGGTGTTATCTTTCTTGAGAAAAGCATGACTGTACAAACTTTCACTTCCTATTCTCTATTACTACATAAAAATATACAGACCACCAGTGATCATAACGTATTATACCATAACAGTTACAACATTAAACTGTATTAAAAAAAACTCGAAACAAAATATAAATATTATACTATTTCCAAGTTGTTACTATGAAACTTCATAAAGGTGTAAATTAAACAAACGCACATAATAAGAAAACTATTTCAGCTAGAATTTCATTACGGAAGCTAAAGAAAAAAGTGTAAATATTTACGTCCGTTATACCAGCACATCTGGCTTCAAACATTATCTTTCCAATAACTGTGATAGCAAGTATAGTGACCATGAAGTTAGGAAGAGTAACGGACAGTCTCGCTCGTGTATGCGGTTTTTTCAGTAAGCCTGTCTCAACTTTGGGACTATCAATAAAATAGAGTATAGTAATCGTGTGGTGTGGTGGGTGGTTTTTTTTAAATATTTGCACCATTTCTGATTGCTCATTGTTTGATAACTTGGTGATTTTTTTTACTAACATAGTTTAGAGTCGAAGTAGAATGAAATAAATAGTGCGTGGAATATTAATCTTTGCGATAGGAACTTAATTGAATTTGGTGGAATAGAAGTTATTGTACGATAATTTAGAAATTTTATTAATAATCTCAGTCTTGACATTAGCACAAGTCTTCATATTATTTTCCCTTTTTATAAAGGTACCGTAATAAGACTTTACTGTAGTAAGTACACCTTCTTGCTATCAGGTGTACCTGATAGCAAGAAGGTGTACTTACTTAAATGAAGTTTAGTGTACAGAAATGTAAGTGATGAAAAATAAAATGAAAATGAGTAAATCTAAGTGTGATTGTCTTGTTTTTATTAATTTTAGGATCAGGTAAAGTATTTTTAAATATTTCCGTTGAGTATCTTATCTTTTAGTAGCATCTTGGACCCTATAAAAAGTTTCATTATGACATGCAATCGCCCTCGCATCAGCCTAAAGTTTTGCCTTGGCACGTTGACTACAGAAAAATCCTCACAGTGCAGTAATACAGTGTTACCCTACAATAAATTCAACAAGTACCTTCTATATATGGAACTCCCGTTTGATTCCATGTTGATACACGTGTAAAATTCGCTCGAATACAGGTACGGACTTGCTTCATTGTGCCACTTTCGGGTATTTACAGTGGCAACACTGGCAACATTTTATTATACAAGACAGGATCACGGTCTAGTTATACGGAGTTATAAAGTTAAATTTATCTTCAGCTAAGCAACGTTATTGGAGTTTTGTTAACGTTAAAATCACGTTTTAAATCATGTATTGGTGGTTACGCGATATACCTAACTTAACCAGCCAGAACTCACTGGACCCCTCCTAGCCCCCCTTCCTAGCCATCACCACCCCCCCTTCAAGCTCAGTAGCGCGGAGTGTGACGCCCCTGGTGATGCACAAGTCCATAGGCCAAGGTTACCCCTTCCCATCAGGTAGGCCGTGTGCGTACCTGCCACCTAAGTGGTGTAGAAGGTAGGACACGACGACATCCGACTAGGGTAGTACCTCCGCTCTACAGAAGACCGCGGCCATAATAACCATCGTGTTGAGTTTCCGCCGGTAAGTAGGGTAGCCAGAGCCAGTCCCCCCTCCCCTTCCCTTCATGGTCGGTAGCGCGAGTGTAGCGCCCCTGGTGTTGCTGCCCATCAGGTGGGCCATGTGCTTGCCTGCCACCTAAGTGGTATAAAAAAAGTTGACTTGGGTCTTAAGGATGTGGGCTTTATACGTATAACCCACTTTCTGTTGATATAGTCCACAGTAAAATATATTAAACCATACCCCTCAATTTATTCTACAGTATTTGCACGTGTTTACAGACAATTGAGTTGTAATGATTGTCTATTTGTGCCATATTTGTGCTAATAAACAGACGGACAGACAATGAAAGTTCGTCAATTACTGTGTCAGACTATAAATTGTTTAGGTGCGGAGCTGTTTGGTCTGATAGGTATAATATTAAGGTTAGGAAGCAATAAACGGTTTAGATAGACAATATTGGGTTGGGTCAATATCTTCAATTCCAACCGATCAATTGGCTGTGGTACGGAACAAAAAATCTCCTAATATGCTTGTGTGCTATTTATTATGAGGTACTGAGTTCAATTTCTTGAACGGTAAAGTGTGAATAGGGTTATATGTGATAAAATAAAAAAGTTGCTTCAAAATTCGTTCATTCGTTTTTGAGTCCACGTCTACCTACCGCTAACAAACAGAGAACAATTCCAAAAAAAAAATATTCAGAATCCTTCATTATAACATAATCTTAGTATTTTTTTAATATCTTCCATGTACAAACACAATACTTTACAATTTTTAATAGGGAGGTAGTATAGATAACTACACAAGAAATGATAATAAAATTGCATCATTTTCACTCAGACTTTTTATTAAAAATTTCGTAATTCGAATCGCATTTTTAAAATGACTCCGTTCGAATATAATTTTTATAATTTCGTGCTAATTATTTTGGGCTCGACTCGTAATAATTAATTAAAAGTAATTAATTCTTAAAGTCCAGCCCAAAATAAATATCCTTTTAAAAACAACGTTTAATCAAAGCCCAGATATAACAAAGTGTATTTAATTCGCTCTAAGATTAAAGTGTAATTGATTTGCAAGTGAAAGGAACGCGAAAGTCACTTGATTAAACTTCTGGTACGATAATTATTGTGTTTATTTTGTACCTTTTTTGTGAGGTAGATAGACTTGTTCTCGGCCAACCACTACTTATTACCTACGGAGCACTATGGTCTATTCTTTACCAGCGCCAGATATCAGAAAAAAATATTCGCCCATCTTAAAATGGCTCACTAGTATTACATAGGACTGATTTGAGTTGACGAAATCTCTGTAGTGTGAATCTTGAAGTTTGAAATAATAAGGGTTACTGCCGCACTCAGAAAGGTTCCTTAAATTAGTCCTAAATGATACTTAACTAATTATCATTAAATCTGTTAATTGATGGAACATCCCAGAGTCATAATTTAAGGGTACATTAGTTAATCACAACTTTAAGTTTTGTAGAGCGGTGCAGTGACAAAATCACAGTATCGATAGGGCGTCGGTGTAGCCACACCTAAAAAGCGTTAACAGTAAAAAGTAGAAAAATAATATTAAACATATTCAAAACTTTTATTTATAGTAGTATAAATTACAATCCGTTCTTTCACTGTTAGTTTTTATATATAGATGAAATTAAATACCTATTTTCATATACTGATAATAAAACATCTGGACTCTTTTATTCTATGGCATCACTGACAACTGCCAATGTCAATATAGCCAACGTCAAATTATTGTGCATTGTTCAACAGACACAGAAATAAAGGAATTTTAAAATGATATTGTTAGTTGCGATGAAAAATGAATTCTGTTTAATAATCGCAAGCGCTCGGTAAGTTGGTTGGATCCTAGTTCAGCACCTAAACAATGCCCTAAACGAAAACTTACCCCTAGAAAAGTGATGGTGACTGTTTGGTGGTCTAGCGCCCGGTGTGATTCATTACAGCTTCTTACCAAACGGGGTGAGCATTACTGCAGATGTACCTATACTGTGAAGAACTGAACACAATGATAGAGAAACTAGCACATCTGCAACTAGCATTCAATCGCTCGTCTCCGTTGCTCCTACACGACAATGTGCGACCTTATACTGCACAGCAGACGGTCTCCAAGTTGCAAGAACTGGGGTTAGAAGCTCACCGCATCAATAAACTGCCGCTGCGTTGGCAAAGATGCATTGATTGTATGGGTAATTACTACTTCGATTAATACAAATAAAAATACATGAAAATAAAATCGTTTAATTTTTTTCGTACATAACGGCAATTTCATAGGTAAAGACCTAATTGGGGCACGGCTAGCCACGAGGTGGGTATCCATGAGGATTTCCTCACGATAATTCTATTTTTTTAGATGTAAAAATCAATCCTTAAAAGTTAAGTAAGGGTTTTGTATCACTTAACTTTAAAGTGTCATTAGGGGTGTTAATGAATCCTTAACTGACTCTGAGTGGTAACTTTTTTCAAATTTTACTAAGGAACAACTTAAGTATCCGTTAAACGTCTCTGAGTGCGGCAGTTAGTGTTTTAAATTTAATACATAAACATATAAATTTAGTTTTAAAAAATAAAAAAAAATATTCTTAGTTTTTTAAAATCTTCAAAGTAGTGGGTGCTAGGAGAATCAACTGGATATGCCAAATTTTGAGATTGACTCTACCTCATTATACTTATCTATCATTTCCTGTACTCTACCTACATAGCAAATATTAGAGATATTCGTACATGCATATTTGCATGATTAGGCAACAAAAAAATAAACTTACTTTCGAATTTATAATTAGATGGGACTTTTTATTGATTTCCTGTATTTAGTGTTAATAGGCATGCATTCTATACCTACTTTATTTTTGTTTTGCCGTTACTTCCAGTGATGGGTTTATGCCCTGACACTTCGGGCATTTATCGGCCATTTATTATTGATTCCCAAAATGCCAGGGCTTAAGATAGGTTTATACCCGACATTAGTCGAATTTCGATCGGAATCGATTGAATAAATGTCCGATTAATGCTCAAAGTGGATATACGTAGGGTATTATCGAAAAAAATTTCTCCTCGGATAGGAACAATAAAATCTACCCTTTTTGCAATCGCTGAGATTGAATCAACTTATTTGTCACTTATAAAGGCAGTAATTTTTTTACGTACCATATTTGTCTCTTTAAGAAGGCCAATCTTTATAATATGATTTATGCAAGTAGGTAAGTTCTAGATTTTAAAAAAAGAACTTGTACCTAAGTACGGCCTACCTACTTGTTTAACCTGTATCATTTTGTTTTTTTTATACTACGTAGAGGCAGACAAACACACGGCCCACCTGATGGGAAGCGGTGACCGTGGCCTATGGACGTGTGCAACACCATGGGTGTCACACACGTGCTGCCTACCCTGAACGGAAGGGGGGGGAGGACTAGGAAGGGGTGGGGAGGCTAGGAAAAGGGGGAGGGGAGGGGTACAGTGAGCGCTGGCTACCCTATAGGACACGTCAATTTGACTTCACATCGCCTAATGGGCGAAGGTATAGTCTTGGGAAAGAGGGATCACCATTACATACACGTACCATTTAACAATGGTGGCACTCTGCTTGACGGCCTCATCAAAAGAGGATTGTCGTTGCAGCACTGCCGGTCCCACACTAGTGCTGCGACCACAATCACAATTCATATAATTTACTATCTGCTGACTGTGAAGGAAACACATGTCCTTGAAAAAAATCTAAAAACATTTCCGATCCACCAACCCGCATTAGGCCTGCGTGTGTGGATTAAGGTCTAAACCCTCTTAGCTCTCTCGTTAGAGGAGAGGAGACCCGTGCCCAGCAGTGGGACATAAATGGGTTGCTATTATTGAAAAGACATTCAAAATTATTAGAAACGGTCATATTGACTGGGGTAGTACCTCCGCTCTACAGAAGACCGCGACCATATTAACCATGGTATTATGTTCCCGCCGGTAATTAGGGTAGCCAGAGCTCACTGTACCCCTCCTCCCCCCACCCCTTCCTAGACTCCCCACCACATCCTAGCCCTCCCCCCTTCCCTTAAGGGTAGGCACCGCGCGTGTGACACCTTTGGCGTTGCACACGTCTATAGGCCACGGTGACCGCTTCCCATCAGGTGGGCCGTGTGCTTGTCTGCACCCTACGTGGTATAAAAAAATTACTGTTTTATCAATTTTAATCTGTGTTTAGAACATTTAGAAAATTTAATTAGATACGTACAAAATCTATCACAGATTATCTCTATGTTGTAATTAGCAATTAGAAATAATTGCTAGTAGCAAATGCTAGATACCTAAGATAACCATGTTTCTAGTATCTAAGAACCCGTTTACATGTGAGAGTAAGGACGTACCTACCTAGATTCTTCTGCAAACTAGTGATGTGCCTTTAAATGGATATATCGATAATGTCATGTTCGATAATAATTATTCGAGTAATCGGAATGAACCGTATGCTAATAGTGTTCGTTACGATAAGTAGTATATTTCTTGTGTGGTTGAGTTTCTAGTTATTTCTTTTTTTATATGAATTCTGGATTATAACCTGTATATACAACAGCCTTATTTTTCTTATATCTATCAATATTATTAGTTTAGAATATTTAGAGTTAAGTTTTACGTCTATCATTCCAAATCATTCAGATATTAGTTATTTAATAGATAATTAATTATATTTCAATCAAAACTTTAAAACATTTCAATAGAGTCCATTGAGTAGTAACATAACTATTCACGAAGAACTACAAATTTATTTGCTCAAAAACGGATCTTAAAAATATACTTTTGCCGCTGACTATAATTGAAGCGATATATTTCAAATATATATCGATTATCTGCCAGCTAAGTGGTATAAAAATTTTTGAAATAATACCTACTACTTAGGAAGTATTTTTTATATTCCCTCAACACTTAAGTATTCCGAATAATATCTACTATAATTTAATAATGAGCTGTAGTCACAGTTTTACAGCAACACGCTTTTTTTAATAGGTAACCTTTTATATATATTTACCTAATAAATACTCCGTGACTATTATCGAGATTGGAATGTAAACACCGTAAAAGCATGGACCTTTAAGAGAAAACGTATGCTAATTGCAATAAGGGTGCTCATTATATGAATCTAGGTTTCACCATACATCCAAGTTTTTGCTATCTCTGTTTAACTTTACCAAATAATCGAGATGGAGAAAATATTTATTCCTACGTGCATACGTACGGAGACATTTAATCACTTGTCGATAGATTTTAATGTTATTGTTTATGTTTTGATACATGAAAAAATGGCAACATACTCGTATTCTAGGGCTCATAACTCATAACATAAACTCACGCCTATATCCCCGAAGGGGTAGGCAGAGGTGCTAGCACCCACATTTCGCACGTTTATGTTTAGGTCCCAATGTAATAGGTGGCGAGCCTATTGCCAATAACCGGGCAGTTATAAACCTGCGATAAATACACACATAACTTCGAAAAGCATCGAAATGTCATTGGTGTGTGCCATGGTGAACCCTGGGATCGAACCCGAAACCTCATCTCAGCAGTCCATTACCCAGACCACTAGGCTACCGCGGTATTCTAGGCCTCGTGGCCATAAAATTAACGTTGTTTAGAATACATTACTAAAACAACGTGAGAATAGGTTATCAAAATTATCGATATAATATGAATTTTTCTTAGAAATTTTAATCGATAAATCTATTTACCCATCTCTATCCCTAACGATCGAGAGAGTTGATATGTATTTATTGAAATAGGTTCACCGTGCGAATGTTAATCTCACAGACTTAGAGCAGGCTAGATCCACCAGTTAAACGATAAACTAATACAGATTTTTATTAGACGTCTTAATGCCTTACTCCTTCTCTAAACTACAAGGCGACGACCTTGCCAGTCGATCATCGTTGTAAATATCTATGAGATTTTTTTTAGGGAATCATGAGGAGCCTAATATTTTTGTAAAATAGGCACCAAGATATAAAAACCGCATGGTTGGATTGGATATCCCCAGCCAGATGTTTCTTATTTTTTTATTCAAGATAGGCTTACGTTTGACCACTATCTCACCTGATGGTAAGTGACGATGTGGTCTACTATGAAAACAGTTGCCGAGGTTGATTGGACGAAGCGCGAGCGATTATTTCATACTAATTTAATGTGTTCATCAGAAAAAGTCATGACTTTTTCCTTTCGAGGTAGGTACGGCATCGAAAAATAAATACTAAATTATGATTCTTGCTAAACGATGCTCGTTACAACTTACAACAGCGGTTCTTGTGACAATAAAATGCCATGCTTTTAAACGCATTCGCAGTATCTAGTCTTGCCTGCTTCATATCTGTGGTTATTATTTATAGCGCTGGTGGAAAGTGGGCAGGAAAGCACCAGTTAAAGATTAACTAGATGTTCATTATGCATCAAAGATGGTATGAATCGAAAATCTTTAGATGGTAGATCAGGTGTTAGGTTCTTTTATGCACAGTAGAGCGAAAGTTCTTTTTATTAAACAGTTTTATTTAACTTGACCTGTTTGTTTGAGTCAAATCTAGTACCTAATTGAAATTTGAACCCCTTTCAGTTGTCTGATTGGTATGATATTTTGGCAGAAGTCTTTAGTTCTGATGACAATACAATTTGAAAAGTTTAACTAAAAAAATATTTTTTCACATTATTAAATTATTTGAATTTATAAACGACTTTTTTTTTCTTTTTAGGAGTTGTCGTAAAAAATATTTCATGGATCGAACTCTATGGCGTAGCGGTACAGCGTTCGACTGCTAAGTCTGAGGTCACGGGTTCGATTCCCGCTCATTGCAAATGTTTAGATTATGTACATGAATATGGATATTTGCATTGGTGTTTCTTAATATTTATGTATTTACAAAAAAAAAGTATCTAAGTATTTTTATCCGCATTGTAGAACCTATAACACAAGCAGACTATACTTTAGGTCGAGATACCGCTGTGTAGAATGTTGCAGAATATTTTATTTATTTCTATAATTTGTATAAGATATTAGCAAATACGAATATACCTAACTTAATTTTTCTAAGGACAACTATTTGTTTAAGGGTATGATATAAATTATATTTTATTTACAAAAAAACATCTTAACTTATTATTAAATTATAGAGGTAAATTAACTTATTTATTAACTTATAAAGTTAAATTACTCTTTTAACCTAAAAGCATACTCATACTCTGCAAATACTGAAATAAATTATCCATAATGATAATAAAATTATACTATAATATAACGAAAGTCAACGAAGAAAACTGTTAATAGCAGCTTGCATACTGTCAGCTCCTATCCTACTAAAAGTATGCCCTATCTAAGTAATAGCCACTTATGAGTCATCTAGAAAATTTCTCTCGTCTAAATCAAATAAACATCACTAAGATAAGTACTGAGTCTGGGCAATGTAGGTCACTATATAGGCGAGGAGCTGCTGAAGATCGACCTGCACCCATTTAATAACTAGATGGGATATTACCTCTTCTGACAGCCTCTGTGGTGTAGCGGTAGTGCATTCGACTGCTACGACAGGGCGCAGGTTCGATTCCCACTGATATATTTGTATGCAATAATAATGTCTAGTTACATTAACATATAACATTTTGTTTATTATTAAGGTGACATATTTATTATATAATTTTTGTGATTAATTTAATTGTAGACCCAAAGTAAGCTTAGTTTCACTAGCTTGTGTTATGGGTTCTAGAATGCTGATAAACATACTTGTATGCTTTTTTTGTAAATACATACTTATTACTTACTTACTCACACCCAGACCAATGCATTTAGACATATTCATGCATACGAATATTTGCATTGAGCGGGAATCGAACCCGCGCCCTCTTCGTAGCAGTCGCATGCACTACCGCTACGCCACAGAGGCCGTCAAAAGTTGCTTATGTACCTACTGGTAATTTTGAGTATGGTTTCGGTGGTTCTACATAATTAGTGTGTTGATCCGCATTCTAGGACCCATGATAAAAGCTATTTAAACTATGCTTACTTTGGGTCTTTGGGTCTAGAGTGCGCTGTTTGACTGTCGTAGAATATTTATTTATTTATTGTGATGATTTGCTCGTCATAAAGTGTTCGTGGCTATTTCATGAGCGGTGTTTTGCAGGTAAGCTATTCATTTTGTAATTAAATTATCCCATCAAAAACATAAAGGTAAAAAAGGAGAGCCAAGTTCAATACAAAAATTTATGCTTGGCTTTCCTTTTTTCGCCGTAATGAGTGCCAAGAGGAACAAAATAATATGACATGTATAAAACAAATAATGTGTAATAATGCTTGAAAACTATAACTATTGCTGTCTTAAAATATAATGAAAAAGTTTGAGATCTTAAAGTAGGCTAGATTTGACTTGGCCAGTTTTCATTACATCAGTCATTTTATAAAGTTATTCAACATAATATATTATATATATTTTAATTCTGATAAAAACAATTTATAAAAATATGTATCTCATTTTATTATAGGTTGGGTGAAGGTCACCGGCTCTTAGACTATTAGTAACGCAACCACTTAATCAAAGGGTAAACTGCAGTTTTAGCGACATAATTTTCTCTTATTTGCATATATAGTGGGTCCATGTGTGCTAGAATAAACTGGTGGTGTGGAAAATATCAATATTCTCATAAATTTGCTTTGATTAGGGTGTGTAGAAAGTTGTACCAAAAGTATGTATGATAGGTAATATAATTACTCCGTCATAGATATGTAGTTGTATAGATCTGATGCTACTTAGTGATTAATATTTCTGCCAAAGGTGTTTGTACAATCATTGAATCAATATGGCATTCTTTATCGTTATTAGATCGTTGCAACTGGACATTATTTATGTATAATTTTTGCTACATTTAGCTTCCTAACTAAATACGCCACACGATAGAATACTGTACTTACCTAATTAAAGTTATTTGCAAAATCTAAACATGTAACATTATTCTAAGGAAACAAAAATGATTTAATTTGAAGCTAGGAATCGGTTTATTTGCGATCATTTTACCATACTTATCCATACATATTTTAAATGCAATTCAATCAATGTTACTTTTGTGCAATTAAATCAATGTTACTTTTATACACTTCAACGTTACTTTTATACATTATTTATATACATTGATAAATATGTGCAACATAAAATAAAATTATATTATTGGAACATATTATATATAGTAACTGTTGGTTAATTTAATAAATAAATAACCTCTTCGCGACTAGACTCCAAAAAATCTTTACGATCTTGAAGATCCCGGTGCGGTTCTAAAAACAACTAAAGTTAAGTTAAATATTCGGCCCATATTCTAAGATTACAATCTGATCACTTGTCTAGTCACGACATGCAAACATAGCGTCATGTCCGTCGCAGTACCTACCTACTACTGTCTCGACGCATCACTCAACTGTCTAGACACCTAACCACGATAATGACGCCATCTCACCCAGGTTAACTGTAATCCCTTCTAACTGGACTGCTTGTATGTCTTGTAGCTTTTTTATAAGACTTCGGTGGCAGACAAGCACATGGACCACCTGATGGGAAACGTTAACCGTAACCCATGGCCTAACAAGGTCGTTACACTAGCACACCAGATTCCTCTTACCACATGGCTGACTTGAAAGATACCGTGCGGTTTTAGTCGGTTCAAGTCTGACATACCGTTAGCTCCAGTGGCACGAGGGGGGTTTCAAAAGTAAAAATCTTCCAATTCTTTTAATTGTTTCTTTTTTTGTAGGATTTAGAAACTGCCCGGGTTTCACTTCATCGGAGCTAACGATAAGGTTGGTATGTTGGACGCGAACCGACTCAAACCACACGGTATTTCTTTAAGACGGCCAGATTGTTGTTGGGAAATCTGGTGATTCTTAGAAAAGGTATCCCAAAACCATCCATAATGATGATAGCATTTGATATTATGGCTGAGGTGTAAAAATATTTTCATTAATACGTTTTGTTAATCAATTATAATTATAAACCTTAGCTCCAACATTTTCTCCATCGATCGGGCAGATTTACAATTTTCAATCAACTTAGTATGATGGTGTTAATGCTGATTTATCCATCAGGATGTGGCGCTCTTGTGCCAATTAAATTTCTATACTGGCCTTGAGGCCAATACTATGAGTCACTGATCAATACAACTCGATTTGATGCCAAGATTTTAACTCGATTTATTGGTTTTGACTTGTTGAAGTCTCGAAGAATATCTAAAACTATTCATCTTCTCGAATTCGTTAGCATAGATTTAGATTTTTAAAGGTTTTAATTTTTTTGCGCAGAACCCTAATTCTTTTACCAAATTTAAAGTCGTCTCGGTTTACCACCACTATTCCACTATGGCAAGTTCTTCCTTGTCTACTCGAGCACGAAAACACATCGTAAACCAATGGTAATAGTTTTTATCATTAGTTTTTCATCTGCAGCCGTATTACACATTTATAAGACTTGTTTATAGCCACAGTCGTTCATATTCTAGTTTTTAGTACACAATTACTTACATGCCCACCTATATTGGCTTATTTATTGCGACCACCATTATTGCGGCTTGTTATTACCTCTTATGAGAATATATTTAATAGCCTTGCCTTTACATGATTCGTTCGTGTTTAAACTTTTAAGTTGGTATTAGCGTCCACAAATATTTTTGTGTTAGGTACTAACGGAATGATGATAAAATCCGTTTATGACGGTATAATTTAGCGTATTCATGTAGGTAAGTTCAATGAGTATATTTGTGACTTTATACCACAGCTATAATAAAGTGATACCGGGGATACTAGGTACTTACGTCTTAATGTAGGTAAGTTAAATGAGTTTATTTGTTACTTTACACCACTATAATCACCGGATACTAGGTACCTATAATAGTGAAGCTTACGACCAGACACTTGGAGGCTAGACTACGGAATCACATAGGGTACATACGAGTCTCGAAATTTAGGTCATGAGACACGGTTGCTCGATTTTGACCAAAGTCTCCTGCGTTGTCAGCAAATAACTATCTCAATCCTCTCCCAATCGTCCCCCCCCAATCTGCGCAAGAATTACACCCCTGGTGTTGTACACATCCATAGGCCACTATGACTGCTTTCCATCAGGTAGACCATGTGCTTGTCTACCCACCTAATCGGTATAAAAAATTTACACCACAACTATGATAGCAGGATACCGGGGATACTAGGTACCTGCGTCTTCATGTAGATAAGTTAAATGAGTTTGTTTGTTACTTTACACCACACAGCTGTATGATACCCCGGTATCCGGGTATCATACTTGTGGTGTAAAGTAACAAATCATTTGATCCGCTTCACTAAAACATAAAGGCCTACATCCATTACCCAAGCAGAAGAAAGTTGATTCAGCACAGTAGTTTCATTACGAGCTTCAATTAGAGGCTGTCGTTACCCAGCTACCGATCAAGATACGATCTGCAGGAAGCTCTTGTCTGTTGGCCTTTATATAAGGTTAGAACGCCGCTACGCGTGTTAGGATGCGTTTACACGGTACACCATAGGAGTAGGTAATAATACTGCCGCGCTAATTTAAAGAGCAGTAAGTCGAAAAATACGTTTTTGAGATAATCGCGTTCAAAGTTGCCGATTGAATTTTTGCTTACTACTCCCTTAGGTTATAACTTTTGGTAGGTTTGATTTTTGCAATATGTAGGTTAAGTGGAGTTCTTTCATGATATATACTTATTAATTGCTATTTATTTGTTTTACTATATTTAATTGACGAAAACTCCTATTATGTTTAGTATGAGTTAAAGCTATATGTACTGATTGCTTAGAATAACGGTATTAAGTACCTTAGTCACTGCTTTAATGCTAAGCATTCCATACATACGATACTAGTAATTTGTATGAAATGATGTGTCACTTAATGGTTAAAAAAAACTGAGATGTTAGGGAAATAGTAATAAAAATAATATATCATTTGGAAGATCGTATAGTTAGGAATCTATATATACCTTAAAATATAGTAAATTACGTATAGGTTTTTTTCTACAAGACTCTGAAAATGTAAGTAATTAAAATGAATACCGTATATTTCTCAGGCATTTTTATTTAAGAGTGATGAATAAAACTGAAGAAAAGGTGTGGGATGTGTAAGCAGGATTTAGGAAAGGGAGAGGATGTATGGATCAGGTCTTTTCCTTACGAAGCAAAGCCAAAAATTCTTGGCTTAGAGGCAAAAGGTCTACTGCATATTCGTAGACTTGGAAAAGGCCTATGACAGAGTGGTAAGGAATGAATTGTGGTCAACATTCTCTATGAAGGAGGTGAGCAGCAGCTTGATACGAGCACTGAGATCTCTCTATGAGGGTTCCAGTGCTTGTGTCAGGATAAACGGAGCCTGCACAGACTGGTTGAACATCGAAAAAGGTGTTCGACAGGGATGTGTAGCTTCGCCAAGGCTGTTCAACTTATTCATAGATGATTTCTTGAAAGAACTGCAAGAGAGTGCGTATGGATTAAGAATGAATGAGATGAAAAACAGATGGAAAACATAACTGCAATTTTAAGCGAAGAGTTTTGGCAGGTAATCAAGTGAATGGGGCGCTGCATAATTTTATGAGCAGTCAAAACGTGTCTAAATAGGCACGTCTGGCTGTACATGGAGGAGTTCTCGTTCCCACACTTATGTATCGTAGTGAATGTTGGATGTGGCAGAAAAAGTATGAAATAGATTGAATGCTGTAGAAATGAGAAGTGAAGCATAGCTAGAGAGAAGCATAGCTAGAGTAAAGTTGATGAACCGAGTGAGGAACAGTGTGATAAGGGAACATTGCAGTATGGTTCAAGATGTAGTGACTAAGAGAAAGGGATGCTAAGATGGTTCGGACATGTAGAGAGGATGGATGAGAGAAGATTGACGAAACGGATATATAAGGCGAGGGTGAATGGGCAACCCGGTAGAGGCCGACCTACGCGTACATATTAATCAGATCCAGGACGTTTTGGAGAAAGGTCAGGTTAAGAGTACTCGCAACTGGCAAAACAGCTATGAAAGTTGAAGAAGCGAAAGGAGAATGCCAAGATCGTAGCAAGTGGAAAGCCGTTGTCTCTGCCTACCCCAATAGGAAAAAGGCGTGATTTGTAGATGTATGTATTTTTATTTTGGTGTTTTGTATTTAACTCACTATATTTTATACCTGATTCTATTTATTTATTATTTCTGTTTGAAATGACGTGAAACTGTCTGAGTTAGTTAGTGGTATGTTTATAAGGTACTACTTGTTTTGAAATAATAGCGAAGAGTAATAAATAAAAGAAAATATAATTACAAAGATCAAACTCACCCTCACTAGGTTTCACCGCACTGACTAGCTTTAAAGCGATACTACACTCCCCTCTATCCCAGACCACCCGGAACGTCTATTTTCTTTGTAAAAATGAATATTGAGCTTAACTTACTGTAGATATTTATTGATATCAGCGCAGCAGAAACAGTTCTTAGTATTATGGTAATGTCAATTAATGAAATAATTAACTATCTTTGCTTGTAACCGTAGTTACACTAGATACTTGCTGCTCATATTATTAGTGAGATCGTGAAAAACTAGTATGAATATGCTTATGGTAATAGCAGTACGTCGGACTGTTGCTTATATACTTAGCGATAAGGTAGATAAGCTTGCAAAATATGATTGACAAAAAAGCAGAAAGTGTGATTACTGCTGACATTGTAAGTATCCAATTGTCAAAAGTTTTTGATTAAGCTCATTTACACAGCAGTATGTATACGTACGGTTTTTATTATTAGCAAAATAGAATAAAGGTGTCAGAGGTATACTAATTACCACGATGTAAGTATACTTCCTCCTTTTGTGCTAAGAAAAAATAATAATTTCATGGACTTGTTGCTGTTATGCTTAATAATATCTCAGGTTCTATTGAAGCTAGAGAAACGGGAGTAAGATCAGATTATAGAGCATTACATGGCGATTCAGGAATGGTACTTAACTCATTTTTGAAAAAATACGGCTTACTGCTCTTAACGTTAGCGCGGCAGAATAGGTAAGTATAAAAGTAAGTTATAGAAAATACGTGTTAAATATGTGGCCGCCCTTTTTCAAACGGTTTTATTTACCTCGACCTGTTTGTTTGGGTCAAATCTAGTAAATGAAATTTGAACCCCTTTCAGTTGTCTGAATGGTCTGATATTAGGCAGTAGTCTTTAGTTCTGATGACAATACAATTTTAAACTGTTTAACTTAAAAAGGATTTTTCGTAATTCTTTTATCGTGCGGATATCCCAACGAATACCACCCCCGTCGGGCATCGGGGGAGTTTGCAGTAGCTTGAGACCCAAAGACTTTGGTAGGGCCTATGGTAGGACCCTAAACACCCAATGTAGGCCAGTGTTTACATAAATTTTCTGCGTTCCGTACGAAATTCGAAATACAAACTTCATGTACCTACCCCTCATCCAGGAACCATCAAAATAGGGTTGTTCCGTATTCGTCCCACTGTTACATACATACATACCATATGCTCACGCCTTTTTCACTCCGGGGGGTAGGCAGAGACAACAGACCGTCATCTGCTTCTGACCTGACATACTTCACGCGCTACCTCTACTACCATTAAGCCTTTCATGCAAGACCGTCAGTTTGAGGTGCTTTTGACCTGCCCTTTTTGCAATAACTCTTTAATTTGGTCAGTGTATACTCTGCGAGGTCGACCCTGGCTTGCCTGCCCACTTACATGTGCCTTAAATAATTTGGTATGTCATTCGTCCCATTCTTAAATCCAACCAAATGCAGTCAAACATAAAATTTTCAAATCCCTTTCCTCACACCCTTCTCAAATCAGTCGTCTCATCGTCTAAATATTTACACAGCATCAATGGTATCGCATTACATCTTACATTACCACTGTTTTTAATTATGGTAATGTGGGCCATTGATCGTCCAGCAGATGGATGCGAAGTTTGTTGAACTTTGGCCGAACTTTGTGTTTGTATGTTTAACTGCATGCATTTCCTTATGTTATTGAGGTTTTAAAATGGTTTTGTTAGGTTTGTAGCTAATTTTAACGATAGCCAAAACTTTCTTTGTACGGTGCAAATGGCGCCAAGCGTATGTTTCGTCTGAATTTATTCATTAAAATCCTATTGTGGAATCGTGACCATGTACTTAATATCCTTTATGGTCCTGAGACTTTACCTATAGCTTACCATCAGGCGAGGTGAAGTCATGTTGACGTGTCCAATATAAAAAAAATAAGTAGGTATATCAGCGGTGCCAGATTTGCTAGCTTTGATTGCTTTGACACCCGAGGGGGCCATCTCCTGAGGGGCCATCTCGAATCCGGAGATGGCCCGGGTCAAGCCGGGGTGCGAGGGAAATGCTCTTTGGGCCACCTTACACTCTGGCGTCAGAAGACCCTAGATGGCGTGCGGTTTTAGTCGGTAAGAATCCAACATAATCTGCCCCGCTGGCCGCGGGGTGGGTATCCATGAGGATTTCCGCACGGAAAAAAAGGGTCTTGGTACCTACCTATACAGTATGCATAAAAAGAGATGCTTTTGCAAAAAAAAATAGGAATAATAATGAAAAGAAACAGAATTTAGAAAAAATATGCTGTTCGCCTCACTCTGATCCCACGCAAAAATATTGCAACAATTAAAAAAAAATTCTTACCTTGATTCCACGCAGCCGTAATATTCTCCTGATAGAAGTACTCCGTCTCCTCCTCATCCGACCACAGCACCCCCTCAATACTCGAAGTAATACCTTGCCCATCGGGACCCTCGACTAAAGACCTTCGCGACAGCTGATCATAACTCGGAGGCCTCGATAGTGAATACCCAGGAAGACCAGAAATATCTGCCAGAGACGATCGGAAATTTTTGTAACTTCGGCTGTCTATCGGCCGATAACTACGAACGGATCGGGTATCTTCGGATTTTACCGAACGAAGCGATCGGCAGTCGTAATTTGGCCCATCACTAGTCAAATCGCTAAGGGATACTTTGAAATTATTGGCCGATATGTCTCCTAGAGGTACCTCGCATGAACGACGTTTCATGCTGGTTTTTTGCGAAGGGGTCTCGCCCGTCGCTTGCATGTGCCGGCTCACGCCAGCACTATGCAGGAATTCATTGGAATTATACATTTTTATACTAAACTAATCTACTAGGAACTCGTTCTGACTAATTTTGCAGGAATTATTCGTTCGATTGTAGAGGGCAATCTGAAACAAAAGGAATTATAGGTTAAATTCCGTAAATTTAATTAAAAAATACAATAATTACTAAGATTATATTTTTTTGTAACGTATCACACAATTATAATCACTTCTAATAGTGTAAAAATTGGCTAGTTGGCACTTTTCTCAAAACTTTTTTTGTTAAAAAATAAAACAGACTAGCGCCATCTAGTAGTAAAATTTCGAACTAACAGAACGGAACGTTTAATAAAGATTGCATGACTGCTATCGTAGGCAGCACGATGGCTACACTTTGTAATAGGTAGAGCAAATAACGGTAGATGGCGCTAAAATAAAGATTGTGTTTTAGGCTGCGCGGCCACGTAGTTCAGAGTTATTTATTAGAATTATTCAGTTATTTATCTACATACATTAAACAAGGTTAGCGAAAAACTAATTTTGCGGTTTACAATTACAATACAATTACAATATTGAACCATAATTAAGATTAAAATTCGAAGCAAAAATCAAAGTTTTATGTAGGTACTTAGTTTGGTTTTTTTATGAACTTACAAAAATTTATTTGTTCTACAGGCTAGGCGTGACAATGAAACAGACAGACATACAGATCGACACTGTTAGGTACCTTATCCGCATTCTAGAACCCATAACATAAGCTAGATAAACTATGCTTACTTTGGGTATAAAGAGCGCTGTGTAGAATGCCATAAAACATTTATTTATTAATTAGAATTATTTTATATTAGCTATGGAAAAGTGATTAGTGTTTTGAAATTTAAATTACAGGTATACGCTTCATACTTCACATATCCTAAAACTTTAATTCATCCATTTCACTGCGTGCACTCCGGAGCACACATAAATCACAATAATTATTATTAGATGAACCTAAAAAAACCAACCAGCTGATACCCATATTTCTATGTTCTAAATTAACAAGGCTATTGACTTATGGGCATAACATAACTACCAGGTGTGATACTAATGTTGCTACAAGTTAAAAATAGATTACGCACCCTCTTAAACCCCTGTTGGGTGTTGTAAGCACAAATAAATCGTTCAAATATTATTTTTCTGTGGTTCACTGATCTGTCTATGTATTTCAGTTAAGGTTGTTGAGCTTTTGTAATGGTGAGAAATTATTTTTAGATTGTTACCTAGGTATTTGTAAGTTGATTTGTTTGTAATTAGGTAGGTAGGAATTGGGAATCTACCAAAAGTACAGTTTTCGCCCACTTAGTTCGTAATATAATCAGTTTTTATATTGGACACGTCGTCAACATGGCTTCACCTCGCCTGATGGTAAGCTAAAGGTAAAGTCTCAGGACTGGGAGTCACCATTACCATACACCGATTAGTGCTACAGTGGTGGCCGTGGCCTCATCGAATGCTTTTTCACGATTTTATTGAGATAATTCCTCTCTATGGCAACGCCGTGGTACATACACTCTGTAGGAAATAGAAGTCATTGATTTTAATAGGTTTCGAAGGGTTAAAAACCAATGACAGATACATTTGTGAAACATCTCCTTTCATTCTAAATACTTTATTTTATACCTGCTTACATAACTCTTTGATTACCTACCAACATTACATAAACTGACCAAATACAGTATGTAACCCATAAGTAACCAAAATCTCGTAAATTTACCCGCAATATATAAAACATATCTAATAATCTCCGGTCTATTTATTACATCAGACCTATTCACAAGATACAAAGACTTTTCTAATTCCTTGCAAGGCATAACTTGTTGAATTTGATGTGTAAGTAGTGAGCTTAATTCGCGAACATGCGGCGTAATCTCGTCTCAGATAAATGGGGTTAGCCCAATCTTTTGTTCATGGTTCACACGTGCCCACACCACTACATGGCTGGAATAGTGATGGGAAATATTGGTCTTTTATTTATTATCTTATTTTTTTTTTTTTTTTTTTTACATTAGGATTAGTTTTTTTTTTTACATTTTACACTTTACAGATTACAATAGTTCAGCAATGATTCGTTAGAATAAGTATACCTAGACTGTAGCAATTATTGTAGAACTGTGCCTACCATGAACTAAGGTACGATGGGGTTGACATACCCTTACTGGATCAAAACCCCAAAATAATTAAGATAAACAAAAAAAAAAAAAAAAATTATCTGGAATTTGTTTTAAGAATAAAAATAATGATTTGGTATTGTAGCCGTGTTTAGCTATTTTGGGGTATTATGAGATGGTTTTGTTAGGATTTTTTGAATTGAAACATGAGGTAAAAAGTAGGTAGGTAACGGTAAGAGGCTTCAAGGCGCGGGACAAAGTATAATGACCCCCAATTATAATTTAGCCATTTTGTTAATTTATTTGGTGGGAAGACCATATTTATATGACCCGATAGGTCTAGGTCTAGGCCATTGAAGAAGGTAAAAGAGGCAGAGGTCGCCCATCAGCTACCTGAACTAAAACGGTCTACAAAACGACTTGTTGATGACTTTGTAATCATTCTTAATACTTTCCTTATTACATTCATCCCTACTCGGTGCAAATAACATATTACCATACGGCCCATAACAAACTATTTCTTCTTAATCTATCTGTCTACTTTTAATTCTTCTAATATTATACATTTTTTTATACTACGTAGGTAGGCAGACAAGCACACGGCCCACCTGATGGGGAGCGGTCACCGTGGCCTATGGACGTGTGCAACACTAATAATGGTGACACACACACGCGCTGCCTACTCTGAAGGGAAGGGCTAGGAAGAGGTGGGGAGAGGAGGGATACAGTGAGCTCTGGCTACCCTACTTACCGCCGGGAACACAACACGATGGTTATTATGGCCGCGGTCTTCTGCAGGGCGGAGGATCGGTCGGACAGTTCATTTTATACCCTATCTGGGTCGTTTTTGTCTCACCATAAGGCCTAGCACAGACGAGGGATTTTTGTCCGCGGACAAAAATCCCTCGTCTTCGCAGGTTATAAATCTATATCAGAATAACTTTCAGGCCAACACTCTGATCTATACTGGACCACGCCTGTATATTGCACTTGCACTATTTCCAAATCATCGATTCCAAATTAAAATCGATTGTTACATCACAGCACTATTTCTGATTAATTATACAAGGGGCTAGACATTCTGTAATGAAACTGCTGTCGATCGCTTCGGGACAATAACCACCTTTGAACCGCTCCGCATCGATTACAGGGCGATTTCGAGCTGAAATAGTGTTTGGCAAATGTAGAGCTGGTATATGTGACGACATATCGACAGGCAGTAAGCAGTTATACAAAGGATTAATTTGTATTTAGGCACCCTTTACAGGGGGGTTTGAGCTAATAATAGTCTTCAAGATTTCATGAAAAAAATGTGTTAAATTTTATGTAAATAAGCTGATTTAAAAATAAAAAAACTTACAGGCGATATTTGCATTATCAGTTGACTTTACAGACTATTAGGTACCTACCTACTTATCTACAAAAAATGTTAAAGTTTTATGTAAATAAGCTGATTTAAAAATAAAAAAAACTCACAGGCGATATTTGCATTATCAGTTGACTTTACAGACTAGTACTTACCTACTTATCTACTAGTTACTAAGGTATTCTGCCGGTCTAAAAGTATGTACTGTAAGTAGCTTAAGCCTCCCTGTGTAGGATGCTCAAATGAAAATCAACACGTTTTATAAATACAAAACTAGCAGACACCCATCGGTATTATGACATACGTCGGTTTTCGCGTTTTTGGACTAATCTCCGGTTCTACTTAACCGATTGTGATCAAATATGCGTAAAGTTTTAAGTTTGACTAAGAAGTTTCGAACAAAAAAAAAACATCAAAATCCGTTCGGTAGTTTATGCGTCCTCGCAGGAGCAGCCGCGTGCATAACCTAGTCTATACTTTTTTAAAATTGTAAAGAAGCTATAGATTGAAGATATTTTCAAAAAATACTTGAGTTAATTTATTTAAAAATTAATCTGAGTGCAATATTTTTTATTCGAAATTTTCGCCTGTTTGTTCATGATGCGCAATGGACGAAAAAACTACAGCCCCCGTAGACAAGTGTCAAAAGTCTAAATCTCTAACGATCGCTAAGCAAACGAATAGATTAGGTCGACCAATCACATCCCAGCTCGTCGCCGGCGTACGATGCGCGCGCCGCGGCGGAATCACGAGCTGCAGTGTGATTAGTCGACCTAATCTAATCGTTTTCTAAGCGATCGTTTGCAATTTAGACTTTTGACATTTGTCTACGGGCCCTGAACGTATTTTGATATCTTAGTCAGGCTTGAAATCTTACGCTTTGAACACAATCGGTTGAGCAGAACCATTGATAATAGTCAAAAAACATGAAAAAATTATCCACATGGGCGAAGCCGCGGGCATAGACAAGTATAGAAGATAAGGCCACACCCACATAAGCAAAGCTTCATCCAGAACGTCTCATGCGTGGGTAATATTGACTCAAACGTATTTCGTAGTGTGGTGAATCGCAGTATTTCATTTCCTGTGCGGCCCTTTCCTAACATCGCCCGACTTTTTTTTCAGAAGTGCCCCGCGATTGTCTGTGATATAGCCTTACAGGCTATTGGTTTTTTAATATCCGGTCTTGGAAATGCTGTTTACAGAACATTCTTAATTAATAATGTGAAGTATTAGGTTCAAAATAAGCGTAGCGGTAGAGTGTTTGACGGCCAATTCAGAGGTTGTGAGTCCGATTCCCGTTCGGTACAAATGTATGTAATGATGACCCTATTCATGAGGCTTTACCTTTAGCTTACCATGAGGCGAAGTGAAGTCATATTATACATGAATACGAATATTTGCATTGTTCTGGGTGTTTCTATGTATAATACCTATGTATTCACTAAAAAATAGATAAAGTTTATCTGCATTCTAAAACCCATACCACAAGCTAGTTAAACTATGCTTAATTTGGGTCTAGATAGTGCTGTATAAAATGTCATAGAATATTTATTATTTCAATTATTTGTTCCCAGCCAAGTTAACGTATTTAGTCAACTGTTTACTTCACAAAAAGTACTTACTTTAAATAAAATGTTTAACTAAGTAGATATAGATGAATTAATGTAACTACCTACTACGCATACTTAATGGTACACATAGTAATTTATGCTGAGGTGGCGACTAGATACAAAGTCAAAGTAAAAAATTATTTATCCTGTTAAACATGAAAATTAAAAATATTTAAAAGTAGATTAGCAAATGGACCACACCGGTTCAAAACGCGGCCCAGATATAAGAAGACTCCGGCAAGAAACTCAGCGGGCTGTTTTTTGGTCTATTTACAATCATTTCCTTAATCTAAATACAGTTATTAGTTTGAGTAAAATATTTATTTAGTAACATAATTAACCAGTAAATACGTTCATATTTCCATTCAAAGTTGATTGTGGAAAGTAACAAAATAAACTTTATTAACCCGAAGCAGTTACTCCCAAACTTATTGTAGACCTCCTGAATTTCAACACAGTTGCAGCTTCAACATTAAACGAACTATTATACGGTACTAAAGCTTTAAAGTGTCTGTCATTCGTTCGTTTGTAACCATCAACCTAGAAAACATACGGACGGAACGCGTTAAAGAATATAATTTCATCAAGAACCAAGCGGTTCGGTGCCTCTTTTCTCTGCCGCACCATAAAGACTTGGAAATCTTTACCAGCGCATGTGTTTCCTTCCTCCTATAGTCCCGGGTCCTTTAAGCGGGGCGTGAAGAAGCATTTGATTAGGCCGTCAAGCTGAGGGCCGCCACTATAGCACTATCGGTGTGTGTTGTTTAACCCTCGTCCTGAGACTTTGCCTTTAGCTTACCATCAGGCTAGGTAAAGTAATGTTGACGTGTCTAACTTAAAAAAAAAACTGACGTAGTAGTATAGTGACTAGAGTCAGCGCACTTGCTCATATGTATCGATTCTCAGCATTTCATGGATTCACCGTGCGGTCGCCGGGTCCATGGCGTGGTACATAGAGGAACCCCGTGACGATGGCTGGGACTTGCGACCCAGAAGTAGGTATCTAATAATAGCAACCCATATGTGTCCCACTGCTGTACACGGGTCTTCTCTCCTCTAACGAGAGAGCTGAGGGGGTTTAGACCTTAATCCACACACGCTGGCCTAATGCGGGTTGGTGGATCGGACATGTCCTTAGAATTTCTTCTAGGATTGGGTTTCCTCATGATGTTTTTCCTTCACCGTCAGCAGATGGTAAATCATGTGATTAGCACATATAAATTGAAATTCACATTTTGTGCTGTCCGGCCGGATTCGAACTCAAACTCCAAGTAGGTATATTTCAATATTTAGCCGCCATCATTTTTGTGACGTTCCGTCTGTAAATTTTATAGGTTTATGTTTGTAACTGTAATTAAGCTGAAATGAAAGCAGCTTAAGTGTCTGAAATTTTCAGGATATTAAAAAGTTTAAACTATTCTAGGATTTGTGGGTAAGACGTGAAAAAAAAACTAATTTTGATGATCTCTATGGTGCAGTAGTAGAGAGTGAATGATTGGTTTTAGGAGTGGGTTTACATCGCTAATGTATTGGCAAGGATTCAAACCCGGGACCTTTCGATAGTAAATCCAACTTCTTAACCACTAAACCGCCGATGATTCTAAATTAGTCATTTAACTGTCGTTGGTGAACACACAAAGTGTTAAGCCCGAAAAATCTTGAAACTAAACAAATGTACAACACTAAGTTAACCCTTCTCTAGCTAAATGGAGGTTTAACCATGTCTAGGTCAGAGGCACACGCAGAGGGTTAAGTGCAAATAAATGCGAGTATTATCTCATTTGACAGTCAGCGGTGGCCAATCAACCGTGTCGTAACTTTGTACTGACGTGGGGATTAGATTGGGTTGGGTGTCAGTGCTAGCGGGTGCTATTTTTGATGTTTTTTGGGACCTCTAGCTTTTTTCCTTCCTTCCTTCCTTCCTTCGGGGATATAGGCGTGAGTTTATGTTATGTTATGTTTTTGGGACCTTATCAAGAACTTCGAGGTACAAGGTAACCTCACCTGCGAGCTGGTGTACCTGCTGTTTGATGAACGGCACTTTCCTTTGGGAGGTCAGACGGCAGTCGCTCCCAGAAAAAAAACATATGAGCCTTTTTCCGTGCGGCAATCCAGGATTTTTCTTTGTTCTGTGGGCAATCCTCATGGATACCCACCCCGCGGCCAGCGGGGCAGGTTATGTCAGGCTCTTACCGACTAAAACCGCACGGCCAGTGTAAGGTGGGGCCACCTTTTTTTAAACAAAACATTGCGCCTTAGTCACTAGAGATGGTCATTGAACTAATGATTTTTTGATCGGAAAAAGTGATCATCCAGGACGGGGACTTGAACCCGTGACTAGTCTACTAGGCTACATGGACCTATTCTAGATGCTAGAATTTTGCCGATAAATATTCTACGGCTTAGGGCGCCAGTGGAGCCATCTACCGTAATTCATTCGAACTACGGAAACAATGATGTCATTGAACTGCTTTCAAATAATACAGTTGTAGGTATAATATTACCACGGAATAAAGAATACCTACTACAATATTACGTATTCATGATTATAAAACTCAAATCATCCATACAATCGGTACATAATTGAGAATCGTGACGTAGTTTGTGACGCTTACGTCAAACAAACTTCGTATGATTATTTTCTTCGAAGTGAAAGTCAAGCGGCTCGTTGGTCTAGGGGTATGATTCTCGCTTTGGGTGCGAGAGGTCCCGGGTTCAAATCCCGGACGAGCCCTGTTTTTGTAAATTGAGGTTACATTATTGTTTTTTAATTATTTTTATTAAAACTACAAATGATTATTTATATTTTTTTAGTCTTAGTTCGAGGTTGAGTTGTTACCCGTTCTCCTACTTTTAGTTAGGCTCATTATGATTGATGATGGCCCGGGTCTCTGCTATGGGGCCAAGTTACATCCTAGTATCAGAAGACCCTAGACGGCGTGCGGTTTTAAGCCGGGGGGGAGGGGACCATGAGGGTTTTCGCATGGAAAAAAGGGAAGGGTGTGAAAGTGGCAAAACTCTTCAACCCTTTTTACGGAACCTTCAACGGAAAAAAATATTCATGGGATAAAAACGGACAACCATCTAGGGGTGTTCCGTTTTCATCCCACAAATAGAATAAATAATAATAAATAAACGCTACCTCTTATAACTAGGGCCCAAGTCTTTTCCTTAGGTCAGCAAGTAAAGGGAAGTTATATTCTCCCTGAAAGATTGGGTTTCTACATAATTAAACAATTAACTTAGTGATTATTTCTGCTCGGATTCAGACCTCGAGGAAAAACAGATATTTGATGGTAATCCAACGCCTTGTGGCAGAGAATAATTTCCTTCTGAAAGTGTGAAAAAAATATAGAGAATGAAAAAAATTGTGAAAAAATTTAACGGTTAAAAAGTTAACGGTTTTAAATTGTATTGTCATCAGAACTAAAGACTTCAGCCAAATATCAGACCGATCAGACAACTGAAAGGGGGTCAAATTTCAATTACTAGATTTGACCCAAACAAACAGGTCGAGTTAAATAAAGCGTTTAAAAAAACCAGCTTAATTCCTTTTTAAGTCGGTCAAAGTATACTAAAACCCTTGTCAGAATGTATAAATACTTTTTTTAAAACCGCATCAAAATCGGTGCAACTAAACATAACATAACATACAGGTGAACCTGTATGTTATCTCTTTTTAACCTACTTTCAAAGTCGGTTAAAAAGAGATGTATTCTTCGACATTTCAAGTCTACGTTTTCAAAAATAATTACCTAACTAAACAAATAGCTATAATCCGCGCGCGATCAAAATGTGATGCTACCTTTTGGAACTGAGACGTAAGTGGGCCGCCGGCTAGCCGTAGCGTCGGCAAACTCATGTCGAAGCTCACAAAACGAAGCTGTATTTTTAGTGCGACTAGATTTCTAAATGAGTTTAATTTTGAATGCGAGATTTATAATAATTATAATATTGTATGATTGTCTGTTTGTCCGCAAATTTTTGTGCGCGCAAAAATCAGAAACTACTGGAGGGATTTTGATCAAACTTGGTACGATTATAGTTCATAGTTTTGGGCAACACCTAGGCTAGGCTTTTTATTCAAGCTGAAACCCGTGGCTTCGCCCGCGCTTCGTTTTTAGGTCGTTTTTGGTCATATCTCCGGTTCTACTTAACCAATTACAACCAAGCATACGGTAAATTTTTAGTCTAAGCAAGACCTTTTAAAAAAAAAACCGCATCAAAATCCGTTTGGTATTTTTTATCGCTATCGATGGACGTAAAAAGAACTGAACGGATTTTGATGCGTTTTTTTTATTAGAAAGGTCTTGGTTAGACTCAAAATCTTACGCATATTTGATCACAATCGGCTGATTAGAACCGGCGATAAAACGCGAAAATCGACGTCCACGCGGGCGGAGCCGCGGGCAACAGCTATCTTTAATATACCGCCTTTTCTTATCTGATCTACATGGATCTACATGTAATCGTGCCAAAAATACCGAAACGACGACGACAACAGTGATAGGAGATAGGACGAACATCAAATAATGTCTGACAGGTAAGAACAGTTCAACCGTTCTCGAGTTTTTGCAATACTAACAGAATTGCAATTAATTTTTATTTATATAGATTAAAGATTAATAATGAGTGGAAAAAGGGGTAAAATCTTGAGTAGTCAATCTCGCGAAATAGTTCTGGCATTTGATAGATATTTCAATCAAGAACAAAGTCGGTGTTAACACGCTAACGCTACGTGAGAACTGTCATTTTCGATTTACTTTGACAAGGTTCCTTCACATTTTCATCGCGCGCGGATTATACATATCATTCATTATATTTGTGTACCTCACAAACGCACAAGCTGAAAAGGATTAGTCCCCGTAGACAAAATGGCACAACAACGCAACGAATAGAATCAAATAGAATTATCACATCCAAGCTCGTCGCCGGACGCGCGTACCGCGGCAGTATGGGTGTGATTAGTCGACCTATTCTATTCGTTTCGTTAGCGATTTACGCCGGGCCACTTGTCTACGGGGGCTGGTCCGTGAAATGCCAGATAGTTACTAAAAATTAACCTCCACGCTAGCGCTCGAGAAACCTGTCTCCCTTTTGCTTGCTCTCCATTGTGCCCTCTGCTAGTCAGAGGGATACTAGGAGAGACTACGAGCAGCCTCCTACAGGCCACTCCGCCTCTCCAGAATTGATCGCAGACGGTAGCGTCTCCCCTGCTAGTGTGAGGGGCTACCGTCTCCGTTGTCCAAGATACGCGTAGAGGTTCCGCACCAGGCACCAGCAGTGCCCTATATAACTTTAATTCTCATTCCACGTCAATATCTCGGAGATCAAGCCTAAAGATTTATTGTCAAAAGTTAGTGTAATTTATATCCGACAATAAGTCAAGAGTTGCCAAGTTCTTAACCATTATATGGCTTGCTTTTAATTTATTCAAGTTTCCAATTTAAAGGTAATGTATACTTGTAACAGTTGATTTACTTTGTTACCTTGTTCGTAATTCTATATCGTTATTATTGTAATGGCTCTAGGCGAATGAAAGTGAGCCTACTGTAGTTAACTTTACCACTTTCCTAAAATACGTGTTATGATTATAAATGTAAAATAATAATCAGTATAGATATTTTGTTGATAGTATTTCAAACACACCCACACACACACACTCGCACACACACACACACACACACACACACACACACAAACACAATGTTACTTTTAGATTAAAAATGTGGTAATTTGAGAATATGATATTATAGCGAAAATGGTTTCTTGCGAATATAATATTTTGCTAATATGATGTTTTCAGAATATGATATTATGAGAATATCATGTTTTGCTAATATCGTGTTTTGCGAATGTGATGTTTTACGAATGTGGTCTTTTGAGAATATGGTATACAGCGACGGAGGCTTATATACACTTAAACAACAGTGTTATATAGAGCACTTCGGAAGGGATCTTTTAGGGGATAAGCAGACGGAGGTGCGGGGCGGTCAAAGTGTCCGCGACGCACTCTTATTATTACTATCATTAGATCGCATTTAGTCCACGTATGTCTGACAAGCGACATGAACTATTGCACGGACAAATTTAACCTTATCCTAATCGTACAAATAAGAGTGCGTCGCGGTCATTTTAACCGCTCGCTCGCTCCACCTCGCCGTCTGCTTATCGCCTTATCCAGCAGTAATAGCAGGTACATGCTAAAATCATTGTGGAACTACATTTCACTTGACCCCAGAATATAATACATAACAGTGACTCGACTATGTTCCAATAGGTATAATTAATTTGTAAAGACTTTCTAAAAAATTGTTTATTTCAGATGGCCTTATTTACATACTGAGTAGGTACATAGTTATTATTAAATAATTAAAATTTAATATTTGATTGATTTTGAAATTAATACACTATTGCATCATAACTTCTTACAAGACACAGTGTACATTTTATGAATCGGAAACGTGAGTTAACCCTTCAATTTATCATGTTACAAGTCGAATGTTAGAAAATCCATCTAGTGTCTCTAATATGCTTTGTGACATCAAAGCGTCTTACAAGACAATGATGAAGGCTGACGAAAGGGTAGTGGAAGATTTGTAACGAAATAATGGAGCTCTTTGATATTAGGGCTGCGACGAAAGATTTTTTTTATTGGTAATAAGCTCGCGATTGAACACAATTTCACCTATTGGTAAGTGATGATGTGGTCGACGGTGGAGCACGCTTGCCTAGAAGTAGCCTGTTCACTCTAGACTTGAAGACTCCCAGGTTGTAAGCTTTCCGGAAATATAGACTTAGGCAGGGCATTCCACTCTTTCGCAGTACGCACGAGTTCTACTCTATTTAAGTTATTTCTTCAAGACACAATTGAATAGGTCTCTTAGAGGCAAAAGTGATTCATCGTAGACCACATCGTCACTTACCACTAGGTGAGATAGAAGTCAAACGTAATGTGTAAAAAAGAAAATTAAGATCAAGAGATTTTTACATTATATTTTCATTATTTTAATTCTTTACTTTAATTTTTATACATTATAAGATGAAATAAATAAATGATGTAATGAAATAAATGAATAAGTATGGTAAGCGTGAAAAGTAGGTGATTATTGTCAGATTTTCAAGAATTATTTTTGAGTAAAGTAGGTACTTCATATTTCTTAGTGAAAACAGTGGGGTCTTTTAATTGAAATATTATTTTGAAAATTTCAAACTTTTAAATCTGTGCAATCATCTACTTTTGACGCTGACTGTACGCACTTAAACAATACCAATTTGATAGAAATATTATCCCCCATATAAAAAGTCGGGATACAGTCCGATCTCATTATTAGCAAGTGTAGTCGTTTGAGAAAAATCTTGATAATTCATTACGATGTAGCTTGGCTGCTCTTCTATTAATAATTCTGCTGTTGAATACCCCTAGAATACGAATAATAACTAAATATAGGAATCCCGGGAATATAGAGATATTAAAGAATTTTCTTAATTATTCCTGGAGGCGTCCAGGAATTCCACTTCATCTTGTGCAGCTGTTATAACAGTACCTAAAGTAAAGATGAAAATAAAAATAGATTCCATAATATATGTAAATAAAACTAACAAACATAAAATACTTGTAAAAAACCGTACATGTAATATTTAAAAAAAAAATAGAATATTAGTGCAATTTAATAATTTTGTACATTGTTTGCAAATAAAAACAAGAGAAAATCGGTGCAATAATGTCTAAAAAGTTCTACTTATATAAATGTTGCTAAGATTAATTATATAAAAAATGTTCAATACTCACACTTAGGGCTAATACAATAAGAGTAGCATATAACAGCGTATAACTTTTCTCTGGTTTCTCCATTTTAAGTTTATTCCAAATTCAAAATTGAAATGTCGAAGTCTAGTTGCTGATTATTGCAATTATCGAAGTCAATTGAATGATTACTTAGAAGTCAAAGGGTTTATATCTATTTCTATAAATTCTTAGAATAATTGTTTGTCGAGATGAATAATACAAATGCATAGTTATAAAGATATTTTCTTTTGTTAGATGATACATATATAATAAATACAATTGTATAAATCTTATAAATTGTTTATTGATGATGACATATTCGAAGATATTACTGTATTAAGATAAAATGCGGTAAGAATATTTCTATTGGGTTGGTTGTATAAATTGACTCCCGAGTGTGTGCGGTATAGCATGCGTTTAATCTAAATCTTTATAATTATTTACTTATGTACGGTAGTGAATGTTGGGTGTGGCAGAAAAAGCATGAAAGTCCTTTTACGACATCAACCCTACAATTCCATTACAAGTTTCGACAAAAATTTAATAAATCGAAGAAGACTAAGCCTCGGTTAAGCCAAAGCCTTTACAAACAGGAAAAGGAACCCGGCGTTTAGCCAATAAGAAATGCGGTCTCCGTGCATTCGAGTTCGTACTACCGTTGTTTTATTTTCACCGACCGTTTGGTCGGTGAAAATAAAACAAGCGACTATTGTAGTTCTTTAGAATATATTTTTTTTGCTGACGGTAGACATTCAATAGTCTCATTGGGCAAATCTGTTGCGCTTTCTAATAATTTTATTTGAATTTCGAAATTCATTTTTTTTATTCAGCTTTTGGCTTGGATTTTAACTTAAGTAAATTATTCTAGACTTGCGTGTTTTTTGAATTTTTTAACGAATTCTTATTAAAATTAAACTAAAGTACAATCCAAATCAGTCAAGCCGTTCCAGAGATTTCCTCTTTCAAAGAGACAGAAAGACAGATAACATTTTTATAAATTGCTCGGAGCAGCCCTCTAGAGGGCCACTCCCACCCCGGCCGGATTGGCCGCAGGCAGCAGCGTCTCGCGTGGCGAGAGAATGCCTGAAGCCTTAAGTTAATTTGGGTTAACGTTGTACAGTCTATTCGATTCTTGTTTCTGTGCTTGTCGATAAACTATGCTAATGTACTCATAATTAGTTTATCTACTTGTTGTGAACGTGGGCTGAGTAACACATTTAAAACTAGTTCTTAATCTTTTATTATTTTTCGAAGGAATACCTCAAAATATAAAATATATAAATATATAATGCAAATACAGCTATTTAGGTGATACCACGAGTTTTTGAAACTACGGTCCGGAAAGACGTTCGTCGTTTGATACCATGGTGCCAATTGCCTAATTAATAAACTTTTTGGAATGGGGTGATTGACATAGTGGTAATTGCCCGATTGTTGTTTGGTACTTAAACAGGCTACAATGGCTAAACAGATGTAGATTTTCTTTATTTTCTCTTTATTTGGCTTTTAGTAGGTACCTACACAGTATCTTATTGATAGGACTATAACGCTTACGCTAGAGGAGTAGGACAGAATCCTTGGTGTGAAAACATCTCAAACAACTCCCGTGCCGCATCAGAGATTAGGTTTCCTAAAATATTAACAAACCACATCATTCACGTTTATGTTAGGGGAGTGCCCTCTTAGGGTATACACGGGGTCCCTGGTGAAAGATTCACGTGGACGGAACACCGTCTGGTTTCAATCGGTTCGATTCTGTCGTAACTCTTCAGTAAACCTGGTGAGGTACCTATTAGGAGTTTGCACACGTTAAAAAAATAATTTAAAAAATCTAAAAACCCGACTGCGTAAGAAACTAAAAAGAAAAAAAACAAGCACTTAGATTCCCTGTGGTCTAGAAACATAACAACTTAAAAGTCGGGATACATTGAAAAATTAAATTGGCTGTCGAATCATACAAACATACATACATACAAGTTACGCGCGAAAAACATAACCCTTCTTGGCAGTCGGGTAATAAAGGAATCAATTCTACGCAAACGAATCGCCAATAGCTTATACCAACAGTAGCAAATACAGAAAGTTTTACCAATAAATGTCTCCATATATGTAGGTTTTTTATAGAAAAAAAAAACCTCAAATAGATTTGTATTTTTCAAATAGAAATTGGTTGGTTGCATTTCTTTGAGCGCACACGGTGAGGTAATGAGAAATGTTGTGTTTCTTTGAACATTGCGAATACTGAGAAAGCTTGGAATACATACATTGAGCGAAATATGTTACCGTGCTGTTTTATATACTTGATTAATCAGACCACCAATTCCTAGTTATTTTATTTCTCAAGTGGATCCAATCTCAATGAAGGATAAATATGTGTTTTTGATCAATTTTCAAATGAATTCACTTAAATTTTATCAAACAAATTGAGTTTTAGTATCATTTCAATTACTTACAGAAACGAATAAATCGCTTGATTGTATTAAAATACCATTGAATTATTCACGAAAAACGTTATGGTAATTCTTTCATATCTGTTTACGCTAAATAGTCGACATGGGTTCTATATAAACAGCGTTTCTAATCCAATTATTTGAGTATTTATACAAAACTAGTCATGGCTGACATAAAGATTCTAGTCCTGGTAAGTAAAAATAAATTATTAATCTAAAAACACATGGAGTTGGGATGACGGTTTGACTGGGGGATGGGGAGGGAGGATTTTTGAGCTCTGGCTACCCTACTCACCGCCGGGAACACAACACGATGGTTATTATGGCCGCGGTCTACTGTAGTATATGGAGTACTACTCAGTAGGACGCGGCCATAATAACCATCATGTTGTGTTCCCGGCAGAGCTAACTATATCCTTCCTACCCCACCCCTTTCTAGCTCTCCCCCCTTCCCTTCAGGGTAGGCAGCGCGTGTGTGACATCCTTCAGTGTTGCACACGTCCATAGGCCACGGTGACGCTTGCCATCAGGTGGGCCATGTGCTTGTCTGCCACCTATGTTGTATAAAAAAAAGTTCGAACCTATCTTATTATTTTCAGATCACACTATGTGCTGTATTGCTGTCTTACTGCGAAGGCGCAAGTGACAATGATACTACTACTGCGGACCCTGATGTTCAGAGTGAAGATGATACTCCTGACTTCGATGAAGACGATGAAGACTGTCAACTTAGTGCAACTGGCTGTGCAGACGAGTATGGTAGTGATGATAATTAAATTGATGATAATTCTGTAGTGATGATAATTAAATTGATGATAATTAAATTAAAAACACCATAAAAAAGAAATTTAAAGACATATAATAATAAAATAATGTTTGATGTCATGTACTCGTACTGTTTTCGTTAATTGCTTAACTTCGAAATAAAAATAAATTATGAAATTATGCGTTGCCATTTTTGTAACCAAAATATCCACATGCCAAAATTTTCTACGATTTATAAGTAATATTTTAAGTTTTAGAATTGAAACTATGCAAGTATAAAATCATGCTTTATTTTAGCATAGCAATTTGTTTTATACAAGCACACGGCCCACCTGATGGGAAGTGGTCACCGTGGCCTATAATCGTGGGCAACACTAAGGTGTCACACACGCGCTGCCTACCCTGAAGGGAAGGGGGTAGGGCTGGGAAGGGGCGGGGAGGTTAGGAAGGGGTGGGGGGAGGAGGGGTACAGTAAGCTCGGTCTACTCTGCTTACCGGCGGGAACACAACACGATGGTAATTATGGCCGCGGTCTTCTGTAGGGCGGAGGTACTACCCCAGTCGGACAGCTCATTTTGGACGGGAGATACCGTCGTGTCCTACCTCCTCAATTGATATTTCATTACGCGCGCGGGTTCGATTTCCGCTCAGTGCAAATATTTGTATGCATGAATATGTCTATTTGCATTGGTCTGGGTGTTTCTATGTATAATAAGTATGTATTTACAAAAAAAAGTATATAAGTATGTTTATCAGCATTCTAGAACCTATAACACAAGCTAGTAAAACTATGCTTGCTTTGGGTCTAGGGAGCGCTGTGTAGACTATCGTAAAATTACAGCGTATTCTATTATTCTACGTTTCCTCGAATATTCAACTATAAATTCTATTTGTTATGTATCTATTTTAATACATTTATATATATAGTAATTATTACTATTATTAAACCATCGATCAGCAGTCGTTACGGGTAGGTGGAGCCTTAAAAAGTCCAACAACGGTCTAGCTGCAATGCTTCGATATCGCCTAATGTCACCATTGGGTTGTGACGGTCAGGTGGTAGTCACTCCCTTGAAAGGCAAATAAACCATTTTATAAAAAAGGAGTTGTATGAGGAATTGATGCTCTCGATGATCTTGAAGTTCCTGGTGATGTAATGAAGATTCATCACCAGAAAGTTAACAGAATAAGTGCAATAATTCCACAGGATAAACCAAGCCCTGACGCTATTTTATCTAGGTATACTAATATTATAAAGAAGTAAAGTTTGTGTGTTTGTTAAATTTTATAAGGGGTAATCTCGGGATCTACTGAACCGTTTTTAAAATTCTTTCACCAATAGAAAGCCACATTATCCGTGAATGTCATAGGCTGAATATCATCACGCTACTGCCCAAGGGAGCGGAGCAATAATCATAAATGTAAACAATTCCGGTAGATTCCCATACATTTTAGGAAAACTGATAAATTATGAGCATGTTATGTGAGTTAAAAAGGGTGCATCGGGGTTCCAAATACGCCACGAGCGAAGCCGGGGTGGGTCAGCTAGTATCTAAATAAAACTGAAACGAAATGTATGAACCTACGCGTATAACTTTAGCCTTAGGGTCAATTTATACTAGCACAGAGTCGAAGCGCATCGAAGCGTCTATCCAAAACTGAACATAACAAATTCAACCTTAACTCCACAGCATAACGCTCACATTACTTCTGTGATTTTAAAAAGACGCGCGTATTCTTCGGAGTTCGCGCGTCTGCGCGTGAACAACGCTGATGGAATTTGATGGATTTGATGGAATGTACCTACGTAGTATAAAAAAAATATATATTATGAACTTCTCGGCGACTTCTCGTCGCGTCTAGACGCCGAGCTATCGGTGTCGCCTGTCATCCAGTGTTGTAAAACGTCTGCACCAAATTGGATAATTCTTTAAAACAAGGTTGCGGTAGTAGAAATTTCACAAGGGTGGAGTTGGGTGGAGCTGCGAACAATAGCTAGTTCATGATAAAAATAAGTCGGAAGTTTACCGTTATTTCTTATCCCCTAATATTATTTATTCGTTTCCAAGAGCTTTTAGCGTGTTAGTGTGTTTGGTTACAATTCACGGCACCGCAAAGTAGTTCGACGGTATTGAAGTGCGCACATATTTCTTAATATAACAATTTTATGGATGTTTGCTCTCAGAAAACTTCTATATGTTATGGTTTTACTTAAGCAGCACACTTTTTGCGTTGTGGATAATGAGTGAAGTAAGCAGAATTTATTTCTTGTTCTTGTTGTGGCATTTAGTAAAAATTTTGGGCATTTCGAAATGTGCGTTTTGCTTTTCTAGTCACCAGCAGATAACATAAACGTCTTCTCTAATCTAATTTGAAAACTTACAAATTTTTAAGAACCGATGACAATACAATAATTTTAAGAAACGACAACTAAGAACTAAAAGAATAATAGTGGACCAAAGTAAAAAATAGGTAATAGAGGAATCTTGGTGGAGCTTTATCACTTTGTGTGTATAAAATTTCAGTAAATTTTGTGCATCTGTTTTTGCTCGATTATTTGACAATTTTATACATTTTTAATAGATATGATTAGAGGTTACCCGCGACCTTGCCTACCTGAAATATTGATCATGGCTCCTAACAAAATAAAGCTGATCGTACATTTGTCAACACCGTTCGCGCCGTACGAGTCGCACGCGCTTTATGCAAATCTTTGGTATTATTGCAAAATTTTACGCGCCGCATATTATGATGTCATCAGAATGCTTTCTTCAACATCGGATGCGCGTACGGTGCTGATAAATGTGCAATCAGCTTAATAGAAACAAATTACTAACTATACCAATTTATATATAATTGGGGATACTGACATTACATTCCTTTTTATATAGCTGCGACATTTTAATCAATTTTACTTGAATTTTATCTAACAAAATAGGTTTTAATACTATTTCAATTACCTACAAAAGGCAATGAACCCTTTATTGCTACAATTAATTGCCATCATTGAATAATTTACGTAAAACGTTGTTCTAATGCCGCCATATTGGTAGTTACAGCATTATATTAGTCGACATAGGTCTATATAAACTAGTGTGGAGGGCATCTTTTCCAAATTATTTTAGCGAAACTGCAATCATGTTTAACATAAAGTTTGTAGTATTGGTAAGTGTAAAAAAATATAGAATTGTTCAGTTTTTTTATTACACGTCAATAAGACATGACCTCGCCTGATAATAAGCTAAAGGAGAAATGTCAGAAATGAGGATTACCATTTTTGGCTGCAATAGTGTGTGGCCCTCAGCTTGAATATATTTTATTCTATGCATTTAAAAAAAAAGTTGTCTGAATAAAGAAAATTATAATAAAAAAAAAGCGAAAACACGAGTCCTTGTAAATGCATTTTACCTATTTTAATGTATGTCCTAACAATTTCTGACGTTTTCTTAATTAATTTATTCCTCAGATAATAGAATTTATTGTGTAAGTAACATTTTTTTCCTTATAAGCCAGGTATATTAGTACCTACTTATATTTTATGACTGAGTCTACGAGTTTTGTTTGTGAGGCTAATCTACACAGAAGCTCCGAATAGCTTAGCTTCTTCGACATCGTGACGTTATGGCATTAAAATATTCTAATAATTATTAAAATCACTCCAACTTGAGAGCCATTAAATTGCCTATGGACCCTAGTTGCCCACTGCAAGGCAAATCTGGAATAATGGACCTAAATAAACCCGCAAGTTCCCTGCGATTGGGGACCCATCTAAGTGCATGTCGCATTTGCTCTCTTATCCAGTATACCCCCTACACCTGCAGTTCGCGTTCATCACTGCGAAAGCGAACTGCTTACATGATAAAAATAAGTGGTAAAATCAAACGGAGCAGTGGCTCCAGGCCTTAATAATTGGGCAACGCATCGTGATAGGCTGCTTTATCACGTCACGTTGCCCGATTATAAAAGCCTGGAACCACTGCTCCATTTATCACCTAAGCAGTTCGTCGCTGTCGCAGCAACGAACGCAAGGGTTTTTCCTTAGAGAAGCACTGGCACTGCTGTATTATTGCGGATCTGTGTAGAGCAACGTTAGTTATAGTATTGCCACACAATTTTCTAACTTATAATATATGTTTATTGCAGATCGCACTTAGCATTGTTGTGCTGTCGTACAGTCAAGAAAACACAACTGAAAATAGTAGTTTATCTAGTGATGACGCAGATAGTAATAATGAAAACAATACTCGTACCGGGCAAGTAGGAAAAAGTTACGAAGATGAAGACGACGGTGAATATAATGACGAAGATGACAGCAATGGTGATAATGATGATGACGAGGATGATGATGATGATGATGATGATGATAATGATGATGATGATGATGATGATGATGATGATGATGATGATACAGACGATAACGAAAATGATGGTGGCGAAGACCAGTTTGCAGATAAAGATAGTTCAGGTGTAGAAACTAGACAAGATTGTAAAAACAGCGACTGTAAAAATAATTCTACCGATGACAATGCTGGTGTAAATGACAGCGATAGTGATGGTGATGGTAATGGTGATGATGGCGACGATAAGAAAGATAACGATGATGAAAATGATAAAAGTAATGAGAATAAAGACGAATGAATAGAATCAATAAACTTCATGCCAAAAAGAATTTGAAGTTCTATTATTGCCATTAAATTATAAAAATGGTAATTAATTAATAAAATAATATTTACAGGGTTTTTACTTATTTCAATTAAAAAATGCATTAGTTTTAATTTGGGAGATTGGTGGCTCTAAATTATTTGGAAATTCTGGAGGTTGTTATAACCACGGTCAGCAGCGCGAGTGTGACGCCTCCGATGTTGCACACGTCAATGGAGGCAATGGTTGAACTGCACCGATTACCATCCAACCTCCACAATTCATTGGCCATGTCGAAGTTCTATAATAGTCTGATCAGCTCTCGTAGACAAGTGCCATAAGCGTAAATCGCAATCGAAAGGAACATATCGAGCAATCACACCCAAGCTTGTGAGCTCACCGCAGCGCGCGCGTCGTACGCAGCGACGAGCTTGGATGTGATTGGTCGACCTATTCTATTCCTTTCGTATGCGATTTTCGCTTGTGACACTTATCTAAAAGGGGCAGGGTCTCCAGACAAAGTCACATTTTACTAGTGGAAGCGCTTTAAAGCGAATTGGTAAATTGAATGAAATTTTTAAGCAATTGCATGCTAACCATTTCCAATGATTTTCTGATAGGAAAAAATGATCATCCAGGACGGGATTTGAACCCGTTACCATTCCCTTACAGGGGGAATGCTCTGACCAACTGAGCTAGCTGGACCCATCCTAGATGCTCGAAATTTTCCGATATATTCTACGGCTTAGGGCGCCGCGCGGTGGAGCCATCTACCGGCGCCCTAAGCCGGGTTCAAGGCCCGTCCTGGATGATCATTTTTTCAAAATCATCGAATTGGTAAATGTCCAAAATGTATGGGACTGATAATTATTCGTTACACGTGACATGTCGACAAACAAATACCACTTCTATACATTTCAGACTTTTGAAGCTATTCCACTGGCAGAATGTGACTGTCTACTGTCTAGAGAATCAGGTTCTCAGATATTTTAGTGCTTCAACTACCCGTAACGAATAACACAGATGTTCGTATGGCCTCTGCTATTTTCCCTGCTCAGACCCCAACGATCTTATTTGGGCTCCCATACATATTGAAGAATAATAGAACAATATCACCGAACAACCAGACGTACGGCAACGCGCCACCGGTATATAGTGGATATCCCACTCATACGCACAAAACGTTTTGGCAGTACGTTCATCGTGCGTACTGCCTAAAGAGTGGAATGCCCTGCCTGAGTCTGTATTTCCGGAAAGCTGGGAGTCTTCAAGTCTAGAGTGAATAGGTTACTTCTAGGCAAGCGTGCTCCACCGTCAACCACATCATCACTTACCAACAGGTGAGATTGTGGTCAAAAGCGAGCCTATTACCAATAAAAAAAAAATACTATAAACGTTATAACTCTGCCGGGTAGTACTTATGTAGTTACTCTTTAGATAAGTGTTTACTTACCAATTATTTCTGATACTCATCAAATCTTATCCTGATGCAAAGGTCCTTTTTAATATTTTAATTTTTGTGGATGGTTCTTATTGGATTAGAAAAGAATTGTAAAATTCACATGAAGGATAGAAGCCATTATTTATTTATTTAGGCTTATTTATTTAGGCTGGCGTTCGAACACAATCCCACCTGTTGGTAAGACATGGTGTGGTATGTAGCCTAATTTACAGGGATAAGGAAAAAGATACACTGAATGTGAAACCTAATATGTATTTTTAATAACTGTTGGATGATTATAAAATACTATTAACAAATAACACATTCATATACATCATAACATAACATAAACTCACGCCTATATCTCCGAAGGGGTAGGCAGAGGTGCCAGCACCCACATTTCGCCAGTTTATGTTTAGGTCCCAATGTAATAGGTGGCGAGCCTATTGCCATTAACCGGGCACTTATAAACCTGCGATAAATACACACATAACTTCGAAAAGCATACAAACTTATAATAATGTTTATCTACGGATAAAATTTTGATAAAATTATGAATTTTGAAGGTCCTCATCAAAACAAAATAGTTATAATAGAGTAAATAAAATATTGCTACTTTGGGTCCTTCGGCTTTTCATACCACAACGGATTCATACCGCGGTGCGAAACGCCCCAGAGCTCTATTTGAAGGTGGCATTTATTTATTTATTTATTTTAAGTCTTGTGGTGCGAATCGCCGAAGGACCCCTTTAAACAGCACTTATACCTAAATTTTAGTCGATATAGATATTAATTTTGCTTATTTTCTGAAGACTCATCACCATCTTCTTCTTTTTCTTGAGGTTCGTGTTTTGCGCATGGTTTTTTATCATTATCATCCTCATCACTATCGGAGTTATTATCATCATCACTATCATTGCCATCATTATCATTGTCATCATTATCTTCTTTGCTATTATCTTCTTTACTATTACTTTCGTCGCTATTATCTTCATCATCACTGCTATTATTGTCATTTTTACTATCGTTATCATCATCATTACTATCATTTTCTTCATCATCACTGCTGTTATTGTCATTTTTACTATCGTTATCATCATCATCATTACTATCTTTGCTTTCGTCACCATCTTTGTTATCATCGTCTTTGTCCTTATCATTTTTGTCATCATCGTCCTCATCACTTTTGCTATCATCATCATCATCATCATCATCATCATCATCATCATCATCATTGTCATCTTTACTATCATTATCATCACCACCCTTCCTTTCAACCTGAACTGAACTGGAACTGTCACTCTTCAGAGTCGCGCTTTCTGCATAATACGTAAGCGTAATAACGCATAACGTCACCTGTGTTAAAAAAAGTCTTTGTAACTGTTTCTGTAATTATTCGTGCAGTTGTTTTCGTTTTAGTTTCTATAGCATATGAAGTATGTAAAAAAAAAATTGGCAAGTTCATTTTATGCCAATTGAATTTTTTTTATGTCATCCCAATAGTATTATTATTATTTTGACTTAATCATACTGATCTGCAGAATATGAAATTTACTGGTAGACTTGATAGAACTTGCCACTGTAATAACTTAGAAATTTATAGTGACATAAGAAAACATTTAAGCGCACAGGGTCAAACCGAGATACGAGGATCTTGGTTTGGCTACGTACATCCCAGTCGTATGGCCAAGCCAACTTCACCTGCAAGCAGGAATAGGTATACCTGATTAACGGACAAGGCTCTTTCACAGGCTATTTTTCCAGGGTATGAAGACCAAATGGCAGTCAATCTCATTAAAGCCGTATAAGTAGAAGAAGAAGAAGTAGGAAGTGGACCCCAGATACAGTACAATATAGTAAGTAGAAAAACTCACCAAAACTAAGAACTTTATAGCACTCATGGTGACTGCTTCGCAAATAAAATTAGTTTGAAACTAAATTACTGTATTCTAATTTATATATACAGCTATCTAATAGGTACTTATTTGCAAGAGACTTGATAATACCGTTAAATTGTTTTCATTTGTCAATAATTCAGTTAATTTATGTATTCGCTGTTTAAGGTATTCTACTGATAGTTAAAACCCATTTTATTCTGATAAACCAAAATGAGGTGAATGGTAGTTATCCATCCCTTAATATCTACGGTAATAAGTAGTTGCTCAGTTTCAAATATAGGTGATATTGTCAAAGGCCTAGCTTAATTCCTTAAAGATATTGAGTGTCATCGAGTTTTCCAGTTTTAATAGTTTGATGACAGACGGCGGTGATTCATATTCCTTAAAATGAGTGTTAAATATTTCTCTATTTAAATATGGAACTGTTCTACTATACTAGGGATGTAACAGCAAATTTTTCTTGATAGATATTGACTACTGAAATGTTTTGTACTTATCTGTTGTGGAACAACAAAACGTATACCATTATGTGTTGAGCAAATTCAGGCAATTATATAAAGTGTTCGTTAACTGATACCCTATATAAAACTTATCAACAATTTTTATTGCATGACAGTTAAATAATTGTAAGTACAAGGAAATTGTCCAAGGTAAACGAGTACATCGAAATTAACTGGTGCAAGAGATGGGCAAAGTCGACGAATGAATATCGAATTGAATAAATTCAAATACTAAGGAGTTGTTTTTAAATTACATAGGGGTGTAGCGGAGGTATGCATCTTGGTCGCCTGTTCTGCATTGCCAGCAATCATGACATGGTAATTTAAAACTACTTAAGCACCAAAACTTTGTTTAAGTAGGCATTGAAAGAGACTCAACTTCAATTTCTAAACTCGAAAATTAAAATTTAGGCCTAAGAGTCACAAATTGAATATAATTATGCTCAAACTTGTTATTAACTTAACGTTAAAATGTTTCTATCAATTTATTTATATAAAATAGCACCAAAAATCAACACCCCTTTCTCAAATAACGTTTGATTTCTTCAAAATCCGTTCATATTATAGTATAAATTACAACGGCACCCCATTTTCAGATACGTCTGAGTTTTAAATGCGAAAGCGAGAGCTACCAAATGTTTATTTTAGAAAATTGGAAAAGCGGCTTAGTGTATGCTTGTAATAGGAAATTATTTGTGTTGATAAGTCGTGCCTTGTGATGTGGGGACTACTATTTGCTCAAATGTTTATAAGGAAATGAAACGATTTTGCTCGATATTGACCAATATTTTTGGGCGCCAAAACCGACCACACCTACTAGCTGGAGCAATTCTGGACTAGACGAGACTCTGGCGCAGGTTGTCTTCTAAGGATTGAGAGGTCAGAAGGCAGTATTCATTATGCATTCATAATTTTTCTCTTGATCACCAACAGTATCTTGCGTTACCGATGGGATCTTCTTTTAGTCCGAAATGATTATGGAAATAAAATTTGTTCATTCCAAATATTACGTGTATTAAGCTTCATAAACTTAGTTCCCATAATTTATTTATTTCTTTATCAGTTTCTCTGAATCGTATATGGTGACATCAACAGTCATTACGAGGCACTCAAATCGATCTATCACTGTTATATCGGGCCTATTGGCTACAATAGTCATGTCAGTGATGATAGATCGGTCTCAGTAAAAGGTGACACGTCCATTGTTGGGAACTGGGTCGGACCGTATCAGATACGGAAACTTTCAATGTACAAGGTTATGCTAGGCCGTCATGCAGGTGCCCGTGTTTCGTGAAAATCATATGTATATTTTTCATGAAATTAGAACTATATTGCTTCATTTTTAACCCACTCCGAAAAAGGAGGAGGTTCTCAATTCGGATGTTAATTTTTATGTATGTTCGGGTATAACTTTGTATTATATGATGGACGGATCTATAAAATTCATGTATTGTTAAACAGATTCCAAAATAGTTCCATTTAAATTTTGTAAAGATCGACAAGTTTGAAGTCAGAAAGTGTTTAATTTGTTTTTATCAAAAAGTACTTTTACTGTTTAAGCAAACCGACGATGTGTGCCGGTGTTATCAACTGCGCAGAAAACCGAAGATCCGTTAACAATATTGTATATCATAAAACACGAAAATTTAAAAGTGTCTTCTCGATTTACAATGTCGTTCATTAGTAGGGGTGTTGGAATTGATTCAATATAGTAATACCCCTGACAGACTCTTCATCACGCCCGTAGCCATCTTCGCATAATTTCCTCAGATGCTTCACAAATAAATAACGTTAAATCAATTTTTGCTAGGCGAATCATTGCCATCGTTAAAATTAACACGATTTTGCTTGGTATAAATTGATAAAATGTTGTAAATTGGAAATTGGTGATAGACGTATATTATTGCTAGCTGTTTCTCGTAGATCTGGTTTCTAGAACTGTTTTTCTAATACGATTTTTTTTATATAGGTCACGTCAATATGACTTCACCTCGCCTGATGGTAAGCTAAGGCGACAATCCGACGGCGAGGCGGGGCGGTCAAAATGACCGCGACGCACTCTTATTTGTACGAATATAAGGTTGCATTTGTCCGCGCAATAGCTCATGTCGCTTGTCAGACATACGCGGGCTAATTGCTATCTAATGTTACTAGTAATAAAAATGCGTCGCGGTCATTTTGACCGCCTCGTGCCTCTGTCTATTTAACGCCTAAAGGTAAAGTCTCAGCTGGAAGGGGGCCCCCATTACATACACCGACAGTGCTATAATGGGCCACCATTGGGGCTCAACTTGGCGGTCTCATCAAATGATTTTTCACGCCACGCTTAAAGGACCCGAGACTGTAGGAGGAAGGAATGACCAAGTAACCAAGATTTTCAGAGCCTATACACTTGTCGATTGACAAACGAGGGTCTGGCGCTGGCTTTTGGGGGTCGGAAATCCTCCAGTCGGCTTTTAGAGTCTAATTCCGAAACGGTTGAATATTGATATTTTCCGCGATGCGACTGCCATCTTACCTCTACAATTCACTGGCGATATCGAAGTTCTGAATTTAGACCAATTGTCGGACTTTTTAGGGCGCCAACTACCCATAACGACTGCCACATATTCTTTGGACAATTTAAAAACTAAAGTATTATATAATATTGATTTATAAACGTTACACTGAATTTCAAAGTTCACTTCACACCAAGAGGATAACTTTGCAAAATTTATGACGCGATCCATTATTCAAAGCAGACGTGATAAAAAGAAAAAAACATCCAACAATAGAATTCTCATCTGTCAAACTGGTTGGTTACAAAAGGATTATCGGTGAGCGTGAGGAAAAAGTTCTTGGCACGTAATACGTGTGATGGCAATTTGAAACTTCAATATTTTTATTGCCTTCGGAAATTTTGTGGTTAGAGTATGTAGTTCGTAGTTAGGAATTGCTTTTAAAATATATTATAGAAGAGGGTATATTTTTAGCTCTTATTTACTGTATCAGTTTTTTGTTTGGACTGTCTTTCGTAACAGATAGGAGGTACAATAAATTTCATTCTTCTAACCTACTAAATGTCACGGGTTCTTTAAGCGGGGCGTGAAAAGGCATCTGTCTAGGTCGTCAAGGTAGACACAACAACAAGGTAACAAACAAACAGGTAAAGTTAAATAAAAGCGTTTATAAACAAAAACTACACAACTTGGCTTCATCCATAACTTGGTACTTAGCAATTTCAAAAATAATATGCTATTGCGACACGTAATGCGGTTGATTTTCCGTTGGCACTCAGCTTACTGCAAAACTGTCAACTGGCGCCGACACAAAATCCTTTGGCGAGAATTTTCCGAACTTTCCGATTCTCTTTTTGAAAAATAATAGTTTTTTTTATTTCATTTTTGTAACCACAGCAAGACCACAACAATATTTTAACCGTCTTGAGTTGAGTGTTTGGTGTTTGAAACTTGTATTTTAATATAATATTGAATTGGAGATTAATCTTTTTCCAAACTTAATTGCTTGCATTGCAGAAGAATCTCGTATCATTATCATCAGGGTCCTTATTCTGTTTGACAAATCGTACCGTAACCATCCACGTTCGTATTAGCCGACACATTTAGGTTGGTTTAGTTTTACACCGGTTCTTTCCTCTATGTTAACCTATTGAAAACGACTGACTTCTCACGTTTCTTCTGTGATTAGAAATCAATGTCAAACAGAATAATGCCCCTGCTCTGTATCTAACAGTTAATTTAGTTTTATTCATCTCACATTTTTAGCAATTTGAAATAGTTACCTATGAATTTAACTTAGAATTTACATATCGAGATTTGAATTTGAAAATCACCTCCTTCAAAGCTTCAATTACATTGAAACGTCTTAAAAATAACACACACTGTCAGATTAAATAACAAATTAAATTAAAAAAATACAGGCACATAAACTACTTCATTAAAAAAGAAAATGAATAGCACAGTCAGCTTCAAGTTTGAATTTCGAACGAATTGACACGACCCCCAGCAAACGGATGTTCCCGCCGTTTCCGTTCCAAAAATACGCGGCCATTACACCGCTAACGAACTTTTAAGTTTTATTGCATTCTACTAAGTACGCTGATGCGCCGGAGTGTATCATTTGTACAACTAATTTCCGTGAGGAATGACGGTCTCATCAAATGTGGTGGAAGGAAGCGTGCTTATCAAGGAAAATTGTAATTATCACTGTTAATGGTATAGATGATTCAGTATTCTATTTGTAAGTTTAAAAAGTTATTACAGGGTAGACAGCGCGAGTGTGACGCCCTTGGTGTTGCACATGTAATAGGCCACGGTGACCGCTTCCCATCAGGTGGGCCATGTGTTTATCTGTTACCTAAATGGTGTACAAAAAGTTTTAAAGTTACAACGAAAAGTTTTCGCCAGGTTTTTTTTTATATCGGTCACGTCAATATAACTTCACGTCGCCTGATGGTAAGCTTAAGTCTCAGGAAGGACATACACCGGTTGGTCCGGTAGTGCCATAATGGTGACCCTCAACTTGACGGCCTTATCAAATGCTTTGCTTTTGCTTTTGCTATATTATGCTTTTTTTTAAACATTTGTTTTATTCGAGCGGTATCTACTTATTCGTTCTGCACACCTTTTCAATTCTAGTTTTCTCGGAAATATTTTCATTTACACAAAATATTCCAAGTTCAAATTTTGCATGTTTATTGCATCGCTGTGTTCGTTGATGTAGTTTGCTCCGGGCACCGCCTCACCGCTACCGGGGCGGATCTAGCGGAAACGCGACGCGCTCGCTTCCGCCGCACCGCTTCCTGTGACGTCATCCCGTCTGTCTGATTTGCTTCAGTTGGTATTTCACACCGAAGTGTAATGCGCTTAAAAAGAGGGTAGTATGTTTTTGGATGGCTGTGTCTGAGAAGTCTTTTAATATTTGATATTATCATCCTCCTTTTTTCCTCAGACATAATCACCCCCGTCGACTATTGGGGGTGGTTATGTTGGAATCGAACCAACTAAAACCTTATCATCCTCCTACCGATTTCCTGGTTACGGTTATAGGTTTTTTGAAGCCAGTGGTTTGTTTATCATTTTTGACTGGTTTGTTGATTTTTACAAGAGCGACTGCCGTATGACTTTCCAACTACGTAAGCCTATGCTAGAGCCTCGTCCGTTGCTCAGCAGGTGCACTTACTAGGATGTCATGTCGGGCCCCGAAAGGGTAGGTAGAGCCTTGTAGGTAAATCTCTTGAGTGCATTTATGTATGTTTTATTGGAAACTGTTCATGATCACATGGTTTCACTGGGTTCGGTATGGGAAATTTTCGTAAAAATAATTACATAACCGAATTCCTGCTTCACTTATCAGATGCAATTTTACTATGCTTTATTATGTATTTATTTAAGTATGTATATAAAAGTAGGTATATGTACGCCATCAAACACTGAGCACTCCAACCAATATTTCCATCCAAAGGGTGCCTGGCAGAAATTGCGTTAAGCGATATTTAAGGCCGCCCTTTGTACGGCTGTTTTTTTTTTTAATTTCTGTATCCAGAATTTTGTAATCGGCGTACAATAAAGCATTATAATAAATAAAATAAATAAATATAACCGAAACGCATTTTAAAATAAATCGAGATATACCGAAAAGGTTCGGACGACATAAAACAATTACGCAACGGTGTAATAGTATGCCCGTTCCATATCCCGCCGTTAAGCAAACAATTTAGGTTGTTGACGGTTAAAAATTCAAATGCAAGCTAAATTGAACTTTACATCCATTTGTATAAGAATTCAAAGCTGTTTCTATAAACATTCTCAATTGAATTGTAAACTTGTGTTTTGCAGGCGTAAATTTTGATTTGTGCCAAACATAAATCCTCTTCGTACAGTGGCTTTGAATTTCAGGGAAAAATTACTATTGTCTCGTTCTAAAAAGTAAAGTGAAAAAGGGAAGAGGGATGACTATAGACATGTAGACAGCAGGTCTCGATTACGCAAATTTTTTAGCGTAATGAGATTATAAATTGAAATTAAACTGTGAGGGGCTCGTGGCTAGGGTGCGGGCCGGAACCTCCACGCGGTGCACCCGGGCAACGGAGGCGAGCAGCGCCTCCCACTCGCCACGGAAACGCTGCTACCTGCGGCCAATCCCGCCGGGGTGGGAGTGGCCCTCTAGAGGGCTGCTCCGAGGCTCTCCACGTGTCCCTCTGACTAGCAGAGGGCACAGTGGGGAGCGAGCGAGGGGGTGAGCTGATTGTCCGCGCGCCGATGGTTGTGTGACAGGACGGCCGCCTGTTACCCTACACTCCACCGTCGGCGAAGTGGCGCGATGTTCGCCCCAAGCCCCCTTCGGGGGGGGGGGGGGGGTCGAGGGGGTCATCTTAAAACCCTAGATGGCCCGGGGTCAGCTGGGGTGCGAGGGATATACCTATTGGGTAACCTTACACCCCGGTAATTAGACCCGAGACGGCGTGCGGTTTTAGTCGGTTCGATCCCGACATAACGACTCCCGATGGCCGACGGGGGTGGTATCCATGGGGATTTAAAAAAAGAAAAAGAAAAAAGGGGCTCGTGGCCAAGTGGTAACCGAATTGGTTACACCAACCAGTCAGTCTTTGGATGGGTGACCATCCAACACATCGAGACCCTAACGTACCTCGGAGTGCTAATTAAACATTTGTCCTGGTTGCCATACGAATTTCTGCAACAGTCATTACGGGTAGTTGGAGCTCTAAGTTCAAAAATAACTGGTGAGACCTTTGATACTGTTCTATAAGTTTTCAACGAAAAAGTCAAAATTCTGGACGGGGCTTCAAACTATAACAGTTCCTTTCAATTGCTAGTAGTCTAACCAATTGAGCTACAAAGACTCGTCCTGTATAGCTGTAGGTAATTCTCTTCTACATACGTCTTGGCTAATATTTCTTCTAGAAAGGAACTGTTGGTTCAAATCTTATCCTGAATAAATAAATAATAAATAAATATTCTACGATATTGTTAACATCGCTCCCTAGACCCAAAGTAAGCTTGGTTTAACCAGCTTGTTTATGGGTTCTAGAACGCTGATAAACATATTTAAATACTTTTTTTTTGTAAATACATACTTATCATACATAGAAACACCCAGATCAATGCAAATAAACATATTCATGCATACAAATATTTGCACTGAGCGGGAATCGAACCCACGCACCCTGCGTAACAGTCGCATGCACTACCGCTACGCCACAGAGGCCGTCAAATGAATGTTGATTTACCGAATGAAACTTTTAATTTTGAGTAATGAAAAAATGTACAAAATGGCTGCTATCTTTTGTACATTGACTAAACAATGACCTAAATTTTTTTTCCACAGCAGTTTGTATTAAAAATTTGAATTCATAGCTATCGTTACACAATAATGTTTTTGCAAAAAAACATCTAAATTGTACCTTTTATTGCCATTTCAAGTCATTGTGACAAGTGGCACCGCCTATCGGAGTTTTCGAGGCATTACACATAGCTATTTATATTTTTTTTCTGTTGATTGATGGTGAACGTAAATATAAATTTTTTTCGCCGAGTTTTGTGGTAACAGGGCCGCTTTGTTTAATGTTTTATAAAGGGTAATAGGAAAGAGGTCCTTGGAACGGATTCTATATATTTATATTAGCGGTTTAAATTTGCAATTAGCTTTAATAAAGTGCATTTTGTGGTTGTAAATTATGCAATGTGCCAAGTATAGTTGTAGCAAATTTGAATATTTTTATTTTGACCTACTTATATTTATGTGATTTGTGTGTTATTATTTTAAATCCTATCATACTAATATTATAATTTATGAAAATATTTGGATGTTTGTTATTCAAATGGCCGAACGGATTTAGCTGGGCACAGGGATCAAATAGTCTAGAATAATATGAAGGCTACTCTTTACCCTTGGCATTATGTTCCCGTTAGTTGCGGGAACAGGATCAGAGTTTCACGCGCTTGAAGCCGCATGCAACAGCTAGTTGACAATTAAATTGGAAACGAAATACACTGTACTGATTCCGTACCACAAAAGTCTAATAGCAAAAAATATTTCTGCACATCACTATTCTATGTTAAGATGGAGGTAGGACACGACGGTATCTCCCGTCTAAGATGAGCTGTCCGACTGGGGTAGTACCTCCGCTCTACAGAAGACCGCGGCCATAATAACCATCGTGTTGTGTTCCCGCCGGTAATTAGGGTAGCCAGAGCTCACTGTATCCCTCCTCTCCCCGCCTCTTCCTAGCCCTTCCTCTTCCCTTCAGGGTAGGCAGCGCGTGTGTGTCACCCTTAGTGTTGCACACGACCATAGGCCACTGTGACCGCTTCCCATCAGGTGGGCCGTGTGCTTGTCTGCCTACCTACGTAGTATAAAAAAAAAGAACTTACAAAAAAAAATCTGATTTCTGTCGGGTTCGTGTGTGATCAAACTAAATAACTACAAGTAAAGCTGTCTGTGTGCTTCTCAGTTGAAGTAAGTAGGACACCGGGGCGGAGTAACGTCGACATCAAAGACCCGTATCTATTAGTGATGTGTCGGAACATTGATAATGTATATCCGGATCCGGATAAGGAAATTTGATGTCAAGATCCGCGGATACGGATTTCAAATTGAATACCCTATCATTAGTGGCGCACATGACCTTATAACATATTTTGCACTTTCTGTATTGGAATTGAAGAAATCCTACTATTAATATAAATGTGCAGGTTTGTGAAGATGTTTGCATGTTTTTTTCTCATTACGCTCTAACGGCTTTACGGATCTTGCTAAATTTTGTATAGATTATGGCCTGGAATAACGTATAGGCTACTTTATCCCGGGAATAAGTTCCCATGGCTAACGAGAACGGGAACAGAATTCCATGCGTATAGAGCCACGGGTATAAAATAATTCTTATGGCATTTAATATTTATTCATTGCTTCTTAATCATCTACAATATCTGCATATAGGCTTTTCATCTTCGGATTGAAAATCAGTAACGTATAAGTTTCGTCAGACATGGTAACGGATCTTTTTTCTCTCGCGGATATTCGGCACATCACTAGTGACGATATAATATAATGTGGTGTAGGCAATTCTCGTACAACCCTATTACACCTAACTCCCGTCGACAGGTCAGCTTTTTAGATTCTTTCCCGTTGTCCGTCTGATATATAATTTGTGACAGCAATTCTATTTTAGATTTGGGTAGTTGTCTGTGAAATCAAATCAATTTCTCTTGATTGAACCTCATAATGGTAAGTTTCATATGAAAAAAAAAGAAATGTGATATAATCAACTATTAGTGTTTGAGTGGATAGTTTAAAAACTATAAACTTACGGCAGATTTTTAGTGTAAACATATTTGACCTAACAGAAAAAAAACCGTATCAATATCCGTCCAGTAGTTTTGCGTAGGTATATTGCGAACAAACAGACAAACAAATAAATGGATAAGGATTCCAAAAAACATAATTTTTATGTTCAGATTTTTTTTAAATATCTGTAATATACAGACATAGCTCATTTATAAGTTTCTAACGGTATACGAATAGGTATCTTCCGTTGCGGTTAATCTCAACCAAAATTAAAATATAATGTGACGGAAAAAGACAGAATCTAATAAAAAGGAATTGTAAGTTTAAATAAAACAAAAGAAATGGCCGCCTACAAATATGAGAGCAAATATTTTAATCCAACTCAACTGAGGTGAGAATAAAACCGCTTTGCGTATTTCATATTAATAGCTTTGTGGCTGGTTCAGACGGACTTACTTTACGTGGTACAGTTTTTTTTTTATATTTAGTCCGTATTCAGTTTTCAATTTAAAGTTAAGAATTTATCTTAATATAATTACTTATGACAAAATCGTTAAGTAGTTGGTCGGTACATTGGAGATATTAAAAAAAATAGTTATAGATACCTCACCAAGATCTCATAAACTGGTACAACTGCTGATTGATTGAGAAGGTTCTGATGCAGGCTTTCCTACAGTCGCTCCCAAAAAATAATGATTAACAAATAATGGACAAGTAGGTGGATGAGTTTGGATGGAAATGGGATTGGGGTATGGTCGTATGGATGATGATGAATATCTTTTATATGCTTACAAAAAAAATTAAATTATAAACTGGTAGCACCAGAAAGTTGAACTATCTTGAAACTGCAGAAAATGGCGGTATGCCTATCCGGTTACCGGACAGAAGAGTCCAAATCCCAGTATCCGGCTATCGCCCCATAGCCGGAGATAAAAAAAGCAAAGGTAATTTATAAAAGGTATAAATCTATTTACCAAAACGTTAACTTAAACGTTTCTGGTGCTAATCGGAACAACGTTATAAACAAGCAGAAGTTCAATTTCTGGATATTAACAGACAAGCGCGATAATCACCTTCATTATCGTAAATTTCTCGTATAAACAAATAAATGTAAGTAGCTAACATTTATTTTACACCTACGCAAAGCAATAATAATTATTTTCTTTCCTAGAAAACACGTGCAAGGCTGAGATTATCATATCATACTTACAAAAAATCCATCAAGAACCAAGCAGTTCGGTACCTCTTTTCTTCACCATACCATAAAGACTTGGAATTCTTTACCAGCTCACGTATTTCCTTCCTCCTACAGTCCCGGGTCCTTTAAGCAGGGCGTGAAAAAGCATTTTATAAGGCCGTCAAACTGAGGGCCACAATTTTAATACCATCGGTGTATTTAATGTTGATCCTCGTACCAGAAATTTTACCTTTAGCTTACCATCAGACAAAAGGAAATCATATTGACGTGTCAAATCATCACCTACCAAGGGCAGGTAGATGATGATTTGTTCCAATTATTTGGGGTTGACGCAATATATCTTTCTCCCCCATACATGTACTGTAAGATGTCGTCTTATCAGTTCCTCCCTTCCTTGCCATATCCTCTTTCACGCATTCCATCCATCTTTTAGGCCTCCCTACCTTAAAGCCCTCCACATTCATACTTAGAACCATTTTCACAAACTTTTTGATGTAAAAAATATAAAAGAAAAAAAATCATCAGTCTCTTCGTCTGAACCTCCCGGAAAACGTCTTTAATTTAAATTTGGAACGTAATTCACGAACCTCTCCCACTTATACTCCAAAGAATTCATATTACAAAAGGTTTGGTTGGATTTTATGTCTCTAAGATTTCGTGTACTGATTGCCTCGGTAGATATAACATTAAATAATATTACTTTATATTTATTGACGCCTTGCTGGAGTATTTGAGAGGCGATTATTATTTGTTCTCGATTCTGGTTCAGTTGTTTTGATAAAGTAATTTTGGCTGGCTAAAGTCCGTTGTTTAACTGTTACATATTAGCTGCTGTTCGCGACTCCAGTTAAAGTTTTTGCAATACATAAGTGACATTCCTACTGATTCAATGAAAATTTAAAGCAATTTACTAATTGCTTTAAATTTTCATACTTTTATTAGCATACTTGCTAACTCACTTAAAATTAGCGTACACCAGGAACTACCCAGATTCCCATAATACAGTCCATACTGGTTGTCTGGAAGAAATCGCAGACAGCGATAAGACCGCCCTATGTACATTTTTTTTATGTATACGCTTTGTTTGTGTCCTGATGGTGTGTGCAATAAAGAGTATCTATCTATCTATCTATCTATCTATCTATCTATCTTACGCCTTAAACCCCAAGCCACCCTAAGCTAAAATCGGAGAAATTCGAATATCTAGGACATGTCCAGGTACCTCAGTTGGTCAGAGTATTCCCTCTGTAAGGGACTGGTCGCCGGTTCGCGTCCCGTCCTAGATGTTCATATTTTCCGATCAAAAATCATCCCTACCGCTACCTACCTCGTTTGTTAACCATATGTGATATAAAATGCACCTCTAATTTATTAAAAATTGCAGTGAACAATAAATAAATATCATTGTTTCCAACAATTTTCCGCGTCGAACGTTACAAAACTAATAATACGGAGTGCAGAAAAGTGAACGATTGAGTGCTCCGAGGGGATTCTCTTGCGATATCAATAGCTTACCATCTATTGTTTTATTTTTAAGCCTCGCAAAACAAGGAGTGTTATGAGTTTAACATGTGTATCTATTTGCCTGCCACAAATAAAGTCTGTTTAGATCAACGGTTCCTACGTACGCCTTTAGGCGTTAGGCAGACGGAGGCGCGGGGCGGTCAAAATGTCCGCGACGCACTCTTATTATTACTGTCATTAGATCGCATTTAGCCCGCGTACTCGTATGTCTGACAAGCGACATGAACTATTGCGCGGAAAAATGCAACCATGAAATCGTACAAATATAAGAGTGTGTCGCGGTCATTTTGACCGCCTCGCCCCACCGTCTGCTTATCAGCTTACAATTCTTTTTGGTCGCAATGGAAAATATAAAGCCAATAATTTATTTACAAAAATTCTATTTTTGAAATGTCCATATGTACATAGGGATCGTTGATCTATGTATTTGTATCTATATATCTGTATCTTTGTATTTGCGTGTATTAAATTTCACAATCCCAACTATCAATTTGTATAGACAAACACAATCCCAGTGTATCCAAAACCTATTAATAGTTTTACTAAATTTTTGAAACTTAAATCATTATTTATATTGGTAAAGAAAGAAAGAAAAAAGAAAGAAAATGATTTTTTTATTGGTAACCTGCCTATCCCTGAATACATTACTACTAAGTCCAATTTTTAATGTAGTTTTATTTGAGAAAATATCTATTAAAACTGTGATTTAAAAACGAAAACCTAAATAACAAAAGTAACAAATGCGCCAGACTGTACTTAGCACTACTTTCCCAGATTGGTAGGTATTCAAAAACTATCACATAAAATATAGAAAATAAACCCTGTTGGTTGTCTCTGGAGATTTTGCTGCGCATCCAACCAATTTACCGGCCGCCATTTTGTTCAATAAAGGATAAGTTTACTCACGTTTGTTGATTTTAGAATGCAGTAGGTACCTGTAAAGAAACAGAGCAATTATTAAATGAATTTTTCTGTACTTATATTTCTATATACAAGTCTAGAGTGAGCAGGTTACTTCTAGGCAAGCGTACTCCGCCGTCGACTATATCATCATTTTTTTATATTGGAAACGTCAACATGACTTTACCTCGTCTGATGGTAAGATAAAGTAGGGCCTGGGGGTTACCATTACATACGTACATTACATAACATTAAGTAATTTTTCACGCTCCGCTTAAAAGACCCGGGACTGTAGGAGGAAGGAAGTTAAACACGTGAGCTGGTAAAAAATTCCAGGTCTTTATCATAGATATGTAAATTAATTCTTTATTCGAACAGAAGAACATTTCACTAAAAGTGATTTCTTACCTTACCTTAGTATGGTCAGAAATGAAGAGTATTATTTATCTATACTCTATACTAATATTATAAAGAGGTAAAGTTTGTGTGTTTGTATATTTTATTAAATTGTAAGGGCTAATCTCGGGATATACCGATTTTAAAAATTCTTTCACCAATAGAAAGCCACGGCATTCGTGAGTGTCATAGGCTATATATTTTATTGGAAAACTGGAATTTACACCCGGGTGAAGCCGGGTCCCGCGTCGCTAGTATGATATAAGCGAGTGTTGGTGTAATTTTTGGTGCAGCTTTATGGTCCATCAAAGAAAAGAGGTACCGAACAGCTTAGTTTATAAATATTTTAAATGCCATTAATTGCGAACACTTTGATATTGCACTCGAATAGGATTGCACTTAAAAACATCAAAGGGTTTTCAAACGTACCACAATTAACAAAACCATTGCCACAATTATTTTGAGTAATAGTAACGTTCCATAGCTTTTCAACGTTGATTAAAACTAAACCGTTTGTGTTTAAACTAATCTGTGTAAACATCTCAACGATCCCTTTGACATTCAAAATGCTTGACTATGGCAAGGAAATTCCTCCACTGATGTTACGTACATTCCTGTGCTTTCTCGAATAGAATTTGCTTTGGTAATTTAGATAATACGACACAGAATAAATACTATCATCGTCTTAACGCACGCGTTTACGTTCCAGAACAATGGTGTAAACATAGAAAATAATTAGATTACACGTATCGCTGTAGTCAGCAAGTTTAGGTTTATTTTATTTCGATCTGTATCTGGTTGTGACATACATAAAGATAGATTGGCGAACTCCTACTTATCATCACTCTCCGAAATTTTTCCAAATTCAATTGAGGTCGAAATTAGGTCTAACTACGAAGCGGCGTACTTTCGATATTTTCTGTGAAACGACTGCCATCTGACCTGCAAAATTACTTGGCGATTTAGAAGTTCTGTAGTTAGACCAGCTGTCAGATTTTTTAGGCTCGAACTATCCGTAACGACTGCCATAGATGTTCATAATGGTAACTCATACCTACGTGTTCCTTTCCTCTTACAATCCCGGGTTCTTAAGCGTGAAAAAAAAAATGTGTAGGTCGTCTGGGTATAGATCACCACTCCAGGGGCATCCTCTGGGAATGGTGACCACTAATTTATGTACTCCACCTCAGCTTACCATCAAGCAGGGATAACAATCCGACGGACTAGATATATAAAAAAACTGGGATTGACGAATGCGTAAAATTTCTCAACTAACCCTAAAATATTCCCACCCCAGCTTTCCTCGCCTGCCTTTCCCTTCAGGGTAGGCAGCGTGTATCCTTTAGTGTTGCACACGTCCAAAGGCCACGGTGACCGCTTCCCTTCAGGTGGGCCGTGTGTTTGTCTGCCACCTACGTAGTATAAAAAAACAGCTTCAAATTTGCTCGCCATTTTATTGAGCAGTGTGTCCCAAGCATTCAGTTTCTCCACCAAATACATCGGTCGTGCGTACAATGATCGTCGTCTCACTTATCACGATTGGAATCAAAAGAACGAGCGTAAATTCGGGACGTGAGGGCCCCGTGATACTTTTCTAAAGAGTTTTCGTTGCTTCACCTGCTTTTAATACAAATAGTCGACGTACGTCTTATTAGGCGGGGCGTGAGTGGATGGCAGATACGTAGATGATTCTATTTTTGAAATGATTGGAGTGTGCGTGTTCTGAGTAAACCAATGATTCACGGTGATACCTAAACGGTTAATGGTTTTGTTATCTATATTTGTGGATGTGTGTATTTGCATGAGTATGTGTGAGCGTATGTGCATGTTTGTGTGTATTTTGTGTGCGTTTACGTGTCACATACACGTCTAGTCTGTGTTTATAAAATAATGTGTGTGTGTGTGTGTGTGTGTGTGTGTTTGTGTGTGTGTGTGTGTGTGTGTGTGTGTGTGTGTGTGTGTGTGTGTGTGTTTGTGTGTGTGTATGTGTGTGTGTGTGTGTTATATATAATTAATGAATTTAAGTTATAGTGTCTGCAATACCAGGCATATCACCTGCATTACAAAAGGAGAAAGAGAAAAGTAGTGAATAGGAGAAAAGGGACGAAAGAATGTCTTCCGCGCATGCCCATCTTAGTACTGGTAAAAACAAAAATTCTTTGGATATCAAAAATTTTAATTATACGAAAAAGGAAAAAACTGGAAGTTGACGATGTATTCGCAATAAGTCTGCAACCATTGTCAAACTCTCATCTCACTAAAACCAAGCTAAATTTCATTCAACTAAAAACTCTTCAAAATGTTTTCTGGTTTCTAAACTCAGTGTGTTCGTCGCAAAATGCGAGAAAAAGCCCAATCTGCCTACACCAGCTGGTCCCAACGAAAATGATTTGTTATTCCCCTAATGTGAAATAGATTAAGTAAGCAAATGGAAATTTAAGGGCCCGTTACATGGCATGTGAAAATTGATCTAATACCGTCATGGCTGCGATGAATTTATATTTATTAGCGGTTCCCCGCAACACCGCCAGCGGAAATACTGTTTTAGAAATTGTCTAATTTTTTTTATATAGGACACGTCAAAATGACTTTACCTCGCCTGATGGTAAGCTAAAGATAAAGTCTCAGGACTGGGGTCACCACCACATACACCGGTAGTGCTACAGCAGTGGTGGCCCTCAGCTTGACGGCCTCAGCTTTTTCACGCCCCGCTTAAAGGCCCCGGGACTATAGGAGGAAGGAAACACATGCGCTGGTAAAGAATTCCAAGTCTTTATAGTGCGGCAAATAAAAGAGGCACTGAACCGCATGGTTGGTTTTCTGTGCAATTTTCTTAATTTTTCTGTCATGGAACCCCTTGATGACAGAAGAAGCTTTTAAAGTGCGTAAGGACAGAAGCAGATGATATGACCTTTGAAAAGAAAAAGTGTGTGTGTGTGTGTGTGTGTGTGTGTGTGTGAGTGAGTGTGATGCCAAAATTATCGGGGTCCAAGTCAACCCCACCCAATCCAGTAGGTGCACCTACTCATTGAAGCAAGGTGGTTTGGAGCAGGCTTTCCTCTCGTGGTTGTCAGAGCTATATAAATCAAACCGAGTAAATTAAGTCATCATCACTTACCAACAGGTGAAATTGACGTCAAACGTGAGCCTATTACCAATAAAAAAAAATATAAATACTTTTAGGTTGATTTGATTGATTTCGGTTAAACCAACGATCGCTCCATAAATTCAATACCACCTATCTGTATTGTAAGCTCCACTGAACTGTCTTGGAGGGATCTCAAGCGTTTGCATAAATAATACTGCGAAGAACATTCTGACCCTCCAAATGAGGGTGTTAAGCCTCAAAGGGCTGACATTTGTTGGTCATTTGCTGAAGGCTTCGTAACATGTGCGGGGGAACTGAGTTTGATAAATCTATGAATATATTGATAAAGATATTTAGGATCAAAAATTTTTACTGCTCATTTGCTTTGGGATTGGAATTTTTTTGATAATTGGACATTTTCTGTTTAGGACATTTTGGCACCATTAAATATTTTAGAAAATAGAACATTTTGGGATTTCGACATCATTCGATATTTTGAAAATTGGATTTTCTTTTAATCATACAACTTTGACATAATTTTGGGATATTTTGGTATTTGGACATTTTGACACTATTGGATCAAAATGTCCTCCTTTAAAACTCTGAAATAAATTTATTTCGTTGTATTTGCACTCTCTATCTATCTGAACATCGCACTATCACTGAAATTCTGAGTTCAATTTTAGGATCGAGTAATGTTTTATTACAATTAAATAGTTCTTGGCTCCAGTATTGTTTTATAACAACTGAACAAGGCAACAGGCGCTTTCTGTTACAAAGCACCAATTACACAGTTGGTAAAATCTGGGTAGCAAATATTTTGCCTGAAAGAGTAAGTAAATGTAAACTAACAATACTTTATAAAGGTGTCAAAGACCTGTTGCATATAAATATGCATGCTTACATGCAATTGTTTATCAGTTTTAATTTGCATAAAATATTATAATACCATGGTGATTACGCAAGTAAAGAATAATATGAATGTACTTTGTACTTTTTTGCAATTTTCTACGAAATACTACACAGCGTTGTCTAGACCTAAAGCACAGAATAATTATAATATATGAGATTACTAAAGTACCTAAAATATAGCTTAACTAGCTTATAATATGGGTTCTAAAATATGAATTCATAGATACATTTTCTTTGCTAAATACTTAGACATTATACTTAAGAACGATTCCAGTTTAACTTCAAAAATCCCAACTTGGAATTATTGAATTTTTTGATTTTGAGAAGCATCCTTTCAGGCGGATCACACACCATTTGAGTGGCTTACCTCAAATCATTGCAACAAAGGGATAAATCGCCCTAATACCACATCAAACGCTGGATCGCAACGATAAGAAAGCTTTAACGCAGTAACGATCGCTCCCATTAGCTTTGATATCGAGTGTAATGACGTATCAATGATGATTGAAGGATTTTAATGGCATATTGTCATTGTTATGATGTGTAGCTAGCTATGGCTCTCGACTCCACCCGCGTGGAGGTCTGTTCCTGCAACCTATTCCAAGGATAATAATTATAACTACGTTTAAAAAACCGACTTCACAAATTAATATTTTTTACTTTTTAGTGTACAGAAATAAAAGTACCTATTTATGAGGTTTATTATGTACAAAGGCGTTCAAAAACAGAATTTTTGCCGTAAATTTGATGATTTCCCAAGATCCTAGCCTCAGATCCTGATACCCTGAATATGGGACCACCTCAGAAGTAACCTCTTTCAAACGAAAAAAAAATTCTTCAAAATCCATTCAGAATTGGCGCCGCTATCGTGTAACATACATACAAAAAAATAGCGTACGAATTGAGAACCTCCTCCTTTTTTGAAGTCGGTTAAAAAGTGGCCTGTGTTTAAGCACGTAACAAAGGATATCTGAGTCTGTTTTTGGAAAGTCATAAGCTGGGAATCTTCAAGTCACGAGTGAATAGGTTTCGTCTAGGTATTCATCGTAGGTAGGTATACTACATCGTCATTTATCACCAGGTGAGATAGAGAAAATGAAAGCTCATCTTGAATAAAAAATTACTAAATTGTCCACGGTTTTGCCCTGCTAGTAGGGCAATTTAACAACTTGCAGCTACCCGGGCTTCGATTCCGCTAAAACAAACCACTGTCATACCACTGACACTCTTAAAATGCTATTTAATTGTTGAATTTACCGTTGTACCGCTAAAGTCTAAAATATTAAATTAAATTTAATTTTAGACTTTAAGTTGATAAAAATAAAGTCAAAAATTAAATGGTATTTTTTTGAAGTGTCAGTGGTGGATTTTACCTTTAGCTTATTACAGGCGAGGTTAAGTTCCTATATAAAAACTAGCTATACAGGCGGAAGTACTTAAATGTTTTAGTTATTATGCCTTTTATTTCTTTCTTTATCTCGTACCACAGACTATATAAGATAGAAAGGGACCCAACATAAAGTTTTACGAGTGATGATTAAGATCCCGGAGGAGAACTTATAGTAAGATATAAAAAAAATACATGCAATGGTAAACTAAGAGAAATTGATGATACTATTTATTATTCAATGAAATTATTTTAGAATCCCATCCCGGTTGTATCCAAAACTTGCACTTCAGACGGACCCGGGGGGAGGGTGTCCGTTTACTGGATGTAAGCCGGAACCTCCACGCGGTGCACCCAGGTAATGTAGACGGTAGCACCTCCCATTTGCAGTGGAAACGCTCTGCCGCCTGCAGCAAATGCCAGTCAAGGCAGGAGTGACTCCAGAGGGCTGTTCTGAGGCTCTCCACGTTTCCTACTGACTAGCATAGGGCACAGTGGAGAGCAGATGGGGTCGGGCAGGTTCTCAGGCGACTGGTATTGTTGCTTTTTTGTGCTACTTTTGATGATAATCTTTTAATCATTTTTTATAATAAAATGATCTTGACTCAATGAGTTCTGCGGTATAGCCCCAACATAAATTTTGACCCCAATTTTGACGTGTTGTAAGTTCCTTCTAATGGTCTATACAGAACAAATGATTTTTTTTGATTTTGACTTTTGACTTAGACATCATTCATCATTCTCTGTACCTTTTTCCTAACTCAGTTGGGGTCAGCTTTCCAGTCTAACTGTGATGCGGCTGAACTTCGATATTTTCCGTGGAGCGACTGCCATCTGATCTCCACAACCAATGGTCATTATGACCAATGGCGATATCGAAGTTCCAAGTTAGACTGGTTGGACTTTTACGGGCTCCAACTACAAGTTTGACTTAGACATCACATCTAAACATTAATCATGTTTTAATCACTTAATTTCTAAAAACATAAACAATTGTTTTCAAATATTTACACAAACGTCCTCAAGAACGTGACTTTTATGAAACAACCGATATTAAACAGGCAAAGAAAATGGAAAACGCTTTATAATAATAAATTTCAAACCAAGAGGTGTGTCGCTGTGTAAAGACATTCCACAACTAGGTCAAACTCGATCGCATTTTAATTGAATAAATTGAAGGCAGCTTAAAATATCAGCGTGAAAATTGGACAGTAAACAGTAAAAGTCCCATGAAAATCGGACCCATTCAGAAACACAGAACGACAAATATAATTTCCTACCCCGCCCTTTCCGTTCAGGGTCAGCAGCATGTGGGTGTTGCGCACGTCCATAGGCCACGGTAACCGCTTCCCATCAGGTGGGCCGTATGCTTATCTGCCACCTGCGTGGTATAAAACATATCGTAACTTTTGTTGTAGGTAAAGTGTTAACCTGTTATTTTAATACATATTATAAACAGATGCCGTCTTGCTGAGGGCCGCCACTGTAGCACTATCGGTGTATGTGGTGGTGGCCCCAGTCCTGAGACTCTGCCTTTCGCTTACCATCAGGTGAGGTGGAGTCATTTTGACGTGTCCTATATAAAAAAAAAAAAAAGATACTTCAATTTCATTTATATGTATATTTATAATGCATTCTATTTTTATAAGGGGTATGCCAAGATCTTAGTAAGTGGAAATATTGTCTCTGCCTACCCCAATGGAAAAAAGGCGTGATTTGTATGTATGTATGTATGTAAAATGTACTTACACATTATTATATACAAAACAAAAACACCCCATCCTAACTGCTACAGTACCTTAACCCCATCAATGCCGCTAGGGTTCGTCTTATCTTACCGAAGATAAACAAATCAACGATGGACTAAAAGTCTTTGCTATATTTAGATCCATTCATTATGTGTGTTTAAGTTTACTGCTATATTTAGACATAGTAAGGGAGGCGACACATAATATTCTGAAGTCTATACACGTGTGTTTTATTTACATTTATCTTGTAAGCAACTCTTCACATTCCTGTTTATGAGCGCCTAGTAGTCCGTGATTTGGTTTGTTTTTACCTTCGGATACAGAACCCTAACAATACGGCACCTATAAAATAAATATACTCGCAATAGTGCGAGGGTACTAACGTATTAAATTAAATTTAAAAAAATCAACTAAACTACAGCCGAATTTTCAAAAAATCAATAAGTACCTACGTAATAGAGTTTTAGTTTTCATAAAAATTGGCCCCGAGAGTCTTGAGGACTTTTCACTATTCCTTATAGTTTCGGATTTGGCCATCTACGCCCAGTTGAAAAATTTAACCTTCTTTTTTATTACTTAGGTGGAAGACAAGCACAGGGCCCACCTGATGGGAAGTGCGTACCGTGGCCTAATGGACGTGTGCAACATGACGGGCATCACACTCGCGCTGCCGACCCTGGAGGGGGGAGGGTTGGGGGAGGTAACTTTTCTTCATTCATCCATTTAGATGATACCTAGCAGATAATAAAGAAACTTACTAACTACCAAACCTCCTTCTAACCTCTCCTGTCTGTCATCTAACCTCCACAACGCAGTATAGTATAAAATCTTCTTAAAAAAATGACATACATTTTTCAAATCTAGAAACGTCACATAGAATTAATAGCTATCATATCCCAGACTATAATTCTTTACCAAGTCATTTCCCAACCGAATCACGACTTCCACGAAATATATTTTATCTTATTACAATTGCTGAATACATACCTCCGTGAGTTTTATTATTCAAACCTATATCAAATCGGGATCATTATCATAAAACCGAAGAGTCTCTTGCGTGATTTGTCAAAGTAATAATTAGGAATTATACTTAATACTGTCTGACGGAAGTTCTTATATTACGATAATTGCTCCAAATTATGCTTTGGACTTATTTTGGAGGGTTTATTATGAAATATTACGAGAATAAATTTTGTAGAAGAATATTTTTTGTTTTGTGCACTGGAGTTATGATGGAGACATTCTTTTGCGTAAATATTTGCATTTAGGTTGGTTAGAGGTAGGACACGACGGTATCTCCCGTCTGATCTGAGCAATCCGACTGGGGTAGTATCCCTGCCCTACAGAAAACCGCATCAATAATAAAACTATCGCGTTGTGTTCCCGCCGGTAAGTAGGGTAGCCAGAGCTCACCCTAATCTCCTCAATCGCCCCTCCAACCCCGCCTAAACTCTTCACCTGTGAGACACATCTGATGTTGCACACGTCGATAGACCACGGTGATCGCTTGCCATCAGGTGGGCCGCGCGCTTGTCACACCCAGACCAATGCAAATAGACATATTCATGCATACAAATATTTGTACTGAGCGGGAACCGAACCCGCGCCCCCTGTCGTAGCAGTCGAATGCGCTACCGCTAACGCCACAGAGGCCGTCCGCCTTTTCATAAGAACCAGCAATATAACCAAAGATTTTAAAATGACCTCTGAATTCTTTTCTACTGTAATAAATGAGCTTGAGTGTCGATAGATTATAGAAAGAAATACTTACGTATCTACGATCTATACTATGTACCCTCATCTAGGTCACAAGAAACCTACCTCTGTGTAAAATCTAAGTAGAACATATTTTAAGGTAATCACACACTGCAGCACAAGATAATAAATATGGATATATTTTATTTTATAATTGATTCATTTCTTGCCCGCGTCTTAGTCCACGTGGACTTGGATCTAACTTTTTTAGGTGGAACCCTAATTATTTTCAAGTATTTAAGTAGTTTAAAATTTTGTATCATCAGCTATCTGAATATCTCATCATATTCGGCTCAGAAGTTTTTGGATAAGTAGGCATATATGTACTTTATATTATTATGTATTTACTAAAAATCTATTATTTTAATATTAAAAATGGACGCTTAATCAATAATGCCTAATAATAATGAAACATGCTATATCTCACACTGAAATATTGACGTCATTGTAACTGCGTCGGCGAATAAATTTTCATTTCATTTCATTTGAACATATTTTAGCGATAATGTATGTTTATTTTTACGCCTTTCATTTTGAGAGACCGACTGACACGGAAATGTACAAAATGTTCTTTTAGATATGTCTCGATATATTATGTTAAAGTATGTGTACAGTGTACATCAATAGGTGCGTCAGTAAATCACCGAAAGGAATAAGAATTTCATTTTTCTTTGTACCTACATTATACAGGAGACTAGTATATTAGGTCTTACCAAGATCTTCAGGACCTAGATTTTCCTGGGATATTATGTTTCCATGGGAAGCGGGTACGGGTATAGAATTTGACGTGGGCGAAGCTGCAGGTTTGTGTAGATTTTTGGATGTTACTCAATCACGTTCAAACAGCTGAACAGATCTGGATGAAATTTGATACAGGTATAGATAGTCTAGAATAACAGATTAGAATGATAGAATCATAGACAGACGCGGCAACAACATTAGAATTCCATGCAGAAGAAGCCACAGGTGACATTTTAATAAAAACAAAAAATGCTTTAACTACTTTATAAGGGTACCAAACTGGCATTTCAGTCAGATGTGCGAAAGGTGTGAAAGATCTGGAATAACAGATCGCCAGGTTCTCATAGCAAGCAGGTAGGTATGGGTACAAAATTGACGCAACGCTAAGTCAAAAACCTGATACTTACTGTATAAATATAATTATGGTATATTTATCTCAAATCTAAAGTGTCTAAAGTCCAAACAAGGCAGGAGAAATCAGAAGCTTTTAATCTTCTTTGATCACTTTATAAAGTTTGAAAACATCGATCTGCGGACTTTCCAAGATACTTGTTAATTTATCGTCCAATAAATTATAATTATAATTTAGATTATTTGCAATTTGTTTTAAACTAGCCTATGCCTACAGTTCCATCCGCGATGAGTTCGTTTATCATTTTCTGGTCGTATCTCCAGATCTACTTAACCAATTGCTATCATACATAAGGCAGATTTTAAGTCTGCCAAAGACCTTTATAAAAAAAACCACGTCAAAATTTGATCAGTAGTTTTTGAGTTCATCAGGTTTCTACAGAGAAATCGACAAAAAGACTATTTAAGACATTTGGAAGATCGACATGGATTTGAGGCTAGATTGAAATTGAATTTTTAACATATTTTTACAGAGACTCGCTATCAGAGCGACGAAAATAGAAAGAAAGATAGGGAAAAAGGAACAATAATTGTATCCGGCATTATTTTTTTAACAATGTCATTATTTTTAACGTGAAGAATAAATGCTTTATTCAACGCAAACTTTTAATCGGTATATCAGTTCTCACGGTTGTCATTTAATGAGGTGCAATTTTTTTCATACACTATATAGAAAACAGCTACAGTGTGTGGCGACCTTTAATCTCCTATGGAATTTAGATGGGTCTTATAAATGTTAGGTAATTCGAGAGCCGGTTCGCTTCCGATTTAATATACTGCGAACTAGGTCGATTAATGATGTTGTTAGTTCAGTGGTGACCACGTTTTGTAAGTTAGCTCACAGTAGTGTAATAATATTGTCATTTTTTATCTATGGCTAACCAAAGCCATAGATAAAAAATTACAATGTGGGAAATTGGAACGGGCACAGAATAGCATAAACATAACATAACATAAACTCACGCCTATATCCCCGAAGGGGTAGGCAGAGGTGCTAGCATCCACATTTCGCTAGTTTATGTTTAGATCCCAATGTAATAAGTGGCGAGCCTATTGCCATTAACCGGGCACTTATAAACCTGCGATAAATACATGCATCGAAAAGTCATTGGTGTGTGCCATGGTGAACCTCGGATCGAACCAGAGACCTCGTCTCAGCAGTCCATTACCCAGACCACTAGACTACCGCGGTATAGAATAACACAGAATAGAAAAGGACTTAATAATTTTCACCTAGAAAAGTAATTTTCTACAGGATAGTACGCTTATTTTTAACAATCACTACCTATTCGTCAACATTTCACCTCGCCACCAGTCTGCTGGAGGAAATTTCTTTGAGAACTTTACAATTTGTACTATTCTTTTCTATCCATAGAGAAAAATATTTTTCCTTCGTGAAAGGTATACTAAATTCTTTACTTTAATTAAGCTGTGACAATTTATAAAATTTACTTGTGGGTTTATTTGTAAATACTTACATGCTTAAAACATTACCCTCGCTGACACAGTCGGGTAAAAAACAAAATCGAGTTTATCCCAGCCTTAACGTACACTTAGCGAGTAAAACTCCAGTAGGTAGGTATCAGCTTATCAGACTTTCTCACTCACTGGGTACCAACTACCGGACAGGAGGGTTTACGCACGATTAGATGTGAATTATCCCTAACAGACGCCATGTTATCGTATTGGAATCCTTGGAGCCCAAAATTATGATCATCTCGAGAATATGCTTCGGTGTAAAGGGTGTCACACACTACGCAGGTACGGTAAGATTTTTTCTGAATATAAAAACTTTATTATTAAAAGCATCACAATAAATTAATAAATATTCTACGACATTCTACAAAACGCTCCCTAGACCCAAAGTAAGCATAGTTTAACTAGCTTGTGTTATGGGTTCTAGAATGCTGATAAACATACTTATATACTTTTTTTTTGTAAATACCTACATACTTATTATACGTAGTTTCAGGCAAATATGGTTCAACGAATCTAATTGAAATTTGGTAAAGGGATCGAGTATAGGAATAACACATAGACTACGTTTATTCCTGAAATGAGCACAGGCGAAGCATGTAGGTGTGGTTGGTTAGGCCGCAAAGGTCTTAATCGGACTCCATACACAGGATATAACAAGATTACCGGCAAAATAGATTAAATAAACCTTTCAACTAAAGGATAAATCAAAAACTTCATTACAGGGATTAAGCTATGAAATCTTCGCAACACACAACAAAGGAAATTAAATCTATGTAAGCCGTATTAAATTCAGCGGCTTAACATTATTTATTCAAAAGCAATAACATTAATCAACCTCGCTTTATTCTCAAATATAAGGCAGTTAACGTATAAAGCAAATATAATGTCACAGACAATTTGCTTGGTAATAATGAGGCTTATTAAAAAAAAACGACTTCAACTGGACCAAATTAAAATTGCACGATACGGGAAGCATCAGCTTTGAAATAAAAATAATCATCAAAATAAAAATACAACCAAGGAGTCTTTAAATCAAGAGTGAATAGGTTGTTTCTAGACTAACGTCGATCATATATCGTCCTGGTGAGTAGTAGAACACTATCTCTATTACTATCGACTATAAAAAGTTCTGGGACAATAAACATAAAAAGTACTGTCGAATTGAGAACTTCTTCTTCTTTCGAAGTCGGTTAAAAATAGCATCACACATACATGGTTTCACCTGCGTAAGTCCTCTCGTGGGAATATCGAGAAAAAAAGTAGTCTGTGTTTACTCAGGGATAAATTATGCACTAAATATTGATTTTTTTTAAAATACAGTATTTTAAGTCAGTATATCTGTGCAAAATTTCATAATTTGCAAAATTACTCAAACATTTGTGCAAAATTTCATCATTTGCAAAATTACTCAACCATTTGTGCAAAATTCCTCAACCATTTATTTTTGTATGAGCCACTTTTGCATTTGTAAAATTTTGCATTGTACACAACACATTAATATAGTGCCAGCCGCGTGATTAAGGATGTCACCAATGTGAACCTATTCAACTGAATTTACACGTTTCACTTGTTGAAATTCATTTAGTCTCAATTTATATTTTCAAATTCCAATTTTATATTCATTCTATCTGAAACCAAAAATCTTTGTTCTAAAACATAATAATAATGATACCTTCCTTAAACCTTATCCAGTGATCATCTAATTCAATGCCCCGCAGTATTATGCTGCCAAATTAAAGCGCAAATTATTTCTATCTGGCCCGGTGTTATATCCTTCGTATTTAATTTGGTACACCTGTGGCTTTGTTTATTTCGTGAATTTAGTAGCAGTGACGATTTGTTACCTCGAAAATTATGCATCTTGCCCGTTGAGCGGAATTTATAAGGAGAAAGCAAATAAGTGAGGGGTATATTTTGAGTAAAATGTGCGACGGACGGTTGGGAATTTGCTAGGGACTTGTTCCTTTTTTGTCGTATGATTAAAAGATGATAAATGGGCTTGAAGATTTTGTGTCTTATATATATGTTGCAGTCGAAACTCTTAACCAGTTAAAAGTACTTTTAACCAGCAAAATCAGCCAAAAGTACTTTTAACCGTAAGCTTGCAGTCAAAACTCATAACCAGTCAAAAGTACTTTTAATGTTGTTTTTAATACCCCGACTCAGAGTACCCCGACTCGGATAGATTAGGTTAGAATGCTAGTTAAAAGTACTTTTGACTGGTTAAGAGCTTTGACTGTAAGCTTACGGTTAAAAGTACTTTTGACTGATTTTGCTAGTTAAAAGTACTTTTGACTGGTTAAGAGTTTTGACTGCAACACATATACGAGTACGAAAATTAAACGTTAGGACGGTTGGCTGAAGTAAAAAAAATATAGGGTAAATATTCAGAACACACATCCACAGAGGCCCACTCGCGCAGATCTCGAATTAAGTTTGTCTCAAGGACAGCTCTGTCTCCGTCCTCCTTACCATATTCGGTTGATCTTTTACGGGAGTGGACGAAGACCAAGAGGAAAACCTGCAGTAGAGGCTTGTGGGTTAATCAGCAGGTATACCAGCAGATGAGATTGACTGGGGCTATGAATATATATTTGATCCACACATCAATGGAGGTAGGACACGACGGTATCCCCCGTCCGAAATGAGCTGTCCGACTGGGGTAGTACCTCCACCCTACAGAACACCGCGGCCATATAACCATCGTGTTGTGTTCCCGCCGGTAAGTAGGGTAGCCAGAGCTCACGACACTGTACCCCTCCTCCTCCTTTTTTCGATCTAAATATATGTTTTGTTCCAGATAGCATACATACATACAAATCACGCCTTTTTCCGTTGGGGTAGGCAGAGACAACATCTTTCCACTTGCTACGAACTTGACATACTCCAGATAGGCTGAAGACCATCATTGCTGCATTACTTTTATCTGAAATGGTGACCCTAATTCGTTAGACCTCCTTTGTAGCTCTTTATGAGGCAACATCATCGCTGCTGTGGTTTTCTCTAGCGACTACCAATATGGAGTTCTTCAAGAAATTAGAAGCCTTTTACAGAGTCGGCAGCTCCATAGGCCACGATGACCGCTTTCCATCAGGTAGGCTGTAAGCTTGTCTTTTACCTCTTCTTCTTCAACCTAGCGTTAATACCAGTTGTATCCAAAGCTTTCACCTCGGAGTCTGGGGTCCACTTTACCAGTCTTAACTGCGGATTTGGCTGGACCTCGATATTTTCTGTGAAGCGACTGCCATCTGACCTTAACAACCCATTGTTGACATTAGGCGATATCGAAGCATTGCACTACCGTTCACTACCGCTACGCCACAGAGGCTGTCTTCCACCTAAGTGGTATAAAAAAGGTGACCTAATTTTGAAGTGCCTAAAAAGTCTTCTAAAGAAAATATATATATCACGATCGTACAGGAAGTTTTTCCATTTAGGCAACACGTATGAACATTATGTGAACTGTAGCGAAAAACACGTGTTGGATTTCATTACGCACGTCCTGAAAGCGTCTTTCTGCTCCTTTCATTCTTGCTTCATTGTGTACGGTCTTTTGTTCAAGTTTTAATTCAGCGTGCCACCTGCTTCTGTAGGTTTATGTGGCATTGTGCAGGCATGGAGCAGTAATCCTACTTTTTAGTTTGTTTAGACTTCTTGTTTTTTTTTTTTTTTTTTTTGTCTTTTTTTTTTTTTTTTTTTTTGTCATTCCGACAATCATGTAATGTAATATAAAGCTTTTCTGTTGTATTATTTACTTCGCGTTATATGAAGAAAGGCCAGGTCAAGTCAATCAAGTTGCATGTATGAAAATAATTATGAAAGTTGAAGAAGCGAAAGGAGTATGCCAAGATCGTAGCAAGTGGAAAAATGTTGTCTTTACCTACCACAATGGGAAAAGGCGTGATTTGTATGTATGTATGTATTTATGTATATGAGTCTATCCCAATAGATAGACAGTTTTTTTACATGATACACATACATACGATACATATACATTTGCACGTTATACATTGAGATAAAACTATTTTATAAAGGATTCTATTGCGATTAATTTGGTGCAATTTCATTATTTGCACCGATTTCAAATTGAATGATAAAAATATATATTTAAAGAAAGATTTGTATAAAAACCTATTTATATTAGGCGTCAAAATGATGCCATAGTGTTGTAATGTTATAATGCTCGTAGTTGGACTTCTGAATAACGTTTTTTAATGGAACACGCGCGTGTAATCTCATCTCGCGTGATGGGTTGTGTTTGAGGCCTTCAAGACGTGAATTATACAGAATTAATATATGTTCAAACGTTGCTTCGCATTCAAAACACGCCATTGCTATATTAATGAAAATTTCTAAAATTGACGAATTACAAATACCTACTTGTATGTATACATACATCCTTAGACAACATTCGGAGTATATATGGGGACTCCACCAACCATCCAACCTCATCTGCTATCCAGTACACCTGCTCTGGTTTTCCTCTCGTGATTAGGGGGTTCCGAATATTAATCTCAAGCTTTAAAAATTTCTGTCTAAAATTGTGTTTTTGAAAAGCTATAACCTGGAATATACCTATACACACTTTAAGTCTAGTGTGTATAGGTATAGGTTGCTTCCAGGCAAGTGTGCTCCATCATCGACCACATCATCTCTTACCAACTGGTAAGATAATGCTCAAACACCAGCCTATGAATTATTAAAAAAAGTCTTTAATAAGAGCCAAAGTCCATGTATCTCTTATTAAAAATACTTATGCGTTTTTTAAAATTATATATTCATAATTTGTACGAGTGTAAGAGATCATTAATTCTAGCTTCAGCTATAAAGTAGAATGTAAAGGTTTGTCGTAATGAACTGGGATACGCATAGAACACTCGTAATCACTGGCTTTGATTCTGAAGTGTATGTGTGTGTGTGTGTTTGTGATCTTCTCGCATAAGTTTGCACTTATTTTTGCTAACGATGTATCCTGGATTCAGTTCACTGGTTGGAAAAGTTTATGCTGCGAATGAGAATGAGTTTAGTAGACATCAAAAGAATCTTCTATACAATGCAATACAATTATGTTTCTTTTTTACTTGGCTGGGTTTTATTCAAGCATATAAAGCCTTGAAGGGATAATCAGATATGTATTAACAACCATACTTTCGACACTTTACTACACGAGCGAACTACTACCAATAGTAGTCATATTTAATACCAGGTCCATATTATTCTTCATGTCACATGTAAAATGAAATCATTTACTGTTGTATTTATTACATCTATTATATTATAAATCTACTCCTATTTAATTTCACCCTGCAGCTCACGTAGTCACCTCCACGGGTCTCGAATATTAACACACACGACGCCATCTGTCGGGTGAGCACTGAACAATACTCTTGCTTGATTTATAGTGCGCTGCTATGCAGTGCATAATATACTATGAGTTTAAGAAAATAACTATAAACAAACAAGACAGAAAATGTAGTTATTTCAGAATAACACACCTGAGTCAAAGCAAATTGTATATTATGAATATTATGTGATGAATGTGTGTGATAAATGTGTGTGATGCATGTGTGTGATAAATGTGTGTGATAAATGTGTGTGATAAATGTGTGTAATGCATGTGTGTGATCAATGTGTGTAATGCATTTATATGTGTTGAATGTGTGCGAAAAATGTATGTGATGAATGTGTGTGATGGATGTGTGTCATAAATGTGTGTAATGAATATGTATGCTGTAGCTATTAAGGTATTATTACACTCTCCACTATATATTTTTTCAAAATAACCAAGATCAGTGTTAACCTACTAGATCTATTCAGAATAATCTACATATAACGTATAAAAGCAAATTCGGGTTAGGTAACCAAATAAGACGCCAGAATTAGGTGTAGTCTACCTCTGCACTTCGCTGTAAGCTTGTCGTATGATGGGACGAGAATATGAATAAATCTATACATATTAATAATGGGAAAGTCAAAACTGTACATTAAATATTTTTAGAAAAGAATACTTGGGATGTGATGTACAATCGACACCAAAGCCAAAAATATTGTTTTTAGAATTTTTGTCTGATTGTCTGTATGTCCGGTATAAACTTAAAGAGTACTGCATGGATTTTGCACGAAATTTGGCAATTTGATTGATTTAAAATTTGGCACGAATATTACCAAGAAGTCGGGTCAACACATCGGCTACATATTATCACGGTATCACCTACGGGGAACGAGTAGTGAACATTTATTTCTTCAACGCATTCTGTAACAACGTGTAATCTAACGACTCATATTGAATATTTTTAGGTATTATGTTAAAACCATGCTATAAGCTAGCTTCACACTATAAGTAAACTTGGTGACGATACCGACCTCCACGCGGGCGGAGCTGCGGGCGGAAGCTAGTCGCAAATACGCAGGGAGCATTATTGTAAGATAGATTTTATGTAAGTACTAAGTTCTTGTTCAAAACACATCAAACAAGGTCTTTATTCAAAAACTTCAAAATTTAGCCGAAGCGTAAGTCTATAAATTCTCAGCAACACATTTTTGGGCGTAAAAATCAAAGTTTGTTACTTTTTCTTAACAACTTGGTAAACTGGAACCACGTTTCGAAATATAAGTAACCAACAAACATATATTTCTTGAAGTTTAAGGCCAGTTGTACACTGATATCGTCGGTATATAGCATCTATTATATATTCATACTATGTAATGTGTCGTATATTAATACGACTCTACGGAAGCGATGGAAGGACGCGGCCTCTACTCAGAGGTATCGAGTTCGAATCCGGCTGGACAGCACCAATGTGAATTTCATTTTGTGGAATTTATATGTACTAATCACATGATTTACCATCTGCTGAAGGTGAAAGTAATCATCGTGAGGAAAGCCACATGTCCTAGAAGAAATTCTAAGAACATGTCCGATCCACCAACCCGTATTAGGCCAGCGTGTGTGGATTAAGGCCTAAACCCTCTCAGCTCTCTCGTTAGAGGAGAGGATACCCGTGCCCAGCAGTTGGACATAAAATGTGTTGCTATTATACGAGTCTAGATTTGGATCGAAAAATCCAGGACAGGACTTTAGACTTCAACTAGTCCCTTACAGAGGAAAACTCTGACCAACTGCGTTACCTGGACCTGTCCTAGATATTGTTTCATATGTTATGGGCGGATACACCAATCGATGTATTATCATCAAAATCTATAGTTGATATAATAATTGCCTCAAAATTTCATTGAAGTATTACGCCTCGTCCCGCCTTCCCACGGTTGCAGTTTTATTGTTTTTTCTATTTCATCATTAAGTCGTAAACGTTTTTTACTCACATTTCTAGGTGACCTACTTTTACGTAATCAAAATATAAAAAAAGTGTTGATATTGGCTATTAGGCGTTGCAGAATGTAATTTTTATTATTTGATATGTATTACACATGATACGAAGAGAAGACCTTGCAGTAAAGTTAGTTATTTACGCATAGAAGGTCACTCTGGTCACAGCCCAATAGCTGATTGATACTATGTATCAGTACTCCTTCTGAAATCCACTGCGATTTATGCTGTAGAAGCAACACTTAAAAAGTCTTAGGAACACTCATAAAGAAACTTGAAAAGAATATTAATATGATATAACCATAAATACCTATACGCATTCCAAAAGAGTGGCATAAACGTTTCAAATTTTTAAAAACAGAATGCCAACGAGGCCTTCTGTTTTTAAAAATTTGAAACGACTAACGAGTCCGACGTCTCATTTGCACAATGCCATTCTATTTTAGAAATAGGTATATCATATCCTCTGAAGCTCTTGCGGTGTGTGGTCCGCCTAACAATTTTAGCCTAAAAGATTTACGGGCAAAAATAAGTCGTACTGGAGCAGCCCGCTAACAAGTTTAAACGTTCAACTTTGGAATCCATTTTGAAGTTCGTTCTGAATGTATAGATTCGTTTTCACTTACATATACCGTTTTCCGGGTTTCAAAGATTGATTAAAAGTTTTTGGTCAAGTTGTATAATTGGCAAGCGAAGCAGGCAGCTGAGAAGTTAAAATGCAATTCAGGTAGCGATAAAAATTTAAATCGATATCTGAATGCGGCGTTTTAGAACGAATGGAATAGAATCGAAACTCTTGGGTAGGTTAATAAACGACGATTTACTGAACTGCGGTAAAGTCGAAAAAGGAAGGATATGTGTTTGAAATGTATACATGTAATCTATGTTATGTGACGTATCTTTGTTGTATTATTTCAGTCTTTTCTAACTCACCAACTAGATGGACAACTCAGGTAGGAAACGGAGGTAGATACTTATACCTACTTGGTCAAAAAAGATTCACAAGAGTCAAAATTAAGTTGTTAAAATGGTTTTACAAAGCTTAATGATACACGAATTTCCAACGCAATATTGACATTGGCAGAAGTTGTCGATATAAATATCGGCACGGGCTTGCCATACCCTAAAAATAGAATAGACTAGCGACCCGGAACCCGGCTTCACTCGGGTGTGAATTCCAGTTTTCCAATAAAATATATCAAATAGCCTATGACACTCACCAATGACGTAGCTTTCTATTGGTAAAAGAATTTTTAAAATCGGTTCAGTAGATCCAGAGATTACCCCCTACAACGTCACAAATTCACAAACTCACAAACTCACAAACTTTACCTCTTTCTAATATTAGTAAAAGAAGATAATAGATATAGATACATGTATAGGTTCATGTACGTACGGAGGGGTAATGTCAAAAAGCCCTATGTCTTTCTTGCCGGAGTTTTCTCAGGAAAGAGCCACATTTAAAACTGGTTCTCTGTATTGTTTCGTGCGAAAATTCCCAACAATACAACCCCCGTTGCCGGCTGGATCGGAATCGAATCGACTAAAACCCATTCATCGGTGGGTGTATCACACCCCTATACCGATATATTTCTATGCATATATATTATATTATGTAATATTTTCGTCAAATGCGTAGGTATTTCAAGTTTTTCAATTAATAAAGTGGGTGTACAAAATTGAGGCGAATTGATGAATACCTAAACGTTGGTGTTGGAAGTTTTGCTGTTTGCTTTCATTTTCCCGCCATTTATAGAGAAAATTCTGGAGAAAATTTACGTGAATGTACGTGAAAATTTATAGCTAAATTTATTTGGGGAAATCAAGGTTAGAATTGCTACAGAAAATATATTTTATTAGTGGTAAGTAAATAGAAAACGATGAAAAATTAAGTCGAAATATTACAAATAGATAATACTTACATTACAATAATAACAGCTTTTAAATAAATAGTTTACGATGTTGATAAAAATATTTTTATATTTTTTGCCTGTTTAGTAATCGCCGATGTGGCTGGATCGTTACTAGCAGATAGTTGATATTATAAGGGCGCTAATATTTTAATAGCTTCGGCGCTACTTTTTTTTGAAGAAATATTACGAATCTGCTCAAAAAAGCCATATTATCTAAATCTGCATTAAAGTCGCAGGCACTGTTAATATTAAATAATGTTATCAAAAATTAAAAAAATACGTCTAGAAATCTAAACTACGACGCTCAAATGTATTTTAGTTTAATTTATAAAACAACCTGCCTAAGTAAACTCTCATAAGGTTTGACTTTGTAAGACTCCTACGGTTTTCACGCTAAAGATAAATATTAAGTGAATATTTCAGTAACTGTGGGCTTAAGAAGAAGGCAGGTATAAATTTTAGATAAATCTTATCCTACTTATAATATAAACGCGAAAGTTTGTAAGAATGTATGTCTGGATGTCTGAATATATGTTTGTTACTCTTTCACGCAAAAACGGCTTAATAGATCTGGCTGAAATTTGGTACAGAGATAGATTATAGTCTGGAATAATATATAGGCTTATTATCCCGGTAACAGGTTCCCGTGTGTTACGGGTAGCGGGAACAACATTTCACGCGAGTGGAGCCGCGGGCAACGACTAGTATAATAATAGCCTGTTGGGTCTATAGGTACATTGGAGATATTGAAAATTAAAAAAGACACGAGTTATGTTAAATGAAGGATTATGAATAAAAATATTTAAGTATTTTGAAAATTTGTATGTGTTTGTTTGTTAACAAACTACTGAACAGCTTTTGATGCGGTTTTGTTGTTTGAAAGTCAGACTTAAAATCTTAGGCATGTTTGATCACAATCTGTTGAGTAGGTGATATAGTCAAAAACCGCGAAACCGGAGCCGCGGGTATAGGTTAGGGTACTATATTTTCCCTCAAAATTCTTTTTTTATATTGGACACGTCAACACGAATTCACCTCGCTTAATGGAAAGCTAAAGGCAAAGTCTCAGGATCGGGGGTCACTACTACATACACCGATAGTGCTACAGTGGCAGCCCTCAGCTTGACGGCCTCATCAAATGCTTTTTACACCCGCTTATAGGACCCGGGACTATAGAATCTGTACTATAAATGAAGCTGAAGAATTTATCTGTTTCTTTATACTCGTTTCAGAACTGCCTATGTAACTCGAAAAATTCCACATTATCCTATATTTAATTTGAAAAGAAACATTACATTCACTAAAGTGTGATTTCTATAATCTAGCACTAAATCTCTCGTCTTAACGTAAACCAACCGTCTTAGGTACTTAACGAGTTACATAACATGCTTTCATTAGATTGATTATATCGTTAATGGACCGTTCCATTAGCCATTACTATTCACACACTTGATTACCGATAACAGAGTAGACTAATATAATATAGAAGATAAATTTCTACCCCTTAATTTTATTCACAAGGCGATAATAGTTTGGCCACTGTGTATTCAGAAACCTACATAAATGGAGGATAATTTCTAGGTATTTTAGGACGTTCTATGCAGCGCCATCTAGATTCAAAGTAAGAGTAGTTTATGGGTTCTAGAATGGGGATAAACATACATGAATATTTTTTGGTAAGTACGTTTTAATGGTGGCGCCCGACATCGTTATTCGTCTTATAGACAACGAATTCAGGAGGGCCTATTATATTTGCTTTATTCGCACGAAAATTCGCTTTAGTCTCTCTTATAATGACGAATTTTACTGTGGAGGGTTTAGTCGTCTATAAGTCTGTATTTCGTCGAATACAGTATAGGCGAATAGCGAATAGTATAGTGAGGTTCCGCTATAATATACGTAGTAAAGTAAATTCTCATGCTAATTCAAATATCGTAGAATATTGTAGGATATTGTAGAACATCGTAAAATCTCGTAGAATTTCGTAGAATGTCGTAGAATGTCGTAGAATATCATACAATATTTTAGCGTATTATAGAATAGCGTAGAATATCGTACAACATCGCTAAATATCGTTGAACAACGAAGAATATCCCTAAATATCGTATTATATCACGCATATTAATAATTTTTACACAGTATCGCTTTATAAGACAGCCATTTTCAATTAAGGCAGTTTCGAAAAGAAAAAAAAAAGATATTTTCCAACAAATATTTATGAGGGGTCACAAGAACCTTGAGGGAGCTGTTTCATTTTGTATTAGTTTCAACTGACTGGTCAAGAAAAAAGGTGAGGCAATTTTGAAAATGAATTTGTGTTTACGCCTCTTTGGCGCAGTGTTAGCGATTATTGTGGCTGAGACAGCAAAAGTTGCTGAACACTGACAATTTTACTAACTATCCTTACATTGGAATTTTATCAATATTATTGTCTAGTTGTTACGGGTGACTTCCGTGGACCCAGGGCTATCTATATAATCTGCATAGATGATCTATAATAATATATCTCTATACCAAAGGAGATGTTTTACAAATGTATGGACCTTGGGCCCGATAATAATTTTATTGTACACTGCTTAGAAAATTTCTGAAAATTGATTGCTTACTCGATAAGTTTGAGTAAAAATAATTCTTGACAACAAATTTTAGCACCAGAAATCAAAATTATGATTTTTATTCAAATTTCATGTACTCGTAAGTATCCTATGACATTCTGGAGATGCATATCTCATTCATTGAAATCCGTCCAGCCGTTAGGCCGTTAGAGGGGAAAAAGAAAACTACATACATACACACATACATTCATACATAGGTACATACGCGTGAAAAACATTACCCTCGCTGGCGCAGTCAGGTAAAAAAGATAATCAACGCTCTTCTCGAAACGAAGGACATTGAAACATCTTCAGAAAAAATCTGCTTAGTAAACGTAGAAAAAAATCTATAACAGTCATTGCTAGGCCATTACCTACTGAACGTTCCCGGGTTCAAATCCTGCCGTTTGTATTCAGGGTGGAATCTGATGAACCCTATTTGTACTCTAGATGTACTCTCCGTGGAAATCGATTTTCTTATCTGATGCCTTCGATTGCTGCATAATGGAAGCTGTGCGGATTGGATTCAAGTTTGTGGGATGAGGTATGTAGATCGTCAACACAAATAAACAAAACAAATGTTTGTTTTTAATGTTATAATAATGCAGGTTTTAAATTAATGTGATGAGTGAGTGTAAGGTATCTATAGTTTCGCCGATGAAAGAATGCGATTCTGACAGGTTGTGATCGAACGGGCGATGTAAGTGTGAACTGGCGTACAATTTACGGCAAAAATTTAAATATCATTTTTTGACCTTATTAACGAGTGATAACATCATTTGCATAATTATTAAATAAATTTTTATTTAATAATTATGCCAATTTACAATAAACTGATTGACTTTGGGCTAAAATTATTAACAATTAATTAATTAAAAAATATAAAATCAATGGTTAATAATAAAAGTCATACCACGTCAAACTGCGCTATAGAATTTCTTCTAGGACATGTGGGTTTCCTCACGATGTTTTTCCTTCATCGTCAGCAGATGGTAAATCATGTGATTAGCGGCCAAATACTCTAGTGTCATCAGTTGTATTCTTCAATGCGCTCCTTCCATGGGTTTTATAGATACTGTATCCCTATCTGAAGTACCGCATATTGTAGTCTCAAAGGAGAACAATGACAGACTATTACTCAATTTGAACGTTGAGAAGGAAATTCCTTTGGGCCTGTGTGGAACATATTACATTCGTCGCTGAAGCTGAGGTGAAGTCTCCAACATTCCTAATTTCGTTCTCAATTGAATAACTAAAACACGTGACTGTACGTGTACAGTCAGCGAAAAAAGTTGATGTTGTGTTGATTTCAAACTTATAATTTTGAATGAAAATTGTTCAATAGATTAGACAGGATGTAGAACACGACGGTATCTCCCGTCCGAAATGTAGCGTCACCGGTATGTAGCGTAGCCAGAGCTCACTGTACCCGTCCTCCCCCCACCCCTTCCTAGCCTTTCACCTTTCCCAGGGTAGGCAGTGCGTGTGTGACTTACTGTTGCACACGTCCATAGGCCCCGGTGACCACTTCCCATCAGGTGGGCCGTGTGCTTGTCTGCCACCTACGTAGTATAAAAAAATGTATGAATGTCTGGATGATGATTACACTCCTTCTTGCGTGCCATACCTTATTCCTAAAAGGTTCAATAGTTTTCAATTCACCAGGTTGCGGTCATTGATCTGGGCCTCGATTCTGCTAAAGGCAAACCACTGTCATGCTACTAACACTAAAAAATGCTATTTAATTGTATACTTTACCGTTGTACACTTAAAGTCAAAATAAAAAGAATTAATTAAACTTATCATTCGCTCTAAAAATATCATTTAATTTTAGACTTTAAACCGGTAACAGTAAGTCCAACATTAAATGGTATTTTTTAAGTGTCTTGGTTTAAAGAATCGAGGCCCTGTACGTTTCAAAACCTTATCGGTTGCACTTCGGGGAATGTGCTCTGGGGTTACATAACCCCAAGCCCTTTTCATCACCGAACGACCAGACGTACAGCGATGCGCCATCGTTATATGGTGGACATTCTGCTCATACGCACGAATCGCTTCAGCAATACGTTCATTATGCGTACAGCTAAGGAGTGGAATGCCCTGCCCGAGTCTGTTTCCGGAAAGCTATAACCTGGGAGTCTTTAAGTCTAGAGTGAATAGGTTGCTTGTAGGCAAGCGTGCTCCATCGTCGACCACATCGTCACTTACCATCAGGTGAGATAGTGGTCAAACGCGGGCCTATTGACTATAAAAAAAACCAAACATTTCTTTGTTGCTAATCACAAAAAAGGCAGGTCATCAAACGATAGTGAATTTCAGAGTCGTATCTTTAGTCTGTGGTAATTGATAATATTGTATTTTTAACTTTGTTATGGCTCGCCTACGCTTGGCCTATTCCACTTTTGCGAATCGTGTCAATTGCCTCGCAAAAAAAATTGTCTGGTTGCCAAGCTCGCTTTTTATTTCATACATTGCTAAATTTCAGTTCTGTGTAACGTTTTCGTTTTGGATGTATAATTTTTTGAAATATATACTGCATAATAAGTAACTCAATTCCTGCTTTGTGCAAATATTTACATGTGTATTTTATTTTTTATGGGTAAGAGAAACTTAATTCAAGTTGGGCAAGTCAAAACTAAATTATAGGTTATTTAGTTAACAAAAATGATTAATATAATACCTACTTACTCTTTATTTTTTGCCCGTGTGCAATTTTGTTACTTAGTCCTAAAAGAAAAATAGACCGATAGAAAAATAAAAAAAACTTTTTTTTTGTTGTTCGTATCACTCGTATCGTAAATACTCTCATTATTATTTTTACATTAATTAAAAATTTGTAATTTTAATGTTCACAAACAGAAAGGTACTTCTATTTTCTTTATTTGCATAGACGTATAGACAGCAAAAACTTAGCATTATATACACGTTATAACACAAAATGATTAATGTGAAAACTCTACCTAATATTAATGTAAAACTCCTGCTTACAATTAAGTCAAAACACATCATAAATTATAATTAAGCAGGTCTTTATAAGACATAGGGTCCAATTAACGCAACGTTTGCAAATTTGAAAGATATCGCCGCCACGGAAAACAAACCTCTGTGTACCAAGTTTAAAATAATAACGCCTACCGAACACCTCATTATTATTCCCACATGAAAACATGACGGACCGTTCCGAGTTTGGGGCCGGATTCTGTAACGTCATGTTTTCAAAACGTATGTTTTAACACGTTGAATAATAAGCTGAAATACCAGCCCCCGTAGACAAGTCTCACAGCGTAAATTGCTAAGGAATCGAATAGATTAGGTCGTCCAATCACATCCAAGCTCGTCGCCGGTGTACGATGCGCGCGCCGCGGCGGGATCACGAGCTGGAGTGTGATTAGTCGATCTAGTCTTTTCTATTCCTTAGCGATTTAGACCGGCTCTGCCCGCGCCTCCGTGTACTTGATGCCTAAAAAGTCATTAATTAATAAAATTTCGTAACTTTCGAAATCACACGTTTCAAAAACGTAATCTTACTTAATACGGCCCCAGTTCGAATATCACTGATTTTACGATGTTATCATGAGGGCGTATGTTACATCTAAGCGTAATGAAGTAATAACGCATGGCCAATAAACTCTCGAATAAGCCGAATAAGCTGGGCTGTATTCATATAGCATACAGTATGAGTTAGATGATTGGCTAGCAAGCGATAAACTTTCATGAGCGCTCACATATCAATCAATTTAGGTTCTTGATATCTGGCTTGTTAGGCAGGCTGTAGCGGAATTTATTATGCTGGGAACAAAATTATTACTATGAAGGATGAAAATATAGAGTTTTTTGTGGAAATTCCCGCGGGTACCCCACCGTTGGTGGTTATGTCGGACCGACTAAAACCGCACGTTTCGGGTCTTTAGATACCAGGCTGTATGGTGACCCAAACGAACGGCTTGCTGGTTCCCGCGACACCCAAATAGTAAACAATTCTGTTATATCATAATGAAAAAAAAGTGTCTCCAGCAAGCTAAATGTTTAAAAGTTTTTAACTTAAACGCTTTTATGCACTAAAATTGTCATTTTGTTGGCGGCCATATTGTATTTTCCTAAGGTATTTTCTTTTAGTTTCCACAGTGAACTATATTCTACTAGTCAAGCCATTTCATTAAATATCCATATTGCGGTAGTTGTGGAAAAATAATGTAAACCACCATTTAGTAGCGGTGGCCATCTTGGATTTACAAAGATACAGAATAGACTAACTAGTATTGTATCCAGAACTAAAGATATATGCCTAATACAACAACAATCCTTCTACAAGAAGGGGATCAATTTTCTATTAGGTACTAAATTTGACCCAAACAATAGGTCAAGTTCAACAGAGCCGTTTAAAAACAGAAACACGATTCCAAAGTTGGCAACTTTTAGTCGGAGCTCGCCTTTATGAACCCAAGTGCCCGTAAATGAACTAAACACTCACCTTTTACGAGATACCTCCAAGATTTTACGAGAACTCGCCGCGCATGCAGATGTAAATCAAATGGATGTATAAACAGAACTGTTTCTCTAGTTTTCAATGAAAGTGTTGTTTCTCGTTTATATTTCATGCACTCTGTTTCTAAGTAGGATTTTAACAATAGACACTTCCTATTTGAGTTTTTTTCCTACCCAGCATCATCTATATAGTTTAGTACCCACATTTTATACCACTATGGCTCTATTATGTTAGTGGTTTTTATTGATTTACTATTATTTTTTAGTGGTTCAGTTTTTTGGTTATGTACAGGAACTGAAATATATACTCCATCTATACTAATATTATAAAGAGAAATACATTATTTTGTGAGTTGAGATGTTTGAGGTAATCTTCGAAATCACTGCATTTATTGGCAAAAAAATTTCACCATTTAAAAGGTACGCACGACGACATAGACTGGATCTCAACGCACACAGACACAATTGTGCGTGTGTGGTTCCGATATGCTCTAACGTAGCATACCTACGTTTACATTAGCATTTACATGTGTGTGTCAATACCACCGGCCGCGGCCGCTACAATAAAATATAAACAACGATTGCATATGTGTTAGTGTGTGATTTGTCTGTCATCCAATTAGGTAGTATAATTTGCGCTGCTTAGCAAGGAGCCTCGTGGCCGAATGGTATGAGAGGCGTGCTGACACGGACGTAGTACAGAGTTCGAATCCCGCCTAATTTCCCTAAATCGTTATAATAATAACGACTTTCTTTTTGTTTTATTATTCATATTTTATTTGTAGTATTTATTGACTTTTATAGCTTAAAAATGTATCATAGTCTCAAAAAGAATAAGCGGTGGGTATAAGTAAAACATCTGCTTTCAAAGAGTAGGTATAATATCAAAGTAACATTGTATTTATAAATAACAAATTTCTATTATCACAAAATAATGTAGGTATCTGTATTTGCAACTACCTACCTACCTAAAATATGTTTTTTATTCAAAATACAATGAAAAAATATTATGTAACAATAGATCAGTTATATTTATCCTTTATTTATTATCCTTACTAACGTTTTAAACAGACAAGGGTGGACACTTCTAACTTAGGTAGTAGGTAAGTAAAGTTTAGTGTTGTGAATCAACATGTTAGCTTAAAGAAATTATATTATACGTAAATAATAATAATTTCTAATTTCGTTAACAATAACATCACACTCACTTATGGTTTACTTACCTAAGTAGGTAGGTATATCCTCCTATCTTTTCTTGAATATTTTTCAAATAGGTAACAAAATACCTAAATGAACAATAAGATAGTAGATTATTATAATTATATACTTACGTATTAGATGCTATATTATTTATATTTTATATTATACCTAAAACCCGAAAATTAAAAAAAAAACTATCAGTGACGAATTGGTGCACCATCATTATTTTATCACTTCTTGTAGTCTTTGTCACATGCTTACTACTAAATTCAAACATAGATTTGAACCTGTATCCCTCAGCTGCTTTTCTCCATAAAAATTTTCGTCCATCCTTGTCTGATTTCAAACATTTCTAGACACTAAAAATAACAACATTGTTGCACCAATCAAAGTTATAAACTCCCTGGCGAATTTTAATCTATTTTGATGATGAAGATCAGTAGGTATTCTTCTAGCCGGTTTGCGACACCTTATTCCAGCTGCCTGAAGATGTCTCCTTATTGTTGCTAAGCTGATATCGTGTTTGATGACCATAACGCGAGTGGACATAAAGGGGATTTTCCACCACCTCTTTATACCTAGAACAGGCATCGGTGTAGGCAGGCAAAAGCCTTGGGGCCAGGCCGAAGGCGGTCTGTGTCTCCTGATTCGCCATAACGGCGAACCCACCGCTGCACAGCCTTCCTCTAAAAAACAACATACAATTAGGTTAGTATATTATAATAGTATGTTTAGGTATATATTTACAATTTTTTAAACTTATATACTCATATACATAGGTATTCTATATTATATACTCAACTCTTATACTCATTAATATACTTAAATATATAACATATACTTACTTATTTATATATACAAAAGAGAATAGGTCCTATCAACACCTTTTGGGAGCAAGCCAAACAAACGGGTTGAAGGTCAGGTGGCAATCACTCCCATAAAAGTCACTAGTTAATCACCAATCAAAAACAATAATGCATTAAACATAGCAACTCTCATAATACATAATAAATAGTAAAATACCACTGCTTACCGATATATTTAATCTTCTAGATATTTCACTTAACGAAATGTTTAGCTCATGCAAAATAACTAGGTAGGTATAATGAGCTCTCATTACAGTTGTAAGATGAATATAAATAATATTCATTTTGTGAATAAGAAAAATACTCGTAGGTATATTACTTTATCCAAGAAAAAAATTTTTTGAACGTTTGGAGCACCAAGACAAGATCCAATAGTAAATCTATAAACGTAAAATTAGCTTAATAAAATAATCACCAAAAAGAGGGTAGTAGGTATAAATTGTATATCATGCAAACAACGCATGATACTTGCTCAGTAATAATTCTCTTTCAATAGTTACTACTGAATTGTGTGTTAGGTGAAAATACTGATTTAAGTTATTGTATAAAAATATCACAAATATTTCAAAATACTATATATAAAATATATACCGCAATATTATCTTTTGAAATAAATGATTAATAAGAAGATAAAAACGTATTAAAATGTTCAAAAAGTAACATATGATACTGGGATTCGAACTCAATAACTTTTACGATAAAAAACTCAAAAACGTTTAAAGCGAACCCGAGAGCTCCCAGACCACAACAACTTATTGAAAACTGTATAAAATTAACGGTCTTATAGCTTCATTACAATAATTTTATGAGCTATTACTTGAGAAATTGTAAATAATAAATACGAATGGTTTAAATCTATTGTCATTTGCTAGTGTGAGTGGACAAACAAGTTATTGACACACACACATGTAAATTATAGCTGCGTTGGAGCATATCAGAATTACCCACACGCGTGAAGTTTACTGTGTGGGTTGCCCCTCCATCTCTGACGCTTTGTGTACATTAACACCGATGTGCAATTTAGTGTTGGAAAATTCATATTTAGAAATCGAAGCAAAGGGAGGGCGGATTCCTAGTTGCAGATAATATTGTGAAAATTTTCCGAATGCCTATAACAGTTTTGTTTACCAGCTCAAAAACTCTGTAGTTCCGGGTCCTTTAAGCGGGGTGTGAAAAAGCATTTGATGAGGCCGTCAAGCTGAGGGCCGCCACTGTAGCACTACCGGTGTATGTGGTGGTGACCCCCGTCCTGAGGCTTTACCTTTAGCTCAACATCAGGCGAGGTAAAGTTATATTGACGTGCCCTAAATAAAAAGATAAAAATATTTTCTATCTCAATATCTCAATATACGCTCAACAGAAGCCACGCAGAACTTTTAAATTCTATGAACAATTGATATTCAGTTGAAGGAACTATTCCTGATATTCAATAGCTGTATAGGTACGATTTGAATTTCTCGATCCACTACAGTTGACTGATTTTCACATAACTTTCAGTGATTTTGGAGCCAGTAACAGAATTTTTTTAATGTCTGGTTGAAATGTTTCCTAACTCCAAACTTTTAATGTTAATTTAAGTGTTGAATACTTTATTGAGCATACCCCCTGTAAGGGACTGGTCACGGGTTCAAGTCCCGTTCTAGTTGTTCAATTTTTGATCAGCAGCATAATATGCTTTAAAATTTCATTGTGATTCAATGTATTAGAAATGGTCACCTATCCTAAGCCCCTCCTTCCCTTACGGGTAGGCAGCGCGTGTGTGATACCCCTGGTGTCGCACACGTCCATAGGTCACGGTGACCGCTTCCCATCAGGTGGGCCGTGTGCTAGACCATCTACGTAGTATAAAAAAAAAGATTGACCTTGCTAGAATTGCTTAATTTGTGTTAATCTCGGTTACCTATAACCGAAATAAACTAATAGGCATACGTTCCACTAAATGTGTCCAAGTACAATTGACAAATATGGGTAGGTACTATACAATACATATAGGTAAAACACCTCTGCTTACCCCTTCAAGGGTAGGTATACAGGCGTGGAAAGCATAACTGAAACCATAAATAAGAATAGTTACCTTACATAAACTTAACCGCGACCCATACAAAATTTAAAAACTAAAACTATTAGAGCACATTGCATTTTTTACGGAGCTCTTAAATCAAAAAGTTAGCCTTCCTACAATGAACCTATAAAACCATTGGACGGAGGGCATTGAAGAATACAACTGACGACACTAGAGACAACACACTTGCTATTAAGTAATCGGTAGTACAGGCACGCCCACGCTCACATTTAAGTCAGCCACTACGCGGTAAACGTCATTCTATTCATTCACTTACAAGTAGTGAAAAACAAAATATCTGGGCTCGTAGACAAGTGTCACAAGTCTAAATCGCTAAAGAACAGAAAAGATTAGATCGACCAATCACACTCCATTTCGAGATCCCGCCGCGGCACGCGCATCGTACACCGGCGACGAGCTTGGATGTGATTGTTCGACCTAATCTATTCGATGTCTTAGTAATTTACGCTGTGACACTTGTCTACGGGAGCAGATACGAAGGATGAGACAACCAGCAACCGCAAGGTGTGGCGCAGCTGTATTAGGAGAGCTGACCACAAATGAAATGAGATAAGGCTAGGCAAAAGAAAGAAAGAAAGAAAGAAGAAAGTGTCATCTTCAACGCGTTCCGTCTGTATATTTTATAGGTCCATGCTTTCTACAGCGAGTCCCAGCTGTTTGGAGGACAAAGTTCAGGTTTTCAGTCATCCTATTTACATTCCACCACAAAATTTGAACATTCTAGAAGCATTTTGGTCTGAAGTTACACATGCATGTTGAACTATGTGCATGGTCTGGGATATTTGTGTCAGTTTCGTTTGAATTAATAGTTTGTTAGTCTGGATATCAAGAATGTAGGTTGTAAACTTCACACCTTTATGACTTTTGAAGGAGATATTTTAGGCATTTTCAGTATTTTGGAATCCTATTAGACCTGGGTCCTTTAGGCAGGGAGTGAAAAAGCATTTGATGAAGCCGTCAAGTTGACGGTAATGAACCCCTGAGACTTTACCTTTAGCTTATCAATAAGCTGATACTGATGATGTACATTCTTAATGATGTTCTATCGTTAATAATAAAAAAAAAACAAATAAGCACTTTACAAGAAACTAAACAACAGAACTCTATAACAAAATCTCTCATTAAAAACGAAAAATAACCACGTTTAAAAAACCGACTTTACAAACTAAAAACGTAGTTATTTTTTATTTTTTACTTTTTAGTATACAGAAATAGAAAAGTACCTATTTATTATGTACAACGGCATCAAAAACAGAACTTTTGCCGTAAATTTGATGATTTCCCCTCGATTTTCCCAAGATCCTAGAATCAGATCCTGATACCCTGGATGGGACCACCTCAGAAGTAGCCTCTTTCTATAATTGGCGCCGCTATCGCGTAACATACATACAAAAAATAGGGTACGAATTGAAAATCTCCTCCTTTTTTGAAATCGGTTAAAAAGTTGACATCATCTTGGTAGACGTTCTATACGTCTACAAAAGAAGCTTAAAACTTCAAAGGCAACCTTTCTTGCCATTAATTACGTACCCTGTAATGTTGAAAATCCAAAAACCCATTCTATCTCAACCACATACTCCCTAAACAGTAGTAATCAAATAAACTCAAAATTAAACCCTCAAACGTTAAGTGTTGAGTATAACCAAGAGTTCCGGATTTTCCAACATTTTCTCCTCGGTATTTTTCCACTCGAGGAAATATTCCGGAACTTCGCAGTTAGGTATACCGTTTTCACAAATTACTCAACTTGCACGTTTAATCTCTTATGTGGCTCACCTCTACGGTTTTATTTTATTCGAAGGAAGTATATCAGAGATTCTTGTGTGATGTTTTGCATTGAATAAAGACAATTTGCAGATACGGTCTGACCTCAGAAATTCTTGCACTCTAACAAATTTATCAAGTCTACAGAATATTTACCATGTTATGTAGTGTTAAGTGGCCGATATTTTGGCACTGTTGCAAGCAGAAAGCTTTACATTATTATACAGTGAAAACAATCCCATCAAGAACCAAGCGGTTCGGTGCTTCTTTTCTTTGCCGCACCATTAATACTCGGAATTCAATGCAATTTTAAAGCAATTGCATGCTAACTATTCCCAACTCTTTACCTGTGCATGTGTTTCCCTCCTCCTACAGTCCCGGGTCCGAGCGAGAAGCGAATGTTAAGATGGATGTGTGATGTGACGAGAATGGACAGAATAAGTAATGAGTATGTTGTTAGAGGAAGTTTGAAAGTTGAGAAGCGAGCGCCTGTCGTGGTATGGTCATGTTATGAGAAGAGATGAAAGTAATGTTGTTAAAAAGGTTCAAAGTATGGATGTAGGCTTTGAGTGCAGCGGTAGGTCTAAAAAAAGTGGAATTGAAGGAATGCCTGGATATGGAATGGAAGGGGATAACTGAGGAGATAGCATCTGACAGGAATGTTAAAAGGAGAATGACATGTTGCGCGACCCCAAATAATTGGGACAAGGGCAGGTAGATAATAAATGTTAACCAGATTAATCTGGATTATACAGGTGGGCTCGCATAAAATAGCTAGTTTAACCGAGAACGTTGCTCACAGTCCCGTGGGTACAGTGTAATAATGTACGGATATAATAAGGGAAACTTGATCTAATCTTGTTCAACATAGTTGGGAACTATGAGGAGCGGTGAAACTGTTTTGGTTTGGAAGGAGCTTCGTTTAAGTATTCATTATTATGAGAGAAATATTTTGCTTGCAGATAAAGCGATTTAATATTATTAAAGTGGAAATATTTTGAGGTATGTTGTTCTATTTTATTATCTTATTAAAAGAACATGTCTATATCTACACTTAACTTATGAACATCCCACCGCTAATCCCATTTGAATTCAAAATTTGCACTTTGGACAAAATTCGCTGTACAACTTTTCCAAATTTTGAATTTTACGGGATCAACTACCTTGTGATTTTCCAGTTCCGAGAAGAAAGTCTGCACCATAATCACGTCCATTAATCAGCAGCTGTAGGACGCGCCAGAATTGGTGACACTTTGACAAATTAGTTTTTTGGATTTTTAGAGCTCTAACTAGTTGTAACGAATGCCACAAATGTTGTCATGTATCAAATGTGTACCAAATGCAGTAGGGCCTCGATGTGTCAGGCTGGTCAGCCATCCCAAGACTGACCTAGATTTTTTTTAATACCACGTAGGTGACAGACAAGCACACGCCCACCTGATGGGAAGTGGTCACCGTGGCCTATGGACGTGTGCACCAGTAAAGGTGTCACACACGCGCTGCCTACCCTGAAGGGAAGGGGGGAGGGCTAGGATGGAGTGGGTAGTCTAGAAAGAGGGGGGGAGTGGGGTACAGTGAGCTCTGGCTACCCTAATTACCGGTTAAGTATAAGTATTATCCTATCCTACAGTATATTAAACTACCCGTTATTAGTCAGCCACGAGCCCCTTTAGTTTATAACCACCGTGTCAGTTTTTGAGGCAACCATTCGCCATCTTAGCAGCAAAACTTACGATCAGTACATTTCGCCATTAGTTACAAATTCAGTTCCAACCTTATCCTACTTTGGAAATCACGAGCCCCAATAAATATTAAAAGGCGAAAGGAAATTGAAAACATCTTTCGCTATAAATATGCAAATGGGAACATATCTCACGCTTTTTAGCCATGATCCCCTTTTTGTTGAACATCCTAACTATGTAAATAAGGCTTGGCGGCGTAAAGTTTACGATATTATTGGACGTGGAAAGGGGGTAATTTGGGAGGAGTTGAGTAGATATATTTTAATTTCAGCAAAGTCCACAATACAAGAGTACGTTGCCTCTTTTATTTGCCGTACCATAAGGACTTGGAATTCTTTACCAGCGCATGTGTTTCCTTCCTCCTATAGTCCCGGGACCTTTAAGGGGGGCTTGAAATAGCATTTGATGATGTTTCCTAAAATTCTAATTCGCGTAGATTTATTATCATCCTGATACCAAATTACTCAAATAGGTACTTAGAATAACTTTTAGACTAACTTGTCTCAATGATGACTGAAGTAAGATTGATGAAGTGCTTAGTCAAGAAGAAAGAAAAGAAAGAAGAAAGAAGCTGTTTCCCGCGGCTCTACTGGAGTTAAATTATGAACCCGCTATCACTACCCATGGGAACCTATTCCCGGGATAAAAAGTAGCCTAGATTTTATTCCAGATTATAATCTATCTCTGTACCAAATTTCAGCCGGATCAATTTAGCCGTTTCGCGTGAAAGAGCAACAAACCTACATCCAGACATCCAGACATCCATACATCCAGACATCCAGACATCCGGACATCCAGATATACATTCTTACAAATTATTAGTAGAACTAGCTGATTCCCGCAACTCCACCTGTGTGGAAGACGGTTATCACGACTTTTTCGACAAACAGACAAGAATTTATGATACCTAACTCAATAGGCTCACGTTTGATCACATCTCTCGAGTCTGTAAGTGAAGATGGAGTCACGCTTAACCAGAAGCAACCTATTCACTCTAACTGACTTAAAGACTCCTAGGTTATAGCTTTCTGGCAATACAAATCGAACACAGACAGAACAATTATTGTCTCACACCCTGGCTAACCTTGGGTCATTTATGGTTCCAATGGCCCCTTAGGTGTGGTAACCACGTTTTTTTTTTTATATATAGGACACGTCAATTTGACTTCACCTCGCCTGATGGTAAGCTGAAGGTAAAGATTCAGGAAAGAGGGTCACCATTAATACATGTACCATGTTAACAATGGTGGCACTCAGCTTGACGGCCTCATCAACGTTGTCCTTATCTAATTCAGCTGATAAAGTAACCAAAATAACTTAATTTTAAGACAGAACGAAGTTTGCCGGTACAGCTCTTTCCTTTGCCGCACCATCAAAACCTGGAATTCTTTACCAGCTCACGTGTTTCCTTCCTCATACAGTCCCGGGTCCTTTAAGCGGGGCGTGAAAAAGCATTTGATGAGGCCGTCAAGCTGAGAGCCACCATTGTGGCACTATCGGTGTTTGCAATGGTGACTCCCATTCTAGAGACTTTGCCTCAGCTTACCATCAGGCGAGGTGAAGTCATGTTAACGTGATCGACATAAAAAAAAAAAGCTTTTAAAAAATATTTGCTTATTTTACTTATTACAACTACTTTTTTCCATTAGTTGGCCTATAGAATATAACTAAATTACTTATCAAACGAATTCGTAGAAGTGCTTGGAAAAGAAATTGAGTCATTTCAATTTCACTAACTTACTTAGTCCAAAATAAATTCAAATTAGTGTGGCATGTTTTAAGTATTTGTATAAAATGAAAATGAAAAATTTGATAGTTAAGTATATAATATACACACTGATTGCATAGTCGTTTTGGAACTAAGTATTTTGGACACAGTTTCGATAACAGGATCGGTTGGAGCCATAAATTTTTTTTAATAAAAAAAATCGAACACTGACCGATCACAACACATCCCGGACGACCGCGACAATGCAAGCACCGACATATAATATCATGACTCGAAATATGCCTGCGAGCGCACATTCATTCATTAAAAATTTACTGTGAATTTTTATCGAAGCTCTAATAATGTTTTTACTCGAACGAGTGAAAAAGATTACAGCAAGTTAACTTTTTTATTATAACTCGTACAGCAATAATTTAGACGTGTCAAAATGGTATCATATATTATTCCGAGTAACCCCTTTCGGGTCCAAAACGACTATACCGGGGCAGATAGGATACACCCAAAATCACGCTGTATAGTAGAAAGGCTAATAAGTACTGATTTAATTTAAATTCACCTCTTTACGCGAGACAAAAAGTCATTACGTCTCACTCCTAACCTCAACCCTCAGGCACATCTTTCTCTGTCACCCAGTAGGTGTACAGGCTTGCTTGCAGGTACGTTTTACTTAGCTGGGGTATGAGGGAAATGCCTTATGGGCCACCTTACACCTCATGGCTGTAGACCCAAGACGGCGTACGGTTTTAGTCGGTGCAAGTCCAACATAGTCACCCCCGTTGGCCAGTGTGGGGAGGGTATCCAGAGGTATTGCCGCACGAAACAAAAAAGATATATCTACATTTGACTTAGGCGCCAAAAATTCCGGTTGAAATACACATAATCTCTTTGTGATATTATCATTACGTGTGAGGCCGTCTGGTAGTAATAAAAATGGTGTAAATTACAGGCAAACACAACTATTGTGTTGGCTACGACTGCTTCCGAACTCAATAAACACTTTAAATCTACTACCAACTCGTAAATCAACGTAGCTTTATTTACAAACTAAGAACTATTAGTGCCGAAATACACTAAACAAAGCGAGTGGAACGATAAAATTCTGGTGTAAGTATACAAGTTTATCAGTTGCTTCAAGTTGTGGTGCAGTTTGTGGAGTGTGAAGTAAGAAAGTGGAAATTTAAAATCGTTACTCGTAGACTATTTAAGAGATGTGCATCGTCTTTGCAACTATGCAACTTTAACCTTAAAACAACGTGCTATTTTTACCCCGGTGTGGGTAATGTGTTTCGCGCGTATGTAGGTATCTTGTTTTCTTTATTCCCGTCTAGAGGTCTAAAAGCTCGATTGATTTAGATGGATGAGGTCTCAAATGAAAGGTATGGATCTTCCGAATGTCATAAGGCACATGAAATGTGAAAAAAAAACCATAGTTTTGATTTTTGCTGCTAAAATGTATGTTGTCCAAAAATTTTTTTACTTAAAACTTATTGACTTAAGGTATCAAAATGAAGGAAATTTGAAGGAGATTTCAGAAAGTATAAAATAAAATATAATGATTAAAAAAAACCCTAATGCAGCTGTGAAAAGCCTGAACCAAGTTTGATAGCAGGCGGTACCCATTTGGAAATCATAAGCGGAAAGAAAATAATGGGTACCGCCTGCTATCAAACTAGTTTCAGGCTTTTCAACAGCAGTCGGGTTTTATTTTTTATTACCAATGAATCAGCGCTATATTCGCATATCAGCAACACAGAATGCTAATACTGGCACAGTTAGTAAACAAGTAAGCAGTCGATGTTGATTTACAATGCGTTTAGAGCTGCGTTCTTATGAACAAGGATTTATTGTTTAAACTTTGACTGGACCACCAACGTTCATTAGCGGTAGGTTTGGAAATACTCCCCGGTAATGTTTGAGGGATTGGTCAAACTGGGATAGAAGTTATTTTAGTGCGTTGTGTAGATTCAGTTACCTACAGTATGAGTCTTGATTATAATCTATGAGAAAATATTAAAAAAAAAAACTAGTGTGACATCTCTGATGCTGCTCATTTCGATAGGTCACGGTGACCGCTTCTGCCACCTAAGTAATATAAAAGAAATACAAAAAAAATAGATGATAGAAAGACGGTGTGCATACCACACCGTCTTTCTATCATCTAATTTTTGAATGAAAGATGCAATGTCCAAGATAGAGGAAGAGATACTTAGATGGTTCGGTTACGTAGAGAGAATGTACGAAAGGAGATGAGGGTGAATGGGCAATCCGGTGAAGGTTGAACCAGGCTCATGGAAGATAATAATTAGATCGAAAACGTTTTGAGAATAGTATAGTCAAGAGCATGCGCAACCAAGTTAAAATAAAACACGTGAAAGTAGAGGAAGCGAAAGGCGTATATCAGAAGCAAGAAGTAGAAAAACTTTATTATATTACTACTCCTAATGATTAGGGTCTATCATCATTTTGTTTTATGTTATTGTTATTTTGTTGCATCTAAATTTTATACCTTAGTGCCTGCATCATTTCCTCTTTTCTATCAAAGACATTGCCTTGTTTTTGATGTTTGCCATATGAGTTCTAATATTGATAGTGGCTGACGTCTTAGAGATCTTACTGAACCCATATACCCTAATTTACCCCTAAATTATACCAGCGCATTAATTGTAAAATGTGACTCCAAAAGCTTCAGGGGACCAATTAAATTAACACCTGAGTATAAACCTAAGAAACCTATTGAAATCCAAAATGTAATTGCGAGCACTAGAGATGTGACATGGTTAATTGATAAACATAATTTAACAGTGTTCTGTATATGAACAGTGTTGTATATAGGAGTAGTGTTCCATATACGAACAGTGTTCCATATTCGACACAAATTAATTGAGTGAATTGAACCGTGACCTACACTTCATATATGGAGTGTAATTAGGTGTGGAGGAAGGTCAAATGCTACGGTTTCTACATTGAATTGTAAAGGAATATTCAGATGTAAGCTAGGATTTTTCAGATGTAACATCATTTTACTCTTTCTAGCTATGTGCTAAGTTTTTACGCCTTCTCAGAGTGCTTTGAGAGTACTGAAGGTTAATATCAATCAATCAATTAGCCTGTCGACGTCCACTGCTGGACATAGGCCTCTCCCAATGTACGCCATATCACCCGATTCTCCGCCTTTCGCATCCAGTCCATCCCAGCCACCTTTTTCAGGTCATCGGTCCATCTGGCTGAGGGGCGTCCCACCTTCCGTTTGCCGACTCGTGGTCTCCACTCTAGGACTCGTTTGCTCCAACGGCCGTCGGTCCTTCGACAGATATGGCCAGCCCATTGCCATTTCAGCTTGCTTATTCGGCGAGCTATGTCGGTAACTTTGGTTCTTTGTCGGATGACCTCGTTGCGAATTTTGTCCTTCAAAGAAACTCCAAGCATAGCTCGCTCCATGGCCCGCTGCGCGACTTTAAATTTGTGGACTAGCCCCACAGTCAGTGTCCACGTTTCGGCACCGTAGGTCATGACTAATAACAGTAATAGTAGGCCATGAAGGTTAATAACACATTCTATATTCGTGCTTGAAATTTTTAAAGCAATTAGTATGCTAATCTTTTCCGATCTTCCCATCTTTTTAACTAATTTCAAAAAAGGAGGAGGTTTTCAATTCGATTGTATTTTTTACGTATGTTACCTCAGAACTGTGCATGCGCTTTCTTTATTGCATGCGCTTTCTTTATTGCATGCGCTTTCTCTCTTTCTTAGTACTAAATTACCAAGCTGTGGTTAATGTCGTTGGTGGCACAATTATTAGCTTGTTTAACAAAAATTAATTTAAGTCAATATCATATTGTATTGTTGTCTATTTACCCAAATAAATAAATAAAAAAAACTTTCGACTTTTTGAACTCGTGTAGTCTCATTCCAAATTTAATCCGTTGAAGGTGTTTTTATTTTAAGAATTATTTCCATTGACCTTTTCTTCCTCCTTATCTTTTCAAAAATAACATAATTAGGTTATATCACCAGTTTTTTTCTTGTGCTCTTTGTAGCTAATACCCAAATCAATGTATTTAGTCCAAAGTCACTAACTTTACTCAATATGTGTATTACACATACGATGTCCATATGATGCTACATTCACTCAATGATTGAAATGCCAGTGGCTCTGGCGGGATTCCAATGTAGCTACCTTCAACGTTTCCTACCACCTATCTCGCCCCTCAAAAGCAGTTTAGCTTTATCACTAACATTTAAATAAATGTAAATGAAAATCTAGCAAACCTTCTCCACCAGAAAAGTTGTAATAAAAGTAATTTAAACGTAGAAGGGTGCTTTTCGTTCCTTTTTCCCTGGATTCAATGGCTCGAAGGACCATATTATCACCTTTTCTCGTATAACACTTTATTTGCAAACCCCAAAATACTTGTATCCAGAGCGTTCCAAATTCAAAACTGGCTAAACCCTAATCCGTTAGACCTCAGAAATTACATCACCTACGGTTCCCTACAACTTACTAACAGACATATTTACGTTATTGGTTTTCACTTGAGAGACCTTAAATGTGCCTCCAGGGGCACATTTCGCGCCGCATTAATGCTGTTCTTGTTTATTTAAGCGAATGCCTGTTTCAATTGCGTCCCCTGCGATTTGTGAATATGTGTTCAAATGCGGGTAGTTGCGAGTTTTCTTTTGTTAATTCGGGTTTTGGGATGTTTTAATGAACTTTTCATGATGTGTTTTAGTATACGGTCGTTTGGGAGTTAGGTTAATTGTAATAGTTTGTTGTGGTTGCTGCCGGTACTTCAAGGACGACAATTTATTTTATTTTCAGTTTAAAACCAGAACCCTTTCAATGTTTAATTGTTGGAATGCGAACATATTTTATTGTTGGTTTATTGCTTAAAGACAGAAAGTTTTCAAATGAATTTAAATCATGCAAGATGCTTTTATATGCGTAAGTTTTTCCAGCTGTTCAAGGTATCAGTCTGCGTAGTGGTAAGGCAATTATTGACTGCTAAGTCAGAGTCTGGGGTTTCATTTATGCTCAGTGCAAATATTAATATGCTTGAATAATATGAATATATCTATTTGCATATGTTTGGGGATTCCTTTCTTACACACCTAATATGAACGCAATTTTTTTGTTTTCGGTCACGTCAACATGACTTCACCTCACCTGATGGTAAGTTCAAGGCAAAGTCTCTGGAATGGGAGTCACCATTGCAAACACCGATAGTGCCACAATGGTGGCTCTCAGCTTGACGGCCATACACAAAATTTACTTTATACACATTCCAGAGCCAATACCTACTTGATTTATGTTTTGATGGCATTGTGTGCTATGTTCTAGAATAAAAAAAGTACAATCTATACTTGACTTATGTTTTGATAACACTGTGTTCTAAGATCTAGAAGCCAAAAAAGCAACTTAAACAAATACCAGTACCCAACAACACATTTCCCATAAATAATAAAGGTATTACAGACTCAACAACAGATGTAACAAAATAATACACACACGGTTTTTCCGAAAACAAAAACGGCATAACCCATTCATATGTAAATGATAGTAATCGATTTCAGCCAATAAAGGCTCAATTAAAGCCTTCCCTTTTCGAATGGGCACATTTCAAAGCATGCGCCGAATGTAGCTGATGACAACGATAAGCCTCCTGTCAGCGTTAATTCATGAAAATGCAAATAAATGTGCTCTTTAGTTGTGCCTGAAATGTCACGTAGTTTTTACAGCCATTTTATTAAAGGTCAGCTTTGATTGGTCCCTCGACGTAGATATTGGTATATGCGGTAATTTTAAATTTAAGTTACGTAATTATGAGTGTTGTTACCAGTTGTTACCCATGTCTAGACTAATATGGATCCCTAATTATAATGAACTTGTGATCTTCAGGATTGTTTTTCTAGTATAGATGTTCTATCTCACGAAGGCGGTTTAGCTGTCATTGTGGTAAGACATAGGTATTTTAACACATTGCTTTTAAAAATGAATTACTTGCAATGCAATTATTGTTCAACTAACTCCTACATGAATTTCTTTTGACGTGACATGAACTTTCGCATGTACGCGTATTTACAAGACACAGGTAAGTACTACTATTTAATTGTTCACCCGCCTTCGTGAGATAGAATATCAGATAGAGTTGGCTATGAGGTATTCCAATGTCAAATTTTTATCTAGATCCGTTCAGCCCTTCTGGTGTGACAAAGTAACAAACATTCGTTCATACATCAATCCACTCATCCCGCCATTCAGCTATATATTTATTCAAACTTTCGCATTTATATTGAGTACAGTTTGTATTTTGATGAAAAGTACATTTTTGTGTCTTTCATGGACAAGACTAGGCGCTAGTCGGACGGATACCTAAGGTGAAATACCATCATAATAACTAGATAAATATTTTACTTACAATTTTCCAGTACAATGGCGCGATTCTGAAACAAAGATTTCAAATTTTAAAAATACAATCAAAAATTCATTCATTTTCGTTAATACAGACATAATATTGTGCACATAAATATCTAGGCCAATGCAGATAGACATATTCATACATACAAATATTTTGCTTTGAGCTGGGTTTCTGTCACAGTAGTTGAAAACTCTATCGTCACACTACACAGGTTATTAAAGACTGAAAAACAAACTAATTTTCGCAACTTTTCGCATTTTTGGACCGACTTTGTCGATTCTTTTTCTTCACACACTCATGGAATCCAGTAATAAAAAACCTGGTACCTCGCTTTTTTGTGCGTTCGGATAGACACCGAGCCGTTTGTATAGATAATGGGGACCCTGTGAGTGTGGTATGTGATGGTAGATGGATAAACAAAAATATTAAAAATGTCGAAAATGTGCGGGTAGATGAACAACCGGCTACCTCACGGACTCGACGACGGAGGGCGTTCGCAGCTAAGACAGTCAGCCTATGACCACGGCCGGTGTAACCTGGTCGAAACGTCAGGCATTCCAAAGATATGTTGTATATACCCATACCTACCATGATTGCCTTAATTTCTGTTAACATATTTTTGTTCTTTTTTATATATAGGACACGTCAATTTGACTTCACCTCGCCTGATGGTAAGCTGAAGGTAAAGTCTCAGGAAAGAGGGTCACCATTACATACACGTACCATGTTAACAATGGTGGCACTCAGCTTGACGGCCTCATCAAAAGAGGATTGTCGTCGCAGCACCGCGTGACACCCACCGGTCCCACTAGTGCTGCGACCACAATCCCTCCTGCCCAGCTATGCACTTGCTGACCCCTGAACGCAATCCAACCGAGATTGGATCACTATGGAGGGTTTTTCGCAATCGTGTAGGTACAGTGGTACCTACCCGGCCGAATTTTGTGACAAAATTTGTGCCATCAAATTTCTACCACCAGTTACACAGTACATGTTAGTAGATAGGTTATAATATCCCAAGTAAGAGACTTCACTATTTCATAGCCTTGCTACCTAGATCCAATTCAATACGGCAACCTAGTTTTTGTAATCAAGTTTCTGTGCGGGCCATTTATTATTTCTCGGTGACAAGGCCTGGTAAAACTTACACCTCAACGTCGTTTGTCATGATGGATCTCAACTTTTTACGACTTATGACGTCACGGTCTGCTGGCTCGCGTTGAAGAGAACAATGTGTTCAAGAATTCTTGTAACACGTATCTTATATTATTATATTATGTTGTTTGTTTCTGTTATTTAATTAAAGAAAATTGATGAAACAATTTAATGATGTGAAGGTGAATGGGCAACCCGGTAAAGGTCGATCTATGCGTACGTATGTTAATCAAATTCAGGACTTTTTTAGAGAAAGGTTAGGTCAAGACTATTCACAACCGTGCATCTATGAAAACAATTATGAAAATTGAAGAAGCGAAAGGCGTATGCCAAGATTGGAAAAATGTTGTCTCTGTCTACCCCAATGGAAAAAAGGCGTGATTTGTATGTATGTTGTTTACGTTGGATGATTTTGTGGTATTTGCCATATAACTGGGATGCCTATGATGCGGTCTGCTATTGGGAATCTCTGGGGCTTCAACGGCTTTAACTAAAACTCTTTGTTGACCAATCTCCTATCAGGTGTAGTATAGAATTCCTGGGACCGCTCCTGTCTTTTGTCCGGACACGTTGTGTGGGAATCTATCCCCCTTTTAGGTACGTTTTCTGGTATATCAATCCCTGTGACCCCAACCATCTTTGGCAACGTAGTGTTGTGTCCCCCTACCCATATATAGAGGTGGATGATGTGTCTGCTAGGGCGATGGCTGGCCAAAACGTTCACCAAATACAATTTTTTTTTGGAATTTTTGTCTGTTTGTTTGCGATGGACGCAAAAACTATTGAATGAATTTTGATGTTTTTTGTTTTTGTTAGACTTGAAATCCTACGCATGTTTGATCGCAATCGGTTCAGTAGAACCGAAGATAAAGTAACAAAACGTGAAAATTGACATCCACGCGGGCGGAATCGCAGGCATAGGCTAGTTATTATATTATGAAAAAGGTAGCAAGTGATGTAGCCATAATATCTAGAAGTTAACTGAATTTATTATTATTGTTCAAACTCTGCGAATTTCGTTTTTGATTCAATTTTCTCGTTGTTTCAGCGTCAGTTGAAATGGTTCTAGGAATTTGTATCACAAAGTTTACTTTGAAACACAAAATATTTAATGTTTATTTCACTTTCGGGAAATTAATTTATATAGTGGAATCTCACAGGAATGAAGTGCTTATTTATGTAAGTAGTACATTAGGGCTTAATTCATACAGAGTGGTAGACTTAGCTGCGGTGCGTAGCAATTTCTGTATTAAAATTAAATCAGCATCTTAAGCCTAATTTGTCTGAGAAATAGACAGACGGACAGGCAGATAGACAGACAAATAGACAACAGTGTGATCCGATAAGGGTTGTGATTTTTCCTTTTTGGGTACGGAACCCTCCGGATGCCAGTAAAGAACACTGTGGTTCCCAAACTTTAAAAGCCATCTCGGATCCGGAGATATTTCTGGGTCAGTCAGGGTACGTGGGAAATGCCTTTATACTCCGGTTAAGACTTTTATACTCCGTGTGGTTTTAATAGGTCCGAGTTCGACTTAACCCCCTCGATGGCTGATGAAGATCTCAGCACGAAATCAAAAAAAATTACAGAACTCTGAAACGGCGAAATTACGTAAATAAATGAAGTTTACTCTACTATAAATGTATGAAAAACAACAAGGGTTGAACCGTTCCAACTTTCACATAAAATTTTTATAGAAAACTATTACTGAAATAATATTCTCGCGTGAAAATATCCAACACTATATAAACGGTATTCTGTTTTTTACACTCTTCAAACATAACTAAATAAATTCCGTACCATCGGTTCATAACCAGAAGTTTATTTTTTATATCTTTGCTGAGGGTCTATAATAAAAGTTAATATGTAGGTTGATGAGGGAATTTTCCTTTGTGTTAAGGTCAAGGGCGAGCTGTAAAAAAGTTTTCCTTGTTTTATAGCAGTACTCTGGCATTTCATGCTTGCTAACAAGAGTAAACGCTTATCTAGTGCGTGAGAAAAGCAAATGAAGTTTCCATAGTACTATTTTAAGGACTCTGATAATAGAATCACGATATTTGTGGCATTTTAGGGCCCGTGTGACCGAAGTAGTACGCGAAGATACAGAATTTTGTGAATAAAATGTGTATACTATTCATACATACATACTTTTTCCCATTGGGGTAGGCAGAGACAACATCTTTCAACTCGCTACGATCTTGGCATACTCTTTTCGCTTCTTCAACTTTCATAATTATAGAATAGAGTAGAATAGACTTCACCTTTGGCTTACCATCTGGCAAGGTGGGGTCATTTTGACGTGTCCTATTTAAAAAAAAGAATCGAACTCGATAGATACTTCAAAAGTAAGAAAAAGAAGCATAGAATTATTAAAAAATTGGTCGAAAACTCCAGTTACGAAATTGGTAGGTATTGTTATTCAAAAAAAGAAAAACGGTAGCTCTATTTCACCGCTGGTCGTTAAAATACGGTTTATTTTAGTAGTTTTTCGTGGAGCGTGCGCTGCGAGCAAAAGTTTCCGGATGTTTTTTTTTGCCGGAGCTCCCCGGGGACTGCTCGTCGACCCTGTCGGTTAATCTGTGGAAGCGAAGTGGCATGGGCCTGAATACTTTTCGACATGGTGTGACAAGCGTGAAATATTAAAATACGTACGTGTTTTTATACATATCCTGCAATATCATTTTTACTGTGTGTATCGAGAAATGTGGTGAGTATTCAGGTGTTATATTACTTGATTTAGTCTGCTATTATAAAATTGTAAACATTAATTTGTTTGCATTGCCAATGTAACAATTTCAAATAAATTATGTAACAAACAAAATAAATATTAAATGGCGTCATAAATAGTACATTGAGTTTTTTGTAGTGGATATATTAACATAACTTCACCTCGCCTGATGGCAAAGTCGCAGCGTCCACAGACCATAGATAGGCCATAGACGGGTTAGTCTATTAGTTGGTGGGTCGTGGAATTATGCGTCTGTTTGTTGTTTATTGGTGATCAATTTATTTGTTTATAAAAACCTAATGTGCGTTGTGTTCATGATTAAAGACAGTTTTCTTTCTTTTTTCTTTCTTAAAGGTAAAAGTAGACTATGTTAAATGAAAGATGTGTTAATTCGCATGCAAAACTACTGAACGGATTTCGATGCAGTTTTCTATATTGGAGAGGTCTTATTCAGACTTAAAATCTGCCATATGTTTGATTGAAATTGGTTGACTAAAACCAGAGATGCAACCAAAAACCGTAACCGACATTTACGCGAGCGAAGCCGAGGGCACCACCTCGTAAATATATACATATATTCATCACTTAGGCAGGGAGCGGGCTTCCCGTTATCATACAACAGATCATTTATGTAGATTTATGTATCCTAAAGCCATGATGTAAACTATAAATCTAGTTGACATTAAATCTTCAGAGTGGCTAAGTTATCTGTGCGAATAGTTCGCTCTAGAATTGATTTTTCCATATAGCATCTACTAGCTGTTGCCCGCGGCTCCGCCCGTGTAGATGTCGGTTATCGCGACCAAACATAGCCTATGTTCATTCTCGAGGTCTAATCTCTCCTATACCAAATTTCATCAAAATCGGTTCAGCGGTTCAGGCGTGAAAGCTTAACAGACAGACAGACAGAGTTATTTTCGCATTTATAATATTAGTATGGATGACAGGCAAGGGAGTGAATTAGGTGATATCTAACAGGAATGTATAGATGAGAATGACATGTTGCCCCAAGTCTAAACAATTAGGATAAGGGCAGATAGTTTGCCACCTGAATGGTATAAAAAAAAGATAGTTCTGTTGATGATGGCTCCCCGTTCTATAGATCGAACTGTTAACGAAATTTTGAATATTTTTAAAGTAATAGGTGAATAAAATCTTTAATAATATAATACGTCTATATCTACACAAATAAAATTTGAGTATCTGTATTATTAAAATAACCGCATTTTACTAGTTACATTTTAATGCGTAAACTGTATACATATCAAAACATCGCTTGCAATTTTTTATCTGTCTGTTTGTTCCGGCTAATCTCTGAAATGGCTGGATCGATTTCGATGGGGCTTTCAATTAAAGATAGCTGATGCTACGAGGAGTAACTTAGAAGTCGCAGGTGCATCTAGTCAAAATATATCTCATCTGGTTATCAGATAAGTGAAGGTCGATCTTCATCAACTCTTAGATCATAATGTTAAGCTAAAACCTTAGTTAGGGACGAGTCATTTACGTAAGCCCTCCATTCAACTCAAACATTTCTCAGTATCTTGTATTTCAGTTAGCATGACTAAATGTTTGTCTTATTAAACACAAAATACCCGCGATTTACACTCCAAATAATGGGAAGGTAAGCTATAATTATAGAATTTAACTGCGGGGTCGTTGGCAAATAGAAATAATTGTTTGATGAAAACTTGGAGTTATCATCGTTAGAGGAATAAGTAATGGCTTTTAGATAACAAATGAAATGGATGGAAGTCGTCAAATGTTTGTACAAATATTTGGTGTATTTGTCAATCATTTGTTTCGTTTATAGGACTTCAAAATGTGTTCTAAATTTGACAATTCTGTTACAAAATTAATAAAACTAAAGAAAATAATGAAACAAATGATTGCCGAATATACCAAATATTTGATGTATTTATCAATCATTTGTTTCGTTTATAGGACTTCAAAATGTGTTCTAAATTGACAATTCTGTTTTAAAATTAATAAAACTACCAGGTATAAGCCGTAATTATTAATTATTAACCCAGTAAAACGGGGACATCCCAAACCCAAGGCGGCCATCTTGAATCCGGAGATGGCCTGGGTCAAGCCGGGGTGCGAGGGAAATGCTCTATGGGCCACCTTACAGCTTGGCGTCAGAAGACCCTAGACGGCGCCGGCGTGCGGTTTTAGTAAGTTCAAGCCCGATATACGACTCGGACCTACTAAAAAAGTGTGTCTCCCAGTGTCCCTCACACCTGGCGTCTGAAGATTCTAGAACAACCCCTGATGGTCAAAAGAGGTAGTATCAGTGGGGATTTCTGGACGAAAAAAATGTTAACCTACTTTTATCGTTGTCTGTACATTTAAAAATTTATTAAAAACAATAATAATAAAAAGCAGAATCAATCAAACAGGTTTGATTTGATATTTTTCCCTCAATTTTCCGGCTACCAAGATTGATGTTCAAACTCGCGATTGTCTTCAATCAGAACTTGAAAAACAATTAAAATGGTAATCATTTATCTGTCGTCCCCAATTAGTGTCGCCGGAATAAACTTATTCGTGGGCCCGGTTTTCTCGTATTGTGTTGTGTGGTCTAATTGTAAAGATAACAGCTGTTTTTATTGTATTACGAAAGAAAGGTATCGCTGTATTATTTAATTGGAATAACCAAGAAATTGGTAAGTACTTGAGGGGGGCATTTTGAAACCGGAGATGACCCTGGGTGACATGTATTTTGGGTCTCATTATACCCCGACCTTTGAAGACTGGAGACGGCGGTGCGCCGGTTATATTGTATTTATTTTATTTTATTATAAAAAATAAATAATAATAATGGTTCAACGTCCAATGCCGATTTTCACTAGTTTTTGAAATGTATTTGTTGTATTATTTCATAAAATCAATTTAATTTGGCACTTAGAAAATATGACTCGAGATTTATTACCTAACTCTTTTCCTTACACCCAACATAAGATAAGCATGAAAATAATGCAAGTAAAATTTTAATGATGAAGGCTGCATTAACTAAACGCTCATTGGTTGCCTGTTACTCGGAGATAATCTCCAATTCAGGGCACAGTATTTAATGTATTTAAAGTTTGGTAAAAGGTGAAGGGTTTAAGTTGACGTGAGTTTGACAAATGTATGGTAAACTGGGAGCAGAAGCTAGGTAATTGGTGTTTTATTTTCCATTATCTTTTCCTATACATTCAATGCTCCAATAAATTAGTTTCACACGAAAAAACGCTTTTTCTTACTATTTAGACCATACCCCCAGAATGTAATGAACAAAAATTCAACGGAAAAACAATTTTTATCGGTAACATTTACGGTATTCCGAACAATTTTTGCGGCAGCTGTGCCGTGTTGGGAAATTCTGTACAATTTCGATTTACCTGCACTTTATGAATGTCCCTCGTTTTTACGTAATGTTCGTGACATCGATCATTATTTTATTTATAAAAAATATTATTTATCATGCAATTGTAAATTTGAATTTTTAAAAGAAAATATCCATGACTGGATTAGTATGACATCCGTGGCCACACCTTTTTAAGGGGTCTTTCCTATCCCCATCAACCCTGTCGGCCATCGGGAGTGATTTTGTCGGAATCGAATCTACTAAAACCGCACGCTGTCTCGAGTTTCAATACTTTCAATTATTGGGGTGTAAGTTTACCCAATAGGCGTATCCCTGGCAAGGCATAGGTACCCCAGGCCTGGTAAGACATACCTCAGCGCCTGGCGCTCGAAGACCTGAGACAGCGTGCGGTTTTAGTCGCTTCGAATCCAATACAACCGCCCCCATTAGCTGAGTGGGGATGGTATCCGTCGGAATTCCCGCACGAAAAAATAAACGTTGAAGCAAGAGGTTTTCCGCACGAAAAAAAGAGCAGTTTTGGAAACTAACACCGAGTTTGGAGCAATGGCGTGCTCAATCATCCAGAATGTGATCATTTAAGTGCGCTGACCTTTAATCAGTGTACCAATTACGAAAAAGCTTCGTATCATTAATTCGTACACTGACTACGCCCTCTAGGGAATCCTCGCGTTTCCTAAACAATATAGGTATAGCTCTGGCCGCTTTCAAATTACGTCTCTAAGCGTTATCTCTTTATTTCTTACTGTGTTGTTTTGTTGATTATTTTATACCATTCAGGTGGCAGACAAGCACACGGTCCATCTGATGGGAATCGGTCACCGTGGCTAATAGACGTGTGCAACATCAGGGATATCACACTCGCGCTGCCGACCCAAGGGGAGGGAGTTGTGGGGAGGAGTAGTTGGGAAATTGGAGGGTGGGAGGAATTGGGAATATGGGGAAGGGGGGGTGCTGCGAGCTCTGGCTACCCTACTTACCGGGCTGGGAACACAAGACGATAGTTATTATGGCCGCGGTCTTCTGTAGGGCGGGGGTACTACCCTAGTCGGACTGCTCAGTTCGAAAGATCCTTCGTGTCCTACCTCCTATGTTGATTATTTGTGATAGCACAGTATACCTCCAGTCAACTCTGGTTACACTACACGAGGATTATTACGGGCGCGCTCTTCTGTAATGCGGAGGTACTACCCCAGTCGGACAGCTCAATTCGGACGTGAGATACCGTCGTGTCGTATCTCCTCTCCACGGATTAACAAACTAATACTTTTTAAATCTAACATGTAACTTCATAACTTTGTGCTTAACACAAATATAAAGAGGTCTATTCACTCGTGTACAGTCAGTAACTTTGAATTAAAACCTTAAACCGGTAGCGTCAAGAAATCCTATTAACCAAGCTCCATTATAAACGGTGTTCACAAAGGACGTACCGGATGCACTGCGGAATTACTCTCTCAATATGATGTGTACGTAACCGGGGCAGGACGTGGAATATCCGCGGCTTTTGTCCGCCGCATTGTCACAGGAGTTGTGAAGGAAGGATGAAGACTCTCGTAAATATTATCCAGTAGCCATGTACCTAAAAACCTATGGATAGAATGAGTTGAACAATACAACTGACAATACTAGAGTTGGACTACTTTCGTGTATATAAGAGTCAGTACGCACAGATTACATACCTGTCAGCTACTACTCGCCAAATAACATTCGATTTAATTTTTTTTATACCACTTAGGTAGCAGACAAGGATACGGCCCACCTGATGGGAAGCGGTCACCGTGGCCTATGGACGTGTGCAACAACAAGGGCGTTCAATGAGTTTAAGTAGCAAAAAAAAGCAGCATGTCTTGTGTAGTGTTTGTTTTATACCTATTGGACATGTCAACATGGCTTAACCTCGCCAGATGGAAAGCTAAAGGCAAAGTCTCAGGATCGGATGTCACCACTACATACACCGATAGTTCTACAGTGGTTGCCCTCAGCTTGACAGCCTCATCAAATGCTTTTTCAAGTCTAGCTTAAAGGGTCCGGGAGAGTTATGTAAAAACCGTGACGAGAGCAACTAAAAATATTCAGTAATCACATTTCAATCAAGATAAAACGGTTTCTACTTAGAGGTATCGAGTTTGTGGAATTTATATATGTGGTAATCACATGATTTATCATCTGCTAACGGTGCAGGAAAAACATTGTGAGGAAACCCACATTTCCTAGAATAAATTCTAAGGACATGTCCGATCCACCAACCTGCATTAGGCCAGCGTGTGTGGATTAAGGTCTAAACCCTCTCAGTTCTCTGGTTAGAGGAGAGGAGACCCGTGCCTAGCAGTGGGATATAAATGGGTTGCTATCAGTATCATTATTATTGCAACCCAAAATTCACTCAGACATGGTTAACCGTCACCATTTTTGTAACAGAGCCTTGTTTTTAACGCGTTCTATCCGTTAGTTTTTTAGGTTCACGCCAGAGGCAATGTTCTAATGAATGTCGGCTCTCAGCGGATTGATTGCTTTGTAAAGGCTTGCTCTTGTAATATGGCGCTATAAACTCTTGTCTCTTTAGTGTCTTCAACCAATAAAATGTGTCATTTTGGGCACGCGACGGAGTTTTCTACGTTTTTATTGATCGAAACGACTCGGAAAACATGAGTTTTTAGTGGTATGCTACGTAGGTTAAGGCCTACCATATCGTAAGTTTTTTTAGGGCTCGTAATTACTTTATGACGCTTAACACTAAACTAAGTTAGAAGTCTCAGGCTTGAGGGTCAGTTTGATGGTTTCATCGGGTACTTTTCCAAGCCCTGATTAAAATACCCGGGATTGTAAGAAGAAGGAAAACAGGTGAAAGTAAAGAATACCAAGTCTTTACCATGCGGTACTAATGCTGAACTGCTTGGTTCTTGATTAAATTAGTTGTACTTTATTGGGTGAAACCTCAGCCTTACATGTATTGTTCAGATTCAGATTCAGATTAATTTATATTCAGATTCATTTATTTGTAAGAATATTGTATAAAAGTTGTTACAAAGTTGGTTGCACATAATATTCTGCTATCTCCAGCGTACAAATATTGAATGGTGGTAATGAATGGAATTCTAGACAGGATAGGAGAGGGTAGCTGACTCATTCATATAAATTAGAGCCTATCTTTTAAACACTGCTGTTCATCTGTATTTAAAAAAATAAATAGGTACTTAATAAAAAATAGGTACTTTAAATCTTGCATGTTGAAACCGCACTTAACTAGTTTTTTTTTAATTTCTCTCAGATCCCGCATTGTAAGATGTCCAAAATACCCTTTACAAAGGGAATATCTTTGTCAGCTGTTTATCCCAATTACGAAGACAGAAATACCTGTACAAGCAAGGGGAACGACGAAGGATTGTTAAGGGAACGGAATTTACGGTACAAGAATGACGACGTTGAAAATTTGGGATAGCATGCTTGTTTATTACCGAGTTCTGAGAACGTGCGTCTTGAATTAAGCTGGTGAAAATTTCTTAGTACCAGGTTAAAGTATTTAACTTTAACCTGGTACCAGATTTCCACCCACTCTCTTTCTTCTGCTAACAATGACATGCTGTCAGTATGCAGCATTCATTGCTATGCAGATGATAGTACGGCGTTGTCTCGGTCACCCTGCGGCTAAACAGGCTGACATCGAGGAAAAAAGACAGCTTCTTGTCAGTGAGCTTGACCGGGTCTTGAATCACATTTCTCAATGGGGCTCTGAGAACCTGGTCGAGTTCAATGCCAAGAAGACGCAGGCTTGTGCGTTTACAGCAAACACCATTGATGCAGGACAATCTCAATATACTCGGCATGGATGTTCGCTGCAAACTCAGAATTATTTATTGTTATAACATAATATATAGGTTACATCATTTGTTCTAGCTCACTTTGTAGACACGAAAGTATTGGTATTTTCAACCAGACGCATAAACAAAAAATAATAGGTCATGTATATATATAATGTTACTAGACAATATCAGTCTGTACGTTTTAACACACTTCTAATGTGTAACAAAATGCAAGAATTTATCAATTTGATGTTTGTGTGTTTCTTGGCAATAATTATGGAATGTAATTGATCAATCACACTTCTATCATCGAATCCTTTGTGTACCAAAGAGAAACTCGAAAAAGCGTTTTCGAGTTTACTAACCACAGTTTGACTAAACAAAGTCTCAATAATGGGCCCCGTACGTCTTGTTGGGGCTCCATATACCCTTTTTTCGAGGGAAAATCTGGGTGGATATCAGCCCCGCTGAGCCAGTGGGAGTGATTATATCGTACTTGAACCGACTAAAACTGCACGCCGTCTCGGGTCTTCGGGTCGGGTTTGGTTGGGTCGGACCAGGACCATCTTCGACTTGGAGATAACCCTCCAGGTTTGGGAACAACGGCATATTCGTCTCCCCTACCCTTATGTAATTGTTTAATCAGACAACTGGTATCAACTCCTTTATGCTCCAAGGATAACTCAATTTTCTATTTTACGATACAACGCAATTGAATCCTTTACATTGATTTACAGTCAATTATCCGGATACTATTTGGCGATTTAGATTGGTCATCAATCTAATTGTTAGTAAGTGAAATTGTATAGGTATTGACCTATTTTCTGTCTACGGTATTGACAAATTGGCATTATTGTGAATGTCACATTACATAAAAACCGGCCAAGTGGAGTGGCCAATAATATGTATTCGATGCAAATAAATGAATTGATTATTCATTGATTGAAGGAATTGCGGGTACAGCAGGCTGGTCACAAAAACAAAAAAAAAAGAAATTACGCGCGCAGTAATTTGTTCACTATTCCATTTTATAGCATCAAAACTATTTCTCGCGGCTGATGACCTATTTATCTCATCTGACTGTTAACTCCAACAGCTGATCAATTGTTTACTTTTAAATCGTGTAATCCCGGCAAGCCCTCGATACGAATCTATTTGCTCGTGAGAAACAATTTGAGTAGTTTACAAACAGTGAAACGTACAGAAATATTTTTGTTAGTGCTATCGACCGCGTTGGCCCGTCCGCCGGCCTCTTTACTGCGGACGTGCGGACGCGCAAATTATTATTTACGTATGCGATAGTGATGTACTTCATGTAACTGACAACTTCAACTCCTTTTTTTATTGGTAATAGGCTCGCGTTTGACCACAATCTCACTTGTTGGTAAGTGATGATGTGGTCGACGGTGGACCACGCTTGCCTAGAAGTATACTGTTCTTTAAAAGTATAGTAAAAGTAAAAAAGGTAGATAAAACCAGGTTGTAAGTTTCCGGAAATACAGACTCAGAATTTTTATATTACAAATTATTATAGGTAATAATATACACTCAAATAAAATAATATTAGGGGAAATAGTAGTGGGTATAATATTTAGATAAATGTTAATTACTATTCACGAGCATAGTACAGTTATTAGACCACATGATCACAGATGGCGCTGCCAGTGCTCGTAGTTGAGTAGTACCCGAGGAAGTTAGCACCATGAAGCTATAGATAAACATGGAGGCCTCACTTCCAATACCTACTTGATGCTCAGTCTGTATTTACTATCTTGCTCTCTGTGGGCCGACTTCTCTTTCTAAGTATGATAACCTTCTAAGCAAGAAATCACCATTTAAACCAGTTTAAACACTTACGCGTGGAATTTTATATCACATCCTTGACGCCACGTAATACCGCAACCACGCACTATACAATTTTGCACCATTTTTTGAGTTTATACTTATAATTAACTTTAAATATGTTAAAAACCAAAACAATAATAAACAACCGCCATATTGTTTATTGATAGTTGACATGTAGTATCAATGTTGCCACATTACGTACTGAATCCATAGACAATGGGAATTTAATTCACTGATTTCCTGATTCAACAACCCAATCATGCATAATAAATGGCATATAATTTTTCAATTTCCACATTAATAATCGTAGTCGAACTATAGAGTTATTTATAAATCATTTTACTTGCATTTTTGGTTAGTATGGTCTATTTCTATAATTTACTAGGAGATACTAATAAGAAGATAGCAACATTGTACAAATACACGAAAGAGAAGTCGGCCCACAGAGAGTGAGATACAGACATGTAGGTATTTGGATCAAGCTGTTCTTCCCGGTTTGGCCTCCATGTTTATCTATAGCTTCATGGTTAGCACATTGCAGGGCATAGATAACTAGCCAAGATTGGTGACCATACTAAACATTTTGAGACCCCTCGGAAAGAACGCTGAAACGTCGGTACCGAATGTGATCCAGTGGGAGATGACGGTCTCTTCACGAAAAATATTGAAGTTCGACCGTTTTGTAATTAGACGACAAGCCGATCCCAACTGAGTTTTTTTAAATATTTAGCCCGTTAATTTGACTTCAACCCGCTGGATGGTAAGAAGCTAGAGTAAAGTCCAGAAGTAGACTTGGGAAAAGCATTGGCTGATGATAATTATGTAACTGACTGAAAAATTTGCAATTTTTACTATACTTGCTTACTAATAAGCTTACTTTACCTTCGATTATGCTTTTGTCATCAAAGAACACTTTTAAACCAACTCACTAATATTATGTAAAAGCATAGTTAATTACCTACAGCCTGCTTTCCAAGTGGTATTTCCCTTGTCAAATTCTAACGAATCCTTCGTTAGAATTTGACAAGGGAAACAATTTTTCCCTAACTTACTCTTCCTACCTACTCGATAATTCAGTAGTAAAATACACAAGTTTCGATATTAATATTGCAAGCGAGCAAAAGTTATGGTGATCAATGTTTTGGAGTAAATAATTCATGATATAGATTTTTAAACACCACTTTAAATAATTTTGATTGTATTATGAAGTGAATTCCTAGAAGAAGTATAGCGCTAATGCCTCTTCAGAGCCTTTTCCCAATTCGGGAAAAAAGTTGGGGTAGGGCTTCAGTCTAAATAAACAACTGAACCGTACGAACGCTAAATGTATCTGATCTGATATCCACAAACTATCAAGTTATATTGATATCGTCTGTAGTTTGTGGATATCTCGCTCTCATATAGCTCGGCGGATGCTCTACTCGAAGCATTTTTCCAATTAAGTTAGGGTTCGTAGTTGGAACCCTAAAGAGCCCAATAACCTATTCTAATTACAGAACTTCAAAGTTCTAACCCTAAAAAGCCCAATAACATAGTCTAATTACAGAACTTCAAAGTTCTGTAACTAGATCAGGGCATCGGACTCTTTAGGGTTCCAACTACCAACCTCACGTAGTTGGGAAAAGGCTTAGAGGAAAGCATCCTCCGTCCGTCGTCGTGCTGAAAAAAAAATACAGAAGTGAAGGGAAGTGTAATAAAGTAACATTAATAAAGAACTATATTTTGATTTAGGAACAGGTATTCCTTATGAAGAATAAAGCTAAGATTGTACATTAAAAGTGTACTGTGTTGTATAACAACGCAATTATGTTTTTCTCGCAATGTAAATACTGTCTGTTATAAAAACTTTTTAATAAATGCGACTGTAACTGTACTAGGGTAACAGAAATTGTGAGGAGATTAAAATGTTACCTGTAGTTTGCACAACGTCCGACGCTTTGTTGAAATTATATTATTTACATTCTACAACTACTTACTTTATATTATTTCACTGAATCCAAGTTGCTGTTTGCTGCAATCTTTTTGTTTTTTTTTTCGTTCTTGTGCATTTTTCTTTCATCTATTTAGATTACTTTTGAATTTGATTCTCTTTCCTTCTGTAATCTTGAGTTTGTTGGAAGATTTATCTTGTTTATTTAAGAAGGATTTTTAATACTACTAAGGTGTCAAATTAAAATACCTTGGGTAACTATGGGTATCATTATGTTAAGATCGGTTATATCGAGTATGTAATTGTAGTCCGCGACTAATCAAAGTAATAGGTATTTGGCGGATTATAATATTCACAAAATATTTGGACAGCGTACAAACAATCATCACATCACTAGCAATTCATACAAATGAGGTCGGTAACTACTTCGTTAACTCGTCAAGCGTTGTTTTTAATAATTCCATTATTATGTGGTTTTGCGGTACAACATTTTTAATGTGGCCACAAAATTGTGGCATAAAGTTAGGTACCTAAATAGAAAATACCAAAAAAAAATAACAAGTGAATGTGAAATTCGCATTTTAAATTGTTTTTTTATAAGGTACCGTTCACAATGTTATAGGAGTAAATACCGAAAACTTCAATGTTTACACGTTAAATGAATAATTAAAGTAATATTCTTCGGATCAGTTACAAATAAGTAGGTACTTTACGATTGCATTTAATTCTCGTCAACATTATCTCAAATGAATCATTCAACAAATTAATTATACACATTAATTTATTAATATTTCAGTTCTTACAGCACGTGGTGCAATAATAAATGACTAATTAAAAATGACTAAATAGGTACATACCAAAAGCAGCTAATTCTGAATCTCATAGAAATGAAAAAAAAAACACAATTCACTAATTCACACTCGATTCCGAATAAACTGAGCCACTCCACACCACTATAAAAAACCGGAATTCCGGAATCCAATCAATCCAATATCCGCGGCGGAAGCTGCGCACGCGCCGGCGCGCCGACCGACACTGACTCATGCGCATCCCGAAACACCCTTCAGTTCTATTTTTTGAATTTCAAAATAGGAACAAAAGAAGAGGGGAGCGAGCGCCCTCCGTTAGGTTATTTTAGACTAGCGGTGTTCGACTGCGCGTGAGTTCGTTCACTCTGTACTGAAAGGTATGGCGATGTCATTCGCTTTTAACTGAAGTTCAGATGTAACTGATGGAAACACTAGGGAGGGTAGAGTGCTCTATACTTAATGTTACGGTGTAAATGTTTGTCTGTAGATGTATGGGTGTGCATTTGAGTTAACTATTGGAAGAAAGTTTGAAAAGTATTATGTATGGTTTGTTTGGATAGTGGTGATTATTCATTGAAGAAGACTACAGGAGGTATTATGTATTGAACTAAATTTAAAAAAGAGTAATAATATATAAAAAACTCATTTTTTTTAAACTTTTTTTTTATAAAGGACACGTCAAAATGACTCCACCTTGCCTGATGGTAAGCGAAAGGCAAAGTCTCAGGACTGGGGCCACCACCACATACACCGGTAGTGCTACAGTGGCGGCCCTCAGCTTAACGGCCTCATCAAATGCTTTTTCACGCCCCGCTTAAAGGCGCCGGGACTATAGGAGGAAGGAAACACATGCGCTGGTGAAGAATTCCAAGTCTTTATGGTGCGGCAAATAAAAGAGGCACCGATACGCTTGGTTCTTGATGGAATTGATGCCACCGTGTGCGGGTGATACCTCAGTCTGATTTTTTTATTCATTAAAAATAGGACTACATTTGACCTCTATCTCACCCGATGGTAAGTGATAATGTGGTCTACGATGAATCACCTTTAACATATTATTAGCTATCCGGAAACACGAACTAAAGTTGGGAATTCCACTACTTAGCTGTACGTATAATGAATATGTCAACAGAAAACATTTCGTGCGTATGAGTGGAATATCCACGATTATAGCGGTGCCGGTGGCGTATCGCTGTATCGTCACTTACCATCAGGTGATTATTATATAGTGGTCAAACGTAAGCCTATCCTGAATAAAAAAATAAAAATATAAGTGCAAGTTTGTTTATTCTCGATGGACGTAAAAACTATTAAACTGATTTTAATGCAGTTTTTTTATTAGTACTTGGTCAGGTTAAGTCTTGGCAGGATTTAAAATTTGTCGCATGTTATATTACAATTTTACTAGGTATGATCGAATATTTTCACTAATTTTGTTTGTCACTAATAGGTACAAATAATTTTATACTATGCATACTTATGCATCTGAAAATAAAAATGTTACGATAGTGTCTGAGTTTTGCATAATGCACAAAAATGTACAAAGGCGGGCTTTACTTCAAAGCTATTCCAACTTAGCGTATGCAACGAAGTGGGTGCGGTTATAGCAAAGTAGTTGAACTACACGAATATTAACATGCTAAGAAGCCAAACTCATCATCATCATCTTAGCGTTGTTTTCTAAGTGCATCCGAGGTATTCGGCCCCGATGGTGACATGATAAAAAACTCGGAGCCCGAAGCTACATATCACTCCATGCAAATTTATATACCATGATCAAATTGGCAATTACCTGTATCTGTATATTAAAAATATTTAAAAAAGAGCTCGATTCGGAACATGAAGATTATGTTTTTTGAAATTTTTGTACATTTATTCGCGATAGATACAAAAAACTACTGAACGGTTTTCGTTACGCTTTTTCTATTAGAAAGGTCTTGATCAGATTTAAAATATGTAGTATGTTTCATTGGAATTAAAGAACGAAAACTGACTTCCGCGCGGGCGAAGCCAGCTAGTTTAGCTAGTGTAAAATGTAAATCTTAGTCTATTTTTTTTTGTTTAGTAAGAATTTCTACATGTAAATGTCAACTCTATAAGTAAATGAATAACACGACAAAATAAAACGACAGAGTATTTAAATTGCTTGTGAAATTAGAATTTGGTTCACATCAGGTAGTGTGATTGTCAGGATTTGAACCCGGAACCCTTTGATTCCAACTCTGTATTGAACCGTGAGTTGTAGTAGAGGAAATAAATGAAAACTCTTCCTTGCAGCCACAAATATAATCTAAGCTGAAGAAAGCAAAACGATATTCAACCTTTATGAGCGTCAGTCTGGCTAGCAGATTAATTTAGTCCAAATAGAAATATCAGACAGTGACAACGCTATACACATCGTATAGTCTTGTCTCTTTCGCTTAATGATTCAGAGTTAATAATACTATAAAAATAATTTAGAGTACTAACCATACAAATATTATAATGTGAAAGATTGTTAAGATGTTTATGTGTTTTTTACTTTATCATGCTGAAACGGCTGAATAGAACTGGCTGAATTTATCATATATTATATAGGACTAGCTGTGCCCACGACTTCGTCCGCATGGAATGTAATAAAAAAAGTAGCCTAAGTTACTCCTTATTACTTAAGCTATCTGCCAGTGAAAGTCCCGTCCAAATCGGTCCAGCCACAGACAGATAGACAGACAGACAAAATTTTTAAAAATATATATTTTGGTATGTGTACCGTATATTATATTCATATGCATGTACAAGAAAGCGGTTATTTTAATATTACAAACAGACACTCCAATTTTATTTACTCAGCTTACCATCAGGCGAGGTGAAGTCATGTTGACGTGACCGACATAAAAAAAATGAAAAGTATATCAGGTAGGTACGATAATTTTGGAATCGAATTTTAAATGCAAAGAATAAATACATCAATACGGTTCTCGAAAAATTTGATTGTATTCGATCCGATAATATATTGCAGCCGCCTGTGCAACGAAAGCAATAAAATTAATTTTTCATCATTCCATCCATTCCGCCATCTAGATATCGTATTGGAATTGTGTTGCGAGCCTTTGTTCACATTTTACTTATTTTAATTCTCTTTTATGGATGTTATTCATTTACGCTTTCATACAGATTGATTCTACGTGTCGTAGACAGGCGAATGTGTGCTTTAAAGTTTTCAATTTACGATTTTGATCAACATGATACATTATAAACTCAATAATGACCTACTTTACGTCATGTAACGTTAATAATAAGAAAAGATAAAGACTCCATAATAGATACTTCTAGAAAGAAACCTACTAAATTTAGATCTAAAAACAATAGAGTAGGTTTAAAGGTTTTTTGGGCCCGAAGACAGGACCGCCCTCCCCGGCGAATAATATGGTAATGTGCTATAACAACAGTTTAGGTTTTATTGCATTTTCGTTTATTAGAGCATCGAATACACATTGTAATTTTTTTTTGTAATTTTTGAGTGGATATTTATGAAAATACAATATTTCCCATAGGTCCATAATGAATATTACAATTTTATTCAGTTAAATTAGAAATACAATTTTTACACGAATAATACCGTAAACGATAATGCAAAGTTATTTTTTTCCGTTAGTATCGGTAATGCCTTTTTACAATAAATTACAGATTTTAATAAAAAAATCATCAACTGGCTGTAATATTGTACATTATATGTAATTTAATTAATTAGTACTGTATTATTTGATGAAATATTGTATTTGCAATATAATATTACTAATAATCAGTTGACATTATATATTGATGAATAGTATTGCAAAGTTATATTACCGTAGATACTACCATATGAATTTCCCCGAATAATATGGTAATGTTCATTTGCCGTAAACATTTTTAGCTCCATATTTACCTGAACAATACTGTAATGCATTATTACTGACCACGACAGACATGGGAATAACGCGAATAAAATGGTAATGATACATTGCGTACTATACTTTTTACCTACAATTTCAGTAAAATGTTTTTCTTAAATAACTTTATTCCAATAACCTATTAAAATAAAATTAACATAGGAACTAGTCGGTACAAAAATTAGCTTTCTTTTGTCATATAAATTATTGCCATGCAATCTACCTGCACTGAGATATAAGCATAAAACAGTTATTTGCTTCTCCTGTAAAATTTAGAATTTGCGATTACCATATTATTCGCCGGGGACAGCGAGGTGTCAAAAGTCTAAATCGCTAGGGGAAACGGATAGATTAGGTCGACCAATCACACTCCAGCTCGTGATTCCGCCGCGGCGCGCGTATCGTACGCCGGCGACGAGCTTGGATGTGATTGTTTGACCTAATCTATTTGTTTCCTTAGCGATCGTTAGCGATTTAGACTTTTGACACTTGTCTACGGGGGCAGGGCTGCTACGTATTCACAGAACTTAACTAAAATGACTAAGATCTCAAAATTTAAATTTCGATTTTGTCTCGTTCGTATCGAATATTTTTAAACGGTTTTATTTAACTTGACTGAGAGCCTCTAGAACAGTTCTGTGTGCATCTTTCAATACTCTACAGTGTATTACACTGAAATGCACCAATGGTGTATTTTGTACAGGAAAATCAATATGAATCTATTCATAACAAAATATTTCCAAACCACTAACCCTTAATATCGTCTAAACGTTATGTTTCTCTTACTTAACTAAATTTTACACAAGTTTCTTCACAATTAGTACTGCGAACTCATTTTCGTTCAACGATGGGTATTGTTGAGAACTGAAACCTCTGCATTTCTGTGAACTTCCTGTAATTAAACTAACTTTTAACACTGCCTCGCTGGCATCAGAATTAGACAGAACATGACATTTGTAATTTAACTTTATTGAAAAGTGTAAACCACGCTCAAAGTTTGTGTTCTTTGATATACTTTGTGAGTGAAAAATGCCTTGTAATCATAAATTTGACGGCCTCTGTCTGTGGCGTAGTGGTACTGTGATTGCTACGGCAGGAGGCGCGGATTCGATTTCCGCTCAACGCAAATATTTTTACTCATGAATATGTCTATTTGCATTAGTCTGGGCGTTTTTATATATAATACGTATGTATTTACAAAAAGTATACAACAATAGTATATGTACATTGGAGATATTAAAAAAAAACTTGGGTTATATTGTATGAACGATTCTGAACACATTTTTTCTTTTTCAATTCTTGTCTGTTTGTTCGCAATAGATGCAAAAACTACTACATTTGATAAAACTTTTTGTTAGAAAGTTCTTAGTTCAGACTTAAGACCTTACCCTAACCCACCCTAACCTAACCATGTTTGATCACAATCGGTTGCGTAGAACCATATATTATATAGTCAAAACACCACCGACATCCGCACGGGCGAAGCCGTGGACATATATGTTAGTTTATGTGTATACTAGCTTTCGCCCGCAGCTTCGCCCGCGTGGAAATCGTTATCGCCACCAATTAAACGACTCTCCACTCGACTTTCTACTACTCCACTCTCCACTTCACTGTCCACTCCACTCCACTTCACTCTCCACTCCATATAAAAGGATAAAAGTATCCTATCTCCGTCTCCTGGTTCTATGCTACCTCTCTACCAATTTTCAGCTAAATCGGTCCAGCCGTTCTTGAGTTATAAATAGTGTAACTAAAACAACTTTCTTTTATATATACTAGCTGTGCCCCGCGGCTTCGCCCGTGGCATACTTCGTCCCCGTGACAGGATAAAAAGTATCCTATGTCCGTCTCCTAGTTTTAAGCTACCTCCCCACGAATTTTAAGCCGTTCTTGGGTTATAAATATATAGATTACTAGCTGTTGCCCGCGGCTCCGCCCGCGTGGATGTCAAAATCCGTTTCAAAAACTATCCTATCTCTCAAGTTGGATCGAACTGCACATGGTGTGCGAATTTTATTATAATCGGTTAACCCTAGATAGCTAACGTTCCTCGACTTCCATGAAAAGCTAACCATTCGACTTTTTGACGATGAATTTTATGTGTACATTTTATTGCAATATAAGTATATTTAAATTAGTTTTATTGTGTTTTAGGTTATTTGGGATGCATATGACATATGATGATAGAAAAAAATAACTTTTATTTTACTTATAATTAATAAAACATAATTATCACATGACACTTATATTTTTGAGATAATTTTGATACTTAAACTTAAATGACTAAATTAAGAGCATTTAATTAGAAAAAAATTTTTTTTTTCTTTGGCAAAATAAAAAATAAACTCTAAAATTAAATAAAAAAAAAAATATTTATATTTTCAAAGCGCATGTTGGCCAAAAGTCAACTGAATGTTCTCCACAAATTACAACCACAAAATAAATAACGCCTCACAACATAGCAGTTATTTTTTGTAATTCGTCTTTCTTGTAATTATTTTTATACCACGTAGGTAGCAGACAAGCACACGGCCCACCTGATGGTAAGCGGTCACCGTGGCCTATGGATGTGTGCAACACCAAGGGCGTCACCCACGCGCTGCCGACCCTGAAGAGAAAAAAAAAGCTGTAGTTTGTGTAATTCCATGTAAAGCTGTAGTCCATGGAGGTAGGACACGACGGTATCTCCACTCCGAAAAGAGCAGTCCGACTGGGGAAGTGCCTTCGCCCTACAGAAAACCGAGGCCATAATAACCATCGTGTTGTGCCAGCAGTAAGTAGGGTAGCCAGAACTCATTGTACCCCTCCTCCCCCGCCCCCTCCTAGCCTCCCCACCCTTTTCTACTCCCGGGTAGGAAAGAGTGGGGAGGCTAGGAAGGGCCAAGGTATTTTCTGATGCAGAAGGCTGGCTCATCATGATAGTCACTCTCCACGTTATGAACCATTGATTCATCTTCATTTTCACTATCAGAAATGGTATTTGTCTCGCTCCTCTCTTCATTATCTTCTGCCTGAATAATTTCTTCATCTGTGAGAACCGAACCAGCTATCATTCTTGACATTCAATGTAATAACTACATAAAATAAAGACAATATCAACGCATTAGAACAGCCACAAAAGTTACTTATAAGCTAACCATTCGTAAATATGACGAACACATAGTAGGTATCTCAAAAATGAAATTACTTACCAACTAAATACGACTGCCACACAATGCAGTATAGCGGTCACTGAGTTGGCACGAAAGCGCGAGTGCGTGAGTGCAACGGTTGGAAAGAGACAGAGACTTAAATTTCAATGTTCGTAAATTTGACGAACGTTAGCTTTCTAGGGTTAAGTGGTTTAGGAGTCCATTGAGTACAAACATTGTGACCCGAGATTTATATATATTAAGATATACCAACACATTTTTGTACCTTCCCTTGGTGCGTAATCCTATTACCGAAATTAAGATGTCCTTTGCGTAACATTTACTTGCTTACTTACGTAGCAAGAAGCTGACGATAGACTGTCCTTGGGGATCGTGTTAAGTATACATCCATGGAATTAAGTACGCCAAAGATTTATGGGTCAACTTATATGTTATGGTGCGTCTGTATGAACTGATAAGGATACTATAGGAGCTGTATGACGAATAATGGTGAAGATTAATTTGTGCTGCACGTATATGTTGGTTAGTAGTTAGTTACGTACAACCGCGGTAGCCTAGTGGTTTGGGTAATGGACTGCTGAGACGAGGTCTCGGGTTCGATCCCAGGTTCACCACGGCACACACCAATGACTTTTCGATGCTTTTCGAAGTTATGTGTGTATTTATCGCAGGTTTATTAGTGCCTTGGAGAGCACGTTAAGCCGTTGGTCCCGGTTGCCATACAAACATCTATGGCAGTCGTTACGGGTAGTTGGAGCCCACAAAAGTCCAACCAGTCTAACTTGGAACTTCGATATCGCCATTGGTCATAATGACCATTGGTTGTGGAGGTCAGATGGCAGTCGCTCCACGGAAAATATCGAAGTACAGCCGCATCACAGTTAGACTGGAAAGCCGACCCCAACTGAGTTGGGAAAAAGGTTCAGAGAATGATGTATATGTTGGTTAACCTCATTGATAGTACACCGGTGATTGTGTTTCCGGTTCAAATCAAATAATAGAATGAATCTATGCTGATATCGTGAAGCTGAAGAGTTTGTTTGCTTGGTTGAACGCACTAATCTTAGGAACTACTGGTTCGAATAGAAAATGTAAGTACTTTTTAGATAGGTAGCCGATTTATCGAGGAAGGTTATACGCTATATCATCACACTACTACCCAGGTAAGCGGAGCAGTAATCAACATAAGTAAGCGGACATTATTAGACACTAATCTAACTGCATCACATTTAAATTGCTCTAAAAGTGTCATAGTCTAAAACATCCAAACATTTGATACACCAATGGGTTCTGGCGGTCAAATGGCAATCGTTTCACGGAACTACGAAGCGCCCGTTTTGTAGTTAGACACTCGGAGGATGAACCAGTACACTGCAAGTCATTTTTATTTTTAAATTTTATACACTACTTATGTGGCAGACAAGCGCACGGCCCATCTGATGGGAAGCGGTCACCCTGGCCTATTGATGTGTGTAACATCAGAGATGTAACACTCGCGCTGCCGACCTTCCCATAAATTGGTCGCATTTTTTATGGTTTAAGCTATCAATAAATGCAATATTTCATTATAAAATAAACAGTTCCAAGGACTTTAAAATATTTGTTAGTTGCTATAGATCATGTCTAGACATTCAAAAATTATTATAACTCGTTTGTTTTGATATGAAATATGGGTTAGCAATACTTGTTATTATTATTTATATCTGTGTTTTGGATCATGGTCATAGCATAGAATAACGGAGTAAAATATTTGTTTAATAATAATAGGGCAGCTGTCTGAGGGTCTTGATTAAATAAGGTAGTTATTCTGAGTACGGCACACATAATTAGTATAAGTAAAAGTTACTATCCCATGGTGGCTTAGGCCTTGTGAGGCCTCAATAGTCCTCAGTCTTAAATACTATTTTTTATAAAGAGAAAGCGGTTCTCATCGGTACGGAAAAAAAATCAGACACTAGTGGGATTTTTCTAATTATCAAGAAAATGTAGAGGTTGGTGCGCGTTGCACCAGCATAAGCAGGCCCAGGTCTTTCTATAGGGAAGGAAGGAATTCAATCTCAAAAAATACGTCGGTATCGCCTATGTAAAAATAAAACTGTCATCCTTTAAAATTTTCACAAAAATAAGTAAAAACATGAAAAACTATCAACTTTCACCGAACACTTACACACAAATGAAGATAAAATCCAAAAATAGATATCCGTTCTCCATCCAATATCGTTGATTCCGGCCGCTTGCTGACTGATAGATCCCATTCTCATTAACAGGACCGCGCTGTGACGTAGGCGAATAACTTCGTAAAACTTCGGGAGAGGTCGTAAATCACGAGTGGATAGGGTTGTCAATACAAGCTGTTAAAAAAATGACCGCACGTGTTCGTAGGAGCTTTGCCTACTATTTATAGATTTTTCTTGTGATATTATCTGGTTTTACCCAGTATGGGGAATAGGGTCAACATAGTATTATAAAAAATGCACATTAAAAATTTGTAACACAGTTTATTTTAAAAACGTAGAGGCAAATAAACATTTAACATTATTCAATGTAATATATTTCGAGTTCGAGACTATTTTGGTCATTGGCTAAAAGGCCACATTTTGATGTTTCATAAATTATGTTCATCATAACCGTTAGTTGTCATATTTTATTATTTATGTAAATTATGCAAAAATTATGTCAACTGACCGCTAAGATGATCATTATGAAACATCCAATGTGACCTGTTTAGCCCCTCTGTTCCTATTTAATGACAGAAATAACTTAAAAGAAATCAAATTAATAAAATTATTTTAGAAAATAATTTTACAACTCATGGTTATACTCTCAAAAAAAAATACCAACGATTTTACAACTCATGCTTATTCTCTCAAAAAATTTGAATTTCATACTTAGAACACAAACATCAAAGTCAATCTCGACTTTTTTTTATTGACTTCAAAGGGCTTGTCATGAAGTTTGAATATCAAATTACTTGAACGCACACACTTGAGACATTATTAGTTTTTGTGTGTCCTAACGACATTCTTTGTCTGCAGGCGTCTAGACTGCTCCAGTCTATATTTGTATTGTGATAGATTATATTCAGACACTCACTTGAGATTCCGTTGAGAGTATTGGATTAGAAGTTCTGAAGGTTCGTTTTAATATCGTGTACAAAATGTTTTTAATGAGTTAGATTAATCAGAATTATTTTTATCGTAAAATGAAAAAAAAAAAAATTTTTTTTTACTTTTTTTTTTAATTTCCATTTTTTACACGTCAATATGTTAATGTTACAAGTAATAGAGTATTTGAAAGTCAAGTCAGATATTTTTTAATTTAACGTTGAAACGGTTAATTCTATGGCAACTTCATGAGGTCATACGTTCTTATTGTCAAGACATTTTTTTGAAATCATAAAAAACTGTTAACTAGTACATTGTTTCCTTAATTGACTGAGTGTTTTTTAGCTAAGTATAGAAAACTACCCAATTTTGATAAAATCGCATTTTATATTTAGTTAGTAGCTATGTATTGAAAATTGATTTATAAAAACGCAACTTAAAATCTACTATTTTAACGGTTTTGAGATATCGCATCTACCTACTCATTTCAATCTGAATTTAAAAAGTACGTATCTATACGTATGCTTCGAATAGACTATAATATCTTAAAGCTATTTAAAAAGATACACTGAGACAGTTACGTCATTTAAGATTTTTTACACTAGTACATCAGCATTCCTAACAAGGAGAACGAATTTTAATTGACACCATAGCCCCATGCACTTACAATACGCCTAGACTCATTAACCTCCCAAAAATTAACGGAGAAGGTCGGTCTCATCAAACTATAAAATCAATGGACGGAATGCATTGAAGAATCCACTGACGACACTAGAGTCGGTTACTAAGTAAAATTCGGTATGTATACACTTACACACTAGTCAGCCACTACGCTTTGCTGTTTGATTGCAATTTTACTGTTGCTTTTTTACTGTGCGTGTGATAAACAAACATAAAATTAAATGTTTGTTTATCACACGCACAGTCGCACTATCTTACGCGGCAAACATCATTCGATTCAGTCACTTTAAGTAGCAAAAAATAATAAAAACACAGCATGTCTTGTGTAGTGAAATTGTGTAAAAACCATAGTGACAACCAGAAATAATATCTAGAAATCACAATTTGGGAGTACTATTAGGTATTCTATAGTACATAACTTAATTGTATATTTTCTGTTAAATAAATTAAAAAAAACATGCCGCCATTTTTGTGACACAATCTCGTGTTTAAAGCGATCCGTCTATAAGTTTGATAGGTTCATGATCGGACTCATAAAATTCTCACAAGCAATGCTGGCAGTCTCATTCAGTTCTCAATTTCGAACTATTTATGTGTTTCGAAATTCAAAATTACTAATCAAAGGTATCGTTTCGGTGAACGTCAAAGCGGGGGTTGGTGAACAGATTTAGAATCCGGATATAGGGGGACTTCGACTTTTTTTGCTGGCGTTACGTCGCGCAACTGATGGCTAACGGTTTGGATAGATATAAATATTACTAGATGTGCCATTATATTTAAAATATTATTTTTACTTAAGCATTTTTTTTCTCTGGCACTGCTGTAAATGCTTAACATTTATTATTATTAAGGTAAGTCACTTGATTAAAATTAGTTTCATGTTAATTTTGGGTAAACTTATTAAGAAAACATATTTCGCTTGTGCGTGTCATTATAGAAGTGCTGTAAAATTTCTGTTGACATAATATTGACTTGATTAATCATAAAAAATTAACTTAAAACATATCATAATATAATTGTGCAGATTTTTAACCTGAAAATGTGAAAGCAAATGTCTTTGAATGTTTTTTTTATTTACATAATTTTAATTCACTTTGCTCAAAGTATTTTTACTTTAATAATCAAAACAATATAGCATCGAACAAATAGCTCAATAATATAAATATAAACTATTGAGTTAAACGAATTTATTGAAATTTAACAATAAAGTCTATTCCAGTCTCTCTAAATCTCCGTATCCACTCAATAGGGCACTTTTTTCATCCCTGTTTTCCTTTTTTAGTCACGCCTCATGTATTAAAGTGTTTAATTTGTTTCCTACGATGGCTCCAAGATAAATGGTATAGTACAGTTGCTGATTGAACGTCCCTGTTGTTTGATATATTGTTCTATGGTTCGCGATGTCTTTGACGGGTGTCGAGTGACATTGCGGTCTAAGCGATGTGGCTATAATTAAGTTAAGTATTCTCAAAAAGACATTTTAAGTTACTGCCATGATGCTATCTTCTATCTGTACTATTATATAACTGTAAAGTAGTTGGATCTGGACATTGGATTTTTAAAAAAAGTCTTGAGATATGTCATAGGAACGATTCTAAACACAAAAAATATTTTTTGTGTTTAGAATCGGGTTTTCGGGGAAAAATTACAGAACGGATTTTTCAAATGTCTTGGTTAGACTTTAAATCTCACGCGCTTGACTTTTGACTTTTGAGCAGAACCGGAGATTTTTTTTAAATAGAACACGTCAAAATGACTTTACCTCGCCTGATGGTAAGCTAAGGGCAAAGTCTCAGGACTGGGGTCACCACTACATACACCGGTACTAGTGCTACAGTGGCGGCCCTCAGCTTGACGGCCTCATCAAATGCTTTTTCACGCCCCGCTTAACGGCCCCGGGACTATAGGAGGAGGATATACACAAAAAACGTGAAATCTGACGTCCAAGCGGATAGAGTTGCATAGGCTAGTTCCTCCCTTCAGGGATTCTATCATACCAATTGCTTTAAAATCTCATTAAACAAAAAAAATACAAAAAAAAACTATTTCTAGTATTTTCATTTGTGCAACGGAATGCAGTAACAAAAACAGTTTCCTATGCCACTAGCCGATTAAAAAAAGTGGCGCTGCTGTTGTTTCATACACAGCCGATCCATCAACGTCCTACTAAACAAAACGTACAATACAACAGTACAAAAAATTCTCTACGTAAAGTACGGGATAGCGTATGAAAAATGGTCCTAACGAATTCAAAGGGACATAGTAATTTTAAATTAATGAACGGACATTTTTGTACGGGTTTTGCTGAAACTATGTAGATTTTGAACTTGTTAGGAGTGTGAGAAGATATAAGTTATAGGATTTAAATGTCTGCTGTCAGAAAATATTTAATATTAATGTGAACTTCTGTTGTAAGTATACTTGCCAATTTTTACTGAATTTAGCCAAAATTTCTAAATTGAAATTTCAATTTTATCACGTTATGTTTATTTCAAAATTTTTTTAAACCACCATTGTATTTTAACTAATTTTTGAAAGAAAAAAAAAACAGTCGGTTAATAAATAAGCCCAACTTAAGCTATTTGTAAATCTCTGCGAATTATAAAATCTGCCATCTTGTGACAACGGCCATTTTGATAGTTTCAAAATAATAAGAATTGCAATTATATCACCTTAACCGAAAATGTACGCAAAATTTTAACACAATCGGATGTCAAGAAGTTTTCCACTTTTTTTTGGAAAAACCCCAAATAATTAATATGCCTTGCAAGTTATATAAGAACTTGTAGAAAATTATGAACAGGATTTTTTTACGCTTTACCTATTTTTAAATTAAGTACTGAACATGACACTATATTTATTGCAAAATAAATCACAATAAGTAAGAACGAAGGTTTATAATCGAATGATGAAGTAACAGTGACTCAAAATGAGATACCTACACAAAACTTGGCACCATAATTATTGGAAAATAAACCACAATTAGTATGTGTGAAGGTTTATAATCGAATTTGTGACCAAAGATGATAAACACAGTAAAAAAATTTGCAACGTTTGTATAAAATTAAGATCCTTATATACTTACCGTATTTTATTTCATTCGCAAGAATTCAGATGTTGTTATAAAGTTTATGGTAATAAACTCTGAAATGTTTATGGCTAAGTGGATAATGTAGGATAATAATCTTTGAGATTACCAACGCAATGAAGCTTTTAACATAAAATAACAGAAAATGAATATCTACCGCTTCGTCATAAAGTTTGCTGAAAGTTTGTGTAAATTTTGAGATGGTACATAACTTTATTTCATAGAATAAAGAATAATAAAGTGTATTGTTGTATAATATACAGGGTTATTTTTAATTAACTGGCATCCTCCCAGGGGTAGGTAGCAGACATCATAAGTGACAACGTTTGTTCTACGACTTTCAATAAAACTGAACACATTACACAATAATGAGTTTTCATGTTTTTATTGTAAGAACGCGACACTATTAAGTCTATGTTTCATTCTTAAAACAAACATTGGTAGGTATGTAGGTAGATATAATGATTCACTTTTGATTTTTTAATGCAGGGTATTTGAAAAGTGGAATCAGCGTATTTACAACAATTGAACTAATAGTTGATTTATTTTTTATGAAAGTAATATTTAACGAATTATAAAATGTCGTAGAACAAACATGGTTAGTTATGATGTCAGCAATCTATCCCTGGGAGGATGCCAGTTAATTAAAAATAACCCTGTATATTATACTGTCGCGACTGTATTCTTTGTGCAATACGCTGTATGTTGCCGCTGTGAGAGAAGTCAGTCTGTGTATGGCGCTCGAAGGAGATGGACGATACATTATATGTAGGTACAGTCAGTGCCAAAAGTCGATTAACACTAAAATATTTACAAATCCTTTTTACATTGGAACACATAGGTCAGTCATTATTTTTGTGTAGTTTTATAATCTCCAGAGGACAAAGCTTATCTTAATATATATAAATCTCGTGTCACAATGTTTGTCCTCAATGGACTCCTAAACCACTTAACCGATTATAATAAAATTCGCACACCATGTGCAGTTCGATCCAACTTGAGAGATAGGATAGTTTTTGAAACGGATTTCGACATCCACGTGGGCGGAGCCGCGGGCAACAGCTATGTTTTATATGTCTTGTTTATTGTTATATTGAAGGTCTTAGAGCTAAAGGTGATCAATAAATTAGAATTTGTTAACCAACCTTTGGCGCTGACTGTACCATAAACTATAACAAATAATTCAAGACCTACAGAAATCTTCAGGGCCCAAGTCAAAAAAGTTTCAAAATTTGAATTTGAAAACGCTAATCCTATTCTTATACGGGTTATTCCCAGATATCCAAAACCCATTGTTCTCGAAAAATAAACTTTCATACATTAGTTCCCACTACTTCCACGAAAACTAAAATTAAAATATTAAATATTATTTTTATCATAAATTTAATGACAATGTTTGTTACTAAATTACGCTCAAACTGTCTGAACTGATTTAGCTGAAATTTGTTACAGGGATAGATAACAGTCCGTAATTACACGGCCTGGTAATTATCGGGCGAAACCGCGGGTGTAGATTATAGGCGCGGTCAAATCGTATCTTAAAACTGCGTACCTATCATTACGGTGGATTAAACTTAATTATTTCCATTAAGTCGACACTAAAAAAGCTTTCCCCTAATAAACATTTACTTTGAAGCAGTCTGAAGGAATTATCTGGATCAGTTGAGTGCCTTGAGTGATTTACTTGGTCGTAATTTATTTAAAAGTTTCAATTTACGAACTCAACATTTCTATGAGACTAAAATACTTACAAACCTGGTTTTGAATACTGATATTATTGCTAGTATCAGTGGCTTAAGTGGCTTTATGATCGGGAGGTCCTAAGATCAATTTTTTTTGTGTGGAAGTTTCCGCGCATGAACCGGATGATGGCAATTGGGGTGGTAATTGGAATTTTCTTCGTGGATTTTTCGAAATTCTCTTTCATATCAACCTTTTCATAGTAATCATGAATTTGATAAAAGTAAATCACTATTAGCAATATGGCGATGGCGCTGTGAAAATTATTTACTAGAATTATTAGGAATTTTGTCACCTCAGCTTACCATCAGGCGAGGTGAAGTCATGTTGACGTGACCGACATAAAAAAAAAAAAAAAAAAACGGAATATAACAGTTTTATCTATCAAATTCAACTTTCAAAGCATTCCGAAAACCTCTTGTCTTTCAATTGTCTGAAGACAAATTCAATGCTTAATCGCAGTCTAATGAGATTTTCAACCACAGATTTAGAGTACACTAGATGTATCAGCCAAACCCAGTATACCTCCGAGCCTTTTCGGGCGAAACTGTATTTTTTCGTGAAACAATTGCTATTGGCATTTCGTTCATTATGCGTACTAAGGAGTGGAATGCCCTGCCTGTGTCTGTGTTTCCGGAAAGCTATAACCTGGGAGTCTTTAAGTCAAGAGTGAATAGGTTGCTTCTAAGCAAGCGTGATTATCGGTGGTGGTAAACAAGCGCTCAGCTTTTATACTACTTACGATTGTTTTTTTCTGAAATGAGGGGGGAGGTGAAATGAGGAGGAGTCTGGACTCTACCTTAGCTTACCATCATGCAGGGTGCAGTCAAACCGGCGGACTGAATATAAAAAAAGTATGGCACTCGGAGACTGCCGCGGTAAAGCTATTGTATAGCAGTCACTCAATTATGATTGTTACTGTACTTGAAATGAGGTTGAAACTTGTGCGAAATATTGCTCTCGGCCTCGCTCGCGGCGCTCGAGGACTCGGCCCCCTAAAGTCCGCGATAAAAACTATACAATAGCTTAAAAACGTACGTACAGTGAATTAAGAATCTAAATAAGTTTCATCATTCAAGAAGTCACAAGTCAAAGATGATAATGGGATTGCGAAGTACAGCACATACGGCATCTAGACCATTCCATATCTATGTTTTTGACAGTTCGGAACCAGTTCCATAGGACGTTTGCACTGAATTAGTTTTATCGATTTCAATTAAGCTTCTATTAATTATATTAGGCTCATATATACACTTCTTATAATTAAGATAGATATTTGGTTTGGTATGCAGCATTGCCTTTGCTGCTAGACCCAACGTAATCCTTGGATTAACTAGCATGTGTTATGAGTTCTAGAATGCGGATTTACGAGTATATGCATAGATACACTTTTTTGTAAATATATACCCACATATTATACATAGTAACATCCAGACCAATACAAATACCAGACCCAGAATATAGAATCACCCATATTCACACATCAAACTCGCGACCTTCGAGGTTGCAGCCAAACACTACCGCTACACCACAAAGGTATTGAAAGGATGAAGAGCGACCTTTATGGTCATACACAGAATATACCTAACAGTTTTAAAATTCAACTTCATAAATTTGATTTAAAAGCAAATCAAATTATAAAAACACCCGAACATTAATCTACAATCGTAAAAGAGGCTATTACTCAAATATTTCTCTTTCACAAAAAACCAAAACATTTTCTTCAGTATTTCATTAAGCCTCACAAAAAATGGTCTTTCAATCCACTTTAAGAAAACTGATGGCGACCCGAAAAAAAAATTTGCAGTCAATTCTTTGGGACACGATGGTTCGTTTAACAGCAATCGTAATTAATTAGCAGTGGATGGTTCGAGAGCTGAGGTAGCTGAGGTTTTGCCACTTTCCTATAAATATCCACCAAAAATGTTGTCACTTTTTAAACGATCGCCTGTTGTTTTGGAAAATATTGGCTTTTAGTGCAGTCATTGGTTGTGGATCTAATTTGATATATATCTTTGACCAACCCAAATGTGGTCAATACTTACAGCAACTGATTAAAAATTCTCACGGGAAGCGGACAGTGGACCGCGGCCATAATAACCATCGTGTTGTGTTCCCGCCGATAAGTAGGGTACCCAGAGCTCACTATACCCCTCCTCTCCCCACACCATCCTAGCCTCCTTTCACCTTCATATAGTCCTCCCTCCTTCAGAGTAGGCAGCGCGTGTGCAGTGACACCCTTAGTGTTGCACACGTCCATAGGTCACAGTGACCGCTTCTCATCAGGTGTGCTGTGAGCTTGTCTACCACCTACGTGGTATAAAAAAGGCGGCGGTATCTATGCTGTGTGAGACGGCTAAAATTGTTAAACCGAGGCCTCGATTCTGCTAAAGACAAACCACTGTAATACCACTGACACTCTAAAAATGCTATTTAATTGTAAACTTTACCGTTATACAGTTAAAGTCTAAAATCCACAGAATAAAGAAAAATCCTTAGGACTTAAAATTAAATGAAAAGAAATCGCTCTACAAAAAAATATCATTTGATTTTAGACTTTACCTTGATAATAATAAAGTTTACAATTAAATGGCATTTTTTAGAGTGCCAGTGGTATGATGACAGTGGTTTGCTTTAGCAGAATCGAGGCCCTGGACAGAAATTATCTCATAGTGCTTATCCTTGTTCAAGTTTATTAATACGTTCACATAGCAATATTATCTATAGTAGGTACTGAAAAGGTCCTCAGGGTGACATTAAATTGCGTGTGATAATAATAATACCTAACGAGTATGAATCTTGTTTATCTAATTCTATTGCTCTATTGGGAGTCAGTCGGCGTAAAACCAATACAAGATATAATTTGAAATAAAATAATTGGAGTATGAACGAAAAGTTTGTTGAATAATTTCTACTTTTTACTATAATATTATAATGCGAAAGTTTGTGAAGATGTTTGGATGTTTGTTACTCAATTACGCTATAACGGATGAACGAATATGGATGACATTTGGTAAAGTGAAAGATTATTTGTAGTCTGAGTTAGCAAATATTCTCTTTATCCTAGAAATAGGTTCGTCTGAGGTGCGGGAACGGCATTAGTAGATTGTAGTGTATAATTTAACATTTATAATTATTTACTTATCCTATAAAGGTAGGAGTCCTTCGCCTTTTGAATTGAGGCTTAGTCAATGTTTTTCCCTCGCTTAGAATCTGTCATAACAAGGGTTGTACCTTAGGGATTTGGGTACCTTTAGAATAATTCCTTAAAAAAATATGGATGAAAAAATGAAATAACTTGTGCTACGAGTATTTTTTTTGCTTTGTTACATTTAACAAATTACTTGAGGTTATTTATTATACGTGTATGTGTTAGGTTAGTTTGTTTTCTCGAAAAAAGTTCCAAAGTTCCAGTTTCCAAAATCAAAAAGTTTTCGAAAATTTTTTCACATAAAAAAATATAATTATGTAGGTAAGTATATAATTTTTTAAGCATTTTGATTTTTTTTAATTTTACGGAATAAAAACTAAAGAATTTAAGGTTATTCAGAGTAAATAGAAGTGTCATCACGTAAATTTCATTTCATTTCATTTTATCAAATATTTGTACCAAAGGAAATTTTGTGAAAGTTATCAGATTCCATAATACTATAGCTATTATTTGCGCTTTCATTTAAAAAGTATCAGCATGAATGAGAAGGCTCTGTCAAGTTTAGCCGTTGAAATATTAAAGGGTACATGAAAAAAATCCAGTGGAAAACCTCAAAAGGTTTCCATGAATTACGTATTCACGACGTAAAACTCACTTCACGAAATAACGGACGACATTATCGGTGGTCCAAGTGAAAAGAGATGAGGTGTATTGGTTAATAAATTTAATTATCCCACCTACCACCTCTATAAATATACCACGTAAGTAATTTAAAAAAAACATGATTTCGTTACTTTCGATCATAAAGTAGGTATATGTCAATATAAGCTTCATCAAATGGCATCACAAATGCTTACTATGAATATTAGTGTCTATATTAACTTGGCAGTTAAGCACAAGCATTTCTCTGTTGTCTTGAGATATGTCATATTATATTATACTTGTATATAGGACAGTGAAAAGAGTGCCCATTCTTGAAGCAATTTAAGTATTTTCGTAATCTTTCTTCATTCGAAAACCAGTCCCTATAATATCTAAACCTTGCACTAGAAACCTGGGTTGAGTGAGTTGCACCTTAAAATCCGACAGAACTTTGATATCACCAGTGGGTTGTGAAGGTCAGATGGCGGTCACTTCACGGAGAATATCAGCCGCTTCGTAGTTAGACTGCAAAGCCGATTCCAACTAAGTTGGAAAAAGTTCAGTTCAAAAATTTCACTTCGTTCACTACTAAATAACTGAACCACTAGAAAGATGTGTATCCTCGGAGTCAAGCCAACTTCACCTGCAAGCCAGTGCAAGGAAATAAAGACCAGGGCCTCGATTCTGCTAAAGACAAACCACTGTCATGCCACTGACACTCTAAACCATGCTATTTAATTGTAGACTTTACCGTTATACAGTTAAAGTCTAAAAAGAAAAGAATTTATTAAACTTTTTCATTCGCTCTATAAAATATCATTTAATTGTAAACTTTAACCTAATAACAGTTAAGTTCAAAATTAAATGGTAGTTTTTTGAAGTGTCAGTGGCATGACACTGGCTTGTTTTAACAGAATCGAGGCCCAGGGCGTATGCTAAGTATGAGTATCTTAAGAATAAAGCTAAAAAATAAATGAATTCGTAAGACATTTTCTCCTTTTTTTATATATATAGGACACGTCAATTTGACTTCACCTCGCCTGATGGTAAGCTGAAGGTAAAGGTCCTTTCACAACAAACGAAGTTATCGCTTTCATGTTATGTCTTGCACCAACCCAGAGTGCCTCAACAACCCGAGACAGATTTCAATTTGGAGTGTACATGTTTCTTACTTGCCCCTAATTTCTCGCACGATTGCATTCCAAACGGGACGTACCGTGCCTGCGTGTTTTATATTTGAATATTATTGCGAGAAGATCGAACATGTCTTACGAAAGTACTTTATTGAAATGATTTTTCTTTAGTTTTTTTTTTGTCTGTTTCAATTTCTGTTATAAGAATCATTGGTATTACGATAGGATTTGTGTCATGTGAATATGTATTGTATTGAATTTGTTATTTACATTTTATTGTACCTTTTTTAGGATATTTTTTTCGGAATTGTATTGGGTTTTTTGTACGATAAGCGCACGACCCACCTGGGTGCCTATACTGAGTTGCACAAAAATTTTTGACAGAAGTTGTCACTGAGTTAAGTGAATCAACTCACCGAAAAATGATTCCCACGTTTGCCACCAGGCGGCGCTAATCCAATCCCATACAAATTTGCGTTTTTACGCTCTCACCAGTGAGTGTGAAACAGTGTGAAATGGCAAACGCAAAAACTCAGTATAGGCGGTCACTGTGGCCTATAATGGACGTGTGCTACACCAGAGGCGTCACACTCGCGCTGCTTAACCTGTAAAAAACTTCTAATGCCCTTCTTGAAAATGTCTTTCTACAGTATCTTTTTAATCTTTAGTTTTAATTCACTGTCTATTTTTACCCAACTGCGCCAGCTAAAATGTTTCTCACGTGAATGCATCTAGTTTTCTTTGTTTTCCTATATAAGCCGAACGGCTGGACCGATTTTGATGAATAAGGTCTCAAATCTTCCGTGTGTCACAGTGTACATAAAATGTAAACATAAACCATACGCTGGGTTTAAGCGCAAAATTAATATTTGTCGTCAAAAATATTTTTGTGAAGCTTATCGAATAGGGTATTAAAATGAAGGAAAATAGAAGAAAAACTTAATTGATAGTAGTTTTAATACTTATTAGAACTTTGACCTTTAAAATGCTGATGGTTTTCATTAAAGAATTTGAAGTCTGTTAGTAAAGTTTCGCTCTCGTGAAATATGCATTCTCAGTGTTTCGTGACTCGGGACTACAACTTACTAAGTCTAGAATGTCTAAAGTCACTCGCTCCTAAATCTAGGTTACGACTGCCACCAATTCTCACTGATATTCTAAGCTCACACACTAACATGTATGTATGTATGCAGTCATAGTATCGGTGATACATGCAGTGATTCATATAAATATACAGCGTGATTTTATGAGTCGAAGACGTTTGGGACACAAATTCTACGGACACTGTGTCCCTTAGTCGATTTGGACTCGAAAGGGATAATAAATAATACTACTTTTGCATGTACAAAATTGCTGTACGAGTTATAGTAAAAAAATATTAACTTGCTGTAATCTTTCTCTCTCGTTCGAGTAAAAACATTATTAGAGCTTCGATAAAAATTCACTGTTAATTTTTAATGAATGAATGTGCGCTCGCAGGCATATTTCGAGTCATGACAATACATGTCGGTGCTGGCATTGTCGCGGTCGTCCAGGATTTATTGTGGTTAGTGTTCGAAATTTTTACAAAAAAAATTCTTAGATTTTTAAATTCATGGCTCCAATCGATCCTGTTATCAAACTGTGTCCAAAACGACTATAAAATCAACGTGTATACAGTGTTCAAGATATAGGTAAACTTGATATTTGTCACCGTATTGGTAACCGCCCCGCTGGCGGTGGGGGTGGGGGTCAAACTCACGCGCAAGTTAGTGCACCTGCTAAATAACGGATGAGGTTTCTAGCAAAACAATGACAATTGGTGGCAAACGTCGTAAAAAAAAAATCATTGACGATAATTACTTTCTGAAATCTACATCTAACTTGACAAGATTTTGGAGTAGTGTGGGCCCCACTACTCCAAAACCATGCCAAGTTAGATGCCATACACTATACTTGTTTGTGGCAAAATGCGTCGCATAGAAACAAGTATAGTGTACGGTATCTAACTTGGCAAGGTTTTGGAGTAGTGAGGCCCACACTTCTCCAAAATCTTGCCAAGTTAGATGCCGTGCACTATACGAGCATTTCAGAAAGTAATTATTGTCATAGATATTTTTTTTACGACGTTTGCCACCAATTCTTTGCCTTTGTTCAAATGTCGTCTTTGTTGACAGACTTTCTCTGTTGTCTTGTACTCTTAAAGATAATGGTCTAACTAAATATTGAACCTAAATTCTCTTTGTTGTTCTGAAGCCTAAGCTATCAATTAAAATGCCTTAATTTGCGAAATGTAATGAAGACTTAGTATAGACATAATATAGTGCTATTGTTCTGGTTGTAAAAGATAAAATCAATCAAGAAAATGTAAGTAACTAGGTAAAAATGCGATGGATAAGGACGCGGCCTCTTCTCAGAGGTATCAAGTTCGAATCCAGCCGTACCAATGTGAATTTCACTGTGTGTGCTATGCTAATCACATGATTTACCATCTGCTGACGGTGAAGGAAAAACATCGTTTCCTCACGATGTGAGATCGATGTCTTAGAAGAAATTCTAAGAAAATGTTCGATCCACCAATCCACATTAGGCCAGCGTGTACGGATTAGGATCTAAACCAGAGGGTTTAGACCCTAATCCTAACAGAATAATTAGAAGCTGAGAGAGCTCTCTCGTTAGAGAAGAGGAGACCCGTGTCCTTCTTGAATTCTTGTCTGCCTGTCTGTTTGTTCGCGATAGACGCAAAAACTACTGAATGGATTTTGATGCGAATTTTTGTTTCCTTTCAAAAGAAGAAAGTGTTCATGGATCCGTTGAGTAGAACCGGAGACACGGTCATAAAATGCGAAAACTGACGTCCATGCGGGCGGAGCTGACATAGAATTGATGAAGTCAAAACAACCATCAAAATCCAGATATTCATTTCAGACACACTTATATATATAGCATCATCCAGTTGTGTATACTAGATTGTTCTGACCCAAACTTCCCAGTCTGCTCAAGATTTCGTCTATTTCAAGGAATTCTTATTAAAATCAATGATGCGTGAAAAACCCAAATATTTCCTTCAAATAACTTTCATACCTAGTGTAACTATTATTACCTTTTATGGTTTCTACATCTTATCTATACTAATATTATAAAAAGGTAAAGTTTGTGAGTTTGTGAGGTTGTAGGGGGTAATCTGTGGATCTACTGAACCGATTGTGAAAATTATTTTACCAATAGAAAGCCACGTTATCTGTGAGTGACATAAGCTATTATGTATATTTTACAAAAAAAAATAGGGATCCTTACTAAAACTGCAAAAATGTAAACCAAGGTATGAAAAAACTTGCCATAAAATGACTTGGTGGCAATACCGACCTCCACGCGGGCGAAGCCGCGGGCGGAAGCTAGTACTGAATAAGTAAAAACTTATCTTTCTGTGAATTAGATAGTGTCCTTTCATCTCTACTGACCCACATATCTAAACTAGGATTATGAATAATAGATTAGGAGAAATAGTTTTTCAGAGGTATTACGTGTTTGAGTGCAAAACTGTTCATCACATTTTTGTTTCTTTTTTAAGGCTGCGTTTGACCACAATCTCACCTGTTGGTAAGTGATGATGTAGTCGACGGTGGAGCACGCTTGCAACTACATTGGATGCTGATGTTATCTTATGACTAATACGGAATTTTAAAGTTTAAAATAACGATGAACTGTAGCCCTAAAGTATTGAAATTCACTTTAGAGCAAAAGTGCGCCACATAGATTCACCATAATTTCGGCTGTTTTGGATCCTGATGCAAAAGAAATAGCAATAACATCTAAGACAGTCCCAATCACTTTCCATAATCTCACCATAATCTTGTTGCCCTTCGCATGCCGAGTATAACCATGGTCAATAATTTGGTCACAGATATTCCGTTTTCTGTCAGGAACCTTTGTCAAAATGTCAATTTACTTCGCGAGAAGAAGGTTCTCGAAAATTTATTTTTATAGAGGGGACTTCTTTACTACTATAAAATTGTAAATGAACTGTGTCTGTACATTGGAGATATTTAAAAAAATCTTGGGTATATATGAACCGCGGTAGCCTAGTGGTTTGGGTAATGGACTGCTGAGACGAGGTCTCGGGTTTTATACCAGGTTCACCATGACTTTTCGATGCTTTTCGAAGTTATGTGTGTATTTATCGCAGGTTTATTAGTGACCCGGAGAGCACGTTAAGTCGTCGGTCCCGGTTGCCTTACAAACATCTATGGCAGTCGTTACGGGTAGTTGGAGCCCACAAAAGTCCAACCAGTCTAACTTGGAACTTCGATATCGCCATTAGTCATAATGACCATTGGTTGTGGAGGTCAGATAGCAGTCGCTCCACGGAAAATATCGAAGTTCGGCCGCATCACAGTTAGACTGGCAAGTCGACCCCAAGACCCCAACCAAGTTGGGAAAAAGGTTCACAGACTGATATGAACGATTCTGAAGACGATTCATCGACTTTCGTGTTAAATCTGGTGAGGTAGTCAAGAGCGTTACGGTAGGTACTTGAAAAATAAAACCACTTTGGGAACAAAAGACATTTACTAAAATTAGGGCACTTATTTAGAAAACATTTCAGCTCACCTATTCTGTTTGACAAATCGTACCGTAACCATCCACGTTCGTATTAGCCGACATATTTAGGTTGGTTTAGTTTTACACCGGTTCTTTCCTCTATGTTAACCTATTGAAATCGACTGACTTCTCACGTTTTGACTGTGATTAGAAATCAATGTCAAACAGAATAAGGTCACAATTCATTCTTAATTAAATGTTTACTGCCAAGAATCTCTTACTGAAACCGTAAACAATTACAAACTCTAAATTTTATTAGGCTCGGCTGGCAACACTCATACATGTCAAACTTACATTTTGTAGCTCCGTATTTTTAATGTAATTTAAAATAAATAGAGTGGTTAATACATTATAAAAACCAATTAAATACATAGAACAAGTGTAGTAAATGCCTATATAAATTTTGTGCGCCTCAATCTTGTGTACTTTGGAAGGAAATTGTATTCAAAGTTGTTATCAAGCGGGTAGATACCGGTTGTTATTTTTACAAGTTTAAAAGGTAAGAACAGTGATTTTATAGTCATTTCACTGCTTATTTTAGTATCTCAAGTCTTTGAATATTGTTTTTTCCAACTTTTGGCCACTTTATACACTCCGGAATAGTCAAACAATTGATAAACTTGGATAGGTAGGTAGGAATAGGTTATTTCTTAGTAGTTAATCAGCTGGTTTTGTTGGCTCTGCATTGCTACTGGTGTTCATTATCCTCCCTACTAAACTCAAATAAGTGCCTATTGCGTCAATATGTCTACGTCCACGCGAGCTGCGACACGAGCTGCGACTGCACGTCAACTACAAATGCAGTTGAAAGAAGCCCTATTACAACTTAAAGTAGAAAAGAAAGAAAATGAGCAATTGATAATGGAAAGGGAAGATAATGAACGTGAATATGAATTAATGCGAAATAAGAACATCAGCTTGGAACAAAAGCTGTCTGAAAGCCAAGTTACTCGGGATGAGTTGAGCGAACAACTTTACCAGCTGCAATTAGAAATTAAGTCTTTCCGCCAATGCGGTGATACGTTTGAGCAAACCCTCAGACGTAACACCCAGTTAGAAAATGAGCTGGGAGAGGCATACAGGCTAATTAGTAGCTACGAGCAGGATGCCCAATCGCGCCAATCAGTAGAGGTGTCCAACCTCTATACCGAACTCCTTGAAAGCACCTGTGTGCCTACCTCAGCTGATTCATCTGTGATTGATCTCACAAATGATAGTAGGTGTATCAATTTGCCTAAACAAGTGAGCCATAATAAAATCAAAAATAAATTAAAAATAAACAAAAAAATTAATAAAATTAATCTAAAGTTGAAGTCTTGTTTGACAAACACTAGAAATTTAAATTCACAACTCCAATCTGACCTAGATATGTGTAATGTGTAGTAGGCAGTTGGTTATATGTAATAATCAGTTGGCGGAGAGTCAAGTGGCTCATGATGTTGGGAGGGTCAGACTAGAATCACACATTAAACAATTGCAAGAGGATTATTCAACTTTATTCTCTAAATATAACCACCAAAGTAAACAGAATACTGAATACATGTTGGCTTTGGACAAATTGATTGATGACAGCAGGCACAACCAAAAACTACTTGATTCGTTAACTCGACAGTGCAGCTCTGGGCAAATCAACCAACCCCCTCTCAATGACTCCATAGCGGCTCTCTCTGATTGTGGCAGTATTCTGGAAACTGTATATGACTCTTCTGACAACGTTGAGCCACCTAGTAATACAATGGTATTTTCTGACAGTGTGGGTCGCAATATGGGCTACATGTTTAGTGAAAATTTAAAAAATTGTATTCATTATTCCCTGCCCAATGCATCTTACACTCAAATTATAGACAAAATTGTGTCTTCAAAGTATAATAGTAATTCCACCATTGTGTTACTGGTAGGTGAGAATAGCAAGGTAGGCAAGAAAGAATTATTATACTGTATAGAAAGCCTAAGTAAACTAAAAGTATTTAAAATAATTTTATGTGCATTTCCATATGTGTGTTGCCAGCCTTCATCTCATAACAAAAAGATACATTATTTGAATAATATTATTCATACTTTGACATGTCGTCATAGTGACACTTTTATATTTTTTGACACTAATAATTTTATTAGTAATTATTGTTTTAAGACTAAAGATAGTATATATCTTAAAAAGCAGGACAAATACAAAATTGCTACATTAGTAGCATATAATATTAATTTTTGGACGAGTTTACATTGTAAACAAAGCAATAACCATATACCTACAGACTTGCCAGGTACTTGTAGTGGTAATTCTGTATGTTTAACTAATAATAGCAATTTAAACTAAGTGTTCAGACAACAGGAATGCCAGAGCTAAAGATAGCTCATCAAAACATACAAGGTCTTCCCGGCAAGGAATTAATAATTGAATTATTCCTAGAGAAATTCAATATAGATATTTTGTGTCTGACTGAGCATTGGCTCATGGAGAGTGAGATGATGTTCAGCATAGACAATTATAAAATTGTAAGTTGCTTCAACAGAGGGTCTGCTATCAGAGGTGGCTCCATGGTCTTAATAAAAAATGGTCTCTGCAGCAAAGAGCGGATTGACATTGTTAGACTTTCTGTTGAGCGATGTGCTGAGGTGGCCTGTGCCGAGCTTGATAGTTATGTAGTAGTATGCGTATACAGTCCACCTAGTAGTGATTTTGGAATGTTTCTTGGGGTCATGGACCAAATTCTTGGGATGGCATCTAGTAGTGGAAAAAATCTAATTGTGTGTGGAGACTTTAATATAAACATCTTGGAACAGTGTAGGAAAAGTACCCAATTTCTAAACATGTTCAATAGTTACAACCTTGAAAACATTTTCTGTGAACCAACTAGAATCACTGCTACAACTGCAAGTTGTTTAGATAATTTTTTTAGTGACAGTGTATGCCTAGGTAAGTCCGTAATAAGTGCGTTGCCCTCAGATCACTGTGGTCAAATAGTATCCTTTTCCAAGGGAAATAACAATCAACCTAAAGAGAAAATTATGTGTAGGCCCATAAATTCTAACAAAATTAGAGAATTCAAAAACTTGTTAGAGAACAAACTCAATTCTGTAGCATACCTAGGCAATAATCCTGATGTTCATTACAATAGTTTATTTAGTACATTAACTGATGCTTTTTCACATACATTCAAACAAAAATGTAAAAGGCACAGTACTAAATCTAAATTCTGTGAATGGGCTACTGTAGGCATATATAAAAGTAGACGAACACTTTTCGATTTATACGCCCAAAAACAGTACAGACTTGATAGTAGTTTCATTAAATATGTCAAAAATTACTCTAAGATATTCAAAAAGGTATGTAGACAGGCGAAGGCCATTCACATTAAAAGGAAAATAATTAAGGCTCCCAATAAAATGAAAGAAACTTGGAAAGTTATTCACAAAGAGTCTGGTAAATGTAAAATGAGGGATACCGTTACTGAAATTAAATTAGAAAACAAGAGTATCACCTCTCCAAAGGATATTGTAAATACTTTTGAAGATTATTTTACCAATATCCCATTGAAACTCACTTCCTCTATTAACTCCAGCGCTGACAGTGCTGTGGCCCTTGTTAAGAGTAATATTAGTTCTTCTAAATTTAACTTTAAACATATTGATCCCAATGACATTTTAAGGGCATTTAAAAATCTAAAAATAAAAATGTCTGAGGATTACTGGGGCATGTCAGTTAGTTTAATTAGTCATATAATTAATATCATTGCACCTGATCTAGCACTCATATTTAATGAATGTATAGATGAAGGCACATTTCCTAATTTAATGAAACACAGTAAATTAATACCCTTATTCAAGAAAGGATCTAAGTCGGAACTTGGCAATTACCGCCCCATCTCTATTTTGCCAGCTCTGAGTAAGGTGTTTGAGAGAGTGATGCTCAATCAGATGCAACTGTACTTCAAGACCAACAATCTTTTCCATAGCCAACAATATGGCTTTACTGGCGGGAAATCTACCACTGATGCGGGAGTGGCCTTAGTTAGCCAAATTCACGACGCCTGGGAGGGATCGCAGGATGCTATTGGGGTATTCTGTGATCTTTCCAAAGCATTTGATTGTGTTGACCATCAAACACTCTTGCTCAAGCTACGTCGATATGGTTTTGATAACAAATCAATAGAACTATTAAAGTCATACTTAACAGATAGGCTTCAGACTGTTGTTGTGAATAACGTCAAGTCAAACGGATCAAACGTTAAAATAGGGGTACCACAGGGATCAATCCTAGGACCCTTTCTCTTTTTGGTGTATGTAAATGATCTGCCCTATATGATTGAATCTCAGGCTGGCATAGTATTGTTTGCGGACGATACATCACTTATTTTCAAGGTAGATCGGCGTAGTGCAGATGCGAATAATATTAATAGTATTTTGAACGCCATCTCAAACTGGTTTTATGCAAACAACCTATTGTTGAATGCAGAAAAGACCAAATGTATTAAGTTTACATTGCCTAATGTGAGGCAAGCACACGTTAATGTGGTGCTGGAGGGGCAAAGGTTAGAATTTGTAAATAGCACTACTTTTCTAGGCATTACATTGGATTCGAAATTGCAATGGGGTGACCATATAATTACTTTGGCCAATAAACTCAGTTCTGCTGCTTATGCTGTCAGACGGATTAGGCGGTTGTCAGATGAACCTACTGCTAGGCTGGTATATTTTAGTTACTTTCATAGTCTGATGTCTTATGGAATACTACTTTGGGGGAATGCAGCAGATTTCGAAACCATATTTATATTACAAAAGAGGGCAGTTCGTGCCATTTATTGTTTAGACAAGAAAGAATCTCTTAGGGAACGATTTAAAACGGTAAATATTTTAACTGTAGCTTCCCAATATATATTCGAGAACATACTGTATGTCAGGAAAAATATATCCAATTACACAAAAGTAAGTGACATTACAGTCAGAAATCTGCGCAATAAAAATAAACTAATCCTTCCTTGTTATCGGCTTAGCAAAGTTAGTGGTTCTTTTAGGGGGGAAGGTATACGTTTTTATAATAAATTGCCTGAATCGGTCCTTGGTATGCCTGACAATAAATTTAAAACATTTGTTAAGGCCACCTTATGCAAAAAAGCATACTATAGGACTACTGATTACCTTGAAGACAAAAATGTCTGGCTTGAGCATGGTGCAGGCCCCTCCTAGAATGCTAAAGTGCTACAACTACATAATGCTGTAGTTGTGGCATTTGCCTACTACAATATATTGATATTGTGGTAGGCACGCGACCTTTTTTACTATTTTTTTGACATTAGTATATTTTTGACATTTTCAATTATTTTATTGTTTAACTTCGGTTAAAATTTATTATATGTTATTATTTTTTTTTTTTTATATACCTTTATTTATATTGACACGAGACAAAATGTACATTCGTCCATATTTAGTCTTAAGATATCTATGTATAACCTGACGTCTTAAAATGCAGCAGTGGAGTTTGTTGCGCCGTTTCTTCTCCACTAGCGCCTAGGAAGCGGTGGTAAACTTAGTATTAAGTAGTTTTTGACGTCAAAAAGATGTAATTACGTTACACTATTTTGAAAAATAAAGAATTTGAATTTGAATTTGAATTTGAATTAACAGTGAAGTACTAATTGGATCCAGATAGGAGTGGATATCAATTAAGGTTAATAGGATACGTCTTATTTGAATCTTCTGATGTTTATACAATATAAAGCCAATTTTACTACCTGGTTCTATTTTTGTGGTAGCAACCCATTTATGTCCCACTGCTGGGCACAGGTTTCCACACCTCTAACGAGAGAGCTGAGAGGGTTTAGACCTTAATCCACACACGCTGGCCTAAATGCGGGTTGGTGGATCGGACACGTCCTTAGAATTTCTTCTAGGACATTATGGGTTTCCTCACGATGTTTTTCCTTCACCGTCAGCTCACTGTACCCCTCCTACTCCCCGCCCATTCCTAGCCTCCCCACCCTTTCCTAACCCCGCCCTTTCCCTTCAGGGTCGGCAGCGCGTGAGTCCGCCCTTGGTGTTGCACACGTCCATGGGCCACGGTGACCGCTTCCCATCAGGTGGGCCGTGTGCTTGTCTGCCACTTACGTGGTATAAAGAAATTAACTGCTTTCTATCAGGTGCATTTGCGTGCCACCTACGTAAATATAAAAAAAACGAAGTGCTTTTCAAAAAAAAATGTTCAGCACTTTATCTTCGTAAAGTCACGGATACACCTAGCTTATAATAATAATATGAGTAGGATAGGACGTAGGAAAGTAAGGAGGATGCAATAAGAAACATAATGAATACCTAATGAAGAATTTAACAATCTAACACGGTATAATGTTAAACACCCCAATAACTAGTCTTGGGTTCAAACTAATTGGATGTAAATCTGTCTTGGTGAGAAATTTCGATAATTTGTTGAGGAGAAATTAAATGGGGCTCGTTTGATTGGCCCACCCTTTGAATATAAATGGCAATCAATTCCTACTGCCCGAATGCTGTTCTACTAACAATGTCTTGTCACTATGATAGTGAACTGTGTTGAACGGAATCGATAATATAATTAAATCGATAAAATAATTGTTGGAGGAAGAAGTTTATAGGACAAAATGAACAGCCTGTATCAAGTTGACAAACTTATAAACTTTTTTTTATATATTGTGTTAGGTTAGGTATTGACTGTTCCATATTAGTATTTTAATATAATATAATACCTATAATATTATTGAAAGTAATTTTCTCGAAGAAAATTTTTCACGTTATCACAAAATCACACTGCTTATTTTATATTGGACACGTGAACATGACTTCACCTTGCCTGATGTTAAGCTAAAGGTGAAGTCTCATAGTCTCGCAGTGACATACTATTGCCTATCCTGCGATGTGACTAAAGCGACCAGGTGGACATAGTGAGGTTTAGTGGGTATACCCTTTAGGGAGAGTCCCACATAGGTCTACAGGTTTTCCCCAAACTCGGAGGCATCATACATAAGCACGCATTCCTCACTTAAAAAAAAAAAGGTGAAGTCTCAGAGCTGGGGATCACCACAACATTCACCGATAGTGCTACAGTGATGACCCTTGACGGCCTCATGCTCAGTCGGAGTGCTCACAACCTAACCATGTTTTATAAAAAGATTTCAAAAAAAAATCGCTACCCTACCTTCACAAAGTATGTATTACTTAAATAACAAAGATACCTATAATATAATTGAAAGTAATTTTCTCTAAGAAAATTTTTCACGTCATCAAAAAATCAAACTGTTTTTTTATATTGGACACGTCAACATGATTTCACCTCGCCTGATGGTAAGCTAAAGGTAAAGTCTCAGAGCTGGGGATCACCACAACATTCACCGATAGTGCTACAGTGATGACCCCCGACGGCCTCATGCTCAGACGGAGTGCTCACAACCTAACCATGTTTTATGAAAAAATTTCTAAAAAAAAAATCGCTACCCTACCCTCACAAAGTATTTATTACTTAAATAACAAAGATACCTATAATATAATCGAAAGTAATTTTCTCTAAGAAAATTTTTCACGTTATCAAAAAATCACACTGCTTTTTTATATTGAACACGTACCACATGACTTCACCTCGCTTGATGGTAAGATAAAGATAAAGTCTCAGAGCGGGGGATCACCACAACATACACCGATAGTGCTACAGTGGTGACCCCCGACGGCCTCATGCTCAGACGGAGTGCTCACAACCTAACCATGTTTTATGAAAAGATTTCAAAAAAAAAATCGCTACCCTACCTTCACAAAGTGTGTATTACTTAAATAACAAAGTTACTGATACGCCATCTCACGTAACTTAGTAACAAAATGGCGTCTCATCCAGCAACCGACACACGTTTTCTATTTTACTCGGCGGAGTACAATTTTTAAGTCAGAGTGATGTGTATAAAGTTCGTACGTGAGCAATGTGTGCGAGAATTTATGTTGCCATGCACTTTCTGCGTGGTAGATTAGCCGCGGTAGCTTAGTGGTCTGGGTAATGGACTGCTGAGACGAGGTCTCGGGTTCGATCCCAGGTTCACCATGGCACACAACAATGACTTTTCGATGCTTTTCGAAGTTATGTGTGTATTTATCGCGGGTTTATAAGTGCCCGGTTGATGGCAATAGGCTCGCCACCTATTACATTGGGACCTAAACATAAACTGATATAGGCGTGAGTTTATGTACCTATGTATGTAGATTTTTTTCACAGCTACCATGTCAAAGTAGCCTTTTTGACAATTGTTTAACTGAAGATTTGTCTATGTAAAAGTGATGCTGATAGCAACCCATTTATGTCCCACTGCTGGGCACGGATCTCCTCTCATCTAACGAGAGAGCTGAGAGGGTTTAGACCCTGATAAACACGCTGGCCTAATGCGGGTTGGTGGATCGGACATGTCCTTAGAATTTCTTCTAGAACATGTGGGTTTCCTCACGATGTTTTTTCTTCACCGTCAGCAGATAGTAAATCATGTGATTAGCACATATAAAATTTACAAATTATGGTACCAACTATTCCACTGCAGAACTTCATACTACCTAAATACCTGATTTGTACCATTATGGTAACTCTTCCATTCTCTGAACCTTTTTCCCAACTCAGTTGGGGTTGGCTTTCCAGTCTAACTGTGATGCGGCCGAACTTCGATATTTTCCGTGGAGTGACTGCCATCTGACCTCCACAACCAATGGTCATTATGACCAATGACGATATCGAAGTTCCAAGTTAGACTAGTTGGTATTATGGCAACTCTTGAGGAATTTAATTACCTTATAACGAACAAGAAAAACAGACAAGAAAAAAATACTGTATTCTTATATAAAAATTACCCATATAATAAAAAAATAAAACCGACTGACAAACAGGAAAAAAATAGGAAATATTTTTCTTCGCTTTTTATTGTGTAAAGATTCATTAAAAGTATATTAAACATATTTAAATAAACAGTTTAGCTTAATTTAATAATAAAAGCGTTAAAATGCCAAATTAATAAATTCAACATTTTACCTCATATTCTTGCCTTCTGTAAAAGAAAATAGGTACATTAAATATACGGATATTTAAGTACATTTGTTTAGGAGAAAATTAATTTAACAATCTGGAAGAGGATTCAATAGGGAATAGCCATCTCTTGTTATCTCCTGAACACTTTACTTTCAACTTCGAGAGCTTGAAGCTTTTTTGCGCTTCCAAATTTCAATGGCAACATTTATTAATATTCATATTCTGTTTTCCCTCACGTATTTATGTAAAATAAAACACAACGTTTTAAATACTAAAGTCGAGGATTAAATGAATACATGATTGAAATTTTGACTACAGGGATATTTTGTTGCCGCCGTGGCGTGGGGATTTGTTGCATCAGAAGCTTGCTTCTTGGAACCCAAGGTCTGCTCTTCTACTTTTCCGACCTTCCTTTTACAACTTTTCAAATCGATCTTAGTGAGACCGACGTTACTGGTAACCTTAAAAAAAATCTTGTTCAGCTAAGCAAAATTGCTATTATTAAAAAATCTAATTCGGTTAAGCACAATTGCCATTATTTTTCAAAAAAGGAATCTTGTTCAGCTAAGCAAAATTGACACTCATTTTCGGAAAAAGGAATATTATTTGTCTCAGCAAAAAATAATAAAAGAATCTTGTTCAGCTAAGCAAAATTGCTTCTAATTTTCGGAAAAAGAATATTATTTGGCTCAGCAATAATATATTTTTTAATAGAGTTGGTTCATGTCACCAGTGATATACAGGGTAACATTGAAACCTGCATTATAGTTTCAAATTCATTGCCTTAACTTTTGAGTCACTGTAATAAAGATTCATAAGTTTAACATCATCTGTTTTTGTTTTGTTAGAAAATGCTTTTATGATTGAATTTCGTGAAACAATTTACATGAGGATTGGTGATGTCATTTTCAGTTTTCAATCAAAACCTTTTGCAGTTTTTACCATCAAACGTACGTAGATTGAACGTATAAATCAACAAGCTTGACATTTTCTTATTTTGCGTTGTACGTTGTAAGCGTTTGTTGAGTTTTGTAGAACATGATTTTGTTTAATTTTTTATACCACTTAGATGGCAGACAAGCGCACGGCCCACCTGATGGGAAGCGGTCACCATGGCCTATGGACATGTGCAACACCTAGGTAGTCACACTCGCGCTGCCGCCTCTGTAAAAACTGCATTATTTTATCTGAAAATTGTCTACAATGTCCATAAAAATAGTTTTTAATAAACCTTTTCAAAAAAGAAATCTTTCACCAATTCGAAGGTTAAAATCGTTTATGTAGCATACATATACCTTCACGCTTCATTCCCTTTTGAGGTTGACAAAAGCAACTACTCGCCATTTCCGACTTCACAATTTCTGCGTACAACCTGTAACCATTTTAAAATAAACTGTTAAAGAAAGTTTTACAACTGATAAAATAACTCTTAATGGTATTACAAAAGTAAACCATAATGGTGCTGTAACATAAACTGACAGAAATAAAGATAATCTATAAGACAATAAAACAGATAGGACACTTCACGCCGCTAAATATCCCCGGAGTGGATCGCGTAAAATAAAAATTTATAGCCCTCAGTCGTAAATTTATCACTCGCGACATGACTACGAAGGCTATGTAAATTGCGAGAATTTCCAAAGAAATAGCACCGATAATTTCTTGTAAGTTTATTTGCTTGAATATTTGATCAAAATTGTATCTACTTTTGATTTTTGTTCTAGTTTCAACTTATTTTTTTGTTGATTTTACAATCGTTGTACTTTTATATTATACTAGCTTTCCCGGCAAACTTAGTTCCGCCTTACAATCAAGTTATGTTAGTTGCCTTATTAGTTGAATTAGATGAGGACACCGTGGTTACTACACCCGAGGGGACCATTAAAACTAATAAATGACCCAGGGTATCAATAAACGATATTGCAATAATATTTTTTTCGTAATTGTAGTGTTTGTCCTATCGAACTACCCCCTAGTCTCGGGTTCACGGGTAGTGGGGAGACAGTCACGCGAGAGCGCGCAGCGAGAGCGGACGTGTTGACCCCAGCTACTGGTGACGTAACGAGCCGATTACTACACTGTGTTCACCCTGTTAGAGGGAGCACTACAAGTGGCGACGAGTAAAAAGGTCAGTGCAAAATGAAATATTTTGTACTTTATGATGTTAATAATTTTGGAAAAAGTAAAGAGGGTATGCAGCTTATTTTGTTAACAGTACTTAAAATAATAAAAATCTGTAACACATCGCTTAAATGAAATGAAATGAAATGGAATGGAATGGAATGAAATGAAATGAAATTATTAAGTTCAATCTATAAATTCAAAATCGAGTCGTGTTGTGTAACATCACGAACAAAGAATAGCCGTACCTAATCTCAGTCATTACGAGTGTTATATTAAAGTAAACAAAGCGACACTCGTCTACAAATTAGGAGCAGCGTCGGTCTATAGTTTTATTGTTTAAAACCTAAGCTGGGATAGTGGCTGCTTACGTAGGGTCGTATGTCTATAGAGAAAAACACACTACTTACGACCGCCAACTTTTTTTTAAGCGTTCCATTGAAAGATTAATATTGACCTACGTAGTTAGATACAGGAATTGAACGTCAGAATGATATAATATGTAATGAATATATCGCCGGCCCCGGCGAATAAAATGGTAATCGCAAAATCTTAACTTTTCAGGAAAAATAAAAAACTGTTTTTTGTCTATAACTTGACTAATATTAGACGTAGACAATCCAATAAAGGCTTAAATAAAAGCTAATTTTTAAAGCTTTTATATTGATTTAATAAATCTTTAATTGCATTATTCAAATTTGATATAATTACAATTTAAAAAGTTAGTAAATATGTAATGTTATTGAAATTTGGTATTGTACACTTACCATTTTATTCCCGTTATTTAGAAAGATATTAAATAGTATAATATCCTATTGCAATATTATTCAATCGTATGACTGTTCTAAAGGAAAAATAAAGTAACCTTACCATTTTGTTCTGGTTCATATGGGATGTCCATTGTAGACTAATCAACCTTAGCAATATTATTCTAGTTTTGAAAATACAATGAAGTTATGGTAATCAGACTTTATTTGTATTAAAGTATAAAAGATAAACCTAATAAAAATGGTAAGTAAAAATTAGTTTTCCTGATCTTCGTTTTCAATGAAGGTATGGATTTCAGTATTAGTTTCGTCATAAGTTAAAGCTTCATAGAAGGTATGGTAGAACATTGGGATTGCTTCTGATCTACTTAGACTCATAAGATCGTGTAAACGATCTTATTAGTCTATGTAGATCAGAAGCAAGGACGGATGTTAGCTGATGTCGTTTGGCGCTGCCTAGAGGACCCCTCATTATCCGTCCTATGGGTATACGTAGATCGCGGCTCTTCAAGTCAGATTTATGTGTGCCTGTACCGTTCCCATACGGGAGATGAGCGCAGAGGCTGTTCACCAGAAGCAGTTGGCGTACCGCGCCTAGACTAGACCATCCGCGCAACGCGATCCTAACGTAGGTCGGTTTAAAGTAGCGTACAACAAAGTCACAAAGATATGCAAGAGGGCTTACATCAGAGCGGATGCTCAGCGCATTGCGCGGCTTGGGCAGGAGCTTGTGGAGCACCCCACGGACAGCCGTAGCTACTGGCGCCTGGCCAAAGGCGTGCAATGAAACTTCTGCCAGCCTTCGCTACCCTCGTTGCGAGACCCTGACGGATCGCTAGTACATGAGTCGCAGGAGAAAACCGACTTGCTGGCTCATCTCTTTTCGGCTAATTACCGAATCGATGATTGCGGTATGCAGCCACACAGCAGGTCACAGTTGGGTAGTGTTGGACACTACCCAACTGTGACCACATAATGCCTGATATTATAATCAAGTAACACTATGTTAATGCAGTGCTGCAATTTCCTCGATATCCGAAAAGCCAGTGGTCCCGATGGAATTCCAGTGGTAGTTATATGTAAATGTGCAGCGGAGTTGTCTCCCATGCTGATGCGTCTGTACCGCATCTCATACACCTCGGGTGCAGTGCCACCAACTTGGAAGGAAGCGAATATGCAGCCGATCCCCAAGAAAGGGGATCGGTCAGACCCGGGCAATTACCGACCCATAGCCGTCACTTCAGTGCTGTGCAAGGTTTTTGAGCATATAATAAACGCACAGCTCAAAGACATGCTGTCAATAGGCAGCATACATTGCTATGCAGATAATAACACATTACACGGATGATATCACGGTCACCCTGCGGATAAGCAGGCTGACGTAGGGGGAAATAAACAGCTTCTTGTCACTGAGCTTGATCGAGTCCTGAATCACATTTCGCAATGGGACTCTGAGAACCTGGTCGAGTTCAATGCCAAGAAGACACAGTCTTGTGCGTTTACAGCAAAGGTATCTCCTTTCCTTCCCCTCCCTACTCTTCGGGACACTCCACTGCCACTTCAGGATAACCTAGATATACTCGGCATGGATGTTCGCTGCAAACTGAATAATAAAACCTACATCGAGAGCATCATCAAAACGGCCTCGCGGAAACTTGGAGACCTGAACAACACCTTGTTCAGGACTCAGGCGGTTTTTCACACCGGAGCAGCGGTGTTCTCATCTCTGGAATGGCTCTGCACAGTACCTTCTAGATGCTCTCGACAGGTTGTAGCGACGGGCAGGCCGTATTATTGGGAGTCCTGAAGATACCAACGCTTTCTAACCGTTACAATTGGGACGAGACATAGCCTCTTTAGCAGTTTTTTACCGCCTCTACCATGGTGAGTGTTCCGATGAGCTCCACCAACTTGTTCCACCCTCTCCTTTCCTATACAGAACAACACGTGCAAGGCTAAGATATCGCCCTCATACCTTGCAAACAATTCCATCAAGAAATAAGCGGTTCGGTGCCTCTTTTTTGGATAAAGACCTGGAATTTCTTACCAGCCCTTCCTGAGACTTTGCCTTTCGCTTACCATCAGGTGAGGTGAAGTCATATTGACGTGACTGACATACAAAAATATTGTGACCATTTACTTAATTATTGAGATATCTATCTAACTAATTTCACACTCCAAAGTTTCGCCCGAAGATTGTATAGTGTCATCACCTCTATACCGTATACAAAAATTATGCGCTAGAACAGTATGGCAAGATATAATTGGACCATTCAGTGTCAATACAATCCGTTTGTTAAAGTAATGTTAGCCGATGAGATTAGAAGTTTTTTAACGAGAATAAAATGGTATTCACTAACACTAAAACTATTGCAATGTCGGTTACCATTTTATTCTCCGGGGCCGGCGATATAGGCAGGGAGGTACAAGGACAATATACCTACCTAGCGTTTATTCATATTATGGGACAAAGTTTTAAATAAACAATGCATGTAGTTGTAGGCATAGGCGATGCCGGGTCAGGAAATGTAATGTAGGCACACTGTTATAAATACCTACGTAATTGGTAGTACAGGCTACCACGAAAATGTGAGCTGTGTGTACAGGAGTTGTGTGTAGGCAGTACAGGCCTTCATGAAATTGTAAACCTTGCGTATATATGTGGTAGGCAGTACGGGCCTTCATGACAACGTAAACCGTTTTTCATTGAGTTACAGGCAGTACGGTCTTCATGAAATTGTAAACTGTGCGTATATATGTGGTGGGCAGTACAGGCCTTCATATATTGTAACTTACGACCGCCAACTTTTTTTAAGCGTTCCATTGAAAGATTAATATTGACCTACGTAGTTAGATACAGGAATTGAACGTCAGAATGATATAATATGTAATGAATATATAGGCAGGGAGGTACAAGGACAATATACCTACCTAGCGTTTATTCATATTATGGGACAAAGTTTTAAATAAACAATGCATGTAGTTGTAGGCATAGGCGATGCCGGGTCAGGAAATGTAATGTAGGCACACTGTTATAAATACCTACGTAATTGGTAGTACAGGCTACCACGAAAATGTGAGCTGTGTGTACAGGAGTTGTGTGCGGTACGCGCCTTCATGAAATTGTAAACCGTGCGTCATTGAGTTGCAGGCAGTACAGGCCTTCATGAAATTGTAAACTGTGCGTATATATGTGGTGGGCAGTACGGGCCTTCATGAAATTGTAAATCGTGCGTCATTGAGTTGCAGGCAGTACAGGCCTTCGTGAAATTGTAAACTGTGCGTATATATGTGGTGGGCAGTACGGGCCTTCATGAAATTGTAAACCGTGTGTCATTGAGTTGCAGGCAGTACAGGCCTTCATGAAATTGTAAACTGTGCGTATATATGTAGTGGGCAGTACGGGCCTTCATGGAATTGTAAACCGTGCGTCATTGAGTTGCAGGCAGTACAGGCCTTCATGAAATTGTAAACTGTGCGTATATATGTGGTGGGCAGTACGGGCCTTCATGAAATTATAAACCGTGCGTCATTGAGTTGCAGGCAGTACAGGCCTTCATGAAATTGTAAACTGTGCGTATATATGTGGTGGGCAGTACGGGCCTTCATGAAATTGTAAACCGTGAGTCGTTGAGTTACAGGTAGTACAGGCCTTCATGAAATTGTAAACTGTGCGTATATATGTGGTGGGCAGTACGGGCCTTCATGAAATTATAAACCGTGCGTCATTGAGTTGCAGGCAGTACAGGCCTTCATGAAATTGTAAACTGTGCGTATATATGTGGTGGGCAGTACGGGCCTTCATGAAATTGTAAACCGTGAGTCGTTGAGTTACAGGCAGTACAGGCCTTCATGAAATTGTAAACTGTGCGTATATATGCGGTGGGCAGTACGGGCCTTCATGAAATTGTAAACCGTGCGTCATTGAGTTACAGGCAGTACAGGCCTTCATGAAACTGTAAACTGTGCGTATATATGTGGTGGGCAGTACGGGCCTTCATGAAATTGTAAACCGTGCGTCATTGAGTTACAGGCAGTACAGGCCTTCATGAAATTGTAAACTGTGCGTATATATGTGGTGGGCAGTACAGGCCTTCATATAATTGTAAACTGTACGTACACAAAGGTACGGTAAGGTAAAGTAATAAAGTTAAGTACGATAAGGTAAATAAGGTATACGGTAAAGGTAAGGTAGATAGTACAGGCATATTGGGCCATCACTTTTAAGTGTAAACCATACGTGTGTGGATGGCGTTGTCCATTGGTTGCTTTTGGGGTCGGGTGGCCCCGGGTACCAAACATGACAGGTTTGCTTCCATCGCCGGAGAAACTTGACCTTGAAAGCGACAACGCCACCATTGCCTTGCGTTTAGAAAGATGGAATGGGTCGTTGAGTGTCTTCCTGGAGGCGACGGAAACTGGAGGCTCGGCGTAGAGGAGAGCCTTGTTACTATTAGAGGAGATATAGACATGGTGTGTGTCCGGTATGTGTTTACCATTGATTTTGCAGTGTTATCAGTTTAATATTATTTTATCCGAACGGATCGTTGGCGCGGGTAGAGAAAGTATCGTGCGATGGTGCCGTGTGCTCCATCGACGCTCACGAAGGTGTAGGGGGCGAGCACGTGTGATTCTACCTAGCACGACCCCGGATGATTATCATAATTTTCATGTAGTACAAATTCATGAAAAAAAATGTACTTTTTGTTCCATAGAATAATATAAATGTCAGTAGCTCGGTTGTTCCAGGGTTTCAGGGTGCGATCTGCGATGGTGCGGTGATTTACTTGTAACCGTTTTGTTATAAGTGAGCTATTATAGTGATACCCTGCGTAGTAATATTTGCAGACAGTTATTTATAATGTTAAAAGACGGGGGTATGTTATACTTTTGTTACATTATTAATGTATTACGGTATATACGGTAAGATATTTAGTGTTTTAGTGTAATCCCACTCATTACGTATTAATGTAGTACTACCTGCAGATTATATAAAATAAATAAGGTACTACAGTAAATGTAATAAATAGTGGGATGTATTGGGTGGTGCTGGCTACATGCCTCGGGGATAGTTTAGGTATTCTATGATAGTGACGACTATATTGGCGATACGAGTGGGTTGCCAATGGTCATAAGACTCATAAGTGCTGGTTCGGTCCCGGTGCGGGGTACCTATATGTATTGTAATTCATGTGATATTCATATTATAATAGTGGCTATACCAGTCTTGTGATACTGTTGAGTATAAAGGACTGGTTCGATGCTAGTATGGCAAATGGTATGTGTTACTTGCTGTGTCGTAGCGTGGGCTGCAGGCCTGATGAGTGGTGCGATACCGGTGTGTATTTATGTTACAGTGTTCGGCTACAGGCCGGGTGTTGTATTTGTAGTGTTTCTTAGGGGAGACGGGCTGGTTTCTTGTCAGTTCTTTCCCGGCAGATAGTGTCCACTTTGAACTGATGTCTTGTATTATGCCCTCCTAACCCAACCTTGAATAATTCATGGCTCGATTATGGTTGAGTAAATGATGGACAGTGTATTTGCTGTTTTATTATATTGTGATGTTCCTCAAGTTATATTGATGGTTGTCATTCACATTATATGTGTCCTGACGGTGTGTATGTACTGTATAACCTATATTTATGTGGGCAAGTATATAATGGAACCATGGTTTATTGAGGCAATGCTTTGTGTGATTGCTAGGAAAGGTGTGTGTTTCAGATTGGATCTACTCCTGCGAGGTTTGTGCCTTGCATAATATTATTTGCCTATTGGGACGGGTGTCATGCCGACGCATGTGTCAGCAGTTCGTGGTGGTCGGAGTTCGGCAACCATTCCAGCATTATTGGCTGACGGAGCAATCAGCTGCTGTAGTATCTGGCGGGGCTGCGCTGTCTACACTGTGTCTAGCAGGGTGGTTGGCTTCACACCTCATATGAGGGTTGAAGTTGTTGCTATGTACAGGGGTTCGGTGTTGTACTTGTTTCTCCATTTAATAAGATGCTGTGCCTAATAGCGTATTTATGAATTGGTTGATGACTGAAATTATGAAAAAAAAAAGGAAAGTGATTAAGATTCGTTTCTTTGCAATAGTATCATATTTGGTTTTGACATGGATCACCATATCGTTTTGCATAGTGCGTGGCAAATAGAATGCACTTTGGTGTCTTCTGTATCATCCGTCACATAACGGTGTAGCACTTTCTGTATGTACTTGAAGTTCTTCATTTTTCAATGATGGGGATTATTGTAGGTAATTGTATTTAGCTAATGACAACGCTATACGTATACACGTTATTGTGCCTTCTACCTGCTTCCTGTACAAATAATTTGTTCGTGATACTTGATAATGGTCAATCCATCTAGCATTTTAGTGGATAGATCTTATAAGTAGATACTTTTGAGCTTATTCTTTTACGTGGTTTATAGCAATTATCCACTTCAAGTGCTAAGCATTTAAGATCCGGCTTTATTTGGCAATTTGGAATGTCACTTTAATAATTCTTAACTTGCCTATAAATGTGCCTAACCATAAAATTATGGTGACGATCAAATGGCTTGTTTCATAAAATGCTTGTGTGTCTATAACTATATTCGAGTAATAATATTCTAAGAAAAGATCTATTACTTTTCAGATGCGTTGCGGATGAGGTTCATTATTTCATTGGCATTCATGTTCAATACTTTGTCTGATTATAAAGCTTTGCATTTAACCTCTTTGAACCATCTCATTTAAACCCTGACAGGGGCGAGGTTGCGAATTTTATTTGACGGTTCCTATGCATGTCCTGGGGGATATCCATAGCTGGGCACCGTTAATCAATAGTTAACTTCGTTAATCGCTAATCCGTTACTGAAAAAGTTAACTTCGTTAATAGTAAAGCGTTCCTTCGAGGGCAGAATTTTCTATTTCTATGGGTGATGTTTTTCGACTGTGTGTATGTATGTGTGTCCATTTCTTTGCCACGGCTGCAGCCTGAACGGCTTGACGGATTTCGGCACCAGTGTGACGCCGGGTGTATTAGGATTTCTAGAAGATCAAAATGGCGGATTTTGGCACCAGAAATGTATGACCGCGATGGACGCTGGAACGGCTGGGCAGGTTTCGATGCGGTTTTGTTTGGGGGGTCTTGGTCAGACTTGAAGTATTGCGTTTGTTTCATTGCAATCGGTTTGGTGGGGCCGGATATGTGAGCAGAAGTGGAGTAGTTAGACTTGGATTTCGGTGACGTCCTTTCACGAAATTATTGGCTCCATAAAGGGTGGATTAACGTAAAGGTTAAAAAGTTAGTAAGTATTGTTATCATAATGAGGAAAATGGTCAAAGGCTAAAGAAAAAAAAAAAGAGAGTGGGGCGAATGGAAAATGAGGAATGGGGTTGACGGAAGCGAACGGTTAAATCAAAAAGGAAATGAAGAATCAAAGTCTTGATGGTAGTTGGTCGATCAGTTATGAATTTGATTACCTATGTGTTAATTGTTTTCTTTAGAAATAAAAATGTGATGAGGAAGGGATGTAGTGTTTGTCCTATCGAACTACCCCCTAGTCTCGGGTTCACGGGTAGTGGGGAGACAGTCACGCGAGAGCGCGCAGCGAGAGCGGACGTGTTGACCCCAGCTACTGGTGACGTAACGAGCCGATTACTACACTGTGTTCACCCTGTTAGAGGGAGCACTACAGTAATCATACCTGATTACGTACATAACTTTGTGTTTGAACAAAAAGACACACAGTTACTTTTAGTTCCCGTTGCCATGACAAAAAATATAGATGGCGTTCAGGCTTTCTTACAAATATTTTTTTCTTAATATCCTTAATATCCTTGGACTTGGACTTGGACAAACATTAAAAAGAAACAATTGACCAAAAATTTTGATCCAAGCGTTGTTGAGTTATGCGCTTACAAACACTTTTGCGATTCATTTTTATTATAGATATAGACTAGCTGTTGTTCAAGCTTAATTTTTTCTCAAAGTTGTCTGCAACAATGTCCACAAAAAACTAGTAATTACCCTTTTCAAAAACATAACTTCATGATTATGGTTATTCAGTAAAATACGTCTCATTTGACACGAGCTCTCGACTTTATACCAGACACTTAAGTGAACTAAGATGTTAACTTATAAAGGAAGATAATATCTAAAATACTTTCTAAAAACTAGAGTTCATGAGACTGCGGTATCTGGCAGCGCTTCTTTGGAGCTCAAGTAAATGAACTTTTTATATAAAAAGTGCTTACTTAGATTAAATACTACGAGAATTTGTCACAAAAGTTGAAATTGTCCCTGTTGGTTGCCATTTATTTTCGAGTCTGTACAGAAGGTCAATTCTCGTTTTTTATATAACTTAGATGGCAGACAAGCACACGACCCACCTGATGGGAAGCGAATTATGTTAAAATCAGTTTCGATCTCATCTAATGATCTCGTAAATGAAAGAAGGTTGGAAACGAAGGTATCTCCCGTCTGAACTGAGCGGTCCGACTGGAGTAGGTATAATAACTATTGTGATCTCACCGGTAAGTAGGGTAGCCAGAGCTCACTGTACCCCTACTCTCCCCCTTCCTAGCCCCCCTTACCTTCAGGGTAGGCAGCGCGGGTATGATACTCTTGGTGTTGCACACGTCAACAGGTGGGCCGTGTGCTTGTCTGCCACCTAAGTAGTATAAAAAAAACTAAATTCGGTGTAATAAGTGAATTTTGACTTTTGTAAAAATTTACTCCCAAAAAAATATAACCAACATACAAATTGATATTCTAGTAAGTACTTAATTTAATTAATGAATTTGGCTGCCTTTTAATTCTGAAACCAAAAGTTAATAAAAGCGTTTAAAAAAAATACATGAGTCAATCCAGTGATTGGTTTTAGACGAAATGTTTTTTTTTTTACAACTTTTTTACAGTTACGACTATGTACTTTAAGCTTGATTGTTGATTAAATTACGAACTTTTACAGCTAAAGTTTGTTCTTTCAGACCTTTGTTAAACCTGAATCTAAACAACTTCACTATGTTTATACCTTTTGAATGTAGGTAGGTACATGTTTACCAAATTATAATACTATTGTGCCGTAGCGGGTAGTGTTCGACTGTTAGGTCAGGGTTGCGTTCGATTCCCAATTTGTGCCATTATTAATACGCAAAAACATCTATGGCAGTCGTTACGGGTAGTTGGAGCCCACAAAAGTCCAACCAGTCTAACTTGGAACTTCGATATCGCAATTGGTCATAATGACCATTGGTTGTGGAGGTCAGATGGCAGTCGCTCCACGGAAAATATCAAAGTTCAGCCGTATCACAGTTAGACTGGAAAGCAGACCCCAACTGAGTTGGGAAAAAGGTTCAGAGAATGATGATTTATACGCAAAAACATGGTGTACTTGATGATGACTGTTGTAAGCTGAAAAAAATCGCCCTTCCTTCTTTCCCGTGGATACACGTACGCTTGGCCTAGTATTTCCTTAAACCCCCATGATCTTATTAACTTAAATACGCCTAGTTTGACCATATAATAAAATATCCATCAAAATATTAAGCCACTTTCTATATTACCTACTACACTACACTCAAATAAAGTGACGCCATTTTGAAAATAAAAATAGTGTATGCAACCTTTTCCTTGATGCTTTCGCCTTTTAACCAAATGTGATGGATCACCGTACATACAAATTTCTTGTAACCCATGGGACCTTATGGCTCAAGTGACACCACAAGGTTGTGTCAAGTCAGCTTTATTGAAAGTGCTCGACATATTGCGTGAAATATACGGGCAGATATTTCATCGCGCTTGTTAGGTAGGAGATAATTTGAGCTCGAAGTCTGTTGCCTGTAATTTTTGTGCGGGTTGAATAATTATGTCCCAGTCCCACCCATAGTTAGCTGACAAGCGGCGCGCAGTGCGAGTAGAGGTGCTCGGCAGTCATAAAATATCTACCCAATAATTGTGTATGTTATAGTGAGTGCGAGTATACGTGTAATAAAGTCCACATTATATATATCTTTCCTATACTTTCTATTCTAATTACTATCATAAATCGACATGCCAATCCCAGTTGTATCCAATGCTTACACTTTGAAGCCTAAGGCTTGCTCTCGCCCTCCTCCATTATTATTTAACTTGGTTTTTGCGGAAACAACTGCAAAATTCACTAACCCTGAGAAGAAAGACAGTGCCAGAGCCTCGTTGGTCAACCAACACTAAACTATAGTTTATAATAGCACTTTGTATAGGTATTTTTTATCCAGAGAACCGGTTTTGTACAAATCGCAGTAACAGGGTTACCAACAGCTATAAATAAATGGAAAAATACCTACCATTATTTTTCATCTGATAAGTTCGATGGTATAACCATTCGTATGTTTCCGCAAACTTGTGTTGCGGACGCAGCAAGTGGTGTTCAAGTGACTTCATACTGCTTCATATGGAGGTCCCAGCAACGGTATTCATTTATTGCCATCAAGACATCTATGTTGTGAAATAGTTTTGTATTTGTTATGTAAACAATGTGAATGGTTTGTGAAAAATATGATTGGAGGGAAAAGAGAGTGAATTTACTTGATGACGTAAAACTGGGCGATGTATTTGAAAAATAACGTTCAATATTTTTATAGTGAATTTTTTTTAAATATTTAATTCACTAAATTGACTGCAACTCGCCTGATAGTAAGCTGGTGTAGGGTCGAAAAAATAGTTACCAATATTTTTAAAGGTTGCCCCTAGAATGGCGGTCTTTACCCAGACGGCTTTTCACGTCCCGTTTGAAGAACCCAGGATTATAATGTTTCCTATACACTTAATTATTTGTGGAGCGCTGCTTAATTGCGATCGAGAAAACCAGCAATAATTAGAGTAAATTTTGTGTTATAGCGAAATAACTGTCTATAATTTGGTGTTATAATGGTTATTTATAACATCGTACAGTATAATGTTTGTTATTAGGATTAAACTATATAACTTTACATAAATTACTTATGGAACTAAACGTGCTGCCTACCCTAAACTCAGTTTATAGGATCTATTAGAAGTTTTGCATAACTCTAGAGTAGCAAGTATGTGGGTATTTGGAGTTCATTCATACTAACAGCAATTAATCTTGATCAAGAAAGCCTTTTGCTTATTAACTTTGTTTCGACACTTTCTGTCTATGTTGTGAGTATCTTACTTGAAGACTTGACGCGTGGGTCAATGAGTTATGAAAATAATACAGTCTGCAATTTTTATATTACCCTGAATGCCATATCTTTTCTTAATAATTTTTAGGATGCCAAACCGTAGGAGAGATTTTTTAATACTCGTATATGGGTCAGCTCAGGGTTTCAGCTCGGGTTTCAGCTCAGGTGAGGTGAAACCCGAGGAAGGCCATGCATGCAATAAAAACACACGCTGGCCTAATGTGGGTTGGTGGATCGAACATGTCCTTAGAATTTCTTCTAGAACATGTGGGTTTCCTCACGATGTTTTCCTTCACCGTCAGTAGATGGTAAATCATGTTGTTATTAGCACATATAAATGCCACAAAGTGAAATTCACATTGGTGCTGTCCGGCCGGATTCGAACTCGATGCCTCCGAGTAGAGGCCGCGTCCTTATTTATTCAGCTACCATCGCATTTTATCTCTAGGAGTTGTCAATCCAGGACTCTGAATAACGAGCTGGTGCAGCTTTCCTTCCAAACTCTTCCATAAAAGTCTGCACTGTTAGTTAATCAGTCAAACCTAGACTCTGAGCTGATGAGACTTCGGTCTGAGAGGCTTCAGGGTGGTGTATGAGGCCCCACTGTGATTATGATCTTCGCATTCACCACCACTATACTACTACATCAATGATAGATCTATTAAATCAGGTAACTTAAGTCATGAAAATACAGAAGTGTTTAAAAATATTTTCTTCAGTTCAGTGATAAAGCTGAAGGAGCCCTTAGACAAACTTTTTCAGGCCCTTAATAAACTTTGTGAGGAAGAAAACTGTCAAAGGTTGAAGTTACACTTAAGCACGGACAAGGAAATTTTGGCGTTAATTAACTCTTGACAAAACAACAATAAATTCTCATTAATCAATTGTTCCTTTCGCGGAATAGGGAGGATTTCAGTTCGTATATTTGTTAAACCATAAATTTTATACTGTGGAACGAATGCTTTTATAATTCTTGTTTACTATAAACATGCTCACGCCTTTTTCTCCCGAGGTAGGCAGAGACAACAGACCGCCATTTGCTTCTATTCTTACATAGTTCACAATACTGAAAACTTGGTTTGATTGACTACGTCTGATTTGTATAAATATTTTTTGCCACTTAGGTGGCAGACAAGCACATGGCCCACCAGATGGAAAGCGGTCGCCGTGGCCTATAGACTGGTCGTATAACACACTTGCGCTGCCGACCCTATAAAAACCTTCTAATGCCCTTCTTGAAGAACCCCATATTGTAGACTCTAGGGAATCCATAATTAAGATTTGGTTAGAAGGTTAACTTTATGATTATTTTCTCACGAATATCCACATTTCTTTGTATCGTAGTACGTATCACATAAAAGTACAATACCTCGAAACGGATAGTTACACTAAAAGGGTTAGGCCTTCTAATCTTACTATCCGTGTTGAAGTGGCAGGAATCCATCGTAACGTATGTCCCAAAATAAACTCACGCCTATATCCCCGAAGGGGTAGGCAGAGGTGCTAGCACCCACATTTCGCCAGTTTATGTTTAGGTCCCAATGTAATAGGTGGCGAGCCTATTGTCATTAACCGAGCACTTATAAACCTGCGATAAATACACACATAACTTCGAAAAGCATCGAAAAGTCATTGGTGTGTGCCATGGTGAACCGGGGATCGAACCCGAGACCTCGTCTCAGCAGTCCATTACCCAGACCACTAGGCCATCGCAGTGAATATTCCCGGTATAACCAAGGCTTTTATATCGGAGCTTGTACTCACTAATTGTACTTTCTACTCTCTTTGGTTTGGGTTTTATGGGAACGACTCCCATTATACGTCCAAATCCCGAGACGTAAGTTTGCCCCAGAGCCTCGTAGGTAATCAGCGGGTATACTGGGGCTCAAAGATCTTGGTGGTGCCTTAAAGCCACCCAAGACTTTTACCACGAAGCCCAGGGTTCGCTTACTCTTTCTCTTTTTTATTTGGTTTTTATGGGAGCAACTACCGTTTAACTTCCCAACCACGAGCGGTAAGACTATGCCAGATCCTCATCCATCAATCACCAGACACCTACAACTGCAGGTAAAGTTGACTTGGGCCCCAAAAGATCTTGGTAGAGCCCCAAAAAGAAATGGTAAGTACAAGAAAACTCAAGTGAAATATCTTTCACCTCCTCAATATTTCTTGAATAACTTATAACGACTTTAACCACATTTTGTATATGTATTATTTATAGATAACCGCTAAGAACGGATTTATGGTAATGTAATCCTTAAAAGGGCGAACCGCGACCTTCTGCCGAAAGCTAGTTATGAATAAAACACACTGCGAAGTCGCTTACTGATTCTGTACAGGCTTTTTTCTGTTTGAGGTAAGTGAAAACTGATTTCATTGCAGTATGTTGAGTGAACTCTGTAGTGGCAATAAATAAGTTAATATCACAGATTTGGGATAAGCTGTGTATTGTTTAAAAGTACCAGTTTCTCATGCAGTACTGTAATGCTGGCCTTCTGCGACACACGTCCGCTCTCGCTAGGCGTTACTCACTGACTGCCCACTTCTCGATCATGCTTCGCAGGTAGATGATAGAGCACACACACACACACACACACACACACACACACACACACACACACACACACATACACATACACACACATTTATAATATGCTGTTTTTAATAACATGTATAACCTATATTTAATTATCTAGCTTAAAAAATACAGGTCACTTTTAATTTCATTATACCTACTTATGCCTTATATTCAATTGATAGTTTTTCTTTTGGTTTGTTTTGTTGTTGTTAATTGTTAATTGAAAAGTAAACTAAGCAAGTAAAAGTACCTAATTGAAAAGACAGTACAAGGAAGGTATGCGCCTCATGACCGCAGCACAAGAAACCCAGTTTAGCATTTGCCAGACCACATGAACATCGTTTTTGGTAGTTGGAGTCCTAAAAAATCCGTCAATTAGTCTAACTATTATAAAACCTCGATATTGCCAGTGAGTTGTCGAAGTCAGATGGCAGTTACTTTACGTAAGTACTATCATTTTATTTTAATTGTGTTCAGCTACGTTGTCGCGTACTGTACTATAATGACAACATCACAGTAAATACTCATTTGCAGAGATTTCATCAAAACAATCAGCTGCAACGGCTTACTCAAATTAGGTATATCTTATAAATAAAATTACATCATGGCAAATCTTCAAGAATCAAATTACGTTGACTTCATCTCAACGTAATTGTTGGTTGCTGGCCACCTGACAGTTTATCAAGGGGGCTACCAAGGTTTCGTATTAATTTTCGGAGAGCATTTTTACGAAGTTCATTTCTACAATGCCAATGCCATGGCGCACATTGGGAGAGGCCTATATCCAGCAGTGGGCGTTGACAGGCTAATTGATTGATTGATTGATTGAATAGAAAGAAAGATAAAGGAAGAAAAAATTAGTAGCAGTGAATATATAATATGACGAGAAGAGATGAAAAAACTGTTGTTAAAAAGGTTCAATGTGTGAAAGTAGAGGGCCTTACGTGCAGAGGTAGGCCTAAGAAAAGGGAGATAGAATGCATGAAAGAGGATGTGGCAAAAAAAGGAGCGCGGGAAGGTTTTTTTTTAAACCACTTAGGTGGCAGACAAGCGCACGGTCCACCTGATGGGAAGCGGTCACCGTGGCCTATGGACGTGTGCAACACCAGGGGCGTCACACTCGCGCTGCCGACCCTGTAAAAACCTCCTAAGGTATACTGTGGCTCGGGAGAGGCTGCACAGGGCTCTCCAGGACGGCGGCGGGCGCGGACGCCTAAGGCGTCGGAGGTCTCACGACCTCCGTCCTCCATGAGCGCTGGCCTGGGGGTGACGGGTGGAGCCGCCTGTCACCTTAGCAGAAGCAGGCCGAGGCGGCGGCGCGCGAAAGCGCGCCCCCCCCTATTCCGGGGGCATGACGGGAACCACGCGGTTCCCAAACCCGAGGGGGCCATCTCGAATCCGGAGATGGCCCGGGTCAAGCCGGGGTGCGACGGAAATGCTCTTTGGGCCACCTTACACCCTGGCGTCAGAAGACCCTAGACGGCGTGCGGTCATGAAGTTACTTCCGATTTTTTTGGGTAGGCTTAAGACCAAAGAAATGTTACATTCCGTCTTTCTGCCCGATTGTATGGTTAATGCGTTTCAAGTTACCAACAAACATATTATATCCGAAATTACGTACCGAAGTTTCGGCAACTTCGGTACGTAATTTCGGATATATGTTTCATGGTAGGCCTACAGGTCAGCCTTGTTAGGAACGTCAGAGAAACTAGAATACTAAGATTTTTATTTTCAAGAGATTGCTCGAGGAAATGTCCTGGGGGAAATAAGTTTTCGTCTATTTACGCCGAGCTGGATGGTCGGATGTAATATTAATAATTCCAGTACTACTGTTGAAGGTTGTTATTTTAGAAATGACTACAAATTAGGTGTATTTTTCATGTTTTTATAGTGTAAAGAGCATTTAAAAATTTTAAAATGTTAGTACTGCAGACAGATTTTAGTATATGCCTGGATTCGCTCGAGTTCCGAAATTTTTTTTTTTTTTTTATACTACTTAGGTGGCAGACAAGCACACGGCCCACCTGATGGGAAGCGGTCACCGTGGCCTATGAACGTGTGCAACACTAAGGGTGTCACACAATTTTTGGCGAATCTGGAATAATCTGATACATTTTACACGCTAGCTAGTAATATGGATACTAGAATGCGGATTTTTTTTCTTCTGCAACTAACCACTCCGGCCTACAAGTAGGCCAGGCTAGGGCAGGGTAGGCGAACCTTTATGCATCAACGGGGTCACTGACGTGCCATCAAAACTCTTTATGAATTAATGTAAAAAAAATGCCACGCGTTCCATTGGTTCGCCTACCCTGTGCTAGGGTAACAAGCGGTCCAATATTGAGTACCTTCATAAATTTGAAAACATATTATTTTATTATCTACTATGAATATTCGTTATTACACAGAACTTTAAGTTTACTTTTAATATTTATTATTGATACGAGTATTAACTTCAATATTTATTTTGTACACACACAATTTATTATTATTGATATTAACTTTGTATCTGTTTGAATTAAAGTAAATTAATCTTATCGATAGTTGGGATGCGTTTGATCTCAAAAAATCGAGAATCATTTTCACAAAATCTTAAATTGAATCCAAAATGAGTTTACCCGCGAACATGTTTCCTTCTTCCTACAATCCTGGGTCCTATAGAAGGGGCGTGAAGAAGCATTTGATGAGGCCGTCAAGCTAAGGGCCACTATTGTATTACTATTGATGTACCTATGTAATGGTGACCCCTATATTTAAGAATACGTTTAGTTTACCACTAGGTGAAGTCAGTCTCTGGGATATCCTTTCTAGGGTGCACCAGATTCCCCGGCCACGCAGGCCGTTGTGACGAGACATCGTTCGGTTTTAGTTGGTTCGACTCTGACATAATCACCCCTGCTCTCCGGCTGAAGATTGCCGCACGAAAAAAAGGTGAGGTAAAGTCATATTGATATAAAAAAAATGTGCAATATGAAAAAAGCTCTGCAAAAGTAATCACCTAACCAAAGACAATAAGGCTGAACACAGATTATGCCATTAAAATATAATCAACACAAGGTTCCTAAATCCGATGGGAGTGGCCCTCTAGAGGGCTGCTCCGAGGCTCTTCACTTGTCCCTCTGACTACTGACACAGTGGGGAGCGAGCGGGGGGCGAGCTGATTGTCTGCGCGCCGACGGTTGGGTGACAGGACGGCCGCCTGTCACCCTACACCCTACCGTCGGCGAAGGGGCGCGATGCTCGCCCCACCCTCTCTTTCGGGGGTCGAGGGGGCCATCATAAAACCGTAGATGGCCCGGAGTCAGCTGGGGTGCGAGGGATATGCCCATTGGGTAACCTTATACCCCGGTAACTAAGGCCCGACACGGCGTGCGGTTTTAGTCGGTTCGATCCCGACATAACCACCCCCGATTGCCGACGGGGGTGGTATCCATGGGGATTTCCGCACGATAAAAAAAAGTTCCTAAATCCGACGTCACTTAAGATTTAAGTCAAGTCAAAAGCCAAAGTATTTTATTCTAGCCGCCTGTAGAAATGATTTATGTCCAAAATATTTTTGGACTTTATATTGAAAAAGGAAACCTCGTTTACATGGCAATTTCCTTTATGTCCCAAAATGTCCCGAAAGCACTTTTTAAAGAGATAGCGCATTTAGATAAAATGCTAATTTATTCATTGGTAAGAAGGAAGAAAGAAATAAGCCTGCTGTACTCCAATTGAATCTTGATTCGGTAATTTATTTTTGATGATAAATTAAAATATATTTACGGGGATTATTATAATGGGTTCCGATTTCGCATAATGGCAATTACGGTTTTTTACGTGCTTTTAATGTTTGAAATATTTTGTGTCTCTCCCGAGTTGTGTAAAGATCAATCCAGACTAGCTGTTATATAACAAAATATGTTACGAAACAAAGTTTAGTGACATATTATATTAGTGTGAATCAAGTTATATAACATAATGTTGTATATATTGTAATGTTAAATAATTTATACATGTTACAATAATAGCATAACTTATTCAACATGTTATACACAGGCCGATTAGATGACAAAAAACTTAAAGTGAAATCTACAAAATTAATGGCCCCATAAATATAACAAGTTTGAACTACAAACATAATTAACATGATCTAAATGTTTAAAACTACCCCCAAAAATATCTCAGCACGCAAACATAACTCCGAATCCGTTAAACAAAACAGAATTCCGTTCCACTGAAGCCCAACTCCATACATAAACAAATGAGAGTAATTCCAAAATTAAATTCCTTTCGCATTTCAACCAGTTTTAAATTTCAAACATGCAGTTCTAACTCCATAAAGGTTGGTCACAGAAAATAATTGAATGAAAGAAAAATAGATTACACGGCACTCGGGAGTCTTCCAATATGCATAATAATGGTAATGGATTCAGAAACGCAAGATGGAGTCCCCGTAATGTGGAGCCCCACAGCGAGATAAACGAGGTTTGCCTCATTTTGCATTTATTTTTTGAATTTGACTGTGGCGGGAATAAAATTGAATGGTTGCGATGAATGTTCATTAAGAAAAGTACCGTCAGTGATTTTGATTTAATGTATGAATTTGATATTGAGAGATTGAGAGGTTTTATCGTTTTGCGACCACAATATCAGTTGAAGATACATTAATCAGCTAATATGATATCTAAAAGAGATTACACTAAATCTTCTTATTTATATAATTTACAAATGCCAATATTTAAATCTCTCTCGAATGCTCCTATATTTTCTCAATTATTTTTAAGCTTGCCTATCTTTTTCTACCCTAATTTCTTCGCAGTTAGGAGATATGATTTTGTCAATTAAACATGAAAATTCAATAAAAGCTACAATAAAATGACTTTTCTTTAGCCTTAAGGGCAGTTCTTAACTATTTGGATCGGCAGCACAAGTGTGATGTCCCTGGTGTTGCATACGTCCATAGACCACGGTGACGGCTTCCCATCAGGTGGGCCGTGTTGTGCTTGTCTGCCACCTAAATGGTATAAAAAATAGTTAAAAAATTTTAGGGTGAATTGCATTACTAACCTTTTAACAATATTGTCCACACGTGTTGACTTTTTCCATTTTTAACTTAGGAGAAGTAAAAGTACTAAAGTATTTTCCAGCATGATTTCCTTTACCAAAATACTATACCATTCATTACGCTTAACTTACAAATACCTACGTAAAGTCATTAGCAATTCTAAATTTTATTCGACCGTCGAAGGCTAACTGATTCAGGAATAAAGTAACTTCTAAAATTATCAGTTAGCTGAACAGCAAAATATAACATAGACAGACCTTTAAGCTACGCTCATCTCCCGCTCAGCTTCACACAGCAATTTACCCAGCATCCTCACCTGGGAGTGCAGATTGAATAGTGCTGTAAATTTAAAATTTAAAATTCAGTGATTATTATCCGTTGATATAACAGAAAAGCTTTTCAGGTATATCTTATGTAGATTCGAAAGTTATTATGCTTTGAAGGCATTGTTTTTCGTTTTGTATTATACAGTTTGGGTTGTGAAAACCTTTGTAGTTAATAACTGGACTTATTTTCAATTTGATAAAATTATTTTATATTTCATAGCAGTTGCCCGCGGCTCCGCCCGCGTGGATTTTGAATTACTTAATTTTTCGAAAACAAATTACAGCCTATGTTACTCACAGATAGTGTAGCTTTCTATAGGTGAAAGAATTTTTGTAATCGGTCCAGTACTTTGAGTTTATTCGTTACATACAAAAATACAAAAATAAAAAATTTTCCTCTTTATATCTTAATATATATAAATCTCGTGTCACAATGTTTGTCCTCAATGGACTCCTAAACCACTTAACCGATTATAATAAAATTCGCACACCATGTGCAATTCGATCCAACTTGAGAGATAGGATAGTTTTTGAAACGGATTTCGACATCCACGCGGGCGGAGCCGCGGGCAACAGCTAGTATTAGTATAAATATAGATATAAATTGACAAAATAATTATACTTCAATAGTTATGTATAATATAGGGAAAATTATTACGTATACATTTTCAAGTTGTTATCAGACGGCAATGAATCTAAAAAAGGGGATGTATATTTTAGTTTCTATTATTTTTCATAACTTCTAAACGTTTGAACTGATTTTAATGAATGATATAATTTTTAAATTCGACTTTAGTGCGCGAGTTACCATCGGGTGCTGAGGTCATGCTTGCTACATGACAATAATATAATTATTGCTGGCTAATAAATTATCTCTATCTACACCTCAAGGATATAAGAGTATGAATAAAAAGGATAGAAAGGAAAAATTTTATCACTGAGGTTATAAACGAAAAAAAAGTACTAAGAAATAATTGAATACATGCTTGAAAGGAATGAAAAGGAAACAAATTAAAACCAAATTGATATAAAAAGGTTTCACTGACTTACAGAGGTAAAATTTCAAACAAAATTATGCGGCACATTATAACGAATCATTAGATTTTCCGAAAAGAAAGTTGATGGAATTATTATAATATACGTTTGACTTTATATTTATGATTGAAATAAAGAGACTAAGTATTAAATATTATTGTGGAATAAGCATAGCTCTAACACATTCTACTGCCCCTTCGTTGTCTGTTCTCTCTCTTTCAATCTGATTCACAATATTATACTCTAGCGACCCGGGACCCGGCTTCGCCCGGGTATAAATTCCAGTTTTCTAATAAAATATATAGCCTGACACTCACGAATGACGTGGCTTTCTATTGGTGAAAGAATTTTTAAAATCGGTTCAGTAGATCCCGAGATTATCCCTTACAATTTAACAAACACACAAAAGAGGTTAACCTCTTTATAATATTAGTATAGATATAGACTAAAAAAATACAAATACAAAAAAAGTTCAGAATTTTTACCCGACTGCCGAAGAAAGGAGGGTAATGTTTTTTATACTCCGCAGTTTATACCGTGCCATTACTTTGCCGTACGATAAAGAACTGGAATGCTCTACTCGCACATGTGTTTCCATCTTCTTTCAATCCCGGATTATTGAAAAGAGGGTCATGGACTCTGGTGTACATTTTCCTTTCTGGTTTAGACAGCATTCATTTCCATAAAAGCCATATAACCTACAGGTAGGAGAAGAAGGACGCATTCTAAAGCGAAATCCTTGGATGCAACTGGGCTGAAATAATAATAATCATTAGAATTATTTGAACCGTAGGTAAATACTAATCTGAAGACATGAACTTTCAATTTACAAACAACACAACATAGGCACAATAGTAAGACAACGCACAACGCATTACCACCGGTAATAGCTGTCATGTTGTACTTACCCAACCTAGTTTGAAATGTATTATGTTACAACGTGTACAAAGTCGATGTTACAAGCCAGCACTTAGTATAAATTGGCCCCTGTTCGTCGTAGTTAAGTAAAGACGTCTTTAAGCTTTGACATAAGTAAGTTTCTGTAAATTTTATGTATATTGCAAGTGACTAATTAGCATACAATTTACATACGTACCTAAATTTACTACTAAGAGGCTCGTAGATAAGTGTTAACTGAATAAGTTAATACATGCTAAGTTAAATAATATTAGACAGGTCAGTTTTTGGATGGGTGACCGTTTTTAAGATATTGATAGGTATGCACGGATGGTGCGTCGGGGAGCACGTGAAGATTGATTTTTATTATTAGACACTTTTTAAAATTTTCGCCCATCCAAAGAAACAGGTCAAGTTAAGTAAAAGACTTAACTTGACCTGTTTCTTTGGATGGGCAAAATGTGGGTGCACCTCTGCCTACCCCTTCGGGATATAGGCGTGAGTTTATGTTATATGTTATATGTTTGGATCAAATCTAGTAATTGAAAATTGACCCCCTTTCTGTGGACAGATTGTTATGATATTTGACACATATATCTTTAGTTCTGATGACAATACAAGTTAATCTATTCTGTATCATTGTAAATCTAAGATAGCCGCCGCTACAAAATGGCGGATTACTTATTTTTCCAAAAATACCACAATACCTATGGATATCAAATGAAAAGGCTTGACTAATAGAATATAGTTCAATGTGAAAAAAAAATACAATATGGCCGCTTTTAGTGCATAAAAGCGTTTAACTTAAAACATTTTTTTTTACTTAATTTATAACCAATATTTTTCAGCCGTTAGTGTGATTGAGTAACAAACATACCAACCTCTTCATAAAATCTCACATTTATAATATTAGTTTAGGGATTAGGAAGGTAGGATGGCCTAAATTTTGTTCTAATAATGAGTCTTCACAAGACTGAAAAGTTTGCCTCTACATTAAAAACTAGGAGGAATAGCAACCGATAGCAACCGAAGCAAATCACAAACATACAAACAAGCACTGCGGCATCGGGTATAGTATCAAATCAAATGGAAAAACCACTCAGGTGTAAAGTGTAGTGAATGTTAGTCTGTAGCTCACAGTATGCCACTACCGTCATGCAATATTTTTGATCGTTCCGTATAATTTTTAAATGAAAATAGGGATATATAATATATTATTTTTATTATCGTAAAATGTACACTAAACAGTAGGTAACGAACTGCTAAAGTGAAATATTTTTATGAAATTAATAAAAAAAAAAATTTCCTCAAGCCGAAAGCGCACCATGCAAAATTGAGCCAATCAGTGACATCACCACCTCTGTCTCTGGGAAGTCTGCCCAGAACTTTCGCCCCCTCTCCCCCGAACGCACCTCTCAATTCCCTCATTCCCTCCTCTTCCAAGTTAGGCAACGTGTGTGTGACGCCCCTGTTATTGCACACGTCCATGGATCGGTGACCGCTTCCCATCAGGTGGGCCTTATGCTTGTCTGCCACCTAAGTGAGATGAAAAAATATTCAATTGCATAGATGAGATGAAATCAATTTTAAAATCAAAACATACGGTACCCTACATCGGTAGCGGTTTTTGAGTTTTTGCTGTCTTCAGACAAAAGTGCAGTGTTGAAATGCACAGAAACCAATTTAGTTTCGTGGCTAACAAGGGATTCACTACTTCACTACATGGAAATGTGGAAATTCTTCGTTGTTAACATAACATTCGAAAATAAATTTACTGGCGTTGCTGAAGTGACTCTGGTAGGACTTTATATTTTCGCCAATCAATAATTTCATAAACATTAAAATTTGGGGTGTATGGGGTTCGAGATCTTGGGTAATGGACTGCTGAGACGAGGTCTCGGGTTCGATCCCAGGTTCACCATGGCACACACCAATGACTTTTCGATGCTTTTCGAAGTTATGTGTGTATTTATCGCAGGTTTATTAGTGCCTCGGAGAGCACGTTAAGCCGTCGGTCCTGGTTGCCATACAAACATCTATGGCAAAAAAAGGCTCAAAAGTCCAACCAGTCTAACTTAGAACTTCGATATCGCCATTGGTTGTGGAGGTCAGATGGCAGTCGCTCCACGGAAAATATTGAAGTTCAGCCGCGTCATAGTTAGACTGGAAAGCCGACCCCAACTGAGTTGGGAAAAGGTTCAGAGAATGATGATGAAATGAAAGGAAGCAGAAGTAGGTACTTGCTGTTAAAGGCAAACTTTAAAACCTAACTAAATCTGTTTCAATAGAACCACAACCTTATACCTAAACAGTTTCCTTTTATCTTAAAACTATCAGAGTATTAGTATTACACACACCGCATATCAAATGCCAGCAACTCGGGTTTTCCTTGACAATAAACTTTGCTTCCACATCAAACAGGTACTCCAGATATCTTAGAATCTGATCAAACTTCATCCAACTTAATACCGTCGAGACGTAACTTTAAAATACTTGAGCGATATTCGAGCCTAAACATAAACAAAGGAATTAAGTTCCAAAATATGGTTAAGAAGTTGCTAAGTTCGCCACTTTGTATGGAGTGGGCCCGGTCAAGGAGATTCAGCCTGTACGTGATTTTTGTACCAAACAATGTCTTGATATAAACAAGTTTGAGTTATCGTTCACTTCCAGGAAGATTTTGTGATGGAAGTTCTAAGTAAGACAGTTTATAAATACTTCAGAGGTCTAAAAAATAAAGAATAGTGATGTGGTTATCAAAATTTGGGGTGTATGGGGTTCAAGATCTTCAACTATAAGACGGTACACCAACTGATTGACGGACAAGGCTTTGGCGTAGATCTTAAGGTTTTTTAGTTTTTGGAAGGAGGAGGAGCTAAGGGTAAGACGCTACCAGTCGCTTCCCAATTAATTTATTGGGGAATCTGTGGCTACGACCCCTGTCCCTCTCTCTTTTTTTTGCCGGGACAAGACGTTCCCAAATCCGAGGGGCCATCTTGAAAATGGAGATAGTGTAAGGGTAACCGGGGTGTGAAGGAAATACCTTATGGGGTCACCTTACACGGCTCAGAAAACCTGCGAAACGTACGGTGTCAGTCTGACTAGCAGTAGTTACCCGAAAAAAACATTCCATCGCTGGTGCATTCGGGAAAAAAAGGTGCACCAACCATTGACGTTCGTAACAAAGTTCGTTGGAGAATATATACCGAACAGGATGTACGGACACAATTAGTACCGAATTCAGTCACTAGTACAGTTTTTTACGTTTCACCAGTCTCGTTAGAAAAAACAAACGTTATAAATTGTGTGTCCATATTGGATGGAACTTGTTTCAATTTTTAACTAGCTTTCTTTTTTATATCAATTAGGTTCAGTCTGTAGGATGGCAGAAATAATGAAGGCAAGACAGATGTCAGTTCTCGAAGGAATAATAAATCAGTACTAATCTTATATTATAAAGAAGTAAAGTTTGAGTGTTTGTATATTTGTTAAATTGTAAGGGGTAATTTCGAAATCTACTGAACTGATTTTAAAAATTCTTTCGCCAATAGAAAGCCACATTATCCGTGAATGTCATAGGCTGAATATCATCACGCTACTGCCCAAGGGAGCGGAGTGATTATCATAAATGTGAACAATTCCAGTAGATTCTTATACATTTTAGGAAAACTGATAGTATATTATGCGAGTTAAAAAGGGTGCATCGGGGTTCGAAATACGCCACGGGCGAAGCCGGGGTGGGTCAGCTAGTATGTAAAGCTTGTTTGGTTGAACGCGCCAATCTCAGATGCTACTGGTTCAAATAGATTTTTTTTTTATTTGATGGATAGTTGTTGCCAAAGAAAGTTATAAGTGACGCTACTGTCTGGAACAGTAATCAGTACTAATCATAAATATGTTAGCAAATTGAGCAAATTTAAGTACATTATTGTAGAATTACAAACATGTTTAGTCTAATAACATGTCCGATCCACCAACCCGCATTAGGCCAGCGTGTGAGGGTTAAGGTCTAAACCCACTCAGTTCTTTCGTTAGAGGAGAGGAGACCCGTGCCCAGCAGTGGGACATAAATGGGTTGCTATCAATCAATCAATCAACGGATATAAAGTTGGTATACCACGGGCGAAGCTGTGAGACACAATTAGTGTACCATAAAAAAAGAATTCTCAGTATACCAGTATACGGAATTCCGTCAATATTCCAATATTTATTTAGAAGGGCGTTAAGAATTCATCATGTACTAAGCTGTCAAGATGTCATATCAACAGGATCTTGATCGAGAAATTACGCGTTCCACGCCTGTCAATATTCAAAATCACTTTGAAATTTAAATCCAGTCGCAAAAAATCGAGTAGCACCCGCTGTAATCTCGACTCCAATTTCGTTTCGATTTACGGCACGTTCCGTTTCGTGAAGTATCAGAAAGGGGCGTTGCTTAAACGGGGTCGTATCGAGTGATCGTATCCTTAACAGATTCCCGATGCCGGCAGCAGATTGTGGCTGCCAACCTAATGTGTGTATCTGTGCTCTTGGGGTTCTGAGACATAATGCTGGTTTGTTTGGAGAACGTGATTCAATACTTTTTTTATGTTAGACACGTCATCATGACTTTACCTTGCCTGATGTTAAGCTAAAGGTAAAGTCTCAGGACTGGGGTCATCACAGATAGTGCTGCAGTGGCAGCCCTCAGCTTGACGGCCTCATCAAATGATTTTTCACGCCCCTCTTAAAGGACCCGGGACTGTAGGAGGAAGGAAACACATGCCCTGGTAAAGAGTTACAAGCCTTTATGGTGCGGCAGAGAAGAGGAATTGAACCGCTTCAAAATTTCAAGAATAAAAATATTAATGAGAAGTTTTTAGGTCTAATTCTTTCGGGGCTTAGGCTGAGCGCTCATCAGAGACAAAATAGTCTTAAGACAGACTCTCAAAAACACATTCCGTACATAAAAATATAGCACAAAGTATGTTTTTCTGCAATTAACCTATGTTTTACTGGATTTATTTTAAAGTGATTTTCAAACAGAATTTTTTTTCTCTTAAACCTATCTAGTTAAAGACTGATATTTGCAATTCAACAATGCAGATGTTATCAAAGTGTGCATTTCTATTCGGAAACATTTCTGAAATGCTTTGTATAAGCAAAACTCGGCGAGATTATACTAAGCTAGGTGAGAGGCCAAATCTAACTCCGTTTGCTAATATCTAGATTACGTCATATCTAAACCGTGACTTACAGAGTTGGTGTTCGGTTGCTGAATCTGACATTTTCATAATCAAAGGAACAGTTCAGTTGCCTTAACTGATCTGCCGGTTAAAATGTAATCTTGAATTCCCTTAACCGTAAATGCAGCTGTTATTTTGTTCAGAATAATAATCCTGCAAGTATTATGTATTCGAAAATTGATGAAGATGTTTGGTATTTTGTTACCCATTTGCTCTCTAAAATCTAGACGGATGCTGGCTGAAATATGTTAAAGGATTTTTTTTTTACGATTTAGCCAAGTGCGAAGCTGGGACCAGGGATACCCAGACCCCTCGACAGATGCTTTTCACGCCTCGCTTAAGGAACCCGTTATAGTAAAAGGGAACACATACATACAAATCACGTCCCTTTTCCATTGGGGTAGGCAGAGACAACATCTTTTCACTTGCTACGATCTTGGCATACGCCTCTCGCTTCTTCAACTTTCATAATTGTTTTCATACATGCACGTCGGTTGCGGGCACTTTTGACCTATGAGACTTTTTAGACTTTTGAGATTTTTTAGACTTTGAGAGGGAATACGTGCGAGGATAAAACATTTTACTTCTTTATCGTTCGATAAATGAAGGAATCACTTAATCGCTTGGTTCGCGATGATATTGACTGCACCGATGACCAATATGTGGAGTATATAAGTAAAAAAAAAACTCGAACCGAAACAAAGCAGATGGTTTAAAAGTAGTAAAGAAAAATTCCGTTTGGTATTCTTTTAAGCCGTAGGTAGCCCTTCGATCGGAACTCTTGCGTAAATATTTGAATACCACACACGGCTTGGAAATATACGGATATATAGCACATTTTTTTCACAACTATTTTAAATCAGGGTATTTTCTGAAATGTTGAATACATTTTGCGTACAAATAAGAATGGTCGAAAGCAAAAAAATAGTTGAACATGAATGCAGAGAAAACTAGCGATATCAAATGTGTTCAGTGTTCAGCATTTTTTTAAATATAAATAAGACGACCTATGTGACGGAGTGGTTAAGTATTTGCTTGCTAAGGTAGAGGTTGTAGGTTCAGTGCCCGCTCATTGTAAATATTTGTATGCGTGAGTCAAATGAGAATGTATAGTATTTGCATGGATTTGGGTGTCTCTATGTATATTATTATGTATGTATTTAAAAAAAGAACCAACTAGTTATGTTTATTTCTTATGTTATTAATAATTTATTTAATATTATATTATTTTAGAACCAATAATAATAACACTAAGTTAAGAATCTTGGGCATATATAGATAAAAAAATATGTCAATAAACTGTAAATACATTTGCCCTATTCATTACCTACTAAAATTATAAACGTTAAAGTTTGTAAGAATCGATGTATGAATGTTTGTTACTCGTTCACACAGAAACAGCCGAACGGATTTGACTGAAATTTGGTATAGGAATAGAATATAAACCCAAATAACGTATTGACTTCTTTTTATCCCGGGAATAGGTTCCCAAGGGGAATGGAATTTCATACGAGCGAAACCGCGGGTAAAAGTAGTTTTCTCAATAGACAATCCTTGTATGAAATGTTAAACATTAATCTACATAATATTATGTGACAAAGACAGAAATAAATTATTCGAGATGATCGCATATGCAGGTTGCGCCGGAATTGCGATCAATTTTTCATTCATGTGTCATGCTTGGTATGTAGGTTAAAACCATTTATAGAATGGTATAGTCATACGTTTGGGAATAGAATCATGTGATAAGCAAATATGTATATATAATTTTTTTTATACCACGTAGGTTGGCAGACAAGCACACGGCCCACCTGATGGGAAGTAGTCACCGTGGCATATGGACGTGTGGAACACCAAGGGCGTCACCCACGCGCTGCCGACCCTTTAGGGAAAGAGCGGGGGTAGGAAAGGAAAGGAAGGGTTAAATGATGATCACGGCTCCGACGTGCGGAGGTTGGTCGTTTTTTACTTTTCACCATCAACCTTAGTAAAAAATTCACTACTTGCAATCATATTATATGCAGTAGATTTTAGGCGAGACCAAGGACTTTCTAATAAAAAAAAATCAGCATCAAAATTCGATCAGTAATTTTTGCATAACCTTACTATTTTTTAATATTTACAATTTACTAACACTATCTACCAATTTACAATTTTATAATACGAGTTGCAGTTTTAGTAGAGATCCCTATTCTTTTTTAGTGAAATATATAGTCTATGACACTCACAGACAACGTGGCTTATTGGTTAAAGAATTTTCACAATCGGTTCAGTAGATCCAAAGATTACCCCCTACAACCACACAAATATTATAGTATAGATAGAATATTTTGAAATTCGGTTAAACTTATAAACCCTGTTACCTACCGTGCACTTAATTCAAGTAAAAAGTATTTTACCGCCTCGGTGCACTCTTTCCTCTTGCGTCCAACAGAGTGATACCTACTCAACACTCCTGGATGATATATGGCTGCAATACCGGGAACTGTAAACCACTCCACTGTTATGTTACGGTAATGATACAATTTTCTTTGTAAACGCTATGGCAACCATGTACCTTTAAAACCTACGGGCAGAACGCGTTGAAAAAAACAACTGACCATATATTATAAGAGTCCGTTCACTTGCCTATACGTACAAGTCGGCATTTATACACATGGAAGAAAGCTACACCAACATTTCACGCCCACACAAGTTAGTGACGATAATTTAAGCCTTTAGTTTCCCCGCTGACAGAATCGTGCGGGAACCCCATGGATACCACCCCCGTCGGCCATCGGGGGTAGTTATGTCGAAATCAAACCGACTTAAACCGCACGCCATCTCGGGTCTCAATTACTTGAGTGTAAGGTTACCTAATAGGCATATCCCTTGCACTCCAGCTGACCCTGGGCCATCTATGATTTTAAGATGGCCACCTCGCTTTACCTCACTGATGGTGGGGTGTAGGGTGACAGGCGCTAGTGAGCTCTGGCTACCCTACTTACCTTTTGTACCGCTTAATTCGGACGGGAGACACCGTCATATCCTACCACATTAAAAAAAACATTTCAATCAAATTTTGTGTGACACATTGCAACCCAAAACTCACTCGCAAATGGTTAGTCACCGGCATTTTTGTAACACAGTTTCGTGTTCAACGTCCGTCCATAATGTTTTGTAGGTTCACGATGGCAAAACTATATTGCGGGCACCGACGTATAGTAATCTACTCGAGTCTACGAGGGAGATTCAACAGCTGATGCATTGCACTGGTGAAGTTTCAACTATTTATTACGGTACCACGTTATTACATTGTTACTTATGTTACTACTGGTCCCCGCGGCTTCACTTGTGGCACCCATTTAACAAATACACATTCCTACCCGTAATTTATTAGTTTTGTAATAATGTATAGAACTGTGGCGCTATCGGTGTGTTGGTGACTCCCAGTCTTGAGACTCTACCTTTTGCTTACCATCAGGCGGTGAACTCATGGAAGTAGGACACGACGGTATCTCCCGCCCGAACTGAGCAGTCTGACTGGGGTAGTAGGTACCTCCACCCTACACCGCGGTCATAATAATCATCGTGTTGTGTTCCCGCCGCCGCGTCGGTAAGTAGGGTAGCCAGAGCACATAACCATCTCCCCAATCCCTCCCTCTACCTCCCCCCCCCCTCCACCTCCCCCCCCCTCCAAACTCCTCAACACCACTGCCACTGACCACTTCCCATCAGGTGGGCCATGTGCTTGTCTGCCACCTAAGTCGTATAAAAAAAATGTCATAAAAAAAGTTACCCGATTTTTTTACGAATAATGATTACTGCTTCGCTCCCCTTAGTATATAGCTTCCTCGATTGGCTCAGATGTAGGCGCAGCTCAGACGCAGCTCTGATGCAGCTCAGACACAATCTGAGCTGCGTCCGTGCTTTACGGAGGTCTTTATACACCTTCACGTTCACGTGCACTTACGGTACACGTCCTGCGTATTTTTGGTAAATAAAAGTAGATACCTTTTAGTAAAGATACAGTTTTCGTAATAAATGGTTATTGCAACGGTATTGTGGACGTACAAAGAATAAGTAATATAATATATGTGAAGCACGCTCGAGAGAAATAAACTAGACTGATCTATAGTGTATTGGAATTGATGTTGTGGCATCTAAAGTATAGATATTTTATTCGCTTTTTCATGATATTGCAAAATTGCTTTAGTAGTTATGTTTTTGTGAAAAAAAAAATTGTTTCAAAATTTTTATGTCATGCTAAGTTGTATAGAAAAGGAAAATTGATATTTGAACTATATAAATCTTTATTATGGTATAGGTACGTATCATTTTTACAAATAATCAAACCATAAATCCGTCATGGGTTTGAGTCGCCCCCGTCAAAAAACCCACCCCGTATCGTTCCCGGTATTTTGAACTAAAAGTTTTACTATTGAATTGAAGAGTTTCATTGTCCATAACCTGGCTTTCTCATAAGCTCGGCTTGATGGGGTAACATTAAAAGTATAATTGTCATCCTGTATTATAAAAAACAAAAATTAGTTTACAAAGTAAATAAATACAATATTTTTTACGTTGAACTGTGGCCCCACACTAGGAAAGCCTGTCCATGTTGGTACCAAATAGGATTTGTAACGGGTGATATCAAAGTCACGTGTTTAAAAAGTTTCAAATTATTACGTGCTTAAAAGTAACTTCTTAAATTGCTTTCTTACAATTTTAAATGAAAAGGAAAAGAAGAGAAATCATGTTAGTGAAAGAAAGAAATAAAAAGAAGGAAGAAAACGTATTTCATAAAAACAAAAAAAGGGAGTTAATATATATAAAAATTAGCGGACATAAAATATTTCCACAGACCCAGATTAATAATGAATATGGACCCACAATGGACCACGCAGTGGAAGGAGGTGACAACCACTCCAACCACATCGCCATCTGTGCACACAAATTTTGCAGAAATTGTGTATGCAGTTTGCAGCAATAATTAAATTTCTTTGTCTCTTTCTAATAATCGATAGCACTAATTATTGTTTGTTTAATTTAATGTAATGGTAGAAAATGCTGGAAATAACAGTTATATTCCCTTATTAGTTCTGTGTTGACAGGCATTGAACATTACATAAGTATCATACTAACTCATACCATGACATTAACAAGAAAATAAATAAGCACATAATAAATTTACCCCTTTTAACTGATATTTTTGCCCCTTTAAACTATTCTTCAAAACTATAGGTATACGTATAAGTAGTGTTTTGTAAAACGATCTAATTCGTTTGAAATATTGCCTAATATCAGTTTAAGGAAATTAGGCTGATAAATGGCTGTTTAACCGTGTGACGATTGATTTATAACCGGTCATAAAATTATATTCTATTCTAACCGAAGCCGACTGAATAAACTATGACCCTTTACCGAAGCTTGGCATAAAGTAGAAATAGATAGGTGAGTTAACTTACTGTTTGCGTTTAGGTGCTACGACTATACAACAGGGAACTGTCGTTCATGTAAATATTTGCCTACACCACGCTAGGCTGTCTAACAACATGTGTTACCTCTTTCATGACCGATGACGCACATATGCGTCATTTGAATGAGCGTTTTTTGAATTTGCTAGTATGGTCAAAACTTTGAAGTCCAACTAGAACGAATTCCTTCTTCTATAATAGGGTAACTTCATTAGAATATCTTCCAATGTAATTAGGGTGGGGTAACTATATTAGGCCCGTATTAATAGATGACACTTACTTCTGAGATATGTCTGAAGCGTGCACTTGAGATGCTCGGCGAGTTGTGTCATTGTAGGGCACGTATTAATTGATGACACTTACCTCTGAGATATGTCTCAACCGTGAACTTGAGATGCGAGTTGTGCCATTGGCGCAGAGCATCTCAAGTGCACGGACGCAGAGGTAACCGTCATCTAGTAATACGGGTCTTAGAGATTACTCTAATAAAGTTACCCTATTACCCCATACACTGTTTTATATGTGTGTTACCTAAACTAACAGCAATCTAATATGTTTCTAAAATAAATCTATGCCTAAAGTAACTATGCTAATTCGCAGACTACATATTATGCAAAATTATTCAAGTACTAGTAACAATGTCTTTAGCTTTATTAATGTTCGATTCTAGAGAAGAATATTCCCGGCTGTTACGTTACGACGAGGAACATAATAAGCTGACGGATATAGTCTGAATCCTGAATATGTGAGAGAAACGTGACTGGTTTTACCTGGATTTATATTACCTTACTAAAGAGATACTTGTTTTTTTTGTAAGAATGTAACACACTGCATTTTATGTTGTTTAACTAACTGTCGCCCACGGCTTCACTCGTGTGAAATTCTGTCCCGTGCCCATTGGAACATTTTTAGGAATAAAAAATTGGAATAAGATAAGGATAGTAGACGGAATCCTACGATGAACAATAACATTCTTCACAGCTTAATGTCTCAAAAATTAATAGTTCCATGATGACTGTTAATACTTTTGACAAATGATTGCTCGTCAGTGGTCGTCTCCAAGATCATTGTTTGTGATGACATTTATTTGTTGCTCTATGTCTTGTTGATGTCCTTCATAACGGTTATTAATATTGTGGACATACAGATAAATAAAATGCTGAGCTCATGCTTTTTAAACACAGGTGTCATAAAGGTGGGCGCGGAACTTCCAAGCGATGCACCCGGGCTACGGAGATGGCAGACTATTCTTCTTATCCGACTACGACTATCCCTCTGACTAGCAGAGGGTACAGTGAGAAACAGGCGAGGGGCATGCTGATTCACCGAACGTAGACGGGGGGTGTCAGGATCTGTCAACCTACATCCCAACGTCGCCGAAGCGGTGCAATGCTCACCCCACTTCACTCCCCTTCTTTTTGGGCGTAGAGGAGAGCAGCTTAACACCGTAGTTGACCCGGGGTCAACTGGGGAACGAGGAATATGCTTATTGGGTAGCCTTACACCTCAGAAATTAAGTCCCGAGACGGCGTGTGGTTTTAATTGTTTCAATTCCGACATAACCTCGCCCGATAGCCAACGGAGGTGGTTATCCGTAGGGATTTCCGCTAAATTAGTAATATACTAAAAATCTAATGTAAAAATACAAAAAGAAATACGCTTACATTTAATAAAATATCAACGAACGCAACTTACATTTATATCCCAGAAGAGAAAACAGTATCAAGACGTTTTTACGACACTTAAATAAAATTAAAAAATATTTTTTCCTTTTTCAAACACTCACGGCCGTTGAACTACATTTTCCAAATTGCGAAGCTTGCTTTCAAACAATGCAAACTTTTCCAATTTGCTGGTCTTAAATATGGCTCTGTGTGTCCAGAGTTTGGGCGTGACACCATTCATTTCTCCTTCATTATATCCACCATTGTGAACTGAATCGTCGGCGATTATAGCGAAATGTTGTCCATTCAACCCTCATTAAGGTTTCTCAGTACATATAATTTCTTATATTGCATCTTTTCATCAACTGTAATGGGGTTTATGAGGTCTATAAAGGTCTATAATTAGATTAGAACATATTTTGGTAATAGAATCTCGTACGTTTGTTTTCCGAGTAGAATTACTTTTATTTAATAAGTTATGATATTTTCTTAGTTCGTGGCCAAAGACGTGCACACGACCAAGGGAATAAGTATACACCTTTACTTATCAAGATCAGTGTGAATTAGTGTGTGTGCGCATGTGAGTATAAATAAGCGTGTGAATGTACAGGTGTATTATCTAACTTTTTTTCCGTGCGGAAATCCCTTATGGATACCCCTCCCTCCCCCAGCTTCAAATAACCCCAGTCCTGAGACTTTGCCTTTAGCTTACCATCAGGCGAGGTAAAATCATTTTGACGTCTCCTACCTATATAAAAAATACAAAGTAAATAAGGAATCATGAAAATCGGTTCACCCACTTGACAAATTGAGAACCTCCTCCCTTTTAAAGTCGGTTAAAAACAGTCAACTATCGATGTATTTCAATAAAAATAGACACAACATACAACATACAGTAAATACTTAATTATACCACGTAGGTGGCAGACAAGCACATGGCCCACGTGATGGGAGGCGGCCACCGTGGCCTATGGACGTGTGCAACACCGAAGGTGTCACACACATGCTGCCTACCTTGAAGGGAACGGAGGAGGGCTAGGATGGGGTGGAGAGTCTAGGAAGGGGTGGGAGGATGAGGGGTACAGTGAGCTCTGGCTATCCTACTTACTGGCGGGAACACAACACGATGGTTATTATGGCCGCGGTTTTCTGTGGAGCGGAGGTACTTCCCCAGTCGGACAATTAATTTCGGACGGGAGATACCGTCGTGTCCTACCTTCTTCAACTTCATCATATCACTCTCAAAAATGATCCTTTGTCTTTTAGTTTTCGAATGATAGATAACGAACCCTAAGACCATTTACTCATACACATGCCGCAGGGGTAATCTAGGGTGTAAAAGTGGGGATGCCCTTAGTTGCCACCTGTGTGTAGGCAAGCAGGGACAATCTAGATAGGTGGCAACTAGGGACATCCTCACTTTTATACCCTAGAGTGCCCCTGCGGCAAGTGTGTGTAGTAGCCGCTTTTTCTAGACGCCAAACGAGCCAATAATAGCAATCCATCATCGATACAAACGTTGACATGTTAGGACAGATCGACATTATATCGTGTCACACCGCACAACACCATATATCTTGCAGACGGAACATTCCCACTGGATTTAATATCGGATGCAAGGTTTATACCTAGCTGGCATGCAAAATTTGTAGCGTATAGCGTACTGTTGAGTGGGAATTACGACGGTTAGACTGGAGATAGTGTGGAACTCTTTGATGTTTATATGAATAGTATAGTACATGGCATCTAACTTGGCAAGATTTTGAAGTAATGTGGGCTCACTACTCCAAAACCTTGCCAAGTTAGATGCCGTACACTATAGGTACTTGTTTGTGGCAAAATGCGTCGCATACACAGAACAAAGAAAAATCCTTGTCGCATATAAACAAGTATAGTGTACGGCATCTAACTTGACAAAGTTTTGGACTAGTGGGGCCCATAATACTCCAAAATCTTGCCAAGTTAGATGCCTTGCACTATACACGTTGAAATAAAACTATTTACTTATAATGGAATCAGGTGCCCGATTCACTAAAATTACGTTTCGAAAACGTGGGTTCTCAAATTTTGTGAGAGCCTATAAAATTACAATTTCTAAATTTTGCCGCAAACGAATCAAACTATGAGTGATTCTGAAGGTTTTATAATACTCATAATATCACGGAAACATTTGTTTTAATAGGTCATGCAAAATACCGAAGTTATTTCTCGATTTTTCTCTTGAAATCGCGCGTTTTGAAAACGTGGCGTTAATGAAATCGGGCACTTGTTGTGATTTCTTCAGTGTTATTTTGTTAAAATTATTAGTTAACACATGCTATCCAACACAAAAAGACTTTTTCAGTTCGAACCAGTAGGTACCTATTCCGGTTTACCGCGAATACCGTGATAGTTCCTGAGATTAGTGCAATGAAGTAAACAAATAATCAACCTTTTTGTTTTATAATACTAGTATAGCTGTGTTAATGTAATAATACTAGTATTTACATTTTTTTGCCTATGTGAGTGACCAGCTGTCCAGAATTACCTATTATTACAAATAACACTAATAAAATACGGCAAAACAATTAACTCCAAATCCACCAGTCCTTAATTTCAATTAAACCTACTTATCCTTACCTAAATAATATCCTTGCCCGGGTAATATCCGAAACATCCAAAGTTTACACATCCCGATCCCAAGTTCTATTGTGAATGGTACGGGATTATAATTTAAGGGCATTACAATGTATGTAAATTGTTATGTTAATTACCCCGAGCCCTCGGGGTCGGCAAGATAATTAGTCACTGGAAACTCACTGTTTTATCGTTGGTCTCATTGTTCTGTTCCAAAGAATAGATAATCGTAGTACGCCTACGAGAATAACTCACTCAAATTAATAGAGGCTACTCGGCGGTGACGTGGCAGCGAACATGACTTGTACTTATGTTTCTCGGGAATTTCGTTCGAAAATTTTCTTAAAGCTTACTTTCTTGAGAAGACTTTTTTATCGTGCGGAAATCCCCATGGATACCATCCTCGTCGGCCATTGGGGTGGTTATGTCAGGATCGAATCGACTAAAACCGACCGCCGAGCTGTGCCTTCTGCTAGTCAGAGGGATACGTGGGGAGCCTCGGAGCAGTTCTCTAGAGGGCCACTCCCACTGCACCCAGAATGGAAAACGCCTGAAAAAAAGTGATCCGTAGACCTGACGGGTGTATTACATGTCTGTAGTGTAGGTATTAATAAAATTAAAGATTATTTCAAAGATAACACCATACATGTGAACATCTAGAATCTTAATGGTTGTAGGTATATTTTTTTCCATCATCTCTCTTCTTTTTTACCTCTACCTAGTTCTGCTATCCCCACGTTGCATCTGACAACGGTACTATGAGGTATGAGAGGAATTTAATTCCACGCACGCTTAGGCTGTGGAATGGTCTCTCTGCCGTGGTTTTCCCTAGCGTCTACAATATGGGGTTCTTCAAGAAGGGCATTAGAAAGTTTTTACAGGGTCGGCAGCGCGAGTTAGACATTTCTGGTGTTGCACACGTCCGTGGCCCAAGGTGACCGCTTCGCATCAGGTGGGCTAAATGCTTATCTGTCACGTAAATGATATAAAGAAAACTTATGGTATGAAATATTTTAAACATGAAAAAGAAAATGAGCTAAATGAAGTAACACTTATGAACGTAAAAATTGAGCTTCTATATTTAAATTTATTGCCAGATTCGCAACGTGAGGCCGGGCGGCCATAGCGGAAAGAATCTTGTAATAAAACCTATTGCCTACGTTTTATTATGGCCATTAATTACAGGACTTAGAAATTGTAGTAAGGACTCACAATCATTATATTGAACGTATAATGATAATTTAGGTAAATTAACACCATCTTTTTATCATCTCATTAATCTTTTCTTTGCCGCACCATAAAGGCATGGAATTTCCCAGACGGACTGCTCTGTTCAGAAGGGTGATATATCACCATGTCCTAACCTCCTCTAGTCCTCTCTCAGCTCAGCTCAACTCAACTAACCCTAATTTTATACACCAACATTGTGAACAAAGCATCTTCAAAAGAGCTACATTCGTTTAAGCAATTGTCGTTATTCTTTGATATAAATCACAAAAAGCATTCCCCTAATCATATAAACCTGCTTCGAATCCACAGTCTGGTAATACATCATGATGAAGCCCCGGACATCGGCAGTCACGGCGCGTACCAAAGCCATGAATGGCTGAACGTGACGCGCTCGTTAAAGCGACCCCGTCATGAATAGCAACGGCAAATAATAGGAAAATTTAGGCTGATGTATGCGAAATGGGGGGAAGCTGAACACTTTTTGATGACGTAATAGATGGATATCAGAACTGACAGTCAATCTAGTAAATAATTTATGAAGTGTTAGTTGGCAAATTTTATTGAAGTAGTTTTTTTATACTATACTAGCTGTTGCCCGCGGCTCCGCCCGCGTGGATGTCGAAATCCGTTTCAAAAACTATCCTATCTCTCAAGTTGGATCGAACTGCACATGGTGTGCGAATTTTATTATAATCGGTTAAGTGGTTTAGGAGTCCATCGAGGACCAACATTGTGACACGAGATTTATATATATTAAGATAGGTGGTAGATAAGCACACGGAGCACCTGATGGGAAGCGGTTACCGTAGCCTACGGACGTGTGCAATACCAGAGGCATCACACTTAAGCTGCTGACCCCAGAGGAGAGGAGTTAGGGGGGATTGAGTAGAAGGGTTAGGGGGGAAGGTTGAGAGAGTTTCTGTGCCGATAACGCAGGAGACTTTGATCTCTCCGCTGACAGCACAGAATCCCTCCAATGTACCCTGGCTACCTACTTACCGCCCGGGAACATAATACGATAGTTATTATAGCCGCGATCTTCCACACGTCCATGCGGCCTTCCACAGTGACCGCTTCCCATCAGTAGAGCCGTGTGCTTGTCTGCCACATAAGTTGTATAGAAAGGAGAAGAATAATCCTGACATTCATAAGTGTTCATTTATGACTAAAATTTATATTTGATCAATGTTCAAATAACAAGTTACTTTCCATGGTCAATTGTTTCAAAAATATCAAAATACAAACACAATTGAAACACCTGAACCTTTTTCGTGAACAGTAAACAGTAATTTCTTTAATAACAGTACTGTTGCCTCAAATCCTTGGATCATAGAGGTCCGGTCCAACTAATTGGGCCCCGGTATAGTACCGGGATTCAGAATTTTGCTACCAATTTTAAAGCTTAATGTTGTAAACTAAATGTAAGTACGAGTATTATAAAGACGTGGCTATATACAAGCGGAGCGTGTAGAGGGTTAAATCTTGAATATTGAGGAGGGGGTTTTTGAGGACAGCCTCTGTGGCGTAGCGGTAGTAAACGCGGTCGCTGCGCAGGAGGCGCGGGTTCGATCCCCGCACAGTGCAAATATTTGTATGTGTGAATATGGGTATTCGCGTTGGTCTAGTCGTGCCTCGGAGAGCGCGTTAAGCCGTCGGTCCCGATTGCCATACAAACATCTGTGGCAGTCGTTACGGGTAGTTGGAGCCCTAAAAAGTCCAACAACAACGGTCTAGCTGCAATGCTTCGATATCACCTAATGTCACCATTGGGTTGTGAAGGTCAAATGGCAGAATGGTGACCCTCTTTCCTGAGACTTTACCTTCAGCTTACCATCAGGCGAGGTGAAGTCAAATTGCCTTCCTAAATATTATAAAAAAAATGTGAAGCTAGTTTTTTTATACCACGTAGGTTGCAGACAAGGACACGGCCCACCTGATGTTTGTCTTTGTCAGTCCATTTTTGCAATAAGTGCGTAAGAAGTTTCAAGACAGTTTCTTGACACTGAAACCCTACCTGTTTCTCGATAAGAATCAATCGTTCGTGACACTTCCCGTAACACTATCATGATTATCGAGAAACGAACCCTAATGTTCAGGGTCCCATCCATTACACTAAACCCCTAATACCATCCCTTGGGAATTGTTATAAACAGATTCGAAACAAATTGATAGGAAAACTCCAGTATTAACTTAATTAATTCTCGTTGAAAGCCTTTAAGCTCTTTAGATATTGCAATTTACATATTTATGTAACATAATATTTGCGGTTAGAGTATGGAGTTAGCGTTTTATATTGAAAATTATATTACCTTTAATCCTTAACAAACCTATGTTAGAAGCAAATCTTCTTCAATCTAGCGTTAATCCCAGTCGTATCCAAAGCTTTCAACTCGGAATCTGGGGTCCGCTTTACCAGTCTTAACTGCGGATTTTGACTGGACCTCGATATTTTCCGTGAAGCGACTGCCATCTGACCTTCACAACCTATTGGTGATATTAGGCGATATCGAAGCATTGGTGTAGGTTTTTCTCTCGTGTAAGGAGGGTACCAATGCAGGAAAGCCTGCATTTGGAATGGTGTCCATGGGCATTGCCGCAAAAACAACCAAAAAAGGTACATAGATGTTGTCTCTGCCTACCCAAATAAGAAAGTATTGTAGTATGTTTTTATGTAGTACTTTAAGAGAGCAATTATAATTTTAACACAAAACAATGGAGGTACGGAGGTACGGAGGTAGGACACGATGGTATCTCTCATACGAACCGAGCAGTCCGACTGGGGTAGTACCTCCGCCCTACAGAAGACCGCGGCCATAATAACCATCGTGTTATGATTCTGATGCTCCCCAATCCCCTCCACTGACCCCCCCCCCCTCCATCTCCACAATGTCCCTCACCTCCAGGGTCGGCAGCGCGAGTGTGTCACACCTGATGTTGCACACGTCTATAAGTCAAGGTGACTGCTTCCCATCAGGTGGGGCTTGTGCTTGTCTGCCACCTAAGTAGTATTAAAAATAACTGCAATTATAATAATCACTACTAGAACCCCGCTTATTTTAACTTAAAAGAAATACCCAAACACACAATGCTTTTCAATAAAAAAGCCCAACCAAAAAGGCTCCCCTTAAACAATATTAAAGCGCTTTAATAAATACATTATGGAAAGAAAAATAAAGCGAAAAAAAGGCCTTTTTGCTACAAAACGGGTACACTTAGCGACTAAACAATAGGTAATAATCGCGACGATATCAAAGATCCGTTGAAGCATTATCATAATGAAACTGCGAGCCGTCGTGAGTTCATAAAACTGAATACTGAACTCAAATGATGTTCTCATTTTTCTAAAACACTTTTATAAGGAGTTTATTATACGCGACGAGGTCAATGAAATTCTTAATATACAAAATATATGCTGTGACGGTGTAAATTTGTAGGTGTTAGGTTAATGCTATAATATTTTGGTATACACCGAGTTATTTTTATACGAATTAAGCACAGTTACGAGTTCTAGAATGCGGAAATATATTTCGATATTATAGATTTTGCTTATAAATTATGTTTTTTTAGAAGAGAGATAGACACCACATTTTATTCATACATCTCGGCAAGGAACTTTTTCTAAATAATCACTGTTACTGACATAATATTATATGACCACACTGCCATAAACACTTAGGACAATCCAGCTGGAATGTGGAGACCTTCGGGTTCTGCATATCATAATTATATTATTATGTTCTTATTATACATAGAGACACGTTACTAAATGCAAACAGATTGATAGCTGGGATAGACTGTATGCATATTGGAAGAGGTCAATGTCCAGAAGTGGACTGCAATAAGCTAATTATTTATGGATTAATTGAATGCAAATTAGATATGAAATTCTCTAGTATTAGATTATGCAAACTGTATGTATTTATTTACCAAAATAGTAACAAGTTTGTTGCTCGAGATTACAACACAATTCTTAAGAACAACAAAAGGTAACAATTTATAGTTTGTAGAACATCAGCCGTAAGATATATTTGTCAAAACTATGATTTATACTAAATAACTATGGATATTATGAAACATTACGATTGCATATCTAATTTTTACAAAATGACGTTTTGTAAGTGCCGTTTAATGGTCAGAATAAATTATTTTTGACTTTGACTTTGACGTGCACAGAATTATAATACGAGTTTCATAATAAACGCTGAAGAAAGTTTCATTAAATTTAGTTTTTAAATCTGACTAAGGATATTCATTTACACTACTAGAACTAAAAATTCTATCACAAACGGTAATTAGATAAACAAGGACGATTTATCTCCAATTTCAAGATTAATTTTCACAGAATAGAATACGTTTCCTTACTTCTTTGACATCAAAAACTACTTTTATATTAAATGATGTCCAATTTCACAAACTCAAGATATAGGGTCCCACACAGATATTGACTAAGATTATAAATAATATTTAGTTAATTTACACTTCGAAGATAATAAACAGTTAGTTAATTAGACGTTTATTTAGTTTTATAAACTGTTAGTGCCTAGTAAGTGTCACTCGGAACTGATTTAATAGTAGATTATCCAGAATAATAAATTAGCATTAGTAAATATTTTATAGCTTGAATTTTACTTATGTTTCAAAGGACCAATTCAAACCTAAAACTGTTCTTGTTGGTCTTTCGAGCCGTATAACTTTAGAATGACTTAACAACTGATATAGTTATTCAAATTTATGTCAACAGACAGACAATAGGTCAACAGACTAGGCTTAGCTCGAGGGCTAAATACAAAATATTTTAATACATTCTTTGCATTGTTGGTACAGTGTTCTGTGGGGCAGTTGAACCATTAGGTTACGTTGAAAGAGGCGACCCTAAGTTGTGCATAATGAAATTGGTTCAACTGTTTTCGAGAAAACACATTTTCGTTTATGATAATATTTTCTTTGTTCGGGAATACAAAGAGTCGTTGGTGGTTTTGGTAGTTTTAATATTCATCTCATGATAAAAGCCTTTTTTGAAATACAGAAGTACGTTTTGATTTATATTTTTAAGTACATGTTTCTGTCTACATGTCGAGTACATAACTTAGATCAAGGCGTTAAGCATACGGAGGCGCGGGCCGGTCAAAATGACCGCGACGCACTCTTATTATTACTATCATTAGATCGCATTTAGCCCGCGTATGACAAGCGACATGAGCTATTGCGCGAACAAATGCAACCTTATAATCGTACAAATATGAGGGCGTCGCGGTCATTTTGACCGCCCCGCCCCGCCCGCCGTCGGCTTCATCAGCCGAAAGACATCCACTGCTGGACAAAGGCCTCCCCCAATGATCTCCACGACGACCGGTTCTGCGCTTTTCCCGCGGTTTCCCGCGACCTTTACCAGGTCGTTGGTCCACCTTGTCGGAGGCCTGCCCACATCACGTCTTCCGGTTCGTGGTCGCCACTCGAGAACCTTTTTGCCCCATCGGCCGTCGGCTCTACGAGCGATGTGCCCCGCCCACTGCCACTTGAGTTTCGCAATTCGGAGAGCTATGTGGTTACCCTGGTTCTCCTGCGGATCTCATCATTTCTGATTTGATCACGCAGGGAAACTCCAAGCATAGCCCTCTCCATTGCCCTTCGCCGTCGGCTTATCGCCTTAAAATTCTAAATCTAAATCTAAATTCAATAGATCGATTATTATGTCCAATCATGCATAACTGTCAGATCACTTAATAAAGTTCTTAAGTTCGTTTCTTTTTTAAAATTACTTGTAGCCAAGATCATGACTATTCTCGGTAACATCTCCAGCTTTCCTTGCTTTGTCCTCCTAGTGTTGCACACGTCCATAGGCCACGGTTACCGCTTCCCATCATGTGGTTCGTGTCTGCCACCTAAGTAGAATAAAAAAAAAATTAATCCATCAAAACAGTTCTGTTAGTCCTACAATTATTCTCATGTGATAACGTCCAAACTACCGATTGTTTGGCAAACCCTACGTCACTCAGCATGTTACCTACCACACTATTTGCATATTTGATTGGACCCCATCCGAATGCGCTTATTTCCAAAATAGTAATTCTAATTCAATGGTTTTGTGGTATATTGATTGGTTATGATTACTGAATTGTAATTGTATTCTATTTTGACGGGATTACTAAAAGGCTTCTAATCTATATATATAAAAATGAATCCCTATTTCCCTTGGTCACGGCATCACGCGTGAACGGCTGGACGGATTTCGTTAATTCTTTTTTTGTTGTGTTTGTTATTGTCAGGAGAAGGTTCTTATGAAAGAAAAAGTCAAAAAAGTTGCGCGGGACATTAGAAAATTTAAGAAAACTTAACGACCATATTAACTTATTAGGAGACGGACATAGGATACTTTTTATCCTGCCACGGGGACGATGTATGCCACGGGCGAAGCCGCGGGGCACAGCTAGTTATTAATAAAGATGACTTGTTAAAGGTTTCTGATTTCCATTGTACCGTTTTTTTTATACTACTTAGATGGCAGACCTGGCTGGAAAGCGGTCACCGTGGCCTATGGACGTGTGCAACATCAGAAGTGTCACACTCGCGCAGCCGACCTTGGAGGGGAGGGGATTAAGGAGTTTGGGCGTGGGATTGGCAAGAAGAGAGGGGGCTTTGAGCTATACTTTCTTTCTTTACATCCACAACACACTGGTGATATCGAAGTTATATCGTTAGTCCTTTTTAGGGCTCCAACTAACCAGAACGAATGCCACAGATGTTCGTATGGTAATAAAGAATGACCGTCCACCGTACTCTCCAAGGCAAGCAAAAAACTAAAACTAGTATTTTACTATATACCCTGGAGTTCATCCAGAATTTTATGTATTCATACAAAATTTTACTAAGATTTCAATTTTCGTTTTATAATTAAATCAGTTCTGTACAGAATATTTAAGTGGCCGCATGAAGGCACTCTTGCCGGGTTTAATTCCATCTTGGATAATTAAATACGTAATCAAATAATGAAACATAAGTTTTAATGAGATCGCAATTTTGTTTCGCGTAGATGATTCTCGTTTTGCAGACAATCAGGCGAACCAAAACCGAGTCCTTTTGACTCACAAAACAATGTCTAATTCAATACGAACTCCGCCATAGTCGTTATTTCTAGTTTTGTCTGAAAACCGGGACGTGACTTGGAAGATCAATTATTTGGCAAAGTTCATTGACCCTTGAACTAACTTCTAAGGAATACTTTTAATTCGTTTTTTTCTTGGCAACTGCTTATTATCATTATTTTTCATTCAATGTTAATAAAATATATCGTTTAAATTGGTATTCGCGCTTCATTTTGCGTTTGTCATTTAATTAAGTTTTTTTTAATATGGGACACGTCAAAATGACTTCATCTCGCCTGATGGCAAGCTAAAGGTAAAGTCTCTGGAATAGGAGTCACCATTACAAATACCGATAGTGCCGCAATTGTGGCCCTCAGCTTTTCTCTTCTCGAATTCAAAACTAAGGCTTCAAATGATAATATATTTTTTTAAGAATCACTAGGCCACCTAAAAATATACTATGAAAGTTTTGGACCACAGTTATAGCTACCAATAAACAGATTTATGCCACAATCAGAGGCAAAAATGAGACTTCATTTAAATGCCAAAAGAAATCTGAAGTCACTTCATGCTACTACATGCAAGTAAACCGAGGGAATGGACGAAGTTTTCCCTCAATGACGTCACCAAGTCGGCTGTACCATTTCAAAACCTAGTAAGGGACACCACCATGAAAAAACGGGTATTTGCATTTTGCAGCTAACTAGGCTATGGAGCATCGATTCATACTGTCAAAAAGTCTAAAATGACCTTAGTAATAGGATTTTGAAAATTAAAAAACCTAGCAAGTACTCAGCCGTTGTTCAGTCAAAGGCAAAAAACCATTTCATTAACCTAGTAAGCCACATTGACAACTTTTAAACCTAGCAAGGGATGTACCTTGCTAGGTTTTTAAAATTGTCGTGCGACTTACTAGGTTTTTGAAATTGTTGACGGCGGTTGAATTTCGCGCGCTAACTTCAGTAAGTGACAAACCGTAACCGCCTCCGCATAATTCGTTTGTTTTTGTTAAATTTAAATAATGAAATATGTCTAAAAATCTGTTTTTTAGGGCAAAGTTAATGTTGAGTGCCCTATAAATGCAGATCTGTAAGCAAAATGATGTTTTGTTTGAACCGTAACTTTGACACAATCTGTTAATAATCTCATAAATACAAAGTGGGCCAAAAGGCTTTAAGGGCTCGTTTTATGGAATTTTTCATCACTTCGGACGACAGATTCTCGCACTCGTGTCGAATAGTGTCCTTGAGGGCTTCCAGGGTCTCGGGATTGATCATGTAAACACGGGACTTCGAAAAACCCCACAAAAAATGTCTAGGGCGGTTAAATCGGGTAATCTTGCGGGGGTAATCTGGCTGGCCAGTGTAAATCACCAAAACGAAGGATGAGACCACCCGGGATCGCCACCTTCGGTTGTGTGCCGTTGGTCCGTCCAATCATATGTCCACCAGCCCTAATTAGTTCAATTGCGACAGAAAAAACTCGGTTAACATGGCCCTATAGCGCGCACCGATCACTATTGTCGTTTGACCACCGGCGTCCTCGAAAATTATGGCCTGATTACTCTTCCAGCGTGAACCCCACCATGCAGTCACTTTAAGCGGGTGTAATGGCTCCTCGTGCATCACTCGTGGATTTTCGGTGCCCCAGAAGCGATAGTTTTACTTGTTCTCGTACCCGCTGAGGTGGAAATGAACCTCATCGCTCATTATGTTTTTGATCGAAAAATCGTCCACTTCTGCCTCGAGATTGGCTTGGGCGTAGATTACACGCTTTTGGCGGTCAACAGGCAGCAGCTGATGCACGGACTAGACTTTGTACGGGAACATGCGCAGGTGTTTGACCAGAATTCGCCTTAGGGACGACCGGCTGATTAGATGGCTAATTGCGAGGCACGGCGTCTGGTCGATGTTTCTGGCGACAGCTCGACATCCTTGCCAACAGCTGCGATATTCTCGTCAGAACGGGAGCGCCAAGGCCGGCCACTCTTGGCAGCGGTTCGTGTGGTCCCATAATCTTCAAGGTTGGTGGCCAAACGACTCAGGGTTTTTCGCAGTCGGTGCCGGACGACCGGGGAATCGGCGACGGAATTCGCGCTGCGCCAACACCACAGACGAATTATTACGCAAAAAAATAGACCCGATTTTTTCGCGTTATTGGGGAGTGTATCGCTCCGTGACTTGTTCACGATGTTCACTTGTATTCTACATCTGTCTAGTTCATAAATGTCATAACAGATTCATGGAGGTAGGACACGACGGTATCTACCGACTCCCGAAATGAGTTGTCCGACTGGAAAAGTACCTCCGTCTTACAGAAGACCGCGGCCATAATAACCATCGTGTTGTATTCCCGCGGGTGAGTAGGGTAGCCAGAGCTCACTGTACCCCTCCTCACCCCCATCCCTTCCTAGCCTCCCCACCCTTTCCCTTCAGGGTCGGCAGCGCGTGGGTGACGCCCTTGGTGTTGCACACGTCCATAGGCCACGGTGATCGCTTCCCATCAGGTGGGCCGTGTGCTTTTCTGCCACCTGTGGTATAAAAAAAAGATTTGACATTGGCCACCATTTGCAAAAATAAGAGCATCTTCCAATAGGGTGATTTTTTTGGCCCACCTAGTATTTACAATTAATATTTTATTGTTTTCATGTTTCATGAGCCTATATCATTTAATAAATTGTTCTACTTTTTAACATAAATAAATAATTTATGTAAAAGTAACTAACCATCATTTAAAAATTGTACTTATTAGCTTTATTAAATGGTCATCGTGGCGATAGACGAACTTATTCAACAATATTAAAACCCTTGTAACGGCACTTACTAGGTTATGAAATTGTTAAACGGGTTTAATCTAAATTAAAAAAACAATTTAATCCTTAGTAAGTGCCATAAAACGTGATCTATTTATTTATATGCAAAAATAGTTAACTCTGTGCAAAGCCAAGGATATACCGCATATTTTGTTCTAACTCTCATTCCTGTAGCTCTTCTAGTCTCGGTGCGGCATGGTTTCAAAGTGACCAACTCGTTTTTTGGCTCTCCTGTAAAATTTGTCTTGAGTCCCTTACTAGGTTTTGAAATGGTACAGCCGAAGTGTTATGTATTATGTGAACCTAAAATATTTGAAACGCAGTTAGGTCACAGGAGTCAAAACCGGCGGACTTCTATTTCATGTATAATGAGGGTACAGGATGTTCTTACACCTCAAGAGTTTCCTTTTCGGAAGGACAGAAACAAAAGGAGGGTTGTTGTTTCTGTCCACCCTAGGGGACAAAAGGTGTGGCTATAATGTGGCTATGAATTTTATTACAACTATTACAGTTACTGTGTATGACTATTATTGTTTTTGATATGAGAGGTACCGCCGAATCCTACAATTTAGGGTTTTATTTGCGATGTGTGATTATGGTTTCGGACTGACCTCTCCCCTAGCTGGTTCCCTTGGGGGGGTCGCAAGGATTTTCTAGTACTAGCGTCTCCACTCAGTGAGGATAGATACTAAAACTCCTTTTATTGTTTTTCTTTCGGCCTGAAGTCTCCCCTATCTGGTTTCATTAGCAGTAGGCCATTAAGGTACGGACTACTTATTTTAGGATAGACTGGAAATTGGCATTGGAATGGTAGCGCATAACGTCTGGAATTCACTCTGGCTTCTGTGAGGATGCTGTTAATTGACAAACTTAATATATATTTTTATACCACTTAGGTGGCAGATAAGCACACAGCACACCTGAAGGAAAACGGTCACCGTGGCCTATAGACCAGTGCAACACCATGTCGTCGCACTCGCGCTGCCGACCCTACCTGAACCTATATAGGCATCATAATCCTCGTTAACGCAATCGTTTATTTTTAATTATTGTTGTCTTTTTGCTTTTTTTTCGGTTAAAAAGAGTTCAAATTTTTTGTAAATACTTACTATCAATAACAATGAAATCTATGTAACAAATTCATCTATTCGATCTATTTTTGCGTAAAGTAGTGATTAAATCTCTCAGCATCAGTCTGTTCTTATATATTTTTAAATATTATTTTTGAAATATTACGATAGAATCTATACATATAATAAATCTACAACTGATCGGTGTCTCTACATGGAAGATATATGAGAAAAAAAATGATTAGGGGACTTTATGAATGTAATGGATGCCAAAACAATGATTTTTAGAATTTTTCTCTGTTTGTTTGTTTGTCTGTTTGTCTATTTGACGTATTTTTTAAAATACCGAGCGGATTTTGATGCGGTTTTTTTTATTAGAAAGGTCTTGGTTAGACTCAAAATCTTAAACATATTTGATCACAATGGCTCATTAGAACATGCGATATAGTAAAAAAACGTGAAAATCGACGTCCACGCGGGCGGAGCCGCGGGCAACAGCTATACACTAATATGTATTAAAAATCACTTTCAAATATTTGACTTTAAGCTTTTAAGAGATTAAGTAGACTATTCTTAGATAAAATAAAGGTTTCAAATATAAAATGGCCTGCGCCAAATTTAAATTCTAAATGTTTTATTCATTTAGGTCTCAATGTTACCGTTATGAAGATTTTAAACTACATTTAAATTACTGGCACCTTTATTTAAAATCGTGAGGCACTTATTTGGACATTGTATAAAATGAGTTTGGTGATTTGAGCGCCGAAATGTAATCATTAATCGATTTTAATCGAATCGCATAAATAAAATGTTTTCGATGATAATGTCTAAGCTCATTAGCGGTAATAGTGTGTACTGATTTCTTTAATGTGTAGTTATATAGCCGATGCTCGTTGCTCGTGGCTTCGTCCACGCGGAGTTTGATCACCGTTTTTTGGTCATAATCTCCGATTCTACTAAACCAATTTGCAATCAAACAGAGATCAAATTTTAAACCTGATTAAGACCTTTGTAAAAAAAAACTACCTACACCAAAATCAGTTTCGTAGTTTTTGCTCCAATCACGAACAAACAGTCAAGGGAAAAATTAATATCTTTAGGTACTTATTTAGAATCTTCAAACATCTAACATAACCCAAGTTTTTTTTAATATTATGTCCAATGTCCAGATACGATTAAACATTTACAATTTTACAGAAATTTACAATTTCATAATAGTACTATTATTTTGATAGGTAGGTAATTTGTTACGATATTGGCTGTGATACTTTGAAAAGTATTTTTTTTTGTGAAAACGATTGAAATAATGATCAAATAAAACCTTGAATCCTAAACTTTACTTAACGACTGTATTTTAAAAAAATTGTCAAGCGTTACGGACATTGATTAATGTCCATCACAATAATAAAAAAACTATTTGAAATGGAATATTTTAATTCAATCAAAATTAATGGTATATACTGAAGTTTTTGAACGTGAAATCGGACTGAGAGAATTAATGGAAGATTCAGTCAGACAATCTATCTTACGCCGATAACGCTAACGAAGTCTTGAAAATTGATTTTAAACGAAGTGGAAGAAAAATTGTAGTTGAATCTTAATCAAATTGCATCTCCGTTGGAATTGGCAGGATAAATGGTGGATTGATTTAGAAATTTGAGGGGTTTAAAAGCAAAACCGCAAAGTCAAAAATATTAGATATTGAGATAACCATACTTTATTGCCATAGTGAAGATAATGAGTGTTATTTGTAAACTTTTGATGCAATTGCGAGTATTGTAGCGAATTATTAGGAAATGTATACAGTGGTGAGATCCTACTGAGACTTTACCTTTAGTTTACCATCAGGCGAGGTAAAGTCATGTTGATGTGTCCAATATAAAAAAAAAATGAATTGTTATAATCAAATTTAAGTAGATCTTGGTACCTACACATTTGTATTTAAGCGCTGAATGGAAGCGTATTTGCTTGTTACATGTTCGAATTGGCTTCAAAAACATCGCGTGCGCACTAAACTTACTATGAAAAGTAACAGATTCACCTATTTAAAATCACTAAATGGCGGCTTCTCATTGATTGATAGTGATAGAAGCGGATTGGCATGTAAAATTTTTGGGATCGAAGCTACTTTGCATGTCAATGGTATTTTTAAAGTATATTTCGCAATGGGTATCGGTCGATTGACACGTTTATGTTTCTATTATAGTGTGGCTACTACTACGTTCTAAAATTTCGTATGTTTTTTTATATACAACGTAGGTGGCAGACAAGCATCTGATGGGGAGCGGTCACCGTGGCATATAGACGTGTGCAACACCAAGGGCGTCACCCACGCGCTGCCGACCCTGAAGGAAAGGGCGGGGGTAGGAAAGGGTGCGGAGGCTAGGAAGGGGTGGATAGGAGGAGGGGTACAGTGAGCTCTGGCTACCCTGTACCCTGTCTGGTTTAGTCTAAAAAAAGATTATTATGGACTGATGCGGTTTTGCTTTCACACCTCTTGTTTTCTTAAAGGTGCTGATTGGAAGATTGGCTTTGAGATATTGGTTTAACATCTTAGTCTATCTTTCCATTTGTACCTATATATCTATTTTTATTTTATTTTTATATTATTGGAAAACTGTATAAGTTTTTCAGTTTATTAGATTGTTCGAGTCTAGTATAAATTTATGAAGTTTTAAATTATAAATATTGATTTACTTTGGAGTGTTTCGATTGATAAAATATCGTACTTCGTGTAATTTTTTTTTAATTCCACTTAGGTGGCAGACTAGTACACGGCCCACCTGATGGGAAATGATTACCGTAGCCTATGGGTGTGTGCAACACCAGGGGCGTCACACTCGCGCTGTTGCTCTCCACGTGTCTCTCTGACTAGCTGAGGGCGAAGTGGGGAGCAGGAGTGAGGTGGGCTGATTTGCCACACACGAATGGTTGAATGACAGTTTGACCGCTTGTCACCTTACACCCCACCGTTAGCAAGGGCGATGCTCGCCCCATTTTCGGGGGTTGATCGGGCGGCCATCTTAAAACTGTAGATGGCTCGGGGTCAGCTGGGGTGCGAGGGATATGCCTATTTGGTAACCTTATACTCCGGTAATTAAGACCCGAGACAGATTTCCGCACGATATAAAAAATATAGTACAACGCTTGTGCATCCTCAACCAATGATCATAATGACCATTGGTTGTGGAGGTCAGATGGCAGTCGCTTCACGGAAAATATCGAAGTTCAGCCGCATCACAGTTAGACTGGAAAGCCGACCCCAACTGAGTTGGGAAAAAGGTTCAGAGAATGATGAGTATAACGCTTTTGCATAAATATGTGAACGATGTTATAATAAAACGTGATATGCACTCATGTATGTACTGCTTAAAGGTACCGCGTGTAGTTTACTGAGGCACTAAATCATGGGCTAGAAGCGATGTTTTAATACTTTGCATACTGTTTTCTTTTAATTTTCATAGTCTTAGAAGATGTTCATGGAAAATAAGTTCAGTTGCTTCGTAGTTACAATGAAAAACTTACCCCAATTGGGTTTGGAAAGGGTTTGGAGAATGATGATAATCTATACTAACTAATATTATAAAGAGATGGAATCAATTCCATTAAGAACCACCGGTGCCTCTTTTATTTGCCGCACCATACAGACTTGAAATTCTTTACCAGCGCATGTGTGTCCTTCCTCCTATAGTCCCGGGGCCTTTAAGCGGGGCGTGAAAAAGCATTTGATGAGGCCGTCAAGCTGAGGGCCGCCGCTGTAGCACTACCGATGTATGTGGTGGTGACCCCAGTCCTGAGACTTTGCCTTTAGCTTGCCATCAGGCGAGGTAAAGTCATTTTGACGTGTCATATATAAAACAAAAGGTAAAGTTTGTGAGTTTGTGGGGTTGTAGGGGGTAATCTTTGGATCTACTGAACCGATTGTGAAAATTCTTTTACTAATAGAAAACCACGTTATCTGTTTATTGACACAGGTTATATATTTTACTAAAAAATATCAATCAATCAATCAATTAGCCTATCGCAGTCCACTGCTGGACATAGGCCTCTCCCAATGTACGCCATAGCACCCGATCCTCCGCCTTGCGCATCCAGTCCATCCCAGCTACCCTTTTCAGGTCGTCCGTCCATCGTGCTGGGGGGCGTCCTACTTTACGTTTGCCGGTTAGCGGTCTCCACTCTAGGACTCGTTTGCTTACCCCAATTGAACCAACCAACTAAAAAATATAGAGATACTAAAACTGCAATAATGTAAACTAAGGTATAAAAAACTTGCCATAAAATAACTTGGTGGCTATACCGGCCTCCACGCGGGCAAAGCCGCGGGTGAAAGCTAGTAAGTCATAAACAGAATAAAATACATGACCAGGTGGCCGCTCTCCCTTTCACATTGCCTATCAAAACGTAGTATGAAAGAGATCGCGAATAGTGATAAAACTGCTTTATAAGCCAAAAGTATAACTTTGTCCTTTATCAAGTGACTATTCATTAGCAGGATAAAGGCACAAAACAAATGGTGTTTCTGTTGACTGTATTTTTCTTCTGGATCAATTTATTATAGTCGGCATAAAAAGGTATTCTAGAGATAGCTTTCGCAATAAACCTTTGATAAAATCAAAAATGGAAGTATATTAATTTTATTTCTTAGGGATTAGATATTTACCTATACCTAATATATTTTGTGCCGGCTATATTAATATATATTACTAGCGACGTGGGACCCGGTTTCACCCGGGTGTAAATTCCAGTTTTCCAATAAAATATAGCCTATGACACTCACGAAAGACGTGGCTTCCTATTAATAAAAGAATTTTTAAAATCGGTTCAGTAGATCCCGAGATAACCCCTTACAATTTAACAAATATTTTAAACACAAAATCTAGTCTACTGTAAAGTTGACATTTTCGACATGTACCATTTTTCACAGGACGCACAGAAATATACAACACACAAATTTTACTTCTTTATAATATGAGTTTATGATATTCAATTTAAAAATCGTTTGTTAGTGCTTAGCATATTTTAACATTAATTAAACTTAAGATTTCATGGATTTCTCTTTATTCAAGTTACTGTGTTTTTTAGAAAGATAATTTATTTGTATGATTCCCTAGCCTGCTGTCCTCCGCGACTTTACCTGTGGTTTACTTCTTCTCCATTGCACCAATTCATCCCAAGCAGTTTAATAATTAACTTATTAGTTTAACAAAATATTTATGGAAATTTGCCCGATTTATTATGATAATATTTGCCCGGTAGCGTAATAATAAATAATCTACAGTCTTTCTTAATAAATGGACTATTCAAAACAAAAATCATTTTTAATTCGGAGTAGTTCCTGAGATTAGCGCGTTCAACCAAACAAACCAAGAAAAAAATTTTTAGCTCTATAACGTTAGCATATAACATTTCGGTTACTAATACTCCGTTAGCAAAAATGTGCGTTAAGATTTTTAAGAATAAATTTTTTCAATCCGAATTACCAGTAATCTAACAACGTAGTAGCGATTTAATATATTCTCGGTCCGAAGTCAATGGTAACATTATCAATTGTAATTTCACACAAAAAGGTAAGGTTCATAAAAGAGTTTCTATGTCCGAATCATGGCTGTATAAAACATAATGGACAGAACGCGTTGAAGAATACAACTGCCGATATTAGAGGCGGCCCACTTGCGTACAAGTCGGTACGCACACACTAATCAGCCACTATGCGGTAAACGTCAATCGATTCAAACAGTGTAACATGGCGAAAAAAATACAGTATGTCTTGTGTAGTAATTTTTTTATATAGGATACGCCAAAATGACTTCACTTCGCCTAATGGTAAAGTTTCAGGACCGGGGTCACCTCCACATACACCGATAGTGCTTCAGTGTCGGCCCTCAGCTTGACGGCCGCATCAAATGCTTTTCCACACCCCGCTTAAATGACCCGGTACATAGGAGGAAGGAAACACATGAGCTGGTTAAGAATTCCAAGTATTTATGTGGGCATTAAGGTGTGGCAAATAATCAAATTTCAATTAAATTTAGGTAACATGTTGCGACCCAAAATCCACTTACATAATGGTTAGCCGTTGTTATTTTTGTAACACAATCTCGTCATCAGCGCGCTCTATCCACAAGTTTTATACGGCCATGAGTCCGAACTATCGGACCTACGACCGACCCTTGCAATATGACTTTATGGCCTTCAACCGAATGGCAATAATGAAATTGCCTCAGGGAAGGATTTCATTTTTCATAGGTAGACATTATACCGTACACCTAATAAAACAGAAAAATAAAGCAAATATCTTTTGATAGATCATAGCGAACTTGTTAAAATATTAAAAAAAAAGTAGTTTTAAAAGTAAAAACTATTGAATGGATTTCGATGTGGTTTTTTTATTAAAAAGATATTTGTTAGACATAAAATTTGCAGTAGATATGTTTGATTGCATTTGGTTAGTTAGAGCCGGAGATGTGGCCAAATTGTATAAAAAGTAGCCTATATGTTGCCCAGGAGTATGAACTATAATCGTACCAAGTTTGATCAAAATCCCTCCATTAGTTTTTGATCCATGCGTGCACATACAAACTGATAGACAGACAGAAAGACAAAATATTTACTGATTACATTTTTAGCAATAATATCCATCACCAGTTGTCCCCCAATAGTTATTTTAAAAATATATTTAATGTACAGAATTGACCTCTCTACAGTTTATTATGAGTAGAGAATATTATAGATAGAATATTATTTTTGATCTCAAGATCATGAGTATCAGTAGCAACACGGAGTTTACAAAAAGTACCCGAAATGTAAGACAAGTGTTTGCACACCTCTGCCTACCCATTTGGGCATATACCATCGAGAGTATATAAAAAAATCTCTCTCGCTGATGTAGGTATTAGATGTACTGGATCAAAGGCTTTACATACTATATAATCGATCACTCGTCTATGGCCTGGCTTTTTTTTTGCTTTCATTAGGAAAATCAGTTCATCTGCATAATGTATGACAGAGAGAAGCTTTGTGATTATGTAGGGCTTTCATTACATTAAAATACTTTTTTAACGTATTCTTTAACCGCGGTAGCCTAGTGGTCTGGGTAATAGACTGCTGAGACGAAGTCTCGGGTTCGATCCCAGGTTCACCATGGCACACACCAATGACTTTTCGATGCTTTTCGAAGTTATGTGTGTATTTATCGCAGGTTTATAAGTGCCCGGTTAATGGCAATAGGCTCGCCACCTATTACATTGGGACCTAAACATAAACTGGCGAAATGTGGGTGCTAGCACCTCTGCCTACCCCTTCGGGCATATAGGCGTGAGTTTATGTTATGTTATTCTTTAACAAAATTATTCAACTTGCCGCACTCAGGGCTATCTTTAGAGGCTAGATTTAACCTAAAACTTCGCCCACGTGAAATTCTGTTGCCAATCGCAATTCCCATGGGAATCTGTTAGGTATATGAATAAAATATAACCCATGTGTTATTCACATACCTCCTTGTACCAAATTTCAGTTCAGAGGTTTTTACGTGAAAGAGTAACAAACATTTACAAGTAGTTTTGGTAAGTCTTAAAATCCGTCATACATTTTGATTGTATTTGGTAAAGTAGGACCGGAGATATGACCAACACACGATCACCGAACTTGACGCGGACAAGGCCACGGGCATCAGCTAGGAATTATATAAAGCGAAAATATTATTTACAGGAATCATATTCACTGCGACAAAGACAAAAAAGACAAAGACTCTTGTTTTAAATATATGTTATGTAAAAGAGAAAAATGCAAGTAATTATTTATTTGTTTATTCCAATTTATATAGCCAGAGCGATTTTCGTACTCAAACGACCATTACTCAATAATTGGCCAATTAGCGTAATTAATTTCATTCAAGCTTCGTAACGAACGACGCAGGAAATGAAAATTTCAGTAATATTTCTATTTTGAATTCTAGACTACCTGATGCAAGAGCCTCTTTGACTTGGGCCTCAAATCTGCTATTTTCTTTTAAAGCAAACAACCGTCATTTCACTGCAATTGAAAAAAAAAAGATAATTAATTTTAGACTTTAATGGCACGAAAATAAAGTCTATGTATTAAAACAAAAGATTTTTTCCGCATTCTAGAACAGAAGTTATGTAAACTTACTTTAAAGAAAGGTCACGATTTGCAATGACGGTTTAATAATAAAAATAATCGAATTATTACGAACACAATTTATAGATCATTATAGGGAAGTGAAGCTGTCAAAAACGGTACCATATTTTTCTTATATTTTATTACCATATTCATGGTAGGTATTTTTATATAATTTTCATTTATATATACACGAGGGGTTAGAATATTGTGTATTTCTATTTATATTAAAGGGAGAAATATATTTAATCATATTTTGTCACAGAGAATGAACTTATAACATTTCACTAGACACAATTTTTGTTGATTTTAAGCAATATAATTGCTACTGAGAATTTTTTAATGTTGCCTAAACCTGAAATCGAAACTAGGACCTCACAAACTTCTAAATAACAATCATTTAAGATAAAAAGTAACAAAAACTTAGATCAAGAATTTTATTTCAGCTAATCTTTTGAATAAATTTCATTTCAGACGTTTCATCCAAGAACAAAATTGGAATGTAATAGCTTAAAATACAATGCTGAAACATCCCAACTTATTACCGTTATAGACGAAGGTAAAAGAAAAAGAAAGCAAAGAGGATTAACAAAAGAAAATCGGAAACCAAAAGGAAAATACCTCATTTCGATTCAAATTGCAAAAATAGTTCTAAGGAAATCGCTCGCGAGACAGTAGCGATGCTTAAGATGGCCGTTTGTTCTAGAATAAGAAACAAATCTTTTTGTTTTAAAGGAAACTTTTAAGAAAGTGGAGGAAGGAAGGCATTTATTGCGCTAAAAGCCCCGCCGGAACTAACTTTAAAATGGATTTAACTTTGTCCGTTGCATTTAATGTGGCCGGCTGTTACACCGTCACATAATATTAGCTTTTTTTTACAACTAATTTTAGATGACTTTTTTAACCAATTGCAATCAAATTATGCGTAAGATTTTATTTCTTACCGAGACGTTTCCAACAAAGGAAAAATCGCATCAAAATCCATTAAGTATTTAGTTTTTGCAACCATCCCGAATAAAAAATCAAGAATTAAAAAAAAAAAGATTTTGTATTTAGAATCGTTCATATAATATAACATAACCGAAGTATTTTTTTAATATCTCTAATGTACAGACACATCTACTTTAAAATTTAATAATAGTACAGATACAATGAAGTGGACTATTATATATTATTAGAAAGTATTGTTACACCACAGTGTAATAAGCAATATGATAAAACAAAAGAAGATTTCCCGTAGTCCTTTGAAAGCAAAGACTCTTAATCTTATTGTGCCGTATTATTTTCCAGTTTTCATTGATATCAAGTTTGAAAGATGTATCTTTTTTTTAAGTGAGGAATGCGTGCTTATGCATGATGCCTCCGAGTTAGGTATTAGCAGCTTATTTTACTGATTTAGACTACAGTAGATTGATTTTGAAATTAATATAATTAACAAAATATGTTTTTGTGTACATTCACAAATACGAAATCACAATCAATTAAAAAAAATATTGAACGCTGCAAAATATATTTTTTTTATAAATTAGAACATAATATAGCTGAATTTATCTGTCAGCATTAAATCACTTATTATTATAAAAAGATCTCATGCAGAGATAAATGGGGAGGGGTGGATATAATATCCTCTTTTTCTCTATAAGGTAGGCACAGCCAACATCCCGCCAATTACTTCCATACTTCACGAGCTAAAAAGAACTCAATGTAATAAAATATCTAAACTAGAAGCAAAACACAAAGATAACAAATAATAACTATTAAATTGTAATTTAATACAAAGAGAAAAATTGCCAACACAGTCTCTGAAAGCATACATCAAAGGGAGAAGATTCGTAGGAAAGAACTCGTCTAATTTTCCTTGAAACATAAAATGAAACGGAGAGAAAATGATAAATGAAGTCGTAAAGAACTACTCGCGAGCGTAAATCCAGTTGCACATGAAGCACTAAACAACATTAAGTCCCACATGCAATATTAGCCTCTGTAGTGTAGCGGTAGTAAACACGGTCGCTGAGCAGGAGATGCGGGTTCAATCCCCGCTCAATGCAAATATTTGTATGCATGAATACAGTTATTTGCATTAGTCTGGTCGTGCCTCGGAGAACACGTTAAGCCGTCGGTCCCGGTTGCCATACAAACATCTATGGCAGTCGTTACTAGTAGTTGGAGCCCTAAAAAGTCCAACAACAACGGTCTAGCTGCATTGCTTCAATATCGCCTAATGTCAAAATTGGGTTGTGAAGGCACACCTTCACAACCTTCAGTCGCAGACAGTCGCTTCACTGTTGCTGATAGTTGAAATAACTTACCTAGCTAGACTAGAAGCGAATACATCAATTTCTAACACAAACGAAGCAAATAATTCAAAAGTTATAACTCTCCAGTAAAACCTAAATAAAGACCACCAAATAAAACCACTCACTATAAACACTTAAGAACAAAAGACTCGAAGTATAGTTGAATTTATTTTCAAACTAAAGCAGAAATTATTTTACCTATGCATAAATTAACAGGTTAGTGCAAGTAGGTCGTATGTAAAATAAGCAAACGAGTTTAATAGGATCACAAAGAAGTTTGGAGCATAATTTTGCATTAATTTTATTATGCACCTTTGTTAACCGCCATACTGGAAAATTAGTTCGTACATGGCGCTAATAGATGGTGGTTATTTCATACATACATTATCTTCCTGTGAGTGGAGTCTCAAGATGAAGAAAATATTCGAGTTTCTTCACCTGGGTGAATTAAGTTAAAGGTGAACAAATTTCACCTGGGAGATAAAACTTAGATGACGTTATTTAGAGGTAATATTTTATGAGGACACTACAATTTTATGTACTTAGGTACATTTCATTTCAAAGTATGAATATAGAGGGCTTTAGGGGTGGAGGTAGGCCTAAGAAAAGATGAGTGGAATGCCTGAGAGACGATATGGAAAGGAAGGAAGTGACTAAGGAGATGACATCTAACACGAATGGAGGAGAATTACATGTTGCGTCAACCCCAAATAATTGGGACTAAGGCAGGTAGATGGTGATGAATCCCATGATGAAAATTTTATACCCAACTCTATAAGTATACTAGGTAGGTATATCCCCGATTTACAGATACAGCTACCTTACAATTTTATAATAAGTAGTATAGAAGTCCACAAATAGATCAAAGTATTTTTCATTAATATCATTTCAATAGTCACTAGAGAATATAGAATCGGATTCATATAACACACATCGACCCTCTTCTACAGGCCTTCATCGCAATCAGGTACAAAGCTATGAATTATCTGAATAGAACCTAACCCTTCCAGTACAATACTCAGATATCATGCTATCTATCCAATACGGCACAAAAGACCGACTACAATTACTACCAATAACAATTGAAACCGATCCGTAAACAATACATTCTGTTCTGCACTACCCGGTCCATTGTTTTCCTGAAGTAGTAAGTCATACGTCAATATGTCGTACACATATTAACCCGTGTTCCTTTACTGTCACTACCATCCCTATTCTGCATTTATCGTAAGCAAAAAATGGTAGTATATTCATTGTTTCGTGAAATTGCGGGTCGATGGTCATTTTGATTTGTCTGTTTGTAATGCGGTGTTATATTTCATGTTATGTTTTACCTGTTGATCTGAAAAGTTTTATCAATAGATATAAATTATAAGCTTTTATTTAACTTGCTGTTGTTTTTAGTTTGGGAGGTGGCCGCGTAGTCCGACCGCATTGTCCGACTAATCAGACGACGCGGACGTTTTTTTTGACTTGGTAAGTACTTACTACCGGATCGGACGACGCGGAATTTTCTTGCCTGTTGATCCGACTGATCGGACGACGCAAATTTGTTTTCCTGTCGATTCGACTGGTCGCACGAAGCGGACAGTTTTTTCCTGTTATCCAAACTGATCGGACTATGCGGACTTTTTTTCCTATTGGTTCCAGTGATCGGACGACGCAATTTTTTTTCCTGTTGATCCAACTGATAGGATGACCCGAACTTTATTTTCCTGTCCAGTTGTTTCGACTGTTCGGTTGACATAATAAATATAATATATACCTAAATGATATATTATTGTTAAATACATTATTAAATAATTATTAGTATACCTATTGCTAAGAGAGTTAGATATATACCTTAAATACCTCAATAAGCGTCTAGGGAAGAGACTTAATGGATAGCATTTGCAGTAATTTGGACTGATTAATGAAATTAATTGGACATTCGTTGCTAATAATGGCATTGTTGTGTCGAGTTTGTTGTATATACACGTTGTTTATAGCTTGCGAGGTGGAAAGCGAGAAGAATTAGTATTATTAATTTGGTATGCTAAATAACAACAGTTTTAAATATATACTCGTTGTTGAACGCGGTTCCACCCGCGTAAAATATTGATCCCGTTCCTGTGTACGGGAATTTATAACCGGAATAAAAAGAGGTCTTAGTGTTAGATTCCAGACTATTGTTAAAATTCACAAACATCCATACACACACGTCCATCCATTCTCATAAACTTGCAAATTCATAATATTAAAAGGATAGCTGTAGGAAAGGTGTACCTATATTTTTCGTTCATTGCCTGTGTTAGTATAAATCCTACTATTAGTAGTAACATCGGTAATTTAATTACCATTCTTACTACTATAGTTGAAAGTGACAGTAATAACAGCAAAAAAAATCCCCCATATAAAATTAAAATAACAAAAAAGAAAAAAATATGACAAATTTATACTTTAAAGAAATGTGAGTTTTTAAAAGTAATATTTCTGTACTTTTATATCTAGATAGTAAAATTTTTATAACTCGATGTTTAGGAATACTTAAGAAATTAATCCCTCCGCTGTTTTGAGCATGACTCGTCACGGGTGTCATGTGTCTCTTTTTCCCACAAATAATACATCTCAATAAATTCCAAATATACCAATTCTGAGAGGTACATTCGTTCTATCGGGCAATGTGATTTGCCAACCCAAAACAAATTCCGCAAAACTACTCTATTTTGACGAGTCAAAGGAATGAGTAAACAGTTTTTACGTGAAATCGTTCGCTTCTCGCAAAACATCATAACGAAAAATTTATATTCACATACATTTTACTTTAGCACATTTTTATAGTTAAATAAAAATCACACCTGTGTATTTTAGTAATTTGTACTTTCGGAGAAATGGTTCTAAATAAAGGTTTTATTTGAAAATAGTTCTAACTTCACATGGGTGCTTATATTTTGTGAAAAAATACCTATACTTAATTCAATTGCAGTCCCACTTCTAGTGTACAGTAAATTTTTATTCCTTCGAGAGTTAGGTAGTGGGCGGAGGCGAAAGGCTTTTTTAAAACACGTGTGTTGACATGTGCTCACGTTCATGAGCAGAATGAGACTAACTTTATTATTTTAATGTAAGCTTATATACTAGTTACACAACAATAGGACCTTGAATACAGGTGGGCTCTTGTGTCGCCGAATCCCAGGAGGTGATACGAGAAGTTTATCTTAGTGTTGTTTATCTTAATACTAATTACATAATAATGGCTGCTTGAGTACAGGTGGGCTCTTGTGTCGCTGAGTCCCAGGAAGTGATACGGAAAGTTTATCTTAATGTTCTTGTTGTTCTCGCGGCCAGTGTGTGGTCGAGATAAGGGCCGTGGTTACAGGGACATAACTCCTCCCCCCTTAAGATGGAGGCGCGCCGAAGGCTGCTGCTGCAACTGGACCGCTTCAGGTTCAGGCTGCTGTGCTGAGGTTCGCGTCGACTTGGGTAACCACCAGAGCTTGTAGGCTGCTATACCGGATGCTGCTGCGATGATGATGATGTATAAAAGTACTGAGGGCCAGCTGGGTGTTGTTGAGATTATTTTGAAGTCTTCGTCTTCTATGTTAATTTCATTGGTTTTTCTCAAAGTTTCCTTTAGGGTATCTAGTTTTACATTTTCCAATTCTATGGTGATTGGTGAAATTCTTTTATTGTGGCTGGATCTAGGTAAGGGTATTGTTGCTATTTGACTTATGTATCGTTTGTGTGTCATCAATACCCTGTCTAATATTTGTACCTTACAGCTGTTATCTGTGGTAATTAGGAAAACTCCTTTATTGCGTTGATATTGCACGTCGTCGTTGCAAATGGTTTTCATGACTTCCTCCTGTTTCATAATCACAATCCAACTGTTTTCTTTGATTTGTTCGATTACGTTAGTGTTGTAGCTTGCAGTTGCATAAGTGCAGTTATGCGGTTCTTGATGCTGTATCAGTTGCGCGATGCAGTCGTTGGAGTGTAGTAATGTCTGCCATTCAAGGTGTCTGCAGATGACGTTGTCTTCTCCAATCTCGATGCATGGCTCGTGAGGATATGCAAACTCATTATTTCCCAAGACTAGGAGAGGATTCTTAGGTATAAGTATGGTGTTGTTGTTATTAGGGATGGAGTAAAGGTGTAGTAGGTTATAGGATTGATCTGCAACTATTGGTATGTCTAGAATGAAGGTCAAAGTTCCATTTGTGCTGAAGGCTTTAACTGTTATTGCTTTTTCCCAAAGGTGGATAGAGTTTACGTTAGGATTGAATGGTAGTTTACCACTGATTTCATTCTGAATTATGTTTAATTCTTCTATTAGAAAAGTTGGGTCAATTATACTTGGGTGCATTTTATTCATGTGAGAGAACGTTAAGGCATTTTCTAACGTTTCTAATTTATCGTAAAGCTGCTGAAACGATGTCTCTATTTCATTAAAGATACTTGTTGTTAAATAGTTTGTTTCCAATTCGGTATTTTGTTTAGTATATTTATTGATTGCACTCGCAATTGTGTCTTGATTAGTTTTTATTTGTTTTAAGTTGTTTTCGTATTCTTTAATGAATTCCTGCATAATGCTGATTGTGCGTTTCTGGTTTGATTTATTATTATTTAAAGCCGACTGTATTGCTTTTAATTCGTTGTCGTATTTAATTGCATCGTTTTGATCTAAGTTACCTGTGATTGCTTTTACTACTGATCCTAGTCCGTCTATTAATCCACGTTTTTGTCTGTATCTAGACTTAAATCCTATAATCTGTAATCCTAAATATTGTAGCCTAGTTTCTATAGTATCTATGATGTATTCTATTTGTTTTCTAATAGCTACAGTACTTATCGAACTATTGTGTTTTAATCTAAAAGTAAAATAATTACTACATATTTCTAAGTAGATTTCTTTTAAACTAGTTATGTTATATGTTACTGCTAAATGATAGGTATCTATCTGAAATTGTGCCTTTGCTTCTGTTAGCACTAGCACTCCATTATGGTTGTCTATTGGCTGTATGATCGCTGTGCTTGTGGCGAGCCTGAAGGCTGCGATGATGGTGATGACACTCCTGAAACATTTTCAGGTCGCCTTAGTAAGCGGAAGTGAACTCTGATAGTTTTTGCGTTCACGTGTTTGCCAACTATCTCTGCTATTTGTTCTGGATGAATTCTAACTATTGTATAAGGACCTAGGTATTTAGGTTCTAGTTTGTTGGCTCTCGCTGTTTTTGCTACTTGCTTGTAAACGATGTCGCCAACTTTGAAGGGTGCTGACTCGGTGTTAGCGTTAGCTCTCTCAATTGACTGTTGTTTTTCATTATTCAATCTGGCGTTAATTAACTTATGTGTGTTTTCCATAATTTGTTTGTGTTTTAACACATATTCTTGATAAAATTCCTTAGGGCAATGAAGCTCCAATGGATTCCTGCTATCGGTGTGACCGTATAATAATTCAAAAGGTGTAAAGCCAGTTGCAGAATGAATTGCATTGTTGTATGCCATAATCGCGTATTTCATTAAGTTTGTTGGTTCATCTCTATCTGTGATTCTTTGTATTCTTATCATTTCAGCAAGGGTTGAATGCAACCTTTCGATAGGTGAATTTGAGTTTGGATTGTACGGGGTGGTAAAGTGAATATGTATATTGTGCATTGCGCATATTTCTGTTATTACTTCGTTATCGAATTTTGAATCGGAATCCGTAGTTATCTTTTTCGGTATTCCTATAACTGAAAATAAGCTCAATAAAGATTCTGCAATGTGTATGCTTGTTGCTGCAGAAAGTGGTGTTGCTTGCGCATATTTTGTGAAGTTATCTATGATAGTCAAGAAAGTTATGCCTCCACTGCTGTACAGATCCATGAACATATGTTCCATAGGTTTATGTGGGGTTTCCGTAAGGGATAATGGTAACTTGAGGGGGTTGCGTTCATATTTACTTTTTAAGCACTTGTCGCATTTATTTATAAATTTTTGTATTGATGTTAACATCTTGGGCCAGTGATAATTTCTATGTATATGTTTGTATGTTTCTTGTATTCCTCTATGTACTGTTTTTCCTTCATGGTATTTTCTGATAATATCTACTTGTTCCTGTATATTGTCTATTAGTGTTACTCTATTAAGACAGCGTATGAGTTTAGGGCCTCGATTGCTGAATATCGTTCTGTATACTTCGCAAAATAGTTGATAAAAGTCTTCATGGTGAAAGTAGCAATGAAATAGTCTATCGGGTATAGTGTGTTCTTTCAGGAATTGTATAATTTGATTTTTTGTGTCATTAATTGGAATCCAAACGTCTTTTATTATTGTTTTACCTTTAGACCTATCGTCCACTCTATAGGTATTTCCTGGAGATTTTCTAATGTGAAATTGTTTCAATTGTCTATCTATTGCGTCATTTATTTCGGGTATTTTATTTATGTCTACTTCCAGTGCTGGTGCAACTGTTTCGTCTGTATGAACGTTTGTTGTTTGCTCCTGCTGCTGACTTAAGGGTTCAGGTGTCATAGGTATGAGGAATGGTTCCGGTGTAGGTGCTTCATTTATTTGAACATTAGCTGGATAATCCTGTTGTTGACTTAAGTTTTCAGGTGTTATCGGTATATCTAATAATGTTCGTATGTCTATATTTGCAAGTTCTGTGTCTATGGCTGAAGTACTAGGTTGTGGCTCATTTGAGTCAGTGTTGTTGATGCTTTTATTGTGATGTACCACTTTAATTCTAGAAAGTGCGTCTGCATTTGTGTTGGTTTTACCTTTTTTGTACTGTACATCAAAGTTATATTCTGCTAGTCTTAATCGCCACCGAGTTAATTTCGAGTTTGGGTCTTTAATAGACATAATCCATGTTAATGGTCTGTGATCCGTATATATTGTGAAGCGTTTACCATACAGGTAGGGCCGAAAATATTTAATAGCCCATACTATACTTAATAATTCTTTTTCAATTGTTGAGTATCTCTGTTCTGTATCCGATAATGTTCTTGAGGCATATGCCACTGGTTTATCTAAACCTAACTGTCCTTGCGAGAGAACTGCACCGATTGCTACGTCTGATGCATCTGTAGTGAGGATGAATGATTTTTCGAAATCTGGGTACTGTAAAATAGGTGCGTTTATGAGTACTTCTTTGCATTTCTCAAATGCGTGTATGTATTCGTCGTTTAGTTGAATTTTACTGCCTTTTTTTAAGCATTTTGTAAGTGGTTTAGTTAAGTTAGCAAAGTCCTGTATAAATTTTCTATAATAACCGACTAATCCCAGAAATGATTTAATTTCCTTTTGTGTTTTTGGTATAGGAAATTTCTTTACTGCATCAATTTTATCTGAATTTGGTTGTAGACCTTTGTCTGTTAATGTGTGACCTAGGAATCTGACTTCTTTTTGTAAGAATTCTGATTTGTTAAGTTGAATTTTTAGATTGTGTTCTCTGAATCGCTCGAATACCTGTTTGCATTTCTCTATGTGTTCCTGAAGTGAAGTTGAATAAATTATGACGTCATCAAGGTATGTTAATACGTTGTCTAGACCACGTAATACGGAGTCCATAAGTCGCTGAAATGTACTTGGTGCATTTTTCAGGCCGAAGGGCATCCTCAGAAATTCGTAATGACCTCTATCTATGCTGAAAGCTGTTTTTTCTATATCTTTTTTATGCATCTCTACTTGATGGTAACCTGATGCTAAATCTAGCGTAGAAAAATATTGTGCACGTCCTAGTTTATCTAAGATATCGTCAATATTTGGAAGTGGATATTTGTCTTCTATAGTCTTGTCATTCAGTTTTCTGTAGTCTATAACTAATCTATACTTTTGTTCATTTGATGCATCCATTTTCTTTGGTACGATATGCACCGGGCAAGACCAAGGCGAACTGCTTTCCCTGATAATTTTTTGTTCTAATAATTTATTAATTTGTTTTTTAATTTCTTCTTTTGTTTTAGGAGCCTGCCGGAAATTCTTTACATAAATAGGTTTATCCTCTGTTAGTCTGAGTTCATGTTTAATTTCATGCGTAAATGTTAATGGGATTTCCTCGCAGTGGAAAATATCACGATATTTAAAACAAAGTTTTCGGATTTCCCTATTTTCCTCTACGTTCATGTGTTCAGTGCGTAATCTGTCCATGTTTTTCTTTAGTAATTCGTCAAGCTTTTGTTTGTTCTTATTTGATATTATTTGTGGTGATTCTGATTTAGTTATATTTAATTTGTGTAAGTTTATATTGCATGATTTTCTTACCGAAAACGCTTTATTCGATGTGTTAATTATTGTTGTGGTGAGATTCCCATTATTGACTGAGACCAATGCAGGCGGGAAAATTAATCCTTGCTTTGTGTCTAAGCCATTAAAATAGTACTCACCTTCTTGATAGCTACATAAAAGGTTAATTGTTTGCTCACATTTCGGGGAAACTTTTTGTGTTGATTTAATATCGTCCCTTATTGGTATAGTGGCTTTTTCCGTTCGTAGTATCATATTTTTAATGTCTATTTTGCTTTTTAATGGTATTAATAAATCTAAGCCTAGCAAGCCAACAAAATCTGGGTCAAATTTAAATACTAGGAATTTATGTGTTATACTTTCGTTAAAAATGTTTTCTGGTAATTCTATGTATGCTACTTGTCTGTGTTTAGACGTTGCGTGTGCCGTTTTGATATAATGTGTTTCATTTTTAATTTTAATTTTTGCTTTATTAATAATGCTTAAAACTTTCGGGCTGATTAGTGATTGGGACGCGCCTGTGTCGATTAGAAATCTTCCTCCTAATTCATTTAAGTATATGTAAGGAAGACGACTTTGATTATTTGTATTCATAAAAATTACGTTTTCAGTTGGTCGGAAAACTCCTGAAGAAAATTTTCGTCTATTTCCTCGGAAGCATCGTCTTCCTGATCTTCGTCGTTAATTTCCTGATCGTTATCAGGTTCGGTTATTTCTTGATAATGGATTTTTTTAGGTTGCTCGGTATTAGAGATAGGTTTCTTAAAGTCTTTTGTCACAAAGGATGTGGGTTTTGTTTTGTTTTTCGACCCATTATATCCTGTATTATTTTTAGATGAGTTACCGGAATTTAATTGTGCGCGTTTTACCCGTAAGGTTAATTCTTCCTGTTTTGCGATTGTTATAGCTTGGTTTAAATCTGTTACGTATTTTATTTTCACGCAAAGAGCTGTGATTGGGTTTAATTTATTTAGAAATGTCTCAAGTGCCATTTCTTCATAAAATTGGGTTTTTGTTGGGTTTTTCTGAATAAGCGAAGATAAAATGTTTTTTATTTTGTCGCCTAAGGCGTCTAGGGAACTGCCGTCTCTAGTTATTTGTATTAACTCGCTAATTAACTGCATTTCTGTTCTATATTCACCGAAATTTCTTAATAATATTTCTTTTAAATCTGTCCAATTTTGTGTCATTGGGCTTAGAGATAAAGCCTCAACAGCTCTACCCGTTATTTTGTTTCTAATTAAGTGGATCGCACAAGGGTCGTTTCGATCCACTAGCATGCTTAAAGCACTCTCTACTGCCTGAATATAATATGGTAGCGTTTTTCTATTCCCGTCAAATGATGGCAATATACGCGAGAATGTTGTAAAATCAGTGATTACTGGTTTTGATTCTATAATAAGGGATTTCTCACCCTGGGCTCCTGCTTCGTTGGCCATGTTAATCCAAAGAAATAGGTAGCACAAAAGTAAGGGAATCGTCAATTACTGTTTCGTGATTAATATTTACACAAAAACACTTTGTACCTTCACACAAACACTACAAAAATTGCAGAAAAGTGATTGGGACTAAATTGGGGGTCTCGGGAGTAAATGAGCTTGAACTTACCCCACGAGCATAGCCGAAGTGTAGGCTTGATGTTTTGAGTCTGCTGCCGTTGCACGGTGTTTCTTGCTTTCTTGTGCTGCTCTGCACCACTGGTAGATTCTTTGCACGCGGCGGAACTTCTAGATCTTCCTGGATTTACACGAAGAACTCGGTTCTATCGTCGCGGATACCGACTGCGCCAGTTAGGTAGTGGGCGGAGGCGAAAGGCTTTTTTAAAACACGTGTGTTGACATGTGCTCACGTTCATGAGCAGAATGAGACTAACTTTATTATTTTAATGTAAGCTTATATACTAGTTACACAACAATAGGACCTTGAATACAGGTGGGCTCTTGTGTCGCCGAATCCCAGGAGGTGATACGAGAAGTTTATCTTAGTGTTGTTTATCTTAATACTAATTACATAATAATGGCTGCTTGAGTACAGGTGGGCTCTTGTGTCGCTGAGTCCCAGGAAGTGATACGGAAAGTTTATCTTAATGTTCTTGTTGTTCTCGCGGCCAGTGTGTGGTCGAGATAAGGGCCGTGGTTACAGGGACATAACTCGAGTCAGTAAAAAAAATAAATTGACCAAGTTTCATTCGAAGGTTGACAAGTTTTATAGATATCAATGCACGTAAATATAACAAAAATGCAATTATTGAAATTCTTGTCTATGTTTCTTTGTCTATTTAAATGAGGTAATCTCTGGAACCGATAATTTGGACGGGGCTTTCACTGACAGACAGATTATATTGTAAGGTTAAACATAGGCTACTACGATTTTGTTCACATTTATCTATCTTATGATACTAGGGAGATGAATACCTTTCATTTGAGACCTCATTCATAGAAACCCGTCCAGCCGTTAGGCCTATAGAGGGGAACAAAGAAAACTACATACATACATACCCGCGAAACACATTACCCTAGCTGGCGCAGTCGGGTACAGTGCGCGGCATCTAACGTGGCCAGATTTTGGAGTAGTGTGGGCCCCACTACTCCAAAACCTTGCCAAGTTAGATGCTGTACACTATACTTGTTTGTGGCAAAATGCGTCGCCTAGAAACAAGTATAGTGTACGGCATCTAACTTGGCAAGGTTCTGGAATAGTGGGGCCGACACTACTCCAAAATCTGGCCACGTTAGATGCCGCGCACTATAACAAAATCTAAATTCAGGTTTTTGCGGGCACAGCTAGTAGTAGTATATAAACCTTATACATATACATATATATATAATATCCACGTGTTCATTTGATATGTCGGCGCTCGGAATAGCCATATAAAACGTGGCGCCAGCTGCCGCGACTCGCTTCGTTAGTAGTTCTTTCTCTATGGTTCGTGTTAACTCTGTGATTTACGGACGAACTAACTTGACAATAAAGGTTTTCTGTTTCATTAAGTCGGCTTCTACTCAGAGGTATCGAGTTCGAATCCAGCTGGACAGTACCAATGTGAATTTATAGTTGGAGAGTATATGGGAGTTTATATGTGCCAATCACTTGATTTACCATCTGCTGACGGTGAAGGAAAATCATCGTGAGGAAACCCACATGTCCTAGAAGAAATTTTACCGATATGTCCGATCCACCAACCCGCATTACGCTAGCGTATGTGGATTAAGATCTAAACCCTCTCAGCTCTCATGTTAGAAGAGAGGAGACCCATGCCCAGCAGTGGGACATAAATGGGTTGCCATTATCTGATTGTATAAACCTCGAGGTAGTATCTCCACCCTACAGAATTATCGTATCGTGTTCCCGGCGGTAAGTAGGGTAGCCAGAGCTCACTGGAGGGTGCCTGTACTGTAAGCCCAATCTTTTACATGCCTATTAGAGTCCTCATAATATGTGTCATAACATAAGCTACGCTGTAGAAACCAGCCAATTTCGGTTAGTTTGCGTTCAGGGGTCAGCAAGTGCATAACCGGGCAGGTGGGATTGTGGTCGCAGCACTAGTGGGACGCGGTGTTGCGACGACAATCTACTTTTGACGAGGCCGTCAAGCTGAGAGCCACCATTGTTAAAATGGTACGTGTATGTAATGGTGACCCTCTTTCCTGAGACTTTACCTTCCGCTTAATACCAGGCGAGGTGAAGTCATTTACATGTTCTAAATATAAAAAAAAACGAAAAATATACTCTTTTGCTCGTTAATATTTCAGTCCGTGTGTCACATACCGTACATAATTTCCTACGGACCATGTTAAGATATTTGGCTGGTATTCATTATGTCGCGACTGCGTTGTTCTTTTTTGCCAAAATAAATCAACAGATACACATTTCTTATGTTCGTGGAATAGTGTTATCTGTAGTAATTTCCTCGATATTAGGATTTTGCTTCAAGCGAATAATATAACATTCTTTATTGATTCTATTACGCTAGTGTGTAAGGGTGAATTCAGACTATAATAACAAAATATATTTTAAAACACTAGTTGTTGCTCGCGTCATCGACCGCGAGAAAATTAATTATACGTTTTTGGTTCTACTTAAACAAATGCAATCAAACATACGGCAGATTTTAAGTCTGACCAAGGCACGTAGACAAGTGGCACAAGTCTAAATCGCTAAGGAATAGAATAGACTAGGTCAACCAATCACACTCCAGCTCGTGATCCCGCCGCGGCGCGCGCATCGTACGCCGGCGACGAGCTTGGATGTGATTGGTTGACCTAATCTATACGATTCCTTAGCGATTTACGCTGCGACACTTGTCTATACGGGGGCAGGACCTTTCTAATAGAAAAACTGCATTCAAAGTCGAATAACAACAACGAACGCGAACAATAACGATAAACAAACAAGAATCCCAAATAATATTATCTATAGCAACCCATTTATGTCCCACTGCTGGGCACGGGTCTCTTCTCCTCAAACGAGAGAACTGAGGGTTTAGACCTTAATCCACACACGCTGGCCTAATGCGGGTTGGTGGATCGGACATGTTCTTAGAATTTCTTTCTAAGACATGTGGGTTTCCTCTCAATGTTTTTCCTTAGCAGATGGTAAATCAAGAAATTAGTAGGTACATATAAATTCCACAATGTAAAATTCACATTGGTACTGTCCGGCCGGATTCAAACTCGATACCTCTGAGTAGAGGCCGCGTTATTATCCATTCAGCTATCATCGTGTTCAAAACACTGCTTTTAAGCAATTTAATATTGTGTATTAGTTTCCTACCTAACCCTATAATAGTCGACTGTCCGATGATCGAACTGATAGTAGGACTAGTTGGAATTAAACCGAAATTTGAGTGTTTACCTAGAAACTTAATATCCAGCTAATGGAAGTCACGTGTACGATTTGAAGTTAGACTTAAATATCAACAGTGTCTATATGACGTGTTAATAATTTATTCAAACTAAATATAGTTTGATTACATTCGAGAAGTTTGGTGAATTGAATTAGAATTCGGAATGGCGTGAATATGTTGTGTGAGATGTAACATAATTAAGTTTATTAAGGACGCTTTCAGTCTGTTGAAAAGATACGACTTAAAAGGATTTCTTAAACAAATTCATGTCTTATAAGATCATCTAATAACAAATTTTAAATAAGATAAGTCTAGTATTTTTAGACATTTTCGTTTTGAAATTAGCTTAAAAACCTTTTCAATATTATGAGGTAAATCTGGGTACTTAATTGAAAGTTTACGTAAAGCAAAATACTTTATTTTGCTTTCTCTAGACAGTTTTATTATTGAAATCTTTACCATCTAACAAACATAATGCCTCATTAAAATTTGATGTTATCAGAACTTCAACCATTTAGTTAGAAGGGTTAACATTTTATTTTACTTAAGCTTTTTCATGTCGAACAAGTCAACTACAATATGTATATACTTATATTATGATGATACCGCGGTAGCCTAGTGGTTAGGGTAATGTACTGCTGAGACGAGGTCTCGGGTTCGATCCCAGGTTCACCATGGCATACACCAATGACTTTTCGATGCTTTTCGAAGTTATGTGTGTATTTATCTCAGGTATATTAGTGCCTCGGAGAGCACGTTAAGCCGTCGGTCCCGGTTGCCATACAAACATCTATGGCAGTCGTTACGGGTAGTTGGCGCCCACAAAAGTCCAAACAGTCTAACTTGGAACTTCGATGTCGCCATTGGTCATAATGACCATTGGTTGTGGAGGTCAGATGGCAGTCGCTCCACGGAAAATATCGAAGTTCAGCCGCATCACTAGACTGGAAAGCCAACCCCAACTGAGTTGGGAAAAAGGTTCAGAGAATGATGATGAGGCGTATAGCAAGATCGTAGCAAGTGGAAAAATATTGTCTCTGCCTACCCAGTAAGTAAAAAGGTGTAATTTAAATATGTATCTATAGCACTATTCCCTGTTTGTCTCATACGCACTCAAAGAGCTTTGCAATCTGCAGACATAATTCCCTCAATCCCATATAATCTGGTTTCTATACTGACGTCACAGCCTTCGTCAATCTTATAGGTGACGTTTGCGCAAGCTCACAGACAATGACAATTTTGGTAATGCTTTGTCTAGTTTGCTGTTCTAGCAATGATTGGCTTTGTAGTTACCTGTGTATTTCCAACAATGTATGCACTTTGAAAATGTCCTGTCCAATGTTGTAATCCTAGTATTGTTTGTGATATTTTCTCTTATTAGGTAGGTACTGTTCGCAATGTTGATAGGTACATTATCTATACTAATATTATAAAGAAGTAGAGTTTGTGGTGTGTTTGTATATTTGTTAAATTTTAAGGGGTAATCTCGGGATCTGAACTGATACTGAACCGATTTTTAAAAATTCGTAATACCAATAGAAAGCCACATTATCCGTGAATGTCTTTTTTTTTGGAGTTGGGGGGGGGGGGGGTTGGAGAGAGAGATTGGGGAGATGGGGAGGGGGGAGAGTTGCGAGCTCTGGCTCTACTTGCCAGCGGGAACACAACACGATGGTTATTATAGCCGCGGTCTTCTCCAGGGCGGAGGTACTACCCCAGGCGGATTGCTCAGCTCGGACGGGAGATACCGTCGTGTCTTTATTATTATTATAATTATTTATTTTTATTTATATATTTATATTTATACAAACAAAAATAAATAATATTCTTACAATGAAATAATAAAACACAGCTCTTTAATCATAAGTAACTACGAGCTAAGTTTATCATCTTTTAGAATCAACACTTCTTAACCCGCAAATATCTATGTAAATAACTGAGAGAGTTAATACAATTCTTTGAAGCTATATTCTATCAGATATGAGTAATACGAGGCATGGCTTGAAAACATTGCTACGAGTGCTGGTTGTGACGTTTTGACATAAATATATATTGACCTACTCAAAATCATTCTGTTAAAAATAGAGCCAAGTCTATAATATTATTCGGTTAAAGTACCTAAATAGTTTTCAAGCTTCAAGTTTTCAAGTTTTGTTGGTTAAAATTTATTTTATTTTAGTATAGGTCCCACAACCCTGAGGAGGGCTACCTATCTGAAACAGTAGATGGTAGAAGGTCAGTCGGGGTACGAGGGAAATGCCTTATGGGCCACCTTATACCCCGGCGCATATAGACCTAAGACGGCGTGCGGTTTTAGTCGGTAGGAGTCCGACATAACCTACCCCACCTAGCCGCGGGGGAGGTATCCATGAGGATTTCCGCATGAAAAAAAAATGGTAGGTACATTTTTGCCATAGTTTTATCATAACTAATCAATGTGTCGGACATAAAATGATTTAGTACCATTTTGCAAAAAAAGTTTTTTTTATTAAGGCGTAATACGTTTTTCTAAACAGTTATTCGTGTTAATATCATAAACCTGTATATCAGTCGCCTAGAGATTTCAAAATTATTTATTAGTTTAAAAAACTACTTTTGGAAGTGAAATTAGAATATTCAATATAAAAGTCATTTCAGTGAAGACAAGTTTGGTATCTAAATTCTATCAGCAAAGTGTTCCTACACAAGCAGTGTTGTTTTGCGTGTTTGACTTGGCGACGCCGCTACCACGGCCACAGAGTTACAACTTATATAGATAAGAAATGTAACAAGAGAAATTGGCTAGAGAGATAGTTAGATATGAAAACTTATGTTTATATTAAAATGTCTTACAATGTAGTATCTAGTATTATTTATAAGATGGTTATGTAAACTAATTATTCGCTATTCATGAGATATACCTGGTTAAAATTTTACGTTTTACTCTGCTTTTATTTGTTCGACTGAAATGAAATTTCACTACATTAACAGTGAATGCTAAAGCGGATAGCATTATGAGCCATTACACCAAAAATAGTTTGGTTTCTTTACAGGGTTAAGTTAGTAATATTTATTTAAGTGGTATATTTGAATCGTAGCAACATTCTATTTTTTGGGCAGAACCTGTTGGCCATCGGGGATGGTTATATCGGACTAGCATAGCAGCCCTACACTCCCGCCTCGACCGTAATTATAGAGTTGAAGACGCTGCAGCCCCATTGCCCGAATACAACCCGCGGATATTCCGGCCCACGCAACTCCGCTGCAGCATTGCAATAAAATTTTTATTAACCGTGGCTTTGTCTATATGTTGCTAAGCCTATGTGATTTAGTTTACTATTTTGCCTTATTCAAACTCACATTCATACCTCAACATTCTGAATTCCCACGCTGTCCAACCTAACACATATGTAATGCCACCTCAACATGCTACGTACAGCTGAAGCCACAAAAACGGAGAAGGGCTCAGTTATGATTTATATAAGGCTGTTGCCTGATACGTAACGTCACTGAAGGCTGTCGTGCGAGATTTATAAGGAACCTCGGCTTCAGGAAAAAATATACAATCGAGAAAAATTGCTGGCGTACAGTAATTTTGTTTTGGGATCTGGAAATTGCAAAAACAATGGGTGTTTGTGTGATTACTTGCGTGTTTTAATATTGTAAGGAGATGTATATTCGAAGGAGATGTGTTGTCGTGCCTCGGAGAACACGTTAAGCCGTCGGTCTCGGTTGCTATAAAACATCTATTATAGTAGTCGTCACGGGTACTTGGAGCCCTAAAAAGTCCAACAACAACGGTCTAGCTGCAATGCTTCGATATCGCCTAATACCACCACTGGGTTGTGAAGGTCAGATGGCAGTCGCTTCACGGAAAATATCGAAGTCCAGCCAAATCCGCAGTTAAGACTGGTAAAGCGGACCCCAGCCTCCGAGGTGAAAGCTTTGGATATGACTGGGATTAACATTATTATATTTCATTTGTTATTATTTATAAAGTCGATTTAAAACTCAACTAAAGGCGTATGATTACCCTTACTTTGAAATCATTTACTAATTCGATTTACTTTGAAAAGATTATACTTTATTCCGGTTTCTGTCTGTGTTTATATACCTACTTTAATAAATTCTTTGCAATTGGCTAATAATTTTGTAATTGACGACAACAAATTTTGTAGGTACTTCAGTTTTTATTTCAATAACATGATCAACCTAAAAAGGGTGGCCACTATTTTATAGACTACACCTCAGCTTACCATCAGGCGGGGTGCAGTCAATTTGATGGACTAAATGAAAAAAAATTGAAGCTCTATACTACTATTGCAATATTTTATCAGAAAAACAATGTACCAGAATAAACACTTTGCTTAGCCGAACTTAGTACCTTCGGCAAAGAGGCTTCCACGTTTAACCTCTTCCAAAAGTTGAATGCATTAATTGGAAAACTTACTAAGCGGCAATAGAACGCTGAAGTGAGGTAGGATCACTATCTTACACTACACAAAGAAACTAAATCGATTACGAGAATAGAAATGCAATCAAGGATATTGTTTGAAGACAATAGTACTGATTGGAGCACTATTGATACATGATTGTATCGTAGCAATTGCATTACGATAACAGGGTTCTATAAGTGATGAGTATTACGATGTTAATATTTACCTGTGTAGTTTAACTATAACCTTATTCATAACTATGGTTAGGGTTATAGCTAAACGGAGTGCGTGAAGAGTAAAAGTCATTGGTATGTGCCATGGTGAACCTGGCATCGAACCCGAGACCTCGTCTCAACAGTCCATTGCCCAGACCACTAGGCTATCGCGGTTGTTACCGAGGTTTTTCTAATAGCTTCTAATTTCTAGTTTCTGACAAGCTTGCTTGTTGTATTTATCTACAATAAGTTTAATGTCAGGTGGGCCAAAAGGTCAGTTTTGTTTGAAAATTGCTGTTGGTCCTTTGAGCCTTAAGTTTTTGTGCATCAATATACCGAAATACAAAAAAAGCAGTAGGTATACTAAGCAGCCTAATCTCATAAAGCAATATTTGCCACTTGTTATAAGTTAATTAACCATAACAGTGACTCTAAGATTTCACCTTAAGTTTTAAATCAGGCAAGCTATACTTAGTGATATTGACATGTTTCACAAAACAAAATACTTATTATAAACCATATGCCAAGGCTGTATTCACCACAAAGAGAATTTCTAACATCTTTGTGGCAAGTCAAACATGACCTATAAAAATAATTCATACCTTTGTATAATTTATGAACCTCATATCTCAAGCATTTAATTATATTTAAGTACCATTGGAGAGATCCTGATGGGTTTTCCACTTAAATATAAACTTCATTATAAGGGGAATATTTTATCCGTTAGGGCCCTCATTAATAACACCGTGAGCGTACTGTGCGCAATGACAATTCGCCATTATTCATAGAGAGCGACGCTTTTAATGGCGTTCATCTATTATGTGATTGAATACCCGTGTAGTGTTAGTGTCATCAATATGAAACAGTAATATATTGACGGATACAATATCGAATATTGTTTACCGTTATTTCATGATTACTCATAAATAACTGCTTCAACAAGCTGTGCTTAGGTCTATCATTCCAGCAATGAAATTTTGAATCATTATTAGTATAGGAGGTTATAGGGTATAGTTTGTAGGAGGTAGGACACGACGGTATCTCCCGTCCGAAATGAACTGTCCAACTGGGGTAGTACCTCCGCCCTACAGAACACCGCGGCCATAATAACCATCGTGTTGTGTTCCCGCCGGTAAGTAGGGTAGCCAGAGCTCACTGTAACCCTCCTCCTTCCATCCCTTCCTAGCCTCCCCACCCCTTCCCAGCCCTCCCCCCTTCCCTTCGTGTGTGACACCCTTAGGCACACGTTCATAGGCCAAGGTGACCGCTTCCCATCTGGTGGGCCGTGTGCTTGTCTGCCACCTAAGTAGTATAAAAAAAAAAAGTATGCTAACTTTTCATATAGATATAGCTCGGAAAATGAGAACTTGAGGGTCGGTAACGCGAGTGTGACGTCACCCTTTTTTTGTGCAAAGACCCCTACCGGTACCACCCCCGTTGGGTATGGCAGAAAAGGCATGAGAGTAGAGTGAATGCAGTTGAGATGCGGTCGTTGCGAAGTATATATGTGGAGTAAGGTTAGTTGATAGGGAGGAGCAATACGGATTTACGAGATTGGTGTGACCTGAAAGAGAATGTTGTAACGAGAATTGAAAAGAGTTTGCTAAGGTGGTTATGGCACGTAGAGCGAATGAATACTGAGTAAATGGCATGCTATATATGTAAGGCACATATAAATGGGTAGGCAAGCCGGGTCGACCTCGCTGAATATATACTGACGAAAATAATGAGTTATTGAAAAAAAGGCAGGTCAAAAGCCCTCAAAACCGGCGGGTTTGCATGATTCTATGACAGTAGAGGAAGCACGTGAAGTATTTAAGGATAGAAGCAGATGGTGGATTGTTGTCTCTGCCTACCCCGGAGGGAAAAAGGCGTGAGCATATATATGTTTATCAATGAAAACTTACAACATTCGATCTCTCTCTTAATAGCAATAGATAAAAAATAATAAAGTGAATCAAATGGTTGAATACTATGTTGAATGCCACTTTGACTTTAATTTTCTGCGTGTTTTGTTAAAGCTGTACGTCTGAAATTTTATTTACATTTAGTTTATAGTTGAAACAAAGTTGTTCGAGAAATACCAAAACCGAGAAATACCAATACAAATTGGACCGGTCCGTCCTGAGAGTTAAAATAATATTTTGATTATTCGGTTTTTGGGTAATATTATACGAAGCCAGGATATTTGTTTAGGTTTTCTTGTAAACTATGTAGTCCGTGATTGGGTCACGTACTTGATTCAAACTTGGTGTTAGAACCAAATTTTCGCTTGTTTTGTTAAGAGAAGAGATTGGAATGATATACTGAAGGTTTTTTTAAAAGAAGGTTGGTAACTGAAATCTTGTTTAATGCCTATGTCAAAATGAAGGACTTGAATATATCAACATACTTCATTTCTGGCAAGCCCACGGCCCACCTGATGGGAAGCGGTTACCGTGGCCTATGGACGTGTGCAACACCAGGAGCATCAAACTCACGCTGCCGACCCGGGAAGGGGGGTTGGAAAGCAAAATGGTACCTTTCTCTCCCTCAATGGGAAAGAGTTCTATTGTTATATCAAGTCGGACTTAAATGTTTCCAATTAGAACATCAACATCAATATTTTGTTCATTCTATTTGAATTTATTTCCAATTTATTTGTTCAAAATATACATTTTAAAACCTCCAATAATGGACGGCAGCCACATATTTCCGATGCAGAATACATTTTTTAAGTGCACTTACCCCCATTCCATAGTTGACAATCGAATATGCGAATAACGTAACTTATTTGAAGCGCATCCTATTGTGTTGCGATTGGATGTGCTTGAAATAAAATATAATAGGGTCATAATGCTCGTATATATATTCCGGATAGAGTGGGTATTTGGAGCTTCTCCCTTTTTCCCGGGGCACACCGTGGTTCTCAAACTTCAGGTAGCTATTTTGAAACCGGAGATGATTCTGGGCCGGCTTGCATATGAGACCCGAGACAGCGTGCGGTTTTAGTCGGTTCGAGCTCGACATAACCACTCCCAATGGTTAACGAGAATGGTATAATAATGCTTGCATTTAATATTCTGTATAATAGTGAGGGTGGGGTAAGAACATCTAAGTCGCTACGGGAAGTTCGAACCCTAAAAAGTCAGTTAAAAAACTGGGAGTGTTTGTTGTGGGACTGAAGGGGTCATCATCTAATTGCCCTTGTCCCAATTATTTGGGGTCGGTGCAACATGTCTTTTTATTCCATACATTCCTGTCCGAGGTCATCAGTTATACCCTTCCTTGCCATATCCTCTTTCACGCATTCCATCCATCTTTTCTTAGGCCTACCTCTACCCTTGTTGTCGGAGTATCCGTGGGAATTTCCGCACGTTAAAATATTCTGAATATTCTACGACATTCTACACAGCGCTCCCTAGACGCAAAGTAAGCATAGTTTAACTAGCTTATGTTGTTGGTTCTAGAATAAACATACTTATGTAATTTTTTTTTGTAAATACATACTTATTATACATAGAAATACCCAGACCAATGCAAATAGACATATTCATGCATACAAATATTTGCACTGAGCGGGAATCGAACTCTTGCCTCCTGCGTAGCAGTTGCATGCACTACCGCTACGCCACAAAGGCCGTTAAAAAGGTACATAATTTATGTGTATTAGCATTTTGATGAAGAAAATCCGTAACGGCATTGCCTTCAAGTATTAGGTCCGTTTCTTGACTTTGGTTAAATGGATTACTGAATTACATAAAAAGGTAAAAAAGCCTAAATTAAAGATTAGAGTTATTAACGTTTTAAACAACAAGCGAAGGCTTAATTAGGAACCAACACGCAAACTACCCTACTGGATAAATGAGAATCCGGCGTTTGGAATGCCCAGGAGCCATAGATAAGATCAAATAACTCTATAGACCGGATTTGGACAGCTAGCAACTAATATATTAACACTTTGCGTGCCTTATCCGAAGGTTTCATCCTTTGTTACATGTCTTCATTTGGCTATGAAGCTTTTGAGCTATATTTAACACGGTTTAATTAGCTTCAACTTTTTTTTCCGCTACCTCCGCTACTTCTATCCCCCGCTAATCAGCGAGAGGGCGGTTAGGTTGTACTCTAGCCGACTAAGAATTTATCAATTGTAAGATGTTTGTGACTTAATCTTGCTCAACAGCTGAACAGATCTGATATAGGTAACAAAATAATACTGTTTTACATTTCCTTGTTATATTTTATACCACTTAGGTAGGTGGCAGACAAACACACGGTCCACCTGACGTGTGCAATACCAAGGTCGTTTTATTCGCGTTGACAACCCTGTAAAAACCTTCTAATACCATTCTTGAAGAACTTCATAATTGTAGACGCTAGGGAAAACCACAGCAGGGAGATTCGGGCGTGGAATGTAATGCAAACCGTTTTTAATCTTAATTTTAAATATGTGTCAATGAATGCTTTTCAAGTATCCTAAGTTAAAAGTTAGTTAAAACACTTTAACAGCCGTTCAAAGTTTGTCGTGAAATGATACCAAAGTAGAAAGTTTTCATGAAAGTAATAAGCTATAGCGGAGATGTAACGTTTTTATTATCCACACTATTAACCATTTAACAGGATTTTCCACGCTATCAGGAAATATTTTGCGGTCATTGCAAATGGGGAGGCGAAATATGTATGATGTAGATTCAAAATTTACTGTTAAATTACTGTTATCGGGTTATTCACCATTTTATGCACTTTATCAAGTTATATCACATACATTTATACGTAAATAATACCCATAAAATATTAATATACAATAATATAATAGTATTTACTTGAGGTATGACACGACGGTATCTCCCATTCGAACTGAGCAGTCCGACTGGGGTAGTACCTCCGCCCTACACAGAAGACCGCGCCCATAATGACCATCGTGTTGTGTTCCCGCCGGTAAGTAGAGTAACCAGAGCTCACTGTACCCCTCCTCCCCCCACTTTTCCTAGTCTCCTCACCCTTTCCTAACCCCGCGCCCCTTCCCTTCAGGGTAGGCAGTGCGTGTGTGACACCCCTAGCGTCGCACATGTCCATAGGCCATGGTGACCGCACGTGGGCCGTGTGCTTGTCTACCAACTACGTAGTAAAAAAAAATTACCCCAACAGTAGTATTTATAGTTGGTTTGGAATTTCACAAAGATCTTAGGGATCTAAGCCAACTTCACCTGCTCAATCAAAGAACGGGGTTCTGGTGCGGGTTTTCCTCTCAGGGTAATGGAGGTTCGATATCGGATGCTTCCTGTAAGCCAAATTAAGGATAGAGTAAAAGAGCTGACCCCGCACTTCAAATGCAAGCTTTGGATGCGATTAGGATGGGTGTTCGGACAAAGAAGAAATCCCCTTTTCTTTCGGGCTTTCGAGATCAAAATATCAGTACATGATACATAGGCTAGCTTTTTATTTGGGTGGTGGCGCAAAGGCATTTTCCTTGCACCCCAGCTTCAAAGGAGTTCCTATGAGTTGCGGGAATATGATCAGAACAGCTAGTAAAAATTAACCAACTCATAGAGCAAGTTGAATAAAAAGTTGTAAAATATATATTTATAATAGTTCATCAAATCATTATCCTGCTTATCGGAGGCCGAGGTCTGCTCTGATATAAGTGTAAAAATATAGTTATTTTTAAAGTCATCCAGTTAAAGTGTAACAATTTCACTTAATTAAACTAGAACTCTAAAAAAAGTCGGGTAGTTGGTTTTTATTGGCAATTTAGAACAATACGGACGAACAGGGCCTCGCGTTGCAATCGTTAACGCATATTGTAACATTGCATTCCCGTTTATACGTGGAATACGGGAAGATATTACATCGAACAGGACTTAGTATAAAATTGACGATAAATTTGGGGTAGCGTGTTTTAAGCCGGATTCATATTACGAAATTAGTGGCATGAAATTACTTTTATAACATTAATTTGACTAATAATTTCACGTCAAGTTTCATAATGCATGCATTGTGAAACTTGACGTTTACACGTGAAATTACTCGTGAAATTAATATTAAACAAGTAATTTCATGTCACTAATGTCGAAATGTGAATCCGGTTTAACTGCTAAGTCATAGTTCCTACTTGATGCAATTATTAATACCATATTATGAGTTATAAGGTGGTTTAGCATGAATCACTTCAAGTGATAAAGACACTCTTCGTACTGTTTACACAACTTTCCATCATCATTATCTTAGCATTATGCCCAGTCGCACCCGAGGCTTTCACTTTGCAGCATGGGATCTACCACCTCCTTTTGGTTTGAAATATACGGATTTTATAAGAGCAACTGATGTCTGACTTTCCAGCCCCAAGAAGAAAATCGAGTCCATCAATCAGAAGGTGTGCCGGCTTGCAGGTGAGGCTGACTTAGCTTTAAATGCCCTGGTGGAGCCCGTACACCCAGGAGCTGCTCTCATAATCTCTAAGTAACTTTACAATAGAATTTACTAAAGTAAGTAAATAAGTAGTTCGTATACTAAAATTACATTTTCGTCTTTATAATTTGCTTCTATCTAAAATTAATTAATTAATTTTGACTTATTAAGATTCGACTTACGAGTACATTTTAGTTACATTTGAAACTTAAAGTACCTAGCTACTATATTATAACTAAGCCGATTATGTCTTCATTAATTTTGATTGACAATGAACGGGCTAGAATAAATAATTCATAAAAATGACTGGGAGCACTTGTGATTTTACTTTTTTAATATTATCACTAAATTGCTCGGTAGGGTATGCAGTATTTGCAGAGGCCGTCAAGCTGAAGGCCGCCATTGCAGCACTATCGGTGTTTGTAATGATGACGCCCGGTCCTGAGACTTTACCTTTAGCTTACCATCAGGCGAGGTAAAGTTATTTTGACGTGTCTAACTTAAAAAAAGTATACAGGTAGGTACAGATTATCATCGTGGTTCAAGTTAACCTCACCTCACTTGCAAACCGCATCTAAATCGATTGACGGATGAGTCTTTAGTGCAAGCTCTCCTGAGCTGGGGTGCTGCTCCCATAAAAGTCAAGATTAATCAATCCACAAAGGAGAGGGAAGTAGAACAGCAAATACCGTCTAGAAAATGCAAGCTTTGACTTTGGCAATCGGATAAGGACGAAGAAAATTGCCAGTGACAGCATGTTTGATCCGTCCAATTATCTGCCCCTATGTTTCCAATATCCATAAGCATTAGTTTTAATTACCTACCGCGGGACAGCCATAACAGTATCTGTAAGCTAGACTGCCATTTTATTACCTCCAGTTATATTACAATTTTAAAATATCCGTTTAGATTTTTAGTTTATATTGTAAACTATATTGTTCTATTATATTTATATTGTTTCTATGTATAATAAGTATGTATTTACAAAAAAAGAGTATAATAAGTATGTTTATCAGCATTCTAGAACCCATAACACAAGCTAGTAAAACTAAGCTTACTTTGGGTCTAGGTAGCGATGTGTAGAATGGTTTTAGAATATTATATTATTAGGTATATTATTATATATAACTTTTCACGGTATTTTAGTTTTATCCCCGGAAAAAGGGGGTGAGTATCGCGTCACACACCGCGGGTTTGGCAATAAGATTACAGGTGGACGTTCTATCAACCCCACCTTCCATCCGCACTCGTAGAACTAGCTCGCCCCATACCTGTTAACAACTATGTCCCCTCGTTAGAGGGACAAGCAGAGCCCCCTAGCAGTCCTCCCGCCTCAATCGTTAAGTAGTCACAGGTGGCAGTGTCTCCCCTGCAAGTGAAAGGCGTTACCGCATTCATTTGCAAACGGGTCATCTCGAATCCGGAGATGGCCCAGGTCAAACCGCGGTGCGAGGGAAATGCACTATGGGCCACCTTACACCCTGGCGCCAGAAGACCCCAGATGGTGCGTGGTTTTAGTCGCTAAGAGTCCGTCATAACTTTTCATCCATGAGAATTTTCGCACGAAAAAAGAGGAGTCTCCATAAACCTAGGTATTAAGATATAGTTAGTCAAATTTTTTTACTAATTGCGTTTCTAAGCTACCACATTATAGGGACAAAAACGTGAATTATATAAACTACACAAATTAAATATCCATATAAAAAACTGAGCCGCAGTTTTCATTCGAATTGGAATCACAAATAACTACGTAGCCACCTACGTAGTGTAAAAAAAGAAAAAAAAACGTCTATCCTATCTTCTGAACAAGCTGACTATGGCCGACCTAATGCCTAAATAATGAACTTAGGCGAAAACATTTTGTGAGTAGCAGAAATACAACGAAATGAAAGACAATAAGAGACCTATTAGGATTTGCGCCAGACGATACACATGACTCATTGAGTAGACAATACAATCTGTATCGTTACTTATTCTACACAGAATATGTGTACTTTGTTAAGTACACAATTTGTGTTCGTATTTGTATGACTGATACAAAATTTTCTTTTACAAGCTTTATTAAACGCTTTTATTTCAACTTGACCTGTTTGTTTGGGTCAAATCTAGTAATTGATAAATCCTGTAGACTACATATCTTTAGTTTTGACGACAATAAAAATTTTATTTTTAATATGATAAAAATACTATGAAAATTAAATAATATTTACATAAAAATAAAAACTAAAAACTAAACAAAATAAATATTTACATGGCGTCAAAAAATTCCTCCGCATCATCGCAAAGTTGATCTATTCTGTATTATTGTAAATCCAAGATGGCCGCCGCTATAAAATGGCGGCTTACATATTTTTCTACAACTACCGCAATATGGATATCAAATGAAAGGGCTTGACTAGTAAAATATAGTTTACTGTGAAAAAACATCCAATATGGCCGCTTTTAGCGGTTAAATTAAAACAGTTTTACTATTATTTGCTAGTATGCGTTAAATCTTAAAATCTTAATTATAACCGATCCGGCTTTGACATGGCCACCTCAGGTTTGGGAACCACGGTGTCCAGGTTTTGCCCTATGAAAAAGACGTACCTGATTCGCCGGCAGCACGAGCAGATGCGATAAAATATTATGCAGTCTTAAGTTGGTTTGAGTCCGATAAAGTGAACCTCGAGGGGATTTCCACACTCAAAAAGTAAAAGCCAACTAAGAAGTCAAAGGTGGATAATTCGATATTATTATATTCAAAGGAAAGGTACCTCTCATAATAAAAAATATTAGGGCACTAACTTAACACAAAACGGACGGAGCTAAAAGCAATTATTGGCCAGATTGCTCTCTCAAAAGATTCTGGAGGTCTAAAGGTTCAACACTGCTTTATTTTTGTTGAAAATCTTGCAATAATCGTGAAACGTTACAAAGCTTATAAAAGTCAATGAACCAATCTAAGTTTAGGCAGTTTTGCTTTAAACGGAGTGAAGAAAATATTTAACAATGCTGGATTGAAAGAATTTCGTGTTTTTTATTTTATAAATTTCACGTTTATCTGTTCAATCCGCATTAGGCCAGCGTGTGTCAATTAAGGTCTAAACCCTCTCAGCTCTCTTGTTAGAGGATAGTAGACCTGTGCCCAGCAGTGGGACATAAATGGGTTGCTATAAAATAATAATAATATCAAAGAATATCGCTAACAAAATTTACTTGCCGTTGAGTTAAATAGAATCATCCCCGCTTTTGTGGGGCAATAAGTTCAGTGTCAAATTTGACGACGAAAAATAAGGAAAATTGTTTTTGACAATCCGGCTCACCTCCGTCGAATAACGGATTTATGTGTAAGATGAGATAGAAAAATATAAAGATGATTTTTTTATCACCAAAAAGCGTATTATGGGAACGTGTGGATGTTTTCTGTTAGTACCATTATTCTGTCCTTTCTATGGGACAAAGGGGAGACCTATTTCTTCTTGGTATCGTTGTATTATCCTTCGTATACCTGTACCCATCTGTCAAATCATTAAAGTAATTCACATAGCTATTTCTCAGTTGCCGCCGATGTTTGCACCATATTTGTTTCATCCCTGGAATAGGATCCCATGGGAAGCGGGATCGGGAACAGAATTAATTCCACGTGCGCGTGTAAAAGCTAGAAAGTAATTTTATATTCCATGATTTCTTTAAAATAGTCATTCAATTTATCATCATCATCCCCGCAGCCATCCCGGTTAAAAACAAAGCTGGTATTTTAAAATAGGGGTCCGCTCTTTTACTCTTTCTATTGATTTGGCTTATCTTGGCTTTGCGGGAGCAACTGTTATCAGCCCTCCCTCTACCCCCAACCCTAAGGGTAAAGTCTACACCAGAACCGCGACCATTATAATATACCAGCTAGGAAATAAGGTTGGTTTGAGTTCTGAAGAACTTAATAGGCTTCTATACCTTCTTTCACTAAATTTATAGATACCTATGTGATCAATAAAAATTTCATCAAAATCGAACCAGGATTTTTATTGATTTTCATGACATAATATTGTCTGCAAAAGATAAAAAATAAAAATGGCGTCCTCAGTTTACCCAAAGGCCTATAAAAGTAAACAGTATAAAATAATTTCTTCAAAGTAAATAAAATGCATATTTCCCCATAGGGCAATTTAAAAGGTGTTTTAGTTAACAGGGCTATCCAATGTTTTCTTTATGTTGAGTTAATTTTCGGCCATGTTTTTTTTTTGTATCTATTGAAAGCACTTGTTCTAACATATTTAAAATTATTTAAAAATTTTGAGCTCAAATTATTTTTAAATTTTAAACTAACTAACTATATTATGTTACTTTATTTTAACACCTTTACACTATGGATTTTTGTAAATTAATACATAATTATTATACCTAAAATACCCACACCTATGCAAATAGATTTAAGTATAAAATTATTTGCACTGAGCGGGAATCGAACCCACGCCCCTTGTAGTCACTACCACTACGCCACAGGGACCAGAGCATAAGCTGAATATTTCAGTTTCACACAACAATATTACATCAAATAAACCGATGAAAGATCGAATGTTCACATCACATTGAAAAGGTAGTTGGCCTTCTCCACGACTTTCAGCTTAACAGCGAGTGGGTGGGCAAATACCGAAGCGTCTGAGGATGAAGTGGTTTCCTCGTCACGTACTGCCGAGAAGTATTAGCGGTGGCGAGTTGACCTCATTCGCATTGTGACTTTATACAAGTGACAAATTGTATTTTAGAAATGTTTCATCGTTGAATATTTTTCCAAATTTTTAAATTTGTTAAAAAGTGAATTAATTAAATTCACTTTTGAAATGAGAGGGTAATGTTGGTAAGCCCCAATTCAATTTTAGATTTTTTATACAACTTCGGTGGCAAACAAGCAGACTACCAATCTGATGCGATATCCTAACAATTTATTTTTATATATTTTTTTTTATATCAAGAGCATCACGGTTTCACGCATCAAATCCTGTCCTGGACTAAGTCCTGAGGAGCTGACTTTTACATACCTATTTGATTTTTTTATATAGGACACGTCAAAATGACTTCACCCCGCTGATGGTAAGCTAAAGGTAAAGTCTCAGGACTGGGGTCACCACTATATACACCGGTATTGCTACAGTGGCGGCCCAGCTTGACGGCCTCATCAAATGCTTTTTCATGCCCCGCTTAAAGGCCCCGGGGCTATGCGAGGAAGGAAACACATGCACTTTTCTAATCACCAGTACCAATTTCATCAACACCCAGTTTATATGTAATTCCAAGGAAACAGGACAAAATCTTAGAAACTCCACAGCACTCCACAGTTATAGGAAGAATCTTATTAAGATGCAATGCTGTTTGTTTCGCACTCGACGATACCGTCTAGCTGACTTTTCCTTAGTTTATTTCCACCACAATGCTATGCCGATTCTTCCAACTCACTGGGCGCGAGTGTACAACATCTGTACTATTATAAAATTGTAAAATAGCTATGTCTGTACATTGGAGATATTTTATAAAAAAAATGAACGATTCTGAACACAAATTCTTGTCTGTTTGTCGGTTTGGCTGTTTATCTATTCGTTCGCGATGAACGTAAAAACTAGTGAACTTTTTTTGTTTAAAATTTCTTGCTCAGACTTAAAATCTTAGATAACATGTTTGATCACTATCGTTTGAGTAGAACCGGAAATATAGTAAAAAAATGCGAAAAGTACGCACAGGTGGAGTCGCGAGCTTAGGCTAGCTTATATATAATTATTTTCCCAACGCCCTACGCGGTACTGTCGCTGACAGCAATGAAGTCGTGACGAGGTAAAAGTTGAACTAACTCGAAAACAATAAACAAGAAGTTGATATAAATTTTCCGTCTTTCATCTTTGCAATTGCCGCCGCCAGTTCTTCCACAAGTCATACGAACTAGCTACTTAGATTTGATCTTAAGTAAGTAACTGAATAAAAGGAAAAGTATGAAACTAGAAACCTTTGAAACATAATACCTACCGTTGTACTTGTAAATTATTTTTTGGGAAAATGTACTCATCCCGAATATACTTAAAGCTTGCAACTTAAAAACCGGGATCCGTTATCATACAACACAGTATACAATTTATTTATTTATTTACAAACTTCACTGCTGCATTTTCAGACGTCAGCTTATACATAGCTTTCTTAAGACTAAATATGGACGAATGTACATTTTTGTCTCTTGTCAATATAAATAAAGGTATATAAAAAAAGTTATTATAAAAATTTAACCCAATTTTTCGCCGTATTCAAATTCTGAAGATCCTATTTTCTATTTTGCTATCTCTACATCCATTTACCTGTATCACGTTACCCGCAACCCTATCTAACATACCTTGTATGATCAGCAAAATAGTATAAAATTACATTTTCGTGTGTCATTTTAGTTTACGAATTCAATAACATTTTTCACATGCCGGCTCGGTGCCATTTCCTGTCTTGTATTCCATATTTATACATTCATCATTCTAGTTTTTTAGGGTTCCGTACCCAGGGGTAGATACGGAACCATATTACTAAGACTTCGCTGTCCGTCTGTCTGTCTATCTGTCGGTCACCAGACTGTATTTTAATAATTTTTTAGACAGCTGAAACTTTAAAAAATGATGTATTTTATGACAAAAATACTGAAAAAGTTAATGTTTAAGAAGGATTTCCATATAACAAACGTGATTTTTTACCGTATAATGGTACGAAACACTTCGTGCATAAGTCCGATTTGCACTCAACCGGTTTTATTTTTATAGTATACACAGTTATTTTTGTTTTTATTCAGTTTTATTTAAATCGATCTGTTTGTTTGCGTCAAATCTAGTAATTGAAATTTGAACCCCTTTCAGTTGTCTGATTTGTCTGATATTTGGCAGAAGCTTTAGTTCTGATGACAATACAATTTAAAACTGACTAACTTTAAAAAGATTTTTTCATAATTTATCTTCACATATATACTAGTTGTTCATTCATAGTGGTGGCAAGTTGTTATAGGGCTTTTGTTTACAACATCAACGTCACAAGTAAAACATTTTTATATAGTGACAGTTTAATCTTATAGTATTTTGTAGTCATTTTTGTCACACACACACACACAGTCAATACTTTTGTATACTTAAACCACAGGAATCTGTTACTGGGATAAAAAGCCTATCTGTTATTCCAGACTTTAATCTATCTCTCTACCAAATTTCAGCTAGACCCATTCATTCGTTTTTGCGTAAAAGGAATTTTGTCTTAAAAGGCAATATATCCAAGCATATTATTACAAACTTTCGCGTTTATAATTATTATAGTTGGATTGAAAAGATGAGTTTCTACGGCAGGCTTTCTTCTCGGGATTCATAGGTCAACAAGCAGCCGTTCCTATAAAGGTCGTATAAACGAAACCAAAAGAAAAACAAGGCTAATATAAAAATGAGGTCTACAATAATTGTGTTTGTAGAAACAACTAAACGTACAGTCTAACAAAGAAAGGAAAAAAAGAGTTATTCAATCACGCCCCGAATACTGTTCCTTTGTTATCTTAGGCACAAAATTGATTTCTGATTGTTCCGAGAAATAATTTCTTTGTGAGTCCGGCCTTGTCGACTTTTTTGCTCCATTACTGCCCAAGATTCGCCATCTGTTTTTCGGAAACTATTTTTTACTTATAATTTCATTTCTCAATATACTTACGTTTGTTCATTTTGTGAAGGGCAAATTTTATAGGACACGTCAATTTGACTTCACCCCGCCTGATGGTAAGCTGAAGGTAAAGTCTCAGGAAAGAGGGTCACCATTTTAACGATGGTGGCACTCAGCTTGACGGCCTCATCAAAAGAGGATTGTCGTCGTAGCACCGCGTGACACCCACTTGTGACGTGGCATTAAATTTCTACCACCACTAGCAAGTATTTGTTTTACTGATACTATGAATGTGAAAGTTTGTGAAAATATTTCGATGTTTGTTGTTCACTTACGCTTGACTTGTGAAACGGATCTTATAGTTAAGATTATAATCCGGAATAACAAATACACTAGGCGCATACTGGGCGACACGCGATAGCGATAGTTCGGCGTCTAGACGCGACGACAGGCTGCAGCCGAGAATTTCTTATATTTTGTTCTAAGCTTCGTACACTTGGCGTCAGGGACGCGGAGTCGCGACGGCAAGCAAGGGGAGTCGCCGCGCCTAGTGGCGCTATGAAATTGTCAGCCTGTCGTAGCGTCTAGAAGCCGAGCTGTCGCTATCGCCTGTCGCCAAGTGTGCGCCTAGGTTTAGATTGGGTTGTGAAGCTGTTATGGTTTTACCCGTAGCAAATGCTTTTCAGGTGTACGTATCGCAACTGGGATCGATAATTTAACATAATCTCCGAGGCACTGAAATCTCATATCGGGATAAAAAGTCAGACTACAATTCTATCTCTGTGCGAAATGTATTGAGATCCGATCAGCTTTTTTCGCCTTACAGAGTAATAAACATTCACACACACTTACATCTATTCTCACAATCTGACATAGAATATAATGCAACAAGTCACAGACGGTACAGTTAAATTTAGTTTACCAACTCCGACTCGCCTCTATATCTCTGAATGAGAGCTGCGTTCAATCTTCTATTATTTTACTTATAATACATTGTAAAGAGGTCAATTGAATGTATTTACAAAATAACTATTGGGAGATGATTGGTGATTGATACTAATGCTAAAAATGCAATCAGTATTTTTTTGTCTTTTTGTCTGTCTGTCTGTAAACTCAAAACCTACTGAAAGACTTTTGATCAAACTTAGTACGATTATAATTTTAACCCTGTGCAACTTATGGATACTTTTTATACTAGCTGAGATGGATTTTGATGCAATTTTCTTATTAGAAAGATCTTGGTTAGACTATAAAATCTTCCCATATTTTGATCACAATCAGTTGATTATATGGAGAGATAATAAAAAAACACGAAAACTGACGTCAACGTAGGTGAAGTCGCAGGTATAAGCTAGTTTGTACAATAAGATTCCAGAGCTCACTGTACCCCTCTTCCCTTCCTAGCCACTCCACCCCTTTCTAGATCTCCCCCGTTCCCTTCATGTGTGTGTGACACCTTTAGTGTTACACACGTCCATAGGCCACGATGACCGCTTCCTATCAGGTGGGCCGTGTTTGCCACCTGCGTAGTATAAAAAAAAGTTTTTGACATCTCAGTGGCTTACAGTTGAGTGCGCGCACGCTTGTTACCAACTACTTGCTTTGTGTAAGTACGGTTACTAATTTTCTTCCAGAGCGATCCTTTGCCGTGTTTGCGTTGCTACGGACTTAAGACTCCCTAGAATTTAAGTTTCAGTTTGAGTTGTTAAGGGTTTGCTATTTGCGAAGCGGGTTGAAGATCTTAAGGACGCAGATGTATTTGTATTGATCTGTTTGCTCGTAATGCGTTTACTTTATTATTTACAAGCTGTTGCTTGCAGCTCCGCACACGCTGAGGTCGGTAAACGATAAGCAGACGGAGGCGCGGGCGGTCAAAATGTCCGCGACGCACTCTTATTATTATTAACATTAGATTGCATTTAGCCCACGTATGTTTGACAAGCGACATGAGCTGCTAATGCAACCTTATGATCGTATAAATTAGAGTGCGTCGCGGACATTTTGACCGCCGCGCCCCGCCGTCTGCTTATCGCCTTATCGTATTTTGGTCATATCTACGATTCTAAAATCCTTCTAATAATAAACGGCATCATAATCTGTTGAGTAGTTATTTCATCGCGAACAAATAGATAAATAGTCAAGAATAACAAAAAATATTTTTTGAAATTGTTACAAAAAATACATGTATGATAATAGGTATTATATGTATTTTCAAAAAAAAAGTACGTATATAAGTATATTTATCCACATTCTAGATCCCATAAACCAAGCTGGTTAGATTAAACTTTGAGTCTAGAGAGTGTTGTGTAGAATGTCGTAGAATATTATATTTATTTTGTGTTCGGAAATTGTTCATTTAACACAACCCAAAAAGTTATTTTTTAAATTTACCTCCAATGTGCAGAAAAAAAATATCTATCTCTTTACTATGTACACTATATTATATAGTATACTACATATATATATATAATATACTAGCGACCGGGGACCCGGCTTCGCCCGGGTGTAAATTGCAGTTTTCCAATAAAATATATAGCCTATGACACTCACGAATGACGTGGCTTTCTATTGGTGAAAGAATTTTTAAAATCGGTTCAGTAGATCCCGAGATTACCCCTTACAATTTACATAGTTTGGATGTATAAAATAAATAGACAATGAGAATGGAAAAGACAATGAAATACATGACTACTTAAAAAATAAATGTTTTACGAGCTCTTCAGAAAATTCAGTCCTTTAATTAACGAGCCACATACTCCATTATCAAATAGTTTTTAATTATCAATTAGGGTTCACGCAGACACTCATACGGCGGAGTGGATGAAGACAAAGGCATTCATTCCATTCATTCATCATGACAATGCGAATGGGAATCCAATTTAGAGTTTACATAATACGCTATTCTGTACCCACTTGTAGATTTAATATGAAGTTTCTAAATACAGATATGGAGATATTTCGTTCAAGCAATTAGTATGGTTTTACATTTCACTTTTCATATAAATCTTTCCCTTTCCTCTCTTCTCTTTTTTTGCCGCACCATCAAAATTCTTTACCAGCTCACGTGTTTCATTCCTCCTACAGTCCCGGGTACCTTAAGCGGGGCGTGAAAAAGCATTTGATGAGGTTGTCAAACTGTGGGCCACCATTGTGGCACTATCGGTGTTTGCAATGGTGACTCCCATTCCAGAGACTTTACCTTTAGCTTACCGAGGCGGGGTGAAGACATATTGACGTGAAAAAAAAAATTTTTGCGAACCCAGGACAGGACTTGAACCCGTGACTAACACCTTGCAGGGACATGCTCTGACCAACATAGCTACCATAGCACGTCCTAGATATTGAAAACTCTTCGATATATTACAAGTTTCGGGACGACTTCTAGAACAATTTAGAAGGAGGTAGAACACGACGGTATCTACCGTCCGAAATGAGCAGTCCGACTGGGGTAGTACCTCCACCCTACAGAACACCGTGGTCATAAGAACCATCGTGTTGTGTTCCCGCCGGTAAGTAGCGTAGCCAGAGCTCACTGTAACCCTCCTTCCCCCACCCCTTCCAAGCCCCCCCCCTCTTTCTCTTCAGGGTCGACAGTGCGTGAGTGATGTCCTTGGTATTGCACACGTCCATAGGCCCCAGTGACCGCTTCCCATCAGGTGAGCCGTGAGCTTGTCTGCCACCTACGTGGTATAAAAAAATATATCTCACGGTTTATAAATGATGATGTAATCAACGATTGACCACGTTCAACTAAGTCTGGTATTTTCTCCGCGATCCGAATGCAAAATTGCAAATTTATACCACTCTTATCACCACATAAGAAGTATCATATTCTTGCTATAACTTCAAAAATATTTTACCAAAGTACATACTTAAGTTTTATATGTTGCAGTCAAAACTATTAACCAGTGAAAAGTATTATACGTAAACGGGACTTAACGCGATACACGTTAAAGGTATATACATACCTTTGGATGCCTGACGTTTCGACCAGGTTACACCGGCCGTGGTCACAGGCTGACTTAAAAGTTAATACAGTGAAAAGTACTTTCAACTAATAAAATCAGTCAAAAATACTTTTAACCGTAAGCTTGCAGTCAAAACTCTTAACCAGTCAAAAGTACTTTTAACTGAATAAAATAGGCAAAAGTAATTTTGATTTTAACACCCTGACTCGAATAGATTAGGTTAGAAGGTTAAGGCAGGAGCGAAGAGGAGCGGGGCTGTTAGAGCTGTTAAAAACAACGTTAAAAGTACTTTTGACTGGTTTTGCTAGTCAAAATTACTTTTGACTGCTTAATAGTTTTGACTGCAACACATACATCTCTTGGATATAAATTTTATGATTTCAAATCATTTTTTATAAGCATAACCTCTATAACAGTGTTATTCACTCAACAACTTTTTCCGTACTCTTCACACGGAACCCATAATATTCTAGTGCCCATCACTTGGAACAAATAGCTTCATCCTCCACCCTGTTTATCTCTACAATCGATGGATCCGCGTGTGAAAATGTAGGTGATTTTAGCTCTCTATTTATGATTATAGCTGCTTCGTGCTTGAATAACTTTGGGAGACAGGACGCTTGTCCAAACTTGAAAAGCCTAATTCATTTATGTCGCAAGAATGAAAATTTAGATTGACTATTAATACACAGAAAATTTTCAACGCAAGACACCAGGACTTTGATATAAGATACCCGAAAAAGGTTTCTTTGTTTAATATAATAGATAACTATATAATGCTAGGTACCCCTGCCTCCTCTTCCGATCTGAGGGGGGCCAACTCAAAGTCGTAATGAGTCAGAGTCAGCCGGAGTGACAGAGGATTGTCCTATTGGGCCACCTAAAATTCGAGGACCAAAAAGACCCAAGATTTAGAACGGTTTTCGAGTCCGAAATAACCACCGCCGTGGTAGCGGAGGTAAGGAGTAAATTAAAGATTATTTAGATGATAAAGAAGCTTGGAAATGAACTGTTCACTCAACTTTGTTACTCAAACTAATGACTGTATCTATACTAAGGAAATAATTATAAATAGACCAAAAAAAAAAATAGCCCGCTGAGTTTCTTGCCGGAATCTTCTCAGCTCTGGGCAGCGTTTCGAACCGGTGTGGTCCATTTGCTTCTAGTTTTAAATATTTTTGATTTTGACGTTTTGTAAGTGCCGCAAATAATGGTCTATACAGAATAAATTTTACTGACTTTGACTTTGAAGGAGAATCCGTGGGTGTATATTGGCAAAATGACAAAGTTATTAATGACTTTGTCAAATTAACACTATAATAAATTATGTCTCTCTATCTTCTTAAATTCTCGCGAGTTCCATGTCCATTAAAACGGAACTGAATATCTAACAATATTCCCGCATTCGTAAATGAACACACAGTACCATTGATGAGTATCGATTAGAACACAATTATGTTCTCCACATCGACACAGAACGGCTATCAGTCCACGCGAAGTTTCTCATATTCCAATACGTTCATGGTTGATAACTTATAATATATTATTATGTTACTTAATACTTGTTTTGTGTTGAGAACTATTGAGATCAAAATCATGTAAACTAAACTTGCATTATATTTGGATTTGCTGAAATTACTAGAATTTCTACGAAATAATTAACTGCTGACGACGTGGCCTCTTTTTACAGGTATCGAGTTCGAATCCATTCAGACAGTACCAATATAAATTTCACTTTGTGAAATTTATATTATGTGCTAATCAATTTACCATCTGCTGAAGGTGAAGGAAAAACATCGTGGGGAAACTCACATGTCCTAGAAGAATTTCTAAGAACATGTCCGATCCACCAATCCGCAATAGGCCAGCGTGTGTAGATTAAGGTCTGAACTCTCTCAGCTCTCTCGTTAGGTGAAGTCAGATTGACGTCACCGATGTATAAAAAAAGTAACTTCGAAAAAAATCTTTCATATTTGAATCAAAATCTGTCGTCAGCGTTTTAATTATTAACAAAATCAAAAGTGTAACGAAGTAACAGCTTCACAAACTTCAAATAAACCTAAGCATTAAGATTAATAGCTTAATTCCGTCATACTTGAGTGATTGATTGTAATTGAAAGGCTATTTACTTAGATGATTGATCACGTTCCGTTAAACGGTTATTGGTACTCGTGAGCGTAACCTTGTAATGCTTTAAGTGATATCACAGATATTAATTAGATTGGTATTTGTTATGTGTGATATACCTAGTGATGTGCATCCTACTAATACGAGTATTATAAATCTGTCCTGACGACTGTTGCATATTAAGTAACACCTACAATTTCAATGGTGATACTTTAGCAATACGCCACCCTTACTAGGAGGAAATACGTAGTGTCCAAAATAGAGCAACATAACCACAGTTAACCCGACAATGATCTAACTGTCGGGGATGTTGAAGATTGCGAAATGATAAAGAAAAAAGAACATTCAGCTGAATTGGGAACATCCTCTTTTAGTGAAATCGGTTAAAACGAGAAAGTGGACCCCTTGCTTTAAAATAGAATGTGATGGTGACTTTTATAAAAAAAAATCAAATTCAAAAAAATCTTTTTTTAAAGTCTATAGAGGCTATTTATAATTAAAAACAAATGACATAAAAAAAAGTTGCTGAAGAGTTTGTTTCCTTGACTTTGTTCGACCCGGGACTCAAACCAATACTCGTATCATTCACCAACTCTATATAGTACACAAATAAGACGCCATAGCCTGATATAATATGTAGCCACTAAATTTCCATGAGACGTATGGCGCACAATACATTCAGGTCATCGTGGACCCTATTGTGTGAAAACGGGCGTTCAATTTACGCGTCACTTATTCCAGTGTACTATGATCTAGTGAAACACCTCCCAACCACACTTCAGTCATTCAACATTGAAGACAGAAGGTTAACTTTATTCTGTGCTCAAAACCGATACTTACGTAGTGTGATATGACATTTTGAATCAATTGGTATGCTAATTTTCATATTTCACTCGCAGGACGTATTATATAAAAGAAAGTCTTGTTAGTTACACTATTTATAACTCAAGAACGGCTGAACCGATTTGGGTGAAAATTGGTAGGGAGGTAACTTAGAACCAGGAAATGGACATAATATGCTTTTTATCCTTTTTTGGAGTGAAGAGTGAAGTGGAGTGAAGAGTGAGGTGGAGAGTAAAGTGAAGAGTGGAGTGGAGAGTCGTTTAATTAATGACGATAATGACTTCCATGCGGGCGAAGTTGCGGTCGAAAGCTAGTATCAGATAATTTCGAATATCTGGGTTATGTCTAGATGGTTCAGTTAATCAGATTATTATCCCTGTTCTGCGATGGTCGCGTATTCGAGTGCCGTCCTAGATATTCACTTTTTCCTAGTCAAATCTATAGTATCCTTAAATAAATACTACAAACACTTCGATAAAAATATTGAACTCCATTGCTTTAACTAAACAGGATTTTTCTTTGTTCTGTGACTAAATCGAAATTAATTGATTTTGTAATTCTGTCTAACTTGCACTGTGGCTGCTTTGTCTCCACCACCCCTGGCCCACTCCTCATTGTACCCTACGTTCTTTCCAGGCTAGATAACGTTAATCCTGTCCTGTATAGTGCAGACGTGAAACAAATTGCTTCATTAATGTTTTTCATTCTTCCTTTTGTTTCAACACTGTGTGGTTGAGTGTTTTTTCAAGGCGTAATGCGATATTGTGGCAGTTGTATCGTAAGTTACTAAGATAATATACCTATGTATAAAAAGAAATAAAGGAAGGAATTGATGGTTCAAATATAGAAAAACTATTTATTTCAACTTTCAACTTTCTGACTATTAATTTGTTTGATTCAAAGGTCTCTCAAAATATGGCTAAATCTAATAGATTTATTTTGCTATAAGTATATAAATTCTATAGTCCTACATTTGATAAGAAGCAACGAAAGCGTTAGTCACCAGTTTTTATAGTTAGGACCGATTCAAGATTGGTAGTACGTACGTAGCTTTGTAGCATCGCTACGGCGTAGCATTTCATCTACGAGATAATATTACCTCATAAATCAAATTACAAATTATTAGAATACCTTTGATGTTATATAATGTAATCTACATTATATAACATTCGAAGATTATTTCGTAGTTATGACGGCTTCAAGATTCGTAGTATGTACAAAACGTGCGTAGCTTTTTAGCACCACTACGGCGTAGCTTTTCATCTACAAGATATTATTATTTCCTCATAATCAAAATAAATTACAATAATTATGATATCTTTGAAGATTACATTATATATTAACATTGGAAGATGTTACCATGAATATTAGGAAACAAATTCATACATTTCTATTATTTTGTAATATACGTACGACTGTATTATATTCGCAAAGAAGTAGGTGTAAGTGTTTGACGCCCATAAGAATGTTATTTTTATCGCGAATATTACGACATTTCAAAGTCTGTGGGGAGACCAATGATGTTCGGGACAAAAACTACAGCCATTGAGGCACTGATGAACTCAACCCTTTTTTTTTCCGTGCGGAAATCCTCATGGATACCCACCCCGCGGCCAGCGGGGCAGGTTATGTCGGACTCTTACCGACTAAAACCGCACGCCGTCTAGGGTCTTCTGACGCCAGGGTGTAAGGTGGCCCAAAGAGCATTTCCCTGGCTTGACCCGGGCCATCTCCGGATTCCAGATGGCCCCCTCGGGTTTGGGAACCGCGTGGTTCCCGTCATGCCCCTGGTCAACGCACTGAGCATACATCGTCACATATAACCCACCGTTCTCGGTTCAATTTTACCGCTTCATATCGCCACTAATTTCATTTCATAAATTACGAATTACTTATCTAAAATAAATCAAACTCTTATCGAATATTCATTGATCATTACTGAATTTCATTATTACGCGTACGGACTACTCTCTACCTTGTTCTTATCGCCCATTAATTTACTTGCTTTAATTTCTTAAGAACCTTTACAAGAATCTCTTCACACAATTTATTTAGGACATAATTAACAGTATAATTTCAAATAAATTATAATGACTCGTCTATCTTAACGGTTTAATAGGAGATCATTAAAATTCACAGGCCGAGCTGAGGGCCGAGAGTCTATTTTTATTCATTTGGAGTTTCTGTATAAAAGAAATGTGGATCTATAATAAATAATATATTTGCGGTTTATAATAAGTCTCGGTTAAAAATCGTTATAAAGAAATAATAAGCAGAAAATTTCAACACAGCAGTTTTTTTGTTTCAAATATCTATTCTTATACCAATAGTAGTCCAAATACGTATATTTGTTCTTTAGAGTATATTCGGAATCCCCTGCATTAGACTGAGAGAATATCAAGTGGATCTTAAGAACCAAGTCATCCTTATCATTCTGTTAGCCTGGTACACACCTATTGATGAACGGACGAGGATCTGGTTTTCCTTTTGAGGTTAGGAGCACAGACGGTAGATGTGTAAAACAAATCAAGAAGAAGAGGAATAAGCGAACCCTGGACTCTGATGTGATGGTCTCGAAACAACGCCGAGGAGATGATGGATTCGATTTTTATCGGTCGGCAATACTCCCACTATCGTGCATTGAAATTTCGAATAAAAAAGCTTGTAACATTTTACTTCTACTGAAATTTTCCATTCAAAATTACCGAATTTAATTTTAAACTCAGACAGGTGTTTGCGGCAAATGTGATGGATAATTTTAACGTGCTCTCAGGCACGGAAAACTGCAATTTGTTATGTCCGGTTACCTGTCCGGAAAAATGAATTGACATTTTGTACTTTGCGTTCTCGACGACAACCATAATGTACGAGTATATTATATTAAAATCTCTATAAATATTTTTTTTTTTTTTTTTTTTTTTATACCACTTAGGTGGCAGACAAGCACACGGCCCACACTGATTTCAATGTTAATTTGCTTACTTTTTTTGCATGTGATGATTAAAGAAGCGCTGGTTCAATGCTTTTTATACCCAATTAGGCTTTAATTTAGTGAAAAATAATGTGTAATATTTTTCGTTTCCAATATTGGCATGAAAAAAGGATTTACTATTATCAAATCACTTGAATATATTCTCTTTCCTAAAGCAGTTTTCTTTTTCTATTATGACACGAAATAAGAACGTTAACACTTAAAACATTATTTAAGTACTTACGGATACTTAAATAAAGACTAAGCTACTACACGTGTATTTAGAAGACAAAGTACTTAGTCGAGACCTTGGGCTGGTAATTTACTTGAACGGTTGCTTTCTAAAAAGAGTAATAACGGTAATCTTTGCTCTCTGTAACAATCGTGACATACGGATTTAGTAGTAGTTCTGGAGAATGTTTTTAATTAGTTCATAATAGACATTTAATAGAATGTTGTTAAAAATAGTCATGAAAGGTATATGGTACAAAATATTGTAAAAAAAGACTGATAAACTCCCTGTTTCTTTAGTCCAAGAAGACGTCATACCCTGGGTAAATATTATATTTTCACTTCCCCGTTTATACCTCTGGATTTTTAATTGCTAGATCGGCGAATAAACTCACAACCTGGTTATAAAATGCTGTATCATTCAAGAAGCATTTCACGATCCTACTTAAACTAAAAACTTAGAGTATCGAAAGTATTTTTAATAAATATTAAATTAACATTGCATAATATATTTCGTGCAATGGTGAAATAAATTATGCTTCAACGTTACACGATAGACTTCCATTTTAATAAATTAATTTACTTCATATTGCCTTTAAATACTGAACTTATTATACATCAAGTAGCCTCTTTTAAATTTAACTTCAACACGATAATACACGAACATGAACGTAAAACATGAATTTTTCAACAATGACGGTAAAATCTTTACTTATTAAAAACGTTACAGTGGCGCCCAACATGGGACAATGATTTCATTAAAAATTCAATTTTAATTTTATAATAGCAGTCAGCCTTTTCCAGCACATAATTTGGTTCAGCTTCATGGCGATGAATTTTTCACTAAATATCAATTTTAAGTGGCTATACTATTTTTGGTTCGTGAGTGTTAATTTGACCTTTGTACCTCAGTAAATAAGGAATCATTTACTTTCACTCTTACCTTTACGTTTGCTTGCACCGTCTCTTCACCTGCCGTCTCCTGAGTTGTTAATATTAGGTACTCCTAGTGCACCGTATTTACACCGTTTCTGTATCATGATTTTGGTGTATCACTTCACATATACAAATCAAAAGGTCACTTACCAACGTGCGAGTAATCCTTTAGTTATTATTATAGTCCCCAGCAATTTATTCACAGGTATTAGGTAGACCTTTTAAGTTTTAAGTAAGACTAGTTTAGACTGATAAAGCGGATCCTAGATTCCGAGGTGAAAGCTTTGGATGCGACAGGAATTAACACTAGGTTGAAGAAGGAGGTAGACCTTTTAAGTGTTTATGACTTGAATGGTAAGCTTAGTTTTGAATGTAAACTAGTAAATGTTGGATTTAGTTTGTGTGCTCGCGCACTTTTTGGTCCGTGTGTCCGTTAATTCTGCGCCATAAGCGCGCTGTCATGGTGATTTTCTCGAAATCTGAAGACGAGATCGGCCGACACTGGCTCTTTCCCGTTTAATCCCCGCTAATACCTACGACGCCTGAGAGCGTTCTCTTGCAAGTTCAGATAATACCAGCTTAAAATTTTATTTGGTGTGATATATACGTGTGATATAATATATACGTATATATGTGTGTTTTTAGGATTTATTTATATTCATCTTTTAAGTTAAATATTTCAACCAGATTAAGACTTGTTAGATACAATTTTAGTCATTGACTCCTATGGAGAAAATAATGTTTTTATCTTTCTAGGTGTTCACTCTTCAACTGTCTAAATTTTAAGTTTGTATACCCAACGGTTTAGGCTCAGCGTTGATGCTACAATGATGGTTTCCTGTTTGTCCCAGAATGGACCCGAGATTGGGATGAGAAAGAAATGTTATGGTGTGTTGGTTAAAAACCTCTTTCTTAATAGTGCAATAATTATCCTTGAAAAAGTTACAATAACCTATAAACATTTGAAAAAGATAGTGATCATTCAATTCACGTGATCCCAAGCCACTAGTAAACTTCAAGTAAAACCTGATACAGGTGCCATTATTTAATTGATAGATCGCATCTGTGTCACCATACGTTTATTAGGTTTTCGTATACATCATAATGCTAGTTGGATAGTTTATTGATTTTATGGTAATATATCTTACTGTCAAAAAGGAGTTGCATACCTTAATAGCTATGACTCTCGACTTCGCTCGCATAGAAATCGGTACCAATTCCAGGAATGAAAACCTACCCATATGTTATTCTAGACTATGATCTAATTCTGTATCAAATTTTAGTTGAATTCATTCGTTCATTCAATTTCGTTAGAGTGTAATTGAGTAACAAATATTTAAACATCTTCACAAACTTTCATATTTATAAAATTTAATAGGATTATTTAGATAATAATATTTTTTAATAAAAGAGCAGAATATTCGTCAAATGTCTGACGTATTTTAAAAAATAAGCTCAGATAAAAACCAATTAATTTTCCACTTGTGTGTGTATGTAACTTTTTTATTCAAAAGAAAGCTTGCAAAAGCTTTCAGGGCGGATTTCTCTAGTGACATTAAAAAATAACAGCTAGATTGAACTTTGTTTAATAACTAGAAGATAGAATGTTTAATAAAAATAATTGCTAAGCTCAGAGGTCTTTTGGTTCGTTATGACTACGTCTTGGAGTTATAAAGTTAAAAATAGCTTAGATAGAACTAAGTGATTTTTTTACCGTACCACTTAGGTGGCAGACTAGCGCATGGCTCACTTAATGAGAAGCGGTCACCGTGGCCTATGGACGTGTGCAATACCAGGGGCGTCACACTCGCGCTGCTGACCCTGTAAAAACTTTCTAATGCCCTTCTTGAAAAACCTCATATTGTGTAGATAGAGGCAACAATTTTGATGAACTAATAAATGAATCGCTGTCTCACACACGTATATATTCTTTTCCTTATCTTTTACAACCTCCTCTCGCCGGTCTACTGGAAGAAATTGCTTACCAGTACCATTGTACTACTGGATTGAACAGTTTTTGTAATGTGCTTGTTTTCCACCTACGCGGTATAAAAAAAAATGTGCAATTATACTTTAAATAAATAAAAAAATGAATGAATCGTGACTTTAGATACGCATCAGTTACGAGTTTTTGGGTCTGTAATTTTTAGGTCTACAGTTTTTAGGTCTGTAGTTTTTAGGTCTCAGGTCTAAGTAAAAATAGTCTACGGTTAGTTTATTGTTTTCTAATCAGCGGTGGGAGTACTATCTCAACAACTTAGGCGTTAAAGATCAAAGATTGATTTCGGGTTCAAAGATTTTCCTAAATATTAACTTTTTTCAATTTAAATTCTTATGATTTTAAGTACTCATTAACCTGTGTAAATCAATAACATTGTTCCATATCATAACCATACTAATAAAGTTTTAATACCGACCAACAAGCCCACAGAACTTGTAGCAACAAACTTCCATTTTATGCAGACCTCTAATTCAGTTTCATTGTACCTTAGCTCTTTCTGATACGAAATAATTTGTTATAACAGACAGGTCAACTTATAGTGGATACTTCAGTGACATCCGACTAAGTTAAGAGTACCGGGCTCTTGCCTGGCTCCTTAGGTTCTTGGGGACTCTTTAATTAGGTCAAGACATGTACGATGCTCGGCTGTGATATTTGCTAAGGTAGGGTAACTAATTTTTCTCTGTTGTTCTTGTAGAGATGTTGGAAACAATACGTTTCCTTATTACTATATTAATTAAAGATTCATTCTAGATCCTATAATTAATTTTGTGTCTTGCCTCTTGCTGCTGAAAGTCAAGACATGATGTAAATTAAACTGAGCCTTTGAAATTTTATGAAGTTAAGGGTTAATATTTTGAATCTATAGTGTCTAAGGATGTTTTAGTACAGCTAAGGGTAATCAAAAATGTAATTACTCCTCTCGCACTGAGTCTAGGCTGGTGTTATTATCAACTAGCTGATACCTGCGACACCGCTCGCGTGGAGGTCGGTTTTCGTCGTTTTATGGTTGTCTCCAATTCTTATTACACATTGCAATCTACCGTATATTTACGGTAGATTTTAAGTCTAACCAAGACTATGTTAATAAAAAAAATTAGTGTTTTGGCGTTCATTGCGAACAAATAGTCAAACAAATATACAGACAGTTAAATATGAAAGTTTGGGAAAATGATTGAATATTTTTTACTCAATATTTTTTTCTTTAGAAGGTAGGATACATCGGTATCTCCCGTCCGAAATGAGCTGTCCGACTGGGGTAGTACCTCTACCCTACAGAACACCGCGGCCATAATAACCGTCGTGTTGTGTTCCCGCCGGTAAGTAGGGTAGCCAGAGCTAAATACCCCTCTATTTTTAAATTCGTTAGTGTTCAGCTACTTCTGAAGGCGACTATACAAAGTAAAATATACAAATAAAAAATCTTTATTGTGCAACTGCTGTATTCTGAAATTATGGTAGCGTGCGGCAAGCTTATTATTTTTATCAAGGCTATGCTATTGTAAGGCCAACAGTAGCCGAGGGTTCTCAACAGTTCATGCTCGACTCGTTCACTATTCTTCACTAATAACAATTTATAAGAAAAAGATTGTACGTTATTTTGTTCTTTATTCATATTGTCTTGCACGCTGAAGCTGAGGGCCGCCGCTGTAGCACTATCGATGTATGTAGTGGTGATCCCCGGTCCTGAGACTTTACCTATAGCTTACCATCAGGCGAGGAAAACGTTTCTAACTTAAAAAAAAACGTGAATGTTAGTTAGTAGTGTAGTGGCCGGGATTCGAACCTGGGAAATTTTATATAGCAAGGTCGACGCTTTAACTACTAAGCTACCGACGCTTTTTTGTCAGGTTCAGGTGGCAAATAAGCACATAGCCCACCTGATGAGAAGTGTTCACCGTGGCGTATGGAAGTCTGCAAGACCAGGGATAAAAATTACACCCTTGTAACCTGTCTCGGTAGCGTTCAGACATGCCATTTATATTTTTAATTCATTTTCTTCACACTTGAAGGGCTTTGGCTGAGGATAAAAAAGTGGGAGTCCTTTGACCCATCTCGTTAAAAACTGCTTAGATAACACATCGCACCGTCGTGCTTGGCACATTTAAATAATAATCTCGTGAAATAATACCGTAATACTTGCTGACTAGACTGCTCGTTATTTTTGAACGCTAAAAATAGCAAGCTTTATGTAAGAAACGATTTAAACATGAGGTTTCTATTTTTATTTCAGACTAGACTAGTGACGACTCTGGTGTTGCACATATCAATAGGCCATGGTGATAGCTTCCGATAATGTGGGCCGTGTACTTGTCTGCCACCTAAGTAGTACAAAAATAACTATACCCGCGAATTTGTCCAGGGTGGTACTCTAATTTTGTACTGAAATAAAAGAAGCCTATGTTCTGTTTTATAAGTTTTGAGTATTTTAAAAATATCCTTTTCCAAATCTTCTTGTCTCTTACTTGCTGTCTTACTATCTTACGAATATAGACTATTAAAACACTTGTAACTTTTCTCTAGTCAATTATTCAACAAAAATTTCATAAATGCTCTAAATAAAAATAATTATAACTACGTTTAAAAAACCGACTTTACAAACTAATATTTTTTACTTTTTAGTGTACAGAAATAGAAAAGTACCTATTTATGAGGTTTATTATGTACAAGGCATCAAAAACAGGATTTTTGCCGTAAATTTGATGATTTCCTCTCGATTTTCCCAAGATCCCAGCAACAGATCCTGATACCCTAGATATGGGACCACCTCAAAAGTAGCCTCTTTCAATAAAAAAAAAATAATTTTCAAAATCCATCTATAATATTGGCGCCACTATCGCGTAACATACATACAAAAAAAATAGCGTATGAATTGAAAACCTCCTCCTTTTTTGAAGTCGGTAAATAATTAATCTTTTTATTAACAAATATAAACTCCCTTCCCTGACCGCGTTAGTACCGGCCACTGACACGGCCCGTGGCAAGTGGCCAAAACAATGTTGTTAAGTCCAAATAAAGTAGAGCTATAGCGCATTAACAGACTGGAGCTAATACTAGGAAACTTTAATTGCCACTTTACAAGACCACTTTTGTTCTTGCTATGTAACGTGTGGTTTTATTTCTCTAAGGACGGAGTAAGCGGAACGAACATTGGGATTAATAAAACATTTGCTATTTGCTGAATGTTTTACTGAAATTAAAAGACATTTTAGATATTTCTGTAAGGAATTTTTTGTGTGTTTTTCTCCATTTGGATACTTATTTTTTACCCGACTGCCGAAGAAAGGAGGGTAATATTTTTCGAGACTATGTATGTATGTATGTATGTATGTATGTCCATTTCTTTGGCACGCCCTACAGCCTAAACGGCTTGACGGATTTTGACAAACAAGGTGTTGTTTGATTCTTCATGATTGTGTGAGTGACACCAGGTATATAAACATTTCTAGAAAATCAAAATGGCGGATTTTTGGCGCCACAAACATTTGACTGCGATGGACGCAAAAACTGCTGAACGAATTTCGATGCGATTTTATTTGTTTAAAAGGTCTTGGTCAGACTTAAAATCTTACGTTTGTTTGATTACAATCGGTTTAGTAGAACCGGAGATATGAGCAAAAATATAATAATTAAGGTTGAATTTCGGTGATGTCCCTTCACTACACGAAAATTAATAACTCCATAAAAGATAGATTTTATACTTCATTATTATCTGGGCAGCTATGTAAATAACTAAAAAGTATAAAATAAAAAAAATAAATTTAAAATTTCGAAAACCCGACTGCCTAAAAACAGAAAAGAAAAAAACAAGCACTTAGATTGATGTCCGGTGGTCTAGAAACATAACAACTGGACAGTCGGGATCCATTGAAAAATTAGATTGGCTGTCGAATAATGGATCCCGACTGTTCAGTTGTTATGTTTCTAGACCACAGGACATCAATCTAAGTGCTTGTTTTTTCTTTTCAGTTTTTAGGCAGTCGGGTTTTTGAATTTTTAAATTTATTTTTTTTATTGCCCTTATCTTTGAATGCAATATAATAACATCCAAAGCAGCAAAACATGACGCATGAGCATAATGACTATGCGGTTTAGGTCGACTATGCGTTTTAGGTTAATTTAGGGTCAGCAGCGCGAGTGTAACACCCTTTGTGTTGCACACGTTCATAAACCACGGTGACCGCTTCCCATCAGGTGGGCCGTGTGCTTGTCTGCCGCCTACGTAGTATAAATTAGCTGTAAAACTAACACATCTACACCACATAATTCCCAATTCATCAAATATCACAATACATTTAGCAATCTTTACTATCATGAATCATACGAAGTAATCAGAACCATAGCACGAATACCCGCAATTTCACAAGAATACCCAGCATCGGATAACAATGATCGTAACTCACATTACGACTGATGTCCACCGAGGATCGGCTTTGTATGATTTATGACCGGTCAGATGATTGTGGGCTAAGAAATGAATCTCGGGATATTAATACCGGTGGAAGGTTCGAAGGTTATAAAGGTTACCGCGTAAGGTTTCTTGTGTCAGGTTATTGATGGCTGTGACTTTGGGAGGAAATAAAAATTATTATATTCAAAGAAGGTGAAAAATAACAACATCTTTCAAAAGTATCGGAAAATCTTCAAGGTTCAAATTAATCTCACCTGGAAGCCAGTACATCTGTTAATTGGCGTATGGGGTTATGGTTTTGCTCTCGTGCTAGCAGGGAGGTGGGGAGGAGGAGGGGTTTCTATAACAATACGCCAAAATTGTACAATTCGTAATCATTAGGTACTTTTAATTTTTCAACTTTTTATTGTATTGTAATTTCTAGTAGTTGCTTCATTTGTATACCTATAATAAATTGTTTATCAACGGTACAAACAAAAAACAATATAAATGTATTTATCGCAGGTTTATAAGTGCCCGGTTAATGGCAATAGGCTCGTCACCTATTGCATTGGGACCTAAACATAAACTGGCGAAATGTGGGTGCTAGCACCTCTGCCTACCCCTTCGGGGATATAGGCGTGAGTTTATGTTATATGTTTATGTCAACGGTGGCTTTGTCATACGATTGATGGAGCCTGGATTCGAATCTCAGTCTTTGCAAACCACAGTATGTAGGTACTTTATTATTTAACGTCTGCGGTATTTTGTACTTTTAATCACATTTGTAACTCGAAAACTTCTAATTGTTACAAAATATCTAGAATATACTACAGTTTTCAGCTTTCTCGTATACTGAAGCTAGGTCAATAATATTCGTCACAATATTGACCTGGCTTCAGTACACGCCAGACGAAACTTGACTTAATCAAGATTTAGAGAAATGGTAGTGCAGTGCAATAGGAATATACGAATGTGTCAATTTGAAGGTAAGATAACATCGCCAGTGGCTTATATTTACTTGACTTAGCTTAGGTGTTTAATATTGGAGTACCTGGTGTTTGAAGTTCGAAACAGAGTGTTCAAAGTTTATGTAGTCTTATAAAAATCTGTGCTGAATATTCTATATCTCATACAGTCCCGGGTCCTTTACCGGGGCGTGAAAAGGCATTTGATGAGATCGTCAAGCTGAGAACCACCATTTTGGCACTACCCGTGTTTGCAATGGTGACTCCCATTCCAGAGACTTTGCCAGGCCTTGATCAGGCGAGGTGAAGTCACGTTGAGGTGTCCGAATAAAAAAAATGTCGTCAGAAGAAAAGATTTGTACAAATTATGTTATTTTGACTGCGAAAGGAGTAGGGTAGTGTTAGTGTCACGTGGACCATATCTGTTGGGGGGGGGGAAAGGTTGGCTAGGAAGGTAGGGACTTTTTATATCATTTATCATTTACTTAATCTAAATTGAATGCTTTGACTTATTCACTTGTAAGTAGAAGAATAAAAAGGAAAGGAAACAAAACAAAAATATTGTAATAATTCAACATTTTATAAACAGTTTTTGTAAAATTTATAATTATTTACAAAAAAATACGTTTCTACAGAAAAAAATGTGCTTTCACTATACAATAACTATAACGTTTCTAAAACATACCCAATTTATTTTACAATATTACATAATTGAATTCTATTATTAAGAAAACATTGTGTAATATTGTTAAAGTGAACACTTATTCACCGAAATACATTTCAATTTCACAAACTTATTGTAAGTAAAATGATACAATTATATTTAAAAACTCAAAATTGAACAGCCCTAACTTATCATAAACTTTGCAAACTCAATTTTAGTGTTAAAAATATATATTACTCTCGCAGATAAAGTGTCCCCCATGAGATATTGGGGCAAATATATCACGAGCCCGTTTTCAATTGGACCCAAGTAGAATCTGACCTCATTAACTGGGGTAACATATGTGGGGAACGCCGAAGAATAAAAAAGTTCCGATTGACTAGGGCTTCGTAAAAACATAATGTCTAAATGTAATAGGATTTGGGACTAGCAATATTTAAAATAGTCCATTCGGTTTTATGGTGATTTGGTAACTGATATGAATAAAAGGGAAATTTAAATCTTTTCTCAGTAAGTTCACTGAATCATTTTTGTTACAAATATGAATTACAAAAAATGATCGAATTTGCGAAATAAATTCACAGTCGTATGTTCCACTTGTTTTAAAGAAATAATAACTGCAATTACCGGTATTCTCACTAACCTCTCCAGTTAAGCTAAATTGTGTGTGGTTAGGTGTTGGTTAACGTCAGTAGTGTGATGACCAGGATTTGAACCTGGGAAGTTTTCATCGTTAGTCTGAATCTTTAATCACTAAGTTAACGGCAATCATCACTGTCAGCGTTAATCACGTTTGCAAAAAAGATGTTTTAATATACTGTTGAAAAATCAATTTCTATATTTATCAATCTCTTTCTACTTCTTCAGATGATACACGGTCATGAGCTCCAATACTTATATCAAGAAAGAAAGAAACATTTTTTATTAATTTATATAGGAATGTTTACTCATTATGAATGAGCATTCCCTCAATCTGCAAAACATAAAATAATTAGAGCATTCTAATGAGGCACACAAATGCACTAAATGGGTACCCAGTTCACCATGAACTAGGTATAAACTTGACGCTGGTTTTCTCCAGGAGACTATCTAGTTCTGATATACGGACGCCGGACGCCCCACCATTGAAGCCATGTGTTAGTGAAATATTAGTGTGTATATGTTTCAACCAGTTATTACTTTAGCATGATTAATTAATTTTAGATCTCCATTCGACCCAAATCCGAAACTAGTTATTCAATGCCTGCATAGCAGTATTTGCTCCAACCAGATGCCTTCTAATGAGATTTTAATCTTGGCAATTAGGGAGTAGTTGGTTACCTAGATATATCTAGAACAGTATTTACGTAAGCTAATTATAATATAAGTTTAATTTGGATACTTATTCTGTAACATTTTTAATCAAAAAAATATTTAGTAAAATACAAATATGTGAATTTATTTACCTATATCGGTTACGTCAATATGACTTCACCTCGCCTGATGGTAAGCTAAAGGTAAAGTCTCAAGAATGGGGGTCACTATTACAAATACCGATTGTGTTATAATGGTGGCCCTTAGCTTGACGACCTCATTAAATGCTTAAAGGACCTGGTGCTATAGGAGGAAGGAAACACATGAGCTGGCAAAGAATGCCAGGTTTTGATGGTGCAGCAAAGAAAAGAGGCACCGAACCGCTTGAAAAACTTCACCAAACTTAACCAAAATCTTCATAGTTCATGTCAATTTCAACTACAACTCGGTGCGCCCGCTGAATAACGAACGTAGCTTAAGTTTTCCTTCCAGGATTCATTGCCAGTTGCTTCCGTAAGAGCTAATCAAGAAATAACGTATCAAAGAGGACCCCGATAATCAACGGGCCACCTAACACATTTTTTCCCATGTGGCCCGGCACCGGGCCAAGTCACCGGGGCAAATGGGATACACTCAAGTTGTGGGCTTAACGGGACGACCGCTGTAACTAAGATGACAGTGACTATGTTAATAGATCTTTTTCGGCATTCTCTTTTCCATTATTTTAACAGAAAAATAAATGACAATCAATAAAATATACGCAAAGAATAAATACTAGCTGAAATCCGTAATCATCTACGAAACATCTACGCCGTAGCATCGTAGCTGTCTGAAACGTAGCGACGTGACTTATTTAGATCAAAGAGCTTAATCCCACGGGTTCTTTCTGTAAAGTGGCTGACAAATACGTGCTGACACTTTTAAATGTAACAACACATGTTACAAGTCGTGTCTCTATTGCTTTATTAACATAAAACTAATAAAGATACGGCGAAGTGCCGTGAAATCGGAATGAGTGAACTAGTGTAACATGCAGATATTAATTTTTGTTCACTAGTATTTTATCCGTATCGTTCATTTAGCTTTTTCCGACTTAGTTTGGGTCTGCTTAAATGATAAATTCGTATCAAACGAAACCCGATATTTTCCGTGCAGCGACTCAACCTACTGGCCATATCGAAATTTATATTTAGACCTTGTAAAAGAGAAAGCAGCTATTAGTGTGGTTTTGTTTTATTTTATATTAGCTGTTGCCCGTGGTTTTACCCGAGCGGAATTCTGTTACCATTCTAGCTTCCCATGGGAACCTATTTTAAAGATAAAAATATTCATGTGTTCTTCCAGACTACGACTAAAATTACAGCCAGATCCATTCAGCCGTTAAATAATGTTTGAGTAAAAAACATCCAAATATCTTCACAAGCTTTTACATTTACAATATTAAGTAGGATAAGTAGGATTTTTTTCACCCTTTATTTTTTTGTACGTGTGTGAGATGCAATAAAACATATCTTTTTTCTTCCTCTATCTCAAAATGAACCATCTGTAGTAATTTATCTGAGGAAGTAACAAACAGAATTATCTATCACCGTAACGGCACCCAGACTCGTATTAAAGAGATTTACGTGTATAATGCCATTAACAAAATACGGCCAATGAAAATACCTATCTTAATGGCGGACGTAAATGGGACTAATTTTCAAAAATGAATGAAGTATAAAATGATTTTAAGTCCTGAATAAAATACAATTTATGGTTAATACATAAATCTATTGTTTCAGCCCACAAATTGCTCCAAAATATAATTACTGACTTAATTATTGCTACCCCTGACTTAGCTTGCGTAAATTTTTTGCCCGTTCTCGCTTCCCATGGGAACCTATCTAAGGTTTAAAAAGAAGCCTATATCAATGTAGCAAATTTCGGCCAAAATGTTCAGCCATTGAAAGGTGATTGACTAAAAAATATCGCAACATCTTCAGAAATTTTCACATTTATAATATTAGTAGGATAGGATAGTATGAAGTAGGAAACTAGTAAATGCGCGACTTGAGGGATGCCTCACCTCATCACTTCTACAACCTTTTGGCGATATTAAAGTCTTGTAGTTTTTGAGTCTGATATAAAATGGGGAGAGGGGGGGATCCGGGAGTTCGGTATCGCCACCAATTTTACTTATAGTGTGAAGCTAGCTTATAGCATGGTTTTAACATAATACCTAACAACATTCAAATATGAGTTGTTAGATTACACGTCGTTACAGAATGCGTTGAAGAAATAAAGGTTCACTGCTCGTTTCTTGTAGGTGATAGCATGGTAATATGTAGATTATGTGTTGACCCGACTTCTTAATAATATTCGTGCCAAATTTGTAGCAAATTCATGCAGTACTTTTTTAGTTTATCCCGGACATACTGACAAACAGACAAAAATTCTAAAAACTATATTTTTGGCTTCGGTATCGATTGTACATCACACTCCAAGTATTATTTTCAAAAAAAATATTCAATGTACAGTTTTGACTTTCCTATCATTTTATTATATGTATAGATATAGATACCAATATTATTGTTATTTATCGAGAATATACCTAATCCAATGATGAAAGTTTTTTTAAAATAAATTTACTACAATTATTATAATACTCTGCCCAAGATTACCCCAAACATATTATAAACAGACTCACAAAATTCAGCCTCTATCAAGTAGATAGTCTCTTTAAAAGCCTTTTTACGACAAAATTAAAATGAAACTTAACACTATCATGAATTATGAAATGCGCTTCAAGTGGAAACTTACTAAAGCTTGAACTTTCTTGGTTAAGCAAACTTGGTACTTTGTATCTTTTGTATGCAAACCGCGATATTATAAGGGTTGGTATTAATAATTAAATTGAGGGTAGTTTTACTTCATTTTATTATACCTCTTTTATGTGAAATTGCTTCAATAGCGCAGTAGCAACGTGTATTATTTCAATGGCTTTTGATTCGGTAGTTAAGCAAATTGTTCATAGATTTTTTTATAAGTTCAGTTTTTTTTTTAAATATTCACTGGATGGTAAGAAGCTTGGGTAAAATCCAGAGGGTACGAGGTCAGTAACACGCTGCCACTGCGCCATCGAAGCAACTGTTGCTTCGATGGCGCAGTGGCAGCGTGTACCTCTGCTATTTTGGACTTGGATTCGATGCCCGTGTTAGATATATTGTTTCAGAAGATATTTTTAGTTATCAAAAAGTAATTTTGATAAATAAAATCGACAGACTTCATAACCATATCGGTGCATAAATGATGGACATAGAACTAAATAAATAAATGCATACTCGTAGGTTATAAATATTTGCTGTCTCCTTGATTCCAAGAAAACAGTGTCCGCTGCTTTTATGCTTGTGCAATAAAACGACTTTTTCGTGCAAATCGTAAATGTACTATTGCACGAAAAATACGAATAGCTGTTTAGTAACATAAGCGGACGGCCTTTTATTCGTGCAATGATGCAATAAATATTAGTAAAAATTATCAAAAAGTTACCTAAAAGTAATCAATTCTAACTAAACCGTCACAAAATATTTTATCATAAAAAAAAATTAGTTCGCACCAAATATAGTTAATGAAAGAATCTGTAAACGATCATTAATCTTAGCACATAATTGTCTCCTAACAAAATTAATAACTGTAGCCCCTATGCTCATTAATGAAGTAATTGCTTCTCCTCGAATGAATAGTAGAATTAATTTGGACTCCATTAAAGCACGTTCTCGAATCATTAATGATATTTTTTAATTTACAGTCTAGACCTGTGACTACACCTGTGTATTTTATGCTGTACTTTTAATTAATCTTCTGTGGAAAACTTTTAATCACTCAGATGTCAAAGGCACTGTGCAATTTTAACTTAGTCCTAGATTACGGGCTTAGCGAATCATGCACAGTACTAAAATATTTTTTTAAATGATCACATCTATCTTCTATTATATAAAAATGAATCCCTATTTCCCTTGGTCACGGCATCACGCGTGAACGGCTGGACCGATTTCGTTAGTTCTTTTTTTGTTGTGTTTGTTATTGTCAGGAGAAGGTTCTTATGAAAGAAAAAGTCAAGAAAGTTGCGCGGGACATTAGAAAATTTAAGAAAACTTAACGACCATATTAACTTTTCTAATTCAACCTTCTTAGTGCTTTTGGCAATAATAAACTTTTCTAATTATAACCTCATGTCAGACGTTTCAATATTTAGCTGTTAAATGGAGTTTTGTTAGTTGGAGTCGTAGGTTGTCGGTAGTCAATGGGAGTTTCAATGGACCAATTTGAACTCGCTATTCGTTGTTAGCACATTAAGACAGGACAACGCCTGTCGGGTCAGCTAGTATATAATAATTATGAGCTCCTTTTAAATAGGACATTTAAAAAATAATAATTTCATATCACAAAAACGGTATCAAAATCTGTTAAGCAGTTTCAGGGATAACAAACATTCATACACAATTTTACAAGTAATATTAGATGAACTTATCCTACTGTACAGTCTTTTGAGGTTATCGGACTGACCCTCATTCTTGATACTTTTGCGTTTAGCTTACCACCAGACCAAAGACCAATATATAAAAACCAAAATATTTTTAGTATGCAATCTATATGCATAAGCATTTTTTAAACTACTTAGGTGGCAGACAAGCACACGGCCCACCTGATGGGAAGCGGTCACCGTGGCCTATTGACGTGTGCAAGATCAGGGGTGTCACCTGTCCGTTGCCGACCTTTGTGGGGGGTTGAGGAGTTTGGAGAGAGTTGGAGGTGAGATTGGTGAGATGGGGGTTTTGGAGAGAAGGAAGATTGGGGGCGGGGGGAGGGAGGGTTAAGCTCTGGTTACCTTACTTGCCACCTGCATATGCATAATAACATTGCATGATAAGAAAACTCATAATCACCATTTTAACATATTTATCACACACATAACTTCGTAGGTTACATTCTCTATTCAAATCTTGCACAATCTGCACTTTCTTGCGGAAATAGGGGCTTGAGGCGTCCGGAAATGACGTCATATTTCACTGACCGTAACTGAATGCATAAATTTATAAAATTTAATTTCGTGTTTAAAGTAAACTGGTAATTTGCAAGTATTATGGTTTCGTACTAGAATAAATTAGACTTTACCGCACATTTTTATTATAATGTTTAGAAACTAAAAACACGAGTATTTAAAAAACGGTATGTATGGGAAATAAAAAAAAGAAACGAAATGTACCCACTGGGCTATGAGGAGGTTCTCAACTTGGATTTTTCCTGTGCGCGTTCCCGTGGAAGCCAAACCAAAAAATGGAGAATGAGTAAGTGGACCTCGGGCTCCGAGGTAAAGGCATTGATTGAAACAAAACAATGCTAAGATGAAAACAAAAAATATATAAAAAGAATAAAACAGTAAGTTAGTAAATATTATACAAAAAAGTAAAAAGGGTAAGTTTCCGGGAAAATATAAAATGTTCTGGCAACTCGTAAAAGAAACGTGGAGATGTTGACATAGGCCTGCAATAAAGGACGACAAACACGATGATTTTTTTATTAAAGAAATCATATTATAGCGTGAGAAGGATATTTTTGGATCAACTCGATAGAAGTATGGATCAGGCAAATAAATACTTAAATATTCTAGAACATTATCAAGATCCACCATAGAAAGAGACAAAGGATTTTACATGCTATGGAATACACATGAAAGAAAAAACACTTAGTTATTGACCAAACTTCGCATATATCTTGTTATTATGTATGCGTTCTAGAAAGATAAACATGCTTAAATATTTTTGTATTACAAACATATATTACACGTCAACCAATGGAAATTTAATATGCACAGCCATGGATAAAAATATTTGTACTAAGTGACAATCTCACCCCGGAGACTACTGAATGAGCAGTCAAACGCCTACGCCTATCAATAAAAAATAATAGCAACCCATTTATGTCCCACTGCTGGGCACGGGTCTCCTCTCCTATAACGAGAGAGCTGAGAGGGTTTACAACTTAATCCACACACGCTGGCCTAATGCAGGTTGGTGGATCGGGCATGTCCTTAGAATTTCTTCTAGGACATGTGGGTTTCCTCACGATGTTTTCCTTCACCGTTAGCAGATGGTAAATCATGTGATTAGCACATATAAATTCCACAAAGAGAAATTCACATTGGTGCTGTCTGGCCGGATTCGAACTCGATACCTCTTCGTAGAGGCCGCGTCCTTATCCATTCAGCTACCATCGCCTATCAATAATTAAAAAAATTCAATCTACTGAGTTCAGTATAAAATAGTATCTCATAAGCTTGAGTTGAGATGCTAATGAGAAACTCGTAGCTAGCGAGAAGTTGGATAGCTACCCTAGGATAAAATTTTCGATATATTATGCAGGCAGGATTTAGGATGGGATAGGGTATATATGAAACACATTTCATCATTGCGTTTCGGGATCGAAAAATATTTCACTATGAATTTGGTCAGATACCTAATATAAAACTAGGTTAATGTTATATATGAAAAAATAATGATGGCAGGAGTCCCTAAACAAAATTATTATATCTGAATTTTGTTCTATAACGCATTTTTGATTCTTATGTTATGAACAAAAACTATAAAATTTAAATACCTAAAAGAATTAATTTCGGTTATGCTTTTCAGATTGAACACAGAATTTTTGGTTTTTGCAGTCATATTCTATCTTTATTTCAACCGTAGATTTTTGTATGTCCATTACTTCATAATAAACGAATGAATTTTGAAACAGAAAGGGCTTCTGAATCAAAACACTCAACATACCAATCAAAAACTAATCGTCAGGACTTCAATGAACAAATTTAGAACGCAAATAAGAAATCGCTGAACAGAAATGATGAGTCTACAAATTCAACAATATAGATCTACATATAATATCCAGTGATACAATTTCAATCTTTAATAAATATAAAATTTGATAGCTAATAGGTAAATGAGAACAATTAAAACTCCATTACGCAGATGTTTCAATAAGAGTTAGAAAGTTAATAATGTTCAAATTTGGACGATGCAAATTCAAAAGTGATCGATAATTCATCAAGAACTCCCTTTAATGAATTCTAACTTATACATTTGCGATCCAATCTTTTGAGGGAAAGTTATTAGAGATTTATTAATGTCATAATTATCATTAGATTCTTATATTTCATTGAAAATAATGATAAAGGTTGGGTTTTTAATATGGTTTGACTTTTTTTCTTAATTTTGAAATTTATATTATCTGATTTTGTAATGTAGGTACGAGTGCTTTTGATAGAGGAAAAGAGGAATATTAGAAAACATTATATAGGTACACCTTTAACTTATTTATAATTCTGTCCTCGTTCTCGCTACCCAGGTATAAAACGTAGCCTATGTGTTTTTCCAGACTAATCTATCCCTGTACTAAGTATAAATTTGAGACTGATCCGTTATGGCGTCAGAGTATTATTGAGTAAAAAACATCCAAATATCTTCACAAACTTTAATTTTAAACGGTTTGATAAACTGAAGTTACTAATATTCCCCCTAACCCCTCTAGCAAACGAACCCCTCCCACAATAATTGTAGAATTAAATGAATACATGACGTCACGCTTATGCAGTGTTGCCAGTAGCTGTTAACATATATTAACATGATAAATCGTGCTCATATTACACATACACCTCGTAGAAACATACCGTCCGACCGTGCCTGGCAACACGCCAAGCTAGCGAGTGCCGACTGTGATACGAATACGACTGTCACTTCAAATGAGATGTTCTGTACACATTAATGTTTGAAAGGGATGTAATACAAATTGATTATTGGTCGTGAGTGAGTAGGTTCTCTGGGCAGAAAATTGGTTTATTAGTTGGAATGGAATGGTCCTAACGGTTCGATGATCGGACAGTTTGGAAAAATGTTTCAAGTAGTTCGATTGTCAATATACAAACTAAATTAATTGTATCATGATTATATATCACAGGCCTTCCTTTTTTTTGTGCAGAAATCCACAAGGATAATACTCGTGTTGGCTATCGGGGGTGGTAATATCGGATTTAGATCAATTAAAACCGCATGCTGTGTCGGGTCTTCAGGCGCTGGGTTGTATAAAATAAAATATCATTTGTTGTATAAACTAGCTGAAGGCCCAATTTTGGCCCAAATTTGCCCAATTTCCAAGAGTCCTCCGATAGCCAGATATTTGATGATTTTGTTCTTCGTGTCACTTATAAAAAATAACTGCAAAATTTTGTTTTTAATCATTCATTCATTCAACCTCCGATCCATATTCACCCCGTTTTACCCTTACTGTTTGAAATGCCCATATACTACGTGCCATTTTCATCTGGTAGATATATTGAGAAAGGTAACATCACATCACGTATAATGTCACTTGCTCCAATTTGAAAATAAATTGGCATGCCAGAGCCATTGGCAAGCCGCCAATGTTGCCAAGTATAAAATGTGGGAAGTGACACACGCCTGAAATATCTACTTCATTATGATTTAATATCTTTATAGGCTTTTTTATTCTCTGAATCTTTTTCTCAACTCAGTTGGGGTCGGCTTTCCAGTCTAACTGTGATGCGGCTGAACTTCGATATTTTCCGTGGAGCGACTGCTATCTGACCTCCACAACCAATGGTCATTATAACAAATGGCGATATCGAAGTTCCAAGTTAGACTGGTTATACTTTTGTGGACTCCAACTACCCGTAACGACTGCCATAGCTGTTTGTATGGCAACCGGGACCGACGGCTTAACGTGCTCTCCGAGGCACTAATAAACTTGGGATAAATACACACATAACTTCGAAAAGCATCGAAAAGTCATTGGTGTGTGCCATGGTGAACCTGGGATCGAACCCGAGATTTCGTCTAAGCAGTCCAATACCCAAACCACTAGGCTACCGCGGTTTTTACTCTCGAGAATAAGTAATTGTAAGAATAGGACTTAAACTATTTATCCTAGGTGAATGAAGTCTAACTTTCACGCGGATGGAGCAGTGAGCAATAATAGTTTAAAATAATTTCTACAAATAATTACCTAAATTCATATACTCGTAATACGTAATCCTATTTTGAAACAGTATTTAAATGTCATTCAACAAGTTATAATTATTATGATAACATTCGAGAACAAATATTGGTTTCGGTTCATATTAATGCAAATTGAATGCTGATTTGAGCGCTATCTATCAATGACTGAACAGGCTCTCGTTAGGTTATAGGTGAACTGCAAAGTTATACTGTAAAAGCTTATATGTTTTCACCGCTCCAATGTTACAAAGTCCTTTTCTGTCTACATGGTGTTGTAAATATTGGTGGTCGATTGAGTACTGCCCATTTGCTCACAGTTGCTCAACGTATAAAGCAATTCCGCTGGGTTGAAGCCAAATTGCAACAACGGCGTTACAGTTTATAGTCAGTTTAGATGGTGTGTTCGTTTGATAAACTAGAACATATGACCAAAAAGGGAATATTTATTTGTCCAAGATTTATGATAACTAAAAATACTTGGAATAATATTTTAATAGCTGATCGGTACGATACGATAGGAAGCGATTTTCTTTTATATCGGTCGCATCAATGTGACTTCACCTCGCCTGATGGTAAGATAAAGGTAAATGTCGGGGGTCACACTAATGGTGTTAAAATGGTCGCCCTTAGCTTGACGGCCTTATCAAATGCTTTTTCACGTCCCCCCGCCCCTCCTAAAGGACCCGGGATGGTAGGAGGATTCGTAGCAATATACATTATAGTTTTTAGTAAAATGGTAACCTGATAGCAACCTATTTATGTCCCACTGCTCGGGACGGGTCTCCTCTCCTCTAACGAGAGAGCTGAGAGGGTTTAGACCTTATCCACACGCGCTGGCCTAATGCGAGTTGGTGTATCAGACATGTCTTTAGAATTTCTTCTAGGAAATGTGGGTTTCCTCACAAAGTGAAATTCATATTGGTACATATACTGTCTGGCCAGATTCGAACTCGATATCTCTGAGAAGAGGCCGCGTCCTTATCCATTCAGCCACCATCGCTAGCTATAAAATGGTAATGTAATAAGGAAATAAATATAGAACGACATTATGAAAATAATTCCCCCACTTACTCGTACAACGAGTATCTAATATTATCCAAAAATCTCGTTTCAGCAACGGGTGCAATACCTAAGTATTTAATAAGAAACCGCAAGTGTTTCAAAGAACAACCCGTTAAGTACATTCATTAAAAGTTTCTTACTATTCAACTTAAATTTAAGTTAACCACATTTTCTTATAAAAGCTGGATACTGTTAGTTTGACATGCTATCTTACTCTTTTAGCTGAGATAAACAGACCGACAGAAAGACAGACAGACGGATGGACAACAAAGTGATGCTATAAGGGTTCCGTTTTTTTACTTTCCAGGTACGGAACCCTAAAATCGAAAAAAAAGTGTATGAAGATTTTTTATTTACATTTGTAATTACATAATAATTTTGAAGTCAAAATAATTCAACAGAGGCACATTGATGTCTTCATGTTATATTTGTTGGTAACTTAAGCTCTCATTATGTTATTGTGAAGTGATAAATGAAGTAGTGGGATTAGTACAAAATAGAGTGGGATGTCCGAATTATTTCCAGTGTTGTGGTCACCCTACTAATTACACATTGTTTGCGAGCACTTTTGCTTGGTAATCATGATACTATGACACAGGAAAATGAACTTCACTAAACTATTCAGTCTTATTATCAAGAATGAGGAAGTTCGTTAATTAGGTTTTTCTTGGGTATCGATCTCTGGTTAAAATAAATTTGATCGCCGAAATTAAATAAGGTTAAACTTTGTACATTACTTGTGTGTTGTGTAAAGAGAAATTGGGTTATTAATTTTTAGAGTATTTCCATTGACTTATAATGTGAGCAAATATTTTTTTTAATAAAAATAATCTGCAGCATTCTACACAGCGTTATCTAGACTCAAAGTAAGCATAGTTTAACTAGCTTGTGTTATGGGTTCTAAATTGCGGAAGTTTTTTTAGACATCATCTTATTCATATAGGTATGGAACTCATATTTTTCATTGTTTATGCTCATGCTCATGCCTATATTATAATATTACATAATTTTTGCTTTATAATATAACTTATCTGTCAGTGAAAGTCCAGTTCAAACCCGCCCAGCTGTTTTAAAGATTACCTCATTCATACAGACAGAAAGACAGACAGACAGACAGCTTGCAGCTTTATCATATACATCGTACATACAGTACTGTATACATTGACATAAAACCTGTTATATTTAAATTACAAACATACATTCCAATTTTATTAATTTGTATAGATAAACCTGAATTGATAGTTTTGTTAATCCACCTACTTAAACTATCCGTACCTACTGATTTTAGGAACTTCTAATCTAACCCATATTTTATTATTACTGTTAAACACAATCAAAATTACTAAAACCGTATTTCTCGTTTTACGATAACCGATGAACACAATAGTTATCAAACCACGTTCACAACTCCGTCCACGGTTAATCAAATATTAAATCAGTAATATTTAATCACACATAATACCGAAATCATGAACCTAAAAAATTTATGGATGGATCGCATTTTAAACGAGACTGTATCATTGTGAGTGAATTTTGAGTAACAACGTGTTACCCAAACTTTCTGTTTTTACCTTTCACTGTGTCCTGCGGAACCTGCAGTCATAATTTTTTTCTTTCTTTCTTCTTCTTTATTTCTAAATTTGATGAAATGGGATTCCTGGATATTTTTTCTTGCTGCCACAACGGTGTTTACACCATTTCATTACACAAGCTAATGCTGTATTTTATTTTCGCTACTTAAACTAACGAATTGAATGACATTTGCCACGTAAGGACTGACTAGTGTAGGGGTGCCGATTTGTACATAAATAAGCAACTGTGCCGACTCTAGTGACGTGAGTTGTTTCTTCAACACGTCCGTACGTGTTTTAGGAGGTAGGACACGACGGTATCTCCCGTCCGTAATGAGCTCTCCGACTGGGGTAGTACCTCCGCCCTACAAAACACCGCGGCAATAATAACCATCGTGTTGTGTTCCTGCCGGTAAGTAGGGTAGCCAGAGCTCACAGTATCCCTCCTCCCCCCACCCCTTCCTAGTTTACCCACTCCTTTTTAGCCCTTCCCCCTTCCCTTCAGGTTAGGCAGCGCGTTGGTGACGCCCTTGATGTTGCACACGTCCATAGGCCACGGTGACCGCTTCCCATCAGGTGGGCCGTGTGCTTGTCTGCCACCTACGTGGTATAAAACAAGTGTCGTCAGTTGTATTCTTCAACACGTCCCGTCCATAAGTTTTAGGTATAGGTTCCTGACCAAAATCTTATTACAACCCAATAAGACGTAACATGGACCACAATAGCCATTGTGAAACACTATTGTCCCCGTTAAAGGGTACAGTAGCCGGAATTATTGCTAAGTTAAGCGAATGAGGGATTTATTGATAAGGCTTCGAGTAAACTATTGTATGAAAATCTACCTTATATGTATCCTATTATCATACATATAAACATATGCTCACGTCTTTTTCTCTCCGGGGTAGGCAGAGACGACAGACCGCCATCTGCCTCTGTCCTGACATACTATATATAATACTATAATTTGATGGCACAAATTTTGTCACAAAATTCGGCCGGGTAGGTGCACGAAAAACCCTCCATAGTAATCTAATCTCGGTTGGATGGCGTTTAGGGGTCAGCAAGTGCATAGCCGGGCAGGGGGGATTGTGGTCGCAGCACTAGTGGGACCGGTGGGTGTCACGCGGTGCTGCGACGTCTATCCTCTTTTGATGAGGCCGTCAAACTGAGTGCCACCATTGTTAACACGGTACGTGTATGTAATGGTGACCCTCTTTCCTGAGACTTTACCTTCAGCTTACCATCAGGCGAGGTGAAGTCAAATTGACGTGTCCTATAATATAAAAAAATACTACCACTGCGCCACAGAGGCTGTCCGTAATCTTAGTGTCCAATAAAGAAATATCTATCTATCTATCTATCTGATCATATTTCTGATCTAATTTACGCCGATATACCACGAATAAGCAAAATTCGTTGCGTGCTGTGGTTGCGTGCAAGCGAAATGCCTTCGGTTTGGCAATATGCCAAAAACTTTGCTAAGATTTGGCTACATACACCGCGATACCGCGAATATTCGTGTACTAACGCTTGTGTTTCTCTAAAGCGGTGGGTAGCATTAGATATGTGTTGCAACCCATATTTTAACAACATTCGTTTTTTTTTAGTTTATACATGTCAACATGACTTTACCTCGCCTGATGGTAAGCTAAAGGTAAAAACTCAGGACCGGGGGTCACCACTATATACTCCGATAATACTGCAGTGGTGGCCTTCAGCTTAACGGCCTCATCAAACGCTTTTTCACGCCCCGCTTAAAGGATCCGGATCTGTAGGAGGAAGGAAACACATGCGCTGGTAAAAAATTCCAAGTCTTTATGGTGCAGTAAAGAAAAGAGGCACCGAACCGCTTGGTTCTTGATGAAATTGATTCCACTGTATGGAGGTTGCGGTTAGTTTTTCAGTCTAACTACAAAGCGGTGTACCTATTTGTGCATTTTCGTGAAGCAGCTGCCATCGGACCTCCACAACTTATTCGCGATATTAAAGTTCTGTAGTTCAGTTATCGGACTTTGTAGGGCTTTAACTACCTGCTACGACTGCCATAGATGTTCATATATGGCAACCAGGACTAACGGCTTCACCCTCCGAGGCACGGATACACCCAAACCAATACAAATAGACATATTCATATATATTGTATACAAATATTTACACTGAGCGGGAATCGAAACCGTCTGACTGAGGAAGTCGTTTTTCATAGGCATATTTAATCAAATGCTGAGTCGCCTTCCATAACACCCAGAAGTAGAAATGAAATGGCAATTTATCGATTAAATTTCTAATATTTGAATGAAATTTTAAGCAATTGCATGCTAACTATTTCCAATGATTTTCTGATCGGAAAAAATGATCATCCAGGACGGGACTTGAACCCGTGACCAGTCCCTTACAGGGGGAATGCTCCGATCAGAAAATCATTGGAAATTTCTAATAAACACATAAAAGTAATTAACGAACGAACTTACATAAATTTAAAGTTGGTATCAACGCGGGACGGAAAGATAAATTATTTATAATGTCAAGTGAGGAAGATTAATTACCTACCAAAAATTCCCATACTTTATAATTGCGTATGTCGTTAATTTAACCCATAAAGTGTTGGAACGAATGGACCAGGGGCCTTACTCTGAAAATCGAACATGAACGTTTCGGATCGAACGAAAACGGACAATTTGTCAAACAACGACAGCGAAAACGTCAAATGTATTTTGGGAGTAGGTGTACTGATAACGATCGACAACCTCAATCAACCAGTTCTGTCTCAAGAAGGGTGCCCATTCTTAAAACATTGAAGTCCCTCCACGCCTTGAAACGAAGTCTCGTTTGGCATACGATTATCTGTGACATTCGTTACGGGTATTTGGGTTCCTGAGAGATCCGAAAATCTAGTCTAACTACAGAACTTCAATATTAAAAATGGGTTGTGGAACACTGATGGCAGTCACTTCAAAAAAAATTGAGTTTCGTCCGTTTTACAAATAGACTCAAAAGCCGACCACAACTAAGATACTGTTGAGTGACTAACTGTTAGTAAAACATGTCACATTCACTAAATAGTTGCTTCAATACACAAAGGCTTCTAAATCAACAAATAGAGATTTCTTGTACAAAACTTTCGCATTTGCGATGCTCTACCAAAATAAATGACATTAATAAACCTATCAACAGCTGTGTTTTCGTTGGAGATGACATTCCAATAAAGCAATGTGACAAAATGAAATCAGAAAAGCGATTGTTTATTTTCCGGCTTCAGAATCACGGCCATTTCCGTTTGTAGGTAAAATTCGGGAGAAAATCTTTTGTTATTAGATTTACGAAGAGATTCTCGTAGTGAATATTAGATCATTATTCAATTTATTAATGATTGTAGAATATTAAATTTGACTCTTACTGTCCTAATTCCTAGTAATATTATAAAATGTGAATCTGTCCGAATGTTTGTTACTCAATCATGTTCTAACAGCTGAACGGATCTGGCTGAAATTTGGTATAGAGATGGAATAAGATCTGGAAAAACACATAGGTTAGGTACTTTTAATTCCTGAAACAGTTTCCCATGGGTAGCGGGCACAGGATCAGAATTCTACGTGAGTGAAACCTTGCGTAACAGTTATCATCATTCTCTGAACCTTTTTCCCAACTCAGTTGGGGTCGGCTTTCCAGTCTAACTGTGATGCGGCTGAACTTCGATATTTCCCGTGGAGCGACTGCCATCTGACCTCCACAACCAATGGTCATTATGACCAAATGGCGATATCGAAGTTCCAAGTTGAACTGGTTGGACTTTTGTGAGCTCCAACTACCCGTAACGACTGCCATAGATGTTTGTATGGCAACCGGGACCGACGGCTTAACGTGTTCTCCGAGGCACTAATAAACCTGCGATAAATACACACATAACTTCGAAAAGCATCGAAAAGTCATTGGTGTGTGCCATGGTGAACCTGGGATCGAACCCGAGACCTCGTCTCAGCCAGCAGCAGTCCATTACCCAAACCAATAGGCTACCGCGGTTTCTTGCGTAACAGCTAGATTCATATAAATTATAGCTAATGCCGCATAAGTTCAGTACAGGTGTGTCATATCAGCCGAATACGTCGGAGCGTAAAATCAGCCGCGGGATTTCGGTCGCGTAACTTCGACATAGTGTAATTACACTTAATTTCAAAAACAACAATAACTAAACTAAAACTCTATCAGTTTAAGCAAAGTTTTTCATTTATAACAAGTCTAGGTTTCAACTATTTACTTTTTTTCTACTAATTTATACATTTTCAGTGTAAAAAGCTCCAGCTAAAACTTTGCGCAGACCTTTCATCTCCGTTATAAAAACTTTCCGCTTTTTTTTTTGTTCAAAACTTCTAAAAGCCGTAATCTCTCTCTTAACTTCCTGTATTGTTTCTGACGGTCTAATTAATTTGTGTATTTTCATTTGTATAATTGAATTATATTTGTACTTACTGATTGTCTGTAATGTCTATTTTTTTGCGTGGACCGCACTGTGGACTACATTCGGTTTTTCTTATTTTATTAAATTGGAGTGTAATTTAGTAACTTTCGCTATACTGTGGAAGTGTGAACGTCGTTTATTTTATACTAGGTGTTGCCCGTGGCTTCACCTGCGTATAATTCTGATCCCGTTCCCATTTCCCATGGCAACCTACGCATAATCTAAAAATGTGAGAGTAAATCTTTTGTTATTCCATGTACTTAATTCTATTGTAATCTGTGGTCTGGAATTTTAGATTATAATCTAACCCTGTATAAAATTTCAGGCAGATCCATTTTAATTCTACCGTTAGAGCGTGAGTAACAAACATCCAAAGATATTCACAAACTTTCATATACATATATATCAGAAATCATATATAGCAGAAAGTAGGATAGTAGTTTTAGCTGACCAAATAAATTAATATTCCCAGTACCGCTACTTACCGCGTCCAAAAATTGCACTACGCCTATAACTTCCACGCAATTGCAAGCAACAAGTTATTGCAATCGGATAAAGGGTAGGTACAGGCAACTAATAAAATACGAAAAATAAAATAAACATGTACATAACTTTTCTTATTTATAATAAATCTAGTTTCCTTTGGTATTTAGGCATTATGGACTTGGCTTTTATAGGTGACTGAACTAGGAAAATCAAGATAAAAAAATACAAAAAATACAAAAGAACTCTGGGGTTGACAGTGTTACGGGTACAAGAGTCAAGATCTGAACGAGTGCCAAGTTAGCCTTAGCACTTTCAAAAGTGTCGGCAGTTTAGTTTTTTAAATTTATTTCCAAGAAAAATTTGTTCTTTTTAGCGATATTGAATTTACAATTTGATAAATTTTCACCCGACTCAATTAGTTGATAGTAAACAAACAGTTATAATTTTTAAAAGCATAAAATTTTTAATGTACCTACCGTTTATTTTACGTACCTACATTAGCTTGATATTTTATTAAGAGCTTAGAATCTATTTTGTTAATGGTTGTTGTAATTTTATACTAGTAACTTTTGGTTGGATATAAAACTTGCCTAGTTATTAGTACAAAAAGTAAGTAGTAAACATTGAAATAAAATTAAAAAAGTTGTAATTTTTTGTAGCTTTCTTTTAAAAAAGTACCTACTGAAAGTGTGAACTTATGACGCAATTAATTAAAACGTCAAGGTTTAAAACACTTCAAGGGTTAACACCCTTTTGCATCTTTTGTGCCTTATTTGGAACATTTAGAGTGATATAAAAGATACACTTGGAGTGTATCTTTTAGCTTTGTTTGTTTGTTTGTTTGTTTATTTTTCATTAACAATTTACATTGTATCTGAATGTCATGCGTGGCAATTGAAATACTACTTAACAAAAAAAAAATAACAAAAAAAAAATTATAAACTAGTATAATTAAATTATATTATAGCTAGTATAAACGTATTATACCTACACGAAATATTGTATTGTAAAAATATGGTAGAAATATAAGTCATTTAGAAGTCTAGACATAAACAATATTTATACCCTCTGAAGATATTCCGAGTCTTTATAAGCAGCCACGTTTGCGATATAAATATGAAAGCTCAGATTTAGGAGGCTTTCACCAAGGAATGTGCGAGATATCCAATAATAAATATTAGTGAGAGAAATCGATTGCCACAATAATACAAAACATTTTTGTTAGATAGAATTGCGAAATGGATAAATTTATCCTAGCTTATGATATTATATGGTTAGATACAGAATAAAATAAAATCATTTTTACAAATCGGTCTGTTTCTCTGCTTGTTTCTTTAAAACTATAGAACAGATTTTGATACGATTTATGTCATCATCATTATTTTTCATGTCACTAGTAAGGTATATCCTTCGTACTTCGGCTGTTTTTTTACCCCCAGAAGGTGGATGGGCGAGTATCACGCCTCCGCACGACGGTGTCGCTAGGGTGACAGGTGGCCCTCCTGTCAACCCCATGACTGTGCTTAGAGAACCAACTCACCCCCGCTTCAGTACCCTCTGCTAGCTGCAGACGCAGCGTCTCATATTGTACTTTCAATATAGCATTGTTGCTCACAGTCTCTAATCTGCTTTCATTGTTTGATACTTCCAAATATTACCGTAATCATTATCCTGAAACCTAATAATAGCAATTTGTCCACAAAACTTCAATTCCAATTCCGATAAAATACCTAAATCACGAAATTCGTCACCTCATTTTCCATCTCAAGCATTCAACTCGCATTAACTCGACTAACGCCAGTTCTAACCGCCTTCGTCTCTTCAATCATAAGTAGGTAGGTGCCCCTCTATATTCCAATCACGCACACCACCATCGTAATTGGAATTCTCTGGGAGATTGTGATCTTATGAACGTAGATCTGCGTCAAATAAATCACGAGAGGATGCCTTTAAAATTATAATGATGTTAACGCCAGATTATTGGGTCCGGGAATAGACTTCTAAGCCATTTCAAACTTTTTGTGATTGTAGTTTTAGGATTTATAATTTATAATTATTTGAAAACAATGAAAGTGTTTTGACTAGAAATACACTCACCAACCACTCGGTTTAATTAAATACAGTACTAGCCGATGCTCGTGGTTCCACCTGCGTCTATGTAGGTTTTCGCAACTTTTGATCATAGTTTCCGGTTCACCTCAACTTATTGCAATCACAATTACGGCAGATTTTAAGTCTGACCAAGACCTTTTTAATAAAAAAACGCATCAAAATTCGGTGTCCCAGTCGCTGGAATCCTCATTTTTTGCACCCATCCCGAAAATACAGACAAACAGACATGAACTCCAAAAACAAAATTGTGTTCAGAATCATTCTCCAATGTACAGACTCAGCTCTTTTATAATTTCATAATAGTATAAATGTTTTCTTTTAACTAGTGAGATTAAAAACCATTAGAGATACTAAGAAATTGTGTTATCAACTATTAGCTATGTACTCTTTTTGTCATACCTTCTGCTACTCCAAGTTTTTTCCTCAACTTTGCCGATTCAATGAAATAATCCTTACATCTAACTGAGTAAAGAATACTATACAACACATTTTTAAGTAAAACTCACGCTTGATCAAACTATTCAGTATGGCAAAGTTATTAATAATCTCTGTGTATTATGTCTGGTATGTATATGTCCTGCCTGTCAAAATGTTATGAATAGTCCTTTACATGAAACATTTCATCGAGTAATTGAGTAGTAACCGGAGTCTGTGCCATGATAATAAATTGAAGACTACTGAATCCACTGACAATAAATATTTTTATAAGCTGATGGTGTAAACTGTTTTTCTAAATCTTTAACGCATACTTACATACAATGATGTACATACATTTTCGTAATTGTGGATAGACTTGAGTGAGACCAACAACAACGGTCTAGCTGCAATGCTTCGATATCGCCTAATGCCACCATTGGGTTATGAAGGTCAGATGGCAGTCGCTTCACGGAAAATATTGAGGTCCAGCCAAATCCGCATAAGACTGGTAAAGGCGGACCCCAGATTCTGAGGTAAAAAGCTTTGGATGCGACTGGGATTAACGCTAGGTTGAAGAAGAGATACTTGAGTTATTGTCACTGACTTGTTTGGGTGTGAAACGTTGGGGTGGTGGTCAGGGAAACCCAGTGCCAGTGGGGACTGGGGGTCCTTCCGCCCGCTGCACCAGCCAGTCACATAACCCATACTTGTCAGTCGTGGCGTGATGTCTTAAATTGTCTCCTGCGTTGTCAGCACAGCAACTTTCCAACAGGGTGATATCCCACGGTATTGCACACCTCTATAGGCCAAGTTGACCGCTTACTGGTTGATCGTGTGCTTATTTACCACCTAAGTGGTATAAAAAAAAAATAAAAAAAAATGTTCCATATTTGACTCATTACTTTTAATCAAAGTTACCCTTAATTAAATTGAATCTAAATCATGAGCCGCAACTGGGTTTTTGTTGTAACTTTTCTTAATTAACCTTAATTGATATTATAATTAACTCTTTGGCTCTCTGGTTTTAACATTGTTGACTAACTTTAGTAGCATTTTACGTTTTTCTATTAAGTTTTTTAATGGTTTTTATTTAGATTTTTGTAAGCCGAGCGTTATTACATTTTATGGAGAAAAAATCTCAGAGTTGAAAATTCTGAAAATAATTAACTTGAGCTACCAATTAGGTACGTATGGGTACATAAAAAATATCTGACTTTTCCTTAATAAATCTCAGTCTCATAGGCAATAGCTAGATCTTCAAGATGCATTTTAAATATAATAATTCCAAAAAGGGTTTTTTAAAACAAGCCTTCTAGCAAGTGCATAACCAGAAAAATCAAATAAGCCGTGCTGTTTAGACGGCAACCGTGTGCATGTGAAAAGGGCTTAAAACATTCACAAGCTATACCTAGTCTATTTGTTAAAAATAAGAGCCCTAAAATAGTTCATATTCAACTAAAATACTCAAATAACACACAAAAACACAGTCGAATTGATACTTCTCTCCTTTTGGAAGTTAAAACACAACATTTTTGTTCTTTCGATGTGAACAAAACGGCAATTAGTAATTATTGGGATCATAAAATCAAACAGTATTATTTTCAATATTTACTGATCAGTCTCACACACATCTGAGGCATATAGAAGCTCATTAAAATTCACCCACAGTACCTATTTCTTTGATCTCAATTTAATAAGTGTTTGCTTTATTTATTTTTGATTACAAAATTGATGCGTATGTGTGTATATACGAATATCATCGTCAATTTTTTTTTCTTTTTCCAAAATTTTGTATTTTTTTCTGTTAAGTATATACTAGTATTTAGCAGATGAGTCAGTTTAAAAAAAAATCAAGCAATCAATAAAGTACGAGTAACACCCCATATTTCAGTTCTATATTATAACCGATCGTGTATACGTTTGGTTAATTTTTTAGTTTCCTAATACATATTATGCAGCTTCAGCTGATCCTGAGATCGGATTTTGTAACACCATTATTTCAAAGCGCGTGATTTCTTTATGAGACAATATCATGAAAAACTTTAGATAGTAGCAAGTTCCAGGTCGTATTCCCACCTCATTTCTAATGTATAGTAGTAATACACTAAAAGCACAAAAATATATTTGTCTAAATGGCATTATACATAAATAAAGTCGCTGTAAGAATACAGAGAATAAAAATGAAATTTTGTTCTGAGAATACAGTGCGAGTATCTTCTCAAGAATGTGTTAGAATTTTATTCTGTGGAATTTTACATAAGGTTTTTTTTCATAAATTATGATTACTTACTTCGGAAGCTCTGTGCGAAGGCATAGATTTAATAAAACATCAGACACGTACAGTATATTTTTCTTTATTCATTTATCCAAGTGAATTATATAAACAGTTCCTTTCAAAATATTACAATGTAAAACAAATTTTGTTAAAAATGTTAATAACTTATTACATGATTAACAACTTACTAGAAAAAGTAAATCGCCTAACTTTGTAGAATCAAATACAGTTATTGAAATTCACTATTATAGACGTTATGTACACTTTAGGCCCTATAATGTAAGAAACGCTAATATTTCAAATACTAATCTAAGTTTACAATTATTATATTAATGTATATAAATTAATTTACAAACACACAGTCATGTTACAATTATGTCAAATGTTATATAACATTCTTTAAATCCAGGTTTTGACTGAGAAATGTGTAAGGAAACATTTTTATTTATGTCACTTAACATTACACTCTATGTATGAAATGCTAACATTTTTTTATTAAAACTTATTTTTCAGAAGCAATATTGAAGTTTAGAAAATAACATTTCCTAAAGTAACATTACATTGAAATCAGTTTAACCAAAATACAATGGTAATTTTGTCTTTTCACACGTAATCTACATAGTAATTCTATACAGCGTTATGGTCCTAGTTTATACAATATTTTGAGCTTACAGTATTATTGAATTTTGTTACATTCAAAACACGAATAATTTTCTATCAGCCAATATTCGCCTCTCATCTAGTTAGCATTAGGAGCTTAATCGTCTCACATATACGATCTCTTAATGGCCAATACACTCTGTCCTCAAATTAAAACAGTAATTTTTTATAAGGATCCGTTTGATGAACACGGTCGTTGAATGAATGTGTTTCAATAATGTCGGCCATATTCCTCTCGATGAACTCATAACTTTGAAGTATATTGACCGTATTAATGAAACCAACCTTTAATTTGTCAAGTCTTTTAATTACATATATTTCCAATTAATTGGTTTTCATAACCTTTGTAATTTTTTTTCGAATTTAAAACATTTAATGGGGTCTCGAAATATTCGTATGATGTTTGTATTTACACAAATTACACTTAAAACGAAATTTGTGTAAATATTAATTGTTATATTTTTTAAATATTTAAAACGTCCACACGTCTTAAAATAGTCATTAAAACAAAATAGATGAGAGTAAAAAATATTGGATCACTCTTGATATTATAAGATTGATTCAATTTAAGTCCCGTTTCAATATTGATTATTCTCAACCAATATTGAACTGGGACTTAAATTGGACCATTCTTATTTATCAAGACTGGTCTAAGTTAAGTCCCAGTTCAGTATTGTTTACAATACCACAATTTGTCAACTTTTAAACGAAACTTCTGTAATTCTGTAATCTCCGTTATTTAAAATTTCACATTTGGCGTCAATGTCAATTCCTCTCAATTCCTATCGTTTTTTTTTCTCTGGAACTAGTTCCAAGTACAGGGTTTGCTTCAGTTACGTATCATGAAGCGTGACGTAAGGCGGAGATACGCCAACTGCTTGGCTGGAACATTGGTGATGAGCTTGTCCCGCTTTTGGCACAAGCACCAGCTGTTCCAGATCACCCTGTCAAGAAAAATATTATTATTATACTGAGTACCTATGTATGCAGTACGCAATTTTATTATTTACTACCTTTAAGGAATTAATTTTAGTTACACAGAGACAGAGATATCAAATATGTCACGGATACAAAAATTTAGTTCAAATTTGTAACGTAGAAGATTTATTTATTAGTCTAAAAATCTTTCCTATAAACGTATAAAAATGAAATTGTAATAAAATTCTAATGTTAGTATTGGAAATATTTAGTTGGAAACTGATATGATGATTTTTATTTCATAAAAAATCCACAACAATAAATCAAAAAAGATGTAATCCCAAAAATCAAAGCAATTGATAAGCTTGAATATTCGTACGCATATTTCAGAATAATAAACCTTAAATAGATATAAATAAAGCTCTACATTACACAAAATGTAGCAATCACAAAACATCATGTTTACCTTTGGGCCCAGGGTCGTGCCCTGAGGTACCCCAATCGTACAATTTGGGTGAATTGAAATTACATGACATGTCCTATGTAAATATTCGGCACCCTTCTCACGGTTCGCTTACGATTTCGCTTAATAAAGTTGGTACTTACAGAAAAGAGATAGCCTATAATGAGATCAGCATCCCTCGGAGTATCAAGGGCGTCTTTTTCAAGGACATCAGTGCGAAGCCAGCGGCAGTCAACGTACGCGCGAACTGTATTGTCATCGTGAACACTGTCAAATAAAAGTGAATTAAGATTTTTGATATAAGTTACAGTGGTAGTGGTTTTATACCTATATAATAAACTAGCAACCCGGGACCCGGCTTCGCCCAGGTGTAAATTCCAGTTTTCCTATAAAATATATAGCCTATGACACTCACGAATGATGTGGCTTTCTATTGGTGAAAGAATTTTTAAAATCGGTTCAGTAGATCCCGAGATTACCCCTTACAATTTAACAAACACACAAACTTTACCTCTTCATAATATTAGTATAGATATAGATAATAAAATATTCTACGACACAGCGCCTTTCTGAACAAAAGTACTTAAGCATAGTTTAACTAATTTGTGTTTAGAGTGTGGATAAATATATATATAGTTAGGTACTATATTTATAGTAATGTTATAAGAAGAGATGTTGAATTTTTTGGGTTTGTGTTGATGGTGATCTTTAGGACCAATTTATTGGCAAAAAGATTCACCATGTGAAAGGTATTAATAGCCCTTAATAAAAATTTGAACACTTTAGTTTTTGTGATATCTGAAAACAATACTGTACATAAATTATTTATTTTATGACTAGCTGGGCTCGCGGCTACGCCCGTAGCATACTTCGTTCCCGTGGCAGGATACAAAGTATCCTACTTCCGTCTCCTAGTTCTAAGCTACCTCCTCATCAATTGTCAGCCAAATTGGTCCAGCCGTTCACGCGTGATGCCGTGACCAAGGGAAATAGAGATTCATTTTTATATTATATAGATATTGAATTTAGAACATTAACATTTAAATTTGAAAACCTCATAATTATATTATTCACTTTTAAAGGACATTTGACATCATTGTCCTAAAGATGCACATTTTTCTGATAAATCCTTAGAAAACATAAACTTGCAAGGTGTTTCGATTTTTCTGATGAGAAGTGTATTTACTATTTCCTGTTATATACTCGCAGGCTATATACTAAGGCTAAGTAACTAGTATCTGAAACGCCTTATCAAACTATTCGTGTTAGCAACGGATAGGATAGGGTTATATCTCCCTAGAGAATGATAGCCTCACTGTTCGTATCCCAGCTGTGTGATTCTATCTGTATACTATCTTTAGTAGGCATATATGTATGTCTGATTCTGGCTTTTTATGGTAAGATAGTTGGTTTTGACATTAAAAGTTTTAGAGATCCACTGGGAGTCGTAAATCTAGACACTGTCTTATGTTGTAAATTAGATAAGAAATTCGGAAAGCAAATTTTGTGCTGTTTGAAATCGGAGTTAATATCATTTCGGTGGCAGACAAGTATACGGTTCACCTGATGGGAAGCGGTTACCGTGGTCTATGGACGTGTGCAATACTAGAGGCGTCACACTCGAGCTGCTGACCCTACTAATAATCTTCTTGAAGAACCCCATATTGTAGACGCTAGGATAAACTACAGGTTACAGTTACTTGGTTATTGATTTTATTGATCTCAGTTAGTATCTTGTTGAAAGGAGATGTTTCACAAATGTATGGACCTTCGGCCCGATAATTTATTGTACACTATTTACAAAAATAGCTAAGCAATGTAGTTTTTCTCTTTTTTCTGTATTGTCTACAATTAAGGGGCCCAAAATGAAAGATCTCCTTTGCTCTAAACGATATTCATCATAGCCTCCTCATAAACGCCTGGTTACATCCAAAGATAACCCTTTAAAGCTTGGAGTGCGGTGTTTTTTGGATTTGTTGACTTTTATGAGAGTAACTGCCATCTGATCTCCCGACCTGAGAGAGAAACTTGCGTCAGAGCCTTTTCCATTGATTTGCCGATGAACCAACAGTCAGGTGGTGTTGACTTATATACCTCAAAGTTAGGGCATGTTCTAAGCAATATGGCCACCAAAAAAGTAATTTATATATTAATTTATTCTCAAACAAACCTCAAAATGTTAATTAATATAAGAGTCTATTTCTATATTAACTGAAAACTGAGTGCTCTAACCGAATTTAGAGCTTATATTCAGATTACGCTGTCCCTTTATTAAAACCCATTTGAAATCCCTAGGCCTGCACTTGAAAATGTTCATTAAGTCTCCCTGCACCGGACCGTAATAAGCAAGGTTATTAAAAAACACAGGGTGTTTAATTAAATGTTTGAAAGCTAATTTTGCTTAAAGTTTTCATTTCGTTGCTCCGCGCGAAATTGAATTAGTCTCATTGCCACTGTGTAATGGGAAAATGAGATTTTCCAAAGGCGACACTACATGTCTGAGGTTGTTTGTATGTGTGTAACCTTGTTTGCAGTACTGGGATCCCCTTTGTAACTTGATAAACGTTGTTGACACACTCTGTAGATACATTTTCTGAAGATACACAGTTGTATTCTCACGAGTATTTTGGGAAATCGACTAGCTTCTAACCCAAAAGGAATCTTTTCAAGAATTTAGGTGTCTTACCATGGCGATTGTCAAATTAAAATTCAAAAATTACGTCGAAAAGAGTCTTTATAAGTTTGTGTGTTGGTGTCAATCCCCCATATCAAAAAGAAATGTTGGGTGATTGACACCAGTCATTAATCTAAATAGGTTCAGTGTAAATTCTGTGTAGTCTAGTAGATTCCTTCCTAAAGCAAACAGTAAATTTTCGAGCTAGTTTGTCACTCTAAATATAATATTCTTGAATTTTACACCAGTACCTAGTCTATTTGACCAAAGTTTGATTTTAATTGGACTTTAAAATTTATTGATTTTGGATATATAGAGTAGGTATAATCGTTTGGTAACTTTGGTAATTATGAATATTCCTCATCAAAATTGCTGTTCTAATATTGACCAACGGTTTTAATACAATACTAACTTTTGTCTGTGGTTATCCCTGTTTACGATATGTAAAATTGTTAATTAAAATTTTCATAAATAAATATGGCATCAAGTTTTTAAATCAAATCATAATTTTAAACAGTTAAGAATTAATTATACGATTCCGTGTAATAAGTTCGGTTCATTATCATGCTTGTTGCATGCATTTACAGTTTGTATTTATGATTGCGTTGTGATTCTAGAGTCCAAGATTTAAAGCCGAATCTGAAAATATGGTCAATATAGGATATTTATGAAGACACCTGCTATTACGTGCTACCCTTTTCACATCATACCCAAGAATAAAAATTAGGTAAATATTTTCTATCACAATTTTTGAAAGCAAATTACTTTATCCATTACATCGACAATTTCATAGGCACCCTAATACATAAATTAAACGAACCTTATTTACCAGCAATAAACTAAATCACATAATCTATTATTTCCCTTAAGGCTGACAAATAAACTAAACCTTTACATACACTTAATTACGAGCCCAATAATGGCTAATTCACGAACAATGAACCGAACAAAACATAATCTCAAGAGACGAATTGTTCAATTCATTTGCTTTTAGTAGACTATTTAGGGAGGAACAGAACTAACATTAATAATGTCGACGGGGAGTAAACATAAAAACCGGTCAAGTGCGAATCCAACTCGCACACGAATGGTTCTGTACCATTCTTCAAGACATAACACTAAAAATTTCTCGGTTGATAAGCACATTGCTGAGATCAATCGCATTTATAATATTAGTGGGATATTAGTAGAATATTAGTAGGATATTAGTATGATATTAGTAGGATATTATGAGGATTTTAGTATGATATTAGTAAGTCATTAGTAAGAGATTAGTAGGATATTATATAGGTAGTAGGATAACCTATTACGGTGTGTGCATAAATCTTAAAAAAAAATGATAGAATCCTGGTGATAGGGTTCCATTTGCTACTCTTCATATACCGAACCCTAAAAGCAACGCGAATAAAATATCCTGTCTCTTGTCTTTAGTATCAACATAAGACTATAAGTCTCAAGGGTGTCAAGCAAGTAGTTTAGATGGTATATAGAACTAGATTATATATTACTGAGTCAGAAGAGTGCTTAAAATCTCAAAGACAAAAGGGAATACATACAAGTATATACCGTAAAACGAGGTGAATAGAGATCGAGGGTTGTATAGGAAAAAAAGGTGAGATTAATTTTGAAGTTGTTTTTTTTTTGGGGGGGAACTATTGACTATTCCAATGCCACAATAAACAAAATCATCACCTTTTTTCATACAACGTAGGTGGCAGACAAGTAAACGGTCCTCCTGATGAGAAGCGGTCACTGTGGCTTATGTATGTGTGCAACACTAAGGGTGTCACACACGCACTGTCTACCCTGAAGGGAAGGGGGACTAGGAAGGGGTGGGGGGGAGTTGTACAGTGAGCTCTGGTTACCCTACTTACTCGCGGGAACACAACCCGAAGGTTATTATGACCGCGGACTCCTGTAGGGTGGAGGTACTATCTCAGTCGGACTGCTCATTTTGGACGGGAGATAGCGTCGTCTCCTACCTCCTTACCTTATATTAAAATCTCAGTAAGAAAGCAGTTGCTCCCGTAAAGGCCACAACCATGGCAGGGAGGACTGGGTGACCGCATCTTCCGGAAAAAAAGCCTCCGTTGGTAGGATTGCCACTCGGAAGAAGCAGAAAAAAATCCTACAACTGGTTTCACAAAAAAGTATATTTTGAAATCGAAATCTCACCTGACAGCGATATGATGCCAACGGAAGTCATACAAAGGTACAGCTAAGTATATAGACCGGGAGCTCCCTGATCCCGCATGGACTAGTCTGGCAGCTCCCCGACCAGCCAGCTCCAGGGATAAGAAGGAACCGGTGCGTCGCCGGGAGCGCAGGGAGAATAATGTTCCTTGACCGTAGCCACCACTCTGAAAATAAAGTATATGGTTAATCATGGTACTAAATATGAACCAACCAGCTTTTGCCTGTGGCTTCACCCGGGTGGAATTCTGTTCCTGTTCTCGTTAGAAGAAGTGAAGAAGTTAAAGAAGACTATACTAGTCTTCTTTAACTTCTTCAACCGAGCGTTAATCCCAGTCGCATCCAAAGCTTTCACCTCGGAATCTGGGGTCCACTTTACCAGTCTTAAATGCGGATTTAGCTGGACCTCGATATTTTCCGTGAAGCGACTGCCATCTGATCTTCACAACGCAATGGTGACATTTTAGGCGATATCGAAGCATTGCAGCTAGACCGTTGTTGTTGGACTTCTTAGGGCTCCAACTACCAGTGACGACTGCCATAGATGTTCATATGGCAACCGGGACCGACGGCTTAACGTGCTCTCCGAGGTAAAGTACTTAGATTATAAGAAAGTTCAGACTATAATTTTTCCATGTACATACCAAATTTTAGCCAGATCCGTTCTGAGACAAGAACTTTTCATAAACTTCGTACTTATAATATTTCCTTATTTCGACTAGGGCGCTCGATTGTTTTATCGGAGGTTGCGGGTTCGATTCCCTCTCAACGCAAAAAAATCTATACATTGGTAATTAGTCTAGGTGTTTCTATGCTAAATATGTAGGTATATCCGTATTCTAGAACACATTACATAAGCTGGTTAAACTATGCTTATTATACTTTAAACTTAGCGTCTAGAAGGCATTAATGATATTAATGAATTTATATTGTTACTTATTCAAAATTTAATTTCAATCCTTTCGCCATAGATATTACAACGACTTCATATTACTGATGAATTCAAACTTAATTTTTAGATGAAATTGGGCTTTTAAAACTTATTCATAAAGCTAGGGTAAATAGAATATTGGACTCAAAATCGAACAATAAAAGCTAAATAAATGTTTAAGTAAGTTTCTTAACTTTTGAAGGGTAAATTCATAATTTATTAATTCAAAACTTGTAGTTTGATGGAGCTGCTAAGTGCTTCTATCTTGTAAATTATTAATTATGAATAATCGAACATCTATGGGAATTATGTGGTTATAGTTGTGTGACGTCACGCACATGGGGTAAATATTACATCAGATCAAATGTAATTAAATTATCTGACTGATTAATTTATCAACGCAGAGCTTTCACAATGTCTAAATGCGGTGGATATGCGGTGTAAATGTCGCTTTGCTTAACTTTCTATTATGTGAAACTATAAAGAGAAAATCAGCTGATGCTCTTAATCGCTTACGCACTCAGGTCGGCCGGTCCAGACAAAACCTATGCAGGTGGCGAATGCGAGATCCGGGCTTGACCGCGTGCGACTGCGGAACCCCTGTGCAGTCCATGCCACACATACTTTCATGCCCCTTATGCCCTACTTCCTGCAGTCAAGACAACCTTAACAAGGCCACTGACAGCGCAGTTAAGATGGCAGAATTTTATGCCCGAATAATTTGAAGAAGTGAATCATTGACACGAAAGAAGAAGAAGCTGATGCTCTCGGTTCCATGATGATGTCGGCTATAGTGACAAAATAATATTACCTATGTCCTTTTGCAAGCTCTAGTCCATCTCTGTACTACATTTCATCAAAATCATCTTAGTGGTTTAGGTGTGAGAGCGTAACTAAGAGATAAACAGTAACATTTATAATACTAGTGGGTTCGACAGACTGCAGCGCCATCTGCCGGGCTGATTTATGAATCTAAGCCAACCAGAGTGCCATCCAAACACATGCAAAAAAAATCATTCAAATCGGTCTACCCGTTTAGGAGGAGTTCATTAACATACACACGTACAGTAGAATCATACTCGTATAAGGTTAGTTTGGCCACCATATGGACCCAACACCTCTACAACCTACCCTATCCCTAAAAGAATATACAAGCGGGCGTTAATAAAAAGGAATATTAAACAATAATTCGCTCACTCACTCGATTCAATAAGAATTCATTCACTAACTCACTCACTCAATTGAATAAGAATGTACCTACACTTAACCATAATAACGATGAACACATTATAAGTACAAAAACATTGTTTCGTTAAAAGTAAATATTATAATTCATGGTTACGTAATTCTGTTTTTCACTCAAAGTCAAAAGTCAAAGTCAAAGTCAAAGTCAAAGTCAAAGTCAAAGTCAAAGTCAAAGTCAAAGTCAAAGTCAAAGTCAAAGTCAAAGTCAAAGTCAAAGTCAAAGTCAAAGTCAAAGTCAAAGTCAAAGTCAAAGTCAAAGTCAAAGTCAAAGTCAAAGTCAAAGTCAAAGTCAAAGTCAAAGTCAAAGTCAAAGTCAAAGTCAAAGTCAAAGTCAAAGTCAAAGTCAAAGTCAAAGTCAAAGTCAAAGTCAAAGTCAAAGTCAAAGTCAAAGTCAAAGTCAAAGTCAAAGTCAAAGTCAAAGTCAAAAATCATTTATTCTGTATAGACCATTTTAAGCGGAACTTACAAAACGTCAAAATCAAAATTCAAAATTCACTCACCTCGGGCCGCAATCTTAGCGAGATAAATAGTGTGAATTCCCGCGGGAAAGTTTTTCCCGCGCTGAATAGTTCTGAGGAAGCAATCCAGATGTAGGAGTTTGGTCTTAGACTGAAGGCGTGCGGCCGGTCCGAGACGGGCCCCCACCTCGCTTGCGCTGGGTGGAAATTCCTTCTTGCCCCCGGCGCTAACGGGTTTATTGTGCCTGATGGAAGTAATAAAATTATAATACATGGTATTTTATTCAATAATGAATTTTTATTGCTGGTATATGCCAACGTAAATTAAAACATGAATTCTTTTAAATAGCCTTTTCGACCCTCTACTCCCCTGAGCTGCTGCCCAAGGAGAGACGTTGCGATTATTTTTAACCGACTTCAAAAAAGGAGGAGGTTCTCGTTACGCGATAGCGGCGCCAAATTATGGTTGGATACTGAATTTTTTTTTTTGTTTGAAAGAGGTTGCTTCTGAGGTGGTCCCATATCCAGGGTATCAGGATCTGATGCTGAGATCTTGGGAAAATCGAGGGGAAATCATCAAATTTAGCAAAAATTCTGTTTTTGATGCCTTTGTACATAATAAACCTCATAAATAAGTACTTTTCTATTTCTGTACACTAAAAAGTAAAAATTAAAAAATAACTACGTTTTTAGTTTGTGAAGTCGGTTTTTTAAACGTAGTTATGCTATATGATTACATAGAAAGCGTTAGAATAAATCGATGAAGGCCTAAGTGGAGGTAATTTATATTAGTTACTATTTAGTTACATTAATGCAACTAGTTGAACGTTCTCATAGCAATTATTTAGAGTTTTGTAGTAATTTTACTTTGAGATTATTTTGTCCAATTGGATACACTTAGGCGCTTCACACACTGCACCGCCTACCGCCGCGGTTGGCGGTGAAGCGGATATCATGAAGCATTTGCCTCTACTAAATCGACCGTGCGGTCGAGCGGCAAAATCTGCCTTTTACCGCTCCGCCTTACGCGGCGGTGAGCGGTGTCGTGTGTTAATTGCCATATTGTAATACTTAACTACGTACCTAGTTACATTTTATACAAATTTTATTTCAATGTAACTACCGAGACTTTTTGTCCTATTACTACATAATTATGTTTTAATAACTTATATTTTAGTTACAATAATGTAACTAGGTATAATAGAGCCATGTTTACCCAAATTGATGCGGCAATTTACAAATTTAAATCCACTTTCCAGATTTATTTGCTTAAAGGAGATGCCTATAAAGCATATTAAAAAGGACTGAAAACACTTTCATCGCTCAATTTCATTTAGTTTGAAACAGATGGTATACACCCATATACTCGTTATCCCCGTCAATCAATGTTCTATGTCAAAGTCTATCAAAAAATAATTTTGCAACAACATGCTGTTTTCTAACTAAAATCGCTTTATCAAAACGTCGCCTACATGGTGCATGCTTGATCAAGGGGGCTACTACTATCTCCAACAATATTGTTTCACTCTTAGTCTGTGACTTTCATAGTAACAAACTTTTTGAAGGATAACTAGTATTCTGATAGACATCGATGGGATACCTAGTGTTCTATCTATTATTATTCTATAATTTATTATTATTATTTTACTTTATTAATATTATAAAATTTGTCGTAGATGTATTGGATGTATTTGGATCGATCAACAAAATAATGACAATTATATTTACGCATAAATTATGCTACATAATTGTTCAAAGCTACTTATTGTCAAAGATTTACGAAATGGAAGTAGACTTTATTGAAAAGTAAATTTTGTCAACTAAGTTATCATACAATTAATGAAACATAATTGATATTATATAATTACATAATGGCTATATCATGTTTTGTGATCCAAATATTTGGAAGCACATGATAATTATTAACTCACACTTAAAATATTATTGTACTAACAAAATTACATGTGCAAAATAATAAGTTTAGAAGTCCAAAACTCCTCCCCAATGACTGAACTAGCTATCAAACTCTAGTAAAATAGATTTTTTAGAGATTTTTTTTTATCAGAGGGACAAGATTTTCTCAATGAATAGTTGACCGATTTATTTTGTTTCATTTGTTAGATTCACAAAACACAAATATTCTGACGGACGACAACGATCCGGGTTCGATTCAAACTATGAAAGATAAAATACGATTGAAATAGTATCGCTTAAGAGACAGTAGTAGCCACCTGAATAGTTGGACAACACTCCCTGACCTATCCATTTTCAGCGTTTACGACGTCAGTTAACGAGCTAGTCTGGATATAATTTGAAATCCAATATTCGTTTAAGTTCAGATGCAGAACACTTTTCTAGTGACGTGATGCTATTACGTTTGCGTTTTAAGTTTAGGATTTGATTTTTATTGTAGTTGGGTGCCATTTAAAAAACCAATACCTACTGTGGAAATATAGAGTTGAAATTATTTTCCTGAAGAGCTATAGGTGGAGTTTGCCACGTTACAATTTTTCACTTGATTTTGTGAAAATGCTGGATTCGTGCTGAGTTTGCAGTATTTACTTGTGAAATATAATAGACTATTTATTTTTAACCAATGTTTAGAACTAAATTATAATGTTAATTGTCTGAATCAATTATGAAACTACAGATGTAATTATCTCATATATTAAACACATACTCTGTAACTACGATGATAATAATCATGCCTACGCATTAATACGAGTAATTAGATAGATTGTGGGTAGAAACTACACAATATTTTCGAAACAACCTTCCAAACGTTTTTGTCTATGATTTTGCTATCGTGTGTAGTCAGTAAAAAAAGTTGCTGAACACCAAAAAAATAATAGACGTTGTGCACATTGAAATACATTTAAATACTAAATAAAATAATGTACGTTATTCTTGTTATCTTCAAGGGACAAGGTAGGTACTCGTAATTCATATTGGTGTATTACATTTTAACAAGGTTATAAAGTCAAGAGCTGTTGCTAAGTGTACATAGATAGAAAAACTAAAATAGAATATTAAGCTATATTCAATAAGCGATGGTAGCTGAATGGAGAAGGACGCGGCCTCTTTTCAGAGGTATCGAGTTCAAATCCGGCCAGACAGGACCAATGTGAATTTTATTTTACTTTGTGGAATTTATGAAGGAAAAACATCGTAAGGAAACCCACATGTCTTAGAAGAAATTCTAAGGACATGTATGATTTGCTAACCCGTATTAGGCCAGCGTGTACGGATTAAGGTCTAAATCCTCTCAGCTCTCTGATTAGAGGAGAGGAGACCGTGCCTAGGAGTGGAACATAAAAGGTTGCTATCATCATTATTTAAAAAAAAGTAAATTCATTTCATCATAAAGAAAGATATTTTCAAAATTACACCCACTATAGCAGCAGATGGCGATATCAAAACATTACAATACTAAGCGATGAACGTTTATACAATCCTTAAAGTTGTTTAAAATTGAGTATAACTTCGAAATCCTCATTTAAATTACAACTTACCCTCACAGTCGAAGGAGTTACACGAACGTTCTTGCTCACCGTACCCCTCGCAGGTAGGCTTAGAGCAGTATCTCCTCCTGGTTTGCTTCCCGCCCCCACAGGTCCTGCTACACGCCCCCCACTCGCCCCAACCCGCCCAACCTGCAATATTGATAGATGAAGTCTCCCCCAGGAGTAATTGCAATAGTTTTACAGTTTTGTTTGTGGAGAAGTTGCCCAACATCTGTTGTGAAAATTTGTTTTGTTAAATACTGTTTGAGAAAGTTTATTCTGCTTTTGATGGGCATGAAATGAATGTTGTTGTGTGATACTCTGTTTGGATGTTTTCATTAACAAACTCGTGATATTCAAAGTAAGGTTTGATGTTGCTTTTAACGAGAACATGTTATTATATTATTTGATAGTCTATTTAACAGAGTTAATTGAATAAAGAACTTTATGTATTACGTTTATTTAGATTTTAGTTTTTATTTACAATCGAATAAAAAGCAAATAAAATAAATAAATATTCTACGATATTTTACACTCTCTCTAGACCCAAAATAAGCATAGTTTAACTAGCTTGTGTTATGGATTCTAGAAAGCGGATAAACATACTTATATACTTTTTTGTGAATACATTAATATTATACACAGAATCACTCAGGCCAATGCAAATATACATATGTTCATGCCTATAAAAATTTGCACTGAGCGGGAATCGAACCCGCGCCCCCTGTTGTAGCAGTTGAAAGCACTACCGCCACAGAGGCGAAAATTGACGACGTCACAATAGAGCATTTTATAGGTACTAGCTGGTCAGATAGTAGCCACACCTTAAAAGTCATAAGAGACCAATAAAAGGTACCCTTTTATTGGTCTCTTGTTTCCTCGTGCGCATAGGGGATTTGAGACTAAGGCCGGTCAGGGTCTCTGGCATATCTTCTCTAAGGTACATCAATTTTCCCGGTCACGCAGGCCGAAACACTACTCGGCCGATTTTAACTCAAGTACAAAATACTCATTTTATCGTTAACTCCGGTGAGATGAAACCGGAGATGATTATTCCACGCGATAGAAAAGTTTATCAGAATGAGCTCCACTTACCGACAGCATTCCAGATAGCAATATCGACGCCTAAACTCCAGGGCACTGCAGCCGCTGTAGCTTCGAGCCACGGGCCGTTAGGTGGCGTGGTCTCCAAGTCAACTGCAGGATCGCTGATTCTTGCGAAGACCACAAGTTCACTTTGTGATGGCGCCATGCTCCAGTTGAAGCAGTCGCCAAGTTGTGGACTGATTTTGAGGTTTACTTGTCTGTGGGCAAAAGAGGAAACATTTGATAAGACTTTTCTTCAGTGTATTAATAAGTCAAAGTCAAAGTCAAAAATCATTTATTCTGTATAGACCATTTTAAACGTCACTTACAAAACGTCGAAATCAAAATTATTTAAAGTTCAAAGTTCTTTATTTGTTGAACATGGTACAAAAGTGATGTTTACATTATAGGGTAGGACCACATATTCTGCCGGTTCTGGCGTACAAATTTTACATTTTAATTGAATGAAATAATTATTAAATACATGCAATACAATTTAAAAATAATTCATGTCAGTGTTAAATTGTCATTCAAAAATTCGTCAATATTATAATAACATTTCTCAAACAGCATATCCTTTAAATTCCTTTTAAACATGTCAATACTTAAATTTTTCCAACTATTAGGTATCTTATTGTATATTTTTGGAGCTAAGCAAAATATACTACTCCACATAAGACTTGTCTTAGCTCTTCGAATACATAGTGCATCTCTACGTCTATTGCGGTTTACTAAATCAGACAGCTGTGGAAATAGATGAGTGTTACATTTAACAAAGACAGCTGTTTCAAAAATATATATAGACGGAAGTGTCATAACTCTGTATCTTTTAAAATATGGTGCACAACTATCCGTTACCCGGAGACCAAACATAGCTCTGATACATCGCTTCTGAGATTTAAAGGCTATTTCTTTATTAGTTGAATTTCCCCAGAATATCACACCATATCTCAACACTGATGCAACCAGACCATGATACGCAGTTAGAATAGCATCTGTATTAACTATCTTAGAAAGTTTGTGTAGTGCATATGAAGAACTATTAAGTCTGCTCACGAGGCTTTCAATATGACTTTTCCAATTTAGTTTTTTGTCAATTAATAATCCTAAAAATTTAGCGTTGTCTGTGTCAAGAATTTCATTATTTTTATAGTTTATGTCCATTATATTTGAGGGATATCTTTGACTAAACTGCATTATCTTAGTTTTCGTCAAGTTAATTATCAAGTTATTATTATTCATCCACGTGATGATGTCAGATAAAGTTTTATTGATTTCACATTCATATGAATCCATACTAGTGCATGGTATCGTTACTGTACTGTCATCAGCAAACAATGTTATTTTATGATCTGTTGCTTTTGGTAAATCATTGATGTATATTATAAACAATAAGGGGCCCAGTACACTAAAACTAGAAGCAAATGGACCATGGGTTCGAAACGCGGCCCAGATCTGAGAAGACTCCGGCAAGAAACTCAGTGGGCTGTTTTTTTTGTCTATCTACAACAATTGCCTCAGTCTAGATACAATATTAGTTCGAGTAACATAGTTGAGTGAACAGTAAGTTCATTTCCAAGCTTCATTATCATCCAAATAATCTTGAATTTTATAGTACTTAAATTGAAAGTTAAATAAACTTAAATATCGTACACTAAAAAAATCGTAGGGTAAATGCAGATAAAAATATTTCTTGTATTCAAAGTATTCAAAACAATTATTTTTATAATTCAAACAGCTGTGCTGTCAGCGGGGATACCAAAGTCTCCTCGTTGCCAACCCCTCCTCCTATCCCCCCCCCCCCATCTCCCTAATCCACCCTCCAAGGTCGGCAGCGCGAGTGTGACGCCTCTGGTGTTGCACACGTTCATAGGCCACGGTGACCGCTTCCCATCAGGTGAGCCGTATGCTTGTCTACCACCTAAGTTGTAAAGTTGTATAAAAAAAAACAATTGTCTACAAATTCAAAACTAAACGTCATAATTTACTAGTCATTAAATCGAAATATTTTTTTTGTAATCTAATTAGTTTCGTATTTCGAGACAGAACAAATAAAAACTAAGGTACTTTTCCGTTGTTCGGAAAGCAATAAAAAAGTAAAGAGAATACAAAACTTTTTCATTTGCTACTAACAGACAAAAGAAGTTCATTGTTTTATTTATAACATCACTTGTTACTTGTAGAACTACAAAATAGAAATAAAAAGAAATTAAACAAGTTAGTTTTAATGAACCGAGTAGTATACGTACATTATTATGCTTAATTATTAGTACACGTACATAAAATTATTTTATCATCATGTTTATTCCCTTTTTATTTTTTTAGGACACGTGAAGAGCTACCGAGCAGCCCTCAACAGGGCCACTCCGACCTTGGCTTAAATTAGCTTCAGATGGCAGCGCCTCCCTTTTAATGAGAGGCACTGCCGTTGGCCAGGAGTTACCACGTAGGAGTTCCAGACTACGTACCCCTGTTCCGGACCGCGTAACACATCATGTTCTCGTCCCAATTATTTAAGAGATGGTGCAACATGACATTCTTAATTAAGGATAGATAGTAGATTCACAGTGGAGAGTCGATATAATATCTAGAAATAATATACCTTCCAATACAGAACTACACGTGTAAGACTGAGGTATCACCCTTACACAGTGGCATCAAATTCATCAAGAACCAAGCGGTTTGGTGCCTCTTTTGCTGCCACACCATAAAGACTTGGGACTCTTTACCAGCGCATGTATTTCCTTCCTCCTATAGTCCCGGGTCCTTTAAACGGGGCGTGAACAAGCATTTGATGAGGCCATCAAGCTGAGGGCCGCCACTGCAGCACTATCGGTGTATGTAGTGGTGACCATCAGGCGAGGTAAAGTCATGTTGACGTGTCAAACATAAAAAACCTTAGGAAATCTCTGAGCCTCTGTTAGTTATCCATGTCACTAAATCGTGCGAAGTATAAATCCCAGGTATTATCACCAGAAGCCTGCACTTAACCCAGCTAAATCGCAATATTTTCTCATAGATAACGCGCATAAAATACATTCCTTACTTTACCGTAAATGCTTTTCCAACCAACTTGTCTAGAGTAGATATAGCCAAGTCGTAAAGCTCTTTCGACCACACCTGGCTTATTTATGGCCACTTAAACCAATTTCGAGAATTTAAATGAGGGAATCCTTTGTGTAGAAATGGCAATTACGATTCAGATAGCAACAAAGTAAGTAAATTCAGAGAAGCAATCTACAGTAATAATGTTCATTTGTTCTGTAATTAGTGAGTTAGTGCTTGTATAGCTGTAGTGGAAATTTTTGATGTTATGCTTTCAAGTAGCGATGATAATTGAATGAATACGGACGCGGCCTCTACTCAGAGGTATTGAGATCAAATTCAGCCGGACAGTACCTACCAATGTTTACATGATTTATTATCTGCTGACGGTGAAGGAAAAACATCGTGAGGAAACCCACACGTCCTAGAAGAAATTCTAAGGACATATCAGATCCACCAATCCGCATTAGGCCAGCGTGTGTGAATTAAGGTCTAAACCCTCTTAGCTCTCCCGTTAGATGAGAGGAGATCCGTGCCCAGCAGTGGGACATAAAAGAGTTGCTATTATTATGCTTTCATGTGCAATGGGCTTAAGTCTTAATTAAGTCACCAAGGGCAGAAAGAATATGAAATGGAGACAAGAGAATAGAAAACTGGACTCTGGGCTCCTAAGGGGAAGCTTTGAGTGTAATCAAATGGTGATTATGAACATGATCATGATGAATAAAAAGAAGATTTCCAAAATTTGATTAAGTACATTATCTGCTAGATTAAGCGGGGCGTGAAAAGTATCTGACGAGGCCGTTAAGCTGGGGTCCACCATTGTAGCATTATCGGTGTCTCTAATGGTTACCCTTATTCCTGAGACTTTACTTTTGGCTTACAAAAGCGAGCTGAAGTCATATTGACGTGACTGTTGCAAAAAAAAATAAAAGGCCCCATTCAAATCGCGAACACGTAAGAAATAGTTGATTCCCTAAAAAATACATTCAGTTAAAGAATAACGTGATAGGTACTTAACCCTTTGCCTACCACAAAAGTGTGAAAATGAAACTTCAGAAATTTTTCTAAGTGTCCTTATTTTTTGTCTGATTTCCAGTTCTGTGTCACCTTCAAATCCATGTTTGTATAAAAGTCAGGTTTCTCCTTTGAAACCAAAGAAACCAAAATCTTAAGACGAAATCTAGATAAAGCCAAAACGCTATTTATACAAATATACTCTTTGGCTTCTATTTTTTTGAATTTCGGACAGCTATCAGAATAAATAAAAGATTACTTGAAAGCCATTTTGGGTAAATATTATCTAGGTTTCATTTTAATTATGCTTGCCGTACTAGTTCTGGAACTACATCTAATTTGTGTTTTCGAAGTATTTTCAGAGCGCTTATAACAATAGGGCTTTCAACAAAGGTAATTCGACTTCAAAGGCTTTTTGAATTCTCGACATGTTTCATTGTGGTGAGTTAATTATTTAAACTTATGCCGTAGGTAAAGCATAGGTATATTCATTTATATCATCTCGCACTTATATTCACCAAAGTATAGGCAGTATAAAACTGAGAGCAAAATCTTCTCTTTGGAAATATAAGTCATTTACCATTCATATTAATTTTTATGTATATTTTTGTAGTTTCTTTTTCAAGTGGTGAGCCTGTTACTACCATTTTGCTTACTGATTCCGTTATGTTTTCTATTTTCCCAAAGAAATTATGTTTTATGTTACTACACTCGAGAGCAATGAATCCGGGTCACTTAAACGAAGAAGCTGGTTCTAACCTACGCAGACCAGGAACGGGCAGAACCAGGTGTACCACAGCACGAGAAGACCGATACTTGGTGAACACCATGCTTCGAAATCGCTTTCTCACAGGAACTGAACTCACCAATCAGTTTCGACGCCTCGGAGGAAGTAACCCAAGTGCATGGACAGTAAGACGTCGGCTTGCTGAATCTAACTTAAAACCCCTTAGACCTGCAAACGGCCCTAAACTGGAGCGTGGGCATCGTATTTCGAGACTAAGATATGCCCTGTTTCCTATTTTTGTTTTAAGGAGAGATCAGCAGTTTTTTTCTTTATGTAATTTTGTGTTAATAAAATGTATGGTGACTCATATTTTTTTTACTTTCATTTAAGGAGTATTACATTGTCTATTAAATACAATTTATTGCATTAACCTATCATTTTTAGTTTCCGAGATTTTTAACATTCTTTAAGTGACCCGGATTCATTGCTCTCGAGTGTAGTAGTTATCAAAAATATACATTGTAAGTTCCATTGTGTCCAAAATATAAATATTATTGTCCATTTCTAAACCTTCTAAAAATATTCTAGTGATAATACGGTTTAATCTTTGTAAACATTAGGTAGGGATAGATTTTATCCATAATTATGTGTATGTATCATTTGTATAACTGTTTAGACTTAAGAATTCCAAATATTTCCTGTCAATTATATAATTGCAGTAATCTGTAAGCATGCTTTTCAGAAATAAATAAATAAAATAAACCAATTAATCAATTACCACTAAATTTGATGGAACCAAAAAATGTAAAAATACAAAATTATAAACCAAGTCTATTTGAATTTTAAAATTGAAAGTGAAAATTACGAGAGTCATATTGAGATGGTATCAGCTAGAAACCTTCACGTAAAAATAGCTTCCTAGCTGAGAATAGAAGCTTCTTTATTTCAATAAAGCTGAGCTTATTAAGCGATAATACCAACGGCTGCACTAGAAGTACATTCCGATCACGCAGCACTTTTGCTGAGAAAATTTAATTATACGGATCGCGATCTCTCAGAAACTTGGTTGGTTTAATTGAGTTCTGTACTAATCTTCAGCTTGCTTCGTTTGGAAGACGCAAGCGATAAGCGGAGGTTTATCTATTTCAAAGCTTCACCGATAAAAATGGAGTTAATAAAGCATTTGTTTGGTTTTCTTGACGATATGGATTAACAATTGAAAGTTGCTACATGTCTGACATGTTAATATGCTAAGTGAAAACAGTTTTATCGCTATTTGTCTATCAGTGTGCTGTATTTTTAAACGCTTTTATTTAACTTGACCTGTTTGTTTATTGGGTCAAATCTAGTAATTGAAAATTGACCCCCTTTTATGAACGGATTGTTCTGATATTTGCCACATATCTTTAATTCTGGTGACAATACTAATTAATCTATTTATTCTGTATCATTTTAAATCCAAGATCCGCTATAAAATGGCGGCTTATATATTTTTTTTCACAACTGTCTTCAAGGAGTCTTCAAGTCTAGAGTGAATAGGTTTCTTCTAGGCAAGCGTGCTCCACCGTCGACCACATCATCATTTACCAATAGGTGAGATCGTGGTCAAACGCGAGCCTATTACCAATAAAAAAAAAAAAAACTGTCACAACATGATATCAAATGAATGGGCTTGACTAGTAGAATGTAGTTCACAAAGAAAAAAGAAACAATTCATTAGACAACAAATTCATGAGTACAAGAACAATTTCATTAGTTCTAACTATTGAATATTCCATATTATTATATCCATACTTTCATTCATTCTTTGTCAATGTCAGTATGAAAGTGTTACATTCTCGTAAATCCTAATTCAATGTTTTCGCAAGTACAGTTTCACAAGAGGTTAGATAAATAGCATTTACGCATCAAAGCAATTTGAACTTACAGTAAACCAAGAATCTACATAACTATACCTTGTCTAATCTAGGATGATAATTTTGACAGCTCCAAGTAGGGTACCCCATATAGTATAATCGAAAATGGTTCTTTCGATTTTCGATTATCGTTCCCATAGAATATGGAATCGATAGTTACAAAAATACAAAAACATTTATTCTTTATTATTTTAGGTAACTTACTTCAGGATGACAAAAGAGAAGTTTTATGGTATTGTATTTATGTTTCGTATCATATTTAGCTAATTATATCACAAAAATTTTAGTAGTATAAGTACTTAATAATTTCAATAAATTATTTTAAATTCGATTCATTCGATTCATTTGTGTAAAGTCAATTGTGCTATATTCTTGCAAGACGCTTCACTATGACAAGTGGGCGGGGCTTGTCTATGAATTACAATAATTTTATGGGTTTAGTTTTGTAAAAAAAAATACGATACTTCATAGACCTGAACTGTCATTATTATCATCCTAAATTAGACAAGGTATAATTTCGCTTATACTTTAGCCCACAGCCAAAAGTTGTGCGTGTTTGCCTTGGTCTTCTTGGGCAAACTTTGGTACTCTCAATACCACGCGATGGCTTTCCGCCAGTTTGTTTTGTTACCCGTTTTATTACACAGCACGGGATTGAGGCCTTACACGACAGTTTTCGCTCTTACTAAGGGTGCTTACATAAAGGAACAGGTTTCCAATACAGACAAATCGGTGCTGGATTATCTGATATATTATATAGAATCAAGGGTTTTTCAAGAAAGGCATTAGAAGGTTTTTTTTTTTGTTTTTTTCACAGTGTGACGCCCCTACTGTTGCTCACGTCCATAGGCCACGGTGACCGCTTCCTATTAGGTGGGTCGTGTGTCACATAAATGGTATAAAAAAAGAAAAAACAGGTGAACCTGTCTGTAATACGTATATCCTATAATGTGTCAGACAATGAATTTGTTCTTTTGGAAAATGATCTTATTAAGTTTGTCCTATATAGTTTGTTTATCAATTACCAAAGGTATCAAAACTTTGCTATACATATCTATTTTTATAAACACACACAACCTACATCGTGTACGCTTGAACTCGTGTGATTTGGTGTAGGTAGTGGACATCGCAAAATTTAAATCTGTTGCTTTATAAGTGGCCCATAAGTTAACATAGAAATTAATCATCATTCTCTGAACCTTTTTCCCAACTCAGTTGGGGTCGGCTTTCCAGTCTAATTGTGATGCGGCTGATCTTCGATATTTTCCGTGGAGCGACTGTCATCTGACCTACACAACCAATGATCATTATGACCAATAGCGACATCAAAGTTCCAAGTTAGACTGGTTGGACTTTTGTGGGCTCCAACTACCCGTAATCTGCCATAGATGTTTGTATGACAACCGGGACCGACGACTTAACGTGCTCTCCGAGGCACTAACAAACCTGCGATAAATACACACATAACTTCGAAAACATAGAAATTAATACAACCGTTAATACCTACGCCGATATCGCTACCGACTCGCCCGTGCAGGAAACTTGTTGCTGTATGTAAGCACCCTAATTCTAAACGGGATGATTTGTGACGAGTTGCGGTAAAGATCAAAGTTGGTATAAGTAAAAGGAATGGTTTGTTAAATGTTTGTAAGCTGAAGGACTGTAATTAGCTTCAACTTTGGCTGTATATAAATTCATACTTGAATTATATTCTATACCTTCAAATTAATCACGACTGAAATCTTTTCGAAGGAGTAAGCAGAGTTATTACTAATGATGAGTGAACCTAGACTCCTTAAAAACTCCCCAGTTTCAGTTTCGTCCAAGGCTTGCACTTTTTTATATTGCAAATTTTGAATACCTCGGGCGAAGCAGTAGCAATGAACTGCTAAATCGGGATCGGTTCTATTCCTACTCAATGTAAATATTTATATGCATGAGTAATGTCTAATTTTATTGATCCGTATGGATATTAAAATATTTGTACTCGGATTATAGAACCCATAACATAAGTTTACATAGTGCTGTGTAGAAAGTCGTAGAATATTAATTTCATTTGTAACTCTATCTGGCTATGCATTCCGTTGTTTGTATGATAGTGATACCTTACAACATCACTCACCTGTCTGTAGTATTGTATGGTGAACCCGCATATTGACTGATGGACGCCAATTCGACTCCTCCTCTGTATATTGACACTAGTGCTAAGTCCAGTGTTTTACTCTGTAACAAATAATAAATATTTTTATTAATATTTCCATGTAGTTTGCGGGGTACTCAACGACCTCCATCCGTCCTCCATACCAGGTGCTGGCAGGTGAAGCCGCCTGTCACTACAGCATAGTTGGGCTGGGGTGGTAGGGTGGGGAATGTTCCCTTTTCTTTCTTGGGTATGATGGGGACATCGTGGTTTCCACTCCCAAGGGCCACCTCGTAACCGAAGAGGGTCCTGGGTCAGCTAGTGCGAGGGAACTGCTTATGGACCACCTTAAACCTTGGTGTCTCAAGACCCAAAGTGGTAGCCTAAGCGTAGTATTAAGTAGTATTCTGTGAATGTGTTCTCTTTAGAGTGGTTTATATCCAACCTGTGTCGTGGCCTACTTTCACAAAAAAAGTATAATTTTATAACGTGTCGCGGCACGTACACGTTCCAAAATCAAAAAATAATAAAAACATATGCTTATCCGTCTTAGTGGGATAACGTAACAAAATACGGATCTACCAAAATGACTACGACATATCCATAAAACGTGAGGATAATCGTCCAACGAGTAATAAAACAATTATTGAAGCAAAACCTACCTTAACAAGAGCGAATAAAGTTCATTTTACTCCGGTTGAAAGGACAACTTTAGTAGGTATCTGTCTTTTCTCATACGCTAGGGATGGCAGGGAAATATTAATATTTTCGCTACTCTTTGGAATATTTCTTTACCTCGTTAAACAAAGTAGCTAAAGTTAGAAGATGTACGGCGGTGACTTGGAATTTGGGAGTATGAATGGTGACCTCGAAATTGAGTAACTTTGGGACCAATTTGTTTTAATTCTTTCCTTATGTTTATTTGCAGCCGTATCTGTGCGTCACACATTGTACGTACCTGCTAAGGAGTGGAACTCCTTATCGGAGTATATGTTTCTGGAAAACTATAAATAGATTCTTCAAGTTTCGAGCAAATATAGTATAGGTATGCGTGTTACGACATGTGTGTAAGTACTTAAAGTTGAAGTTAGTCGCCATTAAGAGCGATGGTCTCACTGACCGAAACAACCGCCTAGTCGTTATAGAAATTATCTCACTCAAACAGACAGACAAACAAAGTTTTAAAAAATCGTTTTTTTTTAAATATCGTAGGAACATATTATTATTCTAAAACCGGTTAAATTAATATTACAAACAAACACCTCACTTTTATTTATTTATATAGATAGTTTCTGCCTTACATCAAGTCTATAGTCTGGTCTAAGCTCGGGTACTCCCACGAGACCCTTAGCAACTTCGTAAACTCGACTGCAGGATATAGGTTGTTAGTTCCCATAAGTAAAGAGGTTTAAAGTGGATTGAAACTTGGCCATATAGTTTAAGAACTTTGCCCGAGTTGAAACTTGATTCTCTCAGATATTACACGGTACAATAGGTATGGCGGAAGGCTAACTGGTTTGTAGGTCCCGTGAGGCGTGTGGTCTAGAGTTCAGACTCTAGGTTGGTCAGAGAGTTATGGAATTATTCTGGTTCTAATTAACTACAATGTACCATGTTTAAGGTGGAAGGTTAAAACCCCAAAGGGTAGATGGATTAAGGTTTTGCAGTTGTAATGAAAAATTTCTATCAAGCAAGTGCATATCGAAGAAGTGTTCTGTCGAAGTACTGTCGAAGTAGTGTTCTATCGAAGTAGTGTTATCGAAGTATGTACTTTGGGCCTAGAGATCGCTGTGTAGAATGTCGAAATATTAAAATATCAACTACAACTTGTACAGGTTGAAATTATATTAAAGGAAATATTTGTTACTTCATACCTACTCAATCCAATCTAATATTTTATTCATGACTGTACTTACAAGTAAATTTGAAAATTATTACTTAAGTTATGAAGCTATAAAAATTACGGTAGGAACTCTGAATACGAGGTTATAAATATAATACATAATATCGTATTATCACAAACGACTTCAATGGACCAAATTGAAATGGGAGTCCACGGGAAGCGCCAGCTAAGTTCTAAGGTAACAAACATAAAAAATACCGTCGAATTGAGAACCGCCTCCTTTTTTGAAGTAGGTTAAAAATGGCGGCGGTTGCAATGTGTTAACCAAGTTTGAAAAAATGTGATTTCTGAATATTTTTTCTTGCTGTTACTTGAGTTCTTTCACAATTTAAAGTCAATTTAAACTGACTGAATCGAATGGCTCAATGGAATTTTAAAGCAATTGGCATGATAACTATTTCTAATGCTTTTTGATCGGAAAAAATGAACATCCAGGACGGGACTTGAACCCGCGACAGTTCATTGTTTCCGTAGTTCGAATGAATTACGGTAGATGGCTCCACCGGCGTCCTAAGCCGTATAATAGCTCAGTAGCTCAGTTGGTCAGAGCATTCCCCCTGTAAGAGACTAGTCGTGGGTTCAAGTCCCGTTCTGGATGTTCACTTTTTCCGATCAAAAATCATGAATCCAATGACGTTTACCGCATAGTGGCTGACTAGTGCGTGAGTGTTTGCATGCCGACTTGTAAGTATTAGTAAGTGGGCTTACTCTAGAGTCGTCAGTTGTATTTTGTTTACCGCATTCCGTCTAGAGGTTTTATACGTCCATTATTTCAGTATGTACAGTCATGTCAATTAAGTTTGGAAGGTACTTATTATTTTTCATTTATTAGGTATAAGTTTGTGATCCATTTTTGTTGTAAATAATTTATTTGTTGTTTCATTTATAATTGGAGTTGTTTTGAAGGCCATGTTAAATTTTAGGACTAAACGTGTATTGGTTTCTGATTTGGGTTATCAGCAATAGTACTGTAAAAAGTAAGTTTTCTTACTGGATTAGGACTTGCCCTTGACCCAATTATTTGCGGTTGGCGCAACACCACCAGCGAAGTGTTCCTTTCCTATAGTCCCGGGGCCTTTAAGTGGGGCGTGAAAAAGTATTCAATGAAGCCGCCAAGCTGAGGGCCACCACTGTAGCACAACCGGTGTATTTTGTGGTGAAACTGCTCCTGAGACTTTACTTTTAGCTTACCATCAGGCGAGGTGAAGTCATGTTGACGTGTCCTATATAAAAAACATGTCTTTCTCCTCCATACATTCCTGTCCGATGTCATCTCCTCAATCACTCCCTTCCTTACCATAATTATTGTCTTTCACGCATTCCATCCATCTTTTCTTAGACCTACTTCTACCCTTAAAGCCCTCCACATTCATTTTTATAACCTTTTTACACAAAAATATATGAAAGGTTTAAACATAACCTCTTCATAACAAAACCCCGATAAGATAACTCATAACCTCCCATTAGAGATCCAATCCATACCTTTATTGAACTTAAAATAATAAGAATATACTATCCCATAAAATTATATGACGGTATCACCTGTTTAATATGATAAACCAATAGCAACCTTATGCGCTATAACATTAGGTCGTTATTAGATATTCACGTGTTAATACGTTTCAGGATTACGTGAAAATATGGTTGATAATTCGCACGTATGCAATCTGATTGAAGTACATTATAACGTTGTATTATCATGAAAGGTTTTTATATATAGTAGAGGAGCTGGTGACGATCGACCTTCACCCTTTTTTTTCGTACAAATATCCTCGTGGATACCACCCCCGTTGGCTATCGGGGGTAGTTATGTCGGATTCGAACCGATTAAAACCGCACGCCATCTCGGGGTGTAAGATTATCCAAAGGGTATTTTCCTCACACCCCAGCTGAACCCGGGCTATCTACGGTTGACTGAGATGGCTCCCTCAACCCAAAAAGGGTCGGCAGCGCGAGTGTGACACCCCTGGTGTTGCACACATCCAGGTCACTGTGACAGCTTGCCATCAGGTGGACCATGTGCTTGTTTGCCATCTAAGTGGTAAACAAAAATAACCCCGGCAAAAGGTGGACATGAATCACATTCTCTCGGGATCTCGGTTTACTTAAGATTTTTTTTCGCAAAATCCTTTGATCACAGTGTTCCTAACATTCACGAAATGTATTCACACAATTCACATACATAATTTAATTTGTTATAACGCTACAGAATTCATTTACTAGGAAACCAGAAACTACTTTGCGCTCAATTTCCTTTGAAAGGCGTGATCAATATATCGGCAGCTATAAGTAAATAGCTCATAGCGGTGCCTATAACATAGAGATTCCTTGTGTGGGCGGTCTATATTTCCAGACCAACTATTTAAACAATGCCACTCGTTCATATAGCTGCTATATCAATGACTGATGTAGTTGCGATGAAAGTTGAGCTAAAATTGAATGGAATAACTCAGTATTTTCAGGTTTTGAGTAATATTAAGTAAACTTTATACTGATGGGACCACAGATATCCGTGAAATTATGTATAGAGTTATGATTTTGGCCTTTAGTATAAAATCTAACCTAACCTAACCTATCTAGACTTATTTTTTAATATTCTACTCACTCACTCAAAGTTCTTCAACACCAAAAATAGGTATCTATTTAAAACTAACTTCAAAAAGAAGGTCACTGTTGATCTGTAGCTTTGTATGAATGTTTATCCGCAAATATCTCTCGTTTCAATGCCGTTTTCCTTTCGGGGTGTAATGACCAAAGTGCTAAAATGACCATAGTGCTTATAAATGACCATGATGCTGAAATGACCATGGTGCTGAAATGACCATGGTGCTGAAATGACTATGGTGCTGAAATGACCATGGTGCTGAAATGCCCGTGGTGTTGAAATGACCATAATGTTGAATCTCCCGTCTGAAATGAGCTGTCCGACTGGGGTAGTACCTCCGCCCCTACAGAAAACCGCGGCCATCCTGTTGTGTGCCCGCTGGTAAGTAGGGTAGCCAGAGCTCAATGTGGGGTACATTGAGCTCGCTCCATCTCTTCCTAACCTCCCCACCAATTCCTAGCCCTCCCCCCTTCTCTTCAGGGTAGGCAGCGCGTGTGTGACACCCTTAGTGTTGCACACGTATGGACGTGTGCCACGGTGACCGTAAATGTAAGTTTAATTAGAGCTATAGACCGACCGCTACCACTCCGTGTACCGCGGGAGCGATACAGCGGTAGCGGTCAGTCTATAAATAAATATTTTAAGACAACTCTTTTTCATTATTATTACATTTTAGCACTTTTGACTTTAAGCACTATGGTCATTTTAGCACTTCGGTATCATGGACGATTCTACAATTGGTCATTATGATATTGGTCATTTCAGCACTATGGAGATTTCCACACTATGGTCATTTTAGCACCTTGGTCATTTCTCCCCGAAAGGGCCGTTTTCAAGAAAGTATTTTCTATATTATGAAGAAAGTTCTAGTATTCTTAAATGACTTAAAAAGGATGTAAGCTGGTTTATCTTTAGCCGACTTTACAAAAGGGAGAAGGTTCGCAATTCGATTGTATTTTTTAATGTTTGCTACCTCAGAATTATTTCGACTGGGTGAACCGATTTTGATGATTCTCTTTTTATTTGATAGCTGGCGCTTCTCATTTGGTCCGTTGGTATTTTCTTCGAAAAGATTTTTGATTAAATTTTGTACTTGACTTGCTCATTAAAATGAACATAATTTTTACACTAGGTAATATTTATAAGTACTCAAAATATTGAAATTCTATGAAATTATTTAGCTCTAGAAACAACTCTACAAAATAATAATAATAGTAATAAATAATAAATAAATATTCTACGACAACACAGTGCTCTCTAGACCCAAAGTAAGCATAGTTTAACTAGTTTGTGTTATGAGTTCTAGAAAGCAGTGGATAAACACACTTACCTATATACTTTTTTTTGTAAATGCATACATATTACACCCAGACCAATGCAAATAGACATATTCATGCATACAAATATTTGCACTGAGCGGGAATCGAACCCGCGCCCCTACCTTGTCGTACCAGTAGAATGCACTACCGCTACGCCACAGAGGCCGTCTAAAATTTTTGGATAAAACAAATATTCAACCTCATAGTTCGTTAGGCTAAAATCACACGATACTTTTCCAAAGCAAAGTAATTTATTTTCTCGGCCCTGATCCATCTCGCATGTTTACTTAGCAACAAATGGGCTTAAGAAGGTAATTCTAACTCAGCTCTATTACTGTTAATGTAAGAGAAAGTTACCGCTCAGGTAATGTAAAGGTGTTTCGCATCTGAATTGTGACTTGTACTTGCTTTGTAGGGTGACCATCGGTATGAGAAATACATCGGAATTTTTTTTCTACACAGCGCTCTTTAGGTCCGAAGTAAGCATAACTTAACTAGTCTAACAAAAAAAAACTGTTAATTGTCGTAATTTTTGCACTTCAAGTCATTACAGATAGCTATTTCTCTTTCTGTTTCATACGCTCCGTATATTGCACGGCATCTAGCTTGGCAAGATTTTGGGGTAGAGTGTATAGATTTTAGAACGTGGATTTCGTATTTATATTTTTTTTTTGTACATTTATACGTATTATACATAGAATAACACAAATTCCATGCATAAAATTTTTGTACTGAGCGGGAACAAAACTCACACCTCTTATTGATGAGATTCGTGATACTGATTTGTGCTATTTTGCCTCTAGCATACTTCCACGCCTCCACATACGGGTGGATTCTTTATTTTTTACCTATACGCCTATTTTAGTTCTTAAGCTGATTTTTTCTCCCACAGTTCAAGCATATTGCTCTCATATTATGATGCATAAATTAAAATTGACGTAGGTTTACGTAGTATAACTTTAAAATTTAACACAAACTCATAAAAATATAACTAATGACTTCCTACCATCTGTTTGAATTTTCCAAAAGATTTTTGTGTGCTTGCGTCCCATGAGAAATCAAAGTTACAACCGCGTCATAAATATCAAAATTAGGGCTATTCAACAGGTTTCCCGGTAATTTATTAAACATTATGTAATTATATTTTCACCCTTTTAATTTTAAAGGTGGTTTTGCTATCAAAGTAACTGCTAAATATTTTATTTCATTATTTTTATTAGCCTTTTGTGAGACTGAAAATATTTTTTGATCATAGTATTTTAAATGTGATACGTGTCGAAATATTTTTGGGCGATCTGTTTAATCTACCTTTGTGAATTATGAATTATATTATAGCTGTCGGGCTTATGTAAATATTTTACAGTGCCCAGCTTGTAAACGGTTCTATCGCCAACTTTTTCTTTAAATATCAACTTTAAAATGCACTAATGTTAATTATATAGTCTCATACAATTTATTTTGAACTGGCTATAACTACATCAACTTACAATTTGAAATATTTATGACTATTTCTACAACCGATGCTAGTATCCACGTTTTTAACAAACAGATTCAAATGAAAATCCTAGAAACATTGTCACTCTACACGTATGGAGTAATTCAGTAAAATTAAACAATAAAAACTTTCCTTGCAAATTGTTATTTGACTTTCTACCTACGTACAAAGCTAATAACATTTTGCTAGTTTAGGAAAATTACTTACCTTCTAAGAAAACAATGCTTTGTTTGCTTTTAGATAGAATATGTAATTAAACAACATCAACTCATTAAAGAATTACACGTTACAGTCTTAATAATATTATGGCATAAAAGACAATTTATAACAAGACTTTATTTTATCTGCCTAACCATTAAAATTCGCACACCATGTGCAGTTCGATCCAACTTGAGAGATAGGATAGTTTTTGAAACGGATTTAGACATCCACGCGGGCAGAGCCGCGGGCAACAGTTAGTATTTATATAAAAAAACCCTTACACAGTCTCGAACTAAAGTGACATTCGAATCTGTCTACAATCACACTTAAGTAGTTATAGAACATAATTATTTTTTTGCAGATTCAACCTTAGACATTATGTTTTAAAGCTCTTTTTACAAAGCAGTGTACATAAACACGAGCAATGCGAGACTATTTGAAATGAGTTCTTTAGCACTCATTTTATGCGGACAGTTTTGACATCCTGACTGTGCATCTTGGGTTTTTTGTAAATCAATGTAACTATGCCTCTATCATGTAGTGTTAAGTACAGTGTATTTGTCAAGACAAAACAAATGAGTCAAAACTCGATTGTTTTATTTTGTTTAATTTAGGCCCCGTAGACAAGTGTCACAGCGTAAATCGCTACGGAATAGAAACGATTAGGTCGACCATTCACGTCCAAGCTCGTCGCCGCGAATCACGAGCAGCCCCCGTAGACAAATGTAAAACGTCTAAATACCTAATATAAACGTTCGCTAAGCAAACGAATATATTAGGTCAAACAATCACATTCAAGCTAGTCGCCGGCGTACGATGCGCGCGCCGCGTTGGAATCACGAGCTGGAGTGTGATTGGTCGACCTAATCTATTCTATTCGATAGCGATTTAGACTTTTGCTACTTGGCTACGGGCCCAGGAGTTCTTTTGAACACCTTCCGAATTTATCATCATATCAGCTTCATACTCGTAGTACCAAATTATAGCATTGTCATTGAAGCGTAATGACGTCAGAAAGTTGTTCTAATTGGACTTCCAAGATTGTACTCATACCTACTAAGAAACTCACAGAGCAAGTTAAATAAAAGCTTGTAAAAACAATTAACAAGCGATAGAACGTAAACTCCAAGTGATATTTATGTGCTGAGAAACACTTACTACCTGGTGTTCAGGATAATTAAAAATATTTCTTCGCAAGGTACAAATTAAATTCGAAGCACAGTAAACGTGAACTGAATCAGAATAGATTTTCATTTCTTTTATTTCCTGGAGATCCTTTCGTTTATTCGATACAATTATTTTTTCAATTGCTATAAAGGAGTTCAGCTCAACCGATGGGGCCATCTCGAAGTCGGAGTTGGCCCCGAGTCGAGCCGAGCCGAGGTATAAGAAAAAAGCCTATAGGCGATAAGCCGACGGCGGGGCGGGCGATCAAAGTGACCGCGACGCACTAGCAGATGGAGGTGCGGCGCGGTCAAAATGTCCTCGATGCATTCTTATTATTACTATAATTAGATTGCACTAAGCCCGCTTAGCTGGCCAGCAAGCACGGTATCCGTGGCGATTTTCGCACAATTTAAAAGGAGCCAACTCATGGACAAAAAACAATAAACGGAATCGGTTAAAAAGACGATGAGGGCTTTAGTGTATTGTATATTATTATGTTTGTTAGCTGATTTCTCGAAAACTGTAACCGTTAAGATAACTATAACATATCTATACTCTTGTTAGGGATTATGATGTTATTCCAAAAGCCCCTGGCAATGGTGAAACTATGCTTTTGCTTGCAATCTACTCCGATCGCCGTTAAAGTTTATGTCTTGCTATTGTTTGCAATCTGGAGGCCTACCATGAGTCATGCATTGGAAATATTGAGAACGCTTCATCCGTTCACGAGCGCAAAAACATTTACACTTTACCTTCATAAGTTGCTGAAATAATTGTAATGTAATTTATAATCTTCAGAAGACGAAATGTTATTATTTTTTAATTTTTTTTTTAATTATAAATTGTTAGAGATAAATGTTAGAGGTAGCTTGAAATGTGTTAACCAATGGCTATTATATAATGAAGACTAAGTTTTTTCGTTTTTTAGTAAGTATTAGACCGAGTGAAGTGTATTGCGCCTTCTTCGAGGCCGATTGTTGGATTTAATGTTGTTATTTATTTATATTCAGTCCGCCAGTTGATGGCATAAAACTGGATGGTTAGAAGCTTGAGTGAAATCTTGAAAAAATGGATCACCTTTCTACAAGTTGAAGAACCTAATAGTGTTTCCTATATTGGCAGTCTCGATAGATACTTTTACATGAATTGCCCCGAAACTTTGACTATACGTTCCATGGTAGCTCTCCGTCTCCGATCGCCGTTAAAGTTCAGCAAACTTACTTGGATCATAATTTTGGGGGAATGTGTACGTAATTTCATAACAATACTTGCCCCTGTGGACGACCTTTCGAGTCGTTTATTACTGCTATATCTTTAGACAAATTTACAGACAACTTGGTAATGCAGTAGTTAAGTTGAGGGTAGAACTACTTAAATCACTTGCCCATGGATTCTCGGCCATAACACCATGAAAATGAAAATCTATTACTTTACCATGGATTCTCTCCTATAAGACCATGGAAATGAAAATCTATGTGTATGGGGTAATAACTGAAGCTGGGTTAAATTAATAGGAACTGCGGTTTAGGTTAACTGCGTTCCCACATTTTACTCAATGAATTTTCATTACACCGTTTCAGTTAACAATATAAACCGGTCTACGGTTAAAGTACTTCTGCTATATAATGTCTGCCGTAGACTTAATTCACTTTGGCTAATTCACCCAGGGTAATTAAGTATACTATTTAGTAGACTTAATTCACCTGCTTGCGTAGGTGATTATGATACCTATCCTCCTTTTAGCCATGAACCCGGCCTAGCCTTTTTTTTAACATACTTTCTAATTTAGTCTTATTTTGCGCGGTGCATCCTTTAAGTTCCCTGTTTCCTTCACTTTGTGTAGCTTTTTTGAAGTTTACTTAACAGTAGGTATACATAAATCACCTATGGAAAAAAAATAGAAACAGGTGAATTAAGTCTACTAAGTAGTATACTTAATTACCCTGGGTGAATAAGCCAAAGTTAATTAAGTCTACGGACCCTACTTTTTGCTTTTTTTTGTTAATGATTTCTTTGCGTGGAACCTTTCTTTTCAAATAGGTAGGGCGGCGTCAAAATTATTTCACTTTTTTTATTTTATTTATTATTTCATTTTTTATATCACTGCCACATAGGTGATCCTATGTGGCAGTGAAATAATTTTGACCCTACCCTTTACCATTGTATATAAAATTTGTGTGTTGCTGTTTATTTACCTATAAATCAATTAAAAAAAAAAGAAAATTCCGTCAAAATCAGCCAAGCCCTCACTCATTCAAACAAAGAGATAGACAGACAAAAAGTCTAATGGAATGAAAGGAATATAATCCTCTTATTATAGGTTATTTCAATAGATGTAATAGTAAATTCAAACATAAACCACTATTAAACCTAATATATTTTATCCGGTGAATAAACGTTAAAATTTTCCAATACTATCTTTATAAAATTCGCATTTCAAACGGAGGGAAATACTCGAGGCAAAGCTGAATGGATTCAAATATTAATAAATTAAACAATAATCCTCTCCAGCGAGAGAACAAAGCCACTCCCTCCTATTGGTATACACGCAATTGCATTTGAAAATCGACTTTGAACTAAACTTTCAGTATTTTAAACAATAAAATTTATCAATAATATTCAATGAATTAGTATTCAGTTGAGTTTGTATTCTAAGTAGTTTTATACTCAATACGATATTGCCTGTACTAAGACAAGTTGTTCTATAATTTTATAATTGGTGTATAGTTTTAAAGGTAAATACAGATAGTGGACTGTTGATATTGTTATGTATTGTATTTGGTATACTTGAGTACCTATCCTCGGTGACGGAAATGGACTTCTGATGATGGAGTTGGCAAGTGTCCATACGACCTCCTGAAGTAATAAGAAAAGAAAGAAAAACATTGATGAGGACACGCATAGTAACGATACCTAAATAAAGTAAATAATATTGTAAAATGTAGGTGTGTGAGCCACAAAAGGTTGCCATTTCGACACAGATGCTGCCCATCATGAAGATAAATAATGATGAGCAGCGCTGATATTTTCATTGCGCCCCTAGAGTGACACGATGTCAGGCACTTGAGCGTGGTGTACAAGAATACGCGCAACTAGTAATGGGTTTATGCCCTGACACTTCAGGCATCCACCGGGCATTTATTTATGTCCAGCATTAAACAAAATTAAACAATTATGAGTTTTACACATCCATAAATACATCTTATTGCATAGACCACCTTAGATACAAGTAAAAAGAAATTTACTTCAGGAACTACAACCAACCAAAAATAAACCTACTTTTTACATCATAGCCGGGCAATAATATTAAGTGTTTATAGCCATGCTTACAGACCCGTGAAAGTAATAAGAGGCACTAAAGAAACGGGTCACTGGGGTGCCGGTGAAACGATAGGAAAGCTATTTCGTTTGAAATACATTAAGTTGAATAGTCCTCTTTAAGGGCCGTGACGAAGTGGTGATTCCCTAAGTAAATCGATCAGGGCCTATAAATAAAATTATAAAGTTAAGGTGATTTGAAGAGTAAGAAAAGCATAGCCGGGGTGCGAGAGAATTGCTCTTTGGGCCACCTTACACCCGGGCGTCAGAAGACCCTAGACGGCGTGCGGTTTTAGTCGGTAAGAGTCCGACATAACCTGCCCCGCTGGCCGCGGGGTGGGTATCCATGAGGATTTCCGCACGGAAAAAAAAAGGCCGTCAAGCTAAGGGCCGTGGCACTATCAGTGTGTGTAGTGGTGACCCCGGTCCTGAGACTTTACCTTTAGCTTTCTATCAGGTGAGTCATTTTGACATTTTGTATTTAAAAAAGTAGGTATTTAAATCTGGTGAATACGACTTTCATACGGTTTTATTTAATACTTACTTATGCCCGCGCGGTTATCGTGTTTTGGTCATATATCTCCGGATCAACTTGACCAATGGTAATAAAAAATACGCTAGATTTTAACTCTGAACAAGACCATTCTAATAAAAAGATAACATCAAAATAAACGTAAAAATTAGTGAACCGCACTAGTTTTTACATCAATCGCGAATAAATCTAGCTAGCTTCAATAATTAAATTTGAGATTTTAATTTTAAGATCTTATAACATAAGTAGGTAGGTACCTAATGTTAAAAAATCGAAAATTCTAAATAACAGCTACCCACAGCACAAAATAAATTTATACAGAACCCTCATATGCGCAAATCTGACTCTCAATTTGAGAGTATATCTGTTTATGAGTAACGTTAGCCCATATTCTCTCAGATTTCTAACGGCAAAGGTTTATATTTTTAAATGGTCCTCTATTTCAGCCAGTAAGTGGACGCTACAGGGTTTAATACGATCCTAATTACAAACCCCAGCTTCCTTTAGATAAACTATCTCATTATTTTGTTACTCGACTGTTTTTCAGTGATGTCGCCACACCGGATACTTGCCAAGAGGGTGTTGGATCTAATTTGTGGTTTGTGACCGACTAACGTAAAGATATAACGGGTATTGAGTGAATTTATTTTGTTCTAAAAAGTTAGATTTTTGGGATAGTGTGTTGTTTTTAAGCGACTTCAAAAGGATTTTCACATGTTAGATTGTCTATGATTATCTGCCCTTTGGTTGAGCCGATTTTGATGACATTCTCAGAAGTACAATATTTTTAGATTTTGGAGGCTTTTATGGGAATTTTACGGACTTAATAAAGAGGAATATTGGTTCCTTCTATAATGGAATATAAAATTTTACCGACTAAAACCACACGTCGTCTTGGGTGTTCAGATGTCAGGGTGTACGGTGGAAAAGTGGTAGAACTAATATTCTAGTAAATAGCCTTATAGCCATAATCATTTAAGAAATCCTCGCTTAAACGCTGTAAGCGATACATAAAAGGCAGTTGTTTAAAAAATACCGCACACAATATAAAACTGAGGCAGTCCCATTAAATAGAATAAATGCTTTTGGTTATCTCGCAACTTCTCTTACATAGTAGTTAAAATTGCCATAAAACAAAGCACTAAAATAGGAATGAAAACAAAATAAAAGGTATATTTACGTGTGTCTACATAATGCATGTGTGTGTAATCGTTTAACTCTTAAAGCTTGTAAAGTTTATTGCGTATTATCTACTTATAATATTGGCATTCTGTTCAAGGTGGAAGCAAAAACTACTGAACAGATTATGATGCGATTTTTTGTTAAAAAGATTAAAAATGAATATTGCTTTGAGTACAGTGAGTCGTGACAGTACCAATGTGGATTTCACCTTGTGGAATTTATATGTGCTAATCACATGATTTACCATCTGCTGACGGTGAAGGAAAAACATCGTGAGGAAACCCACATCCTAGAAGAAATTCTAAGGACATGTCAGCATGTATGGATTAAGACCTAAGCCCATTCAGCTCTCTGATTAGAGGAGAGACCCGTGCCCAGCAGTGGGATATAGATGTATTGCTATTACTGCTTAGAGTTCACAATCTTTATTATGACAAAATATACACAATTTTGAGTGATAGCGTCATTTTATTACATTTTGCCTGACGTATAGATATACATTGGCAAACTTCTCCAAATGCAGAAGCACGTAACATATGGATGTTAAACGAAACTTGGCGTTTAAACATTTTCCCCTTACAAACAAAACAAACTTACTTCTTCGCAATATTGGCTGTAATGTGTTCTCTCTTTACGTTAATTAAATTAAGATAATTAATATAAATTTCAGTAAAGTCATTAACGATATTTGGCGTGTTTATTACAAACGACGCGCTGTGCGAAGTAGGCGCTTCAGTAATTCAACGATTGTTAGGTATTAATATCTCAGAGAAGTAAAATTCAAATAATATATCTTCATTAAAGTATTAAAGTAACACTTATGACAATGATGATTGATGCTTTTACTTTTGCAATCAGTTTCACAAGACAATAAATAGGTAAAACGTTTGAGAAAAGAACCAAGCAATAATGATTAAGATCAAAAATGTGAACGTCCAGGACGGGACTTGAACCCGTGACCAGTCCCTTTTGCAACCTGTGCTTCGAAATTGTTCGTGAAGTGACTACTACTACTACTTTGGGTGGGCTGAAGGGGGTTGAGAAGACGGGAGGGAGGGGCGTTATGAGCTCTGGCTACTCTACTTACCGGCGGGAACAAAACACGATGGTTATTATAGCTGCGGTCTTCTGTAGGGTGGAGGAACTACCCCAGTCAGACTGCTCAGTTCAGATGGGAGATACCGTCGTGTCTTACCTCCGTCAAAATTTTCAATTTTCATAATAATACTTCGTTGAATTTCAGAGCCATGAGACGCAACAACATTTATTTTGTGCCTTGGAAGAAAGCCACAGTATATTATCTAAAGACGTCAAATAATGTCCGTCGTGAAGGATGGAGGCGATGACCTAATATAGCTAGATCTAGTTAATTAAGTACGGTGTGGATCGTCAGATAAACGGTTTTAAGTGGGGTCGCCGAGAGAACATTATAGCCAGGCTTAATGTTGTAGATAATGAGGTAGTTCGAGAATGTTTTTTCTCTTTATAGGGCACTAACATTTTGTCTTTGCCATTTGATATCTACACCGATATAATATAGATAATAAATTCAGGTATTACCGCTACGCCACAGAGGCTAGCCGCTGTAGCTGTGGCTTTTTTATACTACGTAGGTGGCAGACAAGCACACCGCCCACCTGATGGGCAGCGGTCACCGTGGCCTATGAACGTGTGCAACACTAAGGGTGTCACACACGCGCTGCCTACCTGCCTGAAGGGATGAGGGAGGGGCTAGTAAGGGGCGGGGAGGCTAGGAAGGGGTGGGGGAGAAGGGGTACAGTAAACTCTGGCTACTCTACTTACCGGCGGGAACACAACACGATGGTTATTATGGCCGCAGAGGTACTACCCCAGTCGGACAGCTCATTTCAGACGGGAGATTGATACCGTCGTGTCCTACCTCCTTAGTCCGTAAAAGGGTTTATAGTATTATTGCAATCTAACAAGGAGCACCAATACGGAAAGCAAAATAAAGGAAGAGATCTAAATCAGTCCCCTATCCTCTACAATTACTTGAAAGCATTTGTCTCGCTTTCAATTTAATCTCAAAGCTACTAAATTCATCTCGATAGCGCCTTTACCATTTCAAAGCTCATCTTTGACGGATGTCTTGGGCAGTAAAATTTTAAGCGAAGTGTCTTTGACGACATATTATTATTCGAATCGTAAAGCCGACCTTTCGAAGAATGAACAATTGGATTGTGCCCATTGTGCCGTCTAAATATAGGTTAGATTTTGTGTAAATTTCTTGTACATTTTAGCCACCGTTTATATTTTGGAAAAGCGTCTACAGGAAAATAATTTTTAATTTTGGAAAGACATTTTTAAAAATAAATTAAGTATTTTTTAGGTTAAACGCTTACTAAAAGTGGCCATATTGTTTTTTTTTTCCACAGTAAACTTATTCTACCATTTTGTAACGGCGGCCATCTTGGATTTACAATAATACAGAATAGATTAACTTGTATTGCCACCAGAATTAAAGATATAAAATCTGATATTATATTTGATATTTGGCACATATAAAAATATGTGCCAAATATCAGAACAATCCGTTCACAGGAAGGGGGTCAATTTTCAATTACTAGATTTGACCCAAACAAACAGGTCAACTTAAATAAAAGCGTTTAAAAATATAAAGGGTAATAAACTGCACAAGACATCGCATCATCTGCTTAATACCTAAACACTTAAAATAGTAACTTATTCAGGCAAATATTTATTGATATAGCAAAAGTCCAACCAACCAACGACCTAAGTATTAAACTTAGGAACAAAGATGGCTGAACGTCGCCACATAATATAAGTCTGTAACACTATCGGTTCTATGTGTGTCTCTTAGCTATCAAAAAGGACAAACAAATTCGCTATCCCACTTCAACATTAACTTGATATGTCGAAGTAAGAAGAGAAGAAACGATAACTTTTAGTATAAAGTTAACGGAATTGTTAGATAAGCTTAGAATACAAACGTAAACACTAACACAACTCACCTGATAATGTGTTTGTACGACCACAGCTCTAAAAACAATGGTAGCATCTTGAACTCGAGTCTCCAATGGCTTCTCAGCAAACTTTGGACATTGACTATCACAAACTATTGTCCTACACAACAGCAAAACTACCACTAGCAGATCTCTATTCTTGAGACTGCTCATTCTCGGCCACAAATTCGCAGCACCCATTTTGAACTCTAAGTTTATCGATTCACGTTACATTTTTCTATGGCACGTCCATCGCACGACACTACTTTTCACCCGCCTTTTTCTTTGACGTTTTCGAGTTTGCATTTTTTATCTGTAACAAAAAGTATCCTGTTAATATTTTAGCTTGTTTGCTCATTTCTTTAATGAATAAATTAATATCTTATGATGTTGTGTTGGATTTCACGAGGGTGCTACAATTTTGTTTGAGTTATAGGATTTTGGGAAATTTATGTTACGTTTTTATTTAATCTCATTCATAATAAACTGCTTTTTGTTTGTTATTTTATCTTGGACCACATTAATCATACTGTTAGATTTAATAATATTTTAGTATGGACAAATTCTCAAAAAAAAGCTGACAATTTCTACAAGGAATATTACTTTGCATTCGATACAAGTACGCTGTGACTTTTGACCTAGGTTCAAAGGAAGAAACACTAGGACAACATACCAAAGGTGTGAAATACCTATTTGCTGAGTGTATCAAATAAAAGTTGCTACAAATTGTTCAAACTCTTTTGATGAGGCCGTGAAGCTGAGTGCCACCATTGTTAACATGGTACGTGTATGTAATGGTGACCCTCTTTCCTGAGACTTTACCTTCAGCTTACCATCAGGCGAGGTGAAGTCAATCTGACGTGTCGTATATATATAAAAAAAAACTAAAACTAATTTTGTGTACTAAGGCTGCTTTGTGATCTTATTATACCTAATTATTTCTAATAACACATGATTTCAAAAACTGTTTTTTTTTAAGAATTTCAGATCTTTTTAATATGGAATAGTTCAACACCCGTGCGTGTGCAACGTGCGCTTGATAGTGTAGGATTTTAGGGTTCATAATAGGGTCTCGTTTTTACCCTATTACGTTCACATACACAACAAAATTACATCATCTTCCTCTCTCTGCCTATGTAGCGTAGCGGTAGTGCATTAGACAGACTGCTACGACAGAGGGTGCGATTCAATTCCCGCTCAATGTAAATATTTTTGTCCATGAATATGTCTATTTGCATTGGTCTGGATGTTCCTATGTATAATTTATGTATGTATTTACAAAAAAACATGTATATAAGTATCTATAATATCCGCAATCTGGAACCCATAACACAAGCTAGTTAAGTTTACTTTGGTCTAGACAGCGCTGTATAGAATGTCGTAGAAAATTTATTTATTATTATCATCATCTTAAAAACTTCAAATGTTAAATTAAATTGTAAATTAATTTACACACTTTGATAGATTATAAAATGTACAGCTCACAAACTCCAAAATAACACAAAGGCAAACCAAATTAAGTTAATAATATAACACTGAACATGAGCACCAAAAATTGTGTAATTATGTTTCTACGTAGGCTGTAATTTCAGCTTTGGTTTAGGACCTTTCATTTTGCCGCACCCAGTTATTAGTCTTGACAATTAAGTTTCTATTAGACTTCGTTTACAGCACATACAATACGAAATTAAGGTTACTATTTAGAGTATAATATATTATTATGTAGATACTTATACAATACTGGGTGTAGAAGACCCCACTAAGGTCTTTAGGCAATATTAATAAGAATTTTCTAAATCTTTTTTCGCCAATTTGGAGCAGCTGATGTCGGCTTGGGCCCTAAAAATCTTAGTTGGGGTCACAAAACCCCGAAAAATTTGTAGTTGGGTTATGTTATATTAAACTCAAGATTCTGGACACATTTTTTTTTGGAATTCTTGTCTAGGTAGTAGCTAGTATTTATTCGTGATGCAAAAACTGCTAAACAAATTTTATTCACATTATTTTTTTCATAGGAAAGTTCAGTGATTGTGAATAGTTTGAGTAGAACCGGATATATGACCAAAAGTCACGGTCAAGCGGGTGAAGCCACGGGTATTAGCTAGTTATAAATATGCATTAATTTGTGACCCAAATCTGAAAACATACGTATTATATTGAATGAAATTTTTAAGCACTTGCATACTAACTATTCCCAATGATTTTCTGATCGGAAAAATGATCATCCGAACGGGACCCGGACAGTCCCGTCCTGGATGATCATATACGTAGGTATTATAATTTGATGATATTTTGTACACTTTCATATTGTGAAATACATGTTATGAAAAGCAGTTATCTGATTGGATGCAAACTAATATAATTACCTACCTACCAAAAAGCCGTTAACTAGAGCGGGAATAAAAACATACACTCGTAAACATAATATTGTTAAAAATCACGCTATGCTCATTATTATCTCAGGGTAACTGTATACGCCATTATAACAAGCACCCTAATGAAATTACAAATTCACCTAAAAATTTAAACTTTAATTAAAATGAAATGAAACTGCCAAAAAGGTTATTATAGAATTGAAAAATATTTAGATGATAAACAAGTTTTAAATTGAACAGCTTGGTCTATTACAAAGTTTGTAATTAAAATACGTAAACTCAGGTAACTCAGTTATTCAGAGTATTCCCCCTATAAGGGACTGGTCGCGGGTTCAGGTCCCGTCCTGGATGGTCACTTTTTTACAAGGAGGTAGGACACGACGCTATCTCCCGTCCGAAATGAGCTGTCCAATTGGGGTAGTACCTTTGCCCTACAGAAGACCGCGGCCATAATAACCATCGTGTTGTGTTCCCACCGGCAAGTAGGGTAGCCAGAGCTCTCTGTACCCCTCCTCTCCCCTCCCCTTCCTAGCCTTCCCACCCCTTCCTAGCCCTCCCCCTTCCCTTCAGGGTAGGTAGCGCGTGTGTGACACTCTTAGTGTTGCACACGTCCATAAGCCACGGTGACCGCTTCCCATCAGGTGGACCGTGTGCTTGCCTGCCACCTACGTAGTATAAAAAAGGAAGAAAGTGGAAAAACTACAAAAGAATCTCATCACTATCCACCTGCCAAATAAAGACACCATAAAACAAAAATATCTACTATCTAAACCGTTTTTATAAATATAATTACAGTAGCGGCACGATATAATGGCCGGTTTGACGTTTGTCCGCTCATGAAGTTTCTTATTAATTATTGTGACATTTTGAAAGAGCAAATTGCTGTTCTTTATTGTCAATAGTGACGTACAGTAAGTCATAAAATTTTATCGAATGTAGGTATAATTTTAGGACACAATATTTATTTATTACATTGATTTCTGAATTATATAATGTATATTAGTGTCCCACGATCATTTATTTTTTATTTTTATAAGATTATAATTACCTATTGGTGTACTTATTTCACACAACTCGGTATTTGTTTTTCGAAATTCAATTTTTTTAAATAAAATCTATATAATCGACAAAGCCAAGCCCAATAATACCTCCGGCAAACTTACTTCAAAACAAAGCATTTTCGACTTGACGTTGCTTCGAAAAGTACAAACTAGGAGTGCCCTGCGATTGCGATATAGTTTAGACCTCCTCGCCTGATGGTAAGCTAAATGGTAAATCTCGCCTGATGGTAAAGTCTCAGGAAGGGGTCCCCATTACATACACTAACAGTGATAATTATAATGGTGGCCCTCAACTTACTCTGTTTACGCCTTTTGTTGTGGATTTCGTCGTTATGGCCGAACGTACGTACGGTCAGGCATGTGTGTTCGTTTATAGATACGCCTTCGTAACATTTCGATCGTGAATTTCAAAATGGAAGGTCAATTTTACCTATAACTGTTAGACGAATAAATAACTAAAGAAAAATTTGGCGAGACTGGCACAGAAGAAAATAAACTTCACACATTAAAACGGAAAAAAACGAGCAAAACCAGTCGAAGACATGTGTGTAGCTACTATTTACGGAAGGAGTATCCAACAAGATAAAAGTTAGTGCAATCACTGAAGGAAGCTGGATTAATATATACCTACTCATTTTCATTCCTAATTCCAATATTCAGTTCGTTCAAATGTATTTAGTAGGTAAAAATTTATATTTTTTTACTAAAGTTTTTGAATCAGGTAAGTACTGCTTGCAATAAAAACTTATAGATTTGATTATATTTTTATCGAGAGTAAATTGACATTTCACATCACTATTGTAATGTGTCAAACCGGCCATTATATCGTGCCGTAGGTATAGTGTAAATAACCTTATCGAAATTGCCTAGCTTTGCTCCGCAAATTCAATTAACAAAACTATGCATTTCTAGAAATTTATGGCTCGTAAGCCACATGAATATTAATTTAACGACAATTAACAGCTATGATCACAACAAATGGATCTGAACTCGGGTATTAAAGCAAGAGTTTCGTTGTGCAAACTATATGCAGCTTATTATAAGTGTTACGCAATATTAATTCCTAAAATAAAATATTTATAGGTGTGTACGATTTAATAGATACAGGAGCGGTAGCGCACAAACTCAAAGTCATATAGTGGAGCAAGCTATACCTGCTTGAAGTATCTTTAAAGAATAAAATTCAAAATGGCGAAATCCTCTTGTGAGTACAGATAGATATAATGTAAGATAATCACTATCAACGACAGAAAAAGCCTACAGCAATAATAAATAACAAGAAAACAAAAACAAGAGAAAATTGTTTACACACAAAAACAAAACAGCATTTATGAAACCATCCAATGCCTTATATAAATATTTTAGATGATAGTATAGGCAGTGTGAATTGAATGTATAAAACATTTTAAGCAACTAATTGAGAGCAAATAATCTGCCACAAAGTTTCTGCTAGGTACAAAATAACTCTATTACTATTATTGAGTGGGGTATTAATTTTAGAAGTGGTGGTCGTTCAATACTTACTGATACAGTGCGGGGTCTACTTTAAGCCTATCAATGTCCGTTCTTAAAATATCGCTTGTGTGGATAAAACAAATTTAAGTGCTTTCGCTATTTTAGATGTTGGTACTGAATAAGAATTATATTTTAAAAGTATTTAACAGCTAGCTGACTGTATGGGGGTTCGCTAGGTACCGCTCCGCTCTCCTGGGCAGTAGTGTAATGATAAAAATAATAGCAACCCATATAAGTCCCACTGCTGGGCCCTCTCCTCTAACGAGAGAGCTGAGAGGGTTTAGATCTTAATCCACAGACGCTGGCATTAGGCGGGTTGGTGGATCGGACATGTCCTTAGAATCTCTTCTAGGACATGTGGGTTTCCACACGATGTTTTTCCTTAATCGTCAAAAGATTTACTCATGTGATTATCACATAAATTCCACAAATTGAGAATCACATTGGTACTATCCGGCCGGAATCGAACTCGATACCTCTGAGTAGAGGGCGCGTCCTTATTCATTCAGTTTTCATCGCTGTGTGTAATGATAATAGCACAAAATCTTTCCTCAATAAACGGAATAAATAATTAATGCAAAAATTTAAATCTATACGGACAAAGACGCGGGTATAGCTAGTATAGTCTCCAATAATTATTACAACTCGTTTTAACATCAAAATAAATTTAATTTTGTTCGAAACATTTTCGAACAAAAAATATGTATTTAGGACATTCAACAGCTGTCATCGTTTGATAAGGGTTCCGTACAATTGTTTTTCGTCGTTGCATTATTCAATTTAGTCACAATTCGATTCTCCAAAAATAATTTATGTATTTAACCCTCTCCTATAGCAATTCACGGAAATATGCTTCAGGAAAAAGATTTAGGGACGACGCGTAATGGCGATTGTTATACAAAAAATACAATTTTCTCTAGCAAAAATATTATTGTATTATAATTTTTTTCGAATCCCGTGAGAATTCCGAGTCGTGCAATATTTTTTGTGCACAGATTTCGCGGCATAAGGAAGTGATATATTTATAAAATGTGTTATAATTTTTTTGTGTTATGTATATTTTTTCCGAAATAGATTTTATACTCCATTCATGATAAAAATTACAAACCATAATATTATTATGGTAAAATGGTCCTTATCTAGACATAATTTTTTTACAGTCGATAGGCTCGCGTTTGACCACAATCTCACCTGATGGTAAGTGATGATGTGGTCGACGATGGAGCACGCTTGCCTAGAAGCAACCAATTCACTCTAGACTTAAAGACTCCCAGGTTATAACTTTCCGGAAACACAGACTCCGGCAGGGCATTTCACTCCTTAGCAGTATGCATTATCTTTTTTTTTATACTACCCTAGGTGGCAGACAAGCACACGGCCCACCTGATGGGCAGCGATCACCGTGGCCTATGAACGCTGCCTACCCTGAAGGGAAGGGTGGGCTGGGAAGTGGTGGGGAGGCTAGGTAGGGATGGGTGGAGGAGAGGTACAGTGAGCTCTGGCTACCCTACCTGCCAGCAGGAACACAACACGATGGTTATTATGGCCGCGGTGTTCTGTAGGTAATCATTGAGGACTGGCTAGTGAGGCGACACGGGAGCCTCTCGTTCCAAATGGCCGGTGATCTCCGTGAAGGGGTGCTTCGCGGATTACTTGCGTCTGATCAAGAAGGAGCCAATGCCTGAATGGCATCACTGTGATGCAAGTGAAGACTCAGGGCTGTACACACTGAATACCCGGCGTGGAACTAAGGAGGCAGGCACTCTTGAAGCCCTCGGAGTGTGAGTCTCACTCACAGCGATATCGCAGAACGAGAGCGCGTGGGTGGTCGTCGCCTCCTTCTGCGAGCAGGTAATGCTCGAGAAGGAGGAAGCAGAACAGGTGGGAGAGATTTCTCTGCTACTGCTGGTAACTGGTAGAGTGGCCACAAGGCTGGTAGCATTGCAACGCCGAATGGCATTGCCAATTTTATTCTTTTCGAATGTTTTTGGTTGTGTCAACAATACGGTATTCGCTTTCAATCTTTGATATGGAAAATAAAATTTTAAATACGCACAACAAAACACACACACACACACACACACACACATACACATCCACAGATTGTGGCATTACAAACTAAATTAATGCAAACATCAACATCCATTAGCGTGTTGGTATTAAGTACTATCAATTTATTAATGCAACCAACATCTTAGATCAACTTGTAACGATTGTTGTCAAAGGTATTATACTGCATATTATTATATGTTAAGCTCAATCTGTAAAGCATACATAATCCTTCAAACGGGGCCTACTTAACGTACTGTATCCTGTTATGTGTAGGGGCACCAAACATACGGATTTGTAAGGATAAGTGAATAATCATGGTAGCTTAACATCATAAATATACGGATATAAACACATTACTTTCCTGTGATTTTATAGAATATCGTTTATGTAGTCAAAAGAGTGATTGATAACAAAAAAAACATTATAATTATCTATATATATAAAAATGAATCCCTATTTCCCGTGCTCACGGCATCACACGTGAACGGCTGGACTGATTTGGCTGAAAATTGATGGGGAGGTAGCTTAGAACTAGGAGATGGACAAAGGATACTTTTTATCCTGTCACAGGGAAGAAGTATGCCACGGGCGAAGCCGCGGGGCACAGCTAGTAATATATAATTTCTGTATTCGACCAGGCAAAAAGTAATAAGATACAAATATATAGATACAGATAGTTTAATGGGTTAGAATGATTATGCAAAAGGAACACATGAGATTATGGTTTATATCAAGGAATAAATTTTAAAGAAGCTAATAGTTTCAGTCAGCCACCCATTTTTTATTTGGAAACATCACCGCTGATTACTGACTCGTAAGTACTCTTCGTGGGCAAAAATAATAATTTAGAGTCCTCGAAATCACGAAACCAAAAATATTGATAGACGCCCTTTTTGGACCAGGCCAGATGTTATTTGAATAGGTGCTCTAGATGAACTAACTCAATCATTTTATCTTCAATTATTAAAAGGTTTTTACAGGGTCGGTAGCGCGAGTGTGACGCCCCTGGTGTTGCACACGTCCATAGGCCACGGTAACTATTTCCCAAAAATAAAATGTTCCCATAATAAAAAAAAATTAAAAATATGAACTGAAAATTTGGTGACCCTTGTGATTTGAGCCCTTAAGCCGAAAGTGAGTCCTCCCCCATATTCAGAGATAAAGAGAAATCTTCTTACAGCTACGCTAATATTACTTTGTACATTCAAATTTCAGGAGTATGTGGAGCGTGCTTGGATGGGTGGTTGAATTTTGGAGTGATTGCAGAGTTTGTTGATTTTATTAAACCAGGATTTCACAGAGATTTTGTATAATCCTCCCAAGAGTGTGTGCTGTGTTTAACTGTTTTACTAGTTTTAACATTATAAACATTCAAGTAGTATGTAGTATAATGGTTAAACCACGAGATTTTGCAATATATTTGTATTTTGTAAGCACTTGAGCCATCCGTAACTCTACTATATTGTAAGAGGAACCTACCGCGATGATTGAAAAATAACTCTTATGATAGCTCGAAATTCTATTATTTCTAGGGTTCTAGATTTTTTTATTTCACTTGGTGGCAGACAAGCACAGGGCTCTCCTGATAGGAAGCGGTAACCAGCGGTGCGGTAGCGTCATACTCACGCTGAAGATCCTGTAAAACATTCCAATTTTTGAAGAACCCCATATTTTATTATAGCCGCTTAGAAAAACCATGTATTGTATAAAGATATTTATAAACATTTTTGTGGTAGGTACCTATACATAAACACCCATATCAGTACAAATAGCCTCAATACGATTCAACAAATTCATTCCAAGAAATCAATTATATCATGAAAATCTCTCTCATTTTCTCTAAAAATAAATGCAATCCACCAGTATCTTATTACACACTAATGACTCCGCGACCTCAATGTGAAGAATACTCAAACATCCTCTTGTATGAACTCTTAAAGCGAGTGCCACTCGTATTATGTTCGGTGCTAAAGTAAGGCCTTCTATACATGTGCTTATCATGCTCTGCATGTTATTGGAGAGCTAAATTAAGGAATTTCTTTTTCTACGGTGCTTTGAATTTCTTGCTGCAATTTTTTATATTTTTATATACTCACTAAAAGTTAAGTTAAGTTTTTGAAGGAGGTAGGACACGTCGATATCTCCCGTACAAAATGAGCTGGCCGACTGGGGTACCGACGCCCTACAGAACACCGCGGCCATAATAAACATCGAGTTGTGTTCCCATCGGTAAGTAGGGTAGCCAGAGCTCTCTGTACTCCTCCTCCTCCCATCCCTTCCTAGCCTCCCCACCCCTTCCCAGCCCTCCCCCCATCCCTTCAGGGTAGGCAGCGCGTGTGTGACACCCTTAGGGTTGCACACGTTCATAGGCCACGGTGACCGCTTCCCATCAGGGCGTGTGCTTGTCTGCCACCTAAGAAGTATGACAAAAAAGGTTGCCAACGGCTCTTCCCTTCTCTTAACCCAAGGGTGGAAATCTGTCGTCAATGGCTGATGTGAACTCTAACAGAGCTAGTGGACCACATTGCACAAAGGGGTCGTTATATGGCGGATCTGCAAGGTATGCTTGTCAGAGGAGACATGGGAGACGGTGACATCAACAGCCCTTCTAAGGGTGAGCAACAACCCTTTTCAGGGCTAGCTGACCCACTGAGGGGTCGTGGTATTAGTTTCTACAATACATCTGATAAAATACCTTAACGCATAACTCTCCTGTTTATATAGCAACAGTCGGTTACTAAAGTAAATCAAACAAAATATGGGCAGCAGTTAATGGTATTTTCTTGTAAAAGTTCTGTTATGGAATATATTCCATTATGTTATGAAATGGAGTGAGGCCATAACCATCTAATAGCCACGATCAGGTGCCGGGATGTACTGAAATATTTTATTACATTCTCACAAAGATTGTATCAAATGGAGCAAGTTGCATCGAAAATGGCTTCTAGACCCACAAGCATAATATTTAGTTTTAGTTACTTGCATAAAACATTTAATACTTTTTGAAATAATGAATAATTTATATGAATACGTTTAAACTAGCGACTGTAGTAGTATGGACATGTTATAAGTAGATATTATATAAAAGTAGTTTTGTCAAAAAGGTTCAAAGTATCAATATTGAGGGCTTTAGGTGCAGAGGTAGTTCTAAGAAAAGTTGCATGTAATGTGTAAAAGGGGATATGGCAAGGAAGATGAAATGGAATGTATGGAGGAGAATGACATGTTGCACCGATCTTAAACTGCGCCGATTCCATGAATGAAGTAAATAAAAACTCCTAGTTAATAAACAAAAGCAGTAATCATTTGCGTTTTATTTTCCTCCAATATTTGTTTGTAATACGAAATAAGCAATTGGATATTTATTTACAGATCGAATTACGAAAACAATATTATTATTTGCGTTTTCAATAAACTTGAACAATATTCATTGGATATCAGTTTCTCGTTAGCAATGAGCAAACAATGGTATTTTATTTTTCGAATCGAATTATTTGAAGGTATTTCGCAGATACCTTTCCAAATTCCGCATTTCCGGATTTCCGCATGAAAAAGGTAACACTACATCAGCCAGTGCGTTGTTATCTTCTATTTTATTATATAAAAGAAAGTCATGTTAGTTATACTATCTGTAACTCAAGAACGGCTGAACCGATTTGTCTGAAAATTGGTAGGGAGGTAGCTTAGCAGCAGGAGATGGACATACGATACTTCTTATTCTTTTTTAGGAGGAGGTGGAGAGTGGGTTGGAGAGCTGTGGAGAGTGGAGTGGAGAGTGGCGTAGAGAATAGAGTGAAGAGTGGAGTGGAGAGTGGAAGTGGAGAGTCGAGTGAAGAGTCGTTTTATTGTTGGCAAATACCGACTTCCACGCAGATGAAGCCGCGGGCGAAAGTTAGTGACATAAAAAAGTTACACAATTTTTTGGGTCATCTAAAACAAAGGAATACCTCCTGTATTCTTTTGTTATAGGCGATCCAGAAAATTATACCACATTACAGTATTTAATTACTAAGTTCCCAAGCGTTGTAATAACAAAACTATTCAAACACATTGCTTGTAATTAAACATAGGCAAATTACATACTTAATTCTATAAAAGGTTAGAATTAATTTCCCAATTGAGACTGTTAAGTTAATTTATGCCATATTTCATTATATATCACCTTTCAGTAGAAGTTTCAGTGCTAATTGATAAATACTAGAATATTAGAATACGAGAATAAGCACTTCTCGAGAGATTGAGACTAGGCTTTTTTAGAACAAGATCATAGACGCTTACTTAGTGATTAAGGTGCTAGCTAGCAGTAGATGAGTGTTGGCTTTTAATTTTGACGTTTTTTAAGTTCCGTTTAATGGTCTATACAGAATAAACTCTTCAAGCGAGGTTCTTTAAGCGGGGCGTGAAAAGGCATCTGTCAAGGCCGTTAAGGTAGGGACCGCCGCGCCGTTTTAGGACGAATGGTGACTGGAATGGCGGCCCGCACCCTCTGGACTTTACCCTAGCTTCTTACCATCCAGCGGAGTTAAGTCAATTGATGGACTGAATAAAAAAAAATAACTTTCACTTTGACTTGGCGTTTAAGAAGAGGTCCAGGGTTTGAATCCTGGCGATTAGGCAATCGGTAGTCAACGTGAACCCACTCTTAACAGAGAGATTCAGTTTAGCTGGGGGGGTTCGCCCACGTGAATATTTCTGTTTCCATTTTTTTTTTGCTCGGAATTCTTTTGTCAAAATTAAAGTAGCGAAGGTTTCGTCCTTCTAATTATCACCTATCTGCCAGTGAAAGTTCTGTTTAAAACTGTATTTTTCTGCTGAGCTGAGCGAGCTCAGCAGAAAAATAGACAGACAAACAAATATAAAATTTTTAAACATTACCTTTTTTACAATATCGTACATTACATCCCTATGAATTGATTTAAAATCATTTCATATTACAAACAGATACTTAAATTTAATTCTTTGTATAGAAGATCATCGCTGTAATAAATACTCGTATGTATAATTTAAATGCTGAAAAGGGTACTTCATTGTAAACCACGGTTTAGAGCGTAAATATATTCGTATATTCAAACTTTTTACTCGTTCACGAATTTCTGGGGTTGAGATTGATTGATCTGAATATTCATTCGTGTGCTAATGGCCGATGTACACGGTCAGTTTATTTATGATATAAAAAGTAATAAACCAATATTTGTTCAACCTCAATGTTTTGGTGCGAACAAAAAGGTTTTAAATGAGTATTTATTTTGTTTTAATATGAGTTCGATTTACATTCTTATAAAATTTTATAAACTCATAATTATGTTAGCTGTGCTTATAGTGAACGGCATCTAACTTGGCAAGATTTTGGAGTATGGGCCCACACGGCCCTACTACTCCAAAACCTTGCCAAGTTAGATGCCGTACACTATATAATACTTGTGTCTATGCGACGCATTTTGCCACAAACAAGTATAGTGTACGGCATCTAACTTGGCAAGGTTTTGGAGTAGTGGGGCCCACATTACTCCAAAATCTTGCCAAGTTAGATGTCGTGCACGATATTGGAGATTTTTGAAAACATACATAGGTGCGGGTTATGTTAAATTAACGATTCTGAACATATATGTTTGTTTGTGATGGACGCAAAAACTGCAGAAAGAATTTTGATATATTTTTTTGTTTGAAAAGATATTAGTTATACTTACAACCTTACGCATATAGGATCACAGTTACAAAACCGAGTATTCAAGAATCTTTAACCGTATTCTAGAAACTATAATACCTACCAGTTGAGCTGTGCTTAGGTACTGTGGATGCAGAATGTCGTGGATTTTTTTATTTATTTATTAAAACCATGCACATGGAAGTACTTACTGTTTTTTCATGCGGAAATCCTCATGGATACCTCCCCCGCGGCCATAGCCAATAGGAGATGATGCAGAGTAAAAAAAATTATTTTATAAGTACCTTTTTTCCCATTGCTCTTTCATATTTTACATTTAGCTAGTAATCCAATAACTCAAATTGTTTATTCGTCATAAACATATCACATTCCAGTTTCATGAGAACACAATAATGAATCCATATAAATGTGAACAGAAATAATTTTGCATATTATATTCTCTTTCTCGGCAACCATATAAATACTGAATGTTATATTTCGTTTAACATTGACAATAGAATATCTTTGTTAGTCCGAGTTGGACCAAGAGGAATTAATAACTGAGATATGGTATCATTATTATTCAACGGTTCGAACATGTAGAGAGGATGGATGAAAGAAGATTGACGAAACAGATACCTATAGGTATATGAGATGAGGGTGAATGGGCAACCCGGTAAAGGCCGACCTAGGCGTATATATTCTAATCAGATCCAGGACGTTTTGGAGAAAGGCCAGGTCAAGAGTACCCGCAACCGGCGGCGTGCGTAAATGAAAACAATTAATGAAAGTTGAAGTAGCGAAAGGAGTATGCCAAGATCTTAGCAAGTGGAAAGATGTTGTCTCTGCCTACCCTAATGGGAAGAAGGCATGATCTGTATGTATGTATTATTTAATAGTAAATCGTATTCCGTTACGTTAGGAATGAAATATGCTTTGGCTCGTTAGAACAAACTAATACAATACCTACTAATATAAATAAAATAAATTTCATATTTGAGGGAAAGTCTTAGGCAGGACTTCTTAAGTTTGTGGAAAGCTGTAATCTGGGAGTTTTCAAGTCTAGAGTAAACAGGTTACTTCTAGGCAAACGTGCTCCACCGTCAACTATATCATTTTTAACAACAGGTGAGATTGTGGTCAAATGCGAGCCTATTACTTTAAAAAAGTATCATAAATAAGGTGATACTTTTTAACATCTAGAGATGTGAAAAAAAGAGGGTTCCAGCGACTGGGACCGCAATATCTGGGACCGCGGTTCCAGTTGCCGGTTCTATTAAATTTAAATCTTAATCTGTATTGCATAATTATGCTTTGAATCGAACATACTCCCTGAAGAAAATTAAATTACTACTAGAATTATTCTTGAGGTTTTTAAATAAAATAATTACTAATTTAAATGAAGAAGATGCTTGGTATTTTTGGGGAAAAAATTTAAAGTGTGAAATAGCTCCAATAGCTACAAACTCTCCTGACTTCTTTAAGTCTAGAGTAAACAGGTTGCATCTAGGCAAGCGTGCTCCATCATCGACCACATCGTCACTTACCATCAGGTGAGATAGTGGTCAAACGCGAACCTATCGCCTATAAAAAAAAATTATCATAAAAAAAAAACAAAATAAGTTCGTGCTTTCAGGAGCTACAACGCCACAGATATACACACAGACAAATATAACTTATAACACCCCATCGTTATTGCGTCTTTTTCCATCCCTACAATCGAGCGCATGTCGATTCTATATAGCATTATTTCAGAATATAGAAACCAACAGTGTTATAACACAACACAGCATATTTTTCACCACATTAAGCACACGAATTTCATCCAAATAAATGGTCTGACGGAGGCATATGGAAGGAAATTAAACTAACGTTTTTCAACATTAGGAAGAGTTCATAGGTCCAGACTAAAAGGTCAGCGAGATAGTCATGTTACTCATTTACTAAGTGCAAGTCATGAGGTACACGCATTTATCGTGATAGTATTTAGTAGTTACTATCCAATAATGTATTCGTCATGAAGGAATTTGGGTTTGAAGGTGCCACAAATAGGCATGTTTATCGGTAGGGCAAGTACTAAATTAGATACAATTACATTAAAGCAGGTAGGACACGATGGTATCTCCCGCCCAAAATGAGCTGTCTGGCTGGGGTAGTACCTCCAGCATACAAAACACCGCGGCCATAATAACTATCATGTTGTGTTCCCACCGGTAAATAGGGTAGCCAGAGCTCACTGTACTCCTGCTCCCCCACCCCATCCTAATAGCCTCCCGTCACCTTCCTAGCCCTCCCTCCTTCCCTTCAAGGAAGTGTGACGCCTTTAATGTTGCACACGTCCGTTGGCCACGGTGACCGCTTTCCATCAGGTGGACCGTGTGCTTGTCTGCCACCTACATAGTATAAAAAACATTCTAATAGTAAGCGTAGAAGATAGTATTAGTAGTGAGATACTGGAGACAGTCAATATAATATCGCGATCATCGTAGTATAAAAAAATCAAGTTGATCTATAGAATCTAATCTCATTATTAATTGGCTTTTTCACGGCACCGATCTCGTGAAATACTGATCCTTACTCGCAACCCACGAGGAACTATTCCCTAGATAGCCTATGCTCTATTCCAAACTATAATCTATCTTCTTCTTCTTCTTCTTCTTCTTCAACCTAGCGTTAATCCCAGTCGCATCCAAAGCTTTCACCTCGGAGTCTGGGGTCCGCTTTACCAGTCTTAACTGCAGATTTGGCTGGACCTCGATATTTTTCGTGAAGCGACTGCCATCTGACCTTCATAACCCAATGGTGACATTAGGCGATATTGAAGCATTGCAGATAGACCATTGCGCGTTGTTGTTGGATTTTTTATTTTAAAAATTTTAAATCTATCATTCTACCAAATTTCATCCAGATCCGTGTAGTAATTTTTGCATAAAAGAAAAACAAAAGTTTGTAAAAATATATGGAACATCCACACATCCATACGAACTTTGACATTTATAATTATCTGTCAGCAGGATTATAATTTCCTGTTCAAATTGAAGCTAGCCGACTATTCAGTCAGTCTGTCAGTCAACTATACAAATGACTTACTATTAAAATGGAATCACTAGGTTGCTGACTTCACTGTTGTGAACGAGCCCTTATAAAAGAGTGATTTCACTGGATAATAAATCTTTTCAGCTGAAAATTTGAAGAGGGTTTTTGCGTTGTCAGTTTTCGTGGGACGAGTACATCTGGCTTTAGCAACAATAAAGAACACAATGTCAAATGTAATTGCTATTCAGTATACATATCTATACTAGGCAATATTATGAAAGGAGATGTTTCATTTTCGGCCCCCTAATTGTACACAATACAGAAAAAAAGAGAAATAATACCGGTTATTGGCAAAAATACAATTATATTTATTCACCTCCGAAATTCTAGGGCATAAATTCAAAAAACATGAGTAGGTACCTATATTTTTATTACGCCAACATTTTTTAGTCCGCCATGTTTATTGTGTTGCAAGAAAGTGTTTATTTAGTTAGATTCCGCCCATAATACGAGGCAATATTATAAGAATTGAATAGTGAATAATGAAAACTACAATTGCCTACCTATTTTTCTAAAAGTGTACAAATTATCGGGCCCAAGGTCCATACATTTGTGAAATATCTCCTTTAGATTTTTAATATTACCTAGTATTTTGTTTGTATGGTTGAACGCATCTCAGAAACTATTAGCTTCAATAAAATTAAATAGCTGTATCTGTAGGTACAGTAAAGATATTTAAAAATGATGGTGTTATGTTTAACGATTATGAACACATAAATATTTTTTTTTTAGACTACTTAGGTGGCAGACAAGCACATGGCCCACCTGATGGGAAGTGGTCACCGTGGCCTATAAACATCAGGGGCGTCACATTCACGCTGCCGACCCTGGAGGGGGGAGACTAATTTTTCTGTTTGATCGCGATGGATGCAAAAAATACTGAACGGATTTTGATGCAGTTTTTCATTAATCTTACGCATGTTTGATCACAATCAGTTAAGTAAAACTCCTACCTATAATCCACGCGAGTGGAGCCCCGGCCATAGACTAGCATGTAACACAAACAGAAAAGCAATATAATTAAAAATATGAGTACGCATGTACTTAATTTGATTAAATAAAACCAATTTATTTGAGTACGTGGAATGAATACTTGATTTAATAAAATGTAAAGAAAACGTTACTTTTATTGAAATACTCTTATTCAGTAATACCTTAGTAAATATAAAACTTTTTAATTTAGTTAAATTGAAAAAAAAAAAACGACATGAGGACGGGGATTCGAACCCACGTCAGTCCTTACTAAGAGGTGGGTACTTATATTCTACCGAATGAGCAAACTAAGCCTATCCTAGACAGGATGATCGCGTATTGTATTTTATAGCAATAATATAGGAGTCAATTACTAGAATTTCTTTTTTTTATATTCTGGCCGTCAGTCGACTTTACCCCGCTGGATGATAAGAAGCTAGGGTAAAATTCAGAGGATGTGGGCCACCATTCTAGAATATTTATTATCCTTCGTCCCAAAATGGCGTCCTTACCTTAGTCTAGACAGATGCCTTTTTACGTCCCGCTTAAAGAACCCCGGGATCGTAAGAAGAAGGAAACACGTGTGCATAGAGCATAATGCCTATTGGGTAACCTTACACCCCGGTAATTAAGACCCAAGACGGCGTGCGGTTTTAGTCGGTCCGATCCCGACATAACCCCCGATGGCCAACGGGGGTGGTATTCATGGAGATTTCCGCACCTTAAAAAAGGTCTAAGTCCGTAAGGGCGAAATCAGTATAACAATAAAATTATGAATGAAGATTTATTATTAATCATTATTATAATTTAAATTTATCTTAATAGAGCTCACTACGTGGTTGAATATCATTTTCATTTAAGAAAATATAAATGAGTTTGCTACTTGATAAAATTATTTAAATTAATAAAAACTATCACCAACTTTTACGCTGACTGTACGCGGAAATACAAAAATGTTTCGCAGTTGCATTACTATCTGCCTCAACATGCAAAAAATGAAATTTTTGCACAGGTGTAACGTATCCTCTTCATACCTTTGTTTGTTGAACATTTTTTAACGAATTTCTGTGAAAAAATATTCTGCAACGTAATATGAATATTGAAACAGTTTTTTTTAAATGAATGGGCTGGCTCGAATAGGGCAGTGACACCCTTTATTGTCTAGAACTCAACAAAATTTTATTTAATGTTATTTTTAATACCTACTCATAAATATATCAATTAGCCTATTGCAGTCCACTGCTGGACATAGGCCTCCCCCAATGCACGCCATAGCACCCGATCCTCCGCCTTGCGCATCCAGTCTATCCCAGCCACCTTCTTTAGGTCGTCTGTCCATCGTGCTGGGGGACGTCCCACCCTCCGTTTGCCAATTCGCGGTCTCCACTCTAGGACTCGTTTGCTCCATCGGCCATCAGTCCTTCGGCAGATGTGACCAGCCCATTGCCACTTCAGCTTGCTTATTCTGCGAGCTATGTCGGTAACTTTCGTTCTTTGTCGGATGACCTCATTTCGAATTTTATCCATCAAAGAGACTCCAAGCATAGCTCGCTCCATAGCCCGCTGCGCGACTTTTAAGTCGTGGACCAGTCTTACTGTCAGTGTCCACGTTTCGGCACCGTAGGTCATAACAGGTAGGACGCACTGATCGAAGACCTTCGTTTTTAGGCATTGCGGTAAGGGGGAGGAGAAAACCCGGCGCAGTTTGCCAAATGCTGCCCAGCCCAATTGGATCCTTTTGGTGACTTCTTTCTCGAAGTTGTTTCTACCGAGCTGGATAATCTGCCCAAGGTAGACATATTCTTGGACAACTTCGAGTGTCGACCCTTCGACGGCAATCGGTCTCGGCACGATATGTTTATTGAACATAACCTTGGTTTTGTCCAAGTTCATACCAAGGCCGACGCGTCGAGAGGCTCCATTTAGGCTGTGCAGCATCCCGCCCAGCTGCTCCATAAATATAATTATATTCCAATCTAAAAATATTTGCACTTCACTGATTTTCAAAAGCTTGAACTTAGCGTAATTAGAACACAGAGGAAAAACAAATTGGAAATTAGCAGAATTCTGCATACGTATAATTTATTATTTTCATTTTATTAGACATTTAAAAAAAGTTGTTTAAAAAAAATTCAATGAAATTTTGAAGTAATTAGCTAACTACTGTGCTAACTTGTTAAGTTCCGTCCAGGATGTTCACTTTTTCGAATCTAAATTATTGTTAAATAAACTTTTTTCTAATAAAAAGAAAGGAAGGCCTAAATAAATTGAAATATACAAAAACGTCCTTATCTGCCAAGCCTTATCCCAATTCAGTTTTTACCATCAAGAAATTTACAAAATTTATATGGGACCATTCGAATTGAGAACCTCCTTTTTCGAAGTTGGTCTAAATAACATTCATTTAGCACCATAAGTAAATAAACCATTCATACAACAAACAAAATAACGAAGAACTTCGTCAGAACAGTCACAAACAAAACAAGGAAAATTGTAGGTTTTATTAACAAAATACAAAATGGAGTCAAGAGTTGTTCCTTAGCTCTGAATGTAAGAAAAAGTCAGTGTTTCACACAAATTGAATACAAACAGGACTGTCGCACAAATCCCCAGTGTGAATGTTCCTTAGAACCCGCCCTACATGATTTGTAAGAAATAACGATTTTAGACACGGGTTCAAAAGCCTCTTATTTATTTATGTGAAAAAAAAACAGGTTAAGAGCGAGCGCGCCGCCGCCGCCCCCCTCCCCCCTTTATTCTGAGAGGATGGAGACTTCTTGGTTCCCACATCCGAGGATGCAATCCAGAAACCATAGATGACTCAGAGTCAGAGATAGGACGAGGGCAAAGCCTTCTGGGCTACCTTACACCCCAGCATCTTTAGACGTCTATCAAAATAAATTATAAAAAAGTATTTTTTAAGATAAACAGTTTTAAATTGTATTGTCATCAGAACTAAAGACTTCTATCAAATATCAGACCAATTAGACAACTGGAAGGGGTTCAAATTTCCATTACTAGATTTGATCCAAACAAACAGGTCGAGTTAAGTAAAACTGATTAAGAAGTAAGTATATAATATATAATGTTTGCCTAGTTAAACTATGCTTACATTATTGGGTCTAAAAAGCGTTATGTAGAATTTCGTAGAATATTTATTTATTTTATTATTAAGTTATGCATCGATAAAATTATTGTCATTATTACTTATCTATAGCAAGTGCAAATTTTTTGTCTCGGCCTATCCCAATGGGGAGAAGACGTGATTTTTATGTATGTATGTATGTATGATCTACATTTCAAACACAAATAATAAATTGTTTATGCAATGTGCGTAAATGCGAGAATATGGAATGCTTTCACGAACATAATATAAGACTGTCATAATATACCCTAACAACTGTCTTAACACGAGAGCTTTATAACATGTTTAAGAGACGTCGACAGGTGTCACTTCCGTAGGTGTTTCCACAGAATTAAATACGTTTATAATTTACTGGCTTCTGCGTGTGGTTTAACCCGCGAATGACGTATAATATTGTTTTATCTGTGGTGCTGTCAACGTGATATCTATCTTTTACATAGCTGAAGGGTGTGTTTGTTTGGTTGGTTGCCAAACAAACTGCCAAACCAAATCTGCCAAAGCCACTATGACCCGAACTTCATAATGGGCCATCGTTCTTACCTGTATTGGGAGCATGAGCTGACAGCTTTCAGCTTTTATAAAATACCGAAAGTCTGGGGTTCACGGGCTCTTAGTCCATTGGAATTCTTTACCAGCGCATTTGTTTCCTTCCTCCTATAGTCCAGGGGTATTTAAGCGGGACGTGAAAAAGCCTTTAGCTTAACATCAGGCGAGTGATTTGACGTGTCCTATATAAAAAAATAACCTCCTTTTTTATTAACTTTTAAACTTTCGCGTTCCATAACTTATTATACCATATGGAATCCAGTGATTAAAAACTTGCTACCTCGCTTTTCTGCGCGGTCGGATAGACACCAAGGCGTTTGCACAGATAATAGGGACACTGTGAGTGTGGTATGTGACGGTACCTGGAGACAAGAAAATATAAAAAATGTCGAAAATGTGCGGGTAGAAGAAGAACCGTCTACCTCACGGACTCGGCGACGGAGGGCGTGCACGGCTGAAACAGTCAGCCTGTGACCACGGCCGGTGTAACCTGGTCGAAACGTCAGGCATCCAAAGGTATGTATATACCTTTAACGTGTATCGCGTTAAGTCCCGTTTACGTATAATAAACCTCCTTTTTGTTCCTTTTTTTTGTCGAGTAAATTATATAACTTGTAGCAAAACGAATACTTATTTGGATAAAGAGTCCATCTTAAATAAATATTCTCCAAGATATTGGGCCAGTGAAACAATATCCAACCCTTTATATAAACAAGAAGATATAAGAAATGATTTATATGCGGCGCAGAGTTCGGTCAGGTTTCCTCGTGTACCGAGTACCGTCCAATTATGGAGTCAGTTGGAACAAACTCTTGTTATTTGGGAACACAAAATTGGGTGCAGTTTTCGTCGTAATGCTCTCCAACAATACCAAATTGTTATCTGCTTTCAGAATCTAGTTACGAAATTGAATTCTGAAATTCATCATTTTCATGATAAAATTGTATTTTATTAAAGATGGCTGTTGCCCGCGGCTCCGCCTGCGTGGACGTCGATTTTCGCGTTTTTTTACTATATCGCCGGTTCTAATAGCCGCTTGCGATCAAAAATATGCATAAGATTTTGAGTCTAACCAAGACCTTTCTAATAAAAAAAGCCGCATTAAAATCCGTAGACTAAAAATTTACCGTTTGTTTGGTTGTAATTGGTTAAGTAGAACCGGAGATATGGCCAAAAATGACCTAAAAACGAAGCGCGGGCAAAGCCACGGGTATCAGCTTGTATAAAAAGTAGCCTATATGTTACCCAGAACTATGAACTATAATCGTACCAAGTTTGATCAAAATACCTCCAGTAGTTTCTGATTTTAGCGTGAACAAAAATTTAGTGCGGACAAACAGAGGCACAGACAAACAGACAAACAGACAAACAGACAAAAATTCTAAAAATCATAGTTTTGGCATCTGTTACCTACATTCATAAAGTCCCCTGATAATTTTTTTTCTCATATATCTTCCATGTACAGACACCGATCAGTTACAGATTTATTATATGTATTAGAAGAAGATGGAAATGTTTTACAAGCATTCAATTTGAAGTGTATAGAGTACCAGCTGTATATAATTCTTAATTCTTTATTGTACACAAAACATTAATAAATAAAGCTAAGAGATTTATAGAGATTATGTACAAAGGCGAGCTGTCACACTCGCGCTGCCGACCCTGTAAAAACCTTCTAATGCCCTTCTTGAAGAACCCCATATTGTAGACGCCAGGGAAAACCACAGCAGGGAGGTCATTCCACAGCCTATGCGTGCGCGGAATAAAATTCCTCTCATACTCATAGTGCGCACCGATGATGGATGCACGTGAGGATGGATTCCCTGCATTTTTGCACTGGTGGTATTCTGAGAGGGGTCGGGTTAAGTTCAGTATCGAATGACTTCTTTAATCCTGAAAACGTTCAGGCACAGTAACCACGTGCTAGAAATATTATTTAAAAGTTTATTTTCTGCGTGACATTCTATTTGTTTTTGTGTTTAAATATTTACGAATACGATAGCGATGTGGAAACAATTCCACAAAAAGCTTTAAATGAAAAAGACAAATTGCCCAAAGCCGTGAATGGCCAAAAAAGTTAGTGAAATGGATTTCAAACGTTAGACTTTTTTATTGTTTATTCCGGTTCTTTTTTTGTGTTTGTATGAATTAGACTTTCAATTTACTTTCTAAAGAGATAGAGACTATCATTGTTATACCTTCGGAAGCAGTAAAAAATAAAATTATAAAAAATAGACAAAAAGTCTTGAAGACTGTTTTGTCTGTTTTACCGCGTGAGTCGCGGTCAAAATGACCGCGACGCACTCTTATTATTACTGTCATTAGATCGCATTTTGTACGTAAGTTCTCAAAATAAATTGAAATCAAATTGTCAATCCAAAATTATAACTTGAATTCCTAGCAATATTCTTTTATAACTCACTAGCTGTCATGCGCGGCTTCACCCGCGTGGAGGTCCGCATTGCCACCAAGTCATTTTATGGCAAGTTTTTTCATACCTTGGTTTACATTATTGCAGTTTTAATGTAGGGATCCCTATTTTTTTAGTAGGTAAAATATACTAGCCTATGTTGCTGACAGATAATGTGACTTTCTATTGGTAAAAGAATTTTCACAATCGGTTCAGTAGATCCAAAGATTACCGCCTACAAACTCACTAACTCACAAACTTTACCTCTTTATAATTTACTAGCGAACCGGGACCCGACTTTGCCCGGGTGTAAATTCCAGTTTTCCAATTAAATATATAGCCTATGACACTCATGAATGATGTGGCTTGGTGAAAGAATTTTTAAAATCGATTCAGTAGATCCCGAGATTACCCCTTACAATTTAAGAAAATAAATATACAAACACACAAACTGTACCACTTTATAATAATAGTATAGACAATACTACAAAGAAATCAAGAATAAAATTACACAACATGACACACTGAATACGAGTCGTATATTTCGTACCTAAGGTATTTTTATATAAGGGCTACTGTTAAAGAATGCATGTGTCACGAGAGTTGAAACCAGTTTAATAAAAATCGCGATGTTAATATTAAACATTGCAGCTCGCATACTTGGCTGCATTCTACCGTAACTCATTGTGTTTTTATGAAATTTGTAGAACACTTTCAAGATACTGGAACCGCGGTAGCCTAGTGGTTTGGGTAATGGACTGCAGAGACGAGGTCTCGGGTTCGATCCCAGGTTCACCATGGCACACACCAATGACTTTTCGATGCTTTTCGAAGTTGTGTGTATTTATCGCAGGTTTATTAGTGCCTCGGAGAGCACGTTAAGCCGTCGGTCCCGGTTGCCATACAAACATCTACGGCAGTCGTTACGGGTAGTTGGAGCCCACAAAAGTCCAACCAGTCTAACTTGGAACTTCGATATCGCCATTGGTCATAGTGACCATTGGTTGTGGAGGTCAGATGGCAGTCGCTCCACGTAAAATATCGGAGTTCAGCCGCATCACAGTTAGACTGGAAAGCCGACCCCAACTGAGTTGGGAAAAAGGTTCAGAGAATGATGACTTTCAAGATACTGGTAGCTGTATTTCTTTCTTTTTGTTTACTTTTCACGTTGAAATGACATACCAACATAATATTATGCTCGTACGGAATACTGGCCCCATCCCGTTGATCTTCACGAACCTATTTTATAACATAACATAACATAACATAAACTCACGCCTATATCGAGGCCTATATGTAGAGGTACTAGCACCCACATTTCGCCAGTTTATGCTTAGGTCCCAATGTAATAGGTGGCGAGCCTATTACCATTAACCGAGCACTTATAAACCTGTGATAAATACACACATAACTTCGAAAAGCATCGAAAAGTCATTGGTGGGTGCCATGGCGAACCTAGGATCGAACCTGAGACCTCGTCTCAGCAGACCATTACCCAGACCACTAGGCTACCGCGGTAACACACACACACCTATTTTATACGATAAAAATTTTCGCTTAGATAATAATATGTATGTGTTATTCCAGACTAAAATCTGTCTCCGTGGTGAATTTCATCCAGATCCTCAATTCAAAGAGATTCAAACCTGAACCTCTGGAAATGGTTTTACATCGGCTCGCCTCTCTTACACAAGTAAATTGGAGGCATTAACAGGCATACTATTAATTTCACTTGCTAGAATTGTTATAATAGAAAAAATGACCATAATAACCAACGTATTGTGTTCCCAGCGATAAGTAGGGTAGCCAGCTTGCAACCCCCCCCCCCTCTCATCTCCCCAATCCCCCCTCCAAACTCCTCAACTCTGAAGCCCCTCCCCAGGGTCAGCAGCGCGAGTGTGACAACCTTGATGTTGCACACGTACGTAGGCCACGGTGACCTCTTCTCAAAAGTTGGGCCGTGTATACTTGTCTGCCACCTAAATAGTATAAAAAAATGCAATAAAACTATAGTAAATAAACCGTTATTAATACTTATCATGGTAGATTTAGCTTCAACCCCATCGAGACATGCTGGATTATAAAAACATTTCTTCATAAAATTACTGCTACATTTCACGTGCTGTAATATATGAAGGTACTGACCTACATTTTTCATGCTCTCTTAGGTAGGCAGGGTCATTTTTTACTAACTAAAGAAGGTAGTTTTTAGAAGCTTTCATTTAACTTAATGGGTCTGGTCTTAGAAGTCAATTTTAAATAAAAATAAATGAATATTCTATGACATTCTACACAGCACTCTCTAGATCTAAACTAAGGGTTTTAGAATTTAAACAACTTTTAATAAATTTGCCCGCCTATTTTCTTGGCGGCATCATAAAAGCTCTTTACCAGTGTACACTTGTTTTCTTTTTCCATAGTCCTGAGTCCTTGAAACGGGGCGTGAAAAAAGCATCTGATGAGGTCGTTTAGTTTACCATCAGGTGAGGTGAAATCATATTGTTTATGAGTCGGTATCATTCGAGTGCCAAGCTAAACCATCAATTAGCATGAGTATACGAGCTTGGCACCTAAAGAGGTTGGTAGAGCTATATATCCAGATCACAGTACCTACATTGTAAAGTGTAATACCTATAATACCTACACAAAATATACATTAAAAATACTGTAAAAGTATAAAATATAATTGGTACAGATACCGGCACATAACTTGGCCAGGTTTGGCGTAAGTTCGCGCATCGTGCACTTTGAGCCAATCAAATGATTCAAAGTACGAACGAACGGAACGTTGATTCGTTACAAGACGTCGCTCGGAGATATATGATTGGTCCGTCAAGTGACGGACCATTTTCATAGCGTAATGTCGTATGGTCTGATGCTGTGGGGCTCAGCTGCAGATATTGAGACCATTTTCATATTACAAAAACGAGCGATACGAGCTATCTATGGCCGCAGACCCCTTGACTCGCTGAGAGAACTATTTAAAGAAATTAATATTCTAAAAGTTGCTTCTCAATACATTTACGATAATATCTTATATGTACGCAAAAATCTAGATCTCTTCCAAAAAAAATCGGACGTTCACAATTATAATACGAGAAATAAGAATAAACTTGTAGTGCCAATGCTAAGGCTTCATAAGGTTGGTAATTCGTTTGTAGGTAACTGGATAAAAATGTTCAATAAAATTCCTCAGGATCTGGTTGACATGCCACTTAATAAGTTTAAAATTGAAGTAAAAAATTGTTTAATGAAAAAAGGTTATTATAAATTAAATGAATATTTTGATGATAAAAATGCATGGTCATCCTAATCTCTTGCTCGCTCGCACTTTAAAAATTGTATTAAATAAAAACATAAAAAAAATATAAAAATAAATAATGGATAATCGTGTTCACTGAGTTTCTTGCTGGTATCTTCTCAGTAGAACCAACATACTGAACCAGCGAAAGAATCATTTTCTAATGATTATTATTTATTGTATTTATATTTCTTGACATATTTTTTTCTTACTGTAAATTTTTGACGTTCATATGTGCTCCTTGTGTGCCTAAATTGAATAAATGAAATTGATTCTTTGATTCTTGATTGTCCGCGACGGCGCAACCGCGTCTCCCGTGACCCGCTCATACCTCAAAGGGGACCTAAAAATAAGACACCAAAAACGGCATAATACCCAGAGACAATCAGGTTAAACTTTGTCAAATAATGACACAAAAAAACATTCAAGTTGTTCTTTTTACAAAATCTGTGCCAAGAATTATACATAAAAAAAACAAAATACATTCTTTATTCAAAATTGTTTTAACAAAGAATTCTCTTCATTTGAAAATAAGTTCTAAATTTAAATTCCGCTCAGGCTGCTATAACTGCGACGCTGAGCAGCCATCAGAAGCTCCCATTCACAGTACGTTCAAAATTGTAATTTATATCGTGAAACCGTCCATGAATAAATTCACAAAACCTTTTAGGGTATTCAATAACTTTTTCAATTATTATCAAACATCTTAACTTTTACAATGGGCGCTTACGTATAAACATTTTCGGTAAAACTACAACTGCTCTGCGAATGATGCTTTTGAGAATAATGGACTTTATATTAAAGTTATTAAGGTCGTAATTGTTGGTGGTGTTTAACTTTTGTTGTCGTTTTGCGCCAATAGACAATCGGGATATTGGGGAGTTCCTATTGTATTGTGGTTTAACGGAATTAGCATTTGAAAACCGATTTAATGGTTTGTTTGATATAATAATTGGAAAGTTTATTTAACTTTTTGGGTGAAGCGTAGCTGTAGATTTTTATTGGTTCTTTTTTCCATATTGCTATGTACGTAATAATGGTATTCACATTCAAAAAAAAATGTGTTTTTACGCATTGCGCTTTTTTAACGTTTGAAAATTAGGATAAAAATAAATGTTTTTGTTTTTATTTGCATACATGGGGTATGTTCCGATGAGCTCTTCCAATTAATCCCACCCTCTTCTTTCCTACACAGAATTACACGTGCCAGACTGAGGTATTACCCTCACACGGTGGAATCAATTCCATCAAGAACCAAGCGGTTCGGTGTCTCTTTTATTTGCCGCACCATAAAGACTTGGAATTCTTTACCAGCGCATGTGTTTCCTTCCTCTTATAGTCCCGGGGCCTTTAAGCGGGGCGGGACTCTACCTTTAGCTTACCATCAGGCGAGGTAAAGTCATTTTGACGTGTCTTATATAAAAAAAAAATACATTGATACGATTCATACATACAACCGTTTAACTAAGGGTACGTTTACGTATACATGTAATTAAGATAGATAAGAGAGCTCATTACCGTCAACGGGAAGGTTTTTCAAAGGTTGTGTGTTCGGATGGAAAATAGTTCTATCCTTTAGTCGTATTATAGTGAATATCAAGTGCGGAACTCGTTTTGTACTTTAAGTTATAAATTATCACATTGCACTTAAGTACTTTTGAAGTCATTTCAAGTATCTGTGAATTAATATCTGTGTTTCCGGAAAGCTATAACCTGGGAGTTTTCAAGTCACGAGTGAATAGGTTCCTTCTAGGCAAGCGTGATTCATCGTAGACCACATCGTCACTTACCATCAGGTGAGATTGAGGTCAAACGTAAGCCTATCATGAATAAAAAAAAAAAAAAAAAAATAATATAGTTGTCCAAACTTCCACAAAACTTATTACATTAGCAGAGAACTTGTAGATGGTAAAGCCTTACCCAACAATAATATACTTGCTTTAAGGTATAAAAACCCTTCTCACTTAATGTTCACCAGTAACCAACCGGTAACTTTTTTTCGTGCGGAAATTCCCATGGATACCGCCTTGATTAAACTATAAAATCGCATGCCGTCTCGGGTCTTTGAGTGCCAAGGCATAAGGTGATCCGGGTCATCTCCGACTTCGAGCTGACCACCTAAAGTACACCGTGAAGAAAAACACTTGCGCATATCGCCGCGCCGCGCCGCCTGGGCCTGCTTCTGCTAGGGTGACAAGAGGCTCTACGAGACACTGATAATAATAATATTATTAATACACGCGTAAACCTGAACACCAATGTTTTTCGCTTTATCTTACATGTGCTAATCTACTTGGTCACTATTTAGCCGCAAACCACATTGTTACAACAGTTATTATGTACTAGCGACCCGCCCCGGCTTCGCACGGGTGCAATGCTGATACTAAATTAGCCTTAGTATAATGATGCATGTAAACCTTCCTCTTGAATCACTCTATCTATTGGAAAAAACCGCATCAAAATCCGTTGCGTAGTTTTAAAGATTTAAGCGCACATAGGGATATAGGGACAGAAAAGGCGACTTTGTTTTATACTATGTAGTGAAGTCAGTTATTAGTTAGTTGGTTGAAACTAATAAAGTACCTACCAAGTACCTGTGTTAAAAAAACACCAACCTATATAAAATATTCGAATTTGAAAATCGAAACGACGCAAGGTCACGAGCGTGCTAATGTCCGACCCTCACACCGCAGCGTACCAAACTTTCGATATTACAGTTATTACGTTCCGAAATTTCCTTCAACTGTTTTATTCAAGTTATATAAAGTTTGACGGAAAAGGTGCTGAAATAAAAAAATCATAAAACCCTTTTGCTAACTCGTGAGATTACGGTTCACGGTACTAAAATTCGCTTTGGGAAAATACAAAAAACCGTAATCAGTTTGCGAATATAGCTTCCCGTTTTATTTACGAGTGTATTGCACATCATGATTGTTTCGGATATATTTTAAAAATCGTAAAAAGCTCATTGAATTCCAAATTCGTTTTACGCTTGAATTTCATGAATTTATAGCCTCGCACGGATATATTTTTCGAGTGGAGCTTTTTACCATGAGAGTTATTAAATTGCGTTTGATGACCAAGTTGGTCGCGGTTTTAGTTAGTTCAAATCCGATATATGTAGGTATCCATGGGGATTTGCATACGAAAAAAGGGGTTTCAGATTGACGTTTAAATATTTTTAAATACAAAATAAACTTACTTATTATCACTATTTTATCAACGTTAATTCAGATTTGGCTCGACTTCTTTCTAATGATGTAGTCTAGATGCAGTTGAGTTTTCTATTCAACCGCCTTAAATATTCCACTTATAAAGATCAACGACTTCATAGTAATTCATTAAATTATTGTAAATAACATGCCAGAACAAATAATAAAAGTTACACCAGAAATAAAATTGAATTCCGGTGTGAATACATCCCAACATGGATTAATGAATTAGACGTTGTAGCTACAATAGAGGGCGCCACGTTAACATCACCAATGAAAGTTATTATGTTCATTCAGAAGTCCAATTTATTACACCGAAAGCACTCTAGACTATTGTTTCCGAATGCTATGAGGTGGAATTCGGCGGGAACAATACGCAAGTACTTCGGTAAGATCTTTGAATAGCCGACTTTAATATTTGTTGTGAATCAATTCGGGAATTGACTGAGACCTCCATTTCGTTAGCTCTTAATTTAGTTAGTATTCAATTAATAATGGTAACGTCATTTAATGTAATAAGAACAGGTGAGGAGTGGAAAAGTGAAACCACATAAATTAATCAAAAATTAACTTTTTTTACAATAAGCACAGGAAATTGTACAACTAAGTACCTAGTAGCTACATTATAATAGAAATATCACACGTTAATATAAATACCTAGGAAAAATACACTTATAAAACACCACTGACATGCAAAATAGTTGCAATTCCAAAATATATTCACCATGGCAATAAGGTATGATTACCTCAATATCTGATTTTTGTGACTGATACGGTTTTACTTTTACACCCCTCATGGTAAACCTAGTAAATGTACTCGTATGTGTAGTGAGTAATTTACTTGTCGAATGGTAAACATTAGCTGGGTTCAAACAAAGTTTGTTTTGTCTGGTTATTGAATGCGATGTTTCGTGGAGTTGATTAATGATCATATTTAGGTACGCCTTTGTCGATTCCTATTGTTTATCATCACGCTAGTAGTTTTCAGATGGGGTAGATAGAGGTGTATTGACATACATATTTTACTATTTATGGGTAATGTAAATTGAAAACGAGTATAGTATTGTCTATTTAAATTTATAGTTTACTGGAGATTGCATAAATTGATTGTATGATTTTGCAAGGCACAGTACCTATGGTTCTCCGGTTCTACATAACAGATTGTGATCGAACATGCGTAAAATTTTAAGTCTGACTTCCAAACAAAAAAAAACAGCATCAAAATCCGTTAAGTAGTTTTTGCATCTGTCGCACACAAACAAAAAAACAATAAAAACAAAAAAATTATAACACTTAGTATAGATAACAACAAAGGAAAATATTTTCATAACTGTAATAAAAAAAATCACAATTTAATAATACAAAGGCAACTTCAAAATACAAGTCCAGAAAGACCTAACTAGAAGCCTATTTTCTTTATTTAAATAATAACATCCAAGTGCTCTAGATTGCCAGACCTAAATAAACAAAACCACGTTGTTGAAGGTTAATGATAATTGCTTCTATTTAGTCTGGATTGTTTAAAAAAACTACGCTTCGGCGTCCTCAAATTTTGTACCATGCAAACAGGCAATCAACTGAACAACGGTATCTAAGTATACTAGCTGTCACCCATGGTTCTGCCTGTGGCTTACTCCCTCCCCGTAGCACCTATTTTACCTATACATACTGTTGATTTATTAGTTTGGCAACAATGTGTAGAAATTTGCCCGATTTATTGACATATATTATATGGTTACAACTCTACTCCTCTGGGTAGTAGCGTGATGATAATTATAGCCTTACCTTTCTTAATGCACAGGTTATATGATACAAGATTTTTCTTGATTTGAATTAGTGGTTCCTGAGATTAGGACGTCCAAACAAACTAAACAAATACGAGTAGATCTTCAGTGGCTAGGCTCATTTGAGCCCAAGATAATCTTACCTGCAATCCAATAAAAGGAGGGGGCCCATCAAACATCTTTAACACTATCTTAATATATATAAATCTCGTGTCACAATGTTTGTCCTCAATGGACTCCTAAACCACTTAACCGATTATAATAAAATTCGCACACCATGTGCAGTTCGATCCAACTTAAGAGACAGGATAGTTTTTGAAACGGATTTCGACATCCACGCGGGCGGAGCCGCGGGCAACAGCTAGTTAAGATATATAATAATAATTGATTGACGGCTTTTAGTATCCCAAGAGTACGTAACTGACTTTAAAACGTAAAGACGAAAATACCTTATCGGATGGTACCTTATTCGGTTTAGACATCGTTATTAAATAACTTTCAGCTATGTTTCTTCTGTGAGAAGGGTCTGCGGAGTTTCATGAGTTCCGTACAAGTTAATTTCGATGCCAGAATTGCTAATCCTTCAATAACTTTATGGTTTTCACAGGTTGAGAAATTTACATTTATGATCAGTGGTTAGATTACATTTTCTCAATAATAAATGAGTGTTTACCTTCAACTTTCCATCAGGCAAAGTGAATTCATGTTGACGTGTCTAATTTACAAAAAAGTAAGTTCAAAAATCTCCTATTAGAGGATATAGTAAAAGAATAATTTAGATATATACAATTTTGATCAATATAAACCATTTTCCAGGATCCATTAGACTCTACTGAAACAAAATGTTCATTATGAACGCTTTTAGAAACTAAATACAAAATGAAATAACGAGCTAAGTAATTATCTTCGTTATATTTTATTTAGAATAATACCTCGTTAGTACTGTGGCATAATTTAGATCTTTAATTTGCAAGCTGAGGGTACGATTCCAGGGTTAGGCACCTTATAGACCACAATAAACACCAATAATATCTGAAGAAACAAGATGGCGTCCAGTTTTAGTGGGTTGGAGTCCGACTAAAATCTACACGAGGCGATTTCTGAACGAAAAATAGGAAATGTACTATTAGGATTTTCTAGCAGAATATGCCTCTATCTAGAAATTTTAAGCGGGTCCTTTAAGCGAACTGTAAAGCATTTTGATGAGGTCGTCAAGCTGAGGGCCACCATTGTGGCACTATCGGTGTTTGTATTTATAATGGTGACTTCCATTCTAGAGACTTTACCTTTAGCTGACCATCAGGTGAGGTAAATTCATATTGACGTGACCAACATAAAAAGTATATAGGTAGCTTGAAAACGTATCTAAAAGATGATAATATTATGCTTGAAAAAAAATGCTGATCGTCTTCAAGGAAACTAATAAGAAGTCACAAATTATATCAGAAAATCAATACGACGATTTCTAGTTCCAAGAATTTAACTTCAATCTAACTACTATTTACATTATATTATAGTAACTAAAGTGTATAAGAGTAATAAAAACTATCGATTTGCTGGACCCACAAAACCAATTTCAATTCTCATATAGAAGCCAATATCAAGCTGTTTCTGGGACATTAAAATGCTTAGTGTGCGGTCTATTAATGGAATCGCGAGCTTTGTAGCGGCCGCATTTGTTTCCATACATTGGGGATTTGTTGGCATTATAAGAAGAACTAGAGAGGTACTTCTCTTCAATCTTACTTCAAAAGAACATTAAATAATGGTATTCTGCATTTCATATTGCTCGTGAGAGTTTACACTTAAAATGTTGTGTTCCTTTCTCCTTTATTAAAAAGAAAGCCTGTGAGTGTTAGCTGACCTCATACAGTAGATAGTAGAACTAAATGGATTTTTTTCTCCGTTTAGTCCTACTAGAACTGAACGGTAGAACTATACGGACATAATGGATTTTTAAGTGCGTTTGTGGGTAATGATAACTGATCACTACTTATAATATTGAGAAGTCGATTCAAGACAAGCACTTCTTGTTTCTAAGCTTGTTTTTTAGAAAGTAGGTAGGTAGTAGAACATAATAAGTTTGGGAAATGTTGAATGAAAAGAAAAGTAGAAAGAAGAAGGAAGGGTATTAAAGGTTATTGTTATAAACTGTGCAATGAACAGAATACGTGAAGTCAATATCAATTGAACCGAAAACAAAGAATACTAGAAAATAATACAAGAAACATGCTTCAAGTTGATTTATGGAATATTTTCAAAGACTTACTTAAGTTATAGTACAGTCTCTTCTCAAAATAATGAATTGGTATATTACAGCAAGCTTGAATTCTGTAAATGAGAATGCTATGAACGATGAACGTAGTATGAGAATAGTTTCGTTAAAAAATTTCATAGGTATGTATTTCATAGTATGTCTGGCTTTAGAAGTGGATATGAGCACGAAAAGAAGATGGATTGGATGAAAGAAGACATGGCAAGAAACGGAGTACCTAATTAAAGATAATAGGCAGGAAAGGATGTAAGAGTTTGATATTTTGTGCTAACCTCAAATAATTAGGACGAAGGCAGGTAAATTACACCTAAACTTGGTACACTATTTGTACATTGAATTTGTTTAAGCCAAGATTCAACCACGTTCCTTTTAAAAAGAACAAGGATTTTGTTAATTAGGATGCGTCCAATTAACAGAATTCTTTGCTCAGCAACAGTGGCGAATCTGAACACCAATGTTATTTTCATTTTCCTCTTGAGTTTGAATATCTTGGTATACAATGAATGTTAAAATATTTACAGAATCACTTAGTTCATTTACAGAAAAGATATCGTAAAAATAATTCAAAGAAAGAAAGAAGGAAAATATTAGTTATAATCTTCTTTTTAGCTACCGTGTGACTATATAAATATGTTATAAGACGAGTATTTCACTGTGAAGTTGAATAATATAGTCCCTTTTGAGTCGCAAATCACTGCTGTCAATTATGAGTAAAATTGTTTGGGTGCTATTTAGCGTCTTCCAGTGTTGATAATGCTTGAAACCTATAAATGAAATTGAACCTCCTAACCATAAGCAATTTTCATGTCAAATGTACCGTTCTATTGATTTTATAATGACTTATGCTTGAGGCTATATTTTGATGCTTCCTACAGTTAACTTTCTACCATTATATTCGTCACTGGCTGAGTGTTTATTATCCAAGTAAAAAAAATAACCTATAACATCATGCTTATGGACTTGGTTGTCATGGCCATTGCATAGACCATTATGTTATTTTGCCATCTAAGGTCCTTTTTCTAAAAGGGGGTTCTCACTAAAGTCTGGCCCCGCAAAATGAGTTCTAAACAATCGTAAAACCAGACCCAGTAAAAAGCGTCTCTAAGAAATGTGGACCTAGTGATAAGGTACCGACATAGCTCGCAGAATAAGCAAGCTGAAGTGGCAATGGGCTGGCCACATCTGCCGAAGGACCGATGGCCGATGGAGCAAACGAGTCCTAGAGTGGAGACCGCGAATTGGCAAACGGAAAATGGGACGCCCCTCAGCACGATGGAAGGACGACCTAAAGAAGGTATCTGGGATAGACTGGATGCGCAAGGTGGAGGATCGGGTGCTATGGCGTACATTGGGAGAGGTCTATGTCCAGCAGTGGACTGCAACAGGCTAATTGATTGTATAAAAACACTTAGAAGCGGCTGATGTGCTTATGTCTCTGCCTACCCTACCGTTATTCTATTTAGCTTACGTCTTCCGTTTGCCTTAATAGCATTAGTCATTTTTGGTACAGTATTATATTGAAACAGTGAAAGCTTAATTGATAAGATGTCAGATTTCTTCGCAGAAGTAATGAGATATAAGATTAATGATGAAAACCATTCATAACACGGAGTTAACAAGAATACAAACGCAGTGTGATCCATATTAACGGAGAATACTCTGTACGAGCTAAAGATTATCGAGATAAGATGTCAAATATTTAAAAAGTAATCATTGAATATTATCATCATTAAAAGAAAACATACCACTTTATTAGAAATACTTTCAAATAAGTTTAACATTACACTATCAAAACACCTAAAATGAATATGCATAGGGGAGAAAGGCGCTTATAAAATGATATACAAACTGAATTATATTCCCACGTGTAGTTTCAAAATTAAGTTAAATAGTGCCCGGTACGTACATCACAGGTTTGTGAATCCCTAGAATTGACGTTATAATAAATTCCAAATATTTTGAAACCTTTCTTGCATGATGCATGATGCAATAAATTTCAGTCAAATTGCAGATTTAGTTTGAAACAATCATGAAAGTAATCTATTTATTTCAGAAAACCAACAGCGATACATCTGCTATCTAAAAATAAGTCGAGTTTTCCTTCTTGACGCTATAACTCCAGAACGCACGAAAGATCTCGGGATTCGTGAGGTTTATAGGAAAGAAAATTGGAATTTACATCCGGGCGAAGCCGGGTCCCGGGTCGCTAGTTAATCCATAAAAACAATCTAAAAGTTTGACTAATAACAGGTTTTCCTGGTCAGCCTGTTAACGAACGGTTTTTAGCAATTACATAAATTAAATTCTAACTTTCAATGTTACATATACGCAGTTATCAAACCTGACATCAATCAATTGAGTGAGTATTTTACATTAATCTATCAAGATGAAAATGCAGAAAGCTGCTGTGGCTTCTAAAATGGAATTTAATAATATAATATTAATAAATGAACTTCTTATTGAGCAACTTGAATAGTGTTAAGAACAAGATAATATTACTATAATTGCATAATAATGCTTAAAACCAAAACCAAATTTCATACAATACCTGGTCAACCTAATAAATGCAATATTACGAATACTGTTTGTTGAAACGGTTATAGCGGGGACTCGAAAATATGGAAAATCCAATTTCATGGCAACGCAAAGCAGAACAAAGGACAAATTGCAATTATATAATAATGCTAACAAGAACCCAACCGCAGTGAAATTGTGTATCATTGGGGGTTATCTCTAGTTAGATGCGTCACAACACCTGGGTCAGCCATTCAATTAGTCCATGTTACGAAAATTTTCATTTTAACCGTGTAGCCTAAATTTGATCCTGTTCCTCTCATGCAAAAATTATTTGATAAACTGGACTAATAAGTAAATTTTGTTTTCCAGATCGAACACACAAAATACCTATCTACAAATAATATCGTATTTGGTACCCACGGGACAGGCTTGCCTAAGTGTGCGGCCACAGTTCAACGAAAAATATTGTAATTACTTTGACAATAAAATTTTTTTTATTTTATTTTATTTTTATTATTATCATTCACATTAATATTAACATTTACCAATTTGAGTTGGTGAGCTTTTTTATTGATAAATAGGCTAGCGTTTGATCACTCTCTCTTATCTCATGTATTGGTAAATTATGAGGTCGGTAGCGGAGCTCGCTTACCTAGAAGTACCTAATAATGTTCACTTTAGACTTGAAGACTCCCTGGTTAATGTAGATGCTCCAGTGTATAATTTCGGACACACAGATTCAGGTGGGGCACTTTACTTTTTAGCTGTACGTATAATATTGCATTTCTAAACCGTCTTGTACGTATGAGTGGAATATCCATCATGTATCGAAGGTGTGTCACCGCACTTAAAATTAAAATGGTACGTTCTCATTAGCAGATTTTCCACTTTCAAAATAAAAAAGTCTGTTACTGTAAACTGTTTGAGATAAAACAAACAGCAAAGACAAATAAGAGCTGAAACTTGCAAGAACTTGCAAGAAATCCAAAAAGCTAATTCAAACAACTGAAAATATAATCTACAATTGTTACGATTGTTGAAATAAAAGAGGAACTGTTAAAAGCCGGTTGTTAGAAGGCAGCTTGAATCGCAAGATATCCTTATTAACCCAATTCTTTCGCTCGACCTCTCCGAATCCAGCAGGATAATTAGCAAGATATAAATTCAATGTTTTTCTTTCCTTCTCGGATTACTGATGTAGTAATTACTTTAATGTTTTGTGAAAACTGTTGTTTTTGCTGCTAAAATTCATAGGGCTAAATTTTGCTCGTTGTTTCTGTTTATGAAGTGGCATATTTTTTATCATGGATATTTTTTTCCTCTATTATTTAACCTTTCTATTTTACTTTTAGTATTTGTTGAAAGGTGCGTTGATTTCAGAAGATTTCGCGAGTCTTTAAACTGTTAGTGAATAAGTTTTACCTGGGCAAGCGTGATTCATCATAAATATTATACCACAATCGTCACTTATCACCAGGTAGGATAGAGGTCCAACGTAAGCCAATCATGAAAAAACCAGTAGGTGTACCCAGAATCTCGTCTGTGAATCAGTAAGTATGCTGATTGATGTACGAGGGCTTAGCGTAGTTTGGAGTTGGGCGTCAGACGGTAGTCACTCCAGTAAGAGTCAATATAAAAAAGTTTAAGCGGACCCAAATGATGCAACAAATGCAACAAAAAAAAGATATTACTATCGATCCTGTCTTACAAGAAATCTTTTTTAGAAAAAAAACAATTGAAGTACCAATTAAGGCTATTGATAGTCAGCTACCACTTGTAGCTACTAAACCGAGTCTTCCTCGGTCAGTGATTACATCACACTTCAATAGAAGAAACACACAAAATAGTGGGTTATACGTTCTAGAGACCATTTCAGACAAACTTTCAATTTACTATTTCGCTCCTAAATTGTTATACAGATAAAAGAAAATTGCTACTGAAGTTTGACTTCAAAGTATGTGTTATAAATGTAGAATATTACCATGAAATTAAGGCTTACCGTTCATTGAATTAATATCGTATGTTTAAGATATGTATTTGTGCTTATATAACAACTGAAAACTTATTTTACGTGGTGTAACGAATGATCACTTTAATTTACATATTTCAATTTCAATTGTTAAACAGTTAACAAGAAATTAAATAAATTATGATTTAAAGTAAGTAAAAGCACAGGAAAATAAGTTATTCTTTTTGATTATTCCTTAAATTCTAATATTCAACACGTATATTCATAAAACTAAACCATTTATAGATTTACCTGAAGAATAAATCAAGCGTAGTCAATATTATTCACCGTGGACGTTCTCACTAATTGGACACATTTAAATAAATTTCAGTATAAATAAAAAAATAGTACTTACATAAATCCAATAATTAATTGTATCCCCGTTATATCACTATACACAGAAAAGTTAAACACGTAATATGTCACAGTAGTGTCGCGCCACCGGTAACCGTAAGTTGATTTTCAAAATGGCGGACGCTCGCCCGGCACGTCCGACCAGCTCAACGGTCTGCCCACAACTGAAGCTTGAGCTCGCACAATCTAGATGCGAAAGGGTGTGAAGCACCGCTCCATCATCCCCTACATTATAGGGGCATTAGTGACTCCCTGATCAGTTAATTAACTTAAAGTTTGTAGTGCGATGGCAATTTAATAGGAAATTTTGTGTTAACATCAAAGTTGGGTTTAAGATTTTGGTATGTGATTTTAAATTAGATTTTTATGAGGTATAGATTTTTTTTGCTGTAGTTAACCAAATTGCCCTATGTTATTTTATTCTGTGAGTTTTTTTTTATAATCGACACGTCAATATGACTTCCCCTCGCCTGAGCCATAGGTCAAGGATGGGGGTCCACCGATAATGCTGCAATAGTGGCTTGACATCTTCATCAGGTGCTTTTTCACGCCCCGCTTAATGGACTGGGTACCCGGAAAAGAACGAGACGAGATTGTGTTTCTTTGCTTAAATTTCGTCCAGAATTTTTTTGTGTTGGTACCTATAGGAGAATAGAGGTGAATTACTCTTAGTAATAATCTTTTATAAGTAGGTTTATTTTGATTTGCTTTTGCGGTATTATATTTTTTTGTTGTTGCGCGATTTATTTTACACACCAACAGACTAAAAAAGGACAGACTACGTCTAACAAACTAATGCGAAATAAATATACAGGACGTCAGAAGCAAATCTGTGGAATTCATCATTCTTACGACACCTTCGACACCGTTGATACAAATACACGTTCGATAAAATTGTAAAGTAGTGTTTGTACATAGGAGATATTGTTTATATACCTACATACATATATTATAGTACCTATACACTCATTCACAAGCTTCCTCTACTGCCCGCCAGTTTGAAGTACTTTCAACCTGCCCTTATAAAATAAATAATTGAAGCGATCTCCATATTAAATATTTTATTTGCTTAGGTCGATTCAATTTGGGAATACATGAGATTAATTAATTATTCTGATTAAGTTCAATTTACAAGAATATATAATTTAGATGATGATTTGAAAACGGTTTACGTAGGATTAATAAAAGGATTGATTGATAAGATTGATAATTAATTAGGGAATGAATTAGATGAATGTGAGAATTTTATTAGAATCTGATGTGTGTTGTGCTAAAATATGGTACATTGTACTAACACGGTATTTAGACACCTATTTAAATTATGGACTACATACATACATCCTATTTCTACGACCCACAAGAACCTAAAGGGTTGAGTTGTGAGATCGAAATGAGATCAGAACTGAATTTTGAACATATTTTTTTACGAGAACTGACTCTCTGTACTAGCACAGGCAGGACATGACACAAGCAACTTTACTGTCGTGAATGTGCATAGGCAGTGTATTAGGTGTCTAATATGCAGGCGATTCTATACCTTACTAGAGTAACACACCAGCTGCATGCATCCTAAGCGCAAGTTGTTGAAATAAATAAATAAATAAATATTCTACGACATTCTACACAGCGCCCTCTAGCCCCAAAGTAAGCATAGTTTAACTAGCTTGTGTTATGGGTTCTAGAATGCTGATAAACATACTTATATACTTTTTTTTGTAAATACATACTTCTTATACATAGAAACATCCAGACCAATGCAAATAGACATATTCATGCATACAAATGTTTGCACTGAGCGGGAATCGAACCTGCGTCCCCTGCGTAGCATGCACTACCGCTACGCCACAAAAGCCGTCAATGTACAATAGAATTGCTCAATTTCTACTTTTGTCTATCGTAACTTTGGTCAAATGAAAGTGAGATAGTGGCCAAACACGGGCCTATTTGATTATAAATAAACGCTTCAAAAAGATAGTATTCACGCAAACAATAATTTACATTAAACGGGATTGAACCCGCAATATCTGACGTTGCCGTTAAAAGTTCTACCACTACACAGGTCAATCGAGCATCTAAGCTATCCACAGGGGACCACAAGCAGTTGAACTCATTTGATTGCAGTTGCTAGAGCTCCTTGCTGTTGTTGGTTGGTTAACTTCCTTAGTGGTACATCTGTTGATAGGTCAAAACGAGGTTTATTGGCCTAGTTGAGCTGAACTGCGTTCACTTGGGAAATCTTAGTACGTATGATTCCTATGTTATGCTTGACTTGCAGCTGTCACCCATGGCTTCCCCCTGACATACATTGTTCTCGTAGCACCTATTCAACCAATACTTGCCTGTAATTTAATAGTTTTGCAACAATGTGTGGAAGTTCGTCCGATTTGTTTTTCCCTGGGTAGTAGCATCATGATATACAGCATCACATTACTATCCAGGGGAGCGGCCGCCAAGCGTACTGTAAAGCCGACTCCTTAACGGTACTCCTAAACGATTAAGAGATCCTGGATTCGAATCCTGACCATTAAACTACCGAAGTGAACCCACAAGATATTATAAATTTCGGTTACTAAGTAATATTCTTTACCAAAAATTAACCTTTAAATTTCTGTAATTCTGTTTTACGCTGAAAATAAAAATAAAAAAGTACAATTTCAACATTTGATTCACCTAAAATTAGGCGTAAACGGAAATAGAAAAATGTGGGAAGGCCTTAATAAATACTGATCAAGTTTGAATGGTCTCCAAGTAAGGAGAGTTCCGTACAATAAATAAAGTTAGATGACTTTCTATTAGAGTGAGCTTAGAATCTGGTATAATTGTTAAGTTAACTTGAGAATTTCGTTTTTAACATCCTCGTATTTGAAGGAATATTTAAAAAAAAGAATTGGTGAAATCGGTTCAATTCATTTTTATATTATAGATGTATAGTATGTTATGAACTGTAGTCAGATGGCAACCGCTTCACGGTAAATTCGATTTTTTTCATAGTTGCTGCATTTGGGTGTCTATTTTTCATAGTTTTTTTTTTATTTATTAGAGTACCTACATAAAAAAATAAGATATCTTTATTTCGTTTTTTTTTTCAGTTTTACAGGGAATATTATCAGAATCTGTATAAGTTTTCCGGGGAATTTTTTACTTATGGTATACCTACCTAAATGCCTTACATAATAGGTGCATGATGGAACACCGTGTGGAACATCCTCTAATTTGGTATATCCTCACGTAAGAAATACCCTATACTGCTACAGAGAATTTCATTACAACATAATCTAATAACACTTTTCTATACCTAAGAATGTTTGTATTTATCGCAGGTTTATAAGTGCCCGGTTAATGGCAATAGACTCGCCACCTATTACATTGGGACCTAAACATAAACTGGCGAAATGTGGGTGCTAGCACCTCTACCTACCCCCTCGGGGATATAGGCGTGAGTTTATGTTATGTATGTTATGTTATACCTAATAATTGAGCTCAAAACATCATGTATAACAAATGTACGCTTGATAGTGCTATCAATCAAAAACATTCGATATTGAGTCGATGAAGTGTGAACTGTCGACGCAGACTGAGTACTTGTTCAATCGGGCGATCATTGAAACGTCCCCGGTATGTGTTCTGCTGACCGGCCCACCGGACTCCAATCAGGGAGTTAAGACAGATTGCCAATATTGACGAGTAACGGTTTATTCCTCTTGGGACTTGAAGTTTTTACTTTTGAGTTATTTTTAATTATTAGACCGCAGTAGCCTAGTGGTCTGGGTAATGGACTGCTGAGACGAGGTCTCGGGTTCGATCCCAGGTTCACCATGGCACACACCAATGACTTTTCTATGCTTTTCGAAGTTATGTGTGTATTTATCGCAGGTTTATGAGTGCCCGGTTAGTGGCAATAGGCTCGCCACATATTACATTGGGACCTAAACATAAACTGGCGAAATGTGGGTGCTAGCACCTCTGCCTACCCCTTCGGGGATATAGGCGTGAGTTTATGTTAAGTTATGTTTAATTATACTACTGTCACGTAAAAAATAACAAACTCTCTTCTTGTGTGTTATTTTATTTCATTTATTATAAAATTCATTTAATATACTTACGTACGTCGTACCCACAATAAAACATATTTATTTTTAAATATTTTAATGCTAAGCAACTTTTGGTCCTTGACTGGTAATTTAAACATCTAGGTACAAGTTTTTTACAAACTTCTACAAGATATCTTACAAGTTCTACAAGGTAACTACGAGAGGTGCTACGAAATCATGCTACGAAGGTCAGTGAAGATGGATGGATAAACGTCCATGTAAATTTTTTACTACGTTACTTTTAGATTATAGTCTGAAATATGTATGGTGCGTATGGGGTATATGGGTCGCAGGAAGGAGATCCAGATTCTCATGATATAATGTTAGCTCTACCTACCCTAAAGGGGGAAAGTCGTGATTATGTAATGTATGTCGTATGCTATATACAGTATATACCAAGCTTAGAAGGTAATATTAATGAAAGTGTCGTTGAATTTGTCGCGTATATAAGTGACGCTTAGGGGATCGACAAGAAGCGCCAATCACGTTAGATCGATTGGCAATACCCGTGTAAAATGATATATTCCACTTGTAACTTGCAATTGTTTCTTTAATAATAATGAAATTTACTATATTTTTATTTGGAATTGAAAATGTTTGTACAATCACCATTTACTAGTGCCACTGTGGAATTTAGACAAATAACGCAAAATACAAACATAAGTTCCGTGTTGCCAAAGTTAAAAATAATAATCAATAAAATTGTAACCACTAATTGAGCCGTGTACTTACATTAATATTATTGGTTTACATTCCATGTATGGTCAGCAATACATCCATTACTTCAGTGTAGCCAGCATTTAAAATTACTGATAAAAATAACTGTTATCGGACCCATGTAAAATAAAATATATAGTCATATCGTATTGCGGGGTGGACTTGCCAATTTATTATTTAATTAAGCTTTTACTCGTAACGTGAGCTTTTAGCTTAATTAATGGGACGCCTTAACTCGGTTGTTTTTCTGGCTTCTATAAAGATAATAGTAGGAAAAAACTTGTAATATTTTTGTGCACTACTAGCTGATGCCCGCGGCTCCACCCGCGCGGAAATAGGTTACCGATTTTTAGTCATATCTCCGGTCCTACGTAAACCGGAGATATGTCTGAAAAACGATAACCAACCAACCAATTGTAATCAAACGGGTTTTGTAGTTTCTGACACAAAAGAAGACATCTAAACCCATTCAGTAGTTTTTGCACTTATCTCGAAAAAACGGACAAAATTTCCGAAGATAAGAAATTTGCAGAATCGTTCACTTAACATAATCTAAGAATATATATTATTTTATATACAGACATAACATAATAGTGACTCCCATTCCAGAGACTTTAGCTTACCATCAGGCGAGGCGAAGCCATGTTGACGAGACCGACATAAAAAAAACTATTTTTCAATTTTATAATAGTATAGATTAAAGCTGGAAATTGTTGACCAAGGCTGGATTCTTCTTCTAGAGTGTACCATTCTTGCCGAGTAACAGATACTATGTAAATTCTAGTTGGTTTGTGTTTAATAAACTCTTTCACCCTTAGCACTGGTGAAGAAAATAGTGATAATTGAATATAATTTTTAACCAATAGTAGAAGGCCAGGTAGAATAAGAAAATAGACGGCACATAACATCTTATTTACAATAAATAAGTAATATGGAACTGCAATAAAAATCAGAGCTAACTGGGAAATCCTGGAGACGTTATCGAAAATGGGGTTCCAATTGTAGGAAAAGGAAGAATATAGTTAAATAGATAGATAGATAGATATTCTACGACATTCTACACATCGCTCCCTAGACCCAAAGTAAGCTTAGTTTAACTAGCTTGTGTTATGGGTTCTAGAATGCTGATAAACATACTTATATACTTTTTTTTTGTAAATACATACTTATTATACATAGAAACACCCAGACCAATGCAAGTAGACATATTCATGCATACAAATATTTGCACTGAGCGGGAATCGAACCCACGCCTCCTGCGTAGCAGTCGCATGCACTACCGCTACACCACAGAGGCCGTCCAGAGTTACAAGTGTATTATTTGTTCATTAAAGTAAAATGATGCAAAATAAATATTTTAAACAGAGAAGTATCTTAACATACAACAAAAAGGTAAACCGAATCGTATTTCAAACATCACAAAGCCCTCAACCTTCAACAAAATTACATACCTCCTGCCAAATCGTCTGAAATACGAATCTAGATGCCACAGTAGTATTAAAGTACAACAACTCACATATCTGATCCCGCAGCAAATAAAACGTAAAAAGGAACGAACCAAAAGTTAATAAAAGAACAAACCCGCGCAATACCGGCCGGGTTCGATCAATCACCCGTCAAGTTTGGATGAAGACAGAACGTGTGATTACCGCATAATGGCGGTACTACCGACCCACATATAGAGTTGTCGCTTTTTGCCTCACTACCCGAGATTTCCTGAAGGATTTTCAGCCCTTTCTTGTTCAGGTTTTTACGAAAGTACTAGGAGTTTGATGTGTTGCTTGTTTAGGTTTTATGTTACAGAATACTTGTGGGGTTTGCATGATAAGAATATTAGCTCAGGGGTTTTAGAATTTAACCTTTTTGTAGTCGTTACTCACGTAACTTGATATTTATATCAAAGTAGCTTATTCTTTAAGCGGGGCATAAAAAGGCATCTGTCTAGGCCATCAAGGTAGGGACCACCGTTTTGGGACGAATGGTGTCTGGAATGGCGGCCCGTACCTTCTGAACTTTACCCTAGCTTCTTACCATCCAGCGGGGTTAAGTCAATTGACGGACTGAATATTAAAAAAAAAATATTGGAAAGTGGCTCCACTTGCGTAGAATACTGATTCCATTTCAGTGACGCTCAGGAAGTCTCTCTATCTCACGTAATTGAGTAATAAACAAACCTACGTTCCTGGTTATTATGTGAACTATCTGTGTCCTGTATACTTTAACCTTGGCATACTTTGATCCCTCGTTGCACTATAATATGCTCATAATTTTTGCCCATATTTTTACTTTTAACATTACTACTCTACTATCTAAGGTAGTAGCATGATGATTATACCTATACCCTATAACCTCCTTAATAAATGAACTATTTAACATAACAATATTTTTTCAATTTCAATCTCATTCATTCAATTAGTTCCTGAGATAAGCGAGTTTAAAAAAACTAACTTTTCTGCTTCATGATATTAGTTTCAATAAGGATTTACTCTCTATAAGACCAGCTTTATTTGGCATCTTAATAACAAAATTATTTCCAACAAACACCTACACTTTTCACCCATACAAAAAACAAAGAAACTTTCACCCTTCCCTTTTCTGTCACCTAATCTTGACACACATAATATCCTTATATAATATTTGATCCCTTTCCCCTTTGAAGGTACTTGACCTTTCAGAAGGGCATTAATAACAGGGTTCAATGTGATCCAACGCGTTTTGGCACAGCACATACAATAAATCATTTTCATTCATCGCTCTCCATTCATTCTTTTCAAGCGACTGAACCCTTGATGAATCATACTTATCAGTTCTTGCTTTTCGTCCTTTTCTTATAATGGCACTTCCTATTACAATATGTTTTAATGAAATATCGGAGTCATATCCTTGTTGAAGAACGGGGAAGATTCTTTAAGATGATTAAGTTTGTACGCGATTGTGAGGTACTGGGTTCGATCAGAGTAATACTCTGATCGAACCCAGTACCTCACAGTGTGAAATTCCCTGACAGAAAAACATACTATGTTTTTCTGTCAGGGAATTTCACACTGTGTATAGTAGCTATGTCTGTACATTGGAGCTAAGTATTTGAAAAAAAAATGGGTTGGCTTATGTTATCGTGAACGATTCTGAACACAAAAATATTTTTTTGGAATTTTTGTCTGTTTGCGATGGTCGCTAAAACTACTGAACGGATTTCGATGGAGTTTTTTGTTTGAAAGTTCTTGTCAGAGTTAAAATTTTACGCATGTTTGATCACAATCGGTTGTGTAGAACTGGAATAGTTAAAAAACGTGAAACCCGAGATCCACGCAGACAAATGTGAAGACATAGGCTAGTACATCCATAATGCTCACGCCTTTTTTCCGGGTTCTTCCAGGTGGACAAACTATTTTGTCAAACTGATTTGACCACGAGGAAAAAAATTCCTGTTGGTCAAACTTCTTGGATTGAGTCCACGTGATCAAACTATTTAGTCTAACTGATTTGACCACGGGTAATAGTTCTATCTCGTGGTAAAACTTGATAAAGTTTAAGGAAAGTACAGTCATTTTGAAAATAGCAACAATATACCCTTTTCTTTCTCCGTTATTAGAATTTCAAAAAAATAGAATAAAAAAACTGAACAAACTAGTAACTTATTATCTTTATTAAACCTTTTCAAAATAATGTCCAATCCGTAGACAGGAGTAAGAAATAGACGCGCTGTCAGTGTATACCCGGGTGTGATGGCAATAGGTTTTTGAGTTGCCAGATTATGAATTTTACCCGTAATGTAAGGTGACGAAATCTTTGACTTGACTTTGACTTTGACTTTAACTTTGACTTTGAATCAACCGTACATAGAGTATAGTAATAGATAAGACATTAAAATGACAATTCGGATTCGATTGATCCGACTAAAATGAGAAGAAACGGAGCCCAGAACGACGATCGATTTAAAATATTATCACAACCACGATGGTGTTCGGTATGTAAAAACTAAAGTTCCCAAATATCCTTTTAAAAATATAGAGCTGTCAAATTATAAACTGAGAATGCAGTGCAGATAAATTTATGTGTACCTACCTATAATGTTAGTCTGTATTGTTTATTTTGTAAGATATGAGCAGTAACTGTACTTTTGTGTATTTTCAAATTTATTCTTCTCTTCATCCTAGCGTTAATTCCCAGTCGCATCCAAAGTTTTCACCTCGGAGTCTGGAGTTTCATCCAAATTCATAACCTGGCAACTTTAAAAAACTATTGCCATCACTCTCGGGTATACTCTGACAGCGTGTCTATTTCTTACTCCTGTCTACGGATTGGACGTTATTTTGAAAAGGTTTAATAAAGATAATAAGTTACTAGTTTGTTCAGTTTTTTAATTCTATTTTTTTGGAATTCTAATAACGGAGAAAAAAAAGGGTATATTGTTGCTATAAGTCTATTTTCAAAATGACTGTACTTTCCTTAAACTCCATCAAGTTTTACCACGAGCGAGATAGAACTATTACCCGTGGTCAAATCAGTTAGACTAAATAGTTTGATCACGTGGACTCAATCCAAGAAGTTTGACCAACAGGAATTTTTTTCCTCGTGGTCAAATCAGTTTGACAAAATAGTTTGTCCACCTGGAAGAACCCTTTTTTCCTCCGGGTAGGCAGACAATAGCCCACTTTAAGCTTCTGTCCTTACATATTAATAAAAAAATACTTTGTATGTTTTCTTTTATAGTTTTAAAACAGAAAAACCTTAAATCTAAATGTTTACTAACAAATGTTTTTAAGATATTAAACTCCTAGTCTAACAAATGAATTTGTAAAAATCCAAGTACACTGGGACATCTGTTAAATTCTGCAATCAAATTTTCAAAGTAGAGATTGTAATATTCTAAAGTGCAACTTGGTTTCTTGCAAATGATACTTCATTTACAAGGAACATTTTCAAGCTGAAATATATCTTCAGTCTTTAAGATTTGTTGAACAAGCAAGGTGCTTCGTGGTCCTAATTAGATCCTTGGCACATGTTCAAATGGTCAGTCTTTGAGTGGGTTTAACCCTGTAACAAATGGAGTGAGATGATAGCATCGGTAGTTTAGTGGGTAAAGAGTCAGTCTTACGATCGAGAGAGATTCGGATCCTGGACATTAAACTATCAACCTGAATTCCCTACTCTTCAGACGAAATTTCCTACGGTATACCACTCGACGGGGTGAGGCCACGCCGTTATGTGTGGCTCTGACACAGTAAAGCTCCTGCGGTGTGCCATACTCAGCGCCCAGTTGGGAGGGCCTGAAACTATACAAGAGTACTTCTATGGAGAATAGGGGATTGCCATAGCGCAGCTCCATCGTGTATCGTACACGGACACTACTTTGCCGGTAGCTATATCAGCGAGTAGAGGGATAACCTGAATACTAAAATTATTTTCCAAAAAATTTTTTATTATCGACTAAGACTCATATTTTGTTCTGATTTGTACATTAATCAAATATTTTGTAAAAAAAAAATTTTTAATTTAAGACACGTCAAAATGACTTTATCTCACCTTATGGTAAGCTAAAGGTAAAGTCTCAGGACTGGGGTCACCACTACATAATTATACCGGTAGTGCTACAGTAGCGGCCCTCAGCTTGATGGCCTTCGGCTTAATATATTGTGATGTCAATATGCTACGTGTTTACGTTTCCAATAATGTCAATGTGCTACATGTTTATGTTTCCAATAATGTCAATATGCTACATGTTTATGTTTCTAATAATGTCAATGTGCTTAGAATGTTCCCCTGTGCTGTAGTTGAAACGCTCTGAAATTAAAAAATTATGTTATTTTTCACATAAATAATCAGCTAAATCCGGCTTAGTGCTCAATTCTCTATATAACCGTCAGTGGGTAGTACAATAATATTAATTCTATAATGCCATAACAAAATGTTCCAGCAAAAAATTCAGAATTGTTCTAAAAATAAAGCATTCAACGTAAGCACATAAGCATACCAAACTCTTATAGAAATTGGATAAGTTCCTATTGGACAACTTGCGTGGGAGATTGTACGCTTCCAAGACGTAACGGGATTCTGTAAAGACCGAAACAAAATCGTACTTTATTGAAACTTTTATCCGCCTTTATTTCGTGTTTATTGGCTGTGAATAAGTGGTGTTCGGAAAAGAATCGGATGTATATGAGAAAATTATTCAATTGACTTTTGCGTCAATGCTTAGTCAGTATTTTCCAACATTTAATATAACCTTCTGTGTTTCCGGAAAGCTATAACCTGGGAGTTTTCAACGAGTGAATAGGTTCCTTCTAGGCAAGTGTGATTCATTGTAGACCACATCGTCACTTACCATCAGGTGAGATTGAGGTCAAACGTAAGCCTATCATGAAAAAAAAAAAAAGAAATGGTGTCTTTTGACTTATTAAAATGTTGAGACTATTAAAATGAATAGAAAACTACAAGTAGCATGATGTTCATAGATTTATTCTTTTTTTTATACAACCTATATGGCAGACAAGCACAAAGCCCACCTGATGGGAAGCGGTCACCATGGCCAATAGACGTCTGCAACACTAGGGGCATAACACTCGCGCTGTCGTCCCTGGGGGAGGGTTGGGGAAGTAAAGGCAGAGGAGAGGTGGGATACCATCTGTATGATAATCTTATTTCCTACCATGACATTACCGAAACAGTATCTTTATCCTATTCCATCAGATGTAAATATTTTAATACCAAAATCAAAACCATAATCTCACATATCTACAAACAAAATTTTGCCACAACTTACAGTTTCCAAGCAAATTCCACGCAATCACCAACACACATTAAACTAAAACATCGATAGATCATCTGAATCCCGGACGTTTTCTGTGACACCCTCATAAATAATACTTACATATCGTCCAACTAATTAATCAACCAAGTATCGACTAGTCTCGAAGCCCGTTTGGATGAGCTAGCGAGCTAGTAATTGGCAAGTATTCAAAGTGTTCATGATTAGTTAACTTATGTCTAAGTCTGAACTAATTTATAATCACGTAGTTTCGTACAAGAAATTAATTAAAAAGTTCTAGATAATCATAATTGGGATGACGATTGTGATCAGATTTAAAAAATAAATTATTTATAAAATCCTAGTTTATACATTGTTGGGACTTCCCAGTAAGTAGTCATGGACATTTGTGATGGGATTCTAACCAATACTGTTTAATTTCTCAGTTTTTTCTGAATAAATATGCATAGCAAAATGCTTTTCGAAACCGAAATTATGATTTTTCATTGTTTTTAGTTTACTAGATCGAAAAATAAACAATCAAATTAAGTCTAAATTATTATATAAATAACCTATTAGATTCTTTATTAAATTTGAAATGAATTCTATTATGCACTGTACACATGAAAACGCAATGTAGACTGAAATAAATGTGATATTCTTTTGCACTTCATACATTTGCACTACGCGCTACCTAGCTGTGACGTCACTACTAGGATTTTGTATGGAGCGTTTTGGAGTGGCTCGAGAAATTGAATTTTTAAAATCAAGTATTTTTGAAACTATTTGTCATAACAAAATATCAGTTGCAGTTCATTATAATAATATTAAAAATTGATCGTTATTTAAGAAAAAAAAATATTCGTCATCCCTATTATTGATCCTTTTTATTATCTTCTTCCCTTCCCAAGTGTAAGACCAAGGGTAAGATCCAAAGACTTCTACAGCTGTTGGTATCGCCTCTTTACACCATACCCATACACTAAACCTATTCATTTTTTAAGATTTCAAGTCGTGTTCCTACATTCAAGTACAGTCGTCCTACCAAACTACCCTAATTCAAACCTGAGCTATCAATTTAAACCAGTCATATAAATCTACACGATAGACAGTGTTAAATCTAAGGTCATCTTAAACGTCACTCGTGAAAGCCCATCAATCACTTATAAGAACAAAGCGAGTTTTTGTGAGCCAATCTCCGGATTGTCTAATCTATGAATATTGAAACAGGATTAAATGTGATAGTCCAACTACAGTAGACTTTTATAACTGGTAGTTACAATTTAGACTCCTAGATTCCACCTCCTACACTTATGAGTTTTTCCACCAGGTAAAACGTAAAAAATCCTACTTTGAGATAAACAAATTTTGACCAAAATTTGACGTAAGTTGTTATGCCCACCGTGTCTAGAATTAATATGCAACACTAAAATATTGAACTTAAACTAACTAAAAAAAAAAAAATAGGTTACCCTATTTTTTATTTATGTAAATAAATAAACAAAAATAACAAGAAGAAATTAAATTAAACTGAATCAAAAATTAAATCGAAATCAGAAATATAATACCACAATATACCACAACAAATAATAATAAATAAATAAATAAAATAAAGAAATCAAATCAAATTAAATTAAAAATATGTCATAACACACATTGTTTGTAAAACAAAATTTAAACAACAGCGGAAAATATTTAATCTATTCCAAACACACATAGCTGTCTCTTAAACAATGCTGGCGACCAATAAAAAATGAAGGTGACAATACCATTTTTGCGAATGTCAAAAAAGAAAAATTTATACCTGGTCGGCGGTACGACTCCTACTTTCTATGCATTGTGTCTCCCCATGACTTATGGTCGCTGGGGACCCGGAACGCCATTTTATTAAAGCTTAATGGTATTTTGAATTGTTATACCGTTAAGTCAAGCTTAGATATTGGATTGTTACTAGATCTTAGAATTCAGCGACAGAAAAGTTAGGCATTTCGTACATTTTGTGTTATCTAGTATTTGTCTACCAAGAAAGGGTTAGTCACCAATGGGAAAGTAATTTTTTGTACTGTAGGGCGAATACGAAATTATATCCGAATAATAAATGCATAGTACGAGTATTCGTAACGTGAGACTGGAGATAGTAAATAATATTATATAGTAATATTGTGCAAACGAACGCGATTGTTAAACACCGAATCAGGATATAGGATTGTTATATAATATAGAATGTTATAGATGTTCTATTTCACGAAGGCGGTTTAGCTGCCATTGCCGTAAAACATAATAAACACATTGCTTTTAAAAATGAATTACTTGCAATGCAATTATTGTTCTACTAACTGCTACATGAATTTCTTTTGACGTGACATGAACTTTCGCACACACATGTACAGATACAGGCACGTAACTTGGCCAGGTTTGGGGTAAGTTCGCGCATCGTTCACTTTGACCCAATCAAATGATTCAAAGTACGAACGAACGGAACGTTGATTCGCTACAAGACGTCTCTCGGAGACATCTGATTGGTCCATCAAGTGACGGACCAATCATTTTGCCCGCGACGCGACGGCGCGACCGCGTCTCCCGCGACCCGCTTATACCTCAAAGGGGACCTAAAAATCGACCTTTGCGCATATGACGCGTCTGGCCAATTTACGTGCCGGTATCTGTACCCGTATTTACAAGACACAGGTACTAATATTCAACTGTTCACCCACCTTCATGAGATAGAATTCTTACATATACTATTCGCTTACTATTCAAATGTGTCGAATTACATTCTTGATTTTGTAGTTAAAATAAAATCTTCAAATTACAAAAATGAAAATCGTTTTACCTCTTGAAAATATCCCCAGTAAACTTTACCATGTTATAACGAAGAGCTCAACAGAATTTCGGTCACCCTTAAATCCATGAAAGACCATAATTCTCATATACCACTTATTCACCACTCACGGATGCCTTTTGGTGAAATATAAAACGAAATAATTTAAAGATTACATGCTGAATTTTTTATTACTGTAACCTTTTTATCGGCTATAATAATTTTTTCAGAGTTTTGCGTTATACACGTGTCGTGTTGAAATTGATGGAATAATCTATTCATGTAAATTAAGTTAGATAAGACAGAGGATACCGAGTGTTAATGAAACACTTTCTTTTTATTACCATTTTTATTTTTATATCTATGATTCTACTTAATCAATTGCAATTAAACTTTAAGTCTAACCACGACCTTTATAATAAGCATACATAACATAACATAAACTCACGCCTATATCCCCGAAGGGGTAGGCAGAGGTGCTAGCACCCACATTTCGCCAGTTTATGTTTAGGTCCCAATGTAATAGGTGGCGAGCCTATTGCCATTAACCGGGCACTTATTATTATAAACCGAATCAAAATCCATTCAGCAGTTTTTGCTTCCATCGCGAACAAAATTTGTTTTTGCAAACAAAAGATTTTGCACACAAAAATAGGAGTTGTTGTATATTTTCATTTAAAATAACGCAAGCTTATTTAAAAAAAATATTGGTGATGTTTAAAAATATACATGGTTTACAGACACAAAAAAATTCAATTTAATAAAAGCTGTACTAAATAGATAATTATTTATTTTACTTGTTTATGAAAATTTGATTTAAAATAACTCATCAACTATCAGAATTTCTTCCACAAAATTTAAACTATCAAAGCGTAAATTCTTAATTTAGAAATGCTGTTCTAAATATTTTCGACCTCTCATAGACTCATCAGGCTCTTCATATTTTTCCTTAGTTCATACCATCGTGCCACTTTCAAAACAAGTCTCAGATTAAAAATCTGCCACTATCTTAGTGACAAAGCAACCCCTTGCCTTTTTAATCAAAGTGTTAGGATAGAGATTGACTCGAAAATATCGATACTCGACAAATTCTAATTAAAATTAAAAATGCGAAAGTGAGTATGTTGTTCTTTCAACCATGGGTTATAGAGGCTATATTATAGAGTATAGCCTGGAAATAGCACCATATCTCTGTTCAGCCGTTTTTGAGTGATTGAGTAACATGTCGATCTATCGTAAATTTAACATTATTATTAATAATAAGTTAATGTCCGCGGCTCCATTTGCGTGAATGTCGGATATAATTTTTTTATTATATTTCCGGTCTTAATCTTAACCAAGTGCAATTAAACATACGGCGGATTTTAAGTTCGAACAAAACCTTCTTTATGAAAAAAAAAACCGCGTAAAATCCGTTCGAAATTTTTTGCATCCATCGCAAACAAACATAGGTACAAGAATTCCCAATGATTTTCTGATCAGAAAAAAATTATCATCCAGGACGGGACTTGAACCCTTGACATTAGCATGCAATTGCTTAAAAATTTCATACAACAATTTCCATAAATACTTAGTCATTAACATAGCCCAAGTTTTTTCTAATATCTCCATTATATAGACACGCGTCATTTACCATTCTATAATATAAGTAATAGATAACTAATTAGATTATTATTATTGGTAAAGAAAATACATAATTATCCTCTTAGGCTAAAAGGATGACTATGTAATAATAGTGACATAATAAAGTTGTTCTTACTTACTAGCTTTGAAGCTAAACCCAATATTATTAGAATTATGAGATATGCCCTTAAGGCTTAATTAGTATAGAAAATAAGGAGCTAGGAATAATAATATATAGTAAGATGTTGGATTATGAGGTTAGCCTTTCTATCGAGTCGCAAATAGTACCTAAGTATCAATAAGCAAAGTATCGATATTATCTGTAGATGAGCTCGTCACTAAATATTTAAGGCATAGAAAGCCTTCGTGGCTTAGATTAAATTTCTAGAAAAAAGGTGCTTGCAGATGCTAGATTTTGGAAAACTATTAAGGCTTTTATTAAAAGTGCTGTAAAATGAAACGGATTGGTGTCAGTTACTTCTAAAATTACTGTCATCTAATTTTAATTTAGTGGATTTGAGACTTCGCTTAATTTACATACTTAATGGCGTGCCTATAAATATCTTGCTATGTACTCGTAATGGTCTTCTGACAAAATTAAATTCTGTTGACATGTTAAGTATTGAATGTCTGATTTTAATTATGTAACTTGTGGTTGGAGAATTGAAAAGTACAGAAACTTTTGTTTTATCAAAATTCTCATACTGACAAAACTCGTTATGTTATAAGTAAAATGTAAGATTGAAATAAAATAACAAAAAATAAATAAAACAAAACAATAAACTATAAATAACTTAATAACATAACATAAGATAAACATAATATGTTTATGTTATGTTATATAAAATAATGTAACTATAAATAACTCAATAACATAACATATTATGTTATGTTATTGAGTTATTTATAGTTTATTGTTAAGTTATTTAGAGTTTATGTTATGTTATGTTATGTTATATGTTTATAAATAACTTAATAAAAGGGTTAAATTATGATTTAAAAGCCTATTAGACATATCGCACTTATTTGTTATTCATCTGTTTAGTGCAAAAAGGTGCGCATTGTTGTTGGTCTAGTAGTGTTTTTTCACGATACCAAATTTTTATGCCAGTGTTAAGTGTACAAACACATAGAAGTATTTTATATATTAATAAATTTATCATCAAGCGAGGTATAAAGCGATAAACACGTATGCAAATGTATTTCGCACTGCAAAACGTGATATTCGTGAATATTTAAAAAACACAAAGCTTTGGCTGAATGATGTGCGGTGTGGTGTGGTTGCCATTATTACTATACCTACACCTACTGCTGAAAGCAAATTCTATACATTCTGGTTTTGTATAGAATTTGCATTCAGTACCTAGTAGGTGTTTATAAAATTGACTGCAGAAATGTCTCCACGTTACTTAATTTGGACTTTGGATAAATACTTGGAATTCTTTACCAGCGCATGTGTGTTTCCCTTATAGTTCCAGGGCCTTTAAGCGGGGCGTGAAAAAACATTTGATGAGGCCGTCAAGCTGAGGGCCGCCACTGTGGCACTACCGGTATATTTATATGTAGTGGTGACCCCAGTCCTGAGACTTCACCTTTAGCTTCCCGTCAAGCGAGGTGAAATGTGTTCCATATAAAAAAAGTCATTAGTAGGTATAATTATTTATGGAGTTAGAAATTTTAAAAGACGTCTCGATTGTTAAATACCTTTTTGGTTTAGCACCGACTTGAATAGACTCATCGGAGCTTTTCGTCCCTAGAATTAAATCAAGTCAGTATTTTTTATGTATAAAAATGAATGTAAAATGTATAAAAGTGTACTTTAATAATGATTCTCCACATTCTACTCGTTGCATAGTTGGTTAAGCTATGCTTTCTTTATGCCAGCTATGTTTACTTTGGGTCTAGATAGCGTAGTGTAGAATGCCTTTATTTGATAAGGGACATCGGCGAGATATTATAAGTCATGTGCTACACAAATTACAGACGTGCACAGCATTGACTGATTGTTTCACAGTGAATAATAAATTATACGAGATCAATAAAAAAATGAAAATAATTAAAGAATTGCATAATAATAATGTCAAATAATTGCGTAGAACAATGTCAAAAAATAATTGCTTAGTAATAATGTCAAATAATTGCGTAGTAATAACAATGTCAAAAAATAATTGCTTAATAATAATGTCAAATAATTGCGTAATAATGTCAAATAATTGCGTAATAATGTCAAATAAATGCGTAATAATAATGTCAGAGAATTATATAATGTGAAATGTCGTAAAATTTATTATTATTTTTATTGCCTTTTCATAAGCGAAAAACCAAAATCACTTAACAAAAATCCTGTGACACATTTTAAATCACTTTCTTCTCAACAAAGTTCTTAATATAAAGCCGATGTAATCCGTTTCCCTCCATGTTTCACGTCTTGTACTAGGTACTAAGGCGTAATTGTTGTTATGGAATCCTTTAATTAATCCGCCTCTGGAGTTACAAACTTCGTCTTACTTTGAACTTATTAGAATTTATATGTCTCTTTTAGATTTATGATTAGGAAATCATGTTTATAAGTAGGTATGATAATGATTGACAACATATTCTTGCAAATTAAGAAATTTCAATTTGATAATTTTAATTAAAGCAAATCGTATATCTTATTGCACGGCACTGCCGTGAAACCAATTAGATACTACACCAAGATGGCAATATTGAAACGAGAGAAGATGAAGAAAATATCTAAAACTACTTGTATTCTATGACAAACATTTGCTTACGCTTTACGCTTATGCTTCACAAAATAGCTTGCACAAAACTCAATACAATCTGAAAACTGCATGATCGCCGTTGGGAATCTAAGTTTGTACAATACTCAAAATTGCGCAGAACGGCCAACAATTGTAGCATATCCAAAGGATAGGTAATTTACCAGTAGTATGAATGTCGGACTTTAGACATATAATATCGTAACTTTTGCGGGTCAACTATAGCAACTGTTGTAGATTATTATGGGTGGGTGTTACAGAATAGACTACTAGTTATTCAGGAGTCAAAATGTAAGCAAACTTGTTCACAATTTTAGTGTAGGTAGTACTCCATCATTTTTTTATACCACGTAGGTGGCAGACAAGCACATGGCCCACCGGATGGGAAGCGGTCACCGTGGCCTATGGACGTGTGCAACACCAAAAGTGTCACAGACGCGCTGCCCTCTGGCTACCCTAATTACCGCCGAGAACACAAGACGATGGTTATTATGGCCGCGGTCTTCTGTAGAGCGGAGGTACTTTATAGCCATTTCGAACGGGAGATACCGTCGTGTCCTACCTCCTTCAACATTACCATCATTACAGCGATAGTTCCGTATTCATTCAAAGCTTGCAGTTTGGAGCCTGGTTATTTGGTTTACGTTGCTTTTATCTCAGCAAATGCCGTCTGATGACGCAACCTTTAGAGGAGAACCTACACCAGAGCCTCATCTATAAATCAGCAGGCTGACTTGGTTGTGGTTGTCGCGGACATTTTGACCGCCCCGCACCTCTATATGCGTCTTAATAGGTCCATATCAACTGGATATATTATATTTCATTCACATACGATCTATATAGGTATCTTGTACGCTTCTAGAACGAGAATATATGTGAAAAGATGCCATTAATATTATAAGCTGTAAAATTAATACTAACAAATAGTAATACTTAGTGGGCGTAGGTACTTATCAATAAAAGCAATTTCTCAATTCAGTCAATTCATTTATTTTGATAAAATTTTATATAACTCTATATTAAGAAAATCAATGGGTAAGCTGTATGGGCGGCAAATTGAATTGTTGAGATAGGAATATTATAATATTGTCGACATTGGGCAATCAAAGGTATTTATTTTCCTCAAATACTAAACGTGGGTTTCGGGTCGTGGTAGAAAATTCAAAAGTAAACTAAGATTAAAAACTATGATTTCTTTTTAGAGTATGAAATATACATAAGTCAGATTTAGTGAAGAATTTTTCTATTCCACTTTGAAGAAGATTTTGACCATCACGTTACCATTTTATGACCAATTAAACTAGATTGACAAGCAAATCGTGTCAATTTGTCACAAATTAATATTCTTATTTTGAATATTGGTCTGTAATGTATGTACTTGGATCAAAATTGGCCAATCTAATTAGGTAATCAAATTGTATCGTGTACAAGCCCCATTACAGAGACTTTAATACTTTAATTCTTCAACAAACTCCTTCATTAAACGATCCCATTGAATTTAATATTGTAAATCTCATCTGTGCGTGTCGTAAAACAAATATAAAGATAACTGGAAAGTGGGATTCGAGGAAATGGTGATGAAATTCAACTCATAAAATGAATAGACTTGAGACTTTATGAGATCGTAAAACGCGGGGTCCTATGGCCACTCGTGGTAAAGCGAGTGTATAAAAAATATTTCTTTTTATATAATAGCCTTGTCCGTAGATTGATGAAGTCAAAGTACTGTGTAATGTCAGTAGTTAAATTTCTACTATAGAATTATGTTCGTTTACATTCAAACATACTTACACCTTTTTCTCTCTAGGTTCCCGATTCAGTAACACCAAGTTTTTGAAACGCGTTATTTCAATGCATAAAAGTCTTGGAGGCAGGCCCCATTACACTGTACTGATTCTTATAAAGTAACGTTACAATAGATATTTCCATGATTCATCGTAGGTGCAATCTTTGATTTTCTCTAAACTATTTTACAACCAGTTTGACAAAATAGTTTGTCCAGCTGGAAGAACCCCCTTTTACCTATTGATACAAATGAAAACGATAAAACTCAACACAAAACCGTAAAACATTCAGGTATGAAGGTTGTAAGATAACAAAGTATAGTCCGCAAAGCTGTATTAGTTCAAGAAAGCAGTTGCTACAGAAACAAAGAAACAGGAGGCTACTATGAGACTTACATTCGAAAGTTTGGGCCATCTAGACACATGAATAAAAGACGTAGGCATTTAGCGACTATGTAATTACTTCAGATTTGGACAGGCACCGTGCCCTTATATACTACGACCACATCAATACGACTTCATCGCGCCTGATGAACGCTAAAGGTAACATCTCTAAAATGAGGGTCACCATTACAGATACCAAAAATGCTACAATGGTAGCCCTCAACTTGATGGCCTCACCATATTCATTTTCACGCCCTGCTTAAATGATTCGGGACTTTAAGAACGAGTATTATGAGTTGGTAAATAATGCCAAGTCTTTATGATGTGGCAAAGAAAAAACATGCGAAACCGCTTGGTTCTTGATAGATTATTGGCACCTTATGAGACTAACACCTCAGCTTGGCACATGTATGAGTGATTTTCCGAACCCAAAATTTTCGATGTCTGGAGATTTATTTTCGTAACTAACTGACAAATCAGTTTGCAATTAATTTTAAAACATACCTCAGACTATTATTACCTAGCTCGCACAAGTTTTTTTTAATAATAGTTTTATAACTACTTATTTGAAAAAAAAATAGATCGTTCTTCTGACTAATATGGTGTGTCCGTAACCCAGTGTCTTGAACATTTATAAGAAAGGAGAGGGTGGCACTAATTAGAAGAGCTTATTGGATTGCGGAATAGATGTGTTATATGGTCCGAATTGCCCGAACTTCTGTTCGCAAGTCGAATATTCGAGTACGTATCGTGGTTACAGGTATCCATTCGGACCAGCAATAATATGTAGATTGTTGGAAGAAATTTAAATAGAGAAGTATAGACTATTCCTTTTCGACGTACGTAAACAAATTCAATATGCATTTATTCGGTTTTCTGCGGCTCTGGTTCATTTGAATAACTTTAGAGGATTTCGTGACAGTCTGTACTGCTTCAGCAAGCAACCGAAAGTCACTGACCTACGCGGCTACGGTAAATGTTTTGGAATCACATTTAGAATCGTGATTTTCTATTGCCAATTCTCAGTCTTACATTTTTATTTGTTTTTTTTTTACTTTACTTTGGGTTTTCTTTCTTATTAGCCAACAAATAAGATTTTTAGCTTGATTCTTCTTGGAAGAAAATAAAATTGTAGCGATGAATATTATTTTATGCATTACTTCACTATGTATAATGCTAGTCTGATACCTAGTTAGTCTGTAGTTGCATTGCATGATTTGAAAGTGCTTGCATTTTGTAACAAATGGTTTTTTGACTTTCGAACGAAATTTTCTTAGTTTATTATAACTTACTAATGTTCGCTTAATTCTTCAAAATTCGGTCATAATCAAAAGGTTTTTTTTTTTTATTTATAGTTTTATAAAATGTGTCAATAGCTACTAAAAAGATACCCATGCTCAAATTGTACACGCATACTCAAATTGTACACACATGTACTCAAATCGTATACGCGTAGGTACTGTACAACAGGGGACTATCGTTTCTGGGTAGGTACGCCAAACCAACTACACGTATGGAACGGAAACTAAACAAACAGGGAACTTTTCCATAGTCTACTCAATAACAAAGACTCAATTTCATTATCGTCATGCGTAGGTATGTTATTCTGTTAGTACACAGAGCAGAAAAACATAATAAGTATTTACTGTCTATGGATTCCATTATCTGATTGTGGGTTAAAATAATTAAACAGTTTTATGACTATGTCGACGTGGAGCTACATGAACTTTCATGAGCTACAGGAAAAAAAAGTTACAAACGTACATAGGTACCACATAAACTCACGCCTATATCCCCGAAGGGTTAGGCATGCTAGCACCTACATTTCGCCAGTTTATGTTAAGGTCCCAATGTAATAGGTGGCGAGCCTATTGCCATTAACCGGGCACTTATAAACCTGCGATAAATACACACATAACTTCGAAAAGCATCGAAAAGTCATTGGTGTGTGCCATGGTGAACCTGGGATCGAAGCCGAGACCTCCTCTCAGCAGTCTATTACCCAGACCACTAGGCTACTGCGGTATAGTAGGATTATGCTGGTATAAATCCAGCTTTTATAATCGTGTTTTATAATAAAAAGTTACAGAAAATGCTATTCCAGACTATAAATTTATCTCTGTGCTAAATTTTACTCTGATCCATACAGCCGTTCTAAAGTTTTTGATTGAACTGTTAAGATAACAACTTTTTAATCAAATGCAATAAGAGTGTACTTTATAACCACGATGAATGAAATGTGAAGTTTGTATTATCTGGCTCGGGTCAGGTAGTCGATGCAGCGTACTATCGATTAGGTTTACTGTCGATGTAGCACATCGTCGTTTTAGTGTACTGTCGATGTAGCGTACCATCGATTTGGGGTACTGTCGATGTAGCGTACCTTCGATTTGGGGTACTGTCGATGTAGCGTACCATCGATGTAGTGACTGTCGATATTATGAACTAGACCCGTATTTTATAACCGGAAATGAAAATTTCATTACATTCATTACGTTTTGCAATGATTATTTCAACTGAGCTAAATGCTTATTTCTTAATTAGCTCTGGGGTATGTATGTTGAATGTTTTGATTGGAATACGATTGTGGAATTCCCCGCTGCTTTCAATCTAAAACGTTTTAATACCACATACGCCTTTCTTACCATGACTTACCGGGGCTTAGCTTTACTCTACAGAAAACCTATTACCGGCTTCATTTGGTGTAAAATGGGAATGTAAATAGATTTCTTATTTATTTTAATGGATTTACAGTTGCTTTGTAGGGCAAGTTCGCTAAATAAGACGTGAGAAATTAACGTGATTAATTTAATAAATACATGCTGGGGTGGTGATAAAAATAAAGATTTGGTATCAATGACCATCCAATTTTTTTTTATCACCATCCCAGCATGTATTTATGGGACTCGAAGCTTACTGGTAGCCAAGGTTAGTTAGCACAGCAAGTAATGAAAAGCCTTTAAAATATAGATAAAGAAACACCAGATGCTGTAGGCGTAATAGTCGTTTATGTCCAACTGCTGGGCACGGGTCAACCCTCCTCTAACGAGAGGGCTGAGAGGGTTTAGACCTTAAACTTAGACCTTAGCTGGCCTAATATACGGGTTGGTCCTTCGAATTTCTTTTAGGATAAATGGGTTTCGTAAACGTCATCGATCGTAGGTAGGATTCAATTTTTATGTTCCACGTTTTAAACATGGTCTTTCGAGCCAGATTGGATCTAGCAACCTATGTATATTTATACCTATATAAAGATAGTTTAGAAGACAAGAAGTATACTACGCTTTGAAAACACAACACATAATAGTGAGTTTGAAACTGATTTATACAATGTCAAAATGAATCAAAACACAAGTATCCATCCGCGTGAATCCATTAATGTCGTCGATCGCAGGTAGGATTCAATTTTTATGTTCCAGGTTTTAAACATGGTCTTTCGAGTTGGATTTGATCTAGCAACCTATGTATATTTATACCTATACATAGATAGTATAGAAGACAAAAAGTGTATTCCGCTTTGTAAACACAACACATAATGTTTGAGTTTGAAACTGATTTATACAATGTCAAAACGAATCAAAACACAAGTCCAGACAACTGTAAAAGCAACTTCAGAATCAAATTTGGTACATGAATTTCAAATCTAGATTATCTAGTGCTAACACGAATTCATCGACAACGTTACTTAGGCGAGTGTTGAATAATAATGAGTACTTATTTATGTACAGTAGGTATATGCTTAGTATGTAAGCTACATGACTTAGGGTTATCACATATTAGAGATAACACAGTTGTTTCTTGACGTGATTTATAGCGCACAAAAAGCCGCGATAGCCTAGTGGTCTGGGTAATGGACTGCTGAGACGATGTCTCAGGTTCGATCCCAGGTGTTCACCATGGCACACACCAATGACTTTTCGATGCTTTTCGAAGTTATGTATGCATTTATCGCAGGTTTATAAGTGCCCGGTTAATGGCAATAGGCTCGCCACCTATTACAATGGGACCTAAACATAAACTGGGGAAATGTGGGTGCTAGCACCTCTGCCTACCCCTTCGGGGATACAGGCGTGAGTTTATGATTTATAGATAATTCGACAGCTTTGTTTTGTTAGAAGTGTGCGTAGTTTCATATGTTTCTATTGAGCAGTAACTTGTGTGTAGAAATACCTGTAGACTGTCCTGTCTATAATACATTCAGACTTGACTAGATCTCATAAATAAAGGTGCGATAACTACCTACACCTTTTTTTTGTCGGCCATCAGGGGTGTTCATTTCGGGATCAAACCGACTAGAACCGCAAGCCGTCTCCAGTCCTAATTACCAGGTGTAAGGTTACCTAATAGGCATATCCCTCGCACACAGACAACAACCGTCGGCGTGCGGACAATCAGGTCGCCCCCGCTTGCTCCCTCGCCTCCTGAGCCTCGGAGCAGCCCTCTAAAGGTCCACTTCCACCCCGGCCGGATTGGCCGCAGGCAGCAGCGTCTCCCGTGGCGAGTGGAAGGCGGTGCCCACCTCCGTTACCTATCAATTCTTATTCTAAACAGTATGGTATCCTATGGTGTACACAGGATGAGGGACATAAATGGTGTTCACGAACCGTTTATCCCAACCCCGAAAAGAAAGCTAGAGCTTCAAACCCCCTCTCGAGCCCAGAAGATCTTGGCTGGGCCTGTTAGACCCATAGAAAAACTTCTATACATTTATGGAAATATACAACAGTTTTTCTACAAAAGTATTCTCGAGATTTATGTGCATAAAATACGAATAACAGAAACCGTTTGCTTTATCGATGATAATAATATTCTTGACTTAATGCGCTGCGTCTGTTCTGTTTGTATTATTCTATCTTTTTTGTAAACAACAATCTTAGTACTCAGTTCGGGCAAAAAACAAGCGGCTCCATTCTTTTTTTTTAGAACATCAAGGATTTCTGTTGATTCCTATCTACTATATAAAAATAAATCGGGTTTTCCTTCCTGACGCTATAACTCCAGAACGCACGAACCGATTTTCACGGTTTTGCATTCGTTGGTAAGGTCTCGGGCTCCGTGAGGTTTGTAGCAAAGAAAACTGGAATTTACACCCGGGCGAAGCCGGGTCCCGGGTCGCTAGTAATCTATAAAACTGTAGAGAGGTCAATTCTGTACTCACATTGAATTTGTTTACAAAATAACTATTGGTGGATTCATTGGTGATCGATATTAATGCAGATGCTATAACTTGTGGAAATGTTAATTTTAGCCTATTATGTATTACGCGGAGGTACTACCCCAGTCGGACAGCTTATTTCGGACGGGAGATATCGTCATGTCATACCTCCTTGTTATATAGATATTTTTTTTATTCTACGTAGATGGCAGACCAGCACACGGCCCACCTAATAGGAAGCGGTCACCGTGGCCTATGAACGTGTGCAACACTAAGGGTGTCACACACGCGCTGCCTACCCTGAAGGGAAGGGGGAGGGCTGGGAATGGGGCGAGGAGGATAGGAAGGGGTGGGGGAGGAGAGATACAGTGAGCTCTGACTACCCTACTTACCGGTGGGAAAACAACACGATGGTTATTATGGCCGCGGTGTTCTGTAGGGTGGAGGTACTACCCCCAGTCGGATAGCTCATTTCGGACTGGAGATACCGTCATGTCCTACCTCCTACAGCTATATTATATGAGTATGTACAGATTGCTGACTAAACAAACCTGGGGCCTTACTCTGAAAATCGAACATGAACGTTTCGGATCGAACGAAAACGACCATTTTTCAAACAACGACAGTGAAAACGTCAAATGTATTTTGGGAGTAGGAGGTGTACTGATAACGATCGACAACCTCAATGTCAAACGATCGAAGACGGATCCGAAATCCGAAACGAAACACTTTCGGGGTAGCTAAATGGTCAAAACGTCAATGGATACGAATATTTTCGTTTTTCGGAGTAAGGCCCCAGATATAGCTCTGGTACAGACAAACCCCGCACCTGTGCTTATCACTTTCAACGTTGACGTTAAACCACGTAATTCACAGACGAGACACGTACATCGATACATACATACATCAATATTCAACACACATCCAAATAATACTGTCCGTAAATTCATATCAGCTCTTCGTACTGTAAATTTGTAATTAGTTTGACTGATTAGATTGTTGTCTTCATTCTTAATCAGGATTAAATTCAAAACAGAAACTTGTGATGTGGTTAGATTAGATTTGATATAGTCATTTAGAATGGCTTAGTTTAGTTTAGTGGTTAACTCCTATGCACATAACTTATTAGTGTGCGAATCAACAACTTTTAATCCATCAACCTAGCGTTAATCCCAGTCGCATCCAAGGCTGTCACCTCGGAGTCTAGGGTCCGCTTTACCAGTCTTAGCTGCGGATTTGGCTGGACCTCGATATTTTCCGTGAAGCGACTGCCATCTGACCTTCACAACCCAATGGTGACATTAGGCGATATCGAAGCATTGCAGCTAGATCAACAACTTTAATATCTTGCAAAAATCCTACGGATACCACCTCTCCGGCCAGCGGGTGAGATTACATCGGATTTGATCCGACTAAAACCGCACCCCATCTCAGGTTTCAAACACCGGGATGTGAGGTGACCCAAAAGGCATTTCTTTCACAGCCGGCTGTCCTAGAGCCATCTCCGAGTTCAAGATGGCCCCCTCGGATCGAGATGGAGAATCAATACCACCACAAAAATTCGCACACAAAATAGCACGCTACGCTTTGTAGAACTCGCACTTTGCTGGGCATTTAAAAGTATGCTTAATGGCTTGTATGCGTCAGGCCCATGAAAAGGACTTTACGTCCACTAAAGTATGAAAAAATCGTTTTAAAATTTCACCGATAAATATAAACGCATTTAATTTAATTTAAACTGCGTTAGTACATTTATGCTTCCTGAATTTTATTTAACAAAAAGAAAACGAAATTTCCAGCCACCCGAAACTGGTATTCAGAATAATGTTTTTCCAAGTTTATTTCCGGACTATGTTCCATGAAAAAATAAAACCATATTTTTAAAACAGCCTGTAGGTGAGGTTACCTTGGAACCTGAAGGTCATAGTGGAGTTCCACACACTCCAAATAAATATGATCGTATACTATGTATTTTATACCTATAGATACGTGAAACAAATACAAAGGCTCAAAACTTTTCCAAATAAGATAGTCTTAGAAGAAGATCTTAACTTGGAAGAGCGTCAGAAATCCTCAGTTATTTATGGTTGACTCCATTTATTTTACACGATTACAGAAGGAATGTTAGCACAATTAGGCACGTTGGCGAATTTGTCTTAGACTTGATCATATTGTGGGGTCGCAGTATCAGCGATTTAGGCTGAGCGCTCAGTAGACAGACTTTTGTTCTACAGAAACATTATAAAAGTGAGCGCACTTAGAATAAAACAAAACTGTCTAATTAACTACAAGTTATGTCGAGACACAACTGTAAACCACCTATATTCATTATTAACTGTGCTGACTGCTTGGTCGAGCCAATCTTCATACTTTTTACGCGATCACTTACCGAGGGTATTGTGCCGCAAATGTGGAAATCGGCCTTTATTACACCAGTACTGAAGAAAGGAAGCAAATCTAACATTGAAAATTACCGTCCTATATCAAAACTCTGTTTATTTGCTAAGATATTAGAACGAATAGTTTATAACGCTGTCTATGCCGCTGTCCGCCATGGTTTCGGTGAAGAACAGCATGGGTTCCTACGTAAACGTTCTACTACTTCTAATTTGATCTTGGCCAATAATTTCATTTTAAAGGGGATGGAGGAGCATGCACAGGTGGACGTAATCTATACGGATTATAGTAAATGCTTCGACCGAATAAATCACAGAGTGCTCTTACAAAAGTTGCAAGCGGCTGGTATTCACGGGGATTTATATCGGTGGTTTTGTTCCTACATTGACAATCGTACACAGGCTGTTGTACTGCATGGGTACGCATCTGGGTGGAGTACGATACCTTCCGGTGTGCCTCAGGGATCGCTCCTGGGTCCTTTGTTATTTAACATATTCATCGCAGATATCAAAAACTGTTTTCATAACTCAAATATATTATTATATGCCGATGATATGAAAATTTTAAAAGTTGTACGTAGTTTGTATGATTCTATTCTGCTTCAAGAAGATCTAGACAGATTTGTAACTTACTGTTCTTTAAACAAGCTACAGCTGAATATCTCAAAATGTTGCTACATGAGGTTTACGCGGCGCCTTGTGATGATAGACAGTAGGTATACGTTAAACGACCAACCCATTAACAGAGTGGATCATATTCGCGACCTGGGAGTGATCCAAGATAGTAAGCTTACGTATGACAAGCATATCGACTATATAGTGAACAGAGCAATAAAATCGATGGGTTTTATCATGAGAGCTTCAGCATGTTTTAAAACCCTGAAACCTGTGAAGATACTATATTGTTCATATGTTCGTAGCCACCTTGAGTACGCATCTCAGGTGTGGAACCCGCAGTACGACATTTATATATCACGTATAGAGAGGGTTCAGGCAAAATTCTTGCGATTCTTGGATTTCAAAGCGAGGCTATTGACGTCTGACTATATCGCTAGATGCAAGCGATATCATTTCCTTCCATTACAGTATAGGCGTGATGTGAGTGACGTCTGTTACTTGGCAGGCTTAATTAATGGTTCTATAGACTGCCCGGAACTCCTCTCTAACATAGGCCTCCGAACCAACCTACTGGGCCTAAGGCAGCGGCCAGTGTTGAGTGTCCCTTTCGCTTCAACCAACTATAGACGCGGTAGCTTCCTTATTCGTAGTGTAAAAAAATTTAATGAAGTATCGATACCCCTAGACTTAGATTTATTCTGTACTAGTTCGAACACAATAAAAAGACGCATGGGTGACCGGTTCTTTGGGAGGGCTGCTAGCCATCGGCGAAGAACCCAATCGGCGTAGTGCTGCGGATTGATATGGGTCTTTTTGTGTCTGTCTGTGGAGTTGTCTGTATTTTTTATATTATTGTTTTGTAAGCGCATCAAATAAGGTTAAATAAGTAAATGTTAAAAAATATTATACTTATATATATAATTGTGTAGGCTTGTAATTAGCTATATTGTCATCTTAACTATAATACATACCTACTTTTTGTTATTAGTCTGTAAGCCTTCCTAAAAGTAATAAATAAATAAATAAATAAATAATAAAAAGACTTTATTGTTTATATTGTGCGGAAGCCTAGGGTCAGAAACTATCATACAAATATTTGAACTCAGCAGGAAACGAAACCGCGACATCTGACGTAGCAGTCTCAAGCTCTAGTCCCAAACCACAGTTCTAGGTCCTATTCTTTTTTTAACCACAGTGTTATTAAAAAAGTTTTTTTTTAATTATCTTATATCCATTGTCTTCAAACTGAACGCGTATGCAAACAGCTTAATCAAATACCAACAAAGAGTCGAAAATTTATGTTGAAATTTTGGCAGAGAACAAAAAACAACGAATAGTGCGAGTTAACTATAAGCTTGATAAAATAGATAAAAGAAGTTAATAATAACAATTTTAGTAAATGGACCGCTATCACTGAGGCCACAAGTCACGGACAATAATGGATGTTTACACTGCTGGCACTATTCGGTAAAATGGATTAAGTTCCTCATTTACTGTCCCTTTTCTTTGCATTCGTCTTTCCTATAAAAAGAAGAGTATCGTATTTGATTTCTTGCTACATTCGTATTTTATTCAGCTTCATTTGGCACGATAAAGGGATTTCTTTATTGAACTAAATTATCTATCTAATCTATAATGTAGTTATAGAGCTAGGTAACAATCTCTGATATTGGTCTAAAGATTTAACTAAGAAGATGGAAAATGTTTTTTGGTTGTTGAAAAATAAAGCTATTAAATGATAAATTTTCGAATCTAATAAATGAAACATGTAAGAAATAATTGCCGAAGAAACGTAAAGTGCATGCAAGGATCATAGCAAGTAGAAACATTATGGTTTGTGCTAATAGGAAGTTCCGTTGGAAGAAGGCATGACTGTTTGCGGGTATATAAATAAAACAGAATTGATCATTTTTACTAAGCGCATAACAAGAACAACTTGAGAACTAAGGTAATTTAAGCACTGTTTTCTTTCTGTACTTATCGTTGAAACCTTTCCACATTTCTATTTTGTGAATAATATACAAACCGTAGTCAAACCTATTATTTTCATCAAGTTAACAATGCTTTTCGATGCAAACGAGTGTAGTTTCAGGTGTTTGTGTTCTTTGTGCAATCAACCGGCTCTCTAATACCAGTTACTCTGGTTTATACAATGGAATACTAACTCGTCCGATCGCAATGCAGATTGTTGGACAATTTTGAACTCAAGTTTTGTCACCGCTGAGATAACACTGAACTAACTGAGGTTTGTATGAATAATGTAGTATGATTAGTTGGCTTATATTTGCCTGCTTTATTACAAGCTTTTATTGTTTGTTAGTTTTTATTATGGATCAAATTTGAGAAGTCCAATCAAAACAATTTTCTGACATTAGATTGGACTACTAAGTGACCATGATACTACATGTTATCCAGGGTCTACAGATGATTATGATAAGTTGGTAAGTGGTCAAAAAAAATTATGAGGGATTTTGAAATAAAAAATGGATAACTGTTTTTGCCGCCCAAAAATTCAAAATACGGTTTTTTGGTAAGGGCTGAATTCAGTGAAAATTTTTCGATTCTACTTGGACGCTTTGGTTTTTTATATGAATAAGAAGTTTTTAGAATTAGACTATTAGGAAAATGAAAGTTTACTATCAAGTAGACAGCAGTTGAGGCAAATAAAATAATTCCCTGCCTTTAACTCTGATTACGCCTTTCTATAGGTTAGCTGACAATATCCTCACAGTATGCCTTGAATCAAAATTTGAAAGAGATGAATAATAACAAAATTATCAAAATATCGTATTTTAAGTACCCTCTTGTATTTGAACAAAAGCTATTTTGCAAATAAGTTTATTGTAGCTGCACAAAGTATTTCAAAGGACAAAATCAAAGGCATCTACGTGTACTGTACTTATTACTCCTCAACGTAAACGTGGCGTTCCTTCCATGGAGGTTTATCTTTGTATTTTCTGTCGTCTCGTTACTCGGGTTGTTCATGCAGAATGAATAACAAATCTTGGTAAAGACACCTTTCTTTCCATATTCGATAATGTTGTTTATACACGAGGTGCATTCAATATCTTTCTGACAGTCAGTCAGTTAGCTGAGGCATAGATATAATATCAGAAAAAGTTAACCTGCTACTGCATCTTACTGTAGAAGCAATTTGTGAACCAAAAAAACTGGAAGATTCTATGTGAGTCAGTTTACCAATCAAGTCCGTGGCTTATGGAAGAATAAGAAGAGGAAATACGAATATGGAGTTGAAGTAGATAATGGAATAGAAAAACTGTATAAAAAGAAATATCATAGAATATTCAAAAATGATGTTAAACAAAATCCCTGGGTCATGGGATTTCAGAATTTAACTCACAGTATACGATTTTTTTCAAGAGTTAATTTAGCAAATTTAATTCATATCAACATTATTCACGCATCATTAGGCTTCAGCATTGAAAAAAGGGGCAATCCCTTTACGGGCAACGATTTCTATGTATCGAAGTCAATAGCTAAAAAATGATGGGCTTAATCTGCCGTGATTTGGCGAAAAATAATGTATCCATAACTGTATCCACTCAGCTGTGTTGTACCACCGTTTTCAACGGCTATTAGATTAAATCCACTAACAATCGAATTCGGAATCCAAAAGGCATGGTTGCACGGATTGTGCAGTTGTTGGGTAATAATCCACTTTGCTAACTGCTACTGAATCGTTTTGTGTTTTGATTTGATTCCCTTTATAACAACTATTCGTCTGATTTGAAAATAGTTGGTATGACTCTGGGTTTAGTTTAATGTTCTTCAATTATACGTTTGTAATCTCCTTCATCATCCTTGGCTCACTTATCCTCCATTACTCCGACGATAGTCCCTGAATTATCATTATCATCGTTATAGTATTAGTTGCATCTAAAGTTTTTCACTTAATGTCCTAGAACCATTCTCCCACTCATATGACTGCCTTCAGATCTCCCAACTTCAAAAGGAAAGCCTCTTTCGAAATTTCGATTGTAAATCAACCGACTTACCAGCACAAGCTCCAACAAGATTTTTAAGCACCAGTTTAAAAATCTTGTTGGAGCCAAGTACCCAATTCTGTCTTTAAATTATTTGATAATTATGAAGGTTTTTATTGACTATTATTATTTCTGTAGCCATTAAATATCATTGTTTTATTTGCCTAACTGCTAAAAAAGGCAAAATAGCTCAAAAAATCGATTAGAGATCCGATTCTTAGCATTCCATGGATTCACCGTGCGGTTGCCGGGTCCATGGCGTGGTACAGAGATAAACCCCGTGGCGGTGACTGAGACTTGCGACCCAGAAGTAGGTTCAGGGTGGCCACCTTGCGACGCGTCAACACTAACCTTCACCGTCAGTAGTGTTCCCCCCTCTACCTATCCAGATTTGGTACGACCCTATCAATGTTGTGTTGGATATTCGATTTAATACAGAGCTTAGGTACTCAAGCTCTCTTCTTACCGCCGAATTTTAGCAAAGAAATTAATTAGAATACAAAAACTTAATCGTATATTCTGAACAAGTTACTTGTTTCTGTATACAACACTGTGGCGAGTTAGCACCACATTTCTTGTGTAACACAACATCGTAGTGCAATCTTTAATCAAGGGGCGCGAGTCTTAACACTGTTCTTGCTTAGATTTATTACGTGTAGTCAAAGGAATTGAATACTATTATCGAAATTGAAGGACTCACTTATACATGTCATTACACTTACAGTATATCGCTGAAAGAACAAACCCACACATTTTCAGGTATATCTTTTTCGTCTGGGTAAATAATCCAGCACTTCTGTATAATATAACTTGCGTGCTTAGATCTGTTAGAAAATATAGACTTGTAGGAAGGAGTTACTGTCAATTTTTGTTGCCATAATTTCTTTAAAGAACTACTGTGGAGTCTAAGAGTGGTAAAACACCATAATTATGTATCTATAGGTATTTTTATTTATTTTCAAATAAAAATAAAAAATATCCGAGTCACTACCATAATATATATTATTTTCTAGAGGTGTTTTTTCGCACGCTAATAAAATAGGCATTTTTTTATATAGGACACGTCAAAATGACTTTACCTCGCCTGATGGTAAGCTAAAGGTAAAGTCTCAGGACTGAGGTTACCACTACATACACCAGTAGTGCTACAATGGCGGCTCTCAGCTTGACGGCCTCATCAAATGCTTTTTCACGCCCCGCTTAAATGTGTTGGCTAATCTTTACACCTTAGCCGATTGTACTCCTATTTAGAGACTTGCCACGATATACGATAAAACAATGGAATGGAAATTGTATCATGTATGTTAATAGATATCACTTAGTGCAGTAAAAGTGATTTAATTCAGTATAGAAATTGTCTATCAAGTATCTAACCAACACGTAATACCAGCCAACACCGTCTCCTACTCCACTGGCTGATTGTGACAGTAAATTACACGCTAACGACACAACACTAATTGGTACACTGCTAATGTGCCGAAGCCAAAAATATGGCGCGGATTAAACGAAGCCCTGCTGGAACATTTTGATAGCATTTCTGATTGATTAGATGAAATAATTTAAAGGAGATGGAAAATGGTGGGCCCAAATGTAATAAGTTGAGATATGATCTAAAAAATTAGTCATATTTTTGTATCCTAGAATATGAAAAATCACCTCAATTCTCAATCAGGAAGCGGAGAAATATGAGAAAATAGTTTTCGTGAGATTATCGATTGAGTAATCGATTACACAGTTACAAAAATAAAACATTTTGTGGTAAATAATTAACTCAAAATAATTAAATGCACTATATATACTTACATGCAATATAGTGCATATAATTACAGTCATATTATACTGAAAAACCAATAATAATGATTATTGATTTCATATCGATTCAAATCTCTCTTATATTACCTATTTTAGTCTATGTCACTGACATGACAAGACAGCTGCCGACTATTTTTGTTTGCTCACTCGTTTCGTGTTTTCCGATGCGTTTTGAGTGCTTGCCCGATTATTCGTCATTTTTTACGACCACTGCTTTGTATTTTACGGATTCTGACCCTGCCTACCTTGCACGACCCTTGCTTTCACCTTGGACACCGAACATCGCTCACACGTTTGACTTGGAATTGTTATTTTGGATTTTACCGCCGGCTTGTGGATTGGATAGTAGTGAAACCTTAGATTATTAATAATCTAAGAGTGAAACTATGGATCGCTGTGTGAATTGTGGGATATCCACTGATCACTGCAATTCACTGGGCCGACGACCCTTAGGTACACGATGAAACAATTCTGTCCGTGATTCGGCTATGGTAATGCATTACTGCAATTGTATTGTAGGTAAACGAACTGTAGGCTGTTGCGCTCATATAATGTGCATTATATGGTACCTTAGCTGACGTGTCTACACCTAGCGGGATCCCCTGTCTGGGAGACTTATAAATGATGCAGAGAATCAGTTCTGGATTTGTTCTACTGAATTATGCTGGAAACAGAATTTGTTCCGTATAATAAACGGAAATATAAACTTTTCTAACCGACCTCCAGCCAGCGGGATATTTACCAAAATTAAGTCTGGGGAACTATAAATTGGTATTACCTTTTAGTTCTGTCTTTGTTCTGTTTAACAGAACAAAAAACATACTTCTAGCGTCCTTACTTCAGCCACAATCAAGCTGAAATGAAACCTCCAGTCAGCGGACTTTTTCTCTCAGGGACATTTTTTTGTAACTTTTACACTAAATTGATAACATTTAAATATTTACGACTATAATTTTACTTAAATTACCTATTCGTACATCTAGTATGAAAATATAAAGTATAGAATCTGAAAGCTAGTAAGTGGGTAGAATACAAAATAATCTCACCGGTCTGCATTATCTTTCATAAATTAATATTATAAATGCGAATATTTGTAAGGATGGATATTGGTATAATTTTCATACTAGATGTACGAATAGGTAATTTAAGTAAAATTATAGTCGTAAATAGTTTAAATGTTATCAATTTAGTGTAAAAGTTACAAAAAAATGTCCCTGAGAGAAAAAGTCCGCTGACTGGAGGTTTGATTTCAGCTTGATTGTGGCTGAAGTAAGGACGCTAGAGGTATGTTTTTTGTTTTGTTAAACAGAACAAAGACAGAACTAAAAGGTAATACCAATTTATAGTTCCCCAGACTTAATTTTGGTAAATATCCCGCTGGCTGGAGGTCGGTTAGAAAAGTTTATGTTTCCGTTTATTATACGGAACAAATTCTGTTTCCAGCATAATTCAGTAGAACAAATCCAGAACTAATTCTCTGCATCATTCATAAGTCTCCCAGACAGGGGATCCCGCTAGGTGTAGACACGTCCTTAGCTGGGCTAGGTACCAAGATCATATAGTACCATCTGCACAATTTCTAGACGACATTTTAATTATAATAGAAGGCGAATAGAACACTATATTAAATGTTTTTACTTTATTTTAGACATCCTTTCCCTATCTCCTTACCTGTTACCTACCTATCGCTTGAAGTCGTTGACGTTCATTCATATGATTTTTAAACATTTTCTAGTGAATATAATAACTATTAGTGCAAAAGAACACATTTTGCACTTGAGGAATCAGCTGTAGTTAAAGATTGTAACATAACCTCACTTTTACATAATCTCTTATATCTCTGTTCTCAGATTGACAAAATCCGCAGAATTTTCAGTGAAAGGTTCATAATATATAAGCTATTAATTGACACTACTTTCATCTTCTTACAACTAGGCCCAAGATTGTATGTAATCATTTCAGTCTCCTTTGTTACTTAAAATTATCTATGTTCCACTAAGAAAAGGAATTCATCTGCTTGCCCTCAAAAGAAGAAATTCTAAGGACATGTCCGATCCATCAACCCACATCAGGCCAGCGTGTGTGGATTAAGGTCTAAACACTCTCAACTCTTTATCGTTAGAGGAGAGATCCGTGCCCAGCAGTGGGACATAAATGGGTCGTTCAAGAAGTAAACGGTCTAGCCCTAAAAATCTCGCCTAGTCAGACGAGCTTGCAATTTTGATTGTTTTATCTATTGTGTTGATACATTATCATCTTCTTTTAACCGACTTCTAAAAATGAGGAGGTTTTCAATTTGACCTATATTTTTATTTTGCTTTTTTTTAATATACAACATGTTTGTAACCTCAGAACTGACAGGATGAAACGACGTTTGATTTGATAATTTTTTATTTGATAAGTAGCTGGTGTTTCTCGTGTTTTGAAGCCTCCCAAAACAAAAAGAAGTAAATTTCAATCCAGTGTGTCTTTTTTTAATCTATATTTTTAACTTAATGAAAGGACTTTTTGTATAAAATACTAGGACGTCAGGACATTTTGGAGAAAGGCCAGGTCAAGAGCAACTGCAACCGGCGTGCATGTATGAAAACAATTATGAAAGTTGAAGAAGCGAAAGGAGTAATGCTAAGATGTAAGTGTAAGTAAGTAAGAAGTAAGTGGAAAAATGTTGTCTCTGTAATAGGAAAAAGGCGTGATTTGTAATATTGATTTACAAGAACTAGCGCAGCACTACAAAAATGCATACATCATTTCATTTCCAAAAATAGTTTTTACGTTAAATCTAAGTTTCATCAAATATATAGATTGATCTACGACAAACATATAGTTACAGGGAGTTAGTTGGAATCAAAACAGATGTTTATGCAGCATGTTTTCCTGATGAATAATTCGAAGTGTTCAGGATTATGGTAATATGAGGAGTCACTGCAGCCGGTCGAGCTGTCCAGCATGTATTTACAATACAAAACAGTGCAAGTGCAGCTGTGAGGAAAACGAAATTTAACGGGATTGAGGCAAACATACTTAACCAGAAAACTTTCTTATACTACTTAGGTGGTAGATAAGCATAAGGCCCAACTGATGGGAAATGGACACCGTGGCCTATGGACGTGTGCAACATCAGGAGCATCACATTTGGGGGGAGGGGGGGGAATTTTGCATTGATCGTGAATCGAACCCGCGCCTCCTGTCGTAGCAATTGAATATTTATTACCGCTACGCCACGAGGCCGTCAAATCAATCCAATCAATTAGCCATCATTGTGTGATGATGTGGCATTCTTAAATTGCCGTATATAGCATTACTTTATTTCATCAGAACTTCATTATGACTTTATTAGGGTATGCTAAGATGGTTTTGACACGTGGAGCGAATGACACAGCAAATTATGTAAGACACAGGCAAGGTAAGTGGGCAGGCAAGCCGGGAGTATACACTGACCAAACGGGCAGGTTTTTTTATACTACGTAGGTAGCAGACAAGCACATGTCCCACCTGATGGGAAACGGTCACCGTGGTCTATGGACGTGTGTAACACTAAGAGTGTCACACACACGTGCCTACCCTGAAGGGAAGGGTAGAAGGCTAGGAAGAGGTGGTAAGGCTAGCAATAGGTGGGGGGAAGAGGGGTACAGTGAGCTCTGGCTACCCTTTTTTTTATCGTACGGAAATCCCCATGGATACCACGCCCGTCGGCCATCGGGGGTGGTTATGTCGGGATCGAACCGACTAAAACCGCACGCCGTCTCGGGCCTTAATAACCGGGGTGTAAGGTTACCCAATGGGCATAGCCCTCGCACCCCAGCTAACCCTGGGCCATCTACGGTTTTAAGATGGCCCCCTCGACCCCCCGAAAGGGGGGGTGGGGCGAGCATCACGCCACTTCGCTGACGGTGGGGTGTAGGGTGACAGGAGGCCGTCCTGTCACCCAACCGTCGGCGCGCAGACAATCAGCTCGCCCCCCGCTCGCTCCCCACTGTGCCATCTGCTAGTCAGAGGGACACGTGGAGAGCCACCCCGGCCGGATTAGCCGCAGGCAGCCCGTGGCGAGTGGGAGGCGCTGCTCGCCTCCGTTGCCCAGGTGCACCACGTGGAGGTTCCGGCCCGCACCCAGCTCCGGCCCGCACCCAGCTCCGGCCCGCACCCAGCTCTGGCTACCCTACTTACCGGCGGGGTCAAAAGCACTCGAAACCGGCGGGCTTGCATGAAAGTTTTAATGACAGTAAGGATGGCGGTCTGTTGTCTCTGCCTAACCCCGGAGGGAAAAAAGGCGTGAGCATATATGTATGTATGTATGTTAATTATTACTACAAGTTAAACTTCGGTAAACCATTATGATGCTAGCAAAGTAAGTGTTGCATGTTCAAGAGTATTACTTGAAGCGTTAAACTTGCATGCATTTAGATACGGGCTGCGGTTGACCGTCTCAACATAGAACTTAGTAGTTAAACTTGTGATGTAGGACGATATTCCAGGGAGATGCTCAACGAAGCTGTCTAATTATGTTTAAATGTCTGCAAGTGTCTGAATATGCTCATAGGCATGTATTTTAGAACGATATTCAGTTATGGATCGCGACTTAAATTAGTTTTTAGTACAAATGGTTTTTAGGACTAATCCTGAGTAAAATTTTGGAACTAGTTAGGTGGTAGACAAGCACACGGCCCATCTGATGGGAAGCGGTCCCGTGGCCTATAGACGTGTGCAACATCAGGTGTGTCACACTCGCGCTGCTGACCCTGGAGGGGAGGGAATTGGGGAGATGGGGAGGGGGGGTTGGGAGCTCTGGCTACCCTATTTACCGGCGCATTTAGTTTGCCCAGGAGAACCACGTGGAGGTTCTGGCCCGCACCCATTCAAGTCTTAACCTCAGTTCTCATGTGAATACACCGGCATAGAAATAAGAAATAAATGAAATTATACCAAACTTACCTGAAGCACCAAATAAGGGTTAAGAATTACAAAAGAGAGCGCAGCAGAGAGCTCCTCCTTGGGTGATAATCGGTCAACTTTGATAAAGGGGCGTTTAGTAACTTTGCAATGATAGCGGCCTAAAGAAATGTAATCTCAGCAATCATGAACGAGCTCGTAACTTGTGAATGGCGCTTATAACAAGATTGTGCGATATAAACCGAGATTAAAACGTTACTTTGATATCTAAACTCGACTTCTGTGGCATAGTGGCAGTGCGGCAGTGGTCGCAGTATCGATTCCCGCTCAATGTGAATATTTGTACTCACGAATATCTCATCAATGATCTGTGTGTTTCCATTTAAATGTTTTAAAGCTTGATTAAAATATAATTAATAATTTTCATGCAGATTTTTAAGTTATAAATCTGAAAATGACAAAGTCCTTTAACTAAGCGGAATGTGAAAAAGCATTTTATGAGGCCGTCAAGCTGCTGGTGGCCACTATTTGTCGCATAATCGGTATCTGTGATGGGGACCCGCATTCTCGAGACTTTATCTTTAGCTTACCATCAGGCGAGGTGCAGTCATATAAACGTGACTAATATAAAACAACAACTATTTTTGACACTAACTTTACTTACACTTTTCATGATATATTATACGGTCATGAACAATCTAGTACAAAACCTTTATAACTAAATTTAGTTCCGAAACCCGCCGTTCCCAGCGCCTGCATAAATTATGTCGGAGAGAGAGGTGTCGCTAATTCAAATGTAAGCGGTGACAGCACATCATGACAGGATGGTAACGTAACCGAAACCGCAACGCAGAAGGTTTACGAAAATAAACCGGGTTTACGTCCATTTTAATTGTGGTATTACAATTCAGAAATGACGAGAAAAGTTAATTATACTGACACGTTCGAAACGTAAAAGAAAATCTAATTTCACCTTCTTTTAGTGCGTGTCTAAAACGTGAGAGAACACGTTTCGATTTTATTATTTTGATAAATTAAGTTTGGGTTTGTTTAGAACTAGTATGTACGAATATATCTTAATATATATAAATCTCGTGTCACAATGTTTGTCCTCAATGGACTCCTAAACCACTTAACGGATTATAATAAAATTCGCACACCATGTGCAGTTCGATCCAACTTGAGAGATAGGATAGTTTTTGAAACGGATTTCGACATCCACGCGGGCGGATACGCGGGCAACAGCTAGTATATATATATATATATATATATATATATATATATCGATGACTACGCTCGTAAAATGATGATTCCGTTCATGTCACTATTCCAATTAATTTACGGAACATTAAGGTTTTTAGTATATTCTTAGTATTTTGGTTGCGTGGCAATTGCTCCTGTAAAAGCCAAGATGAAAATTAAGAAATAGGAGAGTCACCCCAGGGCTCTAGAAAGCAAAACTTTTGATACAGTTAACGGTTTACTGGACAGATATTCAAATATACATATTATTTATTATATTTGAATATCAGAGTAGGGTACTAAAACGGAAAATATGTTTTAACGCCATCAATATTGTAGTAAATGTTTGACAGTCTACATAATCTCATTTTTTTATCACAGTGTGTGTGAAGATTTTACCTTTAGCTTACCATCAGGCGAGGTGCAGTTATATTGACGTGAGCGATATAAAAAAAATTTAGATGAAGAATAAATTTACCCAAAAAAAATTATTTAAGTCTTCTAGTATCTAGAAAATTTTCAACAATTTTCTATCCAAATTTGATCCAAAAACCAAAAACACAATTAGTTCCGATAAAAAGGGTGCTTCCGAAATTGTGTTCAATTTCCCCCACTAAATACTTTAGCCAAGTTCCGTTAAGTTCCGTCGACAAAGATAAATGGTAGCTAAGGTTTGCATCCAGATAGTATAATAACTTTTGTTCATGATGTTACCCCGAAGTTTCTTCACCGCTTCCTCATTCAGGTAAGACTATATAAATTCTTGGCTTTACTGAATTTCTTAAAGCCTTTTTCGGTCGTCGCGTCAGCGTTTAAGTTTAGCGACTCAAGACAAAGAAATGTTTATGTACTTTAGTTAAGTGTAGTGCTTTGTTAAGGACTCAGAAACAGAATTTTAGTGCTGTTTTTTTTTAATGTTTTATAGTGAAGCAATTTTTAAAAAATACTATTATTGTTACAACTTTTTAAACTTTCGTATTTAATGCAATTGAAGCAGGTACCTACTGAAATGATAATAATGGCATCAAGTTTTAGTGATAATATTTGTTATCAATCATCAAATTAGTCTGTTGCACTCTGCAAGAGATAGACCTCGCCTATTTTTCATAATTAAACAAAACATAATTCTAACCTATATTATTCTTATTTAGTGTAAATTAGATTGGTTGCAGATTAGAGAGTGATAAAGATTTTTTCTTATTTAGTTCACCGGATTGACTGCACCCTGCCTTATGGTAAGCTGAGGTGGAGTCCATAACTTTATGAACCACTACTTAGTGGTCACCATATTCAGGGAATGCCCCTAGATTAATGAAGTGCTGGTGATCGATATCATCAATTAGTCTAATGCGGTCCATTGCCTGGCGATAGACCCTTCAAATTTGCACAATTAAATACACCATGATTATAGCTTATCCTTTCAATATTTCGTGTAGATTAAGTTTGCCAAAGCATCTCAGGTAAACCGCAGAATCTAAATAAATGTCTTCGTAATAATGGCATTTCCAACTTTTCAAATGTTTGTACTTAAAGTAATGTAACAGGTAGATAAGACAATAACTTACTTTGATATGATTTATAAGCATTGGTAAAATTTTAACCATTTATGATGAGAATTTCTCTGGTTAAAAAAATGGTCAGAATTGCCTCTTCTTTGTTCACTTTTTCTCTCAATATTGATGGTGCAGTAGGTAACTATAGTCACTTCTGTACGTGAGATCTGGGTTTGTTTCTCATTTTGAGTAATAGTGTTTTATGGATTGTTTTATATTTCGAAAAAACAGTTTAAAATAACAACAATAGAATATTGTGAGGCACAATAATCACATTATGTACCTGATGGATTATATCCCATGGAGTTAGAGTTAGCAACTTAAATTATATTATAAGCTAGCTTAAAAAATCCTCAAATTATTTCGAAGTGACTCGTCAGAATTGATATTCTTAGATTTCCAAAAAGTTGATCTACCGGGAATTCATTGTTAATTAGGTACTAGGTATGTTTAATTATTTAAGTATGTAAAAACTGTATTTAACTGTACTTAACAAAAGTGTATCACTTAGGGGATTTTAAAAAGTTTATCTAAAAAGAATAAACCTTTTAATCATACTAATGGTAATCCTAGTCAATAAATAAAAATTGTAGTCTAAATAATAAGCTACAAATCAATAAACCGTAGCCAAAACTCTAAACTCGAAACTCAATCCATAAATCTAAAAAACAAAACAAAACTTTCAATAAACGAGCTACTCCAAGTATTTGAAACATGTAAAGGCGATATGTGTGCAGTAAGCCTAATAGGAAAAGTTAGAAATTGCCAAAGTTTAATGGGATCTTTAGCTATTGTGACAGTTTACTAGCAGCGAAACTGCTTAAGTGCTTTTATTGCAATTATAGTGTTTCTACTCGACGTCATTGGCCGTAAACTGCTTAAGACGCCCCTGAGCGTTTAGTGCTTCTTGGCTTCAATAGCAATTCTTATCGACTACTTCGATTCACTGAAGTTCGAGCATTAAATTAATTATTTTTCTTTTTACCGTGTTTTTACTGGGGCGCTTTGGTAGTTGGGTGTTAAGTTGGATGTACGTTAGTTGAAGATTTAGATTTGGATAATTTAATTTAATTTAACATTAGAAAAATATTTTAAAAAGTGAGTTAGTGAATGATACCTACTTATTAGCTTGTAAGTTTGACACTTTTCGTAAAATATAACGACGAGTTAGACCACTAAGGAAGTTTTAATTGATATCTATGTTATGAAAATAAAATCTATCTAAAATAAAAACATTGTAAAAATAAGTATAATTAAAAAAGTAAAATAACACCACATAAAATTCAATTCATGGACAATTTCTTAACAGGCAACCTTATAAACAGTTCAATTCAGTCCATATTGCTGTAACAACTAACAAGGTTTTCATTCAATACTAACTCTTAACCGCCGAGCTTGATCAAAAACCACAAACTCGTACATAGAGTAAGAAAACTAATAAAGAAAAATTAACATAGAGTAAGAAAACTAATAAAGAAAAATTAATAACTTTAGGACCCTCGCATAAAACCCAACTTTATTATCCACACACTTTAATTAAGTAAAATCATAAAAATGTTAATTAGTTTAATAGCAGTATTTACATAGGCATGCTTGCTTATTCGTATTTCATAAAGTTTAGAAGTTCCATCAAGTTATGAAAGTACAAAACTTTATGCGTTTCATTACTTTTCATCTTATTAAATGTTTGAAAATGTGAACCTTTGGGGTACTAAGAAATTTCTTTGTACATAGTTTACTATTTTGTTGACTATTAACCGTCGTATACACGTGCATTGGTCTGTCAGACCTACGGGTTACGTTTGCCTGTAAAGCTCTGACGTTTTGTGCTCTTCGGCAGTTGTATAGTTGGCAGCCAACTTCAAATCAATGCTGCATAAACGTTTCTTTTAATACTGAAATTATAATTCAACCCCTCTAGCTTAGGTAAATTGCTTATAATCATTATGTGTAAGTTCGACTGTATTATCAATATTTTTCGGTCTGACAGACCGAAACTTGAATATTATAATTATTATTTTTATGTATTACTATTTAACACGGGTTATGAAGGTTAAGTTCAAAAATTTAAAGTTTATAATTTAGTCTCAAAAAGTAAAAGTTTACAGTTTCATTAAATTTAATGATTAAAAAATGTCTAAGTTTATTCGACGTGTTGATTTGCATTTGCATCATTCACAGCAGGATTAAGCTACTTATAGTGGTCAAAATTAAATATAAATTTAAAAAATAGTATTAAAAATGGAATTGCATATTTAGAGCTTACTCTCTCGAATTTCATGAAATATTACGAGTTTACAATAACCGCGGGCCACACGGTACACAATAAAAAAGTAAAAAATTATATGACACATCAAATTGCCTCTAATATTGCACCAAAATATGAAGTAACATAACTCCAAGAATAAGGCTTAAAGGTAAAAAGAATAGATTTTATCAACAGACAAATGTATTGCAAGCAACCCAACAAAATCCCCAAAACCTACCCCCCAACCCCTCCTCCAGGTTCGGCAGCGCGAATATGACGCCCCTGGTGTTGCACACGTCCATAAGCCACGGTGAACGCTTAACCTCAGGTGGGCCGTGTGCTTGTCTGCCACCTAAGTTGTATAAAAATAAAATAAAATAGTAAAATTCCGCATATGAATACAACTTTATAAAGGATGGTAAACTTTTTACATCGCATTCAGCCAGTCGTTCCATTGGTTTCACGTAGTAGAAAATTCTCCTTTAATAATGAACGTTTGAAACCTAAGGAAAGAATGCGCTGTAGACAAGTCTGTGTCACTAAAATAGCGGTGGTTAACCAAGTGTGAGTGAATTTTGGTTTGAAATGTGTTACCCTAATTTGATTGAAATGTGATTTCAGGATATTCTTTTCTTGCTGTCAGTACTTAAAATTTTACGCCATTTCACTACACAAGACATCTGTGAGTACTTTTTTTCTCGTTACTTTTTTATTAATTTATATTGAAAACATTAACTCATTAGAGTTAAACTGACTGTTGCGAATGACATTAGCCGCATAGAGGCTGACTAGTATAGGAGTTTTTTTTCATTCATGATAAGCTTACGTCTGACCCACAGAACAAAGAAAAGACCTCTATCTCACCTGATGGTAAGTGACGATGAATCACTCTTGTCTAGAAGGATCCTATTCACTCGTGTCTTGAATATTCCCAGACGATTCGATCCCGACATAACCACCCCCGATGGACGACGGGATACCAACCATGGGGATTTCCACACGATAAAAAAAAGGTTTCCGGAAAAACAGTCTCAGAGTAACTTTTTATTAATCTGCGGTCTCAGCCAGGGAATTCCACTCCTTAGCTGTACGCAGGATAAACGTATCGGCAAAGCACTTCTTGAGTTTGTGCATGCCGACTTGTACGTATTAGCAAGTGGGCCGACTCTAGTAACGTCAGTTGTAATTTGTCAATGCGTTCCGTCCATAAGTTTTATACGTTCATGTATCATTGTTATTATATCACGTTGGGAGTTTAAGACGTTTCGTACGTGACCATGTCTGAAGACCTGTGAGGCAATGTACGATAATAGGTTTAGTGCCTGTTTCGACATTTCGTTGAGGCTGCGTGGAATTTAAAGATCTAACAATGAAAGTTGCCAAGTAAAGTGTTTGACTGCTAAGTCGAGGGTTGCAGGTTTGGTTCTCGCTCAAAATAGATAAAAATTAATTTGAATGCTAATTAATATGTTTAAATACATTTTTTTTGTAACCTCAAAATAGAAACACTCAGACCAATGCAAAATATGTACACTTATTTTGCATTCGTCTGAGTGTTTCTATTTTGTATTTACAAAAAAAATGTATTTAAACATATTAATCAGCATTCAAATTTGCACCGGATACGGTGAGAGGGGGGTTAATTATTTGATCTTCGTTATTAAATTTTTATTTTGTGGAATTTTATTTTTATTTATTAGTGAAGTACATAATAATTATGTGTATTAAAATATGATAATTACCTATACATTTATATTATACACTAGCGTACCCGCGCGCGGCTCCGCCCGCGTGAATGTTGGCTATCGCCACCAAGTCTTTTTTAAGCTGAGGGACTTCCCGTACTAACTTTCGATGTCTATTCCTTCGCAATCAGTGGTTGCAGCTAAACATATATATTCATTTCATCGCAAGTTCTATCAAACCCTTCAAATTACAATGTCATGCATCGCGGCCAAAGCCAGTCTATTTACCATCGTTATCCTTTTTCATTATCTTCTAGATTTTATGGGGATTAGATAGCTGCTCTGGCCAAAGTATGTATGACTTGGAAGAGGCCCTTTGAAAAACCCTTTCATCATAGTTGCATTGCACTTTCACATTCGATGCACCATTTCAAATTAGTGAACATTATTTATTTCCGAAAATCTGATTTTTATTATTAAAATCTTGCTACAGACCTCTACAGACATTGACATTTCACAACCTGATTTACCTAACATTCAAGAAGTTCATGAAAGTAAAGAAAGAGTATATACTAATAAATACCGGTTACGTGCAATTTGGGCTCGTGCACGTAGGGTTCCGTTCAAAATTGGGTTGAGGAGGATTTCCGCACGATAAAAAAGGGAGCGAACTTAACTTTGTTGCAGTGCTTCTTGTCTTGACTGACAGACATAAAATTTTTTTGGGCTTTACCTCAACGGAGCCAAACGGAGAGGTTGGTATGTCGGAGTCCTACCAATGCCTGTGTGATCGAGGAATCTGTTGTGTCCTAGAAAGGATATCCCAGAAACCCCAACCGGCTCCGGCCACCAGCACTGGCGACCTCAACCTCGACCCAGTTATTAGGAATCTAAATCCCTGCTTCTGTCTGCTTCTGCTAGGGTGACGGTTAGCCTCGACCGTTATTCTAGGCCCGCACTCATGGAGGACGGAGATGGTTCTGCGAACTACGCCGCCCGGTGCACCTTCATCGGCACGGGGGAGTGCTAGATCTCTCCCGTAGCTTTTCCACCACCACTTCTGCACGCATAACTGCCTCTCAAAAAAACCGGTGGCGTTCCACATACTCTCTATGGTGACCATGGTCGGCACCAGGGCCCTCACCATGAGGCTTACCCCACCGACGCGTGCTTCAAGGACATGGCGCCACTCTATCCACTCTGGAGACTACCAGTGTATGAAGAGGTGGTGTGCCCACGAATCAGCCCCGGCAATGGTGGCGTTCAAACGTCAGCACCCTGGCTACGCAATGCAGGAACTCACCAAAACAGCCATCAGTAAGCCTTGGATAGCTCAGGGTCAAGGGTTACCTTAAACTTCGGCGTCTGTAGACCCAAGATGGAGTTCGACTTTAGTTGGTTAAGTCCGATATTACGTCCCTACTGGCCAGAGGAGGGGAGAAAGTACGGCTTCCTAAAACTCTCCGATTGTGGTGCAGGTGACTCACTAATGTCGCCGAAGGTAACTTAACGACCTCCGTTCTCCATGAGTGCAGGCCTGGAGATGGTAGGTCAAGCCACCTATTAGTCGATATTGAGACCACAGTTTGGATATTATGCTTCGTGTAATGCCAAGCATTATCCGCAGCATTCCTTTAATCTAATTCAACTTGCTGCCTCTACGTGTTCTTAAGAGAGAGGTCTTGACAGACAGACAGACGGTAACGAAGAGATAAGGGTTTTTTCTTAATCAGGCACAGAACCCTAAAAATGAATTTATTCTATTTACTTTTGAAGAAAAAGAAGTAAAGGATATTACTCTATGAAAATTTAGACAAAGTCAATTTTAGTTCCTGTTGCTATGACAACTATTATAGATGGCGATAAAAACGTTTGCAACATCTAATTTTCTTTTTATTACTAAATTTCCTGAATGATACATATATTTTTAATTATGTTAATAACTATTCCAGGCGAAGACAAATCCAAAAAATCATAGATCATGCAAATCTGTTCAGCCGTTCTTGAGTTCTGGCAAAAGCACGTTTTTAGCCCTTTTTAGGGCTTTAGGGTTCGAATTTTAAAAAATCCTTTCTTAGTACACCTCTACGCATTAAAACAAACACTCCCTACAAATTTCAAGTCTCTAGGACCAGCGGTTTAGGCTGTGCGTTGTAATCAGTCAATCAGTCAATCAGTCAATCAGTCAATCAGTCAATCAGCCTGTCAGGACTTTGAATTATATAGTATATAAGATAAGATAAACACTATCCGCATTCCAGAATACATGACATAAACTATTTTCACTATACTTAGGTACTTTGGGCCCAGATAGCGCTGTGTCAAATGGCAAACTAACAGATAACAGAGCAATTTAAATAAAATCTTGTAAAAACATACACGGTATTTCTAAATCAAACGTTGTTTTTATTACACTGGCGGACTTTACTGTTCATTCTCTAGTCATGTCTGTTGTTTTACCATCTCCTCCATTATTTTACTCCATATACCTTCTAAAAGAAATAAACACAACATTATATTTTAATTCTAGCCAGCATTATTGAATTCCTTCAAAGGAAATTCTTGGAAGCAATAAAGGCATTCTTTGGCGCAATGCCATTCTCAGCAAACCGGCGATACCGGGGCACGCGTACGCCGTTCGTTCATGGATTTTTATTTTTCACTACCTACCCACATTTTTAAGAAAAAGTTTAAAATTATTAGGTTACGTGATCCACTTTCTATAAAGTTGATAAAGGAAGGTTGAAATTTTAATTTTATTTGCAATACGGCAGTATTTACTACATGTTTCATGGGAAACAATTTGCGGGAAAGAGTGACTTTATTCAATAATATTACAAGCTTTTATTTAGTTTCACCTGTCCCACTGTCGGTAATCAAATCTTGCAAGCCATTTTTCAACCACTTCTGGCTATCCGATTGAGCTGAAATTTGGCATACCTACTTATGTAAGTCCCATGATAATGCAATATTGTAAATAATAAAAAATTGTTTTTAAAAGGTTTTTTTAACAGCAGCTTGTTTTTATATAACTTAAGGGGCAGACAAGCACACATCTCCACCAGATGGGAAGCCGTCACCGTGGCCTAAAGACGTGAATTCCACAAAAAAAGTACTTTTGTGCTCAAAATCGTTAATTTGAGATGTAACTCAAGTTTTTCTATAATACCTATCTCCAACAAACAGACACAACTAATTTACAATATTATGATAGATAGACAATAACAAGGAACATTGTGAAATGATTTTATATTTCCTAAAAGGGAGCATTGAACTTAGAATCAGAATTTCTCTTTTTCGGCTATTTCACTGCGAACACGTAGAATATCGAGCCTTAGATGAACGAGTTCCATCATGACCATAAATCTGAGTTTACCTCGGTAACGAGAATATTTATCGCATAAGAACTAAAAGATTTATTGCTTTACTATGTTTTAATAATTTTTTGAGGATTTTTTTTTTGTTTTTCTTTCATTATTGTGTTCTAGGTATATAATTCATCCAATTGTGATGAAACTTTAGTTCAGATTTACTTATTACTAACTCTCTAATAGCTTCATATTTTTGACTTGTCTCGTGTTAATCTACTACTCTGCAGGAGACACTAGTGTTACAAGCTTTCATTTTATACTATGGTTGCCGTTCATCATCAAATTAGTATTATTGTTATGTTAAATTGGGAAGCTGAAAGCTGAAACATATCCATTTCCCGAACGCTCCCATTTTTAATACCACTTAGATGGTAGACAAGCACACGGCTCACCTGATGGGAAGCGTCACTGTGGCTTATTAACGTATGCTACGGTCTGACGGCATACAGTCCCGGAAACTATTGGTTTTTCCAAGAATGACTGTCAGTCAAAATCGATAAGCAGATCACAGGTAAAGTGTTAGCTTTAGATGCAAATGAGAAATAATTATTATACCAAGCAGCTCTAAATTTAAATGCGCATATATTCGAAAACCACTTAAATTAATGATCATGATTCATAACGTAATGAATTTCCAATCGACATTATTATCGGTGATATTATGCTCAAACATATCCAAATTGATTCCATATTCAAAACATCAGCCCTCATGATTCCCAGTCACATGTTTCGCCAATAATTTATTCGTAGGTCACGGGCCACATTTAGCACCCAATAAATTTATCCGTTGTCAAATAAAGCCGATGGAGACTAGATTTATTGGGAAGGCCTTGGGAACCGGACGCTTACCTTCGCCTTTGGTTGCTGAAATTATTTAATTTTAGTGGTTTGACATACGTGTTTGGGTAATGCTGTTTTGTTTGTTTGTGGGCATGTTTCTTTCTCATTTCTAATGCGCATAATAGTGCATGAAAATGAAAATCCCACGCAATAGGAGGTGAGGCTATTGACTATATTATCTATTAGGGAAGCCTTTGTTGCTTGTAGGGATGATTGTAATTGTTTTTTTTACCCGACTGCGCAACGCAAAGGAGTGGTAATGTGTTTAACAGCCTATGTATGTATGTTTGTATGTTCCTTTGAAGCACTATACAGACCAAACGCCTGGGCCGATTTACATGATTCACACGTCAATCGATTCCTCTTAGTCCGGCGAGTGTCACTAAAGACATGACGTCAGTGAAAATTCAATATGGCGACTACTGGCCGCCATATTGTGAAAATTAAAAAAATGAAAGTCAGCAAACTATGTCAAGTGGGGTATCGTTGAATAGGTACCTATTTAAAAATCATTTTTAGTTTCCTTTCAACATTTTTCGATTCCATTGACCATTTAGGATCTATAGCGATTTAAAGTAGCGTAACAACAATTCATAGGTTTTTATTAGACAGTAGAAAGTCCAATCGGGTAAATAGCTGGCTAGGACACTTATAACTAAAGAGTATAAAATAAAAAAATATAATTTTTAAATTATATTTTCTTTATACAACGTAGGTGGCAGACAAGCACACGGCCCACCTGATGGGAAGCGGTCACCGTGGCCTATGGACATGTGCAACACAAAGGGTGTCACACACGCGCTGCCTACCACGAAGGGAAGGGTAGAGGGCTAGGTAGGGTGGGGTGAAAGGGGTAAAGTGAGCTCTGGCTACCCTACTTACCGCCGCGCGCCGGGAACACAACACGATGGTTATTATGGCCGCGGTCTCCTGTAGGGCGGAGGTATTACCCCAGTCGGACTGCTCAATTTCGGACGGGAGATACCGTCGTGTCCTACTTCCTTAAAAATATATTATACTATGTAGATGAGGGGGGTTTCATCAGGTCGGCCGTGTACTTATCTGCCACCTAAGTGACATAAAAAAATCCAAAAAGAAAATTGATTAATACTTCCGTGAGCCTCTCAAGAACTTCACTGCAATTATTGTATTTTGTAATGTATTTTTTATTGTATTTTGTAATGTATTGTAATGTATTTAAAATTCTACACACTTACATTTCGTGAATGAGGAATAAACTATAAGGGTGATTCAGTTGTCACCCGTGATCACTGTCAGTTTAGTGATCGCATGTAACCTCTCTAATGTCTATTTGATCAGGGTTCACGTTAATTCGAACCTTACCTTAAATTACTAATGTAGTTACACCTACGATCCGAAACTATGGAACGAAGTTCCGGGCAATTGGTAATGTACAATCATGAACTCTTTGAGTCCAGAGTACTTTTTCAAAAAAAGATTATTACTACTGTAGAAATATTATGTGAGTGACAAACATGTTCGAAAATTAATTGCTAACGTGTTAAGCGGGAGACAAAACTGTATGAAAATTCATTGATAACGTGTTTTTTTTTAATAAAGTCCAATTTCGTAGTTTAATAAAGCTAGGTACTTAATATTCAATCAATCATTGTTATTTATCTTGTACGTGAAGGTGCAGTGCACAACACTATGTATCACTCGAGAGAAGTGTAATTCCCAACTCGTGTGTATAAACCCCCCCGCTGCGCGTCGGGTCTCAAACTACACCTAACCCTAGTTAGTAAATGCTCACTTTTCCCCACGATGAATATTGTACTATTGCTAACAATATCGGTTTTGCTCTCATTATCCATAACATGTATTGCATCACAGATCAAACTAAATTCAATCCTGCTTTATTGTATCAACTCAAACATTGGATTGCAATCATGCGAAAACTCGTTTGAAATTAATTTAAGCATATTTTAATCGCATTATAATCCATCTGTGTACTGTAAAAAAATGGAAATGTTCATTATATAAATCAATCTGTCGTTTTGAAGAAGCATTTCAAAACTACAGATTACTACATTAATAATGCTCGTTTTTACATTTCTTAGTGTTCAACAATTTTGAGAGTGACTATACAGTCGCGGTAATGGTGGTTGATTACATAGGTTGATCTATGTTAGGAGAGGAGCCATAAAATTACAAAATCACTGCCATGAAAAATTAAAAATCACAATTTTTAATATTTCATTGGCATTACTTTTGAACACTTTTTGATAGGTAAGTCATCATAGATAAATGTTATCAGATGAATACCTAATATTTGTTAAAAATATCCCATTTGGTTATCAGATGGGTGAAGGTGGATCTTCACAGGCTCTTAGACTATTATGTAACCAGTCTTTAAAGATAATATATTTATCCGTAAAACAAAGCAAGGTTAAAAAAAAATAACATTCTATATTTAAATGACATACGAAGAAAGAGACACGCGAAATTTGTATTAAAATTAACGTCGAACGGTAGATAAATTAGTTTGTTATTCAGAACACGGGCTGTAGGATTTAGAGCCAATTCCCTTTTTGATCTCTCCTGTGCAAACAACAGAAGGCTGTCACGGCGGTAGACGGGCCTCGTCTTTGCATAAAATATTAGGTGGGACTCTGCTGCCGCTAAACGAACACATTGGAGAGAACTGTGGACGTCACCGTGTGAATAAAAGAAAACGGCACAACTGATAGTGAAGGGTTGATCGCTTATAAATAAGAAATACACTAACCTCGCTGGTGCAGTCGGGTAAAAAACCGGTCAAGTACTAGTCGGAGTCACGCATGAAAGGAACCCTTGCCGTACCATACTGCAAAATGACCACAAAATCCCGTTTTATTTTTATTTAAGTATTTATTTATTTTTAAAGTGAAGTAGTATAATTAAATATTCTGTGAATGTTTTGAGCGTCTATCTGATGCCGTTCTGTGGTGACCTAAAAGACATTTTCTTCGCACCTCAGCTGACCCAGGGCGATCTCCGACTTCGAGATGGGCCCTATGAACCACGGTGCCCCGTCTTACCCCCGTAAAATTGGGGGACTACTTTGTATTCTCTTCAGGATACAAACTCTACCCGAGCACCAAGCGGTTCCATCGACAGACATTTTAATGTTAAACATTCCTGTCACTAAATCTAGTACTGTATGTTTTCATGTTTTCCAATTTTATCGACCACACTACGTGGACCCAGCGATGCTCTTTTATTTCAGTTAACACAGTACGTCAAAAGGGTTGTTATATTATGTCAATGGGCCCACTTATACTGGTGACTTAGTAAATGTAATAAATGGAAAAATTAAACAAGTTTCTCAAAAAGATGCTCGGGTAAATACCACTTAGTTGTGCATACAATTTTCTAAGAGCCTTTTCGTTTGAAATGCTTATCGTCTGGCTATTCTGAAAAAATAATAGAAAATACATAAAGCACTAGCTGACCCGACAGGCGTTGTCCTGTCTTAACGTGCTAACAACGAATAGCGAGTTCAAATTTTATTGGTCCATTGAAACTCCCACATTGACTACCAACATCCTCAACTACCAAAACTCCATATTAAACTGAACTTTTGACAGCTAAATATGAAACAACTGACATGACATTTAAGTACGCCATGAGGTTACATTAAAAAAAGAAAATGTCAAAATCACTAAGAAGGTTGAATTAAAGAAGTTAATATTATGGTCGTTAACAAACGCAATAAAAAAAGAATTAGTGAAATCGGTCCAGCCGTTCACGCGTGATGCCCGTGACCAAGGGAAATAGGTATTCATTTTATATTATATATATATATACACTTCTATATATATATATATATATATATATATATATAGAAGATAAAGAGAAAACATTTATTCATTTGGCATAACGCGAAATTGACAGACTGCGTTTTAGGTACTGAGCGACTAAACGCATAGTTAACCCTTAGCAATCATCATCATGGCCTCTTCTTAGAGGTACCTATCGATTTCGAATCCGGCTAGACAGTACCAATGTGAGTTTCACTTCATAGAATTTATATGTGCTAATCACATAATTAACCATCTGCTGACGGTGAAGGAAAACATCGTGAGGAATCCCACATGTCCAAGAAATTCTAAGGACATGTCCGATCCACCAACCTGCATTAAACCAGCGTGTGGGGATTAAGGTCTAAACCTTCCAGCTCTCTCGTTAGAGGAGAGGAGACCCGTGCCCAGCAGTGGGACATAAATGGACCTATCATCATAATCATCTAAAGATTGCCCAGTTGCGCTCAAAGCTTCTAACTACTTAGCCCACGACCCGCTTATTGCTTTTTCGGGAGTGACTGCTCTGACCTCCCTACGCTGAGAGGGCCTGCGTCAAAGCCTTTTCCTTTGTTTAGCAGGTGCACCAACTTGCAGGTGGGGTCGGCTTGGGTCCCAAAAATGTTGGTAGGGCCCTTAATAGCCATGTATTGGTGAAAATATATTGTTGTTTTAGTGAAAATCTGACATTTGTATTTAAATCGTTCAAAGTCTACTAGAATATTTTTCAAAAACACTTCACAATATTTTAATTGTAGGTTGCCACTTCATGGATATAGCCCACAGACGATTGTCAACTTCAATGAAAGCCTCCTTTGTGTGGCTGAAGCGAGATAGTGATATAAACTCAGTTTAAAATGGCTGAATAGCCTTTGGTACCAAATTTAAATGTCAATCGTAATAAAATATTTTCATTTTGCTAGGTCACAGTATTTTCAATGTGTCTTTACGTACCTATAATATCCATATATTTTTAGGTCAATTGAAAAAAAAAAACTTATTGCTGCTACAGCTAATGAGAATTTTTGAGCAAAAATATTTACAAAATGATTTTTTAGACTCGAAAATCAAACGTGCTTCAAAAACATATTAGCCGCTCACGCTACCACTGTGTCACTCTTTGATGTACGTTACTTAAAAAAAGCGAACTAGATCTAAGTGGAATTTAGCACAGTGTGATATAGCACAAGTCACACAATCCTCAGGTATAGGTGCCTATAGGTCGTGGGAAAGGGCTCAGTATCTTTAAAATTAATTTAAAAGTAACGTTTGTGAAACCTAAAATTTTAAGATAAATATTTGTAATTCGATCTTTCTACCCAAGTCAGCTCATTTCGGATGTGAGATACCGTCCTAAATCTAAGCATCTTATTTATTTTGCGTGATTTTTTACATAAAAAATAAGTAAGTACAAAATTTATTCCACGAATTGATGTCTTACCTGATACCCATATATCCGTTCCAAGAATAAGATTAAAGCTTAGTGCTATCAGATCATGTTCCGTAGCGAGATGTTAATCTCATTACCCTTGGCATTCACGGAACTGACTCTTTGATATTAGACCATCCAAAACCAAAACCAGTAAAAAATACGAGATTAACAAAAAGATTTAAGTTTCTATGTTATAACGAGTATTAAGAAGTTCTCAAGGGCATACATAGGTAGGTAATAAATTCATTAAAAATGATTTAAGTTAAACGCTTTTATGCACTAAAAGTCATATTGGATCTTCATTTTTTTTTTCATAGTGAACTATATTCTACTAGTCCTAACTAAGCCCTTTCATTTAATATCCATATTGCGGTAGTTTTGGAAAAAAACGTAAGCCGCCATTTTGTAGCGGTATTGTCACCAGAACTACAGATATGTGCCAAATATCAGAAAAATCCGTCCACAGGAAGAGGGTCAATTTTCAATTAATAGATTTGACCCTAACAAACAGGTCAAGTTAAATAAAAGCGTTTAATAATAATAATAAAAGCGTTTAATTAAAAATCACGATCAACACTTGCGATCACAATAGTTGTATCAATATAAGTACTTATAGACAGAATCCATCGGATTGCCATCTTTCTTTTTTTTCAGCCAGCCTGATAGGAAGCGGTCACCGTGGCCTATAGACGTGTGCAACACCAGGGGCGTCACTCTTCCGGGGTGCGAGGGAAATGCTCTTTGGGCCACCTTACACCCTGGCGTCAGAAGACCCTAGACGGCGTGCGGTTTTAGTTGGTAAGAGTCCGACATAACCTGCCCCGCTGGCCGCGGGGTGGGTATCCATGAGGATTTCCGCACGAAAAAAAAAAAAAAAAAAAAGGGGCGTCACTCTCGCGCTGCCGACCCTTGAGGCAGGGTTGGGAGTGTTTCTGTGCTGACAACGCAGAACACATTGATTTCCCCTGACAGTATCCCTCCAGTGAGCTCTGGCTATATTGACTATCTAATCCCTTCCTTACAGAAGAAAATAGTTGTATCTTTTGACAGCATAAGTGAGTAGGACAGGATACCTCATTTTTGATGTGTTGAGCTCACCCAAGCTCAACACATCAAAAATGAGGTATCCTGCTCAAAAATTTAAAATTAAAGTTAAATCTGAACTTTGTTAAAAATAACAATATAAAGTTCAGGAGTATTTAGACGACAAACAAGCTTGGACATGAACTGTTTGTTCTCTTTGGATGCTACGCAAACAAAACCTTGTAATTAGATTAAGTAAACATGTTGGTAAATAGACCAATAAAATCAGACCGTTGAATTTTCAGCCGGAGTCTTCTCAGGACCGGGCCGCGTTTCGAACCGATGATCTATTTGCCAAATGTAAGTTTTTTTTTGGCGTTTTGTGGTCCGGATTCCGATTTAATGGTCTATATAGAATAAATTACCTACTAATTAAAAACCGCGGTAGCCTAGTGGTTTGGGTAATGGACTGCTGAAACGAGGTCTTGGGTTCGATCTGAGGTTCACCATGGCACACACCAATGACTTTTCGATGCTTTTCGAAATAATGTGTGCATTTATCGCAGGTTTATTAGTACCTCGGAGAGCACGTTAAGCCGTCAGTCCCGGTTGCCATACAAACATCTATGGCAGTAGTTACGGGTAGTTGGAGCCCACAAAAGTCCAACCAGTCTAACTTGGAACTTCGATATCGCCATTGGTCATAATGACCATTGGTTGTGGAGGTCAGATGGCAGTCGCTCCATGGAAAATATCGAAGTTCAGCCGCATCACAGTTAGACTGGAAAGCCGACTCCAACTGAGTTTGGGAAAAAGGTTCAGAGAATGATGATGATAGAATAAATTACCTCTTTGTGGCGAACTCTTTTAATGTTTCTGATCGGTTTGTTTTAACCGACTGGGTTGTTTTAACCTATACAACAAATATTCGTTCGCTCTTTTCACTGTGACAAAGTTGACTCAACATGTTGATCGGGTCTTGCAAACATTCACATGTACTCTCTCCAGCATAATTGGCTTTCCTAGACACATTTCGGTTGTTGCAAACCTTCTCAAATATGAGGTTTTTCCTGCATTAGCGGGTTCGCTCTATATAATCTTGGGTGTTGCATATGTTCATCATGAGGTTTTCCCAGCTTTAGTGGATTAACCCGACTCGAGTTCGTTATTATAATAAAGTAAAGTTATATAATTATAATTATGTTCATATAAGTACGATTTAAGGTAAAGCCATTAATATTATGTGCATATTAAAAACGTGCTTTTTTCATGATTAGTCCCCCAAGCTTATTAGTTACTATATCCTTTTTCATTATAAAAACATTAAACTGTATATTAAAAGGTCTTGTTTGTCGGTCTGTTGGTTTAAATTCGCTCGAGTTCAGTCCCAGCCAGGTATTAAATCGTGCGTGTGGGGCTGAATACATTATGTTGATGGGTATTTTTTTGGAACTTTTGTAATGAAAACATGTTAGACAGTTAAACGGAGTTAATACTACTTTGAATTATTTTAAGCATCACAAAATGTATACCTACCTAGTATCTAGACTACTTGTACTAAAAATGTTAAAATGTTGTGAACATGTTTGAATGTTGTTTACCCTCTAGTACTCCAAAGACTAAACCGATCTGGCTTCTTCTTCAACCTAGCGTTAATCCCAGTCGCATCCAAAGCTTTCACCTCGGAGTCTGGGGTCCGCTTTACCAGTTTTACCGATCTAGCTGCGGTCATTATAATCAGAAATAATACATTAAGTTATTTTTATTCCTGCAGCCTCAGCATGGAATGACACTCACTCTTTTCTCTCGACCAATGAAATGACAGAATATAGTCACGTAACCAAAATGTCACCTTCCTGCTCTTTTCTGCAATTTCATTGGTTGAAGTCCTGAGACTTTGCCTTTCGCTTACCATCAGGCGAGGTGGAGTCATTTTGACGTGTCCTATTTAAAAAAAAAAAAGAAGAGAAAGGAAGAGACATGTCTACGAACTCCATTCCGAGATTGCTGGAAAAGATTCCAAAGGGTTATGGGAACGGGATTAGAATTGTACGTGGGTTGACTCCTCGGTAACAGCGCCCGCCGGTAAGTTTGTTTTAGACGCAAATAAACTGCAATTAATGCATCACATTGTTTATTTTATCGCAGGTTTATTAGTGCCTCGGAGAGCACGTTAAGCCGTCGGTCCCGGTTGCCATACAAACATCTATGGCAGTCGTTACGGGTAGTTGGAGCCCACAAAAAAGTCCAACCAGTCTAACTTGGAACTTCGATATCGCCATTGGTCATAATGACCATTGGTTGTGGAGGTCAGACGGCAGTCGCTCCACACAAAATATCGAAGTTCAGCCGCATCACAGTTAGACTGGAAAGCCGACCCCAACTGAGTTGGGAAAAAGGTTCAGAGAATGATGATGATAAGGTTCATAATATAATGTATATTCAGCTGTAAGCGCATCATGATTATCGACCAGATAAAAATCTTATTCCAGATTTTCGAATCCAAAACAAAACATTCCTGAACCAATGAACCTTAAAGTTGGCTCATAAATTCATATGTCGATACTGACGACTTCCACTTGCAGTGTCTCAAGAAAATCGTCGAGATTTTTCTTCAAATGAGACAATCAATCTGAAGCGACGATCGCTAACAGAAACTCAAGATTGACATCACAGGAATGCTGAACGAAAGCAAATATACTGCTTTGTATCGATCAAGTTTTGAAAACAACATTAAGTGAGTAATGGATGTCGTCAATTTTTATGCACAAGTGATCGAAAAGAAGCTAGCATTCTTGGGCCCTACTGTCTAAAGGCAATCAAAATACGATATGCGAGTGTTTGCGGCCATTGGTCCTTCTGCAAAAAGTGACCGGTCTCTTCAGTTACGAATTATATTGATGACTCTAGTTTTTCAAAAGCAACTTTAAATTTATCCCTTGCCAGTTATGTATGGAACTCTTAGTGCTGGAGTACGACTCGCACTTGCCGAATTTTTTATAGGCCATACTTAATTAAGTATGGCCTACCTTCTTACCATCTAAAGGAATTCCTTTAGATGGTAAGAAGCGTAAATGTCTGTAGGATGAAAATAATGCCGACTAAAAAATACCAACAATATGATTTTGAGTTTTTATTGCCAGGTTCACTTCTCACTGGCTTTATTTATTGCCTTACGTATCTGATAGTGTGTTCATGACTGTTTTAGAAAGCTAATAAGTTGGTTGACACCATGATGTCAAACGACGAACGCAAAGTGTCTTGGAATGGGTGGTGACTGCACGAACGCACTGTGTCGCGTTCGTGCAGTCAAACCACAAAACACCCGCAAATGTAGAAGCAATGAACCTTGATTTTTATAAGTGTTACTTTATGACCTACATGAATAAAGATTATTTGTTACTCCTAAGATGGTGGTCCTCAATTTGATGGATTCAATCACCGCTTTTTCACACCCCTTTTACAGGGAAAATGATAGAGAATTTGGGGTTAAGAATATAACCAAATGTTGTCTTGAACATAAAGCATTAGCAGTAACTCGTTTATCGCATGTTCTTTATTACAGTATTGGTTGTATTGGTCAATAAAATGGATCCCTATAAAACTGAGTCAATTTTAAATTGCATGGGAGGCTGTGATGTCCACATTAAATATTATAGGTCAAAAGGACATTTAAGGTTAAAATTCTGTACGTATTTCAGAGAGGATGCTTTTCAATCTTATAGAATTTTTTACTATAAAATTTGATTTTTTTTACTTGAGAATAACTATCGAATAACTAATACTATAAAATATACTAATTTTGATGTATTTTTGTGTCGTTTGTACTTGTAATACATGGATATTATAGGACCCCACCTTTCCACAATATTTAGTAAATTAAACCTGACCGGTTAGGTTTGATATTTTGGAGATCGACATGAGATCGAGACTAGAGTTAGACAAAATTTTGAACATAATTATATTTTTATTAAGAAAATTGGTCCTTTGTGCTCAGATAAGAAAATACAATTTGAATTTAGAATTCATTCGGCAACGTCACGGTATCAATAGGTAAATTAATTAATTTAACTGTTTCATAAATTGTTGATTCAATTTGTTTGTTGTGAATCAGAAATGTTATTATGTCTAGTTCATTCTGTGTAAAGATAGTTATTTGCGTTTAATTAATGATTTCTGTTTTCAACATTTATCCGATATTACTGTAGTCTGCTCAGCTACGTACGAAAATAAACTGTACAAAATTATATACTTACCTACTTATACGTACCTACTTTTATATGGTACAAGATCTCAAAAAAGTTTTTTTTTATCCATACATAATGTGTGTAAATAGATGGCGATACCAATAATTATTTTTATTATTTTCGTAAAATGTATTTCGTAAAATCAAGTAAAGACAGATACGGGTACAGTACAGAAACAAGTTAAGTTTAAAAGCAGGTAATAATATAATATCGGTTCATAGCAAAAAAAAATGAGCAAAAATCGAAAATATTGAACGTGTAACTTGGCCTTTTCACCACTTGTTTTATTCGTTCAGAAAGCTTGAAACGCTGTCTAACGACGCAACTGATATGCTAATAGCGCTCGTCAGTCGCCATTGTGTTTTCGAACGAGGCATTTTATGTCATCCGTCGCAAAAAATAAGCATGTATAAAATTTTGAATAGTTCATTAGACGATATTTTCTAAACAGGAAAGGAGTTTTTCAAGTAAAATATTTGGCAATGTTGATATATTTTTACAAGACCGTGCTGTTTACATTATATTAGATAAAATGTTTTCTTAGTTCTGTAAATGAAGTCTTACTTAGGTATATTATTTGAATAAGAATACTTCTTATTCAAATAATATACCTAATTTAAATATAACAATTTATTTATCAAATAAAGCTCAGAGCGCTCATGAGCGCCCCAACGCAGTAATAGTAGCGGCACACTGGGCAAATAAAATTTGACATGCCGTCGACACGACAGAAGAAGAAGAACTACTATGAAAGTGGTATTCAATTAGAATAAACCGAGGAATTCCCTTACAAAAGGAGTTTTACGACTTGAAAATGACTTTTACCCGATTTGAGTTTATAGGAAAAAATTGCATGGAACGAAAAACAGTAGTAATAACCTCCACCCTCACCCCGCTTCAGCCCAGACATTACTAAAAAGAGGTTTTGGTCAACTCATCCCGCTTTAAAAAAAAGTTGAAATGTATTGTACACTCGAGAGCAATGAATCCGGGTCACTTAAAGAATGGTAAAACGGTAAATATTTTAACTGTAGCTTCCCAATATATATTCGAGAACATACTGTATGTCAGGAAAAATATATCCAATTACACAAAAGTAAGTGACATTACAGTCAGAAATCTGCGCAATAAAAATAAACTAATCCTTCCTTGTTATCGGCTTAGCAAAGTTAGTGGTTCTTTTAGGGGGGAAGGTATACGTTTTTACAATAAATTGCCTGAATCGGTCCTTGGTATGCCTGACAATAAATTTAAAACATTTGTTAAGGCCACCTTATGCAAAAAAGCATACTATAGGACTACTGATTACCTTGAAGACAAAAATGTCTGGCTTGAGCATGGTGCAGGCCCCTCCTAGAATGCTAAAGTGCTACAACTACATAATGCTGTAGTTGTGGCATTTGCCTACTACAATATATTGATATTGTGGTAGGCACGCGACCTTTTTTTTTTTTTTTTGACATTAGTATATTTTTGACATTTTCAATTATTTTATTGTTTAACTTCGGTTAAAATTTATTATATATTATTTTTTTTTTTTTAATATACCTTTATTTATATTGACACGAGACAAAATGTACATTCGTCCATATTTAGTCTTAAGATATCTATGTATAACCTGACGTCTTAAAATGCAGCAGTGGAGTTTGTTGCGCCGTTTCTTCTCCACTAGCGCCTAGGAAGCGGTGGTAAACTTAGTATTAAGTAGTTTTTGACGTCAAAAAGATGTAATTACGTTACACTATTTTGAAAAATAAAGAATTTGAATTTGAATTTGAATGTTAAAAATCTCGGAAACTAAAAATGATAGGTTAATGCAATAAATTGTATTTAATAGACAATGTAATACTCCTTAAATGAAAGTAAAAAAAATATGAGTCACCATACATTTTATTAACACAAAATTACATAAAGAAAAAAACTGCTGATCTCTCCTTAAAACAAAAATAGGAAACATGAAATTTTTGAACTTTATTACGATTTTCTTGAATTTTAATACTTCGTATTGCCTCCTCGTGCTTCCATTACTGCGTTTACGCGGTTTGGCATGCTGTACACCAAGTTCCTTATACGATTTTGGGGAATATTCTCCCATTCCTCTGTGAGAGCAATTTTGAGCTCACGAAGCGTGATTGGGGGAGGGTTTCGTTGTTTTACGCATCTGCCTAGCTCGTCCCAAGCATGCTCGATCGGGTTGATATCCGGGCTGCGCGCTGGCCACTCCATACGAGTAATGTTCATCTCTTGAAGGTAGTCATTCACAATCCTACCTGTATGAGGTCGGGCATTGTCATGCATAAATATAGCATCCTCACCTAAATTGACCATAAATGGACCGTGATCATTGAGGATTTCTTCCACATATCTTACGCTAGTTAAAGAGCCGTTTTCTATGATCACCAGCTCTGTGCGACTTTCAGAAGAAATTCCGGCCCACACAAGTACAGACCCACCACCGTAGGCTACTTTTTCTTCGATGCATGCTTGCTTGAATCTTTCCCCTGGTCTTCGATACACTCTGTGTCTTCCATCGTGCTTGTAGAGCATAAATTTTGATTCGTCGGAGAACATAACTTTTGACCAATCTTCAATACTCCAATTTACGTGGCTCTGGGCATATCTTAGTCTCGAAATACGATGCCCACGCTCCAGTTTAGGGCCGTTTGCAGGTCTAAGGGGTTTTAAGTTAGATTCAGCAAGCCGACGTCTTACTGTCCATGCACTTGGGTTACTTCCTCCGAGGCGTCGAAACTGATTGGTGAGTTCAGTTCCTGTGAGAAAGCGATTTCGAAGCATGGTGTTCACCAAGTATCGGTCTTCTCGTGCTGTGGTACACCTGGTTCTGCCCGTTCCTGGTCTGCGTAGGTTAGAACCAGTTTCTTCGTAACGTCGGAGAACTCTTTGTACTGTTGACAGCGACACACCGACAGTCCTGGCTGTATCTTAGCCGGCCGGTTTCCAGCATTGTAAGTATTCTGGTGCATTCTTCAGGCGTAAGCGACATAATTTCAGCTTGAATAATGAATATAGAGCACTATCAACATGGTTTATGTACCCACATAAATGACAGATTACAAACAAAAGCAAAACCAAATGCTGTAATTTCGTAGTTCCATCTTCGAAAGTGGCCCTTTTTCAAATTTGATTTTTTTATGATATAACTTTACAATAACTAAGAAGTTTTAATACCTTCATTTAAGGAGTATTACATTGTCTATTAAATACAATTTATTGCATTAACCTAGCATTTTTAGTTTCCGAGATTTTTAGGATTCTTTAAGTGACCCGGATTCATTGCTCTCGAGTGTATTATTTGAAATATTGTTACATTTGTATACAAAACTGTTTGGGGAAAGAATTCATTCTCTGAACCTTTTTCCCAACTCAGTTGGAGTCGGTTTTCCAGTCTAACTGTGATGCGACTGAACTCCGATATTTTCCGTGGAGCGACTGCCATCTGACCTCCACAACCAATGGTGATATCGAAATTCCAAGTTAGACTGGTTGGACTTTTGAGGGCTCCAACTACCCGTAACGACTCCCATAGATGTTTGTATGGAAACCGGGACCGACGGCTTTACGTGCTCTCCGAGGCACTAATAAACCTGCGATAAATACACACATAACTTGGTGTGTTTGTGTGTGCCATGGTGAACCTGGGATCGAACCCGAGACCTCGTCTCAGCAGTCCATTACCCAAAGCACTAGGCTACCGCGGTTTTGTTTGGGGAAAGAATTATACAATCAAAACTCACAGTTGTTTCATTTATAGAAATAAAAAAACAATTATTTAACAATTAATCTAAACATAGACAATAATGATTTACACAGATTTCCAAATTAAAAATTTAATAATGATTACTTCTAATAAATCCAAGAATATGTTACGCAGGAAGAGCGAGGCATTCCCATCACAAGTATCCATGACTTCTTACTGGGAAGCCCCAACAATGTATAAACTAGGATTTTATAAATAAAGAATTTAAAAAAAAAACACAGTGATCGTCAAAAATAATTGATCCGTTATCAATTATTTTTGACGATCACTGTGTGTATATTGTAGCGTAGTTGTTGAAGGTACTGGTAGCCAAATTGCGTAGTATTTTAGCCCGAACACTATCCGGAAAGACCCTCGTTAGGCTAACACCGCAATGCGGTTTGACGCCGCGTCAACAGAGCCGCCTAACTAACGCTGATGACAGTATTAACAACACCTACTGAAGATCGATTGGGTACGTAGGATACATAGCTTTCATGTAGTTCAATTTGATATGTATTGTTACGGGTTTGGACATCCGCTGTCCAAGGCGTGAATTATGTAGAAAATCCAAAAGGCATAATCAAGAAATAATAAAGACCAAACACGATAATATACGTAGCGACGCGATTCGGTTCTTCGATCATATTAGTAAGTACAAAATACGTACTATGATAATGCCTTATGTCTTGCAACTTGCGTTTTCTGCATAATTCACGCAAAAGGCAGCGACCGGTCTTATTGTAAATGTCATTTTTGTGTAAATTAGATCCGCAACGAACTCATATCGTGACAATACTTGTCAAATTGAACGACATCAAAGCTTCCTTATGTCTCTTGCCTTCCCTATACGGCCCTAAGCACGCAAAAATACTTATAAAATAATCAAACGAATTTTTTCAAAACAAAAAACTATCTATGAAAGAAATAAGCACAACGGACACAAATATTATGGATGATTATATTAATCACAAATTACAAAAAACAAATGCTAATCTAAACTTTTAATAACAATGAAATCACCTTCTAAATCCCTATTGTAAATTAAGCCATCACTCTACCGAATAAAATTAAAGATAATAATGCTTAACGCTATCCCAAAATGAGCAGAAGTCAAGGACTATATCTAATAATTTAAATAAAGGGTACAGTATCGTGCGGTTGTGGTCGGAGACCGTCTTTTCCCACGATATACGACCTACCCAACTCACTATTGGGACATATGACCATATTTTCGGAAAGCTTACGACAGGATCAAATGCTAGAGTTAATTGTTTTAGGATTATAAAGGATTATTTCAATTGTTATTCTAAGATTTCAGTTTAAATAACGCTGCGGTGGAAGGGTCATTTTGATGAACAATTTAAGTGGACCGGTTTGGAATTGAGGGCTAATGAAGTACTAACGTTTAAGTTTAATTATCTGGAAATTAATTAGTCTTACCACGTACTCACACCTGGATAATCGCTGATGAGATAAGCAGTATTATACTAGTACCTATAATTCCAATCTTATTTTTTATGTAGATGTAGGCACCTTTTGACCCTGGGGAAGACGCTAACAAAATGATGGGATCGCCTATGACAGTCGCCGAAGCCGGATTTTAGTGATACAAGATAGGCTTAGGTTTGACCTCTATCTCACCGGGTGGTAAGTGACGATGTGGTCTACGATGAATCATATTTACCTAAGAGGAACCTATTCACTCGTGACTTGGAGATTCTCCGGAAACACAGAGTCAGGTACGGAATTCCACTTTAGTCTCTATTTGAACGAAGATTTACAATTTAAAATTTTAGCAGTTTTCAGACGGCATGGAAATTTTTTAAAAGCTTTATATTTGTAATATTAGCGTTTCAGGTAGCTTTTGCTATCTGAACTATTTTTACCTTCTTAAATTATTCAGTATCAAATATTTTAATTAAGTCTGCTGCAATTTTGCATACAAATGTAGACCCGGAGTAGATTATTATGATCGTCCTCTAAGCCGTTCTCCAACGAGGGGTTGACTATTCAGTCTAACTTTAACCGAACTTCGATATTTCCCGTCAAGCGACTATCATCTCGCCTGCAGAAGCTATTGGTAATATCGAAGTTGTCTCATTCAAATAATAATATAGAAAGACAGACATACATAAATTTATTTATTGATTTATCGTTGTAGGGTAACCTATTGAAATATCGAATTTCTGTTACCCGAATCTTAAAACCCCGAAAACGGTTGGTGGAACTTTTAAAAGACAGATGTAATGAATGACAACTTTCTATAATTCCGTTTTTAATTTCCCAGATGAATCAATTTCCAGGTGCACTAAAACCGAATTTTCAAATAGTATTTTTTGTTTCCCATATTGTCATAATCCAAATATAGTTATACCAGATTCTCAGAATACTTTTTTTTGTTTCCCATCGTACCATTTTCCAAATAAACTATTGCCAAATTTTCATAATCTTTTTATTTGGTTCCCATACAATCGTGTTCCAGCTAAACTATAAACAGGTAGGTATAGTAAAACTCAGTAAATTAATACGATTAATTTATTAGGTACAGTAAGTAATTTAGAAATTTACATTAATTTAGATTGTTTTAGTTACCTATTACAGATAGGTTTAAGTGTCAAATTCGACTCAGTAGGTTAGGTTATGTTAGAACTGTGACCCCCCGGCACGAGCCGAGCGAGCGAAGCGAGCGTGCCGCGGCAGCGGCTGGCGAGTGCTAGAACCGACTCGCTATTGTTTTACTTGCCCATTACAGACAAGTCGACTCAGTAGGTTAGGTTATGTTAGAACTGTGACCCCCCGGCACGAGCCGAGCGAGCGAAGCGAGCGTGCCGCGGCAGCGGCCGGCGAGTGCTAGAACCGACTCGCTATTGTTTTACTTGCCCATTACAGACAAGTTAAAGTTAATTACCTACTTTTTAATTTGGTTTATTTGATTTTAATTTAGAAATTCTTGGTTTTAAATATCTGGATATTGTTTTTCTGGATATCAATTAACTGCATTTCAAAAATTTGTGTTTTAAAAATTCGGCTTTCGTGCATATGGATTACGGTCATCTGGATTTTGTGCATTTAGATTTCGTGTATCTGGAACTCGTTCGTCTGGATTATAAAACATCGTACAAATGAATAAATGGGCAAATGAAATTCTGAGTTGCGATCATATGGCAAATAAAACTTCGGAATTTGAAAAAACGGGATTATGAAAAAATGGCCAAACGTTTTCGGAATTATGATATTCGGAATATTAAAATTCGGGATTAAGATAGGTAACCATCGTTGTAGGTATCGTACAGAATCTCCTATGTATTTATTTAAAGCTTGTTATTTTTTTTATACCACTTAGATGGCAGACAAGCACACGGCCCACCTGATGGGAAGCGGTCACCGTGGCCTAGAACGCGTGCAACACCAGGGGCATCACACTCGCGCTACCGACCCCGCAAAAACCTTCTAATTCTTCTTGAAGAACTTCATATTGTAGTCGCTAGGGAAAACCACGGCAGGGAGATCATTCCACAGCCTAAGAGTGCGCGGAATAAAATTTATTTCAAACCTTACAGTGCTAACAGTACAGTAATACTAGATGCGGAAGGCAAAGAATCGGGTGGTATGGCGTACATTGGGAGAGGCCTATGTCCAGCTGCATTGGACGTCGATATACTAATTGATTGATTGATTGAATTTTAATATAACAAATAGACACTTCAATTGTATTTATTAATATAGATGAATATTTTATCACCACTTAAGTTATAACAACTGTTATCTACAACTCTAAGAAAATATTAATTTCACTTCAATTATCTGAATTAATGTCGACAATAAATTTTCGGTAGCAACAGTAGTCCAATAACGGTAATGTTTGTCTATTTTTATAGGATACTTTTATGTTTGTAATCATAATAAAAGAGCTTGATAAACATTCATTATATTAATTTCCTCTGTACACAGTCGTAATTGACTTTGTACGTTAAGGGAGGGCAAACACCGCCTTATCAAATATTATTATCCGACTTTACTCACCACACATATTTTAGAATAATTTTGATTGTAATATTAAAAGTCGATAGGCCACGGTGTCCGCTTCCCATCAGGTGGGCTATGTGCTTGACTGCCACCTTAGTGTTATAAAAAAAGTACTGTAATGACCTGTTCTATGATGGCGAATGGACATCACAATATTTGATTTGATTGATATATTAACTTTTCCGAGAGCAACTGCTGTCTGACCTCACTGCACTCAGAGCCTCGTTCGATTGTGTCCTTTACAACAACTTACCTTCAGCTTACCATCAGGCGAGGTGAAGTCTAATTGTCTGAAGTGTAATATACATATAAAAAAAAACTTGATGAAATATCTAAATTTATTCCCAAAAAAATTATACCACTTCTTGTCCTGTCTGTCTTCATTGGCAGACGTGCAAATAGTCCACCTAATGGGGAACAGTCACCGTGGCCTATCCGACATGTGCAACACCACGCCACAAACGCTGCAATACCTTTCTTGCAGAACCCGTTTAAACGTACAACATCATCATTCTCTGAACCTTTTTCCCAATTCAGTTGGGGTCGGCTTTCCAGTCTAACTGTGATGCGGCTGAACTTTGATATTTTCCGTGGAGCGACTGCCATCTGACCTCCACAACCAATGGTCATTATGACCAATGGCGATATCGAAGTTTCAAGTTAGACAGGTTGGACTTTTGTGGGCTTCAATTACCCGTAACGACTGCCATAGATATTTGTATGGCAACCGGGACCGACGGCTTAACGTGCTCTCCGAGGCACTAATAAACCTGCGATAAATACACACATAACTTCGAAAAGCATCGAAAAGTCATTGGTGTGTGCCATGGTGAACCTGGGATCGAACCCGAGACCTCGTCTCAGCAGTCCATTACCCAAACCACTAGGCTACCGCGGTTAACCTTTAAAAGTACAACAAAGCTGTGTAAATCACGGAAGTGCTCTCATTTTTCTTTTAATACCTAAACAGTTTCTGTAGTCTAATTCCACTTAAGTCACCTGAATAAGAAGCAAGGAAAGAAAGCTTAACATGGAAATTTAAATCCGCTAGTTCTGTATCGTAACAAGTTGTACTGTAACTAGTTGTCAGGTGCATTCGTACTGTTGAAGCTCGTTGCGTTTTGGTAAAAAATGAACATGTAAAGTTAAGTTACAAGCTGAAGCGGATAGTAAACTTTGAATATAGTAGTGGTGCCGTATCAGCATTGTACTTGCGCAATTTGTATTCAACATTAACAGGTTTTGTATTCCATTTCTTATTTTTTTCGTGCGGAAATCCCCTTGATACTAAACTCCAGTCCCTAACGAAGATGGTAATGTTGGCATCGAACCGACTAAAAACACACGCCGTTTCGGAGCTCGCCGAGGTGTATTGTAACCTTGGCCAGTTTACCCAAATATAAACAATTTAACACGAAACTTGAACACACGTAATTTGCTAGTAATCTCCCTAGCTTCTCAAAATAAGCAAAATTATTTAATTTGTGTTCATGTTTTGGTAATAATTATAATGGTTTGGATCTGACCGTTATAAATAAAAACTCCTTTTCAAACACCTGTGTAAATCATTATCTTACTTAGTTCAAATAACTTAATAAACACTATAAACTAAAACAACAAAAACACTTTTCAAAGAAAAAAAAGTGAATTTGACGGATCAAATTAAATTGGGACCACACGGGAAGCGCCAGCTTTTAAATAAAAAAAGAATCATCAAAATCAATCAATTCTGATTCGAAAGTTATGAGGATTGCTTTTTTGAAGTTGGTTAACAATTATACGACCTTCTAAATCGCTACCTCTTATAACATATACGTTTACTCTAGATAAATCCGGACATAAGCCACCCAGTTAGTTTTGTCGAGCAGGTTTAACTATGCTTAGCAATTTAGACTTTAGCACAAAAGCAACGTTGCTTATTATAATGCGTTTATTCCAACAAAAGCATAATTAATGTGCAAAAAGGGCTCATTTTGGTGTAAAAAGCTTTAGACGTTGATGGTGTTGATAAAAGAGAATCTCAACGAATGACAAGTCTTCAATAATTATGATCGTCCTTAATTTTTTTTTATACCCCATAGGTGGCAGACAAGCACACCTGATAGAAAGCGGTCATCGTGGCCTATGGACGTGTGCAACACCAGGAGCGTCACACTCACGCTGCCGAACCTAAAGGGTGGGGGAAGGTTGAAGGGGGGATTGGTGAAGGGGCTAATCCCCTTCCCTATTCCCTTTCAACTCCAAACCCAAACTCTTAACTTTTAAGAGTTGAGAGTTCTAAAAATATTATTCGCATTGCTATTGAATTTATGACTTGTTAACTTTAATATTCGTCCAATGTATCAATCAATCACTTATCAATTAAATCATTATTAAAACTTTTAAAGTTGAAATTCAATGGCAATGAAAGCAATTCAATTTCTTAATCAGATAATTAAAATTTCAAGTTTCAAATGCAATGAGTGAATGAATATTATATTAGTGATGTCGTTAAAACTTATACATTCAAGAACTGTAAAAGAATTTTCCATGAAAAATAAGGCAATTCGATTTAAGATCCTGAGTCCAAATATCGCACGGTCTTGGACATGGCATGGTAGTGAAACCATTGGTACGCAAAATTTCAAAATACCTTCGCAAAACAAAATACCAACTCACTTAGTCCAAACAATTTCCTTTGAACAAACTTGGCCTTAATGTTTCAAATAAAACAGTAAGTTATTTGGATTGACACAAACTTTGCACTCCGCAGCAAGACAGTGCATTAAAATTTAAGTTTCACTTCTGTGGGCACTATCCTTAATTCGTTGTGAGACATAACAAATAGTACTTAAGAGAGACAGCTATTTCCTTGAAAATAAATATTTTATGCCTGTCTATCACTTTGGTAACTTTATACTGCTTTTAAATGAGATATTAATGATCTTGAGCGCAACGAAAAAATGTGCTGTTCTAGAGATGCGTCTAAGCAGTCAATACAATCACAATTCTGTCAATATAAATAAAAGAAATTGAATTTTGATAATTTAGGTCATAAATTAAGGCTCATTTAGGACTGATATCCATCCAAAGGTTATCTGTGAGATAATACTTTTAACGATAAGGCCGCGATTTTTTCATAATTTTTTGATATGTTTTCCTTCATATGCCTATTTTGATTGGTTTAGAACAAACTTATTTCTATTCTAGTCTACATCCACATCCCACTAACCTCCAAAATAATTCCTATCTAGTTCAAGACATATCAGTACCGTACGGATTAGAAACGTGTTCCGTAACAGCATTATATATTCTCTAACATCACTGCCCACTTTGCCAACTACGGGCGCTATGACAGTTGCTCTGGGAGTAGCCGAACTCGAGCTGATATTAATTTGATCTGTCAAGTTGTGCCGTCACAGTGGAGCTAAACAATGGTCTGAGCGTCTAGGGAATTATTTGTTTGCTCACTTTTGATTGGCCGTTGTATTTGATTTATGTTGCTGAAAAAATAATTGGCTAGGTTATTTCTGTATTGCTATAGACTATTGAGCATGGTTTTAGTTCAAATTATATTGGTACTAGTACACAATTATTTAACTTAGCTCTGATTTCCTGACCTCTCCTTAAATGTGGCTTTGTACTCGACCCTCGGCTTCACGCATCTAGTCTATCTCAGGAACTATTTTCTCTTTTAGGAAGACATAACTAAGAAATTTTATTCTTCGCATGCTAAATATTTTAATTATACTCATCCCGATTTAATAATAAATTCAATGAAAAATATTTATGCCAAGTATTATTTTTAATTATGAAACGAGATAATTATAATTATTAAAAGTAATACGTATTTCGTAAAATTCGTAAGGGTATTATATTTTACGTCCAATTAGGGCCAAGTTCAATTTATTAATTTAAATTAATTTTGATAACAACGAAGGTAATAAACGGTTTTCAACATTTCTCGACTAAAAACAAAATAAATGATGTAATGTAATAGTGGCGTTTTTAACTTTTTCCATTTAATACTCAAAAATCTACCTGCCATTGGAGAGTACCTAAAACTTGCCGAATTGATGTTTTTGTTTTAATTCATTATCTTTATAATTATTATCCGCATAATCATTATCTACATAATCATTATGTACATAATCATTATGAACATAATCATTGTCTTTATTTTTTACTTATTTTTCATCAATTCAGTCTTTGTGATATTATATTCTATGAAGTATCTGTCTACCATTTACTTAAAAAAATATTTTCCAGATTTTTTTGCTCAGATAAATGCCATTTCATTTTTACGTCCCATCAAATTATCATATTCACTTTGTTATTGTCAGTTGATGTGATTGCCAAAAGCCCTTATAAACTAGAAATTCTTTAGGAAAACTATTTAATATTAAAAAGGTTTCTGTCTTGCATCATTAGTCATTTTGAAATAATGTACAACGAATAAATTGGTTATAGTTAAAACACCTGGGACCACTTCTATCAACTGTAAATTTAGTAGGCTGTCATTTTTAAATTAATGATAATGATCATTGGTCCTCGATAAGTGTACAAAATTTCAAATCAATCAGATGTTTAGATGTGCTCCAAAATTGGGTACCTATAAAATTCCATTACATATAAGTTAAAAAAAGCTTGTTAATAAACTTCATAGAATTTTTTCACAACTCTTTATTTATGTTGTATCACAATACAATACATTTTTAATGTTTTTTTTCTCATATTAAGTGTTATCGTCAAAAAAGCATAATATCGGATTATTCAAATAAATCTAATAATTTCTTACAAAGCATCGTTGAATGAACACTGATCATAATATTAATAACTCATAATTATATTTCACAATATTAAGAGTCAACCAATCACATCGCCGCTCAATAACGCTCATCCGCGCGGATAATTCCGCAACAGTTCCACCGCAAACCACTGGTAATCAAATTAAAAGGTTATGGCGGGCTGGAATACAACAAAATAGGAATTAATTGAATGACATCCGCGAATTCCGTATTTACATTTATATTGCAGTGATTTGGCGTCCGTGGGAATTGGTTTAGTTAAGAATGAGAATCAATTTTGGGTTGTTTCTGGCGTAATGTTTTTCAATTAATTCAATTTTAGCCGCTCTGCCCGCTTGGAATTGTGACCCCGTTCGCATATTCTAGGAATAAAAAGTAGCCTATGTGTTTGTTCCAGACAATAAAATATAGTTGTACCAAATTTCAGCCAGATCCGTTCAGCCGGACGAGCGTGATTGAGGAACATTCGTGCATATTGGTAGGATTGAATATAATATTTAATCTACTTACAAATTTTGTAATAACATGTGTAGGGTAGGGTAGCGTATGGTCGGCAGTGCAAATATGACGCGAATACACGTCCACAGGCTGCTTCACATCAGGTGGACTTTGCGCTTGTTTGCCACCTAAGTGCTATAAAACAAAAGACTATACTTGAAATATTATTTCTGTTGCTTGAACTTAAAAAAATTCATAAGATTTTTCAGTTCTTTTATAACGGTTAATAAATCCTTTCTAAATTCATACTATTACATGTAGGTATTCTGACTCCAAGAATGTCATTCAAATCTCGTCACCCTAGTCGGTCGATAGCTTAAACAATTCAAAACGCGTCCAAAGAGAACAGTCTCGTTCGTTACATAATGTGACACGTAAAACAATTTCCAAGACCCTTATCCAAGACTACGTCGGGAATACAATACACGTTGCAAAAGCCCATTTAAATCTGACCCCTGTCGAGAAACTAACACTGAAAATATTTGTGTAGCATAAGAGCTCGATATAAAATGGTCCAGTTATGATGTCATTGAGTTCTGATGTAGGGATGTAGGGGTATATCGTGTAGAAGAGGTTGATAGAGAGGCTTAATAGCTAAATGATTACGTAGAAGCGGTAGGCTAGACATAAAATGAAGTAGAAGATATTAAATATAATGAATAAGTATTAGTTATTTCGTTTTATGTGAAAATAAGAGGGATTTTTTTAGTAAAATTAATTCACGTCACTGATATTTTTACCCGACTTCGCTAGCGAAGGGTAATGTTTTACGCACGTATATTATGGTGTTTTTTGTTCCCTTATTTTATGAGACCAAGATGATGGTTGTCAAAATGTAAAAAATCCACTTCTTGGGAGAAATTTCCTTCCTTAAGGAATATACCGACTCAAAAAAATATAATCCAGCCAAGATTTTTCTAGGGGTTGGGAGGTTCTTCCCATAAAAGTAGCATAAGGCAAATGTAAAAGAAGAGAAGGAGTAGCAGACCTCGGGCTTCAAGGTGAAAACCTCAGGTGCATTTGCGCCATCCCCGTTTTGGAGGTAGAAGGGCCATCCTGAAACCGTGGATAGCCCAAAAGTCAACCAGGGAACAAAGGAATACCTAGATAGTAATCTAACACCCTGGAAATCGAAACCCGAGACGGCGGTGGCATACGGTTTTAGTCGATTCGAGTCCGAGATAACCAAAAAAAATCTATAACAAGCTCTAAAGTAACATACAAAAGCACCATTACTTACAAACAGATTCTTTCACTAAAAGTAAACCCCAAAACTCAATAAAACTTCTCACAAAGTTCTCACGAACACGAATACACGAAACCACTTAGGAGCTGAAAAAAATCAATTTATAACATTCATTGAAGATATTTACGTGACTTGTGCAACAGAAGTACCCGTAGCGTTCGATGGATGCCGCACTCGTTCGCGTAAACGGCCTAACTTATGCCATTTCGTACACTTGCCCTATTTACAGCCCCTTGTGAATGTTTTTGGCTTATATTTTGTGAATTTGTGAACCGGTTCCTACTGTTCAGATTGTTTTGTTTCGTTTTATTGTTTTTTCTTGTTTAATTTTTTTATACTACGTAGGTGGCAGATAAGCACACGGTCCACCTGATGGGGAGCGGTCACTGTTGGCCTATGAAAGTGTGCAACACCAGGGGTGTCACACACGCGCTGCCTACCCTGAAGGAAAGGGGGGGGCTAGGAAGGGGTAGGGGGAGGAGGGTAAAGTGAGCTCTGGCTACCCTACTTACCGGCGAATTAGGTAGGTACTCGATATTACTAGTATTCCTGTTAAACACTACAACTGAGCTGATTAATTGATGAAGCTCTAGCGTAGGCTTTCTTCTCGATTTGGGGGGGGGAGGGGAATCTCAAGCGAAAGTCTCATTAAGAAAAACCACGCTATCACTGTAAGAATGACTATCTCTATGCCTATTCCAGAACGAAGCCCAGTTAATCTGCATAAAACTCAATTTTCCAGGAGAGCCGGAAAATTAACCTGCTATTTTCTGGCCATGGATATTTTTTTATACCACTTAAGTCGCAGACAAGCACACGGCCCACCTGATGGGAAGCGGTCACCGTGGCCTATGGACGTGCAACACCAGGGGCGTTACACTTGCATTACCAACCCTGCAAACACCTTCTAAAGCCCATCTAAAGACGTTATGCTGAGGCTGCAGTTCTTATCAGACTGTAAAGTTTGGACATTCCAGAGACAATGGTGGACGGGTTGAGCCACTCTGACACCATGATGGATGGTTGCTAACGATTCTAAGATAACTAATCAGTGTAAGTGGATGTTCAGGTTTTTGTTCGCCGTATGTGGATTTAGGTATAAGCGGGGATGTGCGATTCAATTTTGTTACAAGCTTTATTTTAACATGCTCAATTGTTAATTAGTTTGTGAAATTGTTACATCATAACATAACATAAACTCACGCCTATATCCCCGAAAGGGTAGGCAGAGGTGCTAGCACCCACATTTCGCCAGTTTATGTTTAGGTCCCAATGTAATAGGTGGCGAGCCTATCGCCATTAACCGGGCACTTATAAACCTGCGATAAATTGTTAGTATGGGACAGATCTTGGAAGCCTAATTGGTACCACTGTCTGAGGTTAAATATGGGTTCCAACAATGGAATTTTGATTCATTGGTTTGTCCGTATTCCAGAACCCATATTGACTGCTAAAGTTGACTTTTTTAATACTACGTAGGTGCCAGACAAGCACCCGGTCCACCTGATGGGACGCGGTCACTGTAGCCTATAGACGTGTGCAACAACAATGGTGTCACACACGCGCTGCCTGCCACACGATGGATATTATGGCCGCAGTGTTCTGTAGGGCGAAGGTACCACCCAAGTCGGACTCCTCAGTTCGGACGGGAGAATGATACTGTCCTACCTCCATTAAAATGGCTGTAAATAGCACTGTGAATTATTATGCCCCTATGAATATTGTATTACACAATTTTTTTCAAACTACTTAGGTGGCAGACATGCACACGGCCCACCTGATGGGAAGCGGTCACCGTGGCCTATGGACGTGTGCGCTGCCTACTCTGGAGGGCAGGGGGGAGGGAACACAACACGATGGTTATTATGGCCGCGGTCTTCTGTTAGTTAAATACTTTGAATTCAGACCTACGAACAGTTGCAGTTCAAACTCGAAAGTAAAATCACAAGAAATAGTATTACAGAAATGACGTCATTATGGTAAGTGCTCGCCTGCGCTCAAAAGGTCCGCTGCAATTAAATTTAATGCGATACTCTATTTCCATTGCGTTTAATATAGACCTAGCAGGTATGTTGCAAATTTTAACGAAGGAATGTATTTCAAACATGATATTATGTTCTGAATTCTGTTGGTAACTTTAACTTTTTTCATATTGGACACGTCAACATGACTTCACCTCGCTTGATGTTAATCTAAAGGTAAAGTCTCAGGACTAGGAGTCATTAATAATACACTGATAGTTCTTCAATGATGGCCCTCAGCTTGACGGCCTCATCAAACGCTTTTTCGGGCCCCGCTTAAAGGACCCGGGACTATAATGAGGAAGGAAACACATGCGCTGTTAAAGATTTTTTTTATATTAGACTGGACCATGACCATCAACCATGACTTCAACTTGACTCAAGTCACCACTACATATACCGATAGTGTTAGGTACAGTGTTACAATGCCAAATCTTTATGGTGCTGCAAATAAAAGAGGCAACGACTGACATTGATATATACATATTTTATCGTTTCATAAAATATTGGCAGAGACAACAGACCGCCATCTGCTCCTGTCCTGACATACTTCATGCGCTTCCTCTACTGTCATTAAACCTTGCATGCAAGCCCGCCGGTTTCGAGTGCTTTTGATTTGACCTTTTTTTCAACAACTCCCCAATTTGGTCAGTGTATACTCTGCGAGGTCGACCCCGGCCTGCCTGCCCACTTACATGTGCCTTACATTATAAGTAAAATATTATCTAAAAATAAATATTATCGTACATCACATAGGAACTATGTCGGTACATAACAGGCCATTTTAACAGTAAGTGGTCTGTAATTACTGCCAATATCAGGAGCCAAGACGCTCCGGCTTGCGTAATCACCACAAAAACCACAACACTAGCAACTATCGTTTAACAAACATTATTTAAGCCCGAGTAAGTACTAGTTGAGTACTCAGCCAGTCTTTACATACATGTTCGGAAATTTACAGACCTTTAAAAAATAATATATCTCAATTAATTTATTGCATATTAGTAGTAACTTATATTTAATTAAAACAAAACTTACCATTCAAATAATTTAAATACAAAAATGGGACCGAATTATTATTATATGTCCGACCGACGACCGATTGCGGGTTTAACCGGCTTTAAATAAATGAGTTTAAAGCCGGTTAAACCCGCATCAAAATCGGTCCAACTTACGCGAGAAAATAGCAGATACTTAAATATATATTCAAACATTTATAGGTCAAAACAGTGTACCTCCTTTTTAAATCTTAAACGTAAAATGTATAAATCACTAATTATTATACATTTTCAGCCGACTTAAAAAGGAGGTACACTGTTTTTAAATTATTTAGCGTCTTAAAATAATTTATACAAACAAATAATTTTTAAACATTACTAAGTTACACTATTACTATTGACCCCATCTTATTATGGATCATGTTTAGGTACATACTGATTTATTTCTTAAATTATATTATCTATCTAGAACCATGCAATCATTATACCTAGATCAGTCTTTAAATTCACGACTAATGTATCAGCAATGCAAAGCTTTTAACTGCAAATGTTTCGTTTATGAATATAAATATTTACTTAGGTTCTCAAAGTTCCTGTGATAAAAGGTAAATAAATAATTCTCTACATTACATTGTGTACATTTCGTTCCCAAATAATTGGCCCCACACGACTGTGAATAATACGCAAACATGGTGTTTATTTATGGAATATTTATGATATGCAAATATCTTAAAAGGTATTCAAATGTATAATTATAATATCGTCTTTTCATTTGCTTCCGTTTATATTCTAACCAAAAATTTAACTTAATAACTTTAAATTACTTCTAGGTCAGCATGCTCCACCGTCTCGACCACATCATTAGTTATCAACAGGTGAGATTATGGTCAAACGCGAGCCTATTACCAAAAGAAGACTTGCATGCTATGGGCATTGTAATCAGCTTTATGTACGCAGGTTATACTAAAGCTTTCCTTGAGAATAGGTTCCCGTGGATTGTGGGAACAGGGATTCCGATCAAAAAATCATTAGGAATAGTTAGTATACAAATTACTTTAAAATTTCATTGAATATAGCACTAATTAAAAAGCTTGTGTTTAAAAAATCATTGCAAAATCAATAATTTACTTTAACTTTTTTTTATTAAGCACTGCATCTAACCATGAAATCTTCATTCCATCTTTACGCCAGATGCCTCCTGATTTAGTGATACTTAGAATAAACAGCTTTTAACGGAATCAATTTGTAAGAATGAAGCTATTCTCAGTACCTATTTGTACTAACAGTACATTTTCCTTGTGATTTTCTTAGAAATAGCAGACATCATTATTATTTTACTGTTGGCCGTTAGAGAAGTAGCAGTATAAATTAGAGGCAAGACGTGTAAACATAGTAGTATAATAAACAAGGAACAATTTAATCACCCGCTATATAGCAATACTATACAACTCCGGGGCAGAGCCTTAGAGGGCACGTTAAGCCGTCGGTCCCAGTTGCCACACAAACATCTCTAGCAGTCTTTATAAAAGTAGTTCGAGCCCTAAAAAGTCCGGCAACTTTTACACAACCTTGATATCGCTAATGGGTTGTGGAGGACAGATGACAGTAAACTTCCGTTCAGACGATTTGTAGTTGGACTGAAAGACGAACCACAACTGAGTTGGAAAAAGGTTTTAAGAAGGTGGATATGCAGCTACAGGGTGTGAACTTTTAAGGAGGTTTTTAAATGGATGCAACCAAAAACAAAGTGAGGTTGATAATGGTTACCGTATAGGAAGACCTGCATGCGACATACATCTTGTTAGGTTTAGTGCACATTATAGACACGACAGTGTTCAGACAATCTACGGAATAACTACTGCTGTACAAAAACATATGAAAGCTGTCTAATTACCTAGGAGTCCATTCGAGATCCAATTTTGTCTAAAAATTACCTTGTCTCTAATGTGCAGTATAGCAATAGCAATTTACATTCCTTTAGAGTGTTAATATAACAAAAATACAACTATTTGAATCATATTTATTTCAAACTAAGTACGAACTCATTAGGTTTCAAAGACAGCTTTATTTATTTACACATTAAACCTAACAAACCATAAAGGTGCCTATTAAAAATAGTAAAACCCTTTATTTAAATAACACGAAGAATGATAACAAAGCAAAGATTAACAACATCATATTATTATTAGAAATTATACGAACAATGGAAACCAAAAATGTTTGTCATAACATGGAAATTTGTGAAAATAAAGATGCTATCAAGTTGTGGTCGGTTTTGCGAATCGTTGTAGCACTTTAAGTGCCAGCTTGCATGGCTTAACGCTTCCAACTGACATTTTCAACATCTCCACACAGAAAATCTCCACAGTGCCAGTGGAAACAAATGCTTTTGAATACAAATAGAATGGGTAAGAACCGTACCGTATGCACATTCCGTTTCATTGTGGTTTTAAAAACTATTTAACGTACTTTGCCGTATGTTTTTTTTAATGAAATATTTACATTTTTTACAGCAATTGAACCTACTTTAGTATATTAACCGACTCCAAAAAGGAGGGGTTCTCAATTCGACTATATTTTTTATCTCGGAAATTTCGATTGGGTGATCCGATTTTGATGATTCTTTTCTTATTTGATAGCTGGCGCTTCCCATGTGGTCCTATTTCCATTCTTTTTTTATTTGAAAGAATTATTTTCTGCCAACTGAACATCTGTCGTAGGGTCTTACCATGACGTTCTTATAGCAGCTTAAAAGCGATATAGTTCAGAAGAGAGAGAGAAATGAAGCACTACACTGTGTATAGCTCCATCTTTTTTTATCAGCTGAACTTTGTGTTACATAGATACTAATTTTCAACGAGGTAGGACACGACGACGGTATCTCCCGTCCGAAATGAGCTGTCCGACTGGGGAAGTACATCCGCCCTAGAGCAGAAGACCGCGGCCATAATAACCATCGTGTTGTGTTCCCGCCGGTAAGTAGGGTAGCCAGAGCTCACTGTACCCCTCCTCTCCCTCCCCTTCCTAGCCTCCCCAACCCTTCCCAGCCTTACCCCCTTCCCTTCAGGGTAGGCAGCGCGTGTGTGACACCCTTATGTTGCGCACGTTCATAGGCCACGGTGACCGCTTCCCATCAGGTGGGCCGTGTGCTTGTCTGCCACCTACGTTGTATAAAAAAAATGTCTCAAATTTTACCAAAGGTTTTATTCTGGTTTGGCTTGTTTACTTAGTGACAATGCAATATTCATGTTTAATGAAGGAATCTTATATGATAACGTCTAGCTAAAAACAGTCTACTATTACTGATAATCATCATCATCTTAATATTAATTCTGGTGCATCGAAAGCTTTTAGTTTGGAGCCAGGAGTCGTCTCTTCTCATCTCAACATCTTGAGTTTAAATCTATCAAAATATTAAAAGTAAAAACCATACAAGCAAAATAACTTTATCTAAGCCATAACAAAGTGTATTAAGGGATGTGGTTTCAAAATAATTAATATTGAGTCGAAAGTAAATGGTTTAAGGTTGTTTGAAGAATCTCTTTAATTAGTATTTTGTACAAGAACATTGACAAAGTTCTCCTAAAACCTTTAATGAGACCGAAGTACGGTAGCGTGGATTATTTCTTACCAAATGTTCACGTATCGTCACAAATTCTTAACATTTTACATAGGGAATTACGAAGTGCGAACGTCGAAACCAAAACAAAATTAGATCTGCAGTTTCGAAAATAATAGGCATGCAATTGTAACCAATATTTACAAGAACTGAAGGACTGTAATCCTATATAATGTATTATGTAATGCAAGTGATAGGTGAACCGGAAAATTAATGTTGTCATCCCTACTTTCGATTCAAGCAACAATTTCCACGTAATATTGTACCGGAATTTTGTATGGAAAAATTTTCATATGAGAATTTACCACCGTATTAGGAGTCGAATTCCTTTTATTTATTGAGTTACAAGTTTGTTTAATACGCGTCGAGCTCGGGATTTGTAGGGTTGGCAATTTATATGAAATTAATAAATAAAGATACCCTCTCCATTGAATTTAAGGAATCGCGATACTGCTCAAATAACGTAGACTTAATTTGTAGCTGTCTCTTCATATTTACTTACTATCCCTGTTCACCACACTACGTGTTCAGAGGAATTTAATTGAGTACAATTTTATTAACAAACAAAAAACTAAAGTCATCGATATAGCTCACAGAATAAAAAAAGCAGAAGTGATAATTTGTTGGCCACATCTGACGAAAGCCATTAGAGCAAACGAGTACGAAACCCTAAATCTAAAAAACTCAGTCATGAATTTTGACTTGAGAATTATAAGTACACTTTTTATTCCTGAAATAGGTTTCCATCACCCAGGAATGGGATCAAAATTCCACGCGGTAGAAGCCACAGGCAACAGCTAGTATCTTGATAATTAAGACTTTTTCGGAAGCTGTTTTGTATCAATGAAGTTAAATTTTATTGTTACAAAACACCTCATCACTAAAAATATTTTCGTCCACGTCATTGAAAATTTATTCGAAAACGGCCCACACATTTACAATTTACACCAATTTCGTCCACCTCTATATTTTAAATTCACTTATCTACCCTCTAATTAGGGGCTGTGTAGTTTCTGGTACGTTTGTAATTGCTAACTCCGGACATTATTCTGGCTTAACTGGTTCTAAGCGAAGTGGTCTTTAAGAATTCATTGCCATTAGGATACTGTACCCTGAAATTTTAATTATACGTTATTTTACAATCCTTTATAAATACGGATATAACTGAGTAAATCTTGAAATTCTACGTATTCGATTGATGGAGAATCAAAATGAAAACCTGAACCAGCTCACGTGTTTCCTTCCTCCTACAGTCCTGTCCTGGGTCCTTTATGCGGGGCGTGCAAAAGCATTTGATGAGGCCGTCAAGTTGAGGGGCACCCTTATGGCACTGTCAGTGTATGTAATGGGGTCTCCCTTCCTGAGACTTTAGCTTACCATCAGGCGAGTTGAAGTCATACTGACGTGACCGATTTAAAAAAAAAACTAGGGTCTCGGCCACATGAAAAAAGAGGTGATTGTCGTCGCAGTACTGCGTGACAAAGCAGATATTGGTTAAAACTATGCCAATACCCACACTGGTCCCACAAGTACTGCGACAGCCATCACCTCAAGCTCCAGTTAATCACCTGCTTAACCCTGAACCTCTAACCGAAGTTTGGATTATGGAGGGTTTTAGGGTTTTAACCTACCAGACCCAATTTGAGGCAAGTTTGTGCCCTCAAATTGTACCACCTAGTAAAAATATCTGAAATCCAAATTTACACGTCTAACAAATCCAATTATTACAGGAAGACACGTCTAAATTCCAGCCTGCCAGCCACGCATTCCCAATTCCAAGTTTTTACGAACGCCCTGTAATTTCGCCTGAAGCGTGTACTAATGAATTTCTGAAGCCGTGCCTAATCAAAGTTTTCTCGTTTACGATGATGTATACCGTTATCTTGCACAAGTTAAGCTGGGAGCTGAGACAAGCGCACCGGAGAGCGGGGCGTTTATTCGCTGTAGGGTACTGATAGCTATTGCCGCCTGGCGTCCAAAGTTCAGTCTTCGGTGCCGCTGGAGTTCGCTAATCGTTTTTGATTGGTGTGTTGGACTGATCTGTTATATTTTCATTTTATATCTTGTGGCATTCCAATCCCGTTACCGCTTAAAATCTATTTCAGGGATAAAACGTAACCTTTGTGTAATTCCATATTGATAATAATATATCTCCGTACCAAATTTGAGCCAGATCCGTAGAGCGTAATTGAGTAACAAACATTTAAACATCTTCACCAACTTCCGTATTTACAACAGGATATTATAAAATAATTTACTTTATACTAATTGCGATACGAATCTTGTACGAGTTCTACGTTCCGGTGTTCTATAGTTACCATGTCTGTAGCCTTATATTTTGACAAATTCCCTCTTTCGTGAATGTTTTAAGTTGGAGTTATAGATGGGAAAAAGAATTGTTCTATGTTTTTACTTTCAGTTTTGAGGTGACACCCTGTCTGTTACGGTGATCGAATTTGTGAGAAATGGATATAGGATTTGTTAGAAATTCAATTTTGTATTGTGTTAGGAAATAAATAGGTACGAATGAAGAGGTCTTGCGTTTAACATAAATATTTGTACGCCTACCGGGTTTGGTTTTTGGAATAATATATGTTATTGGACTTTTCCGTTTGGAAATTCGAGGCTCGAAAATATTTATAGTTTTACATGTAAATATTATTGGGCACAAGATGTTTTGGTAAATAGTGTTATTACACGTCTCTGAATTCCAGGGATAGGTATATTACAAACGTAGGCATCTTATGTAGGCTGAAAAGCAAGAGGGTATCAGCAACGTCTTTTTAAGGAGAAAATGTCCTTAATGATTCTTCTGTCACCCATAACAAGGATACCCAAGCTATTTGGTATAAATTTGGGTCCAATCTAACATCAGAAAGTGGTTCTAATTAGTCTTCCAAATTTTTTTCCATATTAAATAATAAACTAACAAATTCACATACATCTTCACTTTCCCTTCAGGGTAGGCAGCGCGTGTGTGACACCCTTATTGACAATGTATGTCGGAACATACGCAAAATCCAAAAAAATCTGGAGCCTAATTATAAAGTTTATTTTCGGTTTTCTTTTATTACTACGATGATAACATTAGTATATTTTTAGTATAAAATATTATCTTAGACCTGGAAACACTTCTGATCTTATAAAATACAAAAAGGCAGCGATGCAGAAACAAGTGGCGCACACCAAGGTAAAAATCATTTGTTTTCTTTTTACTTTGTAGATATTTTGAGTGTATTTTATTGGTATTTTGTGCTTGAAATATCAGTGAATGCTAATCAGACTAAAAAACACAATATAACGAAACTTACTATAGTTTTATCTGACATCTAACTCGTTGTTTTCCACCACATACACTGCCAATTTGATAGAATAGTAGTAGCATTTTCGTGTGTATGGTGTGAAATACACTGCCAATTTGAGGTTGTGTTTTTTTGCTAATTACATTTTTTTATAATTGTGGCCTGCCTGCAATTGCTTACGTTTTTTGTTTTTCTTTGCTTGCAGCGAAAGCTACTAATAGGAGGTGGTAGAATTATTGCACTGGTCCCAGTTTTAAATGCATGTTCTGAATGTAGTGAATCGTCTGATCCTCGTTATCTTCAGGATCAGACGATTCGCCATGTCCATGCTTCTCATTGTTCTTCTTCGCCAGCTCCCTCTATTATTAGCTCTCTAGAAAGATGTATGCTACTATCCGAAGATGATAGCTCAATGTCCCAGGGCAAGGCATTTGTCTTACACCTATTAATGCATGAAGTTTATCCCAGCTTGTCACTAGGACCTAACTGCATCAATGAGGATTCTGATCGCTGCTACAAAGTTCGCCCTGTTGTTAAAAAAGTTTTCAGTATTGACGAAATGATAATCCCGTATAAAGGGACTAAAGCTGGTAAAAGACGCCAATTATCACAGAAAGACAAAAAAAATGGAGCTTCAAAAATTTTGTTAGAGCTGGGCTGTATAGTGGCGAAAATACTTTCCGTTTTCGCTTCCGCAACCCCGGTTGAATTGCGTTCAGGGTTGGGCAGGTGCAAAGCTGGGCTTGCGGTGATGGTTGTCGAAGCACTTGTGGGACCAGTGGGTATTGGCGTAGTCTAAACCAATATCTGCGCTTTGTCACGCAGTGCTGCGACGACAATCACTTCTTTCATGAGGCCGTCAAGTTGAGGGCCACCATTATGTTACTGTTGGTGTATGTAATGGGGACCCGGCTCCTGAGACTTTGCCTTTAACTTACCCACCATCAGGCGAGGCGAAGTCATATTGACGTGACCGATGTATATTATATATAAAAAGGCAAGATCTCGCCAAAATTTTCACCGAGGCACGGAATGAGGTGACTGTCAAATCATGGCAACCTCTTTGAAGTCCATACAAAAATGAATGCGATTTGTTACCCAAGAACAGATTCAGTGAGCGCATCGTGGGTGACAGCAGGGTGACAGTAACAATAACAGTAACAGTAACCGAGTCCTAGTCTCGGTGACAAAAAGGCACTATCAGCGCCGGGCCAAAGGTTGTGTTTTGTCACTGGTCACAGCTCACAGAACTGCCAACTTGTACGAGTATACCATGCAAAAAAATGATTATATTGCTGTCATTATGTCGATTAAAGTACTTATTTTCCTTAGTTTTGAGTTTTATTTTAACCTATTTTTTACACCCGTATATTGGCAAAGTATGCCATAGTATACATCAAAATTCAAATGTAATTTTCTACGAAGTTGGCAGTGTATGCCAGAAAAAACATAGGTTTCTCGTATTACTATTAAATATATATTTTTTTAAATATTTTTTGGGGGCCTATCTATACATATAATGTCCCGTTCTATTGAAAGAATTCATATTTTTAAGTTTTTTTTTCTCTGCCAATTTAAGGGTTAGTGTTGCACACGTCCATAGGCCACGGTGACCGCTTCCCATCAGGTGGGCCGTGAGCTGTCTGCCACCTACGTTGTATAAAAAAAAGCTTCAAGCGTTCATAGAACACGGTGGCAGCTTCCCATCAAGTGAGCCGTGTACTTATTTAGCATCTAAGTTTAAAAAAAAATCTTGCAAAAAGAAAATCATTTGTAACAAAATAAGTGCGGTGTGCCACATTCTTTAAGAGCTCGTATTTCGCGTGAACAGAACCAAAATAAATTACAAGTCTTACTTTGAAGTTCTTTAATTTTCCTATGAGTAACGACCTTTTACGAGTATAAGTTACGCCCACCAAGCTCCCTTTTTGTGAGCACCATTATATCACTCACAAATGTATTCTAATGGTAGCCCCACACGATCAAGTGTACTTGCCTAAGTCTAGTGCAAGTAATTTGATCGTGTGTGGCTACCATTATTACTCACGAATATATTCTAATATTAGTCCCATACGTTCAAGTATTATTTTACTATACTATACTTTTTATACCACTTAAGTAGCAGACAAGCAAACGGCCCACCTGATTGGATACGGTCACCGTGGCTTATGGACGATTTCAACACCAGGAGATGGCCCGGGTCACCGGAGATGGCCCAGGTCAAGCCGGGGTGCGAGGGAAATGCTCTTTGGGCCACCTTACACCCTGGCGTCAGAAGACCCTAAACGGCGTGCGGTTTTAGTCTGTAAGAGTCCGACATAACCTGCCCCGCTGGTCACGCGGTGGGTACACATGAAAATTTCCAAACGGAAAAAAAGGGGACGTCACACTCGTGCTGTTACAGAGGGTGGTATTTGGTGGTATTAGAGGCGACAGCACAAAATCTTTCTAGTGAGCTAGCAGTTATACTTGCGCAAGTATACTTGACCGTGTGTGGCTGGCACAGAGTAATAACAATGATTTACTTTACTTCGACGACTTTTCTGCCTAAACAATAGCTAAATATTTTTGTATTTTCCTTTCGCTCATAAATTAGACACGTGCCAACTCAAGTCGACAGTATTCGAAGATCATTATTCAAAAAGATCTAGCTTATACGTAATTATGTAATAACAATCTCGATCCTACGTGAGTTTTTTGACACGTAAATATGTTGCACGGAATGTTTTGTTGAAATAAATGGTTCTTGTGTGATTTTTTTTTGTTTCAATACATAAGTATGTCACACCGCGGTAGCTTAGTGGTTTGGGTAATAAACTGCTGAAACGAGGTCTCGGGTTCGATCCCAGGTTCACCATGGCACACACCAATGACTTTTCGATGCTTTTCGAAGTTATGTGTGTATTTGTCGCAGGTTTATTAGTGCCTCGGAGAGCACGTTAAGCCGTCGGTCCCGGTTGCCATACAAACATCTATGGCAGTCGTTACGGGTAGTTGGAGCCCACAAAAAGTCCAATCAGTCTAACTTGGAACTTCGATATCGCCATTGGTCATTGGACCATTGGTTGTGGAGGTCAGATGGCAGTCGCTTCACGGAAAATATCGAAGTTCAGCCGCATCACAGTTGACTGGAAAGCCGACCCCAACTGAGTTGGGAAAAGGTTCAGAGAATGATGATGACATAAGTATGTCACAGGCAAAGTCGCTGGGGATAGCTATTCATACATAAAAAAATCTAGTAGGTATTATTGTGAAGAAAAAAGTTTTGTTAAACCCCAGACGCTTCAACACGAAACATTTTTGTGTGTATTTAAAACATTTTCTCCCGCCATTGTTCCTATTGTTTCCATTGCGACGGACACTTTATACACAATGGGCAGTTCATAAATACAATAACGCACCTACAGCTTTTGTATTTAAATGGTCTGCATTAGACTTGTGTAATTAATTGCTGAAAATACTACCAAAGCCCCAGGTGCGGTAGATAGCTTTATATTTGCTGTTCTGTGGCATCGCCCGTAGCATACTTGCCTGAAATACATGCTAGTAAATTATTAGTTTTATACAATAATTAGCCCCTGTGGCACCGATTTAACCCAATACGTATCCGTAATTTATTAGTTTTTCAATAAATATATAGAAATTTGGTTGTACTCGACCAAGTCCTTTCTAATAAAAATAATAGTAAGGATAATTTTTTTAGCCAGGCACAAAGTCCCATAATTATTTAAATTCATAATACATAATTTACAACTTATTAATATAAAATTACATCATAACCTTAACAAACCTTTATTCGACTTTGTCACCACAAATTTATACATAAATATGGTAGGAAAGTCAAAACTGTACATTGAATATTTTTTTTAAAGAATACTTGGGGTGTGATCTACAATCGATACCGAAGCCAAAAATATAGTTCTTAGAATATTAAAATCTCTCTCTCTCTCTAACTTAAGAGCACTGCTCTTGTCGGTGGAGTAGGTAATCGCCACGCTTCTCTCTTTTCTGTCAATCCTTTCACCTCCTGATACGACCTAACTTGTATCTTTTCCTTGACTTGTTTTTTAATTGAAATTTTAATTACTAAATTTGACCCAAACAAACAGGTGAAGTTAAATAAAACCGTTTAATGACAAAATTCATTAAAATCTTAAACTTAATAATAAAATAAACCGCATCCAAATCCGTTCTATCGTTTCAACATCCATTGCGAACAACCAGACAAAAATTCCGAAAAAAAAATATTGTGTTCAGAATCGTACTTACCTATAACATAACCCAAGTTTTTTTTTTAATATTATTATATTCAATGAACAGACATAGCTCATTTACAATTTTATAGTTATAAAGATAGATAAATAGATACATAGATCTATCTACACGAGTTAATGTAGTCTTTCTAAACTAATTTGTGAACTTATCCATTCCACTTGGCTCACGAATATCAATGGCACTTGGACAGTTAGACACTTGGAAGTCAGAGAGGGTGCTACCTAATTCCGTCTTGGCGTCACCGTAATGAATTAAGTTAGTGATCCTAGGTATAATTGTTCCGTTTGACATAGAATAATATAGTGAGAGGGTGACCACAGGGCTGGATTTAGTGAATGGCCACAACCCTGGCGCATCCATAAAAAGAGAGGCCCCCACAATATTAGGAATTCCGAACTGTTTGACTTATTGGTAAATTTTTAAATATTTTCAATTAATAAAATTTACTTTACTTCACAATGAATATTATTTATTACACACACATCACTGACCACACGGGAAGCGCCAACTATCAATTAATAAAAGAATCATCAAAGTCGGTTAAAATTTAATTTAGTTAATATAAAAAATACAGTCAAATTTGAGAACCTCCTCCTTTTTTAGAATCGACTGAAAAAGGAAAAAAATGTTAATTTCATTAAGAAAATTATTTGGGGCCATTTAGGCTTTACTCCATTGTTGCCCCAAGGCTCCCAGACCTCTAAATTTGGCCCTGTCATCATGTAGGAATTTTCGACTCCAAATAATGGGTTAAAAATAAACCCCAGCTAAAATGTAACTTAATCAATGCAGGGCTCGTTGCGGTAGAAGTGAAAGGTAAATATTTACTCTAATCAGCGACAAAAAGTTGAGTTTCACGAATTGCAAATACAGGGGGTTTCTGAATTACAAACTTTTCACCTCATAAATTTTTAATGGAATTAAACTACAACTCGATTAGGGTTTGATACATTTTAGGATAAATAAGGCAACATTATTTTGAGATTTTACCTACCCCCTTTTTTGTCGTGCAGAAATCCCCACGGATACCAACCCCGGTGAGTTAGCGGGGGCGGTTATGTTGATTTTTAACCACCTAAAACCGCACACCCCTAAGTCTTCTCCACTTGGCATAAAGGTTTTTTATTGTATGACATATTTATTACGCCAGTTTTTCTTCAAAATCGTAGACAGAAATACTATTGAAGGTCATTCATGGTTCGTTTTTTTTTTCAGTTTTATGGATTTTTGAAAAGAAACAGACAATCACGCTATGTCCGATAGAGGTAAGACAGGCATAGGCAGAGATAACATCTTTCCACTTGCTACGATCTTGGCATATGCTTTTCGCTTTTTCAACTTTCATAACTTTCAAACAACTTGAAAAATGAAAACAAAACAAAAATATTAATGTTTTACAGCTAAACGATATGCATGGTATAGATTAATCAAATAAATATTAACAGCTGTATCTATAATCCCAACTGATGTGTAGGTATTCTGCGTTCAATCAATGCGTAAAATGTTTCCGATTACCATATCGGATTCACATTTTGTCACAATCGGATTAGTATTTAACCTTCGTATACTCAGGCATTGGTCTGTTGGACCAGCGATACACATTATTATTGTTTTTAAAAAGGAAAACATTGGCAGACTTGCTTTTTTGGAAACTTCCTCGGTCCACACCTGATTGGAGCTAACTCCGAGTTGGGTAGGTATATTGGAATTGAAATGGCTAAGACTGCACCGTGTTTCATCTGCCTGTGTTAAACACAGTCAAACCGTGGAAACAGTTTTGTGGGGCCTTGTTTGGATTTAAGTTTTATATAATTATTTCTTAATAAGGATACAATAATAATAATAATAAAATCAGGGAATCAGGTGTCTATTATTGTCCTAGATAGAATATCCCTGAGACCCAGTAATTGTTAAACTCCCCAACCAATCAAAGCTAATAATATCCTTTTCGGCCACCTATGTAACTGTGTTTTGTAACCCGTTACAAAAGAAGAAAATGTTCTCTTTTTTCGTTACCTGGTTACAAACCAAGATCCAAATATTTTCAAATAAGTAGTTACCATGAAATAATTTTTTATTCTTATTTTGTAACGAAACTCTCTACCTACCAAAAGGAAAAAAATAATTGACTAAATAACAGTAAACTTAAAATAACGTAAACATTAATGTTACCATCTTCATCATCACTACTTATTTAGGTCTCGTAGACCGCGCGCGAGTATTTTGTTTTACGCTATGTGACGCGAGTATTGGTGGGTTAAAAGCTTTACCTAATAATGGCGTAATTTGAAATAAATCCATTTCAAATACAGCTTTTAATCCATCATCATTGGCTTTGAAGCTGGATTCAGATACTCAGGGTGGAAGTGATCAAGCTAATATTGAACGTGTGATACCTACAAGTTCAGTTCAGTGTTTTTATTTCAATGCATATTATACTTCTATCTTAATATATATAAATCTCGTGTCACAATGATGTCCTCAATGGACTCCTAAACTACTTAACCGATTATAATAAAATTCGCACACCATGTGCAGTTCGATCCAACTTGAGAGATAGGATAGTTTTTGAAACGGATTTCGACATCCACGCGGGCGGAGCCGCGGGCAACAGCTAGTACTATTATAAAATAGTAAAGTAGCTGTGTACATTGAAGATATTAATAAAACATTTGGTTATGTTTTATGAACGATTCTGAACTCAAAACAATTTTTTTGGAATTTTTGTCTGTTAGTCTGTTTGTTTGCGATTCAGCGAACGGATTCTGATGGTTTTTTTTGGTTTGGTCTTGGTCAGACTTCCACACAGGCGAAGCCGTGGGAGTAAGCTAATTTTTTTTTTATTTTTAACTTTGAAATATATGTATTTCAAAAATTATGTAACTTCAAAAATAGCCTTAAGAAAAATAAAAAGAAAAATGTTAAAATTATTTCTATCATTGTATTTAACTAGATGGGCTCTGCAGTTTTACTCGTGCGAGCGTTAAACCTTCAATTCTGCTTAGCCCTATGGGTATAACCTTCCTTATTAAACTGGCTATCTGATGTAGAAAGTAATTTTGTTATTCCCGGGATTGGCGAATTTCCCGGATTATACAAAATCTTCAGTTATACACTTTTATACAGATATTATTTTAATTTGGACAAAGACTGTAGATATACTAGTTGTAAATGTAGTCATATCACTTAGATGGCAGACAAGCACACAGACCCAGGTTACGAAGATCCACACATCCACGGTGACCGCTTCCCATCAAGTGGACCGTGTACTTGTTTACCACCTAAGTCGTATAAAAAAGGTATCTTTAAATGCTGAAGACATTTTTTATTATTATTACTGTCAGCAATTAGGATTGGAAGCAGATAAATTAATACGCAATACGGGACTTGAATCGGTGACCAGTCCCTTACAGGAATACTCTCGACTAACTGGATACGTCCTAAATATTCAAAAATCTCCGATACATTTAAGGGTTTCCCGATCTAAATCATTCGAAAAAGTTAGCGTACAAATTGTTAATAAATTGTGAAAAAATATTTTTTAAGTTAAACAGTTGTAAATTGTATTGTCATCAGAACTAAAGACTTCTGCCAAATATCAGACAAATCAGACAAATGAATGAAAGGGGTTCAAATTTCAGGGGGTTTAGATTTGACCCAAACAAACAGGTCGAGTTAAATAAAACTGTTTAATAAAAATTGCTTTGAATCATTGTAAGTTCCCAAACACAATCACTTTTTAAACTTTTGTGAGAAACAAAACAGGAAGAAGTCACAACCAAAAGGCAGTACATTTTATTCTAAGCCCTGTTTTAAATAAGGCAAGTTGCTTTTTCATACTTAAGTGTAAAACTGTGGAAATATTTAAAATAAATGCAAATGAGGACGTTAACTGCCCTTTTGTCGCCGAAGTTACAAGTTTCCACAATATAAATATACTCTTGTGGCGTAAACCTCTAAAGCTCATTTATCTTCTCAAGAATTGCCAAAAGAATGTTTGTTATCGGATTCGTAATTTTCTTTTTGTAGAGAAAGCATTTTATTTGACAGAGTTTAGCTTACTCTAACTTCGCCTGCATCTACTCGATATTTTAATTGTTTTCAATTTGCTGATTGAGTATATAAAACTGCTTAGATATGGGATCACATTAGTTAATGCGGAACTCCAGCGATCCCATAGCAAGTTAAATGTCTTTTTTTGACAATAGAATTAATATAGCGGCTACATACGCTTCAAATGGCACAGATCTCAATCTCCTAATATCAATAATAATAATAATAATAATAATATTTATTTGTGAATATGGTTGTTACACAGATATATAATAATAACATGATTTACATGCGATGTGGCTCAGCATATTCTGCCATTTGTGGCGTACAAATTATAATTATAGTGATAGTTAAAATGTCAACATTAAATTAAATTGTATTTATTAGTTTTATGCCTGTTATTCACAATTGAGATTATTAATATAGATTACCATGTCAAAAATTACTATGTACTTTTAATGTCAAATATTATAACTATCACAAAAAAAGAAAAAAATTATAAAATAAAAATAAAAATTGTCCATGTCATTATCATTCAATGTCAAAGTTTAGGTCAAATTCAAATATTGTCAATAACATTCATAATAATTTCAATTTATATGGTTAAAATGTCAAACATCTTTATCATTTAAAAAATCATCAATATCATAATAACATTTTGAGATCAATATGTCCTTTAGTTCTTTTCTAAATAAATTATAAGTTAGACCCTTTAGTGCATTTGGTACTTTATTATAGATTTTAGGAGCCAAACAAAACATACTCTTCGACATGAGTGCTGTTTTGGCGCTCTGTATGCGTAGCCTGTCTTTGTCGCGTCTGCTACGTTGGACGCCATCCGAAAGACGAGGAAACAAATGAGCATTTTGCCTAACAAATAAGGCCATTTCAAAAATATATAGTGACGGTAGTGTCAGTATTCCATGCCTGATGAAGTACGGTCTACAGCTGTCTGTGAGTTTAAGACCAAACATTGCCCTTATGCATCTCTTCTGAGCCATAAATGCAATCCCTCTGTCAGTAGAGTGACCCCAGAATATTACCCCGTATCTTAATATGGAAGCTACAAGGCCGTGATATGCAATTAGCAGTGTATTCGTACCAACTGTTGGTGCAAGTTTGTACAGCGCATATGATGCACTGCTGATTTTTTTACGTAGTGCTTCTATATGAGCTTTCTAGTTAAGTTGTCGATCAATAATGATACCTAAAAATTTTATATGTTCACACTCGTCAATTAAATTGTCATTATATTTAATATTTATATTGGATGTCACTTGCATTTGAGTAAAATGCATTATTTTTGTTTTAGTCAAATTGATTATTAAATTATTATTATTCAGCCATGCAATCATCGAACCCAGTGAGCTATTAATTTCTGATTCGTGTTGATCATGTTTTTTGCATTCTATTGCTAATGTGCTATCGTCGGCAAAAAGTGTCATATTATAGTTGGTTATCTTAGGAAAGTCATTTATATAATTTAAAAAAGTAAAGGTCCTAATACACTACCCTGTGGCACCCCAAATGAAAGAGCACGCTCTTCGGATATGTATATTTTTTCGATTTTGGTATCAGAATCAATTCTTGTAATTATTACTTTTTGTTTTCTATTAGAAATATACAATTAGAGACATACAATTGTATGGTCCTGTACACCCAACCATGTTTCCCGCAATAAATTGAATTTGACATTTGAATTTGATTAAAGCCATTGCATGGCTACTTGAAGTGGATAAAAGCGCACCGTTTTTATTAAACGGCTTTATTTAACTTGACATGTTTGTTTGGCTCAAATCTAGTAATTGAAATTTGACCCCCTTTCAGTTGTCTTATTGGTCTGATATTTGGCAGAAATCTTTGATTCTGATGACAATACAATTTAAAACCGATTAACTTAAAAATTTTTTTTTACAATTTATTTCAAAATACAAGAACCTCGCAAAAATGAAAAAATAACATTAAATTGTTGAAAATAAACGATAAGTCTTTATTCAAATCAACATTAAGTTACGAATTCATTACTCAAAATATTATGCAAAATGACATTAGCAGCCTTTGTGCGCTTCGACATCTCTCCAGATTTCCAAGAGTTGATGAAAAAAGTTCCTTAGGTCTTACTTAGACAGTATTCTTGAGACGAAATTGTCACGAAAACTGGAGCTGTGACGATAACTTTGACTTTCGGAACGTTTAAATCAAAGAGTTGTTTTCCGAACGCTTTGGAATTATTTGACTGTTTCTTAATGGAAGGAGAATTACTTTAGTTTGTCATGAACTTTGTATGCTTTGTATTTGTATTAATGTGTATTTTATTTATCTCTTAGTTTCATAGTTTCTTGAAAGACTTTATGCCAAATGGATAATTGCAGTTTGAAATCGTAACTTGGAATTCTTTGCACATAATAAAAAATACCCTTGACACCATCGGTGGTGCAAGACGGTGGTGTCAAGGGTCCAAAAGGCCTTCCTCCTATAGTCCCGGGGCCTTTAAGCGGGGCGTGAAAAAGCATTTGATGAGGCTGTCAAGGTGAGGGCCTCGCCTATAGCACTATCAGTGTTTGTAGTGGTGACCCCTGATCCTGAGACTTTGCCAATGTTGCATGTTGACGTGTCCAATATAAAAAAAACAAAGAATTAGGGTTCCTCATACAAAATAACGACAAAGAACTAAAGTCAGTGACATAGCTCGCAGAATAAGTAAGCTGAAGTGGCAATGGGCTGGCCACATCTGCCGAAGGATGCATGGCAGGTGGAGTAAACGATCGAGTCCTAGAGTGGAGACCGACGGAATGTAGGACGCCCCCCAGCATGATGGACGGACGACGATATCACAAACATCATTACTCTGTGATAAGAAATATTTTTCGTCTGAAAATATGTTTGAATTTCTAGGTATATCTAACAAAATAATCCTTTATGAAGCCATGTTGCTCATTATAAAATAATCAATTAAAATTCTAATGAGTTTGTAAATCTGTACCTACATAAAATTTGAAAATTAAAACAAAAAATAATTTGATAAGGATACTGTTTTCTGATGGATTATTTGTATTTAAGTATGTTCTGAATTATATTTATGTTCTGAATAAAGATATTAATATTTTAGAAACACGATGATTATTATGACCGCGGTGTTAGGGCGGAGGTACTACCCCAGTCGGACAGCTCATTTTGGACGGGAGATATACCGTCGTGTCCTACCCCCTTTAGGATACGACGTTATCTCCCGTCCTAACTGAGCAATGCGTCTGGGGTAGTACCTCTGCCCTACAGAAGACCGCGGCCATAAAACCATAGTGTTGTGTTCCCGCCGGTAAGAAGGGTAGCCAAAGCTCACAATCCCCTCCTCATCCTCCAATTCCCATCTCCAACTATCCCTCCAAACCTTCCAACCCTCCTCCCTCCAGGGTCAGTAGCACGAGTGTGACGCCCTTGATGTTGCACACGTCCATAGGCCACGGTGACCACTTCTCATCAGGTGGGCCGTGTGGTAATTTGCCACCTAAGTGTTATAAAAAAAATGCTCCCAAAAACGTACACAGGCGATAGTACAGTAAGCTTCAGAGAAAGCGAACCCCCCTTGATAATGATATCATTATCAAGGGGGGTTCGTGGTACTTACTGTACCAAAGAAAAAACTGAAATGTACACTTGCGTACAAAAAAGGTAATATGGATATTTTATGTACACTTAAAATGCGTACGATTTAGTCATAAAAGATTTGAGAAGGGTTAACTCTGTATGGTCATACCTGAACAGAATCACAAATCATGGGGCCAGAACTCCAATAGGCCCCGCACCTAAGAGTAGGCGTACGAAAAGAATTTTATTATTATGTTAATGGATCACTTTTCTTTTGAATGGCACCCCGGAAACGTTTTAGTACCTTTTAAAAAGTTAGGAAGTGTTATGAATATGAATAGGCTCATGACTATTGCCAAACACGTTCAAGTTATCGGTTATTCGAGAATATCTTTTTTATACCACTAAGGTGGCAAACAAGCATATGGCCCACCTGATGGGAAGCAGTCACCGTGGCCTATGGACGTGTGCTAGGGGGTTACCCACGCGCTGCCGACCCTGAATAGATAGGGCGGGGATAGAAAAGGGTGGGGAGGCTAGGAAGGGGTGGGGAGGAGGAGGGGTACAGTGAGCTCTGGCTACCCTACTTACCGGCGGGAACACAAAACGATGGTTATTATGGCCGCGGTCTTCTTTAGGGTGGAGGTATAGTACATGTCCTAGAAGAAATTCTAAGGTCATGACCCATCCACCAACCAGAATTTAATGCCAGCATGTGTGGATTAAGGTCTAAACCCTATCAGCTCTCTCGTTAGAGGAGAGGAGACCCGTGCCCAGCAATGGGACATAAATGGGTTTCTATTATTTATTTAATAATCCAGGATTGTAAGAAGAAGGAAAACGTGTGCGGGTAGAACATTCCAGTTCTTTATCGTGCAAAAAAATTTACTTACATTATGGACAGTTTAAGTTATATAAAAGCTTGTTAAAATAACGTATTTCATGTATGTCGGAAACGGCTCTAACGATTTCACAAAAATCTGTCACACAGTAAATTCATCCAGTCAGGTGCGTGTCAGATCAAATTTAATGTAAAGGTTTATCCAATCAGTACGTGCCACTGATCTCAACAGCACATTATGAATTATGGACGGAATATTTTATTTTATGCTACACTGGGTACTGACCGCGCCTGTTACCGCTTCCGTGAGAAACTAGGTATACCAGCGATAAAAAGTAGCTTATGCGTTAAGCTATACTTTAATCTATCGCTGTAGGTACCAAATTTCTGCCCAATCCATTCAACCGTTTTTATGAAAAAAGTAGGTAACACGTTATGCCAGACTCTAATATCCCTGTACCAAATTTCAGCCCAATCCCTTCAACCGTTTTTGTGAAAAAGAGTAGATAACAAACATTCATACTTATAGTCTAGGAAGCCGTTTCCCTATTCAGTTGAAGTCGGCTTTTCAGTCTAACAACGAAGCGGCTGAACTTCGATATTTGTCGTGAAGCGACTGCCATCTGACCTCAAGAATTCACTGGTGATATCGAACTTCTGAACTTAGACAGTCTGTAGTATTTGGCATTTTTAGTAGGTACTCTAACTGCCATTTATAAATGCTTGTATAGCACTTGGAACCGACGACTAACATGCCCGACTGAACTCTGAATCACGCAGTGGTGTCAATGTAGATATCAGAAGAATATTCATCCATCCTAAGATTGCCTTGTCTAGCGTTGCTTAACTCTGCAATGTGTTAACTTCTTCGGTTACCACTTAACCACGACTTCGTTTTGACTGAGTACTATTCGAGAATCTTAATGTGTATGAACAATAACGAGTGCGTGTCTTTATTATAATCTTCTTATACTATATAATTCAAAGTCCTGACAGGCTGACTGACTGACTGATTACAACGCACAGCCTAAACCGCTGGTCGTAGAGACTTGAAATTTGTAGGGAGTGTTTGTTTTGATGCGTAGAGGTGTACTAAGAAAGGATTTTTTAAAATTCGAACCCTAAAGCCCTAAAAAGGGCTAAAAACGTGCTTTTGCCAGAACTCAAGAACGGCTGAATAGATTTTCATGATCTATGATTTTTTGGATTTGTCTTCGCCTCGAATAGTTATTAACATAGTTAAAAATATATGATTCATTCAGGAAATTTAGTAATAAAAAGAAAATTAGATGTTGCAAACGTTTTTATCGCCATCTATAATAGTTGTCATAGCAACAGGAACTAAAATTGACTTTGTCTAAATTTTCATAGAGTAATATCCTTTACTTCTTTTTCCTCAAAAGTAAATAGAATATATTAATTTTTAGGGTTCTGTGCCTGATTAGAAAAAAACCCTTATCTCTTCGTTATCCGTCTGTCTGTCTGTCAAGACCTCTTTCTTAAGAACACGTAGAGGCATCAAGTTGAATTAGATCAAAGGAATGCTGCGGATAATGCTTGGCATTACACGAAGCGTAATATCCAAACTGTGGTCTCAATATCGACTAATAGGTGGCTTGACCTACCATCCCCAGGCCTGCACTCATGGAGAACGGAGGTCGTTAAGTTCCCTTCGGCAACGTTAGTGAGTCACCTGCTCCGCAATCGGAGAGTTTTAGGAAGCCGTACCTTCTCCCCTCCTCTGGCCAGTAAGGACGTAATATCGGGCTAGACTGACTAAAGTCAAACTCCATCTTGGGTCTACAGACGCCGAAGTTTAAGGTAACCCTTGACCCTGAGCTATCCAAGGCTTACTGATGGCTGTTTTGATGAGTGCCTGCATTGCGTAGGCAGGGTGCTGACGTTTGAATGCCACCATTGCCGGGGCTGATCCGTGGGCACACCACCTCTTCATACACTGGTAGAGTCTCCAGAGTGGATAGAGTGGCGCCATGTCCTTAAAGCAGACGTCGGTGGGGTTAGCCTCATGGTGAGGGCCCTAATGCCGACCATGGTCACCATAGAGAGTATGTGGAACGCCGTCGATTTTTTTGCGAGGCAGTAATGCGCGCAGAAGTGGTGGTGGAAAAGCTACGGGAGAGATGTAGCACTCCCCCGTGCCGATGAAGGTGCACCGGGCGGCGTAGTTTGCAGAACCATCTCCGTCCTCCATGAGTGCGGCCCTAGGGTGACGGTCGAGGCTAACCGTCACCCTAGCAGAAGCAGACAGAAGCAGGGTGGCAGGGTGTTATATTTCCACACGCGCTTTTTTATAGAGATGGGGGACTTAGATTCCGAATAACTGGGTCGAGGTCGAGGTCGCCAGTGCTGGTGGCCGGAGCCGGGTGGGGCTTCTGGGATATCCTTTCTAGGACACACCAGATTCCTCGATCACACAGGCATTGGTAGGACTCTGACATACCAACCTCTCCGTTGGCTCCGTTGAGTTGAAGCCCGACGGGGTTTTTGCGCACGAAATAAAGGGTATTTCCCTTTGGGCTAGAATCCAGATATTTTGCAGAAAGTAAAATCTTATAGCATAAGTACAGGTAAAAGTCCGGAAAGCGTAAATATTACCTACATCAACAAAAAAAAATGTATGTCTGTCAGTCAAGACAAGAAGCACTGCAACAAAGATAAGTTCGCTCACTTTTTTATCGTGCCGAAATCCTCCTCAACCCAATTTTGTACGGAACCCTGCGTGCACGAGCCCAATTCGCACTTGACCGGTATTTATTAGTATATAAGATAATACAGATCAGTGGTATATACTCTTTCTTTACTTTAATGAACTTCTTGAATGTTAAATCAGGTTGTCAAATGTCAGACATTGACATTTGGCAAGATTTTAATAATAAAAATCTGATTTTCGGAAATAAATAATGTTCACTAATTTGAAATGGTGCATCGAATGTGAAAGTGTAATGCAACTATGTTGAAAGGGTTTGTCAAAGGGCCTCTTCCGAGTCATTCATACTTTGGCCATCCCCATAAAATCTAGAAGACAATGAAAAACATGAAAAAGGATAATGATGGTAATAGACTGGCTTTGGCCGCGATGCATGGCAGTGTAATTTTAAGGGTTTGATAGAACTTGAGATGAAATGAATACGTTTAGCTGCAACCACTGATTGCGAAGGAATAGACATTGAAAGTTAGTACGGGAAGTCCCTCAGCTTAAAAAAGACTTGGTGGCGATAGCAAACATTCACGCGGGCGGAGCCGCGCGCGGGTACGCTAGTTACTTTCATATAACAAAAGGGTGGATCGCCTAACTTCCACAAAGGCATACATATAACCTTTAAGATAACATTACCAGGTGAGAACGCGAAGGGCTACCCAACATCGCCTATAAATCACCTCCCTATCGCTTCTGGCTAGTTCGCAACGATGAAAAACTGCGATGTCTTACGTTATGAAAGGATTGCGAAGGGTATATATCACGGCCCTGATCTTATAATGACACAGTGTATGAATGATACACGCAAGCTTGAACAAGCCTCTTGTGTACACTCAGAATAGGGCAGCCATAAGTCACAATATACCTGGACTTTTCAAAAATTATGTCGTGTTTCACAAAATAGCATTTAAAATTCGAACAGTTCTCTAGCGAAGTTCTTTACAGCTATTGCCTGGTAGAAATTACCAAGTAAGGAAGACAACCAGATGTTCGTATTGAGCAAGACCTCAACCTAATCTAACTTGCAAGCCGGCACACACCTGATGATAGATGAATGAGGCTCCTATCATAGTTGGAGATAAGACGACAGTTGCTCTTAAAGCCGAAATAAAACCAATTATAGAAAGTAGTTAGCAGAGCTTAACTTGGAACTTCGATATCGCCATTGGTTGTGGAGGTCAGATGGCAGTCGCTCCACGTAAAATATCGAAGTTCAGCCGCATCACAGTTGGACTGGAAAGCCGACCCCAACTGAGTTGGGAAAAGGTTCAGAGAATATATATAGTTAGCAGAGCGAAGATCGAGCTCCAATGTGCTTTGGATTTCAAAATTGACCAGTAAAGCTGAACTTAAATAAATTAGTCTTATCAGTTTTAGTTATTAAATAATACTTATTTATTTAAGAAATAAATTAAAGAAAAGTTTGTATAAGTACCTACAGTTTTAAACTAGGTACTTCATTAAGTAATAAATAAAAAGCAAACAATTGTCTTATTATTAAATTATATAACCATTAAATAATTAAACACCAACTCAGAATATCAATCCCCCTCTCACCGTATCCGGTGCAAAGGTGGCCAAACATTACGCTTGCCGCATTGCCGCGTTGAATGGCGATGGCCAACCTTTGCACCAGATACAGTTTCTCCGTGTTAATTCAATGGAAATAGTGAAATTGTCACTAATACCGCGGAACTAGCGGCATTTCATTGGTTGCATTGAGCTTGATAATGGAACTATTGACAACAATCCGTTTGAGTGGTGTATTATTATATGTACAATACGTACATACTAATGAAATCTAAATCAGTTTTATTTGAGTACAGATCGCGACTCCCCAAATTTAAGAAAAAGATTGTAAAGAAACTTTTGACAGAAAAAAATCTTATCTCGGTTACTCTGCAGTGAATTCTACCAGATGGCTGTTATCCTGATTTCAAAGGGGTTGGATGGCTACCCTAATTGCTAAGCTTTTTCGTTGAAGTAAAATTTTGTATAGTGACTGTAATAAAAAGCTGGTCGACACTGTTGTATGAGTTTTGATGTTATCTGCAGCTTAAGTAGAAATTTTCCTCCCGTAGGCGTTTGACTCAAAGGTTTTTGGTGGCTCCTTTACAAGTAAAAACATAATTTTCTTTTCTTTCATATACTATTATAAGAAATATTTAAAAAAACTAGTGATTGAGTAACAAACATCAAAACATGCAAACATCCAAACATTTCACAGTAGGATAGGAAGTAGGATAATAGGATAGTAGAACGCAAGATAGGATAGAAGAATTATATACCAGTGTTAATCAAGTGACCAGCGATCGCTGATTGGCGAGCTATACACCGATTTCATGATGAGCCTGCAGTTTTAATATCGTATAAAGTTAACTGTAAATAAAATAATATAATCTTTTTAAAATTAGGTTACTATTCGCAATAATATTAGTAATTTTGTATTACAAGTTTCTAGTAATTTTGTCTTTATTTTTTGTCACAATCCTTGCTAAAAATTAATAAACTTTGAAAATGAACGTTCTCTGTTAATTTAATTTAAAAAGTTGTTAACTTATCAACAAGAAGACCAGTTACACTTTGCTTTAGAACTTTTAATGCTAATCAAGTTTTGGGACAGACCCTTTCAAAGTTTACACAAGCAGAAATATTAAAAATCTTGTATGACACTAGATTGTAACAGCTGATAATATAATTATGTCATTTAATGATAAAAAGTTTCATTTTTTGGTGGAAATTCGACTTTCCCGACGAATTGAAATTCAGGAAAGTAAAGAAAGCACAATAATTGACTTTTACGTATAAGTCCTATTTATTTTCGTGTGGAAATCTCTGTGTGGATATGTTGGTATTTAACCGATTGAAACCGCACGCCGCGCCCTCTCGGATGCGATTTCAGTCATTTTCTCTACTAAGGGTGTAAAATCCCGATTTTGAAAACTTAACAAACCGCTAGTTGCCAGTCAATTATGCATTGCTAATGGATAATGACCATTTAATTGCTAATTAAGGAATTTTAACACTAATTATTTTGATAGTCGATTTTTTGTAATACCACGATAAAACAATCAGGTATGCAGCCATGGTGGTAATTATCGTAATTATTCACGGTAGACAGTTTCACTTCCGTCTGTCTCCTTTTCAATGTCAATGTTGAAACAAATAAATTTAGCACTTGGAACCCATAACAAATTCTAGTCTCAAAACAGGACCAAAAAATAATCTTGAGATGTCTAGGCAGGTTTTATATCAATCCATGAAATTTTTAGATTTTTTTATTCAAGTAATTTATAATATGTTACTAAAAAATAATATGTTCAAAATTCAGTTTCGATCTGCCACCTGCAGCAAATGCCGGCCGAGGTGGGAGCGAGGGCCACCTTAAAACCGTAGATAGCACGGTGTCAGGGTGAGGTGCCATGGATATACTATTGAGTTACCTTATAGCCCGGTATAATTGATAACCGAGATGGCGTGCGGTGTTAGTTAGTTCGGTTCCGATACAACACCCCCCGGTGGTATTCGTGGGGTACCGCACGGTAAAAAAGGCTAGACAAGATTTTCAGAGCCTGCTGGCAGATTTTCTCCGACAGTTAACACAATGGTAAAAGGAATATACAAGCTCGAATATGATCCTACTGACAAAGGCGTCAATCACAGACTTGTGTTACGTCAGTTACGTGTTTATGAATGGGATGTGAAGGACGGACGGGCTAAACACAGGCATCAGTTCGCTCTGTATCCTGTCCAGACAAAGTGCCCGTACTGCCCACGCTACTGCACAGTCGCTTCAGACCCAGCGCACACCGCGCGAGGCGTGGTGAGCGCGGTTTTAGAGAAGTTTTAAAGAAGAGCATTTTAAGGCGTTTTACAGACAGCGGGGCAGGCCAGGCCAGTCCATTTCACGGCGAACGATAAAGGGAATTCCATACCACCAACGCACATGAAGGTCAAAAATACCACGCCACAGGTATAGGACAATTTCATTCACCGCCATTTGCAAATCTGCAAAATGCCAAAGTCAAAAATTTTAATATGATCCTTAATATTAAATGGTTGACTTACCGGCCACAACCACAAAACGCCGCCACTGGCATATTTCCTGTAATTTTCATACATTTTATATGGACTCGCCGCACACGGTTGGCGCCGGTGGCGGCCACACGCCACAAATCGCCGCAGCTAGCTTCTTGTGGCTCGCACCGGCCACTAAACGCCGACACTACTGTGTCGACCATCGGCCACAAGTGGCTGTCGCGCGCTTCAGCTACTTTTGTGGCCGCTTCTTGCCACTTGTGGCGGCGTTTGTGGCTGTGGCGTGTGGCCCGTGTGCGGCGACACTTAGAAATTCTCTCCGCCGCGCCTCCTGTGGTGTGCGCTGGGCCGTAGTCGTGGAGAATATGACCTGACTGATAACTAAATTGGTTATCAGTGCGGTCTATTTGTGCCTATTTTCTCTCGTTTAACTAAATAGAGAAATGAAATTATTATTATAATTGTAACTCCAATTTACTTCCGATTAATTAGGTACGGATTACTAGACAATTTAGTTTCCTTGGGACTTTCCTAGTGTCAATATTCAGTATATTTGTGGGTCACTTCGGTTTATCCTGGTGTATAGAAGTAACCGTAGGGGGAACGAGGGTAGGAATGAACCTATCCTCCTACCACTACAATAAAATCTGTAAAAGTTAGTATTTTTTTGTATTTTGGGACTAATCCCAAAAATGACTAATTTAGTTCTCGACATGACTTTTATTATATTTTTTGAAATCGACCAGTAGGTAATTCCTGAGATTAGCGCAATAAACAGACTTTTCAACTTAACAGTATAAGTATTAAATGAGGCGTTATAAGCAATTAAGAAGAGTATATTACTCACGTAAGAAAAACGAGATGAAAATATTATACTTTATAAAGAATTTTATGTGAATTTTAGATGAGTTTTATTACGTTGTTAAAAATATGCACCTGTATTGAAATTTAAAGAGCAATCACGATAAGTGAAGGTGAACGACCTCTGAGGGGGGAGGGGGGGATAATGTATTACCCATTTAAATTAAGTAGCACTCTTGGGAGATCTAAAGCTTCGGATTGGGCTAGGAAATTTATTCCTGTACTGGCGCATTGGATAAGCAATCGAATGCTAAAACAGAGGTTGTGGGTCCGATTCCCGCTCAGTGTATTTAGTGATTAAATATATTTTTTTATTATGAATAAAAAAGGTCGGGCTGCATTGGTCAGGCGTTTTCTATGTCTAAGTATGTATTTACAAAAAAATATGTCTACGTATCCGTATAGGTAGGTATATCCGTTATCTAGAACCCATAACACAAGCGACTTAAACAATGCTTTCTTTGGGCCTAGATAGGCTGGGTAGAATGTCGTGAAATATTTATTTTATTTATTATCATAACACTTAAATATAAATAACATTGACACAAAAAAATGTGATTAGGTAGGTACAGATAAAATTAAGTAGCTGACTATCACACATCTATCACACCTATCACTGTCAAATGCATCAACTCGATATTTATTTATCAAATGTACCTACAAATATTTTTCTTATCCATGAATCAATGGAGATACACACATTATAAAGCAGCTTATTTACGTATATACCTACCGACGCAAGCGCAGTGAGTGAAGCGATGAGGTTGTGAGCACACGTGTGACTGTTTTTTATCTATAGTGTTGTAATCTATAATATTAAAAAATATAAGGCAATTATGAGTTCGACGCCTGTGAATCTTTTGGATTTAAAACCTGAAGAATTTAAGAAGTTTCTAGACTCATTTGATTATGTGATATCGGATTGCGATGGTATGTGGAATAATTTCTTCGAATTACTAGTACATATTATGTCAGTTTAGCGTTACAGGAATACTATCTATCTACTATAACCTATAACACATCCATAGCAAAAACAACATATTGCCAAATCTCATATTATATCATATTACACTAGCCATGGCCCGCGTATGTACCTAATGTAGTGTGTAATGTAGTCAGTTTTCAGGTTTTTTAACTATACCTATCTCTAGTTATACTCAGCCTAATAATGTTGAAAGCCGATTGATATCAATCATATCTGCGTTCGAGGAAAACATCGTGAAGAAACCCACATGTCCTAGAAGAAATTCTAAGGACATGTCCGATCCACCAACCCGCATTAGGCTAGCGTGTGTGGATTAAGGCCTATACCATCTCAGCTCTCTCGTTAGAGGAGTGTAGACCCGTGCCCAGCAGTGGGACAAAAATGGGTTGCTATACATAATATTATATCTACTTAAGGTTTTAGTCTAACCAAGACCATTCAAACAAAATGAAAGACATCGAAATCCGTTCAGTAATTTTTGCGTCCATCTAGCACAAATAGACAATTCCAAAAAAAAAATTGTGTTCGGATTCGTTCAAATACATCCCAAGTCTTTTTAATATCTCCATTGAACCTCACAGACACAGGCTACTTTACAATATTATAATAGTATAGATTGGACCTTGGGCCCGATAATTGTACACTACTTTGAAAAATAGCTAGGAAATAGTTTTCAGTTTTCACTATTCAATTCTTATAATATTGCTTCGTATTATGGGCGGAATTTAACTAAACAAACACTTTCTTGCAACACAACAAACATGGCGGACTAAAACTATAAAAATGTACTCATATTTTATTAATTTATTGTGCCCTTGAATTTCGAAGGCGAATAAATATAATTATATTTTTAAATGATTTTCTGATCGGACAAAATGATCATCCAGGACGGGACTTGAACCCGTGACCAGTCCCTTACAGGGGGAATGCTCTGACCATGCAATATCTGGAAATAGTTAGCATGCAATTGCTTAAAATTTCATTCAATTATATTTTTGCCAATAACCGGTATTAAACCTAAGTAGTATAAAAAAATCCTCATCTACCTGTCCTTGTCCCGATTACTTGCGGTCGACGCAACATGTCATTCTCCTCCATACATTCCAGTCAGATGCTATCACTCCTCAGTCACTCTCTTCCTTTCCATATCTTCTTTCACGCATTCCATCCATAATGCTCTAATCAGTTCTTACTAGTGTTGCCATATTATACTTGACATTTATCTATCATCGCTGATAGGACTAATGTTACCAAATTTATTTTGATATCATACCTTTGCCTAGAGATTAGATTGCTGCGCTTGTGTGTGTGTAGTTGTAGCGATCATTGCTCCAATTAGTCTGTATGCATCAATCTATTAAATATTTAAATAAATATTCTAGACCATCCTACAAAAAGAAAGGTACCTATTTTTTTGATCTAGTCCGCGGGTTGACTGCACCCCGCCTGATGGTAAGCTAAGGTGGAAAATTCTCTCCTCCTAATGATGGTCTTTTCTTCTATTAGGTAGGACACGACGGTATCTCCCGTCCGAACTGAGCAGTCAATTTGGGGTAGTACTTCCCATCAGGTGAGCCGAGTGCTTGTTTGCCATCCAAGTAGTATAAAAAAATGGAACTAATCCCTCCCTTATTCCCACTACTGTTTTTTTTTTAAAACCTCTTAGGTGGCAGAGATATTCTTAAACATTTTGAATTATCTTCTTATCTTCAGCAACATTTTGAACCACGCTCTCTAGACCCAAAGTATACATAGTTCAACTAGCTTGTGTTATGGGTTCTAGAATGCGGATAAACATACTTATTTTTGTAAGTGCATATTATTCACAACCCTTATTATTAAAACGCCGTTCATAATTTTTAAACTGAATTTTAAATATTCTTAGGAGTTATATGGCAAGCAAAAGCGTTACCTCGGGTTGGTGAATTCTTTGATTTGATGAAGAAACATGGCAAGACTATACATTTCGCATCGAACAACAGTCTTCGGTCTCGGGAGAACTATGAGGCTAAATTTGCAGATGCTAACATTGAAAATGGATTTGTAAGTATAGGCACACATATTTACATAAGCGATGGTAGCTGAATGGATAAAAATGCGGCCTCTTTTCAGAGGTATCGAGTTCGAATCCGGCCAGGGGCATTGGGCAGGGAAACGTGAGAAGTCAGTCGATTTCAATAGGTTAACATAGAGGAAAGAACCGGTGTAAAACGTAACCAACCTAAATGTGTCGGCTTATACGAACGTGGATGGTTACGGTACGATTTGTCAAACAGAATAAGGGCCCAGACTGTGAATGTGAATTTCACTTTGTGGAATTTATATGTGCTAATCACGAGGAAACCTACATGTCCTAGAAGAAATTCTAAGGACATGTCCGATCCACCAACCCGCATTAGGCTAGCGTGTGTGGATTAAGGTCTAAACCCTCTCAGCTCTCTCGTTAGATGAAAGGAGGTCCGTGACCAGCTGCAGTGGAACATAAATGGGTTGCTAATAATCACATGATTTACCATCTGATGACGGCGAAGGAAAATCTTCGCCGATACATTCATCATGCGTACAGCTAAGGAGTGGCGTTCACTGCCCGAGTCTGTGTTGCCGGAAAGATATAACCTGGGAATATTCAAGTTACGAGTGAATAGGTTCTAGGCAAGCGTGATTCATCGTAGACCACTTCGTCACTTACCATCAGTTGAGATAGTGGTCAAACGTAAGGCGTATCTTAAATTAAAAAAAGATTAATTATTTTAGTACTTATTGTTTTTACAGGAAAACCTGACATTGCCGTCTATAGCCATAGCTGAGTATTTAAAAGCAGCGAATATGAAAAAGAAAGTATATTGCGTGGCGTGTGATGAAACAGTAAAAATGTTGGAATCCTACGGCTTAGAATGTAAAATAGGCGTAAGTTACTTTAATTTTTAGTAATTGTTTCGATAATCCAATTCGCAATCCGGGTGTATCCCATCTGCCCCGGTGACTTGGCCCGGTGCCGGGCCACATGGGAAAAAAAAGTTTTAACTGGCCCGTTGATATGTTTACCGGGCCAGTTGACACAAATCAAGTGCCATCGTCCCCGGTAAGGGAAAAATAGAGGATACGCTATATATGGTAACTTTACCTTCAGCTTATCATCAGGCGAGGTGAAGTCAAATTGACGTGTCCTATATAATATAAAAAAAATTACGAGGCGTATCCTCTATTTTTCCCTTACCGGGGACGATGGCACTTGATTTGTGTCACCTGGCCCGGTAAACATATCAAAGGGCCAGTTAAAACTTTTTTTTCCCATGTGGCCCGGCACCGGGCCAAGTCACCGGGGCAGATGGGATACACCCCGCAATCCAGTCAATAATATTTACGTATGCAAACGTGATATTATTGATGTGTAACCCAATGCGATATTCATCAAAAGTCAAAAATCATTTATTCTGTATAGACCATTAAACGGCAGTGACAAAACGTCGAAATTAAAAATATTTAAAACAAGATAAGCAAATGGACCACCTGTTCAAAACGTGACTCAGACCTGAGAAGACTCCGGCAAGAAACTCAGCGGGCTGTTTTTTGATATACATATTTACAATCATTTCCTTAATCTAACTGTAGTTATTGGTTTGAGTAACATAGTCATCAAAAACTAAATAGGATGGTAATGATAATTGACTGTCTCCAATCTCTCGTTACGAATACTATACGTTTACTATACGAATGTATTGTATTGGCGCATGATTAGATAACGGCCTCTACTTCTACATAGTAGTGTGTTTGTAGAGTACACTATCACTATACTAATTTGTTTTAGTTGCAATACTAAAATAAATTAGCATAGTCTATCCTAGTCTATTTTTAACTGTGACAGAAATGGAGAACAGTTTTTTCATGGCTTCTTTGGTTTAGGGCGCCAACGCACTAGCATACGCACTGGGCCTCGATTCTGCTAAAGACAAACCACTGATTTACCACTGACACTCCAAAAACTGCCATTTAATTTTAGACTTTATTGTTATCACGTTAAAGTCTAAAGTCAAATGATATTTTGTAGAGCAAATGAAAAAGTTAAATGAATTCTTTTCATTTGATTTTAGACTTTAACTGTATAACGGTAAAGTCTACAAATAAATAGCATTTTTAGAGTGTCAGTGGTATTACAGTGGTTTGTCTTTAGCTGAATCGAGGCCCTGGGCAACGGCTCCATCTATACTTTTTGATTGGTCGGAACTGATAACTATTGTCACTAAATTTTGACTACTAACCCATTAATAGATTGTAACATGTATTCTTTTCAGCCTGCAGTAGGTGCAGCCTATTTCGGAGATTATATTCAATACTTAGAAGATGACCCAGAGATCGGCGCAGTAATTTTCGACAGTGATTTAAATGCGAATTTAGCAAAACTTCATAAAGCAGGCACTTACTTGAAAAGACCTGATGTTTTGTTCCTAAACGGTGCTTCAGATAGAATTATACATTTTAAGAAAGGATATTCAACTTTAGGTAATAATTATTTCTCATTTAATAATGAAATGAATTGTATTGTCACCTCCCATTTGAGCTCGGAAATCAGTTCGCCGCTCGCCTGCCCCCACTGTATCCTCTGCTAGTCAGAGGGGTACGTAGAGAACCTCGGAGCAGACCTCTAGAGGGCAACTGCCGCCTCAAACGGGATTTGCCACAGTGACTCCCGTGGCGAGTGGAAAGTGCTCCTCGCCTCCTTACTTGCCCTTTTTTAACTTTCGGTTCGGTCATAATATTGTAATAATATTGGATCTTGAAATCCAAATACTGGAGTGCCCTTTTCAGAGTTGGGAATTTAGACAGCATTTCTGACAATCGACGATCTTAAAACATGGATCACGGGCTCCAAGGTGAAAATTTTTTGATTACGCATAAGCTTACGTTCATATGGAAGCGACATGCCGTCGTATCGTTCCGTCTATTGGGTTTATACGTTCAAGCCGCTAAAATGCTGCGACGACAATCCTCTTTCGATGAGGCCGTCAAGCTGAGTGCCACCATTGTTAACATGGTACGTGTATGTAATGGTGACCTTCTTTCCTGAGACTTTACCTTCAGCTTACCATCAGGCGAGGTGAAGTCAAATTGATGTGTCCTATATATATAAAAAAAATATTATTGACTTCTAGGTGTTGCAGTTTTCACTGACGCCGTAGCTGAGCTTGTAAACCGAAAGCCAGTGGAATTATCCAAGCCTAGCAAAGATTATGGAGAACTGGTGATGAAGAGGACAGGTGCTACTGATCCTAGCAGGGTACTGTTCATCGGTGATATGTAAGTTACCTTCGCTATCATCACCGATAGATTAGATGGATGTTTGTTACTTTTCTACGCAATAACTGCTGAACGGATCTGCATGAAATTTGGCACACAACTATTTCAGCTGGACACATAATAAATAAATAAATAAATATTCTACGGATATTCTACACAGCGCTCTCTAGGCCCAAAGTAAGCTTAGGTTAACTAGCTTGTGTTATGGGTTCTAGAATACTGATAAACGTACTTATAGATTTTTTTATAATTACATTCTACTTATTATACATAGAAACACCCAGAACAATGCAAATAGAGATATTCATGCATACAAATATTTTGCACTGAGCGGGAATAGAAACCGCGTCCCCTATCGTAGCAGTCACATCACAATGCTACCACAGAGGGCGTCAAAATAACACATAGGCTACCTTGTATTAGGTGTCTATGGGAAGTGGGAACGGGATAAAAATGTAACAGCACACCAACGTAGATAGAGCCACGGGCATAGACTAGTAGTACTTATTATTGTATAATATTCTGTCAAAATATTGTACCTAAACATTATAACATAAATGGAAATGAATACGTACGTATAAAAGGAAATGAAAAACATATATTTCAAGTAACTCCTAATCAATACGGACCATCGAAATAACTCATAAGAGATCGCAGTCTTTGATAACATCGCCCATTTAACTACGGGTATATTTAAATGTGTATTAGGTAATACTAATGTTCTGTATTTCTGGTGTAAAAATAATACAAAAGAATTGGTATGAAAGATGTATGTTTTTTGTTTATTTTTACACTACGTAGGTGGCAGATAAGCATACGGCTCACCTGATGGAAAGCGGTCACCGTGGCCTATGGACGTGTGCAACACTAAGGGTGTCACACACGCGCTGCCTATCCTGAATGGAAGGGGGGAGGGCTGGGAAGTGGTGGGAGCTTCACTTCAAAAAAATTAGATGGCCATAATATTTGTCATCTATTTTTTTTGTTTCGGTGACAATTTTGAAATATCGAATGAAATTATTAAGTAATCGATTTGAAAATAGTATTGGTATCTCATTTATAGATTTTGTTAACCAATTTAAGTTGTTATTCTACAATGATATTATACATGTAAAAAGAGGCAGATATGTTACTAGAGCGCGCCAGGTGAAGACTCGAAAACATCCCAATTGGGACGTTTTTTGACAGATAATGTTTATAGCTATCTTTTTTACTCACGTGCTTATCCCATCTTTTATACTACTTTAACGCTAATTGTCAACAATTGTCAATGTGGATCAGATTTGAGGTGTCAGTTACTATGAACGTAACATATCTTGTATATAAAATCATTGGTTTTTCTACAAGTGCCGTTTATGAAATTGAAACTAAACTTTTTTCATTCTGAGATATAGCCAGCTATTTGGTCATCTGCAGCTGTGTTCGCCATTATTTGAAATTGGATAACTATCTATGACTAATTCTTTTAGTTTATATTGCACAAAAAGAATTCATGAGCTCGTATAGTACAATCGTTATGGAACCCATTTAGTAGACAAAATTTCGGTGAAAACCATTTTAATAACTAGCTTTTACCTACAGCTCCACTCGCAGATCCTTTTTCTGACCCACAGGCCTGTTATTTCAGACTATAATCTATCTTTGTACCAAATTTAAGTATCATCTGTTCTACTGTTTTTGCGTGAAGGGGTAACAAACATCCGCACATTCATCCATACTTATAAGCTTTCATAATTCTCATATCAGTAGAAATTTGTAGTTTAATACACTATAAAGTCTTCAATTATTTCATACAAAATACTTACTAATATATAATGGTACTGCATCCCAGGGCTTGGAAGGGAAACCTTTTTTGTACGAAAAACATTCCCGCTGTCCAACGGGGACTTATGTCGGACTTGAACCGACTTACACCGCACGTTCAAGCGCCGCCGAGGTGTAAGGTTCGAGTTAGATTCGAGTTAAGATGCAGCGACTATACTCGATGGTAAGATGCAATCGAGACATAACACTATGATGATCAATCACAAAACAGGATTTTTCTTTGTTCTGTGTGATCAATAGTATATATATACGAGTCTTATATTTGCCAAAGTCTAACTGCGTTTGTAAAAAAACGTATGCTATTATATTATAGTGTAAATATTTTGTATGCATGAATATGTCTATAAATTTGCATTGGTCTGGGTGTTTCTATGTCTACTTAATATGTATGTTGTATTTACAAAAAAAAATGTATCTAAGTATGGAAACCCGCTTTCTGGAACCCATAACAAAAGCTAGTTAAGCTAAGCTTACTTTGGGTTCTAGATAGCGCTATGTGTAGAATATTCTTATTTAAATTCCTTTTTTTTTTGCTTACAGGATCGATCAAGATATAGGGTTGGGTAAAAACACCGGGTTCCAAACGTTAATGGTCCTTACGCACATACCGAAAGAGGCGATGCTTGCTCACAAAACTATAAGACCAGATTACTATGCCGAGTCATTGGGCATTATAGTGCCGCTACTGGAATGATTTAATGTATCATTTTTTTGAATAGATTTGATTTATACATATATTTTCTAAAATGTTTTTTTTTAACTACTTATTCAATTTAAAAAAAGAAAAATCTTAGCTGGGATAGATTGGATTCGGAAAGGCAGAGAATTCGGCGGTATAGCACACATTAGGAGGCCTATGTTCAGCAGTTGACGTCGATTGATTGATAGATTCAAATTACATACATTTTTTCTCACGCTTAAACCGGCCTAAAACATCCGGAATTTTTCTCTGAATTCATAATTTGAATTTAAATTATTAATTCCGCTCCCAATAAATGGCGGGCTACTATGAAACTTTGGAGTGCAACTGAGCAACTGTTTAATTTTCATACCGCTTAGAGGGCAGACCAGTACACAGCCCACCTGAAGGTAAGCGGTCACCGTGGCCTACGGACGTGTGTAAAAATCTTCTAATGACCTTTTTGAGGTTTATAAAATATTGGTTATAGGTACCAAGTTCTAATAGTCTCTTAACACGAGCAATAACATCATTTATCACATTACCGGTACAAAAGGAAAGCAATATTTGGATTCAATATTCAAAACTTTGTAACACGTAAAAACGCAATTATCTCAAAGCATAATTGCGATTTTACGTGTTCGTCATAAACGAGCGTAATAAATGTCGAATTTTATTTATATTTTATGACTTTTAATGTATGAAACGCACCCTTTATAAGTAATTACATGAATGTTTTATTGGAATATGTGTATTTATTACCCGGTGTGTATTACCTTTATGGGAAATGTTAAAACAGAAGTGTCAGTTTGAATAAATAATAATATCATAATAATTATAATAAATTATTATCTTTGGTATTGTAACAATAATAAATTAATCTCTTCATCCGTAAGAGGGCTGACTGGAAACCAAAGATGGTCCTGAATCAGTTGGAGTGCGAAAATGCCTTTCACCCTGGCGTTTGAAGACCTATGATGGCGTGCGGTTTCAGTCAGTTCAGGTCCGACATAATCACAACTGCAGGCTGCGGCGATGATATACGCGATCCTTAGGAATTTCCGAACGAAAAAAAAAATTGTATAGATGTATAGATAAAAAATTAAAATCTATACAATTCTGTATCCTATTTTCTAGCTGAGGAGTCTCGATTTTGTCCTCAAACTGTGCCCAGTGGGCTGCAAAAAGGGCGAATTGATTACGTATCCGAACGCATTTTTATTTATTGGTCTTTTTTTTTCAATATAAATTCTAGCGGGCGAAAGCTGCCAGTGATTTCGGAATTTTTATTGGCTCCCAATAAAAATTGGGAAATGGCTTGAAATACCGCAAAGACTTTCTTTGATCTATGAAGCTTGATAATGGACTTCATTACAATTATTTACAGGTATATGATTACAATAATTTATTTACAAATATGCTCGACTTTATTCCTCTGGTAAGCGGCGACAACAGGGCTCCATCCAGTGCATAGCCGGGCAGGAGGGATTGTAGTCACAGCACTAGTAGGACCGGTGGGTGTCACACGGTCCTGCGACGACAATCCTCTTTTGATGAGGGCGTCAAGCTGAGTGCCACCATTGTTAACATGATGTGTGATGGTGACCCTATCCAGAGACTTTACCTTCAGCTTACCATCAGGCGAAGTGAAGGTAATGTGAAGTGTCCTTTAAATTAAAAAAAATCCGTTTAAGGTATCTTACAATAGATTCCTACTGATCGGTTTATGTAAGCTTTCACGGGGGTGAATACTACTACCTGATGCTTCAACTCCGATAGTAAACTTACACGAGCCTCATCCGTCAACCAGTGGTCAACTTTTTACTTGGCTACAACACATTTTTACTTCAACATTTTTCTTATACCACGTAGGTGGCAGACAATCACACCCTGAAGGGAAGGGGCGGGGGTAGGAAAGGATGGGGAGTCTAGGAAGCGGTGGGGAGGAAGAGGGGTACAGTGAGCTCTGGCTACCCTACTTACCGCCAACAGATGGTTATTATGGCCGCAGTTTTCTGTAGGGCGGAGGTACTTCCCCAGCCATTTTTAAGCTTACTTGCTTCAAAGCGTGGAGTCCACTTTGCCACTGTTGATTAGTTGATCTTGGCTTTTACGTGAGCAGGAACAAAGCCTCCGTCAGAACCTCATTCGTCAGTCAGCTAATCGAGTTAACCATTTTTTTTCCAATAGGCCAATAGTGTGGCAAACAAACTGTAAAGCCATACCATCACTCACCGGTTCTCAAGTTACTGACTCGCTTGTTGTGTACCTACCATGAGCTTTCTACTCGCACTCGCGTTAATTCATAACTACACCTACAATAGACTCACTTTTCTATTCTATTAATTTTGATTTGGTTTGATTTGTCATCGTTATCGTCGCAGCATGAAGACCAATTCCATCATATTCTTCAACTTTGAAGACTTGGATCTACTCATCTACGGCCAATTGGTTATCTTAGCGATTTTAACAGAAAAGTCCTTTTTTTATTATATATAATATTTATATATAAAATATTATATTATAAATAATAAATAAAAAAATAAAAATAAAAAAAAATAAAAAAAATAAATAATAGAAATATATATAATATTGATTTAAAAGAAAAGTACATTTTTGTATTTTGAATTAAATCAGTTACTTTTCACTTTTAGTGTCTTTATATTATTTTTTGCAGTTCTATTTTTTTATATATATTTTATATATTAGTATGCCTGCTTTATACCTCAAAAAGTTGGTTAAATATACCAAAGTACTCTTCAGATTGTTACAATATTAATTTTGATGAAAACCGCTTTCAACCAAGTTGTTTAAGTCAGTGTAAGTGCAAAAGCTTCTCCAATATGTAACAAATACTTTTATAGAACCACATCACATACTGTTCAACCAAACTCGAAATAATCATGAAAAAACACACATACAAACATACTTACAGGTCAAACTGTAAACCTTCTTTTGAAGTCAGTCAAAAAGTTGAATAAAATTTCATACAGTAACTGTAAAAAAAAACATTCCGAACATAACTACGAATGTTTTAACTGCATCGTTTACTACAATCGTTAACCTGATATCTGTAGTAACTCTTTGTAGTCGAAAGTTTTGATGAACGCAATCATCTGACTAGGGCCCAATTAGCGTTTGTTCTACGGTCTGAACCCCTACAGAATAATGTTAGCTTTTAGTTTGCTTTATTGCTTGTTCAGTTGGTTGGAAAAAGTATGTTGTTGAAGTTTTGTGGTTAGGAAGTTTTTAAAACGTGAATTGTTAAACTTTTTTTGATTGGCAGAAAATTATTTTAGTACAGTTGCTTGGAATTGTTCAAATTTTTTATACAACTTAGGTGGCAGACGAGCACACGGCCCACCTGATGTAATTTTAATATAGTTGCTTGAAACTCTTGAAGTTTTTATAGTGGCAGACGAGCACACGGCCCACTTAATGGGAAGTAGTCATCGCGGCCTATAGACTTGTCCAACAGCATGGGCGTCACCCTCACGCTGCAGGCTGACCTTGGAAGTTGGGAGAGGGGGGGGGGGGGTTCTGTTTCTGTACTGACTGTAATCGTACATGAGTCAATTTTGGGTTGCAATGTTACCCAAGTTTGATTGAAATGTAATTCCTGGTTTTTTTTTTGCTGTCACTACGGTTTTTCCATAATTTCACTACACAAGCCATGCTGTATTTTTTTTTCGCTACTTAAACTGACTGGATCGAATGACGTTCACCACGTAAGAACTAATTAACGTGTACTTGTACAACGCATTCCGTCTATAAGATTTTTTAGGTTCATGAGTCCCACCATTAGTTTCCTTATACAACACCCATGGGAAAATATGGAGTGGCTTTCCACTTCGCTGAGAACCACTCGGCAAACATTAAGAAACTGCACTGAATTACGCATAACACGTAATCCGCTGAGAAATCGTATATAACCGTGCAGACTAAGTTATGGTTGAGGCAAAATATTTATAAAAATATCGTCTAGCTGATAAAACTACTCAAGTGTGAGTAACACTCGTGTTGAAGAAGGCTCAACTCATGTGCTCACTGACAATCACAATTCCGTGTAGAATTCTGCGCCCACTTCTCATGGAAACTTATTCTAAGGATAAAAAGTGGCCTGTGTTATTCTAGACTATAATCAACATCAATCTGAATTTTTTTCAGCCTTTTTTCGTGTAAGAGTAACAAACATACATAAATCTACAACATTTATATATCCGTACCTACATCTGTACATCCGTTCAATACTGTACATACATACTTCCGCACATCCGTACAACCATACATCCCACCATACTTTCACGATTACTAGTAACTAATACTAGTTACTAGTAATCGTAATTTTACAATTAAACAGGAATCATCATACTGATTCCTGTTTAATTGTAAAATTGTAAATATTAAATTCAAAAATCCAGAACCCACCAAGTCCTTTTAAATGGACTCAATTGTTGTTTTCAATACTATACAATACGTAACCCATCAACCGATACGTTTCTCAATTTTGTGCCATTGAATATTTTGTCACTTGTAATACTTTACCTGACTCAGACATCAAACTGGAGATCTCTAGCACAGCAAACTGATATTACTTCCGATACTCCACTAAAACAGTCCCATCTATTATTGAAACTAATTTAGAAAAAAGAATTTCTACTTTGGACAACCCTAACAAGGTATTCGTAACACGTAACAGGGATGTAAACAAAATTCCAAAATGGGGACATAGGTAGATTTATTAGGGTTGTACAAGCTCACCGTGGATTGCTTTCGGTTTTATGCTATGTTAGGTAGGATTGGCAAACACGCCGTTTGATAGGTCAAGGATGAGCGCGTCGGCGATTTCAATATTGTGACCGGTTTATCTTTGATGCTATTTTTTGAATTTGGAATGCGAGGGGATCGGATAAAGGTATTGTGGATCGTTTGATCTTTACGGTGTTTCGTGGACGTATTTATTTAAAGGAATCTTGATAAGTTGGTCAACTTCATAGTATTAAGTTGGTAGATTTGTTGTGGAGTTGGTGGATTTGTTGAGCAAATTCCTGTATCAACTTCCAAGATTAAACCTACTCATCTTGACTTAATTTAGATTTCTGCAACGGCTGAATTTCTATATTTAAAATTGCAATCAAACATAAATATGACAGATTTTAATTTTGACCAAGACCTTTCTAATAAAAAAACAGCATCAAAATCGCGTACAAGCAGTCTTTCAGACAGACAAGCAGACAGGAATTTCAAAATATCATTATTTTTGTGTTTAAAATCTATCACTTAATATAACCCAAGTATTGTTCTAAATATCTTCAATGTACAGACATAGCTTTTTATAATATTATAATGGTATAGATAGATAGGCAACTTGCATTTCCATGTCAGATAAATTGTTTTATTTTTGTTTGGTTCTGTGGGGTACGGAAGCAAGAGTTGTTTTATTAACGGGTACTTTGTGATTTCGTAGGGACTTTGATTGCTTTGATTCTAACTGACCGCATGAATAATCTGTTGATTTTGAATTATTTAAATTAGGAACAAGTTGCTCTAGGGTTGTCAACGGTGTAAATACAATTCAAATTAAATTTTGTAAGTGTGGAATTTAAGGCTTGTTTAAAAAAAATCAATGATTACCATTATGGATGGCCGCCTATCCCCCTGAAGATCTCCATCCAAGCGATGACATGATGCTCGATGCTCCCCCTCCCCCTCTCTCTATTCGTTCTGAGGTTTGAGGTTCGAAGAGGCCATCTTAAAACTATAGACAGCTCAATGTCACCGGGGTACGAGGGAATTACCTTAATTGGGAGACCTGTTTCGCATGAATTAAACGGATTTTGGGGCCAACTACAACAAGATCTTACGAAGAATTAATGACGTAAAAATAATTTACTGACCACATTAATTTATTTAATTTTAAACATTTACTTTAAAGCAATTACTTCACTAACGAAGAAAATCTGTCTAAAAAAGTTAATTTGAAAATTTCATTTTTCAAATTAAATTTGGGGTATGAAAGAAAACATTTGAAAAACTTTAACATCATCTATTACACAGAGTATTTGATTTCAAAATTATAGAAGAGGTACGATGCTCGCTAGAGAATCAGCATAGTAATCAGGTTGGATGGTCTCATGTTCAAGCATTGTCTCCTTAGGAATGTGGGTGAGTAGCAACAAAGTCTTGAAGCCAGTATTCTTGCCCAAACCTATGTCTTGTTCGATCCTGTAAGAGAAAGAAAATATGATAATAGAAAAGCGTCGATAGTTTGGTGGTTAAAAAGACGGCTTTACAATTGAGAGGTGCCGGGTTCGAATCCTGGTCTAAAAGACACCCAGATGACATGCGGTTTTACTCGGTTCGATTCTATTATAACGACGCGGATGGGCGTCGTCAGCGGGGGCAATTTCTGTGCGGATTACCGCATGAAAGAAAAATAGGTTCGAATTCTGATTAGTACACTACCAATGACGAAACCACTTCTAGCACACGCGATCTAACTTAACTGTAGGGGTTAAGCAAATACTAGTAATTCCGCTTAATCATTATTATTTTTTAAAACAAGAAAAGGTTACACCAGGGTCAAAACGTCGAAACGTCAGGCATTCCAAAGGTACCTATGTATATACCTATACCATGATCGCGTTAATTCCCGTTTGCATATTATTTAATCATGGAACGCAAAAGTTTAAAAGTTAAGAAAATGCTTATTCATAACAAAACCAATTTTAATTTCATAGAGTTAAGATTGATTTATTGATTTCATTGAAAGTGCCAGCCCTAAAGCTCTACTTATAACTAACATTAGTATTCAATAAAAGAACCTTCAACTAATCCGTAGTGGATTGTTCCTTCATTAACTTACCTTACCTAGATTTAGGGTAATTACGCCTAAGGAAATCTATTTGGGCACTGTAACTTTTATTGTCTTGGAGGAGCGTGACCTCCGATATAGTAGAGCAAGCACGAACTTTCATTCGAATACACTATCCTAAACCTGCGGCTCCACTCGCATGGACGTCAGTTTTTGACTATAATCTTCGTTTCTACTCAACTGATTGTGATCAAACTTGCGTATGATTTTAAGTCTGATCAAAACCTTTAAAAAAAACTGCATCAACAGTTCATTTACAATTTTTTATTAGTAGGTATACTCGTAGGTTGATTAGTCTATTGGTTGCATGGTGGGTCGTGGATCGTGGGCTTTTGCGTCTGTTGGTGGTAAATAAAAAAAAGAAAATCTTTTGAATTGCTTATAACCTGTGTACGTTTTGTGTTCATGAATAAAGTTAGTTTTCTTTCTTCTTCTTTCTTCTTTCTAGGTTGTGAGCGTTTGCGAAGATAAATGAATGGATGTAGATATAAGTAGGCATGTATGGATGAAGGAATGATACTTAAACAGCTGAATAAATTTGTATAAAATTTGACATTTGGAATATTTTGAAATCAGCGTAATGTAGGCTATACTCCGATTTTTAATTCTAGGCAAGAAAATGACAACTGCAACTGTCACTGATACAAAAAAGGGTGACCCGCTACAATAGTGATGTTCGGCAATCAATAGACTAGATACTTTAGTCATTCTTTATTTTTATCAGTGAATGAACCTCTTTGCAGTTTATGCTCGCCTAGTACATTACACGACGGCGACGGAAATATTTTTTATAGAATACTAGCTGTGTCCCGCGGCTTCGCCTGTGGCATACTTTGTCCCCGTGGCAGGATAAAAAGTATCCTATGTCCTTCTTCTAGTTCTAAGCTACCTCCCCATCAATTTTCAGCCAAATCGGTCCAGCCATTCTCTAGTTTTAGCGAGACTAACGAACAGCAATTGATTTTATATAATATATAGATTTAATTACTTACTGTGTATGTTTTCTGTTTAATTACCGTAAATTGCATATATTTATGTATATAAAAAAATTATTTAAATATTTAATAAAAGAATTATAATCTCGACTCACGACTAACTTATTAATTGGAAAACTCGATTCAACCACATCACTATTTATTTGATACAAAAAATCTGCAACACTGCAAATGTCATTTTCTTGCCTAGAATTAAAAATCGGAGTATAGGTTAAACATTAGACGGCATAACTTACAGATCCCCGATAAACAGCACTCTGCTTGGATCAGTCACACCTGCTCTTTTCATGGCAAATTCACCAAATACTTTGCTAGGCTTGGCCAATACTGTAGGTTTTCTATTTGCATCTTCAGCTATGATATCGGTGAAAATAGAACAACCTGTGAACAACATTAAGGGGTTCTTCAAGAAGGGTATTGGAAGGTTTTTACACGGTCGGCAGGGCGAGCGTAACGCCCCTGGTGTTGCACACGTCCATAGGTCACAGTGATCGCTTCCCATCGGATGGATCGTACGCTTGTTTGGCACCTAAGTGATATAAAAAATCCCTAGAAACAAGAAAAATTAATTTTATTTGCTTAGAAAGCTAGATTTGCCTAGAAACAACCTATTCCCTCTAGACTTAAAGACTTTCAGGTTATAGCTTTCTGGATACACAGACTCAGGCAGGGCATTCCACTCTGAAAGTTCGGTCTGAAAATAGATCCAGTATAATATGGCAATAGACTGCTTTCTTACTTTTAAGGATCATAAAATGTGGCTGGAAAAGGTCCTAAAGTAAGATCTTGGAGGCAACCAGGAATAGCGCAAGGATGAAAATGATCATAATTACCTAAAGCTGTGTATCCTGGCTTATTGAAATGTATTCTCGGATCTGTGGCTCCACAGAGGAACAGGACTTCAGGTCTCTTCAGATAAGTGACAGCTCTGTGGATTTTTGCCAAATTCGCCTTGAAGTCGAAATCAGAAACAACTGCACCGATTTCCGGATCGTCTTCTAAATACTGGATGTAGTCTTCAAAATTGTCTGCACCAACAGCAGGCTGAGAAATATAAGTTCTTCATAAATTAAACAAGACATCCATCTTTAATGAATCGTTAATATCAAAAAGTAATATCGTATTATAAACGATTTGGTTTATAAAACGATTCGGTCTATTAGCCGAAATGTATCATTTTCAATGAACGGCGGTTATTAAAACGATTTATTTTGAAACAACCGTTGTCTAGTGGAGCGGCCCATTAAAGAGTCTTACGATTTTATAAATTTTTGTATCGTCAATGACATTGTATTATGTTTTTCAACCGATTTCACCAATATATAGACACAGTTACTTTACAATTTTTTAATAGTACTAGCTGTTGCCCGGGGCTCCGCCCTCGTGGATGTCGAAATCCGTTTCAAAAACTATCCTATCTCTCAAGTTGGATCGAACTGCACATGGTGTGCGAATTTTACTATAATCGGTTAAGTGGTTTAGGAGTCCATTGAGGACAAACATTGTGACACGAGATTTATATATATTAAGATAAGATAAGATAGATAGAAGATCACTTACACCTGATACGCACTCGAACCCATAGGATTTTAATACATTTAAGGTTTCGTCACATGACACGCAGTATACTTTCTTCTTTTCCAGATTCGCCGATTTTAAATACTCGGCTATAGCTACCGATGGTATTGTGAGACGTTCCTGCATTAAAAAAAACATCTGTCAGTTACTTACATTCTAATATACACATTATACATTTTCCCTCAGGAGTAGGCAGAGAACAACAGCTTGCTATCTGCTTCTGTCCTAACATACGTCCCGAGCATCCTCTAGTGTCATTACACTGGTAATTACACTTCTTGCATAAAGGTTTTTAAAATTGATGCCATAAATATAGTTATTCAACTAGTGTACGATTAGAGGGTTAGACAATAATTGAAATTCAACTAAATTTTAGACTTTTGCAGAGTTAGAGCAAAAGTATTAACTTTTATATGTTTACCACAATAAAATTTCGTGTTGTTTTTCAATTCTGCAAAAGGGAGAACAGAAATGCGAATTTTGCTGTATTAAAAATAAACCAAGATTGGGATAAATTATATCACCTACGAATTTTTTTTACAGTATCACAATTTACAGTATCACAATTTCTGCAGTATTAAGTATTCGATACCGCAATATCACGGTAATAATACTGCGGTATTGTATATTGAATACTCATAATATAGCCCTACATACAAATAGGAATATCTTAAATCAATTTTATACTCACGAATCCATTTTTAATCTTGGCGTCTGCGAATTTTTCTTCAAAACTTTTCCGAGACCGAAGACTGTTGTTTGATACAAAATTGACTGACTTGCCATGTTTCTCCATCAACTCGAAAAATTCCCCGACTCGAGGAAATGCATTGCCCAGCCATATGACTCCTTTAGGAGACAAATGATACGAAGATAAGGTGAGTATACAGCAAAGGCTACCACTCATTATAGACAAGACAGTCTTTAGACATTTTTGTCAAGACGTGACTTGTAGGTAATTAGACTGCTTTGTTTTGTTCTAAATATTTTAGAACAAAACAAAGCAGTCATTTTATTTTTTTTACTTCGATAGAGCATTATAGTCGGTCTGTAGACTGTCTTGTCTATAATGTGCGCTAAATTAAAATACCAATAAACTGCAGCTTTAATTTTTAAATTTAAAATTAAATTTTAAAGTAAGCTAAATGAATAAATTTTTTTTGTAATATTCTTTAAGTTTCAGCGCTTATATTAATTAAAAAACTGGTCGAATTTGAAGGAAAATCCATGATCAGTACCGAGGTAATTATTGAAATACTTACTTAAAATAGGTACCTACCCAAAAATGTATATAATCTTTACTTTAGGTTTGGACAGTCATTACTATGCTGATACCTAAAGAATACTTGATTTATTCTTTAGACTTTAACATAACAATATAATTTAGCATAATAAAGAAATTAACACAAAGAAATTAAATAACAGAAATAAAACAAAGCAATAGCTTTACCTATCATATAAAAGTGATTATTAATAACTGATGCATTATTGTTTGAAATTCAGCAGTCACTTTAGTTTATTTTAAGCGTGAATATCATGCATCCATGTACTATTTAAGTACCTAACATTTAGTTAGTGGTAACCTTCACGGTGGCTACATTTAATGTCAAAAGTATGCTCATTTTAGTTACTTAGTTAGGTATCTTAAATTAATGCAATTGTGTATATTACTTAGCGCTATCTTGTAAATATAGTAAAATATGCATATTTTGTAAGCATAAATTACACCCAATTTACTTTCTGTGTCCACACAAAAATAACTTTTTTATAAATTTAGTCCGCCAGATTGACTGCACCCCGCCTGATGATAAGTTGAGATGCGGTCCTAAAAGTATAGGTCACCATTCCCAATGGATGCCCCAAGAATGGTGGCATTTTTGCTTTTTTGCACATTTGCTTCATATTTCTATATTATAAGATTAGATTAGATCGGATAAGATTTACAAAATAAATTATACATTATTTTTGTCAAAACTATTAATCCACCCCTCACTGTAGACAGTCTTGTTAATCGAACTGGCTTAAGTCCGAAAAAATAATTTATATATAAGTACTTTTACGGCATTAATCGATAGGACTTCTTTAGGACTTGTCTCCTATTTATCTTTACTTTACGGTATGTAATTTTCATTTTAGTTAATTATATTATTTTCACTTCATAATATGTATTTCTACATTACATATAACTCATATTGCGTCTACATCACTCAAAACTGTGATAATAACTGTAATAACTCACACGTTCATCGTCACTATACCTAACTAATTAGTTAAACCTAACTACTTAATCACTAAATTTTTGCGTAATTTAGTTTCGTTATAATACTTACTTCTATTCTTAAATTAGTCATTAAATCCCGCAGTTTTATAACGCTACGCTTATTTCTATTTTCAAATTAGTCATTAAATCCCGCAGTTATTTTATTATTTTATCACTGACTTCAGCACCTAATCTACGATTAGTAATTTGGTATTTACCAGGCGTCGTACATTATTCGCTGTACAATGAAATCGGACTTCATTTCGTAATCTTGTTACAGCATTCACACGCATGTATGTTACTCACAAGTTCAAGGTCTTTCACTGGCAATTTCCACACTTATTTATGTCAATGTGAATGTCCGCTTGACTTTTTGTGATTGATGATGATTATGATGTTGATTTGACCTTATTTAAATAAGTTAAAAAAGATGCCTAATACATTGGTATGACAAGAATATAATTATTTTAATATAGTCACATTACTATTACATGTCTATAATTTATTAGTTCTACAATAACTACTTTTTTTCCGATTTGTTGACATACCTATTGATTACAGCTCTACTTTTTTAAGTAGTGTGGGATTATATATAAATAGTCTAAACCTTAATCAATAAATGTGCTATCCAACACAAAAAGAATTTTTCGATTAAAACTTAATCTATAATGTTATTATAGATTAAAAAAATTGTAACTATATTAATGTATCTGTGAATTATTTCATGTCCATGACATCGTAGATCAGTTTCAGTAGAGTCGCTTACGCTGTACAGGGTCCGTAGTCAAGTGTCACAAGTCTAAATCGCTAAAGAATAGAAAAGATTAGATCGACCAATCACACTCCAGCTCGTGATTCCGCCGCGGCGCGCGCATCGTATACCGGCGACGAGCTTGGATGTGATTAGTCGACCTAATCTATTCGTTTCCTTGCGATTGACGCTGTGACACTTGTCTACGGGGGCTGGTGCAACTATGTTTGCAGCGACCGCCTAGCTACGTGGGAAACAAAAGAAATGAGTCTCAAATCTTCAGCATTCTCGTCAATCTTACTGTCAGAACCTCAAATACAACTGATATACCTACGCACTAGGTGGAAGATGATGCAACCCAAAACCAATCGATATCTACGTAATTATTATGTACATAGTAAGTTACACTAACCGTGCAATTTATAACTTTAATATCGTAAACATTATGAGCCGCATCGCAATATAATAATTTAGGTAACAGTGTAGGTACCTACCTAATCTTTTTATATAATCTAACTTCTTTTCCATTTAGTTAAGTAATGGCTTGGTCTATGATATTGCCGGTGGATTTTATTGTAAGAAAATTTTACTTCAGACGGTTTGTTTTAATAAATTTAGTACAAAATTAAGTCATTCTGCTTGTTCTTCTTCATCGAATCAATGGCTAGGTAATAAATTAACATTCAAAATATCCAAACATTTTTACAAACTTTCACATTTATAATAGTAGGAGAAATTAAGATAGTCAGTAGAAAATAGGATTAAAATGAGAATAGGACTTCAAAAAATTTTGTAAAGTTCATTCTTAGAATTGGCAAAATTGATTGACGTTTTGTAAGTGCCGCATGTAATGGTCCATACAGAATAAATGATTTTTGACTTGACTTGACTTAATAATGCTGGAATAACTAACCAGTACCATAAAATTACACATGACGACATTTCACGAGCATGACGCACAAATATTTAGACGTACAAAAATGTTGACGTCACGGGACGCGCGAAGTGCTCTGAAATATAGTAATTTATATAGCAGGGGGAATTAAGATAGTCAGTAGAATATAGGATTAAAATGAGAATAGGACTTCAAAAAACTTTGTTAACTTCATTCATAGAATTGATAAAATAATGCTGGCAGTACCATAAATTACACATGACGACATTTCACGAGCATGACGCACAAAATAAATATTTAGACGCAAAAAATGTTGACGTCACGGGACGCGCGATAGCTGTGAATATAAATTCTTTTATCGTCGCGATGTTTGTCGTCACGATATAGGAATCGACCTTGGGGGCAACCCAATGCGCGCCAATAGACGTCTCATATCGAAATCAATAGTGTTCTTTCATTACATAATAATACATACACCGTCCAATAATGCTGTAATAAGCTAATCAATGTATTAACATAGGTACATAATTAGCATTATTACCGATATAAGGTCAGTGCGGGGAAGTGTAGCTATGAGGGAAGTGTAACTGCCCTTTATATTACAGAAACTATTAGAGCTTTTGATGAAAGTGCCATCTGTTCTTGTCTGGAAACCAATATCTAGTTACATAATTTAAAATTAGATGGCACTGGTCAAGCATTTATGAAGTTATCGCCATTTTAAAATATGTCACATTTTGTAAGACGAATTAGAGTTCACATCACCCATTTGAATCCATAAAAATCTTGTTTTTTTGTGTAAATCAGTGTATTTTGTACCCATAAGTGGTTAATATACTAATTAAACTTATTATTACTCCTATAATATTGTCGGAATTGTTGAAAATGAGAGAATTACGTCCATTCAAAAAATCGAACCTCTAAATCAAGTGACTGGGAAAGTGTGTCTACTTTCCATGAGGCAAGTGTGTCTATATGACACACTTGCCCCAAGTCAGAGGTTAAAAACATTGAGTTTGATTTAATTAATTATATAATTTCTAAGGCAAAGTTTATAATTTTGTTTGTATAATAGTTTGTAATTTTGTTTGTAGACAGTAATCTTAATTATTTATTTCGTTAACAATTTTATATTGTATTGGATTAATTATCTCTGGAAGGTTGTAGGTACCTGTACACACTAAAAGTGTTAGTCAGTAAGCAAGGTAAAATTTTAAATAATATATGTTGATATTTTCTGTATGATTTTGTTACTTATTAGCTTTGTTTAATTTTTATACAAGATACTAAAATTTATTTTATTGATGAAAAATAAATTTTCTTGTAGAAACAAAAACAAATGTAGGAACAAGACAATTTACCTTTATATTTCATTTGAATACCTACTTACCTTTCAATAAGTACCTTTTAATATTACTAACATTAATTTTACTAAACTCTAAATAAAAGTGAAGATTATCCATCAGCTATGACTTTTACCTAAAAATGTTTTCTATCCCTGCCCATCATAATATGACACACTTACCTCATAAATTTTACAACCTTGAAAGATTCATACACAGTATATTACGTAGTATTAACATCAATTGATTCGTTCACATGATCGAGTAGCTTAAACACTGCATTTCTAAATTAAAAATAACTGTCTATTGTACACGAAAGACGTAGTCACACTTGCCTCACTTTGTTGGGGAAGTGTGTCTAGCATAGTTATTTACAATTAGTACTTAAAAACTAATTCCTAATGAATATTATTGACTAAAACACTTTGTTTTCAGCCAATTATGAACCATATCATGTTTTGTTTGCACCGAGATTTAGAAATTATACCTAAAAATATGTGATTTTTATGTTCAAAGTAAACTTCGCAAAAAGTATGACACACTTCCCCGTACTGACCTTAAACAAAATTGCTTGATTCAAATTTGGAATCAAACACTACATCAATCGAACAGTGACAAGGTATTATATTACTGAATATTTCCGCATTACTATGTGCCTAATTCTATTACATAAATTAATTGCCTCTCAAACGAGGAAAGAATGAAACATACCATCACAATCCGAAAACACATGATCAAATGAGTCCAAGAACTTCTTAAATTATTCGGGTTTTAAGTCCAAAAGGTTCACCGGCGAGCTCATGTTACGATTTTTATGTTATCACTTATCTGTTTACGAAAAATGAGCGAACGTGTGCTTCTGACCTCGTCGCGTTACTAACTGCGCTTGCGTCAGTATGCGGTAAATATACATTTTGACGTTCAGTGTGTGTGTTTCCATTGTTTCGCGACAGACGAGACTGGTATACAATTTTTTATAGATTTTTAGTAATAACAATTATGGTAGCTCGTCTTATCTGATTACCAGACTGTTTTTATTCCAAATAAATAAAAATATGAATGTAAAAAGAAAAAAAAGATTGAAAACAAAAATATGAATCGAATCTTACAATACCTGCTTCGTGATATTGGACATAAAAATTTCTTTATTCAGAAGCAACATAGGCTCATTTTAGATTGTTACTAACCCTAAAATGAGCCTATGTTGCTTCTGAATAAAGAAATGTATTATTATATTGGAATAAAAATAATATAAATTTAATTTATATGGTATCATCATTGTCATCATCCCAGTTTTAATTTCAGTTACAATTAAAACTTCCAATTCGGAACCCAAGATCCATTTCCCTACTTTTTATTTTCCGATTCGCACAGCCATCAACATCCCTGATTGTAAGACCACTGGTAGGTACTCATGTCCTTTACCATATTTTCTGATTTCTTGTAAAATTATAATTATGTAATCATTATCTTTTAGATATTTATGAATACCTACTTATTAAAATATTTTACAAATTCGTCGATAGTTTGCCTTATTCAAACAATATCGTTCGTAGGTATGTGTTTTGGAAACTGATGAAGATTTGTAATGACCTTGAACAGTATCAGTATCAATTTTAACGACACTGGGCATAGATAATGTTTTGAATGAAATGCATTCAAATCGACCCTAACTAATGTTTCTGAATTGAAAGGACATATCAACCTTTGCGTAAGACTTTATGATCTTGTGCAGATACTGAAATAAGAAAAAAGAAAATGCCTGCTATTGTCTTTTCTATTTGAGGTATTGTTGGTATGCAAAGGATTTATAGTAACTAACTAGGAATTCAATCGACAAGCACAAAGCTCTCCTGATGCTGATCGATGACGATAACAGGTATATAAAGACCATTTGTTACCAATGCTTACATGACCCATTGAGCTCTTGCAACTCTTGGTATACATATTGCTCCAAAAAAGATTAATCCTTTAACTAATTAGTTATAAGCAAAGCTTACCACTGATAATGTGTTGCAAATATTTTATATCGTTGGGCTTATAACTACCTCAATACGAATACTCTACATACGACGCGACTTGAGCCTCTCAAAATTTGCAGCACAATGTTCGATAATCCACCTTCCAAATCCAATGTAATCCAACCCCTTCCTTCAGATCGTCGATAAATCTAGCTTACCTTACAGTTTACTAGTGACGAAGGATTTATACTAAGCGATGCCTATCTATATTTACTTTCAAAATTTGCTAACTTCTATTAGTTATATTAACCAGAATAGTATCGTAAATTGAAATTTTAATCTTCTTGTTTTTCATATCAATGTGATGGTTGTAAATAAAACACACATGAAAAATATGAATTACGTATATTTAAAATATTATTCGCTATCTTAAACTAAAGTAATGGTACTATACTCGCTAGGGAATCAGCATAGTAATCTGGTTTGGTAGTTTCGTGAGCCAACATTGTCTCTTTTCGTATGTGGCTGAGGAGCAGCAACGTCTTGAATCCGGTGTTTCTGCCCAAGGCAACATCTTGTTCGATCCTGCAGCCAAGAAAAAGAAAAATATTAAAAATCAGTGTTATATAAATATAACTGTAGACTCGCTATTTGATGAAAAACATAGAATTTGTGTAATTGCAGAATAGAGGATGAAAATTCAGATGGCCGATCCCGGGTTCTGAATTGAAGGCCTCAAATGTAATCGGGACACAATAGATAATTATTAGATAACAATGATGAAACTTTGTAACTAATTGTGTTGTAGTTGAAAGAAGAGCCCGCAACTATAATAATTAATAAATGTTTAATACTATACGATACCATAAACTTTATTGCACCAGTTTACGATTTGTATAATGACATAATGGTAATACCCTAACTATAAGGTGGTATAAAGATTTCAGATAAGATCTAACACATACTGGAAAAGATACGGCTGTTTGTATCCATAGTAAATAAATAATTGAATTTTGCAAATAATTCCCCTGTAAGTAGTTATAGGGGAATGATTTGGAATCTTAGTTGCTTAGTAGTCCACTAATCTATAGTGCTTTTTTTCATGCGTTCTTAGTTTTGCATTAGGTATTACTTACATATCACCAATAAACAGTACTCTACTAGGATCCGTCACTCCTGCTCTTTTCATTGCAAGCTCTCCAAATAATTTACTGGGTTTAGCTAAAACTATTGGATCTCGTTTAGCATCTTTTGCTACAATATTGGTGAATACGGAGCAACCTAAAAGAAAAAATCATTAAGTATTTGCTTCAATGCCATGTTTGGGCATTAAACTAGAACTAATTAATTATAAGACCATAACCATTGCGATACAGGAACTATTTACTGAAGCATTTCTAAAACAGTCACTGCATAAAAAATTTAAGGTAAAAAAAAATTCTCCACTACGTAAAATAGCAGTTTTCTGTAATAATACATTTTGCAGTTCATATTTCAGAAGGCTCAAGCAACACATATTTGACAATCTTCGCCGAAGATCGAAGTAGATGTGTACCACTTAGATTTCATAAAACTATTAGAATCTCAGCTTGCTTGCTTGAGTTATTGAATTAAATAAATTGATAAACTCTACACATGCAACCAAAATGTAACGTAACTAATGATAACAACTAGAAAAAATATTCTCCTAACATTTATCTTGGCACATGCACACTGAATAGATGATGAACAGAATCAGGCAATCATCCTGAATCTTTACAACTCTACATAACGTAACTACATAGAACTTTTTTAAAACATACATTCTCTTGGACAAACCGCAGTCAAAAACTGTTTTAAGTGAGCTTCTATTAGTAAAGCTCTACAGGTACCCTGGACTTAATTTATATTTATCATTTTGTTCTTTTATCTGCAATAAAATGATACGTATAGTAACCCTTATAAACATTACCAATCACAGCCTTGCCCCTCATCAAATAAAACAAAAAAAACTGTATCGTAGTTATCACAATCACAAACCGGTTTTACATCATGTCAATACACTGGTTTAGGCGCATTGGTGCTAATTCTCATTATAACAACCGACTCGCTAATGGACTATTACTCATTATGGTCACTTCTCATTTTGGTTACTCTTATTAGGGCTACTTCTCCCTTGGGCTACTTCTCACTTGGGTTATTTCTCACTTGGTCAATACGCCTCGCCAATGTTCATAATCTATCTTGTGTTAATAATAGGGATTGAGAAATATGAAATGAACAATATCTTTACTATTACTACATATTGAACGTCTGAAATGACAAGATCTATAACTTCAAATTCGTAACATGTACAAATTACTAAACCATTCCAAGTTTGCTTCTGACACAGTAGTGCGAATGATTACTCACACTACCTGTACCTATGTCACCTGATGCCGATGATTTGTTATTATTAAAAAAAACTCGTACTTCGAGATCATAATAAATATGAACATATAAAATAATATTTGGTCTCAACCTTTTATGGTAATTAGTCCTAGTTGGCACTCCCTTCCAATCTTGAAAATCAATCAGTCCTTTATGTTGTTCAGTATTATCATTATGTGCCATCCATGGATCGATAAATTAATAATCGTTGTATCTGGTACTGATAAACTGATAAGCATAATATTTACCCAAAGATGAATATCCTTGTTTAAAATAAATAGCCCGGTCTGTTGCTCCACACAAGAAAAGAACTTCAGGCCTTTTTAGGTAGGTGACTGCTTTGTGAATTTTAGCCAAATTCACATTGTAATCGCAGTCGAGAACAACTGCACCAATTTCTGGATCATCTTCTAAGTATTGAATGTAGTCCTCAAAATTGTCAGCGCCTACAGGGGGCTGAGAAACATGAACGTCAGTTAAACAATGATTAGGAACGTTTTCTCAACCGATATCATCATCATAAATATTATTGTTATTATATCATCATTTCATCATCTTATCTTTCAAGTTTATGTGATAACACTAACGAACTACGTTATCATATTATAAAATTAGTACTTTTATAAATAACATTATCACGTCTCAATTAAAAACAATTTTGACTATAATAAATAACCTTAATTGCAGCATAATTTTAAATAAATGAATCTGATTGACTGTGACTGCGTATAGAAAAAGCAAGATATTAGCCTATTCTGTAAATTCATATCAATTCACTTTTAAGTTTCCTATTACTGATTAGTTAATCGTATCATCGGAAATTAATTTGAATTATGTTTAATTCGGTTTTCAAATTCATTGCAAAAACATCTTCAATTTGTTTCCGCCACTTTATCATTTTATTGTCTGTTTAATAAAATTTTAGAGCTAAATTTAATTTGCCTCCATTTTTTAAATTTTGTTAAGTTTTTAAACAAATGCAACACAAAACATACACAAACCTACTGGATGATGGTGAAGAAGTTGAATCTACCCTTATCATGATTATTATAATTGGATTACTATAATAAAGAGTGTCATGAGATCAGTGTAGTTGCCATGAAACGTGCATCCAAAACTTCGGTCTTTCACGAATCATAAACGATAAACGTGTAGGTTTGAGTTATTTAGGTAGACCGTGAATTTGCTTTTGATTTTCTTCCGTTTCACGAATCCTTTTTCTTTTTTTTTTTCTTTTTCTTTTTCTTTGTCTGCCACCTAAGTGGTATAAAAAAAAAAAAAAAAAATCCTCTTCGGGTCCGAATGTGGCATAAATGCGTTTCGTAATAACGATTACCTGTTTCGAAACTTCGGATGAACATTTCGTGGTAGACCTACTAATTACAACGTTTTTTTTATCAAAGAGTAACTTACACCTGTTTTACATTCAAATCCATAAGATTCCAAAATGTTTACAGTTTCATCACATGCCACACAGTAAACTTTCTTGTTGAATTTTGATGTTTTTAAATATTCGGCTATAGCTACAGACGGTGTAGTGAGACGTCCCTGAAAACATATGTTTTAATACAAAGGTAGACAGTTTTCTTTTCGTAAATAATTTATAAGCTCATTAAGAAAATATTACTGAAACAACTATATTTTTTGATCTAGTTCAAGTTGCTGATAAACATTGTGTTAACGAAGCTTTCTAAAAGTAGCTAGGTGGTGAATTCAACGAAAATCATTTGTTAGCTGTGGTACCGAAAGATCAATTTGTTTCTTTTTACATGCGGAAACCCCCTCGGGCTTCACCTCTAGCTATGAGGTCGGGGAATTAAGTGTGTCCTAAAAAAGAAATCCTTGAGATCCCGACCGTCTAGACTTAAAACTGGTTTTAAGGACAGATTGTATTCAAGAAGATTGTATTCTTGAAAGAGAATATATAGAGATTTTATGAACACAAATCACCTGAAATCAAGTCTAATTTTAAATTGCATGCTCTAAAATACAATAGGTACTCATTTTTGTATACCAATAGTGAAGAAAATTATGTTTACATTATTATTATATTATAGAATAAAATAGTATCAGATCTCTTCTAATCTTAGTCAACCATAACTAGACTGGTATACCTCGCACTGTGTCGTAAACTTAATGTTTAATGACATAACGATAACAGTTTATTGTAGACAATTATTACGTTTGAGTACTATTTTAACGTTTATTTTATTTTCAGAGCACCTTTTCATTTTAAAATCTACCAGAAATGAAGTGTCCTACTTATAAAAAAAACCTTAACGGAGGAGACGCTGGCATGTGAACTTACTAGGGTTGGTAAGTTATACGGCGGTTTGTTGCAGAAAATCCAATATAAAAAAAAAACCAACTGCCTAAAAACTAAAAAGGAAAACCAGAACTTGGATTGATGTCCGATGGTCTAGAAACATAACAACTGAACAGTCCTTTATGAATCAAAATAATACCTTGCATGTCAAAATCCGTCAAGCCGTTTAGGCTCTAGCCGTGCCAAAGAAATAGACATACATACTTACATAGTCTCGAAAAACATTACCCTCCTTTCTTCGGCAGTCGGGTCGGAACGGATTTTAAGCTCTGAAGTATATTTAGACGCAACTAGGTAATGGCTAAATTGTTAAAAAGCAACTTTTTAAATAATTGTGTAAGTACTCACAAATCCATTTTTAATTTCAGCCTCTGTGAACTTTTCTTCATAGTTCTTTGGTGACCGAAGACTGTTGTTCGACGCAAAGTGTACCGTTTTGGCATGTTTCTTCATCAAGTCAAAGAATTCACCAACTCGAGGTAAAGCATTGGCCTGCCATACGACTCCTAAGAATATTAAAACTTACCATAGACTTTATATACGAAGATTGAATACCTAGTAGGTAATTCATTCATAGGTATATCCAAAAAATCTTTCGATTTTTTTTATTGTTAACGTAATTACAAAACTAGCAGTGCACTCGTCCGAGTGAACTTATAAGTTAGATTTTTTGACGCAGATTTTTTTTCTAAATAAATGTGGTTACATTTTATAAGAGCAGATTTGCATATAAAATTGGCCAGACAGAAATGCAGACAAACATTATACAATAATAAGATAACTCACTATTGTATAACTTTTGATAATAGATAGATATTTAGGTAGTCCTATTTTAAGTCATTTTCTAAAATATGTGAAAGTACTGGGTACTCTGTTCTTTTCTCGAGATTAAATCTTCAGTTTCTGGTCAGGAATTCTTTGGATTCTTTCCTTTACTACTTTAATCGCCTTTTTAGTACCTACACATAAATGTGTCAACAATCCAATCTTTTACTTCTACAAATAGAGAACGTTTTATTGTACCTGCTCAAACATTCGGACGGAAGTTTTTAAAATTGCATTTGGCTACAGCAATTCGGTTCTCTTCCTTGCTTTTATTTTATTAATAAAATAAAAATATTGAACAGTTCACAGATTGGCACGAAAACGTGAAAATGATAAAATAATAAAAACGAAGAATTCCAATTTTAAATCTTCTAGTCTGAGGTATAAGTTTTGTTTTTATTGTGACAGTATTTTATGGTCACTAGGAATATGAAAATATAATACTACGAGTATAAACATTTGTTGTGTAATCTCTAATAAACTTATTAATTATTATTTCTTTCAATATTGTATGTATATAAACTAAAGTGTTTACATTAAAAAGGGAGGAAGGAGTAATATTAATTATTATTTTATCATTATTTAAATTAACTAATCATCAGAATCATTAGTTAAAACGAAGACTTGTCGTAGATACTAATATTATAAATGTGAAAGTTTGTGAAATAATACATTTGGGTGTTTGATTTGAATCAACTGCCGCGGAAATTTAGTATAGGGATACATTATAGTCTTCAATAACAAAATGTTACTATCCTGGAATAAATAGCCGTAATGTATGTTCCGGTAATGGGATCAGGATTTCACGCAGGCGGAACCGTTAGTTGACTATAATACATATTAACTACTTCCATACACATTCATACACCAATATTAGCATACAGGAACGGCACAATGTGTATTTATATTTTAATGAATTGTTGTGTTTAATTTCAATTAAGTAATAAAGTTAAAGAAGAGTGTAGATTATGTAGAGCAACAATGTCTAGAGTACCTATAGACCTCAACACAATGTCTGAAGGGCTGAACTCCAACACAGATACGAGTACGTATACTATACATACAAACACCCTGTATGTAATGTGTTGGAGAAGGTAGTCATAGAACGCAAAACCCATTAGAACTTACTGATGGACATAGTCAAATAAATGGCACTCAAGTGTATACCTACTTCCATCATGACTGACTAGACTGACAACTAGTAACGTTTTCTTACTATTTTAATACCTATCTATACCTAGTGACCCTTCTAACAACATGAGAGTATCACTCATTGAAATTGATTCAGCCATTTAATATAATAAGGAACATACATACATAATTTTACTATAGATAAAATTGGTACATGACCCTTGCACCGCTGATGTCTGGTAAGTTATCGTTATTATTGCAGGTAAGGTACGAATAATATGGCTGACACTTGACATTTTACACTTTGACCTTTAGTGAAAGAGTAATAATAAAATTTGATACTGCATAGTCATAATTGGAAAGCCGACCCCAACTGAGTTGGGAAAAAGGTTCAGAGAATGATGACTGCATAGTCATAATATAGATGTATTACCGGCATTCTCTTTAGCTTCAGGAAGCATTATGATGTAATAACGGTAAAAGCAATACAAACTTAACAATAATTTAATAGGATTGTATAATTATGACAACATAATCGTAAATATGATTACTAGATTCGAAATAAAGCAGGCCATTGATCAAGCAACGAAAAGGTGACACGACCTGTTTTCCAAATCATATATCCAAACAAAACTACTCGAAATAAAAACAAAACATACCATCACAATCCGAAAACACATGATCAAATGAGTCCAGGAACTGCTGGAATTCTTCTGGTTTCAAATCCAAAAGGTTCACCGGTGTCGAATTCATGCTCGGTAATCAAATTTTATGTTATCGTTAAAAGAGAAACGGCGACACGTGTGTTCATAACCTCGTCGCGTTGTTCACTGCGCCTGCGTGGTCTGTGAACGTCGCTATCCATAGGTATATAAACTTGCGAGGTTTGGTGTGGGTGTTCCCATTGTTTCACGGGAATCGATAATGAAGTCTTCTTTGAGAACATTGAAACTCATGAATTCTCTTTGACCGTTTTTAAAATGAGAGTTTCGGAACTTGGAAAGGAGAGGTTTTAAATTTACTTGTACTGAAGTAGTTCCGATGATTGAAACTTTTAGTTTACTAGTAAGAAACCGGTTCCGAAAAAGTCAATATCACCGTAATTGGAACTGGTAGAGATACAGACAGGTTACTATTAGACTGAAATAGGTACCTACATAATTCTACTAATTTTAATTTACTAATAATTTATGACTAGAGTATAAATAAGATTTCAAATATTCAATCACCTACGGTTACCAATGAAATTTAAAAAAGCTGAAATTATAAATAACAAAATTATAATTAAAGAACAAGAAATAAACTTACTTATTTCTAAATTCAATTTAATATAGGTACATTTTTTTTGTGATTTATATGGCACGTTGCCAGATGAACTGACGACCTGAAAAAGATAGTCGGGAAAGACTGGATGCGGAAGACGGACAACCAGGAGGTATGTATAGCACACATTGGGAGAGGGCTATCTCTATTTGTATTTATGTGGGTATTGATTGATGTATGTTTATAGCAATTATCGTTCCTGAGAAAACTCTCATTTTAACTGAAACAAAGTGATAATGGAAACACGCTCAACTATTGAACAAACATTCGTGACGTAGCCGGACCTTATTGTTAAATTTCCAAGATCAATTTGCTGTCGTAGGTACAAATTATTAATATCAATGAACTACCTACTTGGTAGGTAATGAGAACGGCACGCCTAATGTGGCAGTTCCTCTCCCTAACCCCCCTCCCTTCGCCCCTACACTTAACTAGTCCTGATGTCATTTTTTTTTAATATTTTCCAGTTATTTTTTTTATGTGATAAATAATTGTCCAACGGACTCTACGTTGGCCCACAGGGATGTTATATTGGGATTGAACTGACTGAAATCACATGCCGTTACGGGTCTTCTGGTGCCCGGGTGTAAGGTGGCTCAAAGGCTGACCCGGATCATCTCCGGCTTTGAAAAGACCTACTCGGGTTAGGGATATCCCCGTCATACATACGAGTAGACATACTCAAACTAGATGTTTTTACATATTTGAACTGATCGAACCCGGACCTCTGACGAAGTCATTGAACGTTCTATCACTACGCCACAGAGAAAACAAATTATTGCATATAACCTACATTCAACTTATACCTAATAACAACATAAATTTAACTAACAAAACATTTAGCAATAGTTGATCTACGCGGTCACTGACCCCCACAATCATCTTATGAATATTTATTTTAGTTAAACATAAACGCTTATGTTACTGCGTGTACTATCTAACATAGTTATAAATGATATCAGTTAAATATTCTTAGAATGTATGTATTAATAAAATGAACGACTTGGGCAGACATTTACTGCCACAGAACGAACTCATGCTATTTTTTTAAATCTCGACAACAACAGCAATTATTTTCATACAAACAAATCTCGCCCTGAATATTAAAAACACAATAAAAAGAAATCAGCAAAATCGGTCGACCGATAGATTTTTATTCATATTATTAGCAGTACGGTTCCCGGCGTCACCCGGGAATAAGTTTGAAAAAAAATCTATATAACGATTACAGCACCATCTACGAAACAAGAAAAAAAAATAGATGAAAATCATTTTTGATACACGATAATATACAACCCAAATACTCGTAGTGTCAAAATTTGAACTAAAAAATAAAGAGAAAAATGCATTATAAAATAATAACAAATCGATGGAGAACCTTTTGATTTTTTGAATACATAGTACCTACATAAATCCCAAATCTAGCTAGAGGCAAGTCTTTCAATCAGTCAATGTACCGGCTTGCAGATATACTAGCTTGCAAGTATACCGGCTTGCAAGTGTGTATTGACTTGCAGGTGAGGTGGACTTTTTTTTATTAGTAGGAGGCTCGCGTTTGACCACGATCTCACCTGTTAATAAATGATGATGTGGTCGACGGTGGAGCACGCTTGCCTAGAAGAAACCTGTTCACTCTAGACTTCAAGACTCCCAGGTTGTAGCTTTCCGGAAATACAGACTCAGGCAGGGCATTCCACTCTTTAGCAGTACGCACGATGAACGTACAAATTCAAAATTGGGGCTTTGGCCCAAAGATGCCAAAATGTATATTCCAAATTAAATTGATTAGTTCTAACATTGACATTGGAAAGGTAACTGACGGAAGTTAAACCTCATCTACCGTGGCTAATCCGATGATTACCATAATAGCTGTAACGCCTATTGTTTCAACTAAGTGTTATACAAAAAATACACTTTCAAATTACACTCGAGAGCAATGAATCCGGGTCACTTAAAGAATCCTAAAAATCTCGGAAACTAAAAATGCTAGGTTAATGCAATAAATTGTATTTAATAGACAATGTAATACTCCTTAAATGAAGGTATTAAAACTATCATTTTTAGTTTCCGAGATTTTTAACATTCTTTAAGTGACCCGGATTCATTGCTCTCGAGTGTAGTTTAAATTTATTCATAAGTATTAGTACTAATTAAATTGTTAGTGTGTTCACTCAAGGAACAAATAAAGTGAAATGGAGAGAGATTTTTTATTAACTTTGGCTTCAGATTTTTTTTATACTACTAAGGTGGCAGAAAAGCACACGGCCTACCTGATGGGAAGTAGTCACCGTGGTCTATGGACGTGTGCAACATACACATTAAACATACAATTTTTTTTCCTTGTATTATTAATTTAAAAAATATTCAGAGTCCTCAAAACAGATGAGCTTTACTAAAACATTTAATGATAAATAGGAAGCAAGGTGTGGTTTATGGGTTAGACTAAAGCAATGGTATGAATGAATGGAAGCAAACGTCTGCTAGCAAACTATCCTACATTTTTTTTACATCTTTTTTCTTCTTTCTCTCTTTCTTTAATTTCTGCTAAAATAAAATCGAAAATATAATTAGACGATCGGGAATAGATAGGATTGTATGATATATTAATTATAAGAAATACTATTATAAGAAATACTAAGTATAGTCCAAAAATAACCATGTATATCGTGCTAGATAAAAGTCTAGTTAAATTTATAATTGTATGTAAATGTACTTTGAATGGGAGCATCAAAATGATGTTGGAATAGGTAAATTTGAATATATACTCGTAGAATATCAATTATACTCGTATCTTTTGCATTTAGGTTTTGATATGAAACTGGTTAAAATGTAGGCTAAATTTAATTTAAATACATTACAGATAGAATTCATGAACGAAAGAAGTAGTCAATAATGTTTTTTCGTATTTTACTATTAACTTTTGATATCAAATTGTCTAAATTTAGGTACTAGTATACGCCGAATTTAGTTCAAATACATTACAGATAGAACGAATAAGTACTGAGCGTATAATATATCGAGAATGAGAGGCACGTGTAAGGAGGTATCTGCGAGCTCGAATCCAGCTTATATAGCTGGATTCGAGCTCGCAGATGATACAAGAAAAATGCATGTCACAAATCCTTGAAATCGGCGGGCTTGCATGAGAGATTTAAAGACAGTAGAAGCTCGTAAAGGACAGAACTAATAGGGAGAAAGCCTGCATCTCTGCAGAGACTCAGCCGTTATTTAACTACTAATTTATAACCAATTAGAACTACTTGGTGAAGGAAAAACATCGTGAGGAAACCCACATGTCCTAGAAGAAATTCTAAGGACATGTCCGATCCACCAACCCGCATTAAGCCAGTGTGTGTGGATTAAGGTCTAAAACCTCTCAGCTCTCTTATTAGAGGAGAGGAGATCCGTGCCCAGCAGTGGGACATAATGGGTTGTTATTATTATAGAACTACTTACCTACTGATGTTATTTGGAACTCAAGGATTTTTCTTTGTTCTGTGGGTGTACTTGAGTATCTTCAGTGACAATGCGATAGTAGTAGGTACTGTGTTTCCGGCAAGCTATAACCTGGCAGTATTCAAGTCACAGTGAATAGGTTCCTTCTAGGCAAGCGTGATTCATCGTAGACCACATCATCACTTACCTAGCATTTTTTTTTATATAGGACACGTCAAAATGACTTTACCTCGCCTGATGGTAAGCTAAAGGCAAAGTCTCAGGACTGGAGTCACCACCACATACACCGGTAGTGCTGCAGTGGCGGCCCTAAGCTTGACGGCCTCATCAAGGCTATTTCACGCCCCGCTTAAAGGCCCCGGGACAATAGGAGGAAGGAAACACATGCGCTGGTAAAGAATTCCAAGTCTTTATGGTGCGGCAAATAAAAAAGACCATCAGGTGGGATTGAGTTCAAATTTAAGCCTATAACGAATAAAAAAATGGTATTATGAATCTCGTCTGATGTTTGAGTCGGAACTCCGGAACTAAACTAAATAAAACAAACGAATTTAGACTCATTAGTTTTTGTGACAAATACGAGTACTCAATCAAAATGCACGTGTGTTAAATGCTCACTCAAGATAGAGACAGAAAGTGATCGTAGAAAGTTCTGAACTAAACAAAAATAAACCCGTCATGTTTGAGCTCATTTGATTTGTCTGGTTATGTTTTAACTAGAAATTTCATTTTTATAAGTCTTGTCCCGACCAACACGTGCAGGACTTAGGTGTCTTCCACATACGGTGCAGTCCATACCATCGCCATCGCGAACTAAGTGGTTTGGTGATTCCTTTATTTGTCGTACGATAAAGAAGTGGAATGCATTACCTTCGCACGTGTTCCCTTTTTCTTATAGTTCCGGGTTCTTTAAGCGGGGCGTGAAAAAGCATCTGTCAAGGCCGTAGGGGTAGAGGTCACCATTCTAAGGGCATCCCTTGGGAATGGTGACCACTACTTTTTGGACTCCACCTCAGCTTACCATCAGGCTGGGTGCGATCAATCCGGTGGACTAAATATATAAAAAAAATTTGAATACCTTAATTCCAGAGCCCAATAACATACTGTAAAGTGAATTCAAAACTTTTTAATTTTCAATAGCGCAAACTTCCGCTCCGAAGAGCCGTTCCCAGCATAATCCCAGTTAGTGTATGTGCCGGTGTAATGGTGTAATATTCATTATACTTAAGCTCAGGTGTTCTGCTTTCCAGAGGTCCTTGGGTGCCTTATTTGTGTAATATTATAAAAGGATATCCCGACGTTAGGGTTGATGAGGTTTCGTTTAGTTAGACCATTTTATTTATGCTTGCCTGGTAGTTTGTTATTTTATAAGATACTATTTCTTTTATTATTTAAGAAACTTACCTGACCCTCTTCCTGAGACTTTACATTTAGCTTACCATCAGGCGAGGTGAAGTCATTATTGATGTCAAAAATCGTCATAACGACGTGACCGATATATAAATTATAAAAAAAGAAACTACGTGAGATGATGGAATCGATTCAATTCCACCATAACTGCCCCCGCTGTCTTAGTGGGATCATCATCAAAAATCCCTACGGATACCACCATGTGATGGGGGTGGATTTTTGCATGAAAAAAAAGGTGTACCGGCTTGCAGGAGGTGTTGACTTGGGTCCCGAAGAACTTAGTAGAGTCCCAGATACATCCCTAAGTACTTATTTAGTTATCATCATTATTTAGAAGTCTCCTGGTTTGACGTCTTGCAGTCGTAGTTACTTAAATGTAAGTTAATTGTACATACATACATACAATATGCTCACGCCTTTTTCCCTCCGGGGTAGGCAGAGGCAACAGACCGCCATCTGACTCCTTAATTTGATCATTGTATACTCTGCGAGGTCTACCCCGGCTTGGCTGCCCACTTACATGTGCCTTTAATATTTGGTGTGTAATTCGCTCATTCGCTCTACATGCCCAAACCACCACCAACCACAAGTTTAAGTTAATTGTACCGTATTCAAATTCGCCACATAAGTTAATGTTACTTTGTTAATTGCTTTCTGAAAATCTTAATTACATCGTGAAACAAGTTGAATTAATTTAAAGATTTCAATTTTAGACTCGTAAGTACGCTACATATCTTTGAGTGTTATACAGTCAGCAAGAAAATTAGCTTAATAAATGTTCACGAAATGTGTGTGCATGTGTTTTAAATAAATATTTGTTTCAGGTTATTACTAGAAACAAAGTTATATAACCCAAAATCCTCAAAGCACAAAACGGTTTAAAATAAAAACCTTACAAATTAGAACTTCTCGTTGGTCAACTTGGGCCAAAAATGTTGATGAGAGAGGTCTAAGTTTACACTTACATTTATTTATTTATTTTATTAATGACCTCTAGAATATTGCCAATACTAATGCTTCTCCAATCACCATTTCACTACAAGTACGAAAGCCAGCCAAATCCCAAGTCAAATCCATTTGTCTGCCAACCGTACCGTGAAATGCATGTTACACTTTCATTGCAGTTTCAAAAAGTAAGCATCTGCGGCCCCATCGATTGTAGTCTCCATTGTATTACTAACGAGTTTTCTTCGCAAACTTCAACTGTATGAGGAGACATAGAGAGTTTCTAAACTCGATTAGTTTATCTTGTTTAGCAGGTATAGCAGTTCATATTAGAACATTTAAAAGAGGTAGGACATGACGGTATCTTCCGTCTGAAATGAGCTGTCCGACTGGGGTAGTACACTTCCGCCCTGCAGAACACCGCGGCCGTAATAACCATTGTGTTGTGTTCCCGCCGCCGCCGCGCCGGTAAGTAGGATAGCCAGAGCTACATAGAGCCAAGTAGCTAGTTTAAAAAATCTTACTCTGTGGTTGGGGGGGTTGAGCGCTGGCTACCCTAAATACCGCCAGGAACACAACACGATGGTTATTATGGCCGCGGTCTTCTGTAGGGTGGAGATACTACCCCAGTCGGACTGCTCAATACAGACGGAAGATACCGTCGTATCTTAACTCCGTATAATATTGTATAAAGGTTGCCTGGCAGAAATTGCGTTAAGCGATTAGGCCGCCCTTTGTACTGCTGTTTTTTTTTTCTAATTTCTGTATCCAGAATTTTGTAATCGGCGTACAATAAAGCATATAATAAATAAAATAAATAAATAAATATTAAAATAAAGCTTGTAATAACCAGACTTTAGACGTGCATGCCGTAGTCTTGTGAAAATATTCTTGCCAAAAATAAACAAAAAAGACAAAAGTAGTGTTGCAGCGAAAATTCACAACCGGGCCGTGTTGGTCTGGTGATCGGCCAATGTTTGCGATTATTGGCAAATGCTTTTAAAATATCAGAACACGAGCCAACTTGCTGGCAGTCATGCTTCACAGTTTTATTGGCAAGTAATATGAAAAGTAGTTCTACTTATGATATTTGCCCAAGATGTCTGTTTGTTATTCTATCTAATCAATTATGACAAGTTATTAATTTAAAAAAAACTAAGTCAAAAATGTTTTAAGTTAAACGCTTTAAGCGGTCATATTGGATTTTCTTTTTTTTTCACAGTAGAATATATTCTACTAGTCAAGTCCTTTGCGGTAGTTGTGGAAAAATAGGTAGGTAAGCCACTGTTTTGTAGTGGCGGCCATTTTAGATTTACAATAGCGTAACAAACTAAAAATACAACTAAAAAATAGAGCAAGTTAAATAAAAGCTTGTACGTACTTAATATGTTGCAACATAAAAATTATACAACTTAATTAAAAACATTTTCCGTTAAAAGGACGCTGAAAGTGCTTCAATATTGACCTATCTGTACTTACACAGGGTCCGAGTCCAAATTATGTACGGTTTATGGCTGGGCTAACGCGTCTCAGTTTTTTACGACTTATGCTACTTTAAAAAAAAAACCCACTTTTTTTAGGTAAACTCGTAAAAAGTTTGAAATGGTGCGACAACATTACTTTGAAAAATAACTTTTGAATTTCGTCATAAATCCCCATGAGTGTTATGGGAGTTCGTTGGTCAGAACGAGTCTTTTATAGGTAATGTTTATTGCCGGTTCTACTCAACCAATTGCACTGAAAACGAGCCAATCTAACATTTGGTAGATTTAAGTTCTGAGTTAATTTTTTTTAATGAAATTTTTAAGCAATTGCATGCTAACTATTCCCAATGATTTTCGGATCGGAAAAAAAGATCAACCAGGATGGGACTTGAACCCGTGACCAGTCCCTTACAGGGGGAATGCTCTCACCAACTGAGCTACCTATCAGAAAATCCGATCAGAATTATTTTTTTGGAATTTATGTCTGTATGTTTGCGATGAATCCAAAACCCGCTGAACTGATTCTGATGCGGTTTTCTTTTTGTTTTAATTAAAATCTGACGCATGTTTGAAAACAATCGGTTGATTAGAACTGGGAAATGTATCAATAAGCGCGAAAGGTGACGTCCACGCGGGTGGAACCATAATTAAGACTAAATGTTAAAAAAATTATCTATCATTATCCACTGGCTTTTTCCCGTGGCTTCGCCCGCGTAGATATCGGTTATCGCAACCAAACATAGCCTATGTCTCGAGGTCTAATCTAATCTACCCCTATATCAAATTTCATCAAAATCGATTCAGCGGTTCAGGCGTGAAAGCGTAACAGACAGACAGACAGAGTTACTTTCGCATTTATAATTTAAAGTATGGATTCCAATCCATTCCATTATTTCCATGCATCAAAATTCCATACAGTGTCGATATATTTTATCAATATTCTATCCCGGTAACTGCTTAAACGTACCGTTAAAAGGGATTGAATGGGAAAACTTTTCTCATTGCGTTTACACGACGATTCCCTGAAGATTATTGCTGTTAAAGCGATAAGTAGGTATGTTGAAATTTCTTATATAAAAGGAGACTTTTTAACCAAGTTTAAAAGCAGGTTCACTACTTTGTTTGTATGTATGTTTGTCGTAATTATTCGCGTTTAGTTGAAGCGGTTTTGATGCAGTTTTCTGAAAAGTATATTTTACATTTTGAAAAAGGTTATAGTACTCTTAACAATAATTATAATTTACAAAAATTGGATTGGTAATTTAGTCCAATGTCGACTAAACTATCGTCTATTTTACTGACCTAGCACGTTTTTCTTTCAATTATTTACCTTTTCACAAACACCGTACATAGGTGATACTTTATCTGTAGTGTACCTATTTGAAAACCAATGAGGTTTTTAGAAAATGTAATAGGTGTTATATTAAGCAAAAGATGAAGATAAAGGTACTTTATTGTACACCTTTATATAAGTAATGATTGTAAGCAAAACAATTTATGTATGTAATGTACAATGGGCGGACTTATCGCTCATAGCGATTTCTACCAGGAAAACTTTGGATGGATAGAATCATAGAGAGATGATAAAACCAGTGCACATAGGTACGGGACTGGTACGGGATAATAAAGGTATGTTTAGACACAAGCGCCTACTCTTTCCCCACACATCATCACAACAACGTGATATTATTATGTTGCATACCAAGAACGCATAGGCGTTCTAATTTCTATTAGTGCACGACCGATCTAGGTACATGTGACGCTACACTACGGTGACCGCTTTCTATCAGGTGGGCCATACACTTGTCTGCCACCTAAGTGCTATAGTGTGTTACTTTCTAACCAACCTTTGCACGATCAACACCACTAATGTATAATTCTACCAAATAAAGGCTGCTTTATGTGCACGAAGACATTATACTTAATAGAAGTTACATTTATTTAACACTAGCTGACCCACCCCGGCTTCGCCCGTGGAGTAGTTCGAACCCCGATGCACCCTTTTTAACTCACATAATATGCTCATAATTTATCAGTTTTCCTAAAATGTATGAGAATCTACCGGATATTGTTCACATTTATGATTATCGCTCCGCTCCCTTGGGCTGTAGCGTGATGATATCCAGCCTATGACATTCACGGATAATGTGGCTTTCTATTGGTGAAATAATTTTTAAAATCGGTTCAGTACATCCTGAGATTACCCCTTACAATTTAACAAATATACAAACACACAAACTTTAAACAAAAAGACAGACGCATAATGCAAAATTATCACTCCATCTGTCGCTCACCAAGCACTACACAATTTTGAGCCGCCAAACGAATCTCAGCAAAAAGACAAACACCATTTCGGATGCACTGCATTAGAGGAGTTTGCATCTTTCAGTTCAGACCCTTTGTGACGGGGAACAAAGGCCCGCTCGCATGGCACCCGCGATAATGGTGGTTTCAATCTACTGAGTTGTACAGAGTGTTCATATAGTTACCGTTAGATTTTTGTAGTCCATTGCACAGTTCACAATGTTTATCGGTACAAATCGTACAGATCTTATTCCTACGAGTACTAAATATTATAAATTTGAACGTTTGTGAAAATGTGTTTTATGTTTAAAAGTACGTAGAGATTTTTATTTGGTTCACAAATACAATGCAACGAAAATTAAATAATATTTACATTAAAATAAAAACTAAACAAAATACATATTTAGGTACATGGCGTCATAAAATTCCTCCGTATCATCACTGACTTTTAATGTGCCCAGAAGGCTGGCAGCATTGCCACGCTGAATGGCAATTGCTGGTTTTTTGTGCAAGATAGAGTCCAGCCTTCTGGTCACCTGTGTCAAATGATGTTTCTAAAGGTCAATAATTTTCGTAATAAAATATTTTCAAAATTCAGTTTCGATTTCATCTCCATCTCACACATCATTCAAACCACTTCACAGACATTCACATTTATAATATTAAGTAGAATAAGAATAGTAGAATAGGATCTTCACTGCCTCTTTACATTATTTATAACTTCTGAGATACATAGCGAATACAAAATATCATTTAATTTCATAGTTTTGCTGCTTCAATATTCTGAATGTAAATTTTCATCCGCCTAAGAGAAATATTTTAATCCAGTCACTCGCAAATAATTCTGAAATAGCAAATTCGTAGGCAGCCGTCGCTTCTTCAGCATTTGAATAAACAGCCTTTTATCCTGGACTAAAATAAGTTACAAGGTGCTAAATCAGGGCTCTGAGGTAATTGAGTCAAGGTTCAAATACTAGGAATTAATTTAAGTTACTTTTAAACTTTCACGCTTCACGATATTCAATTATCGTTATGGTTCCTAAGGCTGTTTGTATACCGTCTCGCCATCACCGGGACGATGCCGGGACGTCACCGAGAACGAGATGACGGCGCTGATTTAGCGATACATTACATTTACTATGGCCATGTGTCCACCGCAGGCCCATCACTGATGACGGGCCGATGTACCGGCAATACAAAACCGGCCTGAAATAATCTCGTTCTCGGTGCTGTCCCGCTAACGGTGGCAGTGAACAAACACACCGCTGGGTCAACAATTTAATATGAACCTTAATAGTCTTGATATACAGTCAATAATTGTATATCAAGAATAAATCCGCATGCATACATACATATGCTAAAGCCTTTGCCTTTTTCCCTTTGGGGTAGGCAGAGACAACAGACCGCCATCTGCCTCTATCCTGACATACTTCACGCACTTCCTCTACTGTTATTAAGCCTTTCATGCAAACCCGCCGGTTTCGAGTGCTTTTGGCCTGCCCTTTTTGCAATAACTCTACAATTTGGTCAGTGTAAACTCTGTGAAGTCGACCCCGGATTGCCTACTCACTTACATGTGCTTTTTGGTGTGTCATTCGCTCTACGTGCCCAAACCACCTTAGCATATCCTTTCCAATTCTCGTTACAATATTCTCTATCAGACCGCACGTTTCTCGTATATCCGTCTTATTCCTCTTCCTATCCACTAACCTTACTCCACATATACTTCGCAAAGACCGCATCTCAACTGCATTCACTCTACTTTCATGCTTCTTCTGTCATCAACACGAGTAAATACTAAGATTTTACAGCATGGTATATTATGCCCTTATGACTAAGGAAATTTTGTTTAACCTAGTGAGAGGGCCGTGGTATCCATAACATCTGACAAACGCAGTAGGTCGTGTCATTAGTTAAGCTGTGTTCACATTGAGGACGCGATGAGTGAAGCAGAGCGGATACCTGCAGACATTGACCAAGCATCTTAATCGTGTCATGGGAGTATTGTGTGATGAGAAATGGACTGAAATCACTAAAGTTTTTTAAGGACAGTACCAAAAGAGGATAGTACAGAACGATGATATGATGATGAGTACAATTAAAGAAAGCATAGTCCTTATTTAATAGCGGTCATGTTCAAAATAAGCGATGTTCAAAAGATAATATTCTGCCATATACCACACAAGTGGGTCTGTATTAGATGCAATACTACTTGTATATAAATATAAAATTGCCGTAACGCCAAAGTCCACTCGATCGACCTACCTACATAATTCTACTCATCTCTGCTACATGCTACATAGGAGTGGAGCTAACGAGTAGCATGCCGACTCACACTGCTATCTCTTCCGTTACACAGCTCTACTCTCCTGTCTTAGATCGCTGTCTTCGCAGCAATCGCAACAGCTGTCGCCTATTTTTTACTTATATTACACCTGATTGTTTTTAGCAACAAAGCAACAACTCAATTAGCTTTCAAATTACCACAAAACTTAGAGATATTAGTTAAGTTTAGTGAAAATGCACAACATAATCAACACCTCTGTTAAACACAAAAAAATTACGAATTGTAAGTTACATAATAAACATGTAAATACCTCTTGTGACAGCACACTATTCAACGCTCCACCGTTATACTCCGTCCGTCCCCGCTTCAGTATAAACACACCCTTATGCTCATTCTGAATACGGGCACAGGTGCCGGGTTAGCGCAGGTGTAGTCGAGTGCACATTTAATAGGAGTTGTTTATGAATTCTGTATTATAAAAGAATGTTGTGTACCTATTGAATTGAACACAATTGTTTTATTCCGGTCCCACGAATACCTTAATTTTGTACTGTGAGTTTCGTCTGTATTTAGAACAAGTTATACCATTAATATCTTATGAATGAATGAATTTTTGTTACCCAATCACACTAGAATTGCACAACAGATATGGATGAAATTTGTATTAAAATGGATTAAATTCCGGAATAGGACATTTTAATGACGATTATAAATGTTCATGTGGTTCGCGTCGCGAGTCAAAAAACCTAGATATTTTACGTGGACGAAACCTCGGCTAACAATTAATTTTGTCTTAAAATTATATTGGTTGTACTACCATACTATTTTGTTAAAATAGAAATTGAAAGAAAAACATTTTAACAACATTATGTAGTAAGATATCCAGAACGTATCCAGGTTCTCATCTCAGCTCATCAGAGTAGCAGGTTTAAGTCCTGGATGTTGACTATTCCCTTTGGAATTTATCATAAAATTAGTTATAAGTATTCAAACAAACAAGGAAATATAAGAATTTCATTTTCTGATGTTGGTCAAGAACATAACACTTAATTTTACTAAAACAGTTAAAACTTCAGTAATTAGCCAACCAATTACCGTTTTTGAACTGCCGATCAAATAAAAGTATGACAGTGCAATTTTGAAGGGTTAGCCATCAATTAATACTTTACCTTATAATCACCAAAATCCAATATTTGACTTATAATTTCAGTCTGAGTTTGAAATTGAACCTATTAGAACTGATATCGGAGTAAAATTCAATGTAAATACGATCCTGATTATTTTTTGAAGAATGTTCAATTATTGACATAAGAACGTTATTGAGTTACTCGATATTAACGTAACTTTTGTACCACTTAAGTGTCAGATAAGCACACTGCCCACCTGATGGTAAGTGGTCACCGTGGCCTATGAATGTGTGACTTCACTCTCGAACTGCTGACCCTCACACTCGTACTATACTAGGTACATACTAATATTACAAAGAGGATTTTTTGGGTGTAATCTAATCACTATGCTTGTAGTTTCTTTTAAGGTCTAAATTTATAATGAAGTCATCCGATAAAGAACTAAAGTTACCGACATAGCTCGTAGAATAAACAAGCTGAACTGACAATGGACTGACCATATCTGTCGAAGGACGCATGGCCGTTGGAGCAAACGAGTCCTTAAGTGGAGTGGAGTAGAGTGGAGGCGAGACAACCCCAGTACGATGGACTGACAACCTGAAAAAGGTAACAGGGATAGATTGGATGCGGAAGGCGGAGAATCAAGAGGTATGGCGCACATTAGGAGAAATCTGATCAGATATCGATCGGCTGATTGATTGATTATCTAATCGATAAACTTCTAAACCGATTTAAAAAAGACAGACCAAGAGGTTTCACCCTCACACAGTGCAAACAATTCCATCAAGAGGCAAGCGGTTCGGTGCCTCATTTCTTTGCCGCACCATAAAGACTTAGAATTCTTTACCAGCGCATGTATTTCCTTCCTCCTATAGTCCAGGGTCCTTTAAGCGGGGCGTGAAAAAGCATTTGATGAGGCCGTCAAGCTGAGCGCCACCACTGTAGCACTATCGGTATATATAGTGATGATGACCCCCGATCCTGAGACTTTACCCTTAGCTTTCCATCAGGCGAGGTGAAGTAATGTTGACTTGCCCGTATAAAAAAAACCCAAAACCATTTAAGTACAGTCAGCGCCAAAGGTTGGTTAACAAATTAATGATTACCTAAGCTCTTATCTAAGACCTTTAATATAACAATAAACAAGACATATAAAACATAAGCTTTGTCCTCTGGAGATTTTAAAACTACATATAAATTAATGGCTGACCTATTATATTCCAATGTAAAAAGGATTTGTAAATATTTTAGTGTTAATCGACTTTTGGCGCTGACTGTACATTTAACACTGAGTAAAAGATAGAATCCTAAGAGGTTTATAGTAATCCAATATTACTGTACCAAACTCAGGTAAACACGGAAAGAGATAATGCCCCAGACACAATATACAAATAGAGGGAAAAGGTAGGTTTCAGTGACTATGATACTGATTTGGTAGTCTGGCAAATACCCGCTAGGGTCTCATAGAAAATTGGGTAAGGTCCTGTATGGTCCCTATAGTAGCGAAGAAACTCGATAATATTTAGTAGCCCAAAACAAGCTTTCTAAACAGTAGCCTAAATGTGGGACTATGAATATTCTTGATCGTAATTCGAAATCAATCTAAGCGCACGGCCGTGCGCAGGACAAGTTCCAGCAACAGGCCGTACACTCTATTTACACGAACCGTTTCGACCCACTTTTGACCCCCCTGTAGCTCAGTGCCTATTGCAAGTAGGTACAAAACAATTGAAATTACAAGAATGCGATTTCAATTGTTTTGTATTTTCACTGTGTAATAAAAATGACATAGGTAGTGGTTGTAATATATCAAGGCCAAAGTTTAAAAATTTTCAGTATTTTACCACCTCTACCATAGCGAGTGTTCCGACGAGCTCTATCAACTATACAGAACAACACGTACAAGCTGAGATATCACCCTTATATGGTACAAACAGTTCCATCAAGAGATAGAGAGAGAGAGAGAGAGACATCAAGATGTTCGGTGCCTCTTTTCTTTGTCGCACTATCAGAACCTAGAATTCTTTACCAGCTCACGTGTTTCCTTCCTCCTACAGTCCCGGGTCCTTTAAGCGGGGCGTGAAAAAGCATTTGATAAGGCCGTCAAGCTGAAGGTCACCATTGCAGCACTATCGGTGGTAGTAATTGTCTTGTTAGAAAGTTAAAGACTTTTCTTTTTACTTTCGTAACTTTAATATTTGAACTCGCTAGCAGTCAGCCCACACCCGAAGGTAAATTCTCCAGAGGGCGCTCTCATCTTCTTATTGCAGAGTTTTTCCATCAAATCGGTGCCCTTTTTGTCAGGGTCTGTTTGTGAATTGTACCGAAAGAACAATAGGGACCATCTTGCGTGCAGACCGATGCATTATAACGAAGTGTAATATTCGGAGTAATTCCTTATTTTATGGAATGATAAAATTAAAAAAAGTATCTATACTTCTAGACCTTTAAGTTAATCTGGTCGTTGTCTTAGCATGGAATAGAATAGCGGGAGAATATGGAATACGGAAGGTAGCGAGAGCTCACTGGAGGGATTCTTTGCTGTCAACGGAGAGACCAAAATCTCCTGCAGCACAGAAATTTTCTCAACCCATTTCTCCAATCCCTCCAACCTCTCCACAGCATCCAGGATCAGCTGGGTGTAACATCCCTTGTGTTGCACACGTCCATAGACCACAATGACCCCTTCCCATTAGATGGGAAGCACACGGCTTATCTGCTATCTCAGTGGTATAAATTATATATTATGACAGATTTATGCCCAAATATAAAAAAAAAATTAAACATTCGAATTACGAACCTCCTTTTTTTTTAAATCGCTTTAGGCAAAACGTCAGAAGATTTGATCATTTCATAGAATTCTACTTCGGTGTGATAGCTAACCATTTTTATTCTACCTGAATATTCTAAAATAAATTGTGATAAACCTTTATTGATGCCCTTAGGAACGGAGTTGCTTTGTCCTTGGTTGTAAGCGGTATTATTCTTTTGTACCGCCTGTAAAATGATTGGTACTCTAATAACAATGAATTGTGGGTTTTTGTTTTTACCCGAGGCATGTAGGGAATGTTTTTGTACAAGACATAAATCATTTTATACGTTGATATGTTGGACTATGTAAATGTATGTTCTAGCGGCCCGGGACCTAAATTCACACAGATATCTATATATAATATCGTTGGATAACTAGGCTTAGGCTGTGGAATGATCTCCCGCGTTCATAGGCCACGGTAACCGCTTTCCATCAGGTGGGCCGTGAGCTTGTCTGCCACTTAAGTGGTATAAAAAAAATGAACAGAGAATAAAATAAGTGTCATGGGATCAATAAGGAATCAAATTGCAGTGCCACCTATTGAGTCAAAAAAGAAGTGACAAACAACAAATGAATTGGCTTATCTTATTTTGTTCATACTTCCTATATACCTTCCGATTCCATCATCAGACCAGCTTTATCTTACTATCATAATTGTCACCGAAAATATGCAAGTATACCAAATTTGATCCCAAACTACCGTCAGGAAGTGGTTCATATTGAGTTTCCAAGATTTGACCCATACTAACAAACTAACCAACAATAGAGCAAGTTAATATAAAACTTGAAAAAAAAAAATTGTGAAATCATTCATTACATTTTTTTTATAGTCGATTGGAATGCATTTGACCACTATCTCAACTGATGGAATTATTATATTTCAATTAGTTGTTATATTTAAATACTTAATCTCAAAATGATTTCAATTTTAGAATAACGTCCAGAAAAATCTATTTGGACTGAGGCCAGTCTGCCAAGTCTGGCAACTCAAGATAAGTATTTGAGTATACCTACGGTACATTTCAAGACAATTGCTTTCTTATATTTTAGAGAAACGTATAGGTTAGCAAACTACTTAGTAATACTCTAAACGAGACGTTTTATTGCTTTAGTGCTTGGAGCTTTAGATTTATTTCAACGTGTTTCTTTCGCAACAATGTTGTTTATTAGAATGCATTTTAGTTACATAGGTATATTGCAATTATAATGTCGAATACTTTTTATGTTGCCATTATTTATTAATTTGTGACAACATAATGATTATAGACAATGTGAAAAAAGAAAGAATGACTTTATTTGTACACACACCTTCGAGATACCCAAAAATTAAGCTTCACTAAGGGTAGACAGATACAGATACTACACATAATAAATTCACCTGCAGGCCGGAACCTCCACGCGGTGCACCCGGGCAACGGAGGCGAGTGCAGCGCCTTCCACTCGCCACGGGAGACGTATATGGCCTGATGTGTGAGGGATATGCCTACTTGGTAACCTTACACCCCGGTAATTAAGACCCGAGACGGCGTACGGATTTAGTCGGTTCGATTCCGGCACAACCAGCCCCGATGGCCGACGGGGGCGAGAAAGTAAACTACTATAACCAATCAATTAGTCTATTGTAGTCTACTGTTGGACATATATGCCCCTCTCAATACGCGCCTTAGCAGCTGTTTTTGGAACTCTCTTTAGCATCTTCGGGCCCAAAGTCATAATCACATGCAAGCCGGTACAATTGCCGCACAATGCAATGAAATTGATTTTCCTTTCAGGGTTGGGAAGTCAAACGGCAGTGTCTCTCATGACAACAGCATTAACAATTAATCAAACGTACTTATAAACACAGGTCACTAATTTACAAACCAATTTTACATATCTGCCAGATATTTCAACATGGCGTTTGAATTCACATTAGTCACAGTTGGGTAGCCCATCTATTAGGTCAGCTTGTTAGCGAAATTCCACAGTTTCATCCGTACCGCAATCAATATGGAATTCCATTTGAATGCACTCGAAACAGTAGTTAATCTAATATTAATATGGATTGTCACTGTGTGCTGTTAAGTAATTACATTGCTGCGGAAAATTTAATCTGTCTGCTTGATTTTAACTGGTTTGTTTCAATGAGACGGCCTATAACCTTCGAATAGAAGAAAAGGGGTTGAAACTTCAGAGTGCCTAGTTTTGCATTTCCCGTTTCACTTTTTTTTTTAAATAGGACACGTCAAAATGACTTTACCTCGCCTGATGGTAAGTTAAAGGTAAAGTCTCAGGACTGGGGTCACCAACACATACATCGGTAGTGTATGCTATGCCTACGGTGTGTCATCAATTTGTCATTGTAATGTCAAATTTAATACAAAATTTATACAAAATTTGCAAATAAATTGCTATTGCAAATACTTCTTCAAATTCGTTCTTACTGATCAAATAATCGTGGACTGAGTAAAAAATATTTTTATAATACTTTTATATTTTGGCTATATAAAGAACTTAATAAGCAACTGGCTTTTTGCTCAAATAAATAACGTAGGCGCTTTCGAAATTATACTTTAGGGATGTCTTATAGAAGATTTTTTTTGTAATGGTCAATTCAATGTGAGTACAGCATAATACAAAAATACCATAGGCACAGCCCTACAGATCTCACAGAATAACATTAACAATCGCAACGTGAGATAAAACAGCGACTCCAATATTTTTCAACGTCAAACCCTATAGTAGGTACAAGTTACAAGTGGAAATTAAATTTAGGAAAAATTACCCAATCCCCAACTGGGCCCGCTTTGTAAAGTTATACGTCATTTTTATGTGCGGTTACGTTATATGAAACCAAATATTGTATTGTGTGCGGACGAGTAACGCATATTTTAAGGATTTATGTGCCACCTTTTTCTATTAGGGGCGAGTAAGATCGTAAATAAAACAGAGATTTCAGCCGCTTCTTTCATTCATTTTGAATGACTTCGAGATTGAGAAAGGTTTCAAGTTGACTGATTTTATAAGTATATTTTTTTCAAATTGAATCAACAAGTTTTTTGATACAAATGCTACGTAGGTATATCAGAATAATATATGCGTGGTCAGGCACCTTCACGCGGTGCAACTTCTGTAACAGACACGGCAATGCCTCCCACTCGCAGGGGAGTCACTGCCCTGTGAGAATTCCCACCGAGGTGAGAGTGGCCTCTGACCAGCAGAGGCCTAAGTGGAGAGCAAGTATGGGGCGAGCCGGTTCTTCGAGAGCAGGCGTGAGGTGCCGCCTTGCCCTTCCTCCCACTTCTGGAGTTGAGCGGGCGTTAAAACCGTAAATGACCCAAGGTCAGCCAGGGTGCGAGACTTTCAATTAAATACTGTCTAGAAGTTTTTATGTTCTGTGGGAAATACCTTTGTTTTCCGTGCGGAAATCCTACCCCGCGCCAGCGGGGGGATTATGTCGAACTCTTACCGACTAAAACCGCACGCCGTCTAGGGTCTTCTTCTTAGTCAGTTCGAGTCCGACGAAACCACTTCCGATGGCCGACAGTGGTGGAATACTTGGCGATTTTTGCACGAAAAGAAGGTACATCGGACTGCCAGTTCCTAACGAACTGACAATCGCATTGATAAGATTAGTTAGAATTTTCCTAAGTAAGTAAAAGGTTCTAATTTGAGCTTTATTTATTTTTTCAGTAAAGCACCTACTTTCGCTGATTACTTCGCATTTCCATTGATTGCGAATTGTCAAAGGCTTTCTGTAAAAAAAAAGTAAGACTTCTTTCAATTGGCCCAATTGTATCTTTTTTCAATCTACAGGAATAATTTATTTTTGATTGAACGCTGATTGTATATTTTATTTATTAGGCAAATAAATGTAATAGTACTTTTTTGCAATATTTCCTTAAAACTTGTAGATCAGAGTATCTTCTCGTTCTGAAATAAAGCTAATAGGTAACTGAATTCCCGATGTTTTTATTGCTTATAAACACCAAACCGCCGATCGCGGTAGTGGTCTGGGTAATCGACCGCTGAGACGAGGTCTCGGGTTCGATCCCAGGTTCACCATGGCACACACCAATGACTTTTCGATGCTTTTCGAAGTTATGTGTGTATTTATCGCGGGTTTATAAGTGCCCGGTTAATGGCAATAGGCTCGCCACCTATTACATCATCATCATCATCATTCTCTGAACCTTTTCCCAACTCAGTTGGGGTCGGCTTTCCAGTCTAACTGTGATGCGGCTGAACTTCGATATTTTACTTTCTTTTTTTTTTTTTTCGCCACCTATTACATTGGGACCTAAACATAAACTGGTGAAATGTGGGTGCTAGCACCTCTGCCTACCCCTTCGGGGATATAGGCGTGAGTTTATGTTATATGCTATGTTATAAACACCAAAAATGTTTAGCAAAAAATAAAAATCTACAACGCGCTAGCACGACCTAAAGTAAGCATAACTTAACTGACTTGTGTTATCGGTTCTAGGATGTGGACAAACATAGGTACTTAGATACATTCAAAATTCGTAAAATTATGAAAAATGACATCTTGCTCAGTGCCGGTCCCCGCTTGGGAACGGGAACAGAATCCCGCAATGGGAAGCTGTTCCAGGGATAAAATAAACATACTTTCACATTAGGTATGCTTAAAATGACACCACATTTCAATATACGACCCTTCACTATAAACATAATTTGTTCTATCTTAATATATATAAATCTCGTGTCACAATGTTTGTCCTCAATGGACTCCTAAACCACTTAACCGATTATAATAAAATTCGCACACCATGTGCAGTTCGATCCAACTTGAGAGATAGGATAGTTTTTGAAACGGATTTCGACAACCACGCAGGCGGAGCCGCGGGCAACAGCTAGTTATTCTTATAAATTAAATTAAAATCAATGCCCTTCAATTCGTAATGGACACACTATTTATCAAATCCCGCGAGAAACACAACAGGCAAACTTCTTTCAACAATTTACATATAAATGCGAAAGTAATTCAGTCTAAACGTAATTATTCAGATAGGTTTTTCAATGTTATGAGTACACTAAAGTAAAGTTGATGTAATTTGTAAGGGACACTTGTTTTGGATCAACGTTGAAAATTACTAAAATTAGCTTTTCATTCGCGGTTTAGCCCGCGTTGATATCGGTTATTACCACCAAATTCAGTGACAGCCTTTACTACATGGCTGGCACCAACTTCAACGAAGACATCTTACGTGTATTTTTATTAATATATATATAGCTGCTCGTGCTGATTCACTCACTCATTGGTCACCTCTCCTGAACAATTTTGTATGAAATTTTTTTTTTTCACCGATGGTTACGTATAGAGGATGGAAATTCATTCGGAGGAAAAATATGGAGAGAGCTGATGATGGAGGATTTCGGAGACGGGTGAAGAGCACGCTTAAGGTATTGAAGATAGGTTGGTGGTGCTTGAGCAAATGTCACTCGAAACGTCATTCAATTGCCAGTGACCTGAAAAAAAATTCAAAATGGCGAAAAAAAAATGGCCGCCATAGAAATTTCCTCGGTGTCCATCTCGGAGAGTATAAAAGATGGAAGAGTAGTTTCTTCGCAAAAGATGATCAGGATCCAAAGGTCTACTCGATGAATAGAAAAAAAATTCAAGATGGTGGAATTTATTTTTCTATAGAAAATGTATGGCGAACATTGAATAGACTACAAGTTTTGAACTATGCAAGACTTTGATTTATACATAGTTTCTTTTTAAAATGTTTTTGTGGAAGAACTCTTAGTCAGAAATATATGTAGATAGATGATGATCGAGGGTTTGGAAGATGGGTGAGAAGCACGGCCAAGGTATTAGACATAGGTGAGGGCTGCTCAAACAAAAAATACTTGGAACCTCATCCAATTGGCAGGGAGATGGAAATAAATCCAAAATGGCGGATTCAAGATGGCGTCAACACAAATGTCATGGGTGTCTCTCTCAGAAAGTATTAAAGATGGATGAATTGTGTTTCGGTTCACCTCTGCTGTATTTTTTTTCCCTGATGCTTTCATATAAAGGACGAAAATTCATTCGGAGGAAAAATATGGAGATTTTGGAGACGGGTGAAGAGCACGGCCAAGGTATTGAAGAGAGGTAGGGAGTGCTCAAATAAAAACCACTCGGAATCTCATCCAATTGTCAGTGAGCTAAAAATATAACCAAAATGGCAGATTCAAGATGGCGCCCATACAATTTTCGACAGCGTCTATCTCACAAAGTATAATAGAAGATAGAAGAGAGGTTTTTTGGCAAAAGATGATAAGGACCTAGCCTAGAGGTCTACTCGATGAATAGAGAAAAAATTCAAAATGGCGAAATTTATTTTTCCATACAAAATATAAGGCGAATATTGAAGAGACAAATGTGCAAGACTTTGATATGCTTTTAACCGACTTCCAAAAAAGAGGTGGTTCTCAAAACGGCCCGTTTATTTTCATTTTTTTGCAAAGATTTTTTTAAATAAACAGTAGAAGTTTCGTCTTGGTCCCATAAAAAAATCTGGATCCAACTCCTTAATCCTGATGCTGAAAGATTACTGCCCGCCTAGGCCCTAGGTTATCAAGATTCAGAAAGTGACCTGAAAAAAAATTCAAAATGGCGAAAAAAAAATGGCCGCCATAGAAATTTCCTCGGTGTCCATCTCGGAGAGTATAAAAGATGGAAGAGTAGTTTCTTCGCAAAAGATGATCAGGATCCAAAGGTCTACTCGATGAATAGAAAAAAAAATTCAAGATGGTGGAATTTATTTTTCTATAGAAAATGTATGGCGAACATTGAATAGACTACAAGTTTTGAACTATGCAAGACTTTGATTTATACATAGTTTCTTTCTAAAATGTTTTTGTGGAAGAACTCTTAGTCAGAAATATGTAGATAGATGATGATCGAGGGTTTGGAAGATGGGTGAGAAGCACGGCCAAGGTATTAGACATAGGTGAGGGCTGCTCAAACAAAAAATACTTGGAACCTCATCCAATTGGCAGGGAGATGGAAATAAATCCAAAATGGCGGATTCAAGATGGCGTCAACACAAATGTCATGGGTGTCTCTCTCAGAAAGTATTAAAGATGGATGAATTGTGTTTCGGTTCACCTCTGCTGTGCTGTATTTTTTTTCCTGATGCTTTCATATAAAGGACGAAAATTCATTCGGAGGAAAAATATGGAGATTTTGGAGACGGGTGAAGAGCACGGCCAAGGTATTGAAGAGAGGTAGGGAGTGCTCAAATAAAAACCACTCGGAATCTCATCCAATTGTCAGTGAGCTAAAAATATAACCAAAATGGCAGATTCAAGATGGCGCCCATACAATTTTCGACAGCGTCCATCTCACAAAGTATAATAGAAGATAGAAGAGAGGTTTTTTGGCAAAAGATGATAAGGACCTAGCCTAGAGGTCTACTCGATGAATAGAGAAAAAATTCAAAATGGTGAAATTTATTTTTCCATACAAAATATAAGGCGAATATTGAAGAGACAAATGTGCAAGACTTTGATATGCTTTTAACCGACTTCCAAAAAAGAGGTGGTTCTCAAAACGGCCCGTTTATTTTCATTTTTTTGCAAAGATTTTTTTAAATAAACAGTAGAAGTTTCGTCTTGGTCCCATAAAAAAATCTGGATCCAACTCCTTAATCCTGATGCTGAAAGATTACTGCCCGCCTAGGCCCTAGGTTATCAAGATTCAGAAAGTGTTCATTGTGAATTAATATTATAGGTACCAAGCAACGACTTCATGGTTAGATTTCAAGTCCCAACCCCTCAACCCTGATAATGCAGGGTACAGCTGCGCTCACAAACTATAGTGATTCAGAAACTGCGGATGGTGCAATGCAATAATATTTTAAGTACTAAGCATAGACTACATAATTGAACTTCGGATCCCGACTCCGTAATCTTGATGCTGCAAGGTGCTGAACTCTTAAACCATGGGGATTCGAGAATTTCTTATATTTTTATTTATTTATAAAAACTTCATGCACATATGCAACAGGCATTCTCTACCAGTCAACCTTATAGGTGGTGTAGAGAATAACATAGCATAGCATAGCATAGAGGATAACATAACAGCATTTTAGGCATCAAGCAACAGCTTCATGATTACACTTCAAGTCTGAATTCCACAAACCTGATGATGCAGGGTACAACACTCCTAAACCATAGAGAATAATGAACTGTTCCTGGTGAAATAATAGGTACCTATTGTAAATGCCGAGCATAGACTTTTGTTAGGTATTGAATTCCAAGTCCCAACTTTTCAATCTAACCACAAATTCACGGTTTTCAGATTTTTCCCCCTATGTCTGCTATAAGGCATACCGATAGGTAGATATGCCAAAGTGATTTAATTCAACGGGATTTCTTGACACGACACGACAGACAGACAGACAGATAACGATGTGATCCTATAAAGGTTCCTTTTTAGGGTTCCATACCTCAAACCCTAAAACGGAACCCTTATAGGATCACTTTATTGTCTGCCTGTCTGTCGGTCTGTCAAGAAACCTACAGGGTACTTCCCGTAGACCTAGAATCATGAAATTTGGCAGGTAGGTAGGTTAGGGGGAAAATCTGAAAACCGTGAATTTGTGGCTACATTACACAAAAAAAAAAAAATTGTGGTCATGAACTAATAATTAGTATTTTAAGTAAGATAACTATATCAAGTGGAGTATCATATGAAAGGGCTTCACCTGTGCATTCTGAAACAGCTTTTTGTTTATTTTTATACGTCATAGTAATATTGAAAAATCGGTCAAGTGCGAGTTGGACTCGCAAAGAAGGGTGCCGTACCACCGTACAAGAAATAACACTTTATATTTTAAATTTTCATGCTATAGCGGCAATAGAAATACACATTCTGTGAAAATTTCAACTCTCTACCTATTGCGGTTCAAGAGATACAGCCCGCTGACAGACAGTAGGATGGACGGATAGCGGAGGCTTAGTAATGGGGCCCGGTTGGAACCTTTTTGGTACAGAACCAAGAAAAACTGTTACATAATTACTTACACACCAAAACTTTAAATCCAAACGGACCCCTGTTCCAGGTTCCTGTTGTCCACTCATCTACGTGGTCCGCTTTAGCGGGCCGCGCACCCACGCGCCATACTAGTTATTATATGCGTTTATTTAACTTGACCTGTTTCTTTGGGTCAAATCTAGTAATTGAAAATTGAACCCCCTTCCTGTGGACGGATTGTTCTGATATTTGGCACATATCTGTAGTTCTGGTGACGATATAAGTTAATCTAATTAGTATCATAGTATGTAGTCGCTACAAAATGGCGGCTTACGTATTTTTCTACAACTACCGCAATATGTAGGTATATCAAATGAAAGGGCTTTACTAGTGGAATAATAGTTCACTGTAGCAAAAAAGAAAATTCAATATGGCCGCTTTTAGAGCATATTGCGTTTAACTTAATTTTTTTTTTACTTAATTTAGGCTTTCGATTCCTAATTTGTATCCCCAAAAGACCTCAGAGTCGCCAGGTAGAGCCAGTCGGGATTTTTGGGATGCCGTATATAGATCAGACCAGATTCCCGTGACGACGGTTACGATATCACGAAACACCGTGCGGTTGTAGTCAGTTCGAGTCTGTAATATCCACTTCATCGCTGACTCCGGTAAAAAAAAAACCTGAGAGATTCCATAATACGTTTCAAGTTTTGTTATTAAGTTAAATAGTCGTTTTAGTTTCAAGATCTTAAATCATCATAAAGAGTGTTTTACTGTTACATCCACGTGAATCTGGATAATCTAACATTATAAAGTAGACGCCATATATTACGAGTAGGTACTCGAATAAATTCTCAAACGTTCGGTTCAAATGTAACATTGGATAAGTCATACAAAGTTATAATTGGCTAACTTTACCACGTCAGTATGCGGTGTGGTCTCAAGTAACAATAAAATTTTGTTACACGGAAATTTAACGTGCAATTTAAAGTTATTGTGGATAACATTTAGAACATACAAGCATTATGATTAATGATTTTTATAGATATAAATATATTATTTTAGTTTAATTTTTTTTTAATGATTAATGTATTTATTTTTTCCTTAGAAAATAATATAATTCATCTCATTCAAAAGTTAAATCCTCCGATATGAGGAGGAGTGGTGGGTTCTAGGTTAAAGATTATTATTATTATTTTAGTTATGTTTTATTTGAGGTTCATCTCATCCCCTGAGGTTATCCCCAACACAGTTGTTGCTTTTTAGTCTTACTACGAAGCCATCGAACTTCGATATTTTCGCAACTGTATTCCAAAGTCTATCACAACGATATCGAAGTTCTGTAGTTATAACTAAAGGCTAATTCTCCAAATAAAATATGTTCAAAATTTAGTCTCAGTCTAGCCTCTATCACATGTCAATCTCCCAAATGTCAGAAAAGGTGTTTTTGTAACCACGAGACTAAACTTTTTAGGGTTCTAACTACCTGTTACGACTGCCTTAGATGTTCGTATGGCAACCGGGACCTGAACCGGGATGGATCTGTAGATATAGCGATATTCTACAGTAGAGACGCTTCAAAGTGAACTCAAAACGTTAAAGTATATAGGACGTCATTTGTCGACACGTCACATGTAATAAATAATGTCACCTTCATACATAATGTCACTTCAATACAATTCGGATTTGTGTTCGCTTCGGAACGAATCCACGTCACTTTGTGTACAGGCTCAGCCGTTTCATAGTTAGCGATGTTTATATCACGATACTTACACATGGTTTGACCAATAATATCCGAATAGTAACCTAACCACTTTTTTATACCACGTAGGTGGCAGACAAGCACACTGCCTGATGGGAATAAGCGGTCACTGTGACCTATGGACGTGTGCAAGGAAAGGGTGGGTATAGGAAAGGGTGAGGGGGCTAGGAAGGGGTGGTGAGGAGGAGGGGTACAGTGAGCTCTGGCTACCCTACTTACCGGCGGGAACAGAACACAGTGGTTATTTTGGCCGCCGTCTTCTGTATGGCGGAGGTACTTCCCCAGTCAGACTGCTCATTTCGGACGGGAGATACCGTCGTGTGTTTAGTGAAATTAACTTCTATCCAAGTAGGGTTCAAGGCCACTTCCTCTTGACTTTTTAATCCATGGTTAAGAGAGAGTAATTGAAAAGATAGCAAAGAATGTAGGTCAATCTCACCTTGGCCGCATAATACCCCTCGTGCATACATGAAATTAGTATTATTATGTAAATATAATTCAAATTACAAATAAATGAATATTTATTTAAATGAAAACATTAAATAAATATTTATACGTGAATGTGTTCATAATGCGACAATTTATATAGTTTTTGACGTTTTTAGAACAAACAAACACACGTATATCATCATGGTAATCAGCCCGCGTTATTTATAAATAATAATTGTACTTAGAAAATGTGAAATCATCATCATCATCATCATCATTCTCTGAACCTTTTTCCCAACTCAGTTGGGGTCGGCTTTCCAGTCTGACTGAGATTCAGCTGAACTTCGATATTTTCCGTGGAGCGACTGCCATCTGACCTTCACAACCAATGGTCATTATGACTAATGGCGATATCGAAGTTCCAAGTTAGACTGGTTGGCTGGTAGAAAATGTGAAATGAAAAAAAAAACAAAAAAAATACAAAAGCACAACCGCCACCCCGCCGCTCTCTGAAGCGTTTTAATAGCTCGTGGATAAATGGTAACCGAGCAGTTTAACACATTGCAAGGTTAAGCAATACTAGGGTGCGGGCGGGACCTCCATGTGGTGCGCCCGGGCAACGGAGGCGAACAGCGCCTCCCACACGTCACGGGAGACGCTGCTGCCTGCGGTCAATCCGGCCGGGGTAAATCCGGATTGGCCGCAGGCAGCAGCTTTAGAGGACTGCTCCGAGTGTCCCTCTGACTAGCAGAGGGCACAGTGAGGCGCGAGCGGGAGGCGAGCTGATTCTCCACGCGCGGACAGTTGGGTGAGGACGGCTGCCTGTCACCCTACACCCCACCGTCGTCAGCATGGTGGAGCGATGCTCGGCCCACCCTCCTTTCGGGGGGTCGAGGAGGCCATCTTAACATCGTAGATGGCCTAGGTTCCGCTGGAATGCGAGAGATAAATGCCTATGAGGTAATCTTACAACCCGGTAATTAAGACACGAGACGGCGTGCGGTTTTAGTCTTTCCGATTCCTACACCACCCCCGATGGCCGTAGGGGCGGTATTCGTGAGGATTTCCGCACGAAAAAAAAGGGTACCTGCTGTCACTAGAAACTTGCATTCATTCATTCATTTATTTATAATTATTACAACTACAATCATTTTCCAGAAACTCGAAGCGATTCATAAAACATTACATTTTAATAACTTTGTATTTGTTGTGATATCAACCTTATTGTTTTACGTTTAAGGTTAAAAATACTTCAAACAGTTATGATTAGTTTATTTTTTATAATTATTATTATATTTTGCACCTGTCTGATTTTATTTTCAGTCAGTGTTCGATCGTCGAGCGAACAAGTTGTGTTATTATAAGTAGAATATTAATAAGTGGATGTGTTATTGGATTTCGTCGCCATTGTAATTGGCCTGGGATCTTTTGTGTAAGGTAAGTTGTTTATATAAGTAACACATATGTTACTCATACAATAAGATTCTTGTACTCTTGTTTTTGATAATTGTGTTAAGTGTGAGTCGCCGTTATTGAGTTCCTTCACTTGTTACGGTTTTAATTTTATGTTTAAAAAGTAATTTACCATGATCATCTGAGCGTTGCTTGCAAGGCTTTCACCTCGGGGCCCAGGGTTCACTTACCTCCGCCTTTTGGTTTAGCTTATAGAAAGAAGAAATAAAAAAAAAACTATACGACTTTTATGAAAGAGACTACCGTATGACCTCCCTACCCCGAGAGAAAAGCCTATGCCAAAGCCTCTTCCGCCAATCAGTAGGTGTACCGGCTTACAGGTTCACCGGCTTGCAGGTGTACCGGCTTACAAGTGAGGTTGGCTTGACCCCAAAGGTTTTGGTGTGGCCCTATGGAGTTACAGGAGTTACGAGTACTCATTCTAATTAGGTTAGTTAATAATGCTAAATTACCTCAGTTTTCATATAATGGTAATTTTATTACGATAATCATTAGAAATTAAATTAGCAAATATTACACGTAGTATGACTAATTGACAAATGAAACTACATTTATATACTTAAAACTAATGATACAACTACTTAATTAATTAAAAGAAAATTACTTAATTTTACATGTTACAATATCAACTTACAAAAGTTTTATTGTAATCGAATTAATTATCATACTTAATAAAGATATTATTTACTTCTTAATAAAAAAAAAAATTATGGATTTCAAAAAATTAATGATATAAAAATGTTTAAAGGGTAAATAAACATACATTTGTGTATTAAGTATAGGTATATGTAGATGTATGTACCTATAGGTATAAAAATGAAATAAATTTATTTTATGTTTATGGCTGTATATTTCGAAATAGGTAAGCAGAGTCGTAATTGCATTGATTTTTTTCAAGTGATTAACAGTTTTTCAATACTATCTAAGTACAAATAAATGCGTACTTCTCCAGTGATAAGAACCAAAAACAAAATAAACCTTAACATTTCACTAATTTAGTACAAAGTTTAATTAATTGCGATAACGGGAACTATCAAATTGGATGAATCTAGAATTAGATAAATAAGGGATAAATAAGCTATATTATGCTTAAATACAGGATGGTTAAATAAAACATATAATTATACTCGTAAATACTTACATTGTAGTTGATTTGGGGTTTATTCTTAACTAGCAACCCGGGACCCGGCTTCGCCCGGGTGTACATTCCAGTTTTCCTATAAAATATAAATAGCCTATGACACTCACGAATGATGTGGCCTTCTATTGGTGAAAGAATTTTTAAAATCGGTTCAGTTATAGATCTCCAGATTACCCCTTACAATTTAACAAACACACAAACTTTACCTTTTTATAATATTAGTATAGAAGTATAGATATACCTACTGTGTATTTTGATTTCATGAAAAACATAAGTTTTTTAAAGTCTGAATCCCCTTACATATTAATGCAATTTTTTTCGTAATCGGGTATAAGTATATCGGATAGGATCGAAAGTAAGCAGCGTATAAAACACAAACAAAAAAATACATTGATTTGTACTCATATACATTAATTTTATGTGTTCCCCGAATTTCATACATAAATTTTTGTGTTCCCCGAATTAACCCCGAGTCATACAATACGTTCATTTTATTATGTATGTCAAGTATACGACCTGAGCCTGATGTGAAATAATTAATAATGAATTTGCATTATTATGAGAAATTTCGACGAATGTTATTTATATTTATATTTGAAAATTCATATTCATGATGCATTAAGAGAAATGAAATTGCCGCACATTATTCGAAATGATGCATTATTTATTTTCTCTGCAAATTGTTATGATTTCATCTATATAATATTTAAAAGAATTTATGAAATCTATTATGAGAATGTTTAACTGGTTTAACACAATTACCGGTAAGAGGCAAGAGTTTTTAAATTTAAATACATTTCTGTAGGAATGACTCAATGTACAGAAACACGTATTATTTTAAATTAAAGAAAGAGTATTATAGAGAGTAGAGAAGTATATTTTCGCGAATATTGTTGAAAGTTTTACGAGAATACATTGAAATAAAACTAACTTTGTTATTCACTTACTCAAACCTAAGAAATTGTTGAACTAAGAAAAACACGGTCAGACATTGTAATACAACCAAACAACCTAGGGCGATTACTAGTAGATTACTAGTTCGCCTATTATATCAATGGTCAAATAACATTAAGTTCACCTACTCAACAACCTAGAGCGATTACAATTTATAGATACTAATCCACCTAATTATAGTGTTTACACCGTAGGTTTACACCTATAGTTGAATAAGATTATCATTATAGAAAATTAAAATATACTTAAAGACCATGAACCTAAAAAAACTTACGGACGGAAAGCGTTTGTGTGAGTGAATTTTGGTCACCCAAATTTAATTGAAATGTGATTCCTGGATATATTTTCTTGCTGCCATTACGGTTTTTACACCATTTTACTATACAAGACATGCTGTATTTCTCTTTTCTTTTCGCTACTTAAACTGACTGAATGAATTTGAACTGAATAAATATGTAATGGTGACCCTCTTTCCTCAGACTATAGGTACCTTCAGCTTACCATCAGGCGAGGTGAAGTCAAATTGACGTGTCCTATTTATAAAAAAAACAGAATCGAATGGCATTTGCCGCATAGTATCTGACTAGTGTGTGAGTGTGTGCGTGTTGACTTATACCGATAGTGGGCCGACTCTGGTGTTCTCATTTGTATTGTTGAACGAGTTTCATCTATAGGTTTTTAGGTTCATGTTAAAGACGCACAAAAAGAGATGTACTTGTCTAATCTCGTGAACAATTGAACGGATTTAAATGTGAATCCCCAGTCATAAATTACAACTCCTTGTCGGCGATTTGCGTATATAAGAAATTGGTTTTCGATAAGTGTTAAGGTACCTAAAAGGTAAAATTGTACGTATTTTCGTGAACAATGTATAGGGAACGGTATGGTATTCTAAAATCTTTTAACTAAAAAAGGTTTTTTCGGAAATTTATATTTTATATGGTATGGCCTTTGTTCTAAGTCGTACTGCTAATTTTACGAAAAGCTACAACCTGGGAGTTTTCAAGTCTAGAGTGAACAGATTAGGTAACTTCTAGGCAAGCTTGCTCCACAGCAGGTGATATTCAAGACAGATCAAACGCCAGCCTATTACCATTAAAAAAATAAGTACTTGTATTTAAGTCCTAAAACTAAATTTCAGACATTTGCAACCCCTGTTTATCGTATGGTTCGAAATCCCCATGGATACCACCATCGGCCATCGGGCGTAGATATGTCGAACTCGAACTGACTAAAACTACAAGCCGCCCTTTCGGGTCTCAATTAACGGGTTGTAAGATTAAAGCCAATAAGGCATTTCCATCGCATCCTGGCTGACCTTGGGCCATCTAAATGATGTAACTTTTACATTTACCAAATATTTGCTTACTGAAGTATGTATGAAACAATCTTTAAGTATAGGTAGTAATCATGTTTGAAATAACGTTAGTACTAATAACCTCAAAAAACAACTGAATTAAGAACCTCCTCCTTTTTTATAGTCAGTTAATAAGTACTGAAGGCAACCCATTTATGAACTGCTGGGCATGGGCCTCCTCTCCTCTAACGAGAGCTTAGACCTTAATCCACACACGCTGGCCTAATGCGAGTTGGTGGATCGGACATGTCCTTAGAATTTCTTTTAAGACATGTGGGTTTCCACATGAAGTTTTTCCTTCACCGTAAGCAGATAGCAAATCGTGTGATTAGCACATAAATTCCACAAAATGAAATTCACATTGTTACTGTCCGGCCGGATTCGAACTCGATCCCTCTGAGTCCAACCAGTCTAACTTGGAACTTGGATATCGCCATTGGTCGTAATGACCATTGGTTGTGGAGGTCAGATGGCAGTCGCTCCACGGAAAATATCGAAGTTCAGCCGCATCACAGTTAGACTGGAAAGCCGACCCCAACTGAGTTGGGAAAAAGGTTCAGAGAATATATCCCTCTGAGTAGAGGCCTCTGAATAAGTACTAAACTAATTATAAACATCCGTAAATCAAACAGTCCTAAATCTAAATTCTGACCTACATTATGATAAAAACAATCGTTGAAATATTCCAAACAGATAGCTGCTTTAATTAAAATGTTATATAAGTTCAAACAATAACGTGTTATTGTATGAACTGTAGCTACTTCGTGGCAGGAATACATATCTATATAATATAAAGTAAACTATCGATGTTATGTATAAGATCATGAGCCATGTGTTGACTTTTCTATGAACAGTTGATAAAACAAATGTAGAAAAAGCCATAATTGTCTTACGGAATGCTACCAGTGGTAGAGTATAGGATAAACTATCGGTACACCTGTCTGAAGTTATAAAACTAGGTAAAGTCTTAATTATTTATTAATACTATACCTAGTTATTATAGTAAAATACTTCTAAACTATCACTCCTGAATGAATAGTACAGCGTCAAGCTTTATCAAAAAGATTTTACTACCGAACATTGTATCTGACTCATTCATTAATTGCCTCACGTGGAATTAGTCCGATCGAGCGAGTTAGCACCATCCATAATAATGAATGCGAAACTGTTTATTCGTTATATTTTTGTTTATTATTCCAAACAAGCGTTAGCGATTATAGCAGGCAGGAGGGGTTAGGAAGAGTATTAGTAATTTTAGTGAGTGATATTTAAAAAATTACTAGTATTAATTGATTGCTATTATTATAGCAATCATTTAGTACTAGCCATTTATCATCAATTAGATCAGTTATTTATAAGAAATAAATTGCACTTAAACGAATTGTTATAGCCATTAGTGTTTTAGGCAATGATGATAGGTACTTAAATTACATCACAAAAAATTGCTGTGTCATTTTAATAAAAAGTTTTAATTTGATTCTATTAGTACGCCTCATTGGAAAATGATTGATGGTTAATTAAAGTTTAACTATTAGTTGAAAACAGTGTGCCCCACAGTAAGGAATAAAAGAAACTTCATTCGTCGCGTGATTGTGACACACCTCATACGGTATATACTACGATAACCATTCTCATCTGTGGCTCATATGCTAGTCTGTCACCAAAGTGATATAAAAAGTGTTCCTCAAAAGACATTTTCTAATTTTATGCTTTCTTTCTTTACAGATTCAAGTTGGAAAAGTTAATAATGGCGGAGAATGCCGCGAAAGAAAATATAATGCACCCCACGACACTTCACGAGGCAATAAACATTATTAAATTCCTTAACACGACACATAAACAAGAAGTGGTGAAATTGAAGGAAGCGTATGCGAAACAGGCTGATATTATAAAGAAATTGGAGTCAAATAGAAAAAGAGAATTGGAATTCCTATCTGGTGAATTGCGAAAATACGAAGTAAATTTAGCTTTGAGAACAGAAGCGGTGGCTGAACAACTTGCGCAGAAGGATCTAATTATTCAGAAACAAGGAGAAAAAATTGAAGAGTTAAGTAAACAATTGAAAATCAGTGATTTCAATGGCAACATACCTGAAATAAGCATAAGTGTCGATTCAAATTCTGACTCAGGCGTCGCCTTAGAAAACGATGATAGTAAAACTCAAGAGATCAAACCTGAAACTAAAGCTGTACGCAAATGCAGCCGAAGGTTCGGTGATACAATTAGTTTTTTACGGAGAGTTGACTTTTCTCCTATAAAATATAAGCCATGTACTCGAGAAGGCACAAAAAAGAAAGACGAGAAAAAGGACAAATTACAGGTGCCAGCACCTCATAAAAGGATATTCCAGCGACAAATAAGTAATGATAAGTCTCCGAGTGAAGACGAACGACATATACCAGACGACGCTGTTTTTTCAGATAGTGGTGTAGAGCCATTAGTAATTATACCAAACAAAATGAACGACAGCATGAATAATCACTTTTCTGATGACGGCAGTGAAGATACTAGTGAGGAAATATTTGATCGGGTGATGACCAGAAGCAGTATAAGAAGATCGGTAAAAGCTAATCCGAAATATAAAAAAATAAATAGATGCAAATCGAAACTTCTAGAGCAAGTTAAACTGAATATAGTAGACTGAACTGTAGACCGGTAAATATTTAAGATATTATGAGCAATTTTAATGTAATGGACTGAGAATATTAAAGTGTGTTTTTATCAAAAGTAACTTTTTATTTCTTCAATTTATTATTAAGCCCTTTCTGTTAGATTACACTCAGCTCTACTGTTTTCTGAAGAAGAAAAATATAAATCTTACTTATGTGTACGTGTAGCTTTATATTTTTAAGGCTTATTTACTGTGGAGTAAGTAAGTGGAGTATTTTGTTAGTTTTTATTCAAGATAGATATGCTAGCTAGTACGAGTACGTGTCCATTAAGTGCGGGCCATATTTGAACTAACCATAATTTTGAGCTTTAGAATGCAACAGCCTATATTCAATTTTCTGTAATGATTACATTTCATTCAATGTTACAATAATCGTAAAAGTACATTTTTTTATACTACGTAGGTGCCAGACAAGCGCACGGCCCACCTGATGGGAAGCGGTCACCGTGGCCTTGCATACGTTCATAACGTGTGCCAAACTAACTTAAGGGTGCTACACACGCGTTGTCTGCCTTGAATGGAAGGGGGGAGGGTTGGGAAGGGGCCGGGAGGCTAGGAAGGGGTCGGGGCAGGAGCGGTACAGAGAGCTCTGGCGCCCCTACTTACCGGGCGGCGGGAACACAACACGATGGTTATTATGGCCGCGGTGTTCTGTAAGGTTGAAGGTACTACCCCAGTCGGACACTCATTTCAGACGGGAGATACCGTCGTGTCCTGCCTCCTTGCAAAATATAGGCATGTCCTATGTCCTAGATCAGCTATCTATCAACAATCTCTGTCAATTCGTATAGTGACAGAGGTATGGGTCTAGAAAGGTCGGCGTATCTAATTTAAACAGCGAACTCAATTCCATCCTGTGAAGAATATCTTAAAATATTCATCTACTAATATTTCCAGAGAATCAAGACTACCTAGAAAGCAAATTTCTTGGATCAATAGTCTGCCACATCTCAATTTCAATATAAAATTCATTCGAAGTCCAGCATAAAATCAATTGATTCAACAAACGAAACTAATCGGTGCTATGCATACAAGTTGTCAGAAAATAAACATTAAACCTGGGCAAAGGTCGAAGGCTTGCAAAATAAATCATTCCTGAACGAAGCCAACAAATAAATTGAGGGGCGCCGATCCCAAACATAACGTATTTCTATGGTTACCGACATTTTTTTCCAGATTTGAAAAATTGGGGAACGTTTCAATTTGACTGGCGTCGATGTACCGGTGGTTTTATGTAATATCGGGTACCTATGTAATATTATGGAAGCCGATAGTAGATACTATAATAACAGGCTTCGATGGAAAAAACTTTAAACTAAAAAAAATATATCAATCATCATAGAAAAGAATACTCTTTGTTGTATATCAGTATGTAATAGTTTGATTTGATCACATACATCCAGCGATGTGTTTATGCCCGTCATTTTGGGCGGAAATATTAAACGCCTGAATAAATGCACAAAATGCCAGGAATTGATCACACTAGTGTATAATTACATAACTTGCATATAGGTATGGATGTGTACTATAATGTAGATGTTTATTACTCTTTCATGCAAAAACGGCTGCACGGATCTGACTGAAATTTAGTACAGGGTTAGATTACAGATTGGAATAATACAGAGGCTACTTTTTATCCCCGGAATAGGTTTCTATTGGTACTATGAATGGAACCAGTATTCGACGCGGGCAAAGTACACCCATAAAAAAATAAATGCAATTTGCTTCAGAGCTGCATGTAGTTTGCTAAGTCCAGCAAGATGGATTATGGTGAACTCTGATACTTAAACCAGGTCAGTAATAAACTCAAGTATACTGATATCACTAATCTGGCAAACAGACGCTAAACTGAACATAACTTTAACAGCAAAGATTAACTCAAAACGTTGGCCACCATTTACTTATCTGAGGCAATAACAATCTACATGAAACTAGTGCCGTAAAATTAGTTGAACCGACCAAGTTAAATTGTTAAGTAAACAGTACTGTTATAACCGGCGTACAACTATTTCGTAAGTGGCAATTATATTTTGTAGGGATATTAAACTAGGTTTTACCTGTGATTTTACCCGTATGGAATTGTGTGTTCACGTTTTGCTACCCATGGAAACATATTTCAGGGTTGTTAGTTTAGCTTATATTAAAAATATGAAAGTTTATGTAGATGTAAAGGAGCCTGTGTTTTCTGCCAGACTATAATCTATCCCTGTAGCAAATTTCAGCCAAATCCGTTCAGCCGTTTTATAGATGCTCATCTACTTATCTTCCAATTGCATCTAAAATTTTCTGATATTATTTAAACCAAATCATATCGGATCATTTGTTTCTTGACTCAGTCTTGACTTTTACGGAAATGACTACCATTTGACCTGAGAGGAAATTATGCTTAAAATCATTTCATATCGGTTGTTATTTATTGTAGTTATTGATTTTAACGAGATTCCCAGTTGCATCCAAGAGCCATGGGTCCACATAATCATCCTCCTCCGTTAGATTTGGATTTTGGTTTTTATAGGAGAGACTGCCATCTAACCTTCAAACCCTGAAAGGAAATTCTACGCCACAGCCTCATAAATTAATTGTACTGACTTACAGGAGAGAATGGCTTGGATTCCAAAAATCTTGTTGACACAATTATAACTTGTTTAGTATATTTTTTTTTTATACTAAGTAGGTGGCAGACAAGCACACGGCCCACTTGATGGGAAGCGGTCACCATGGCCTATGAACGTGTGCAACACTAAGGGTGTATTTAAGTCAATAATCATATTGTGTTGTTGTCTGTTTACCAAAATAAATAAAAGTAAATCTTGGTAGGGTCCGAAAATCAGGACATTTTATGAACCATCAAAATCTAAGTAAAAGTAAAGAAATAAGTTATTAAAAATATATCCCGTACAAAGTAAACGAGATTAACTTTACAATTTCAAGCAAATGCCGAAGCTAAAAGGTACGTTCCGGATTTATGGCCGCACCCGCAGGTATCCTTAAGCTCTCAACGTTATTTTGTTTAAATTTCTCGTTTTCAAAATGCGTCTCTTGTGTATTTTAGCTCGTTTCAATAGCTATTGAAAGGTGTTTTCTTTTTTTATAGGACACGTCGAAATGATTTCACCTCGCCTGGTGGTAAGCTAAAGGTAAGGTCTCAAGACTGGGGTCACCGCAAGGGATTTAGTGTGTGAGAGCCACCCACACATAATCGCTCAGCCTCCATGCGTCGTTCAGTATAAGTAGGAGGTAGGACACGACGGTATCTCCCGTCCAAAATTAGCTGTCCGCCTGGGGTAGTACCTCCGCCCTACAGAACACCGCGGCCATAATGACCATCGTGTTGTGTTCCCGCTGGTAAGTAGGGTAGCCAGAGCTCACTGTACCCCTTCTCCTTCCATCCCTTCCTAGCCTCCCCGCCCCTTCCCACCCCTCCCCACTTCCCTTCAGGGTAGGCAGCGCGTGTGTGACACCCTTAGTGTTGCACACGTTCATAGGCCACGGTGACCGCTTCCCATCAGGTGGGCCGTGTGCTTGTCTGCCACCTAAGTAGTATAAAAAAATGGCGTAGGACATTTCCACTGATGAAATAATAAAACAAAATGTTGGACTCTTTTGGACTTCAACTACCCGTAACGAATGCCACAGATTTTCGTACGGTGCTGTGCTCACCAAATAGTCTATGGGTTTAATATTATAACAAAGAAAGAAGGGAAAGCAAAATAATGTATTCATATATTCGTCGACGATTATGATGACGCGAAGATTTAAAAAAAATTCAATGTGATGATTTTCGTAGGTGTGTTAAAATTGGACTTGTAGTAGCAAAAACTCGGCTTTACTTGGACACTGGATAACTTCTCGTTTCGCAACCGTAAGAAATTATCTACACACTGAAAAAATGTATAATCAAGTACAAAAATTGATTTACACTATAATATTTACAAGCCTTTGTTATGTAGAAATACACGGAGCAATAAGATATTATAGTTAGTTTACATTAATTTTATTAATGTTTTGTACAACTATTTTATGAACGGTATAGCTACTACTTTTGCCGTTGATTTTACTTTCGTCATCGGCATTCTCATACCTATTGCCCAGTCGCGTCCAAAGTTTGTGTTTTGGAGCCCGAGGTCTACTTTTGATTGTTTTTTTGTATTGTTACCAGAGCGACTACTGTCTGACCTCCACTACCTACTATATCAAAGTTCTCTAAATAAAATTTCTTTATTTTTTTAAATTCTCTCTTTCTTTCCTTCTTTATGTCTGGCCTCCCGAACAGAAAATTAAATGGCTGAAGGTCCCTTTGGGATCCAAACTTCCAATATCGTAATACAACCATGTTTAAAACATGTCCTTTACTTTAAACCTGTACATTATTTTGTATTTTCTTTAGTCTCTAGTCTGCAAAGTGAAAATAGTTCGTGTAATGCAAGAGGCGACAGCGACAAGGCGCCAAAGTTGAACACAACCTTCCGATACTAAACTTTTCACTCGATGTACTCGTATGCTGATGCCGCTTCGAGATACAGACAGCATATTCATGCAAGTTTAGCTCAGAAAGATAAACATCTAGGACGGGACTCGAACCCGCCATCAGCCCCTTACACTTTGACTAACTGAGATAGGGGAAGGTTGCGATCGTTGGACCGGCTCTTTCATTGAACCACCGAGGTATTTCCAAAACTATCTAAGCTAGCAACACCTAAACTAAATGAAATGCTTCCTTGCCGTCTCCGTTGAACCCCCCTCTCACCTCAGTGACGCTGCGGCACGTGGTGAGGAGTGACGTGGGTAGTTGTGTTTGCGGCGGTCAAAATCTTATTCTTTGGCTCGAAACAATCTGAATGTACGTATTATTTTTCATATTTGATTGTGTGCAGTGTTATGAAATATTTGTGAAAATGGTTGTGGTTCCATGTGTGTTATTCAATTTCATCTAATTATGTCCATGATTACTTTAGATTACCTTTTCTTAAAGAGTACCTCGTTGCCATCAATGGACCTCAAGGGAGTTCCACCGTTGAACCGGTCCAATCATAGCAGCTTTTTTATTATAAAATTTTAATTTCAGAATGTCGACGAATAGGAAACAAAACTGGTTTAAATGAAGCAAGCAGAATGTATGGAGTCCCAAAAGCTACCCTTATTGATCTCATTTAATGCGCCAAATGTTTAATTGTATTATTAACTAAATAGCGTATACCTATACTTTGTTTGCTTGTCGGCCGTGTATGAATATTTTTGATCTCGCCTTGTGTGCTATAATTTAATAATTTTGATAATTATAATAAGTTTCCTTGATTGGACCTCTAGAACAATTTCGTCGAAGTCCATTGATGGCATCCTGGTGGTTCAATCAAGGTGCCCATGGTCCAAAGATGGCAACAACTCAAGATTTAGTTTTTATTCATTATACTTAAAAGTATAAGCACGAATTGTATCTACGTTGGAATATAACAAATAAAGATCCTAAGGATTAAAAATCATAAACTGCTTTCATTTCTTCATTTATATTTTTTTATATATACCATCGCAAAGTTAAGTGGTCCATTGTCAGCAACCTTCCCCTAACTAGACACGTACTAGATATTAGAAATTCTCCGATATATTCTACGTCTTAGGGCATTTGCGGAGTACCGGGGGACTGGTTGGGGGCTCAAGTCCCGTCAAAATTTCATTCAAAAATATTCAAGACTAAGGACGGTGTAATTTTCATATTTTTATAATCTATACTGGGTAGCTTACCGGGTAGAAGGACATCTTACCTATATAACATAAACTCACGCCTATATCCCCGAAGGGGTATGTAGAGATGCTAGCTCCCACATTTCGCCAGTTTATGTTTAGGTCCCAATGTAATAGGTGGCTAGTCTATTGCCATTAACCGGGTACTTATAAACCTGCGATAAATACACACATAACTTCTAAAAGCATCGAAAAGTCATTAGTGTGTGCCATGGTGAACCTGGGATCGAACCCGAGACCTCGTCTCAGCAGTCCATTACCCAGACCACTAGGCTACCGCGGTCTCTCTATCTTACCTATATACCTTACCCATATGGGTAGAATCTACTCGTACCCTACCTATTAGTGCTGGTATGTTGTCATAAAGAATACCAATGGTCTCACTGCCATAGATGCCGAAAATTATCAAATATTAGGTAAGTAGATACTAAAGCCAGGAAGTGAGCCAAGCTTCGTGTTGAAGACTTAGGATGCAATCGAGATACAATGCTAAGATACATACATACGTTTGGCCTAAGGTCTGATGTTATAAAACATATTGTAACAGAAGGTCTATTCATCCAAAAACTAGCGGTTGAAAATTACAAAAACAAAACGTATTATCTGGCGAAGCACAGAATTTTCATCATCATAAAAAGAGAAAAATTATAAATCTACAATATTTACCGGATATTTTTTATATACCTATATGCATGGCAACGTTTCACAGTAATGGCGGCATGAAAAATTTCCAGCGATATTTTTCCATTTGTACGCATTTTTACGAGTGAAATTTGGACATAATGTTGTTTACATTGACCAAATGGTGGCCGCTGTGCAAGTACAGATGCAAACTTTACAGTTTAGTGATGGATGTCATTCATCAAAGCTTTTTACAGCTACTTAGGTACATAACTAGCCTGGTATTGTCGTGTTAGTAGAAAATTTTTGTTTACACGCTGATTTTACTAAATTTTGTATTACCTTTTTATCGTGCAGAAATCCCCACGTATACTACGTCAGCCATCAGGGGTGGATATATCGGACCCGGACTCTCGGTCTTCAGACTCCGGGGTGTAAGGTAGCCCATAAGGCATTCCCCTCGCACCCTGCTTGACCCCGGGAATTCTTCTGTCGTGAGATGGCCGTCTCGGGTTTGGGAACCACGGTATCCTTGTCTTGCCCCCGGAAAGGGAAAGAGAGTCGAGCATTATTGTATCATCAGTCTACAGCTGTAGTCCATTTCAAAAATTTGTTACGAATTATTTTACTGTGCACACATATTATTATGTTACAATCCAGATCTACACTGTATTTTCTATGCTTGGTTTTATAATGATTGTAATGTGTTCTGTGTACCTAAATAAATTAAAAAAAAAAAAAAAATAATTAAGGATTATATTTTATTTAATGTCCCTAATATGTGAACTCTACAACTTTAAAACTTTGCCTTTGGGAGTGCGTTTCGCAATCACGGATATTCTGAAATACGAGCAAATGCAGCGCGAAATATTGTCCTACATACTTGTTTCGTGTATTATCTCCATGTTCAATTTAGCAGTAAAGTCACCGAAGTGTTAACCGGGTTGACGCGAAAATAAAACTATGGTAAAGCTGGTAAGTATGTGTTCAATGTTTGATATGATGCACGCAGCCATGTTTAGCCGTCGCACAGCTACAGGCAGGGAATCCTTCCTCACACGTTGCATCCATCAACGATGCGCACTGTAAGATATGAAATAAATTACATTCTGCGCAGGCTTAGGCTGCCCGGCTGTGAAGTCATCTCCCTGCTGTAGTTTTCCATAGCGTCTACAATTTAGGATTCTTCAAGAAGGTACCAAATTATGAGAATGAGGAATACGAGTGCGGCAACTGGCCTTAAAGGAGCATGCTTTCATAGCAACCAAGATTGCCCAGTTTATCCATTGACGAGTGTTCTAATCTAATAGCTATGTCAATAAAACCCACTTTCTCCTATCTTAAACAGAACTACACGTGCAAGACTGAGGTATCACCCTCATATGGTGCAAACAATTGAATCAAGAACCAAGCAGTTCGGTGCCCCTTTTCTTTACCACACGATAAAGACTTGGAATTCTCTACCAGCACAACTGTTTCCTTCTTTCTACCGTCCCGGGTCCTTTGAGCGGGGCGTGAAAAGAACGTCGAAAATGCTAAATAGTGGCCATTGTAGCATTATCGGTGTCTGTAATGGTGACCCTCATTGCTGAGACTTTTTCTCTAGTTACCCATCAGACAAAGTAAAATCATATTGGCGTGATGAAAAGCGTACGTAAAAGGACCAAAAAGTTATTTATTGTCGTTTCTAAACGCCCAAAAGTCGTAGACATAGGTATTCTAATCCAAATGTCACAGGCACTTGAATTAAAATATAAAATATAGTGTAGTTAACAAAAGGCGCAATTCTAAAGACGGTGACTAGAAATATTTCAAACTACAACACAATAAGATGTGCCTACTTGAAATGTCCTAATAAAACGTAGTACAAAGGACATTCTGACTATAATCTGAATTGCAGGTACCGCGTACTTATCAACTATTGTATGTTTATATCTACTCGTAGAATTGAACATAAACTTTTATAGGTACGGTAATGTTCTAGTGTTTTGTTATAAATGTTTCAATGTCTGCTGGATAGAGATGTTATAATAATAATGAGTTGATATTAAAGGGGCCTTACCACAAACTCTTTATTTCAATATTACCAAAGACGAGTTATCATATCGTCTTTGATATTACTTAACAACTTTCATAGTGTGAATCGGACCATCCGACGTCGACGAATACTAGTGCTATGGGGTCTAGCATTCTCTAAAACTGTTATGGTAGGTATGTGTTGTGGATATATCTATTTCATTAATTTTTTTAGTAGATTTACAAGACACAGAACACATAAATTTATGATAGCGGATGACGTTTAACCGAGTCCCATTCACATTATAGAAGTTAAGTAATATTGAAATAATACTGCTTTAAGAGTTTGTGGTAAGGCCCCTGTTCTATTTCGTTTTAGAACTTTGAACAATGAAAAAAATTACCTAATAAAAAATTGTGGACATTTTTGTCTAATGCGGCATCTTATCGATCAAACTTAAAACGGTCAACCTTACGGTCGAGACGTCTCAGGTTCAAATCCTTGTCATTACACTACAATGTGAACTCACTCCTAGCATGCAAATTTAGCTCAGCTAGCTGGAGGGGAGTAATTTAATATTACCCTCCTGTCCGTACTCGTCCGTACCCATAACAAATGCCAAAAATGGTCGAATGGCAACCAAAATCGATATCTTAACGTGCTCTCCAAGGCACCCATCCTGAGACTATCTTGGCTAGTATTGCTTAACCTTGTGTCTACTCGGTTACTAGTTTTAGAAATTAAGTGTCCACAATAATTATTAGTTCCATTTATAAGTACATTTGCTTCAAACTACGATAAAAATATATAAACCTGGATATGACGTTTCGGCAGGGCGGGAACACAACATGACCGGAAATGAACAAATAAGAAATCAAAGAGACAAGGGTCGCCTCAGGGGACTTCCCGTCCTTTCTGCGATAGGCTGGTCCTGCCAACGATGATAAAAATATAGAATAGTAAAAATGAAAACGTAATTTGAGCAAGATGATAAGACAGACGTTTTAATTTGATTAAATTTAATCAATCTTTTAATAAATACACCATCTACCCCGTGGACCTCTCGGAATCGGAGGTCAAATACAATTCGCTCCTGAAAAGTTTTGACTTTTGGATAAATAGGTGAGCGGACTATGATTTTTAAAGTTTAAGCTTTGAATGCATCCAAAACCCAAAACTGACGCTCGAATGATGATGATTACAATATTTTTTCGTGTTTGGGTTTGTTTGTATGTGTGTGTGTGTGGACGGCAGAACGAATCAGACTATTGGTACACCACTAATAAAAATGAGTTTTCGTTCCGTCATTTCTAACACACATACCTAAGTCCGGAAGCCAATACTTTCCTCTTAATAATTAATCTATATTAATCCGGTCAAATATCAATATTATTAACGTTATGAATGGTGACTGCCACAATAATAAGTCGGACCTCCAACTAAGTGGCAACCGCGTCAAGCTGCCAATCAGAGTGATCGAAGGTGGAGGTAGGTAGTTATGTTGTTTGCTGTGGCTGAGGGTTTCCGCTCCCTCATGACACACATAAGGGAGGTACCTACCTACCACAGAATAAAAAGACTATTAAAGTGAATTATCTAACTCGATTTAAAAAAAAAACATTGAAAAACTGGGCCCGTAGACAAGCGGCACAAGTCTAAAACGCTAAGGAATAGAATATATTAGATCGACCAATCACACTCCAGCTCGTGGTCCCGCCGCGGCGCGCGCATCGTATGCCGGCCGGCTTGGATGTGATTGGTCGACCTAATCTATCCGATTTCTTAGCGATTTACGCTGTGACACTTGTCTAAGGGGTCAGGTTACGCATTTGCAAAATCTAATTAAACTTAAAAATATGCTCATAACGAATACAACAGCTTTTGTATAACCAGAAGAAAATACTGATGGAGTTCTGAGAGCACATAGTCGAAATAACCTTTATTTCCTGAGAAAATATTAAGAAGCGGTTCTAGATGCAGTCCTTTGAGCACTCTGGGTGGGGTATTTGGATCCACGTACAACTGTGCAGTGGTGTAAGTCATAAGCGGAAGCGTGTAATGTACGTTTTTCTATTTTCGTCAGGCACTGTTATTTGAAAAACCACTATTTTATTGGTGTCATTTAAAAATTAATTTTACTTGCATTCAAAGCTTGCTCTTTGGAGTCTTCGTGCTAATTATAGCTTATTTTGACCTTTACGGAAGAAAGTAGTAATGTAAGACTGATTTGGATCCTGAACACCTCGGTCGATTCGAAACCAGTGTTCCAACAAAAATATTTCTAAAAAGACATAAACGTTTGGAAAATAGGGTATAAACAATCGTAAAACTCCTAATTGAGTCTTAGGACCCATCATTTTTAAACCTAAGCATCCGCTCCTGGTGTTGCACACGTCTATAGACCACGGTAACTGCTTCCCATTAGGTGGGCCGTGCGCTTGTATGCGATCTAAGCGGTAAAAAAATTCACCACCTATCAAAATATACCAATGTGAGTGTCCAAGTCTTCATGCCTATAAAAGTCTTTTTACGTCCAATTAGAACCCTAAACATGGAACATCCTGGAAACCATGACTTGTACCACACATGCGGTCAGAGAGCAATCGCCGGGAATCCTTTGTCTCCAGTTCTGAGCAGTTTACGACCAGCGACGTGATCATCATTAAAATTCTCTTCATATTGAGCTTACATGGTGACATGTTATAAAATGTGGGTACTAAAAGAATTTGCCTTAGACTCGGGTAACACTGACTTTTAGGCATCGAGCACACGGAGGCGCGGGCAGGGCCGGTCAATTTCACCGCGAACGATAGCGCAAAAGGAATCCTATACTACCAACGCACACGAAGGGCAAAAAGACCGCGCCGCGGGTGCGCAGCGGGCACTGGCGGCGCTTTGTTTTCGCGGTGAGGGCAGTCGCGGGTATCGACGGGTAGACGCGGTTATTATTCTGCCGTGCTAAAGATAAGAGCGTTAAGTGCATGAGAGTCAATTTCGAGAAAATGGCGCTTAAAGTTTCAAAAATTATTTTTATGATTACACACATATAAATTATGTTTTTTAAAATCTGATGAATTTGTAGATTGGTTAAAAGGTTGTACTTTATATTAATAGTTATAAAAGAATTCCAAGTCATAGATTTTTATAAAAAAAGATGTAAATATATGATATAGTAAGGAAATCTGCGTATCATTTAAAACTAACACTTAGAATAAGCGCTTTAAGTAACACAGATAGAGCGCTTATTCCATGGAACTTCTTTTATTGCGTTTTCGACAGCGAATCAAAGATAAAGTATAGTTTAAGTAACTTAGTATAACCGTCGTAACTTTGTCACTTAGGGCTCTTATGGTAAGAAACTCGTGGTAAAAATATTTGTGTGTTACGGCACCGAGTGCAAGATTAACTACAAGCAGGCTGTTAAATATGGAAAAACTAATTGCATATTATAATAATATTATATCTGTAAATAAGGTACGAATAAAAATAAAACAATAATTATTGTGTATGTATTATAACAGTATTTATTTAACTTTAACAAAATTAGTTCGTATATTTTAAAATTATAATCAACGACTTAATCTTTTATTATTAGTCTGAAATTCTCTGAATTCCGCTATTTCTTACTAAGATAATCGAAGTAGATATGTAATTCACTTTCATACTCACTTTTACTCAAAATTGTATTCTCGAACGCAAATTTGAATGAGATGCTATTACTATTACATCAAATAGCGGAATGAGCACTCTGATCATAAGCGCAGTCATACAACGAAGCTCACCTTTTGTTGCTAATTATTTTGTGTTCAAAATTAAATTTATATTTTATTTTACGTGAGTATTTTCTTGATGTAGGTAATAATGTGGGCTTATTTTTCTGGTGCTAGACGTAGTAAGATAATTGCTCTGGTAATAACAACAGATCACCAACCCAGCAGCAAAAACAAGGATTCTACTATAATACAGCAACCGATAATACCTAAGCCAGATATAGTCACAAAGCCTAAACTCACTAATATTAATGAATTATGGAGCCGAACATTGGATTTTAATGACCGTGGCGTTGTATTTGATAACCATAAAGAATACGAAAATTCATTGAACTAAAATTTTCACGATAACAATGAGTGTTCATGTTTGACTCATTATTATCGTGAAAATCAAATGACAAGTTTAATTTTGTGAAAGGTAATAAGTGTGTAAATATTGTTTCAATGAATTTTCGTATTCTTTATGACAATCGAATACAACGCCATGGTCATTAAAATCCAATGTTTGGCTCCATAATTCATTAATATTAGTGGGTTTAAGCTGTGTGACTATATCTGTCTTAGGTATTATCGGTTGCAGTATTATAGTAGAATCCTTGTTTTTGCTGCTGGCTTGGTGGTTTGTTTTTATTGTCAGAGTAATTATCTTACTACGTGTAGCACCAGAAGAAGAAGCCCACATTATTACCAGCATCAAGAAAATACTCACGTAAAATAAAACGTAAATTTTATTTTGAACACAACATAATTAGCAACCAAACGTGAGCTTCATTGTATGACTGCGCTTATGATCAGAGGGCTCATTTTGCTATTTTTTTTTGATTTAATCGCAATATCATCTCATTCAAAATTGCGTTCGAGAATACCGTTTTAAGTAAAAGTGAGTATGAAAAGAAATTGCAAATCTACTTCAATTATCTCGTCCGGGGAGTCGTACGGCGACAACCCGGACTCTCTCCCCACATGTTATTTTACACAAATACGCGGTATAACACAAATGTTTGTTTCGAATACCTTGCCATAAGAGCCGTATATGACTGATACTATTTATTTAAAAACAAAGCTGCCTTATTATTACCGTGGTAACACGCAGTTATCACTTATAATAAGCGCCGTATATGCACATACGGCGATAATGAATGGAAACAAATTAATACAGTTTCCTTATTATAACCGCTGCAAGTGGTGATTAAAGCACTTATGTCAAGTTTCCTCTATAATACAGAATTCATTCGTATCAGAGCAGCATTAACAGATAGCGCGGTAATGTTAAGTACTACATGATTAATATGCTGGGGCTTTAGAAGACTACTGCAGTATCCGGCACTTGCGGCTAAAATATTAAGGAAACTATTATTTATTTTTTAAGTTACTGCGCTTATAAGAATCTAAAATGTATGATAGAAGCATTTTTCTAATAAACCATCAAAGACAAAGTTATAGATCTCGATACGGCGATTCCGAATATGTAACTAACTCAATTTCGTGAAAAATGTTGGATACGGCGGTTATAATATGCACGGCAGTATTACTTCGCGGTCAAAAAGACCTGCCCGCCCCCCGCGGTCTACTTAACGCCATATGATATTTTATCGTAATATTTCGGACAGTATCGCTGACTTCATAACATCATGCATCACAAATTATCAGCCTCATAGCGATTTCCCAGTTGGATCCAAAGTCTGACTTTCACGATTCACAGACTAGATCTTCGCGGACTATAGTCCGTTGTCTGTATAAGCCTCAAAAGTTACAAATAAAGAATTGCTTCTGATATTCTTTGCATAAACATACTAGATACCGATATTTTAGCAACAATCGTTATTTATGCTGCATAATTAAAAATCTATGTCCTTGGTCTGAATACCACTGCCTACCAAAATATAGGCATTAGCCTAGCTTGGGAATCTGGTACTCACTATCTTTAACCATCTTCAAAATGAATGTAACTGCATTACTTTGTGATAATTTTTTTCAAGTTCACGCGAAAGAAGTCACGGGCATAACCTAGTAATATTTATAATTCAGTCACTTAACGTCATCTTCATAATATCCGCAGTAGAATATTCGGTTTCATAAGCTTCAAGGTAGAAGCTTCAAATTTATTGTTATTATATTTTGCTTTAAAAGCTTTGACGCATTATAGAAAAGTATGTGTATAGTAAAAGAATAAACGTGGATATGCTTTTACCTTTAGATATTATTTAGTGTTTCAAAACGATAGGTTTTAGTCTCAGGTTCTTTTTATTACAAAACTAAAAATGTTACCGATTATAATACATACATAAGTATGCTTATGCCTTTTTCCCTCCAAACCGAAGATGGCCCGGGGTCAGCTGGGGTACGAGGGATATGCCCGTTGGGTAACCTTACACCCCGGTTACCAAGGCCCGAGACGGCGTGCGGTTTTAGTCGGTTCGATCCCGACATAACCACCCCCGATGGCCGACGGGGGTGGTATCCATGGGGATTTACGCACGATAAAAAAAAAGGGCAGGCAGATACAATAACCCGCCATCTCATTCTATCCTTAAATACTTCAATAATATTATTATTATCATCAAGAGGAAAGGTCTTACTGACCGTTGAAGAAGGAATTAGTTTCGTTAAACTCTGAAGGCATTCAGGACAATCGCATTAATTTTTAGCGTGTAATTTCTCATTAGGCTTATTAGCTAATTGGCTGGAGTAGCGAAATGCCATGAATGTATTAGTTGAACATAAATTTATCATCGCCTAATTTGCCAGTGCGTCACACAGTTTGTGCATCCGTCCATCCTTCGCATTACGAATGCTTAAATTAATAATGCTAATTTAATGTCGTATGAATAAATTGAATGACTCATTTAAATAGAATACCTAGGGATTATTATTTATTCCGAAAACTACTCGAGCATGTAGACATGAACTTCAATTTCTACTCTTAATACGAATCAGCTACCATTCACATCCGATTAATCCATAGTAGTTGGGATATGGTGCTCGGCGGCCGCTACCGCTGGGTAGCTCGCTCCACTCGCTAGCCTTCGTACTTAGTCGCTGTTCCAACACACCCCAACGCAAAAATATATTGATCATTGGCTTTCTAAAAAAGATGTATTTCCCTTTACTTAGATAGAAAAGGAGAAGTTTTATCGCGTGCTCAATATAGAAATTTGTGGCTTGACTTATAATTTTCCCTAAAATAATATATTATGCTCCTCGAATAAACGTGTGGTTCTTTTTAAAGGATTACGGTATGAAAAATAATTTTGTGTTCCTGTGATAGGAATCCCAAATGTAATAACAGTAATGTACAAAACAAAGAAATGCATTTTCATCATCCGCAGACGTTGAAATAAAAATGAATAGAGATTATTGACGTGAAAGCTCTTGTTTTAATCCCATTTCGTTTTTTATTTATTATAACTACGCCAGGGACTCCTGTCGTTATGAAAGTGTAAATACATTTTGACATAATCAAGAATGATTACAATATTTCTTGTTTGTGTGTGTGTGTGTGACTCCGACCGACGTTCTCCTGTGGACTCCGAGGTGAAAGCTTGCCTCGGGCCTCATCGCTGCTATATGCATAAATGGCCACAACTGCAAGGCGTTAAGTTCCTGCTGGCAAATGCGCACACTCACTAAGCGCCTTAGAGAATAGATAGAGCAATCTATTAGCGATACCACGCTGTTGTACACATTCTTGGATTTTCATAAGGTTGGAAATGAGTTGCAAATTTCATGGTCACTGACAGTCTTCTATAAGTAGGTACTTCGAGTTTCGACACTTTCAAATTTATGTTTAGTTTCCATTTTACCACTATATTTATACCGATACGAAATTCTTAAACGTACTTTGGAGTCCGAAGTCCACTTATTATTTTGATTGATTTTCCTATTGGCTTTTCCAGAAGCGACTGCCGTCTGGCCTCTCAACTCGGAGAGGAAAGCCTATCTAGGGATAGGCTTTCCTCTCCGAGTTAGGGATAGGTCCCTAAGCCATTATTTACTAACAAACTAAGATAAGCGATAAGTCTATGAGTAGAAAAATCTATGGATAATCGTTGGATAGACCGTTACCAATTTTAATAATTAACCACTAAGTATATTGTATGCATAAATATTAAATAAATAAATAATAGTTCCAAAATCTAAACTTCATAACATTATCAAAATTCAAAGAGTTTATTTTCGTTCTGAATTCGAAATATCCTTTTTTCTACCTACCCGCATTAATTTGTACATATTGTTCATTTGTTTTGATTGCTTACAAAGTACCCTCGTATTTAGTAAAAATAATGTTTTGACAATGTTGACAAGTAACTATTTGACATATAATTAATTAAACTTACTACATAATAACCTGCAGTGGTAACAGGAACAAACGTTTTTAATAAAAGTGGCAATAAAAAAGTAAGTAACAATCGGATGTAACAATAATATTACATTGCGGACATTGTTGTGGATTATGCGTTTGACTAACAGATACATTTACTCTAAACTTATACTACCGATGTATAACATATAACTTTAAAATAATGTATAAATAAATAGTTTACCTACTACACATAAAAGTTTACTAAAAACTCATAAATGTGTTTAAGAAATTGTTCTGTAAGGTGAACTAGAAGAAGTTTATTGTTAAGTAAAATAATTTATTGAAATGAATTTAATTTCATACCTTCATAATAACAAATTATCTTCCTATCAATGACTTTTCGTGTAGTGCCTATTGAAAAAATATATTTATTATTCGATTAAGTAAAATAACTTATTGGAAGGAAGTTAATATGATATTATTATTATTAGATTACGGTAACTAAGCTGCCATTGAAATGGTTTGAAACATTCGCGATTAATATAATAACTGTCTAAGACGGAAAGTAAATAATTTGAACTGGCTTATGTTATTAGTTCTAAATATAATATAGAATACCTTAATATCTAGACTTTTTTATTGCTATAAAACCTAGCTAGCCGATGCAGTTACGAGTACTTATATATGTATCAATATCACTTATTTGCTTACCATTTCAGTGACATAGTTTAGAATAGGTACTATTGTAAACAAACTGGGTTATTTATTTTCATTTCAAATACATTAATATAAATAAACCCATTTTCTAAATTCAACTACAAATTTTTGAAGACTATGATAAACAATAGTAGTTGAATGATAATCACAAGAAGGTAAATATTTATTTTTTCCATTGCAGATATTATGTCACAATGGTTCTAACAACATCAATGGATAAAATGTGCATCCATCATCAAGCTTTTATAAATGGGGTAACACAAATACAGCCCGAAAACTTGCAATACCTCCATGAAGCAAAAATAATATTAGCAAGAAAAAAGATGCTTAAAAGCAACTTACTATTTAAATTAAAAAAGAAAATGTTGCAACAAATGCATGCTACACATTACCAAAAAGTTTACAGAAAACCATTGATCACAACACCTGTTCTTCTACCAACAAACACTATCGCAAACACTTGTTATTCATATCAGCATAATGTGAATTACCCCATCACAATGAATGATTATAATCCTTTGCATACATCATCTCTTAATATTTGTCCAGTTGTATTTACCACAAACATTGGCCCAATGGTTGGAACCATTGCACAGCCAATATACTCGCCAATAATGCCACAAACTTTTGTGCGAGACGTAGCAAATCTTTCTAATTATGCGAATGAGGTAAATTATACAGCCGAACAAATTCAAGAAACTACTACAATTTCAAATGAACAAACATATTACGAAGAAGAAGAGGTTACACCACAAACAAACAAAAGCATAATAAATACAGATGATGGTACTGAAGCAACTGCAGAAGTCCAAATAATTGAAGGTGACCCCTTAGAAACATACTTGAAATTACCTAAAGAATTATTTCCGTCACCTAAAATGTTAGCTGTCGACCCAAATCCGTTAATAGATGAAATATGCAAAATGTCCAATTTGCAGCATCACGTGCCTTGGTTGTTAGACCTAGAATTTGGAGTTCCAAAGTCTCCAATAACACGGCCAATTCCAGCATATAATGTGAAATTTAACAGCATACATTGTAAAAATGCTCTCGATGCCATTCATCCGAGTTTTGAAAGCTGCGATCCAGATTTTAAAAGAGCATTACTGTTTTACTATGACTGTGTAGTATCAGCATGGTACAAAGGTTACATGATAATGAATTGCGATAGATCAGTTGAAAATTTCCAGTCGTGGTTGCTACTACCAATGCAGGTTTTAGGTATGGCCTGGTCCTAAAAATTTTGCATGATTTATAAAACTTTACTATTTATTTTTTAAAGATATTGTAAGCACCCTGTGGGTTTAGTTTTGAAATGTAATAAATTTGAATGTTCTAATTGAAATTTTAATTTCTTGTTGCAAAAGACGCTGACCAGATAACGCGAGTTGGGCTAAATCCCTGTGATAATGTTCTTTTTAACCGAATTTAAAAAAGGAGGAGGTTCTCAATTCGACTGTAATTTTTATGTTTGTTACCTCAGAACTTTTGACTGGGTGGGCCGATTTTGATGTTTCTATTTTTATTTTGATAGCTGGCGCTTCCCGTGACAGTGGTCCTATTTCAATTTGATCCGTTGAAGTCGGTTTTTTTATGACTCTAGTTGGGTTACATGTTGTCCTCTGCCAGACAACATGTAGACAAAATGCTTAAAAGCCTTATAACTACCTACCACTACTGCCACCGTGGACATTTTTCATCTAAAAATATTGAATAGATCGCAGTTTCACTATGCAATAAAATAACTACAAATAACTTTGCATGCTCTGGTCATGGATGGTCAAAAACATTCCCCTATCCATAGCAAAAACCAGCTTGATTTTCATCCAAAGGTTGTTATTTAAGGAATGTGTATAGTCTACTGGTCGTTGTAAAGTAAACAAAGCTAGTATGCAATATTCGAATGCTGTGCTCGAAGCCGCACCACAGAGAGGGCACTGACAAAGGATTGAGGTAGGTAGACTAGATTAAATTAGTTTCACAAAATATGATAGGTACGATCTTTGGCTATTACCTAAGCCCAAAAAATACCCGAGTGATAATTCCCACTCGAGTATTTTATGTGTAATTGAAACAACATTTCTAGTAAGTGCATAACCTGACTAATCAAATGAGCCCAAACATAACGGGTTTATTTTATTTAGTTCAGAAGTTCCTATGAACACTTACCGTCTCCATCTTCAGGTCCTGCCTATCATGTAGCATCAGAGTATTTAGCACGACACAACATGAGCCAATATTCGTTTTTTTCTTATCTTGTTTAGTTCAAGAGTTCTTATACCTACCGACTCATCAGATCAACTTCATATTAGGTACCATATTACAGGACTGTCGCCGAAGATACGCAAGTACAAGTATACCAAATTTTATTCCAGTTCAGTTCAGGAAGTGGTTCTAAGTTGGCTTCCAAGATTTGACCCATACTAACAAACTAACATAAAATATAGACAAGCAACAGAGCAAGTTAAATAAAAGCTTATAAGAAGAATTAAACTAGGTCTGATTTACGAATTATAGACTTGTCTCAGCAAAGTACTAATGCCTGAAAGTCAGAAATATTTTCTCTTAAAAGGTAAAAACTGTTGAAGTTGTTTGACATCATAAATAAAATTCCATGACACTCGAAGCTGTAGGTACCTATATCTTTTTAGTTTTACATATTAAAGAGAGGTCAGACAATTCTACTAATAAGTAAATTGAATGAAAAATTCACGTTAATCCTTCATGATTTCGCTGTGGAACCGCATCCTCTCATCAAAATCTGACCCAAATTTAAACTCCCTAACGAACCTTTGAAAATTTGTGAACCCATCATCTGCTATTCAATTCACGCCTCTCTTTATTATAATTATATTGACCTCAACTTTACTTGTGAACGTATTGAAGTTAACAGCTTCTTTCTGGGTATTTGGACTTAAATATGGCCATTTATTAATATGAATGTGAATAGATAAGGACGCGGCCTCTACTCAGAGGTATTGAATTCGAATCTGGCCGGACAGTACCAATGTAAATTTCACTTTGTGGAATTTGGATGGAATCACATGATTTACCATCTGCTGACGGCGAAGGAAAAACATCGTGAGGAAACCCACATGTGCTAGAAGAAGGACATGTCAAATCCACCAACCCGCATTAGGCCAGCGTGTGCCCTCTCAGCGGGCTCGTTAAAGGAGAGGAGACCCGTGCCCAGCAGTGGGACATAAATGGGTTGGTATTATAAGTATTTCATCTCTGCGCTGCGTATAAATTTTACAAGACTATAATTATTTTAATCTGCAATGTGCCTAAAGATTTTACCATCTAAAATCGAGCTTCTATTGTTTTATATAAGAGCTGATTGTTTAACTCGCTTCGCTTCGATCTATATGATTTTTGTATACATTTCTTTAGTTATTTAGTCCATCGTAGATAACGTACCTTACAAATTGTGAAAGAACTTTGCCAAAAATGCAGTGGTTCCAAATGTTAACACTCTTATTAATGACTACGAGTCTACACCCGAAATCACAAAATTCGGCCTTTGTCTATGTTATATTTATTTATTTATACGTGATGGCAAATACTTTAATAATGAAGTTTTTAAACTCTTTTAGAAAACCATTTAACTAGTGAGAGTTACTATTATGATCCACGTAGTTAGTATAAAAATGTGATCGTGGTTGAATAAGCTAAAGGATAATAAAACTTGATTGTAAAAATATTTCAATATTTTAATAACTATTAACAATAATATTATTGTGAAAACAATCAACGTCATCATAAACTATCATTTAATAAAATCGCAATAGTTAACTTAATCCAACAACATCACTCGAGCGCCATTATTTTACTAAATGCAGTAACAATGCGTGATTTGGTAAAATTCATCCATTTTGTTTATAACAAGTTAATATCTTTACAAAAATATTAAATATAACATACGAATTAAATTACATTCGAAATCGTACAAACGGTTGGCAGTAGAATTAGACTTGCTGAGATACATATTACAAATTTTAATAGGTAGCAATAGATTTAACAGATTTAGATGAGAAAAAGTAAATATCTTGGAAAATAATTGAACCCCCGAACAGTCCCTTACAGGAGCAATATCCTGATCAACTGAGCTACCTGGGTACTCAAAATTCTCCTGTAAATGTCACACGAGTTGCAAATATCCAAGTGTCCAAGTAGCTCAGTTTGTCAGAGTATTCCCCCTGTAAGAAATTGGTAGTGAGTTGAAGTCCCATTTTGAATGTTGAACTTTTCGATCTAGCTATAAAAAATAATTATAATGCTACACATGGAGCAGACCAAATTTCTATAGACTTTGCGGTGTATATCAGCAAGTCTTATAATTACTGCTCTTTACATTCCACAAGGAACTAAAACAATATAAAATATATTTACAATAAACGCGATTGCAATGAAATATGTATAATACTGTATAATAGTCAGCTTAACTAAACGGCAAGATATATATGCAATATTTACAATACATTTGAGCATAAAAACATTCACTAAAACTAAGCAAACAGACACGAAAATGGATTTAAAGTAGATTGTATTTACAAAAACATTACCCTCCTTTCTTCGGCAGTCGGGTAAAAAGAACATGTTTCAAGTGCAAAAGGCAAAATAGAAGTACGAGTAGAAGCAGCTAGTGATCATACTAATTGCATTTGCGAAAATACAAAAAAATCAGCTTCAAATTTGGCAAGGGTACATTTTGATAATATTTTCATAAGACGTAAGAATACAGTTAATACAATCACTGCTACATAAACTAAGCGTGATGATAGGATGTTAAAAGCTTTGTCCGGCGTTTTAAATGAAGAAATGTCGCCATAATGAAGCTCCTGTAAAGGGTAATGCAGAAACTCGCAGTTACGAGTTCCATACAGCTTCAAGCGAGTCATTGTATGAACAAAACGCCTCAGAAAACGTTGAATCAAATCAACATTTTTGAAGGTAACTACATTGCACTTGTAACAATTTCGATTCGAGTCAGCACTTTGTCTTCAATTTCACTTTTATTGTCCACTTTAGGAGTTTAGGAGTTGACGGTCTGCAAGATCCAGGGTACGAATTTTGATATTCTGGTACATACACCTGGTAGGTTAGCTTCACCGCAACCAATGCCCCAACTGATGATGCCAGCCAGGAAATACCGGGAGTCTTTTCCTTTGACCTGAAATTATTATAAAAGGAAGAAATATATAGAAAGAAAGAATGTTCATCAGGAATAATGTACCTCTCAAATGGTGTAAGAATTTTGCCAAATATTGACCCCAGACACACAAAATTCGGCCTATCTCTATAATATTCGTATAGATTATATTGTCTAGAAGCTTTCATCGTAGTTAGCTCATAGTTGGATTACAAAGTTTGGCAGATTCTGGGTTAATAGCCGCGCAAGAACTTAAATTCGAGGTTATAACTAGCATAACTATCATGTACAGGCCCAAAGTTGGACCAAAACTATTTGACGGAACATTGTGAAAACATATAATAAAAGTTTTAGTTCAAGGTTTGTTTCGCTATTACAAGCATAAACTGGGAGTTGAACATACTGGAGTAGAGGGTTTATGTGGGAGTATCGAAAATATGACGACCCCCGTGGCGTGGTGGTAGGTACTATTACGAGGGAGGTCGTGGCTTCGATTCCTACTCAGTTCAAAATTAAATATTTGTACAATACTGATATAATTTATTTCCGTGCCTAAGACCACATTAATCCGTCGGTCCTCGTGGCCATACGAACATCTAAGGCAGTCATTACAGGTAGTTCGAGCCATATGAAGTCCGACAACCGGTCTAACTATAGAAATTTGATATCGCCAATGAGTTGTAGAGGTCCGATGGCAGTCGCTTCACGGAAAATATGAAGTGCACTTATAGTTTGCGCTTTAGGCAAGTTTACGACATTATTATTTTATTACTGAAATCTATGTTAAAGTTTCCTATTACCTGCAAAGGGCCCCCGGAGTCTCCCTGACAAGAATCATGGCCGCCTCTTTCATGACCGGCACAGAGGAAGATGTCTGGAATAAATTCGTGTCGGCCAGCCTTCAGGAACATGGATTTGCATCTCTCGTTTGATACTATTGGTACTTGAACCTGAAATGAGATTATTTACCATAAAACATTGGACACGTTTGCTGGTGGCGTTACAATGGATGTCCCAGGCCGGGCAAAGTATAGTAGGAAAAGCCAGAAAGCGGATCCTTGAGTTAGGAATAGCCTTTTTTTGTGTAGAAATCCCCACGAATACTACCCCCGTCGGCGTCAGTAGTCGGGTATTGTTATTTTGGACTCAGACCGACTAAAACTGCACGCCGTCTCAGGTCTCTATTACTGGGTGTAAGGTTACCCAATAATAGTCAGGGTATCCTAATCAAATATTACATAATATGCTAAATTAAAGGGCCAACTACATGTTTTATTTTTTACATTTTGAAGTTTTTGTAAATAATTTTTGATATGATTCTACAAATAATATACGAAAGAATGAAGTAAATACCTCTTGCAAAATTGATGGTAACACACCACCTTCGGACAACCTTCCCCAACCGGTAACCGTAGCATTTTCTCCCACCAGCAAATCATCGGACGCTGGTAAACATATCGGTGATATATGAGGAGCGAACTGCACAGGAGACTCCAGCTTCACCAGAGCAAGATCATACTCATACGTATAGTAGTTATATTTTGGATGAACTGCTTTTCTGGCAACGGCACGCTCGACGAATGGATATTCTTCGGTGACTGAAGAGAAGTCATATTCTCCAACTCTGATTCTTATCTGCGATGTCAAGAGACTGGAAGAAAAGAAAATATTGCATCATTACATGAATACACTGACACATAAAAGTCGTGGGCGATCTTTGGAGATTCCCCAAAATTTAGATTTTTTGGGCCAGGACCTCCAGAGCCAAGACAACTTCACTTGCAAGCCGTTACACCTGCTGAATGACGGGCGAGGCTATCCTTTCGGGGCTGGAAGGTCGCTCCCGCAAATATCAAAATCAGCCACATCAGCAGGGAGGAAGTACAGGAATAAATCACTTCCTTGGACTCAAATTTGGTATACTCGTGCATCTTCGGTGAAAGTACCTACGCTAGTAATGGTACTATAAACCTGGCCTGATAATGGACTCAGAAGGTGACCACAGGAACTTCTGAATTAAGCAAGATAAACCAATCGAATTTTGGCTCATTTGTTTTGTCTTGGCAAATACTCAGCTGATTGTTACGTCTACGGTCTGAAGATGGACAAGGTAAGTATAGTGCACGGCATCTAACTTAGGAAGATTTTAGAGTAGTGAGGCCCACACTACTCCAAAATCTTGCCAAGTTAGATGCCGTGCACTATTTAGTCATAGGAACTTCCGAACTAAACAAGATAAACCCGACATATTTTGTGCACAATAAAATTCATTGGTCTAATTAAGCAATTACTAGAAAACTTTTCTTAAAAAGTATTTTTAAATATATTAATAATTTATTCCTGACGAGACGTGATAATCAAAAGTCAGGAAACTATACTTATATTACTATGACGTCACAATAAACACTTGTCAGAAATAATAAACGTCGCTTTTCCTCTACTCAACATCAAAAAGTATGACATTCCTTTTGTTCGCTCCCATAATATTACCATGAAAATTGAAAACCATCGTGGATTACGACAGACGTATTTACCAGGATTCTACGCTTGCTTTTGTCATTAATTTTGAGATCTGCTTACCTCAATAAGATGGGCACTTGAAAAACCATAATCTATTTTGGGACCCAATTCAGTGGCATTGCGTTTTTAAAATGGGTGATTTAAAAACTCGCGTCCGTCGCCGTCGGTAGCTTAGTCGTTACGATTGAGTTCTCAAAAGTTCGAATCCTTGCCATGATACTATCGTCGTGAACTCACTTTTAACACAAGCGAATAAAGTTAAGCGGGTATAATGGGAATACCACACGAGGATTCCGCACGAAAAAACATTACCCTCCTTTCTTCGGCAGTCGGGTAAAAAAGGCAAGTGCGCTCCACCGTCAACCACATCATCACTCTTACCAACAGGTGAGATTGTATCCAAACGCGAGCCTGTTAGTTACCAACAAAAAATAGTAGGAAACGATTCAAACTGATTCTGAAAGTTTATTAATCTAAAAATCTTTTTTATCGTGCGGAAATCCCCACAGATACCATCACCCTGTGTTCACCCCGAAAAAAGGGAATTGTTTTGACTGATCATACGGAATACCAAAGTTCCTTTAACGTTTTTCATTCTAATCAAATTGAAACCGTTGCGTTACTCAATCGGACTCCTCGTGAATAAAAACCGCAGATTTATACTTTTTGTAGGTTATCCAGCTTAATACGAGCGCTATTAAAGAACTTGCTGTTAATTCCTTTTTACGGTGTTTAGGCCCTTCCCTTTACTTTGTTTTGCGAGTAATCTACTTAAATAGACTTAGAGATGGGTAACATAAAAAATAAACTGAAAGAAGCCACCGTCTGTCCGTATGAATGCGTTAATCTCAGGGATTACTAAATGGATTCTGATAAAACATTTCTCAGGAAGGCTTAAGATGTTTAAGATATTTTTTTTCAGCTAAAATGTAGGGGAGAATACGAATTACGAAATTGTGGTCGGTTTTGTTTCAAGCCGGGTTAGCCTTTATGAGTCGGCGGGGTGCCTTGAAGTATTAACGCTAAGTTAAAAATAAATTAAGTTAAAAATGTTTTAAGTTAAACGCTTTCATGCACTAAAAGCGGCCATTATTGAAGTTTCTTTTTTTTTCATAGTAGAACCTGTGGAACTATATTCTACTAATCGAGCCCTTTTATTTGATATCCAATATTAAGGTCGGTAGTTGTAGAAAAATAATGTAAGCCGCCATTTTGTAGCGGTGGCCATCTTGGATTTACAATTATACAGAATAGATTCACTTGTATTTGTCACCAGAACTAAAGATATGTGCCAAATATCAGAACAATCCGTTCACAGGAAGGGGGTCAAATTTTCAATTAAGTGCTAGATTTGACCCAAACAAACAGGTCAATATAAATAAAAGCGTTTAATAATAGTGTTTTTACCCGACTGCCGAAGAAAGGAGGGTAATGTTTTTATTAATATGTAGGTACTTGAGGACTTATGTAAGTAGGTACCTATTTTTTATTTGGTAGTTTCGAATCTTAGCCTGTCTAATCTTCAGTTCTAGTTTTTAATCTTCTTGTTATTCCGAAACGTTCTAGCCAGTAGCAATAATTGCTTGGGGGGGGGGATTGGATATTTCGTGAATGTGACGCATATTGACTTATGTTGATCTAACGTATACCTATAACTGGCTTTAGATTTTATACTTAAAACACTATAACAGTATCTAAATAGTGAAAACAGTATTTTTGGTGACAAGTCTAATTATTAATAAATTCTACACACTAACAATACCTACTGCACTTTTTCAAATTTCATCTAAAACATAACAGTTTTCTTTGTTACTCAAAGAGTGAAAATACAATTTCCTCAGCGCAGTGATAGCTACAAATAAAATACTCTTAGCGCAAGTTAGAACTGGAAAACAGCCAGTCCAATTTTCGTATAATTCTTTTAAAACATAACTGTGTTATCGTGGAACAGGTTCCGTATATATTTTCAAAATAATGAACCCATTTATTCTCTGTGGACAGCGAATATTCTGCTTTCAATGTACATTTGGGTGCGACACTAGCGGGTGAATTTTTCACTACTTTCATAAAAGTAATCAGAAACTTAACAAAAATATTACCCTGGTCTTTTTATGCAATTTGAGCACATGAAAATGTATTATACTATCGTTTTTTATTGGACTTCAGGAGCTTTTTGATAGCCATAATAACTCGTGGCTAGGCAACCAAGGAGCTAACAGATTGTAAGGTAAAGCAATACTAGTCGTCGTAGAGTCTTTAATTTTTTCACGCGGAAATTCCCACGGATACGGGGCGGTAATGTCAGGCCGGTTACGCAGGCCATCTCGGGTCTTCAAACGCCTTCAAATCTTCGGGTCTTCAAATGCTTTTTGGGTCCTTACGTACCGACGTAAGGACCCAAAAAGCATTTTACTTGTACCCCGGCTAATCCAGAGCAATCTCGGTCAAAAGACGGGAACGTAGTTCTGAAACTTACTCGTCCACACAATGTCCAGCTGTGGCGATCCAGCCCTCGTTGATGATGGCTCCTCCACACCTATGCGTAGAAGAGAACCCGAAGAATGAGGTCCTCCTTACTGACACTTGCCACGGCCACCGTCCGAAGGTGGAATCCTTGCCACCCATGATCCGCATCTCTGGACGTGGCCACATCGGTGTTAAGCCGCACCCTGAAAATTTCCATCGAGGTATTTTATTAAGTGGTAACTTTTCAAGGCGAGTTAGGCGACTTTTTTGGAGGAAAATGGGTCAAATAGTATGGCCTCGGTTCATTGACATGCCAATGTGTTTTTATTGCCCCTAATCTCACCTAAACTCCCACTACCATGATATCTTCACACCAGGTTGAACTGTTAACTCTAATATTGTTTCTCATACAAAATAATTATTATAATTGATTTAACAAGTACATAGGTAAATTTGTTAACATGAATATTTTGTAAATAGGCTAAATTAAAGAGCCGAGAGGAGAAAAGAATCCGTAATGCTTATACACATTTTAATATTCGTGCTCGTGGCGTTGTCTATACTTACCGATTACTACTTACCATCAGACGAAACGTGTGCTTATCTACCTGAAACGTCTACCGCTCTAGTGTAAGATTATCAAAAGAAGCAAAGTTCAGCTGAGACCTGGTTCATATCGATGGCATCTGCCTGTAGGAGTACCTACCCATGAAGGTAGGTAAAAATGATACTTCACTGGGAACTACGTGGTGAATTGAATTGAAAAAAATTAATGAATATTAATATTTGCCGAGTAAGTATTAATATTTAGGTACCTAGTAAGTGTTAACAGCGTTAATATTTAACAAGCATTAAAATTTAACAAATACCTAAGTATGTTTCTTAAAATTACTTATAAAGTTTGGAAATGCATATCAGCCCTGTCTTATTACCAATAGATATCTACAAACTCCTTCATTTTAAGAGACATGTAGGGTAGGTATACCACGACTAGGATAATAACCCTGTAGAATGACAGTTCATAAGAAGACAGGGCTGATACGCATTATAGATCTTACCAACAGCTGTAGTAGGAGCCGTTGTTGGCATCGGCGCCTGAGTCGATTCCTCGGTCCTATTGATCATATTCAGCGCTGGATCTTTCGGCTTTAACGGCTTGTGAGGCTTGCTGGTTGTCGTAGGGAACTTTTTTTTCGTTGTCGGCTTTGGTTTGCCAACTGGCTTGTCCCACGACGGTCGATTTTTCGTGATGAAAGAAGGTTCTGTTGTCGCCTGCCAGTGTATTGTATTTAAGTTGTTCGGCCTTGATATGTATTGGGCTGGAAAGTAGTGAAGGAATGGTTTGAGATTTGGTTGAATTAAAAATAGGATTAGGTACCCCTGCCAAAAAGAAAAAATTAGGAGGCTTGTACAGCCGGTTTCACTTGAGATTATGTTACGCTAATGTGAAGAATTGGACATTCTCGTAAAAATAAAGTTAGCTGTAGGTAGATAACATCTATTATGGATTCTGGAGCTCCTTCGGGTAGAAAGAAAACAGACAAGCAACGAGCAAGTGGCGATCTATTGCTACAAGTACTTTTAGGTAATTAAAATTTTAAACACCATCCGGGCTGTGTTTGTTCTCCACCTTATTGAAATGAATTTAACACACAGGACCTGGATTATTTTCTTAAAATATATTTTTTTAGTTGCAGTGTAATTTAGAATTGCGCCATCTATGATTTGCTGTATAAACTATACTCCTCGCATAATACAATGCAAGGAAGTATCTTTCTTTCTTTCTTTCATGCCATAATCAAAATAGTTTCGATACGTTAATTTATTACTTTGATAATATTAGTGCAAAATTTTATTATACTTAGTATTTTCTTTCCTGTCAATTTTTTAACAAAATTTTGGTATACAAATTTTTATTTCGAACAATGCCATCTGTGTTTTTTGTCATAAATGATTATAATTGCCAAGAAGTAACTTTCATTCTCCCATGGTTCTTTATAATGCTCAGAGCAATAAACCATTTTTTATTTCCACTTATACATAATGAGTGAATATCATACATAGTAATAGTTGCTTGTACGACCATTCCTAACGATTTTTTTTTGTTGAAAGTTGAAATTGCAATAATGAAACAGGTAATGTATAACAACGCCATCTGTGATTTCCTACATAAACTATTATGCTTTCCAGGAAATACCGCAGTAATAAAAAGGTCTCGTTTTCACTTTAGAGAGGGTCTTCGTAGATGTCTAAAAATACATCTACGAATAGGTTCTAGAACTAAAACTGAACTCACCCGAGTCAATGCTGTTATCAGCGTGCTGCTCCGAGACGGCCATTGGCCGCGCACCAGGTAATATACTAAGACTAGACGAAATCTTATTGTGGGGACTAGTTTCCTCGCTAGGCCTATTTACATTTTGGTATTTATTTACATTGTTATAAGGTATTTTATTAACTATATCACTATTTTGTTCGCTACTTGAACCTAAATTGCCTAATGAAGGTAAGTTTAATTCTGGCGGTCTGTAGGCATATGATGTTGGCGCGCCATCTATGGGTTTGGTCATAAACGACGGCCTTTGTGTTTGCCCGCTGTTATTAGGCCGCGAGATGGTTTGTGTTGAAGTCTCTGGCGGCGGAGTTGTTGTAGAAACTGTACTGGATGGCGTTGAGTAAGTGCGCTCTGCTACTGTGACTGAAGTCTGTGTTTCTGAAAAATAAAAATAATAAATATTTCAAGTTATAATATATATTTTTTACTGTAGATAATCTTAACAAATGGGAAAAATAATAAATAGATTACATAAGTAATCTATTAATAAGATAACCATGAAGTAGGAAAAATAAACTCATAGGTATATTATTATTATAATTTCAACATAGGTAGGTACTTGACAATAAGGAGTTGTTTCATCTATCACCACTAGAGGTCACGAGGTGTCTTAAATTAATCATTGGGTGTATTTTCCACCAATATCTTGGGACCCATGCCAACCTCATCTGCAAGCTGATACACCTTTTGATGAACGAACGAGACTCTGGCGAAGGTTTTCGTCTTAGGGCTGGAATGTCAGACGGCAGCTGCTCCCGTAAAAGCAAGTGACTACTGATGGGAAATGATACTTACAGTAACTTTGTAATCATTTTAGATTTAGACAATTATTACGCCATTCGTCGAACCATAATTATATATATTTATTATGTCCCGTCCGAAATGAGCTGTCCGACTGGGGAAGTACCTCCGCCCTACAGAAGACCGCGGCCATAATAACCATCGTGTTCTGTTCCCGCCGGTAAGTATGGTAGTCAGAGCTCACTGTACCCCTCCTCCTCCCTGTTCCTTGCTAGCCTCCTCACCCTTTCCTACCCCCGCCCTTTCCCTTCAGGGTCGGCAGCGCGTGGGTAACGCCCTTGGTGTTGCACACGTCCATAGGCCACGGTGACCGCTTCCCATCCGTTGGGCCATGTGCTTGTCTGCCACCTAGATGGTATAAAAAAAATATACAAAATTGTATGAATAACCACCTTCCACATGCAGAGGCTTGTCCGGCAAACGGCAGCACGAGCCGAACATGAACCCGTCGACGCACACGCCTGCATGAATCCCGCCCATCCGATTGCAGTCTTGCACCCACATGCATGCACCTCGCGCTCCTTTCGCCACGCACGACTTGCGTGACATTTGGTAACCTGAAGATAAGAGAACAATATTTTTTTAATACGTTGCATCGATCATCTGTATCACCAAACCCAATCGAACTACGAAGAAGAACCAATAAAGAGGATTATGTGTGCTACAAGAAGTAAGTAAAAACTTAAAAGAAAATAGGCCCAAAATAACAGAAGACGAAAATCACCAATGATATCCCACTGCTGGGCACGGGTCTCCTCTCCTCTAACGAGAGAGCTGAGAGGGTTTAGACCTTAATCTACACACGCTGGCCTAATACGGGTTGGTGGATCGGACATGTCCTTAGAACTTCTTCTAGGACATGTGGGTTTCCTCACGATGTTTTTCCTTCAGCGTCAGCAGATGATAAATTATAATATGATTAGCACTAAATTCCACAAAGTGAAATTCACATTGGTACTGTTCAGTCGGATTCGAACTCGATACCTCTGAGAAGAGGCCGCGTCCTTTATCCATTCAGCTACCATCGCCATTAAAGGCATCATTGCACATGCAACCGTTAAATGCATCCAGCTAAATGCATTGTCTATTTTCCATTTCTCAAAAGATTCTATTTATTGCAAGCTAAAGTACTGCGGACAATCTAATCTGCAAGTCGCTTGCACGTTTCAGCTACACCCATTGTTGTAAATCATACGCAGCGGGGGGAAGGGGGGGGGAGGTGTGCCAATAAATTTTCAACTGGTGGTCTACAAACGGCTCGCCAAAGGCGTAATTTGATCCATCTTTGTACCGTAACAGAGACAGTGAAGAGGCAGAAGGTTAAGTTGACCTGGCTTTTGAAATTGAGAGTACCTAATTCAAATCCCCAAATTAGATATCTGATTAGGTATCTATTCCCGATCAGGGAAGGTCTGATTTCTAAACTAAGACTAATAAAAATATATAGGTAATATTGATGTCAGTAAAAAAAAACAAAGGTTAAGTACTTAATTGTGATAAATCGCACGTGAAATTCGATTGTGGTGGTTATTAAGTTATGGACAGTAAGTAATTTAACCCCTTCCTGAGACTTTACCTTTAGCTTACCATCAGGCGAGATGAAGTCATAATGACGTGACCGATATAAAAAAAAATAACAGCTGTTGCGATTATTCATAGACCATGTTAACCACTTAGCATTAGAAGTATTATATGCTTCTTCGCTACATTAGTAATGCCATAAAAGTTGACACACATAATAAAACTCAGGTTTCTAAATAATTACGGAACAATTTTCACTGTCCCAAGCTTTTTCAATGAAAATTGAAGCTAACACAGGTTATTAAATTAAAATTGAAATACACACACAAGTGACATTACAACCCAGTTTTACGAGCAAGCTTATTGAGCAATATAATTACAGTGGTACTACTGTTTTACTCGTATTGTTATGTGAAATTGTTAAAGAGAATAGGTCCCAAGCGAAATAACTGGCCGCGTGCGTGATAACAATGATTTTGTTATGAGACTTCTACGTAAGAAACTTAGGTAGGTACAAATGTTTAGTCCTTCAGGAGTTTAGCACTGGAGCCGGATTTCGTAAAATTACGTTTTTAAAACGTGTGTTTTCTAAACTAAAAAAATTAAGAATTCAAAATTGGAAAAATCAAATTGAAAACGAATCAAACTATGAGTGATTCTCCTCACGAAACGGTGAGTAGGCTTTGTTTTGACTTACGGAATACGGAAATTCTTTTATGTGTTTCTTCCTCATCATATTGAAATCACGCGATTTGGCGCGGCTCATGCTTAGGGAAATTATAAGTATTTACGATAAATTAACGCTATAACATCGGCCGATAGGTAAAGGAACACCTCTTCCTTGACTAAAAATGAAATTGACTGAATATTAGGACAAAACAAACGCGTTCGTCGGGGATCGTATGTCAACAACTCTCCATTAATGTATGACAACAAAACTTCTGTAAATTATATTATGACAATACAACACAACAAAACATCAAAACAAATTTTGATGAGGCAGTCAAGCTGAGAGCCACCATTTTGGCACTATCGGTGTTTGCAATGGTGACTCCCATTCTAAAGACTTTGCCTCAGCTTACCATCAGGCGAGGTGAAGTCATGTTGACGTGACCGACATAAAAAAAAACAATTTCACTTTAACCTGTCTTCGTAAAAATCAAATAAAGTTGGCTGGTAATGGTCTAACTAGCTGTCGCTACCTCTCTACAAGCCTATTATTTATTACCTCTACTCGAAATACCTACTATTAGGCTCGATTCCACCTAAAAGATCAGCGGTTGGTAGCGGCTTTTTGAAGCAAAATATTACATGTTTGTAACATAATGGTGACATCCATTCCTGAGACTTTACCTTTAACTTATCATCAGCCGAGGGTAAGTCATATAGACGTGACTATTAAAAAAGACGAAACCACGAGTTCGACTAGACAACAGCAATAAATTAATACAACATTCGAAGAGGATTTATGCCATAAGATATATCATTCTAGAACCCATAACACAAGTTACTTAAGCTGTACTATGCCTAGCGCTGCGCTATGTAGAATGTCGTAGAGTATTTATAATAATTTATTTATTTTGTCATACCGGTTCTTCAATATATTTTTGGTATTCTTAATATTAGAAGATACTTATGTCAACTTAATTATACGTTATATATTTTATCGAAAATGAACAGATTCATTAGCTATGGTTCAAATATGAAATTAACATAACAATAAGATCAAAAATTTCTTAATTAACGGTAACTTAGTTTGTTTGCTGACGCTTCTGCGAATTTTAAGAAATATTTGATTTGGATTAAATTTTTGTTGGTTTTTGTTATAAATAACTTTGATTCAATATTTGAGTTGTGGATTTTTATGTCAATTTTATTGGTATTTATGAAAATGTGATTGTGATCAAATGAATTTCAAAACCTTATAAAGAACCAGTTTATTTTATTTTTTTAAATACGAGTATTATTGCTTATACAAAATATATTATTATACCCAATGCTGAATCATTGAAATTCTTGACTACATAAATAGCTTTATATTGACTAGCCGAGGTAAATTTTGAAGTCCCTACACCGTGCTTGATACGAGCTAAAATTAAAAAGAAAATCTATTTTGACCGCGTCAACACTGACCGGACCAGGGCCTCGATTCTGCTAAAGACAAACCACTGTAATACCACTGACACTCTAAAAATGCTATTTAATTGTAGACTTTACCTTTGTAAAGTTAAAGTCTAAAATCAAATGAAAAGAATTCATTTAACTTTTTCATTCGCTCTACAAAATATCATTTGACTTTAGACTTTAACCTGATAACAATAAAGTCTACAATTAAATGGCATTTTTTGGAGTGTCAGTGGTAATTCAGTGGTTTGTCTTTAGCAGAATCGAGGCCCAGGTCAACGTTTTATACCTGAGTACAAATAAAAAAAAACCTTTATTATGCACCAGAGTAGGCTTTCTTGAGACATTTATTATTAATGCCTAAGTAACAGTGTTACATGAACTTATCTCTCTTCGACATAAATTAGCTTAGATAAAAATCTTATCCTTATCCGCGCGGATTACTAAAATAGTCGTTAATTATTCTGAAATTTTTTGCTCAATCATCTTAATTTTTCTTTCCAAAACAACCTTCTACAAGGAATAATTCGATCATTCATCTTCCTTTTAAAGTTTTCTAATAACAAAATCGTGAAAAGAAAGGAATTGGTGAAGTTGTTTTCAAGATGAGAATGATGCAGCATTTACCTGTAAGTAGTACCTAAATCAATCTAAAAAGTCTGACAGAAGAACCAAAAACATGCCTGTGGCAAATGAAGGCTAAGGCGGGAGTGGCCATCTAGAGGGCTGCTCCAAGATTTTCTAAGTTTCCCTCCGACTAGCAAAGGGCACAGTGAGAAGCAGACGTGGGGCCGGCTAGTCCTCCGAGCGCGAGAGAGGAGTCTCTGGGGGTCGAGAGAGCTATTTTAAAACCGTAGATGGCCCGGAGTCAACTGGGGTGCGAAAGAAATTCCTTTTGGGTATCCTTACATCTCGGTAATTTAGACCTGAGATGGCGTGAGGTTTTAGTGTGTTCGCTTCTGATATAACCGTCCACGATGGCCGACGGGAATTTTCTTCAAAATCTTTACGGTAACATAAACCAAGAGGTACTAATAAAGATGAGGTTTTTCATAAAAGCCTGCAGCAATAGTGAATTTTATTCCTAGTGCTACTATTTAAAAGCAGTCATTGAAGTGCAAGATCTGGCCTCGAGCGAGATGAGCAGCATAATAATAGACGCCTCCTCGGAGAGTGCTATTCAATTTCAGACGTTCATAGAGAATGAAATTGTTTTATAGCTTCTAACAAAGATGTAGTTAAGATGAATTGAATATGATCTATAATGATTGCAGCTATATTCTACGGTAATGGGCGCTGAGGAAATACGATACGACTTTGAGATATTTGAGATGTTAAAATGTCAATAAAAAGTTATGAGATTAGATTATAAATATTATTTTTTATTGATTAATTAAGTACTAGTATTCCACTCTGGCTTCACACATATGTATTTTGGTATCTCCTTCTTCAAAAGTTTTTTTTTTCAAATATCTACGAGTCAAATAAATAAGCAGGAAATCCTCATGGATACCTGCCCCGCGGCCAGTGGGGGAGGTCATGTCGGACTCTTACCGACTAAAACCGCACGCACGCAAAAAAAAAACCTTGTCAAAATAAGGGATATCCACTTCTATTATTACATTATATATATAATTGTTTTCATGTAGGTATGCTTGCTTCTGGATACCCATGAACTTGCGTTTCATAAAATTATTTCGGCCTGTTTGTCATTATTTATACTTATGTTGATCCTTCTGATCTTGACTTTCATAGGAATGATCGCTGTCTAACCTCCTAATCTCTAGAGGAAACCCTACAGAGCAGCGTAGTCGTCAGTTATAGATTTCAAAAATATAATCTTCTTTATCAATATAGGTAAACCTTTAACATGCAATTTTTTATCCACACAATTGTCATGAGGGTCGTTACTCAGAGTGTTCGTAGGTCATTACTGTTGATCCTGGCGTACAGCAGTTATAGTAGTGGGAATAAGGATACCATTAGTCAAAATAAAATTGTTACCATAATCATAAATCATAACTCTGTCTGCCTCTGTGGCGTAGCGGTAGTGAACGCGGCCGCTCCGCAGGAGGCGCGGGTTCGATCCCCGCATGCATGAATATGGGTATTTGCATTGGTCTGGTCGTGCCTCGGAGAGCACGTTAAGCCGTCGGTCCCGGTTCCCATACAAACATCTATAACAGTCGTTACGGGTAGTTGGAGCCCAAAAAAGTCCAACAACAACGGTCTAGCTGCAATGCTTCGATATCGCCTAATGTCACCATTGGGTTGTGAAGGTCAGATGGCAGTCGCTTCACGGAAAATATCGAGGTTCAGCCAAATCCGCAGTTAAGATTGGTAAAGCGGACCCCAGACTCCGAGGTGAAAGCTTTGGATACGACTGGGATTAACGCTAGGTTGAAGAAGAATCATAATAAGATTCACAAAACATCACATACACATTCCAGAGCATGAAACATTTTATCATGGAACTTAAATCCAAAGTAATAGGCGAAAACATCATCCATAAAACGCCTGCCAATATACATGAAACGTCCTCACAATATCAGATTCTGCAGTACCATTATATAACCATAACTATAAACCAGTCGCAGTAAAAACATCTCATATAGTTTAACCCGTGCCTCCATCTTTGATATTACTTGAACATTTCAAGTCGTATTTTGTTAAACGTTGGATTTTCATCGAGAAATAATTTTCATGGCGATAAATCGTTAGCAATATATTGTGAGTTAGTGCGCTGGGCCGGCTACCGGTTTCCGTCTGTGAGCTCTAAGTGTCAGTATGTTGCGGATCTATGATTTATTTGCTTGCTTTGCTTCGTCCTTTAGTTTGAAGGTTGCTTCTGGATACAAAAGGAGAATGTACAATAACTCCCAAAAAGGATTTACTTATACATACATACCTACATAATATGCTCGCGCCTTTTCCCCTCCGGGGTAGGCATCGCAAAGATAACATTCCAGCCCGCCATTTGCTTCTATCCTTTCATACTTCACTCGCTTCCTCTACTGTCAAGATTTGCATACTCTTGAATTGTATGCATTTCTGCATTTAACTGGTTAATAAGTTAATACTATTTAACTAATAGTTGATTTGTCACCCACGTTTTTATGTGTTAGCTTATTAACTTTAAAAAAACTAGTCTTGCTAATACCCCAAAAATGTGGTGTTGTATGAACATAACATAACTTGTTATTCATTTTTATCTTCTCCTTTTACACAAAGGAGAAGACAGTTTCTACGCATCATCTGATTATGTGTTCGTTTGCCTTTCATAGTTCTTTCAGTACCTTCAGCTATTAAATGAGTATTTATAAGAATATCGCTATTCGTTTTTAACTTACGCCAAGTTTGCAAGTTCGTACAGCAAAATACTTCATCGATGCGATCTGCACACGCGACACCTGGAGAAAGTGTGTGTTCAGCTAACAATCATCTTTGCTTTATGCCTGTTTTCTGATATACGAGTAATTTCAAAAGAACTCTTGGTACCGTATAAGCTCTTACAATAAATTTGAAATACGATACTGTGAGCTAATTCTGCGTAAAAAGTAACGTCAACAGACCATAATTTATTGAGATTAAACTTCAAACTATGAGACAACCACTTTCTTGAGTCTTCCCGTGACCATGGTTGCTAGAAAGCAACTGAAATATCGGGTCAGTGTAAATTTAAGGAGTTAGGACACGACGGTATCTCCCGTCCGAAATGAGCTGTCCGACTGGGGAAGTACCTTCGTCTAACAGAACACCGCGCCCATAATAAACATCGTGTTGTGTTCCCGCCGGTAATTAGGGTAGCCAGAGCTCACTGTACCTCTCCTCCCCCGCCCCTTCCTAGCCCTCCCCCCTTTCCTTCAGGGTAGGCAGCGCGTATGTGACACCCTAAGTGTTGCACACGTTCATAGGCCACGGTGACCGCTTGCCATCAGGTGGGTCATGTGCTTGTCTGCCACCTATGTAGTACAAAAAATAAAATAAAACTACATCAAATAAATCATGATTATAAATTTATTAAAAAATATTCTTATTTCAATGTGTGCGTAAACTGCAATATCATGGTCTGTATAAATATTACATTCACTGAGGAAATTTCTAATGTTCTTGATTCACTGACTACAATAAGACCGGGCGAGATGTTTTCAATCATACTAAAAGTTAAATTTGTCTGCGAAAGAAATATCGTGCTACAATCCAAGATTTGTTAGAATTGGCAACCCCAATCACACTAGATCGATTGCTTTAATCCCGTGAGATTGAATTGTTCGACCTCAATTTTTCGTTACTTATTCGTTAGTCTCTAAAAGCTAGCTAAAATGTTTTTTAAAGAAAAACTTTTTAAACAGTACCTACCTAGTAGTAATGGTAACAATATAAAAATAGTAGCTACCTTCTGGTTACCTGTGGCGAGATTCTAAAAATCTCTATAAAATACAACCAACAATAAAATAGGATTTCAGACGCCATCTGGATGTGAACGCAAAGACCACGGCCCCCTTTTTTTCAGTGCAGAAATCCTCATGGATACCCACCCCACGGCCAGTGGGGCAGATTATGTATAGACTCTTATCGACTAAAACCGCACGCCGTCTAGGGTCTTCTGACGCCAGGGTGTAAAGTGGCTCATAGAGCATTGCCCTCGCACCCCGGCTTGACCCGGGCCATCTCCGGATTTGAGATGGCCCCCTCGGGTTTGGGAACCACGGTGTTCCCTCCATGCCCCCGGAATAGGGGAGAGGGGTAGACCACCGCCCCTGATAGAATAAGTGTTCAATACGAATTGTAATAAAATGTCTGATTTGAGAAGTCTATAAATTATAATCGAAATGAATTTCAATTCCCTTTTGAGTTAGTATCACCGCGAAGATGTAATCAATTTACTAATTAAGTCCTATCCAATATGGACATAATATATATAATTTTTCTTTTGTATCGCCGCGAAGATGTAATTAATTTTACGAAATTCCTATCCAATATGGACACATAATATTTCTTATAAGGCATTATTCGATTAGAAACTTAGATGTTTCTTGGTAAAAAATATTATAGCATCAACAATAATGTTTTATGTTCATTGTATTAAAAATTAGTTTCAGGAATTTGAGTGTTCAGAGTATGGGATACAGTGCAAATAATTCCATCAAGAACCAAACAGTTCGGTGCCTCTTTTCTTTGCCGTACCATAAATACTTGGAATTCTTCACCAGCACACGTGTTTCCTTCCTCCTACAGTCTCGGGTCCTTTAAAAAAGCATTTGATGAGATCTTCAAACTGAGGGCTACCATTGTAAGACCATCAGTGTATAACTACGGTGTTAAGCCCAACTCCTGAGGTTTTACTTCGCGTCTGGCGAGGTGAAATCATAATATTGAACACCACTACCTATCTCCCGTGTCTTCGTCCATGACATACTTCGTCCCCATGGCACTTATTTAACCCATACACGCCCATAATTTTTAGTTTTACAATATGGTATGGAAATTTGCCCGATTCGCTGACATAAAATGTAATTACTACTCTGCTCCCCTGGGGAGTTGCGTGATGACACTCGTATGAAGCCATAGCCTTCCTCAATAAAATGAGCTCAAATATAATTTTTCAATTCGGACCAGTGGTTTCTGAGATTAGCGCGTTCAACCAAACAAACTAAAAAAAACACCGCTTTTGATCAAAATCGACCGGATCATTAGACCTATAACTCAACTAATGAATATAGATTATAATGTAGATAATTATAAATAAATACTTCTTAAAGGGCCATGCCAAACAGGTGTAGCTTAACCAATCACTAATTAAGTCTAAAGAAACTGTACCTACTGCGTCACTTCGATTTATTTATGTCAAGATCTAGTTCTTATTTATGAACCATACATTCTTATCTTCGGGCAGTTTCCTTTTAAAGTGGATCTAGATTAACGAAATATACGTTAATTAGTCGTATCTCAATGTTTATTATAGCATATATGCTACGTCGGTGTATTGCAGATATCATTCACATCTTGTAACTAATCGAGAATATCATTATTATTCTTATAATATTATTTTAATAGCCTCCATGGTCAGGATGTTTCTATATAATCTGTAAGTACGTTTATATTTACAAAAATTATATTTAATATAATAATTCGTGTAGAAGAGAACCTATTAGATACCTATTTAAGCCAGAAATAAAGGTATATCGATTAGATATCGATAAATGGCAAGAAACGTCAAAAATGACAAAATTTTGGGTCAAAGTACCCTCAATTTACTCATAACACAAAGTACTTAGTTAATCTATGCTTACTTTGGATCTAGATGGCGCTGTGTAGAATCTCGTAAATATATTTTATTTTATTTTTATCATTTTACCAAAATAATGGTATGTTAATTGTCATAAAAGTTACAATCTGTAAATTGTATAGGTATATGAGAAAATATCCTGAAATAGCTGAGCTCACCCTTCTCACGTTGATTACAAATGTCAAATTAAACGTGATTCTCATTTCCCGTCCATCCCATTTCTAAGTTCTCATTTCGATTATAACAGTCGTCAAGTTTCCTACATTTGAACGTACTCTCAAAACATTTTCTATGTTTGTTCCGTTCTAAAATTACTCCATATCCGTAACACAATCCTTTTCATAGATGTCATTCCCGTGCTCACTTCCTTATACGGAAACCCAGTCCCTATTGAGATTGAGTCCAAAGGATGTGTTCATATTGTTAATAACGACAATTTACCTTTATTTTCCTTTTTAGAATAAGTGGTATCTTTAGACAAATTTGTTTACAGAAGGTGTATGAAGGTTTGAATTTAAATCGATTAACAATCGAGGCACACCACAAATGTGGCGATAAGACCTGTCATGGAGGACTGACTCAAGAGGAGACATGGCAGCCTCATAGCTCATAGCAGCATTTACAATAATTTCCATAACCTAGACAGAGCTATTAGTTTGAGTAACATAGTTGATTGAACAACTCATTTCCAAGCTTGTTTATCGTCTAAATAATCTTGAATTTTATAATATGCTTTTCGTGGCAACACCAGTAGTCCTATTCTTGACTGCAAGAAACTCTGGGTGAAATTTATGTAAGTAGAAAGGTCACTAGAATATGAAGTCCAAAAGCACATTATCATAATATTCGAAGGAATAATTTGAGAAGGCTCCATTATGTTTATTGCTTCTACGGAGACATCACAGAGAATTGCAAAAATGCTGTTTCTCTGACATGAAACTATAAAAATTCATGGACGCAATGCGTTGAAAGACTGATAAATAGAGTCGACTCACTTGTTTATACCTACCTACAAATCGGCACGCACAAACTAGCTTACTAGTCAGCCACTATGCGGTAAAATTATTCGATTCAGTCAGTTTAGGTAGTGAAACAAACTAAAAATACTTAGTGCCTGGTGTGAGTAAGTAAACGCAAATTTGTATGGGATTGGATTAGCGCCACCTGGCGGTAAACGTGTGAAACATTTTTCATTTAATACTAATTCCTATTATGCACTCACGAGTGAGCGTGAAATGGCAAACGCAAAAACTCGCACTAGGCACTCAGCATGCTTTGTGTAGTGAAATTGTGTAAAAACTGAAGTTATAGCAAGAAAAAATATCCAGGAATCAAATTTCAATCACACTTAGGTAATACATTGCAACACAAAATTGTCTCGATATGGTTACCCGCCACCATTTTTGTGACAGTCTCGTATTCAACTATTTCTGTCTGCAAGTTTTATAGGTTCAAGTTCTCAGGCGTGACTCAAGAATGCGATGAAATATTTAATTTTTCATTCCACTGACGACTTCAATGAGAGCCCACCTTTAGCAAACGTTGGACATTTGAATAAAGTTTTCCAATCCTGTTGAATTATCTTCAGAAAATGAACCTTAACGCTTCAATTTAAAGTTCGAATTAGTTTACTCTCTAATCTGTCAATTAAGGCGCGTCTCGTTCCATATCGTTGTTGATTTATGAATGAACACGAGAGGAATAACCATTGATTCCCTATAGACTCAAACTTTCGCTTTCAAACGGTTACGTGCCATGTATCGGCGTCGTCCTTGCGCGTGCATTGATGAGAATAAATCAATGTCTTGTTACATCATAGAAGATTAACAGCAATGAATTCGGAATGTGTTGGAAAAGTAGACTGTCCCGAGAGGCCGGTGTTGAATAATCATGAAGGAACGTGAATGGAGCTTGAATAATGTAAGGTGAAGGTTGAGGCAATTCGCAGGGGACAAGGATTTTTCGTTGTATTTGAATTACGATGTGGGAAAGCGGATTACACTTAATCAAAGACGGTATCCAATATAATAAAATGGGCGGTTTATTAATTACCTATATGAAAGACTAGTCTTCTTCATCCTAGCGTTAATTTCCAGTCGCATCTAAAGCTTTCACCTCGGAGTCTGGGGTCCGCTTTACCAGTCTTAACTGCGGATTTGGCTGGACCTCGATATTTTCCGTGAAGTGACTGTAATCTGACCTTCAAAACCCAATGGTGACATTAAGCGATATCGAGGCATTGCAGTTAAGCCGTTGTTGTTGGACTTTTTAGGGCTCCAAATACCTGTAACGAACGACTGCCACAGATGTTCAATATGGCAACCGGGACCGATGGCTTAATTTGCTCTCCTAGGCACGACACTTACATTCAAGTTTACTCACTAGATAGGGAAAACCACAGCCAGGGAAATTCCGTAACAAGTAAAGTACCTCACACCTTACAAGCAAGAGATATAATCAACCATTATATAACATAAACATAGAACTTAGCCCATTTGTACGAACAATAGAGAGATGTGATATGTTTCCGCAAACAACAATAGTGTGGAAGTTGTTGTGTTTTGTTCCGATATACGTAATCGTCGTGATTTTATGTACCTACCTTTTGTCTTGAATCACCATTATGACTTTGCTTATATGCATGGGTATTTAGGACCCATAAATTTTTTCGAACTTTTATTTTTTCGTGTGGAAATCCCCACTTGATACCACCCCCGCTGAGCCAGCTGGGGCGTTTGTCGGATTAAACCGACTAAAACCCGCCGCGGGTCTTCGAGCTTCGGGGTGTAAGGTCACCCAAAAGGTATTTTCCTTTACTCCCCGGAAATTTCCCTAGTAACCCGGAGATGCATGGCGATCACACACTTAAAGAGCATCCTTTACTATGATAATTAAACGTTTTAAAAGTACAAATAAGACACATAAAATAAGAATAAAACCGAGAGATAATTTCGTAACCAAAGTTACGAAACAAAAAACAGTAACGACATAACCACGATTATAACAAAAAAGTACCAGTTTAACAAAAATATTTGCACAATGTAAAAGAAACGACCTCAAAGGGATTAACAAAAAAAATTGGAGCAGACTTATTTTGACAAATTCTCTGACATATTACATAGCTAATGTCCTTTGTTGTAATAACAAAACGCTACGCCTTTGTTACAAGTACAGTAGCTATCACCAATCTTGGCCATATCATTTTATTTGATTTATTTTGTAATATATATAATATGGATGGATGGATGGACGCGTGGATGTCCATGCCATGTGCTTCTGTCCTAAATGTTTTGGAAATATTTACATATTAATGGACCGCTGGTGTATGGATTTCTTAAAATCATCTCCACTTTAAAGACCAATAACAAAATTTTTACATATCGTTAATACACAAAGTAGTGTACTAAAAATAAATTAGCATAAACACCATTCCTGACGCCTTATTTGGTCGTAATATTTGCTCTTTGCATACTATGTATTTTAGTATAAATATTTCACACATATATTTGACCGCACTAAAATCTACGACCTTCTAATTGATTTTAATTTTAGTGTGACCAAACCAAATAAATTTAAAATTCATGTTTATCAATGAGTCTCATTATAGTTTTTTAAACTGACTCATGTACCTTTTTTCATGCAGAACTCCCCATCAGGGGTGGTCATGTCGAATTTGAACCGACTAAAACCGCACGCCGTCTCAGGTCTCAATTATCGGGTTGTAAAGTTACCCAATAGGCATTTTCCTGTAGCTGACCCCGGGCTATATACAGTTTTTTGATGGCAGGCACCAATCTCATACTTCCATACTATACAGACCACATAAAAGCTAACGAACGGAGCATTGTTGTGAACACTTATAACAGTCACAGTATATTGTATCTGACAGGTGACAGTGACAGTACTGTATTTATATTCTATTACCAGGGGAGTGGAGCAGAGGGTGCGGGCCGGAACCTCCACGTGGTGCACCTAGGCAACGGAGGCGAGCAGCGCCTTCCACTCGCCACGGGAGACGCTGCTGCCTGCGGCCAATCCGGCCGGGGTGGGAGTGGCCCTCTAGAGGGCTGCTCCGAGGCTCTCCACGTGTCCCTCTGACTAGCAGATGGCACAGTGGGGAGCGAGCAGGGGGGCGAGCTGATTGTCTGCGCGCCGACGGTTGGGTGACAGGACGGCCTCCTGTCACCCTACACCCCACCGTCGGTGAAGTGGCGCGATGCTCACCCCACCCCCCTTTTCGGGGGGTCGAGGGGGCCATCTTAAAACCGTAGATGGCCCGGGGTCAGCTGGGGTGCGAGGGATATGCCCATTGGGTAACCTTACACCCCGGTTACTAAGGCCCGAGACGGCGTGTGGTTTTAGTCGGTTCGATCCCGACATAACCACCCCCGATGGCCGACGGGGGACATTTTTACAAGACTGTTAAATTACCGGCACATATTTATGGGTCAAACAGGTGCCAAAGGGTAAAATATGTCCAAGTATGTCACAGGCCAAGCCACAGCAGATAGCTAGTGGTTGATAAAATGATGACAATGTAAGTGACAGTTAGTTACATAACCTAGAACTTATATTTTACAAGTGTTTGTACAAGTTGCATCACTCTCTATTGTCTTATAACAAAAGGGTCTGTGAAAATTCATACAATTAAGGTCAATGCATTACGGTCTAGTTTTTGACAAAATTTGGTGTCAGTAATGGGTGTAACAAATTGCATTGGGCAAGAAAAGATTTGGACGAAATGTGGAAAGATTCTTGTAATGTCTCGTGATTACGATAATGTCTTAATGTTACACTGATGTAAAATTAAATATGAAATACAATTATCTGTACTTCTTCTTCTTCTTCAACCTAGCATTAATCCCAGCCGCACCCAAAGCTTTCACCTCGGAGTCTGGGGTCCGCTTTACCAGTCTTAACTGCGGAATTGGCTGGACCTCGATATTTTCCGTGAAGCGACTGCCATCTGGCCTTCACAACCGAATGGTGACATTAGGCGATATCGAAGCATTGCAGCTAGACCGTTGTTGGACTTTTTAGGGCTCCAACTACCCGTAACGTAACGTAAAGTATGTTTAGTTCACTTACTTAGTTTAAATATTCAACTGATCGAACAACATAATCGAACCAAGTTGCCGGAAGGATAAGTTAAGCCAACTTGTTATCTAATTACTGCTTATAATATATAAGTGTTGTGACAACAGTTAAAATAACTGTTTAGCGACGCTGTCTGCAATCGTGAAGTCAGGCTAGGGTTGCTTGTATATACTGTTATTATAAACGCGAAAGTTTATATAATAATAGCAACCCATTTATGTCCCACTGCTGGGCACAGGCCTCCTCTCCCCTAATGAGAGAGCTAAGAGTGTTTGTATGAATGAATGAAATTTAGCACTGTGATAGACTGGAATAGGGTTATAAATAGGTCTGCGAAAGCGATGGTAGCTAAATGGATAAGGAAGCGACCTCTTCTTAGAGGTATCGAGTTCGAATCCGGCCAGACAGTATCAATGTGAATTTCACTTTGTGAAGCGGGAAGTATCACCCTCACACAGTACAATCAATTTCACCAAGAACCAAGCGGTTTGGTGCCTCTTTTATTTGCCGCACCATAAATACTTGGAATTCATTACCAGCGCATGTGTTTCCTTCTTCCTATAGTCCCGGGGCCTTTAAGCAGGGTGTGAAAAAGCATTTGATGAGGCCGTCAAGCTGAGGGCCGCCACTGTAGCAGTACCGGTGTATGTAGTGGTAACCCCAGCCCTGAGACTTTACCTTTAGCTTACCATCAGGTGAGGTGAAGTCATTTTGACGTGTCCCATATAAAAAAACTGTGTTTCTAAGTTGATGAGACAATGTTTTTATGATCGAAAATTTCAGAAAATTCACGGGGTAAATCGGCACTCTTGTGAAGCACGCAGCACCAGTGCTAACAGCTGATTTGGTTAGAAAAAAAATAAACCATCTAATTTTTTTTTAATGAAAAATTTAGTATTATCGCCTAATTGAGTGAAGTAGCCCTACAACATAACACTACAGTTCAACTATTTCTTGGCTAGCCGCGGTCATAATTTTAATGCGTCAAAACCAGTAGCTATTAAGATCCTGGATACCGTTGAATACCGAGGATGCATAGCATATTCTGAAGAGCTCCTACCATACATCTTCGATTAGAAACTCGAAACTCGAAACTCGAAACTCGATTGTAGGTTAACTTAATCTTTCAGCGTGTATAGGGGGTAGGCAAAGTTGAATTGTTCAGTTCCATTTAATAGGGATCCATTGTAATCAATTTGTGTGAAGGGAACAGAAAGAACTAGCTGTTTCCCGCGGCTACACCTTCACGAAATTCTGAAGCCTAGCTATACATAGGAACCTGTTCCATCAATAAAGAGTATAAATCCATCCATCAATATAGACTATAATCTACTCCTGTACTGAATTGCAGCCAGATCAGTTCAGCCGTTTCTTGCACGAAAGAGTAACAAACCTCCATAAACCAATTCATATTATTTAGGTATACATCCATTCACACATCCATATCCATCCGTCTATACATCCTTACTTATAAACTTTCACGTTTATAGTATTAATAGACCTTTTTTCCGTGCGGAAATCCTCACGGACTCGGACTCCTACCGACTAAAACCGCATGCCGTCTAGGGTATTCTGACGCCAGGGTGTAAAGTTGCCCATAGAGCATTTCCCTTGCACCCCGGCTTGAGTATTAATAGACCTATTAATTTCAATGAAACGCCTCTAAATTTCTATCACCTACAAATAGTAGGGCCTAAAGTTTGCGGTAGTCAAGCCTTAATAAACGGCTTGTGGGACAGTGACGCATCTGTGTTCCTAATCAATGTGATTCGTTGTGCTATGCATTAAATACCCTTAGGCTAAAAATTATTCTTTAGGGATACAATTATTCAGCAATACTGGGCGTGGACAAACCACTCATAAATCTTTGGTAAAGACTACGAAGACTAGAAACGATACTGGTTTATGGTAGACTTGCGTTGTGGTGCCGATTTTATCAGCTGTTGTAATGGCTTGTGAAAATTTGTTGAACTATTAGCGACTATTAACGCTTGTGAAAATTGTCCGCTTTTTTTAATATATGTTTTTTTCTATAGGACACGTCAAAATGACTTCACCTCGCCTGATGGTAAGCTAAAGGTAAACTGACTAAATCGAATAACGTTTACCGCGTAAGTAGTGGCTGACTAGTCCTATCGTTAGTTGTATTTTTGATGAATTCCGTCTATAGGATTTTATAGGTTCATGACTAATAAAGGATATGGCCAATGTATTAATGTAATTCTTACAAGATATAGCGATGTTAATCTCTTAGCTATAAATGCTTGAAATACGGTCAGCCATTTTGCTATCATTTTTACGGAGATCGCGTAATCTAAATCATGTTTTTATCTTTATAGTTTTTTAATGTTATAATGTGCTTCGGCAAGGGTTATTTCTTAAAAGCTTAATTGGTTGGGAAGAAATGGGTTTACGCCCTTTTTTATCCGTGCGGAAATCCACATGGATGTGGGTATCTATGAGGATTTCCGCACGGAAAAAAAGGCCGTAAACGGTCATGGCCAGCGGGGCAGGTTATGTCGGACTCTTACCGACTAACCGCACGCCGTCTAGGGTCTTCTGACGCCAGAGTGTAATGTGGCCCAAAGAGCATTTTTTAAGGGTTTACGCCCTGGCAAACGTTTTAATCGGGTGTTTATTATTTCCCCACAAAATGCCAGGGCATAAACACAACTAATTAGATGGGTGTATGCCATGGCAGTTTGGGGGTAGATGTCAGATAGCCTATTAACACATAGGCTCCAGACTATATTCTATTCCTGTACCTACCAAATTTCAGCCAAATCCGTTTAACTGTTAGAACGAGAAAGAGTTACAAACATATAGGTACCTATAGTTCTACGGAGGTAGGACACGACGGTATATCCCGTTCAAACTGAGCAATCCGACTGGGGTAGTACCTCCACCCCACAGAACACTGCGGCCGTAATAACCATCGTGTTGTGTTCCCAGCGGTAGCCAGCTCATAACCCCCCCCCCCCCACCCCAACTCCCCTCCCCTACAGGGTCGCAAGCGCGAGTGCGACACACCTGATTTTGCACACGTTTACAGGCCACGGTGACCGCTTCCCATCAGTTGGGCCGTGTGCTTGTCTACCACCTGAGTGGTATAAAAAAATGCAAACCTCTTCACAAACTAACAGTTAGACATATTAAATTGCATAGGTAGTTGAAATAAGCGGTTATCCCACTAAGCACAGTATTTTTTTTAAAATGAAGATGTTAAAAAAATGCAAAGAGGGTCTTCAAACGATCTAACTAAACCGACAGATCTCCACGGCATCCATTAGCCAGCTATTACGTACATTTAGGTTCAGCCCGGACTATGTAAATTGAGCTGGGAAATGTCCTCGATTCTGTTGAGCACTCAACTAAACCAACTGTTAAATGTATTCATATTATGAATTTCAAAACTTTATTCTACGTCTACGGATTAAGTTAATACTGTAAAGAACTATTATTGATAGTGTTAGTGATTAGGAAGTCGGCCTTTAGATCAATAGGTTCCAGGTTCGAAACCTAAATATTCCACTACATACGTGAACCCATTCCTTCTAGTCTAGTTATATACTCTGAATTTAAAACCTACAGTAAACACGTTTTGAAATTGTGGAGAATATTTGATGTCGTCTTTACAACCGTTTATATTAACTATAACCTACAAAGGGCTTGCCAACAAATGCTATTTTTACAAGCTTTTATTTAGTTTCACCTGTCCCGTTGTCTGTAATCAAATCTTGCAAGTCATTTTTCGACCTTTTCTGGCTATCCGATTGAGCTGAAATTTGGCAGTGCTGAAATAGCAAATTGTTCTAAAATACATTTGTTATTAGAAAAAGGTTAAGTAAAGGTATTTCACCATCATAACTACAGAACTTTGATATCGCCAATCGGTTGTGGAGGTCAGAATGGCAGTCGCTTCACGGCAAATGTTGAATTTCAAAAAAAAGCCTGAGTTGGGAAAAGGCTCGGAGGATTACGACCCAGACCTATGCCAATATACACATAGTATTAATATTCTAAGGCGTATACAGATTATACAGCTCCATCTAGACCCAAAAGTAAGCAAAATGTATACATACAAACCTATAAATATTATATAAATTAAGCTGGAATCGAAGTTGCGACCGACCGCTCTACTGCCACACAGGTCGATGATACCGAATGATAAATAATGTTACCACACTCATCTATACAACCTGCAATTCAATTAATATCATAAAACAAAACCATGACGAAAAAAAATCTATCAAAAGGCTAACGGAACCAATTTTAAATTTGAGCATCGATTAATTTTATACCGAATAAAAAAAAGATCAACTTTCCTAACAAAAAACAAGGCATATCAATTAAGACTGCAACACCCTCACCATAGTACCGCGGTCAATGCCTTATAACTCATGAGGAAATCTAGTCCCAAGTTTCAACAAAATACAGACTAGTTTCGTATGAAGTAAATTTCATAATAATTGTGTTAACATTAGTCGGCAATAGTACCATGAACAATAGGACTGCAAATGGAGTAGGAAATAAATTATCTGTACATTTCCATTGTTAGTTTTGGCAAACAATGGAATGCTATACCGTTTTTTTTTCTAAGATTTCGTAAGTAATGATGAGTATTACATCCTTCTTGGTAGCTGATTTTCGTCAACAAAGGAACGACAGAAAATTGTCCCTCTGTGTTAGAAGTGTGAGGAAATATTTCGATAGTACCATCGAATAGACGTGCAAGAGTCATTGCACGATGTTTTTTTTTTCAGTTTTTTAGTTCATTACACTTCGCTCAAACCCCTAATTTTTCTAATAATTTTTAGTCCATAAATAAGGCTGTATTTGCATTTGATTCCTTTTTTGCGTGCTTTCTCCATTACCAGTCAAAAGGATTACTTTTTAACTTCTTTTTTATACTACTTACGTAGGTAGCAGACAAGCACACGGCCCACCTTCTACTTAATTTTACACTGTATTAACCTACCTACAATGAAACCTGAGATATTATGGATTTTACGATTTTATTTCCTCATGTAAAGTTGTCATTTTTCGATTGCACGAATATTTGATGGAGCCATCAATTTTTGTAAGTATTTACACAATTACTTAGAGCTGTTATTGTTAAGATATTACTAAACTTATATTAATTTTGTAAGATTTATCTGATGATTGCGACTTCGCTCATTCCCACAATCAATAAGAGCCTATTCCAGGGACAAAAGGAGATTATATGTTATTACCAGGAATGGGTTTATGTCCTGTCATTTCAGGAATTTATCGGGAATTTATTATTTAAGCTCAAAATGCCAGGACATAAACCCATCTACAAAGATGGGTGGGTTTAATAAACGTCCAATTAAATGGCCAATATATTAGAGAATAAACCCATAACTGGTTTTACCAATTAAAATCTATTCCTGCACAAAATTTCAGTTGAATCTGTTCAGCCATTGTGTGGGATTGAGTGATGAATATCAAACTTCTCCGTTTGGCGAGAAAAAATTAACAGACGAATGTATATTGTTCAGTAAAAAAAAAAAAAAAAACATTTTAGTTGGATTTTATCATCGTCTCTACACGGTTGCTTTGGAATCTGGACTCCCCTCTTGTACACTTTCTCTTGATTTGGCTTATCTTTGCTTTTGCGGGTTGCGGGAGCGTCTGTCGTTTGATGGGTTTATACGCCCTATGTCAGATACGCAAAATGTCAGATGCGCATATTGTCAGATCTGCAGACTTCGTCGCAAAATGTCATGCAATACCAAAAAGAAAATCTGCGCCAGAGGCCCAGAGTCTCATCTACAGATGTTGACAGGGCCTTGAGCACTACTGATCGGATTGAGATATTGTAGATTTTTTTTTTGTACAATCAAAAAAATGTATAAGTAAATGCAGTTATTACAAAAATGTAAAGTACCTACGATTTATAACTTTCATCATGTAACTTACAGATTTTTTTTTTATTTATTTATTTACAAAAATAACAAAACAATATAAAAATAATTAAAAAAAAAATATAAAAAAAATATGAAAAAAAAACACTCCCAAAAACCACGAAGGGTTTGTGCGGGGTGCCAAACATGCTGCATATATAAATAATCACCCATTTAGAAGTTAATAGCGGCAAGACTATTTAATTACAGAAAAAAAATCGATCTGTGCGGTAGCGTATACCTGAGACTATCTAATTAATCATTTGCATAAACCACTGGCTTTACACAAATACTTCTTGTAGATTCTTGCCACAGTAAATATAATTCAGTAAGTTAACTTCAGACAGTATGTACTGCGAAAACAATTTTGACAATTATGTGCGCGTCTGTACGCAACGATACGATGATTCGCAGTTGTATTGAGTTCACAGTATAAGTACGGTCGTTAATAGATTTTTGTGATCAGATTGACAGAAGGAGATAGTCACGGAGATAGTGGATAGAAAAAAGAATAGATATATTTTCTCATAACTCAGGGAAGAAAGTTAATGTTAATGTTAATAAAATAAATATTGTTCACAAAGGTACAAAAATAAATAAATTTTAGATTTTTTACTCACGCGTGTATCGTGTACAGGCGCGCACAATAACATCATTTGTGTGTCTATTATGATTGGTTCCATTGCTAATATTTTTGGTTACAACAGAATTTCAGTTAAATTCGAATGCAAATTTAGTCGGAATGGTAGGAAGAAAACTTACTGTTGTATATCTTTTGTGTGACCGTTCTCTTTCTTGCTAGATTGAACTTATATTCCTAATTTGAATACCAACGATCTTGATAGACGTCTTTTCGAAACTCTGTTCGTATAATTTATTAATAACTAGCTTATTGACTGCGGCTCCATAGTGATTATTTTATGTTTTAAATCCCCACTTTCCAATCGTATCTATTTTTATGCTTGTAATTGGGCTAATAAACATAATATGACGTCACTTATGGTAAGTAGTTATCGAAAGTTGAAACACTTGGTGACTGTCAAAATGTGTAGTTGTCATGAGGGATTTTGATACTTGATGCTTTTATGTCTTTAAGAAACTTTTTTAACCCTCTTTCTAACAGAGCTTTTTGAGGAATATAAAATTGAAAAAAAAAGCTATTAGGAAATGGGTGGCTGACCATTTATATTGAAGTCTGGGATCATCATAACATATATATATTATGTAGAAATCAGAATGCAGTATTATACATATAGGCTGCAAATGTCATAGTGGACAAAAATGCAAAAAATAGATTTGATTTCAAGAAGACCACCTGCCAAAGGAGTCGAGCTAGTAATTTGAATAAACAATAAAAATGGTAGGCGGAGCCAAGCATAGATTTTATCTGTTTATTCTAATTTATTCAATTTATATAGTATAAAGCTCATCGAATTCTAAAATATTCATTCTTGGCCCCGCCCACCCGCAAATTAAGTGTGTAAGCAGTATTTTTACTTTAAACGTGTATTTTTGAACTCCTACTTAGATTTTTTAAGTTTTCTGTAACATTATTTTAATTAAGTATCTATACTTTTCCATTTTATTGGTTACATTGGTCACTAAATATATAAATACAGTAGGTTAATTTTAGGTACTAACAATTTCTATCAGTATAGGTATTTCTACAAAAACATTTATCAAAATTTATACGCTATTATTTCTAATTACTAAACATTTTTATATTAGTCTCAATAAGTTACTTGAACTATTAGAAAAAAAGAACGTTCGTCCCTCTGTTCGGAAACAAGGTCTTTGAAAATCAAATAAAAATATGTAGCTATCACCAAAACTATGCCACTATTATCTCGTACCTAACAGGAAAACTCAATCAACAATATAAAATTTAAAAATCGGTTAGCCATTAAACTCATTGTCAATGTGAACTATTATTATTATAAGTATTTAGGTACTATCGAAAAAACTAACATGTATACCAACATCATTATTTCTTTATTAGAAACCTCGTTTTGTACTTATACTACTGAATACATCGCTTTATAACACTCGTATAAAAACCTCGCCGGAAAAAAAGATACATAAAACCACAGTTGTCAGCGACTGTACGTAAACCAACAAAACGAAGCACAGATTGCAACCGCGCACAAAAACCTTTGAGCATGATGACATCATTACACAGATACCACATTAAAAATATACGGGATGCGAACTGCGGTCTCAAACACGTACAGAGGTGATTATAAGTTGAATAGAGTTACAAAAGGATGTACAACAAGAACTTTTTTTAGTATAATCGACGTCAAAAGTGTTAAGAATCACGTGAATCCTGTTGTCACGTTCGTTTAGAAATAGGAAGTAACTGAAACTGTACTCCAACCGTTATGGCGCTCAGCAATGGTGTCGCTAATATCTTGAACACTTAGCAAAGGTGTGTCAGAACAAGATTTGAAAGGAAAAATAATTAAAAAAATTAAAGTTTTATGCTTTTTACAAAATGAGCTAGAAAATAAAGTTGCTGTGGGAAGTGTGGGAATGTAATTACTACTTCAACATTATGCGACATGATTTTATAGTCGTATTTGAGCTGAATATTTTGAGACTCTAAAGTCTAAATCAATGGTAACATTCGGTAAAAAATTATAAATTAGGAACATAAAATGTATTTTTTTAATAAATACCAACTTGAAGTTCCTTGTGTACCTACCTTAGCAGAAGAAGATGAGGCCCAGCGCATTTTCGAGACTATAGTAGGTATAATTATGTTCACCCACAAAATTTGTGAGTGCGGATGCGTCCCAGTAGGAATATTTCGTTCAAATTTTTGAGTATAATATATTTGAGAGCAAAAAAATCGACTCAATCTAAACTATACTTTAGAACCCTTTGAGTGGGTAAGTCTATAGTGATTCGATTTTTTAGTTATAAGGTCCTATTCATAGAAGAAGAAGAACAGTTTTGGTCTAGAAGGGCAATCACTCATACTGTCATACAAAATCCGTAGTTTCATCGCCAAAGGACCAAATATTTACTACTAAAAGAAATGTAAAGAATTTAAACGAATGGTTTATTAGACTTATCATTATTTCGTGTACTACGTATAACGATTTGTACACAAAAAATACTACTGGTTTCCTAAGTAATTGAATTAAATATCGATGACGACGTCTCGACTAGGTTTAAAGCTACTTTCGGTACAGACACTTCTCAATTAGGTTGCGACAAAACATCTGTTACTTCGTGTGAATATAAGTTATCAATAATCAAGTCCAACTAGTTCTTAACCTAAATACTCAAATATATTTGCGTGATAATGTATTACAAATAAAATTAAATTAATCATTTATCGGTACCGTTTTCACGAAACGACGGCCATATTTCATATAAACTAGTAAACAGCCAATAAAATCCGCATTTTAGCTTAATTACCAAATCAGCATGTTAATACGTTTTTTTTTTAATATTTGGAATGATTTAGAACCGGTAAATTACTGACTCATTACAAGGAGACAAATTGATCCGTAAGAGTGTCTTCTTAGATTTTATTTCATTTGCCCAAATGACCCAAATGCACTAAGACAATCTAGGTATACGTAGTAAAATAATTTTATGGCTTAAGAATCTAAAAACTGCCGCTTCCGACTTTAACTCCTTTGTCCATGTTCTGGTTTAATCATTAGACTCAAGTAGGTATTCACACTACAAAAATGGAGGAGGGTGTGTGTACCTACAGTTAAAACTAAAGTAAAAAATGTAGGTATCAAAGAATATACCACCATCGATGTTAACTAGTAACCTATCAAAAAGGTTGGATCTTGGATGGTAAATTTAACTAGTTGCAAAAATAGTAATAAAAGCAAGTTATTAATAGAACAAAAAACTTCAAAATCATAAAGCATAGTTACCATAATTAATTTTATTAGTTATACTGAAGCTATAACTATTATCGAGTAACTGTAAGAAATGTAACATAGTGCCATATTAGTCACGAAATTTTAACACGGCGATAAATAGGTTTGTCTCCTATTGGGACCAAATAATGTTTGCCTGATGACATAATATATGGATGTATCAATAAGATAGGATAGGAAGAATGGGGGAATTTGCCAAATTGGACTACCCCAAACTCAGCAGAAGTTCTGTTTTCCCTAACCAATTATGTTTATTCTGCTTTATTTTCAAATAATCAGTTCACTAATGAGCTGACTGAGCAGTGTGTGTTCGTGGCGAAATTGCTTATTCAAGCAGGTGTTCAAACGGATTTCACCATAATAGAAAATTGTCTTTGAAATCAAATAAAGTTTCACATACAGAACTTGATGTATTGAGTGTTGTAGCCATACAAGCAAAATAGAAGTCTTACTCCATTTTTATTTTATTACTGGAATTTTCCAGGGGACTTCAAAAATCGATAATTATATTTAGAATCTGCGCAATAATATCAAACTTTGCCATAATATATTCACGTACATCATCTATTCCTTTCTTGGTTAAGTCCTTTATCATAAATGCATTCATATTTTTTTCAACCTACCCTTTCTTTTAAAGCTGTCTTTCATAAAATTTTATAATTACTAGTAAGAGTCACAGTAATAAGAGAAAAAGAAATTTCAATCGTGCTAAGGCTTTTAAGGTATCTAATAATTTATATACAAAAAGCTTACTCTACTTTTCATAAATATATTTTACCAATAATTATTATAACCCAAGATCTGTAAGTCATGGAAACCAATGCATGACATATTGACATCTTTCCAACAGGCTATAACATCCGCAAGGTTATGCGAACCATCTCAAGTAACGGACAGGCAAAACGACAGACAAAACTAGTATATTTAAAACATGATTAACATGTATACATATTTATAATATCCTAATGGATCGTTGCCATTAATTAAGTTAACGAATTTCTTTTGGGGAAATTACTCTTGAGAGCCAATTAGTATCTTAAAGAAAATCAATTATTTATATAAGTAACATTAATAAGGCTTCCATTGCCGTTGTTATTTGGATATTGAGTAAGCATGTGAATTCCTTTTGATGTCAGAGGATCAAATAAATCTTTAATTAACCTACTTTTTGGTAGGTATGTTATAAAAAATGGATATATGTAATTTCAAATAGCTATGTAATAATCCTAAAGAACCAAAGACCTCATTCTGATCATACTCTCATGAAGACAAGATGAACCAAATATTACAATTCTCATTGATAAATTTAACATCAAGTTTCCCATCTGCTAAAGAGGAGTAAAGTCCTGAGCAAAGAAAGAAGCCTCATTGGTAAAATCTCTAAGAGTGAATGAATTTTGGAATTTGAGAAGTTCTTTCACCTGACTTGAGGCAAGAAAAAGACGCCATGTTGATAGCCAACTTCTAGTGGAGAAGAAACCAAATAATAATGGTGTTACAAAATTCCATCAATCAATTAGCCTATTGTAGTCCACTACCGAACGAAAATTTTGCCCTATTTACGCCATAGCAAAAATCCTCTACTCTCTAAAATCTATTCTACTAGGTACTCTTTTTCTGGTCGTCCATCTACCTGGCTGGAGGGCATCACATCTTCAGAGCCTAGTAGCAACTTGTTGACTTTTGAAAATTATAAGAATTTAATCTCAACATCTAATCATCCAATCACAACCTTATTTCATGTTGCCGACTTGGAAGCCAGCTTACATGGTGATAAAACAAATGACATGGTCATATGTCCAAGCAAGTAATTTGTGTCATAGCTTTATGTCTACTGCCATTAATTTATGACGCTAATGAAAATATATCATGGATAGTTTTATATTATATTAATGATCCAATTAATATATTTCAAACAAGATTAAATAAATTTACTTGATATATACCTAAATCGTGACATGTATTTTTTTTTTCGAAAATAGTAAACACAGTCTGGCAGAAACTTCACACGGTCAACCGTTAATTTTGACTAATTTGTGAACGAACAGGAATTAGTGTCTCTTTGGAGCTGCAAATGAAAAAAACATAGGGTGGTTGGTTTTACCATGTGTAATTTTGTTCAATAACCGTGAATTTCGTTTAAAATAGCATATTTTAGTTGATCAGTAACGTTCAATCATGGCCATAAACCGAACCTCTTGATTCCTGCGAGGTTATCATAATTGTCATAGCAATTTCCCAGTTGCGTTCATATAACAAAACTTTTGTGCTCCAGGATTATTTTTGAATAGTATGTCGGCTCCTGGGCGAAAACCTGCATCAGGCCTCGTCTGTTGTTTAGCAGGTGCCATGACTTGCAAGTTGGGCCTCAAGGATATTGGCAGGGCACCGAAGTCTGTAAGGTGTTAAACCTCTGTAAAAATTGTCTATAAATTCTGATGATGGTAGCTCGCTTGCAAAAAGAACAAAGTGATTTACCGGGAGCTGATGAGCACTTTGCTCTCCGGGAGTATATCTTCTGCAGTAATAGGTTAAATATTGAGGCTCCCTATGGGTAAAATAAAATTCAATGTAATCACATCGTCACCTCAGCAGGTGGCGCTCAGAGGCTTCCACAGAAAAAAGATAAAACTACTTAAGTTAATAACTCTAACTGGCTTAATGTGAATATAATTTGCTTCATAAAATTTTATTATTATTTGAGATAACCGCGTATGATACATGAAACCGCATAATAACAATTTCGCTACTAAGTAACAACCAGTCACCTAATAGCAGAGAAAATTTAGTTAATAAACTTTAATTAACTAAATTAACCTGTCATTCTTAGACAAGTTGCTGGTAATTTTTCTCTATAACAAATTTCAAAAGTTAGACCTATAATTATGCAACACAATTCGGACCAATTTAATTAATTAACACGACTGGCTACCCAATTTAATTAAGCAATTTAATTAAGCATATATGTACAATGCGGATAAATTAATAATAGCAACTTAGAACAATGCTCTTTTGCAATGTTAGGTATTTTTTGTGACAGGGTCACATCATTTATTTAAATTTATTTTAGTTAAAATTGCTATTACTAAATTTTATTCATCCACGATATCGTTTACAGTACAATGATAATACGATAAGTTAAAAGTGGCAGCCAATACTGATGCCTAGATAATAATATTACAAATGTGACAGTTTGTAGGGATGTTTATGCATAAACAGCTGAACGAATCTGGCTGAAATTTGGTGGAGAGATAGATTATGACGTAGAATGGGACATAGATACTTTTTTTTTACTTTCATTCCGAGAATAGGTTCTTGTGGGTCACGGGATAGGGATCAGAATTCCGGGTCACATCAAGTATAAAAATAATAATCTTTCAGATAAGCTAATACGAGTACAGGGTGTTGTAAGTAATAGTAATATCTAATTCCAAACAAAAGGAATATAAATGTAACTCAGAACATCAGTTTCTAAAGTAAATAAAAATACAAACTCTCACCATGAAACCAACTGGCATAAAACATACTGTACATGTGTACATAACACCGCATTTGTTAGTAAGTTTAATCCTTCAAAGGCCACGTTCACACGGCGACCATTCGATTCGATTTTTTCACGTATACGGTTTTACCGTATACTTTTACCGTATATATTTCTCGAACACGGGATTTTCCCGTATGAACGCCGTGTAAACAATTTTGTAAGTTTCCATATATATTCTGTTGTCACTACCCTATTCGATAAAATCTCGTATACGGTATACGGGAAAATAATCGCCGTGTGAACGTGGCCAAAGGCTTTCGTTATACAAGTTTAATTTAGCTCTCGTAAAAAAGGAAGGTTTATATCGCAATACAGACATACAATAAAATTTTATAGCTGTTTATGGTTCGTTAAGGACGATTCACACGGGACATACACTGGTTTCTTATAAAATTATCTACATTCCAGTCTTCGCATTGATAAATCTCAACTCACACATTTCACACAACGATGGTATGTCCCGTCCGTACTGAGCACTCCGACTGGGGTAGTACAAAAGACAGCGGCCATAATAACCATCTTGTTGTGTTCCCGACGGTAAGTAGGGTAGCCAAAGCTTTAATCTATGAGTGTCAAACAACCAAACATCTTCAAATTTATAATATTAGTAAGAAGTAGGATACGATAGTAAATGCATTTCAATATAAATAGCCAAGGATTCGTTTTCCTATTCTGTCTCTTAATTTAGCTTATCTTAATTTCATGTTTGTCACTCAATCATGCTTAAACGAGAATCACCTCTTCTTTCATGAGGTTGTCAAGTTGAGGGTTACCATTACGTCACTGTCGGTGTATGTAATGGCAACCTCCATCCTGAGACTTTACCTTTAGCTTACCATCAGGCGAGGTGAAGTCATATTGATGATATAAAAACACGGTGAACGGATTTGGGCTGAAAATTTCTACTGTTATAGATTATATCCTGGGATAACACATATAGGTACTTTTATACCTGGATTCTTATGGGCAACGAAAACGGGAACAGAATTCCACACGGGAAGAGCTAGTATAACATAATGATGAAGATGACCCTCACGTCACGTACAAGCCCTTAATATTTTGAATATGGTGTCTTAAAAAATTGATATTTTTTGTTGTACATTGGCGGAATTCCAAAATGTGACAATCCATTGTCTGGAACGAATGCACTATTGAAACATATAGTACATAATACTACATTGTTAAATTGGACCTAGTCTGTAAGAGCAATGTATGATTTGGTTTAAATAAATAAATAAAATAAAATAAAAGATGCGCCGAGAGTCAATGTTGACATCATCAAGCGCTTACCAAAACTATTTACCGAGCGATCACATCTAGTTACAATCATTACAATCTCCAAACAGAATACGTAACAGTTACACATGATTACGAACACTGACTATACCGTTATTAATGATTACTTGTAAATTCTGCTTGTATAATACTTGAGTGAGTCATAAAACTTCCTCATACAGTAGTTACTTTTGATTTTTTTTGCTCGAGTTCTATCGTGGGTGGTAATAGATAGAGATTTGTGGGCATAATTGCGTTCATTACTTTTTTTGGACACGTCAAAATGACTTCACCTCGCCTGATGGTAAGCTAAAGGTGAAGTCTCAGGACTGGGGTCAGCACTACATAAACCGGTAGTGCTACAGTGGCGGCCCTCAGCTTGACGGCCCGGGCTCCGGGACTATAGGAAGAAGGAAACACATGCGCTGGTAAAGAAAGTCCAAGTTTTTATGGAGCGGCGAATAGAACAGACACCGAACCGCGAACCGAAGCGTTGTTTTCAACTGAATTATTACAGTAATTTGGTTATAAGCAATGGTCTGGTCTGGTATTACATAATAGTCTACTCATTATCGGGATCCGGAACAAAATATTATTTAGGCATGACCACGAGCAAAAGCTAGTATTATAATGTGTTTATAATTTACGAAGCTTTTTAATGAAATATGACCCAAAAAACAATTTCTTCATGATTAGTTTACTAAATTTTTTACTTACGTTTACTTAGTTTTTCACAATCATTGGCGATTTAGAAAAACGAAAAGCAAAAGACATTTCAAGTATTAAAAAAATAATAAGACCAAAAATACCCCTTGATTGTCAAATTTACTCATCCTTCTTAAAAGATTGAACAATGCGGCCAAAATCTAAAGTAATCCTCACGATTTTGACATTCAACTTTAGCCAAAGATCTTTTCAAGGTCCATTTAACTAAAGCGGATTCCATTTAAACTCGGTCTACTATTAAATTAATCCATTCAGACTTCGATGCCTTGAAACATTCGATTTCGAAGGGCCGGATTAAGAATGCGAATCTAGAGAACCCTTAATAGAATCTGCGCTAAAAGGGTACTTCTAAACGTTAAAATACATTTGTTTTAGATTGTCGAATGCTTTGCATAGATCGAAAGGTTGAGCGTAGAAATTCAGAGAATTCGGTAATGGAATTGCTACAACAAATACTATTTTGGTATTTATAGGGGCCTTAAAGGGCTTTCACCAGTGAAAATTTGTTCAACTAAACTGGATATATCACGTTTTATACAATGACGTTCATTAAGTAAAACGTAACAAAGAGTTTGGTTTTAGTTGATCTCGGTTCTTATCAATAACTAACTGACCCACCCCGGTTTCGCCCGGGGCGTATTTCGAACCCCTATGCACCCTTTTTAACTCACATAATATGTGCTCATAATTTATCAGTTTTCGTAAAATGTATGGGAATCTACCGGAATTGTTCACATTTATGATTATTGCTCCGCTCCCTTGGGCAGTAGCGTGATGATATTTTAGCCTATGACATTCACGGATAATGTGGCTTTCTATTGGTGAAAGAATTTTTAAAATCGGTTCAGTAGATCCCGAGATTACCCCTTACAATTTAACAAATATACAAACACACAAACTTTACTTCTTTATAATATTAGTATAGATGAAATTCTCTTCTAGTGAAGCAATGAATAAGATTTCTATAAGTACTTTTGCTTCAGTCAGGTTACCGAAATACGAGGGAAATACCATTTAGGTGACCTTATACCCCAGCGCTCAAAAATCCCAGATGTCGTGCGGTTTTAGTCTGTACAAGTTCGACATAACGATCTCCGCTGGCCGCGGGGTGGCATCCGTGGGAATTGTCACACGAAAAAAAAGACTACCGAAATATATACCAGAAAAAACTTTAGGTACATTGAGGTGCAAAGAACCTAAAACTATAAAATAAGAGAGAGAACACATACAAAATTGCTTAATACTTCTTCCAGCTGTAACTGAATCGTAAATACCGCCATAAAGTAAATCGAAACTGAAGATAAGCAAATACTCCAAAGAAAAAGCTATAAAGCATTCCACAAGTAGTCCACTAGAGCCTTATTTAATGGTGGCCCGAGGCTGTACCAAAAGTGGCGAGATATCGCCTCACCGTGTCAGTTACGAGAACCATTCAGTCAGAATCAGGTCATTCGTCACGGCTTTAATCCAATGCGAGTTGAACCCGTTCTAGATTAGAATATATGTAAATGTATGATCGCGCCGAGAGAATTGCAGGACAATTGGATAGCGCGGACGGGTGAAACGAAATCGAGGAATAATGATAGAAGGCGTTCGATTAAATTGATGGAGTCGATACAATAGATTTTGCAAATCATGATCGTATAGCCATGAGCTAGATGAACGATAATACTTTTAATTGAATCGCAACGAAAACTAAAACATTAAAGTAATAAAAAATCTGAATGTACAAAGATGCCGAAAGATGATGTGGAATTTTATAAACAGAATCACACGATTCTTGAGTTACGTATCGAGTAGGGTGGTTTAAGTTGACTCTGTTCATTTTTGGCAAAGATTCTCGATTCGCATTTTTTGCATGGCAACCAAAACCGGTGCCTACCTTACGTAGAGTCCTGTATTCCTTTGATAATGGAGTAAACCAGAGCACATAGGTACAGAACAACCTCATAAAGGACCGGTCAGGAATTGCCAAGTATAGGACCTGATAGGAAGGATACCTGGTATCCAACCTACACCACCCATTCATGCTTGCCAAAGTACAATACTATTACTTGCACAATATTCAGTCCCACTTACAGTCAAATGTACTCAACTATTAAAAGTAAGATAATTTAATCACGTTCCTTCCATAAACCTACGCTTTAGTTCAGGAGATTTCATCTAAAGATATTGTGATTAATCATGTCAAATAAATATTAGTGTATCGTTAAATCGCGGGTATAATATACGAGGCCATTGCAGTGTTAACTTGCATAAATACAGCTGTAACTAGACTTAGTCTAGTTTACGTATCCGATGAGATCTGAGTGAAGAGCTTCGTTTAATTTCACGCCAGACGAGTAATTGTTTCCATTTGATCACGAAAGTTTTTGCTAAGATAACGTTTCTCGCTAGGTATCATAAGTTATGCTTCTCAAGAGATCCGTGTGAAAAAGTGTGAACTTGTTAAATTTTGCATCAGAACTCAGGATATAATAGATATTTAATATAAGTTTCTCAGTACGAATGAACTAGCACCACTGGGGAATTCCCACCTAATTCATCTTTTTTTCCTTTGTCCTTTTCCTGTATGCCTATTATTATCTCTCTGCAGGTGACAAAAGATACAGGTGACAGTAGGTATAGTAAGCTTAAAATGCAAAAGCAAAAGTATTTGCTTTTCCAGAAAACGCGATTCCAGAGTCATTCTATTGACAGAAAAACCCATAACCTATAAAAGTTAATAAAACCTATAACCACATACATTGTCCAACCAGCGCAGCGCGTCGAATTTTGGACCTCACAATCATTAGCAAATACATCCAATGGGATGAGATGGCATATAAAATATTATCATACTAATTACTTTCCTGAGACTTTACCTTCAGCTTACCATCAGGCGAGGTGAAGTCAAATTGACGTGTCCTATATATAAAAAAAAATTACTTATTTTGCTAAATATACTTTTTTCAATATTCCCGTATGCCGTGAAACAATGAAAACGGATAAACTAAATCCGTTGAATTATACCGCATCAGAGTGTTGCCGGTGAAGTGGAGTAAGCAAACGACCGATGTTTTCACTATCGTTCGTTGGTACAGTTAGTTTGGTGCCCGCTGTGGCATCGACATCTGGCTAAGGCTTGGTGCACGCTGGACTACTGTTGTACTGATAGCCAACTGTGCATTTACTAGAGGCATGACTGTAAGACCCACATAATTTAAATTTTTGGTATAGTCTTCATTCAAGGGTGAATATCCAGTAACCAGAAAATAGACTCTGCTGTTTCGAGTGGTGTCAGCAACGATTCCTGAATCTTTGAGTTGTACATTAGTATGTAGGTACTCCTATTTTGTTAAGTACATCATTATAAGCAATTACTTACCGGTATTCGTAGTAGGTATACAAGATGATATGGTGATTCTTTATTTCACTAATTACATAGTCTAATTATAAATTGATAATCACTAAAAACCGTAGTAAGTAAAGTTCCGTAGAACCACAGAGTATAATGGTACTAATGGTAGGAATATAAATGGTAGGACCAGGTGTTTGCTTTTCAAATAAGCGCACGGCCCACTCAACAAAAAAAAAACACAAATACGGATATGATCGGTACCTAGCAACACACTAGAGATGTGAGGGTTATCAAATTAATTTAGACCCCGTCTCTCTTACTGTGTTCAAGTATGGGAATGAAAATGGAAAATAGAAATCGCAAGAACAAAATAACTGTCAAACATTCTCGAAAATCGAACAACCGTAGTGAGCTTGTACTCCTCAGTTTCTCCGGCCTGTTGATACTGGGCAAAACGTCTATAAATCACTTTTAATATAGGTAATTTAAACGTAAAATTGAAACAAAGACAACTTTGAAATATCTTAGATTTCCTATCTAAAATATTTCAAAGTTGCCTTCGAAGAAAACCAGATTAGGGTCGCAATCCGCAGAAATCCAGCTACATAAACTATGTTCCAACAGATTGATGAAATCGCTAAAATTCTTGGCAATATTTCATTTTGAGATCGTTTTCTATAGAAAACATAATATTGTCCGTCTATACTTTGGAAAAATTAAAAATTTCCTAGAATTCTGTTTTGACCTTTCACAATTTATTGATAGAGAGATCAAATCTATACTAATAAAGACTAATAATGTTGATTTTATAAATAGATATGATGGAAAAGATACGAATTCATTTATAGAAGAAACTTGATAATTTAAACGATTCGAATTCGGTTGGGAATCTATTGGGAATTTGGTTATGTTTCCGAATATTATAAATGTTGAAATTATTAGACTCGTATATAAAAATAGTTTTGTACCGGTTAGGAAGTTTGATAGAAAGCGATCACAATTATTGTAACAGACAGAAGGTAGGGAAAGGAAATATAGTTTTTTATATAATTACTACACTATTGATTGATCCCTTGGCATTAGTGCGCGCGTGCATGTGGATCGGCTATCTTGTTGACGTTTTTTATTTGGAAATTTTCATTAGCAACGGAATCGTGGTTGAAAGGTGGTTTGGGCACGTACAACTACGTACCCAAACCACCTTAGCATACCCCGGAGGGATAAAGGTGGATAAAGGCGAGAGCATATGTATCATAAGGCATCTACTATCGTTCAAATTGTAATCTTCACTTAATAATATTCATACCAACATTACAGTATTAAGACGAAGTGTTCGTCTGGCCTGGACTTACGGTTTCACTATCGTTCGTGTAAATACAGTTAGTTGGATCTTCAACCGAAACGACGGATAAGGCTGCTTCACACTGTAGCTGTAGACTATAAAAGTTGATAACGTAATAGTATGTGTTTCTTTTTTGTATTGGACAAGTCAACATAACTTCACTTCGCTTGACAGAAAGCTAAAGGCAAAGTCTCAGGACCGGGGTTCAACACTACATACACCAATAGTACCACAGTATGGTCAGCTTGACGGCTTCATCAAATGCTTTTTCACGCCCCCGCTTAAAGGACCCGGGAGTAAAGGAGGAGATTTTAAAAATAACTGCACGTTGCCTCATGCTGAGGTCTTGCATAACCTTCTCCATTTGCGAAGATACGAGACGAAAAAAAGTACCTATGAGATTGAGAGAAAATTATTGTCTATTATTGTTTGCCACTTATAGTAAGTATATACCTAATCTTACATTAAAAAATATATTAATTGCGAAATTAAACAAGCTAGTTAATAGACACATTGGTTACAAAACGTAGATAAGCATACTAAGATACATTTTTTGTTTCAATAAATACACGCATATTATGCAGACAAACATAAGAAACGCACAACCACAAAGATACATAATTCATGCATTCAAATATTATACACTGAGTATCAAACCTCTGAATTAGTTTTTGAAAATTTTTTTATACTACGTAGGTGGCAGACAAGCACACGGCCCACTTGATGGGAAGCGGTCACGGTGGCTTATGGACGTGTGCAACACTAAGGGTGCCACACACGCGCTGCCTACCCTGAAGGGAAGGGTGGAGGGCTAGGAAGGGGTGAAGGGAGTAGGGGTACAGTGAGCTCTGGCTACCCTACTTACCAGCCTACCTACCTATCTTACCTAATTATCCATCACTGCGTCGTTTTAATAAGTACCTACCTATTTTATTATCAAGACAGACATTGAACATGCTAATAGACTTTATTCCACAGTTCTCTTAACTTAGTTTAACAGAAAATGAAACTAAGTTTTAGGCGTAGCAAGCTTCAGCGATAAATCACTCCAATGTCCGTTAAGACATTGATATATCGCGTGCCTTGAACATTCCAAATTATATTCTCTATAAGCACTTTTTGAACTACAACTTAATTTATAGGAAACAATTTTGAAATACTATTTAAACAATCTGCGGAGGTCCTCTCTGGCTGGGGTTCTTCGAGAAGGGTATTAGAAGGTTTTTACAGGGTCGGCAGCGCGAGTGTTGACGCCTCTGATACGTCCACAGGCTAAGGTGACCGCTTCCCATCAGGTGGGCAGTGTTCCTGTCTGCCACCTAAGTGGTATAAAAAAATTGTCCGCTTCTACAACGACGAGTGTTCTGATGAGTTATTTCAACTAATCCTACCGTCACCCTGTCCACAGAGCAACATATTATATTTGCTGGACTATTATATATGTACCAAGTTATATAGCAAGCTAGCAGCAACCCGCCGCGCACCGCTCTGGTCTTGAAAAATACTAATTACATGACCTAAAAGACGTGATATGGACATTACACCAATGGTTGAAAAAAAGGGGAAAACTGACAATAACATAATAATTATAACGTTTTTCTGAATAATTTTCCTTCAGGTGGGGCGTGTGCTTGTCTGCCATCTAAGTGGTATAAAAAAACCTTTGGCAATTCAATCCTCGTCGTCGTCATGTCAGTAGGTATCGCTTGGAGACTGCTTATTTTGATACTGCCAGTTATAGTTTATCGGATTCACGGATAATTGATTGATACCTTCGAATCGATACATAATTACTAAGAATACTAATTTTAATATTTTTTGATCATAAATAAAAATACATAATGTTTACATGGATATCGTTAAGACCCATTATAAATGGAACTTTAAAAGTGTTTATGAGAATTAATGACTGTTTATCACGAGATCCAATTTTAAAAATACCTACACGATTTTAAATGCCTTATGTATAACATATTGAAATGTTTAACCACAGTAAACATATTTAAAGTATTCTGAATTATCAGGATATTGGATTTAAATTACTTTTAATATTTCCGGAACGTGACGCGAATTCCAAATAAATTATAATACACTTATAGAAAAAATGTGGGCCACAATTATATTTAAAAAGTATTCAAAACTCCAATTTAATTAATTGTAGGTACCTAATAGGGTACATTCTGTGGCCTTTATTGGAACATGTTGGACGAATGTGTATAGCCGGCTTTTAACTGTTCAGAAAGTCATCAGAAAATTGTATGCTTTTTCGTTAACTTGTCGATGTAATAACAATATTGGTTCATGTTGAACCAATATTAGGTATGTACAAGACTAAATTATTGCCAGAATATTAAACTAGGTATCGTCATTTTCGTGATTATTTTGTGGCCAATATTGGCGCATGTTGGGTCAATTTGTAGATTGACAAATCTCATTAATGAGGGAAAAATTTTGAAATGAAAAGCCGAGAATAAGTGAGCGAAGGTAACTTAAGCTTAGCACTCATTAGGGAACGCAACGGCGTGACCGCATTGCGCATGCGGTTGGTCTGCCAACCGGTAACAATTCTTTTATTTAGCCTAGACAAATTGACTAGCTGGATTAAGTTCTTTTTGAAAAATAGACTTGTTATCTCGTCTTGGACCTTAGATTTTTTTTAATAGGCCATTTTATTCCACTGCTGGAATGGCCCACCAAATGTTTCCACCTCTCTCTCTTAATATGTAAATCATCAATAATGAAATAAATAATAAAAATAATAAAATAATGAAATAAAATTTATTCATGAAAAACAAGCATTGTTACAATTTCATGTATCATCATCATTGTATCATCATCATCACATCTTCAAATTCATGGGTCCGGTCTCTTACGCTTTATCTAGATTTGGCTTTTATAGGAGCGTTTACTATCTAACCTCCTCTTGGGGTTGGCACACCAAGAGGAAAACCTGCGCCAGTGTCGCGTTAGTCAATCAGCAGGTATTACAGTTTGCAGATGGTTTGTCTTGGACCCCTAAGGTCAATGTTCTTACATTTAAATCAATTCAAATTGCAAATCTTCCTGAAAGTTATGACGATTTAATTGATTTACTCATATTCATACTTACACGAAAAATATTTAAAAGGCATGAACCACAATGACACGTGAAATATTAGACGATGCAATAATAATATATCGCAAATGTTTTTCAGATCACCATAGTCATTGCAAGTTTATTCAACTTTAGGATGATACGATACACGCTCTTTTTAACTTTAACTCGATATTGTCTGAAGTTTACTGTAGTAAATATATTTCTGATTAAAATGAAAATAAAAGATGGTAAATGAAATGAAATGAAATGAAATGAAATGAAATGAAATGAAATGAAATGAAATGAAATGAAATGAAATGAAATATATTTATTTTTATGAAATGAAATATATATAAATTACGAACGGATGTAGTTTTCAACGCTTTTTTATTATTCTTTATTTTATAATCGCAGTTAAACAATTTATTTTATATATGGGAAGTTATCTAATTAACTATTATTTAAGATTATTTCGATTGATGCTTCATCTGACAAGTGAATTAATAATATAATAATCCTAACAGTAGTCGGATTTTAATAAAATATTTTTCTTCAAATTTTTCATCACATTCTCAGCCAATTCTTTGGACAATTTCTTCTTAATTAATTAAGTGATTCCTTGACTCTTTAGCAAAGGTGATGACTATTTTATGTTAATGATTATATTATTATCATTAACATCATAATTATTTTGGTGAATCGCGATTTAATGAGGTGATACGGTATAATCACATAACCGTAACATGTTATTAGAATCATTTATATTTCTCTCTGAGAGGTATATTAGCTACCTATTATTGATTTTATTACCACTATCTGATTTTACCTAAACATATATGTATACAGTTTGACAGCTGCCTAATGACATTACATTAATTTGCGCATTTTTATTTGCGAATTTGACCATTTGTGAAGGAAATCGAACATTATTAACTGCTTCAACATTTTGGCATGAGAATAATAATGTCAAAACGGTAAGCTCTATGGGAATTTATATGAAATCAAGATTATTTTTGTCATATAATTTACTATTAATTAGTGGTTGGGTGAACTAATAAAATGAACATAAAATACAGTTCAACATTATTTTTTGCTCCTCAATACCTTGGTTACAGTTTTTACTGCTCTTTTACTAGATATTCTGTATTTACATTTATTAAACTTATCTAGCTTAGCAATCAATTTAAATAAAACAAAGAAAAATATATTATCCCTTTTATATTGGATTAATAATATCAATACAAGACTAAAATTAAACAAACAGATTTTACGCAGAATGTCAAAAGAAACGTGCACATCTGAAAACATTATAATAATTATGTGGCGCCTCTAGGACAAAAGTAGATAATTTCTATGTTAACTGAATCTGAATTCTATTTTCGAAATAATCGCCATCTTGTTTTTTAATTACAAAGACAATAGGTATCGACCAATCAAGAGAGCGAATGCGTGCGATTGTGTCCGTATTCGTCAATCTCTAAAACCTAATCAGACCAGCCAATTGAAGCGAAGAATAGACAATATTAAATCACTGACGCGGACAGTTAGATTAACATTTTCTTAATAAACAATATATTTTATAACTTTGTCATTGTAATTCGCTATTATTTATTAACGGCAAAATTATTTTAGCAGCGACTAACAACAGACGACTTGGTAATAATAAAAAACTTGGCAACGATTAAATATTTCAGCAATAGTTATATGACATGCTGGCATAATAATTATTGCTGCGGAATTATAAAAACTATAATTTATTGATTATTCTTAAGTCCAGATCGATTTGTCGTTAAATACATAGCCTTATTAATTTTCATAATATAGGTGTAGGGACACAGCGTTATAAGTGCATATCCAGCGTATACCAATCGCGGCTCCGCGGCATCGAACGGTCGCAAGCCTTAGTTACCTCTCCACGTTCACACAAGTCACTTGTGCCCGACCTCAACCCTTCCGCGATTATAAATTAACAGTGTAACATGTACTTAATCGCAGAAATACAGTTACAGTTCTAACGTAGCAACTTTTATTTAATTCTCCCTTCTGATCGCCGTGAACTACGAAAAGAAGCCACGGGCTTCGTGGGGTCGTAGTTGCACGTGCACAACCGTATCTCACACCAACATAACTTACATAATTATAACCCCACAATTATAACCCCACATAGGTATCAAGAGTACCAGCAATCGACGTTCATATATATGAAAACAACTATGAAAGTTGAAGAAGCGAGATACGTATGCCAAGATCCAATGGGAAAAAGGCGTGATTTCTATGTATGTATTTAGCTACTATTTAGATATAGAACATAACATTTTTTTAATTGACAAACGATAAAAAATTTAAATCATTTTATCTTAAAAACCAATAACACTTAACTCTACCAGTAAGTGGAATCTAAAGCATCCACTAACGCCCTGTAACCAGCGAGGCGTCCATTACAAAACAGTTAAATCACAGCCGTGAAATGTTAAAACTGTTATCATTAAACACCAATTAATATGATAAGATGTGTTTGCCCGCTTTTAATTGAACGGCCTCGCCAATTTTTAAAAAATAAATTACTTTTTGTAACACAGACTCTATTTAATATTCATTGATATGCATGATCACGAAATTATTCAGATTTTAATAGGAATATATTAAATCTGGATCGTCTTGAAATACATAAAATTATAAATACGAAAGGGAAAGTTTTAGGTGATAGTGATAAGCAGTTTTATGTGAAATCTGATAGCACATGGTCCATTAAGAAATGTCGTTAGAAAATAAAGTTTTTACTATTATTATCTACATAAAAAGTAAATGCTATTTCCCATCTTCAATGTCGTCTCGATTAGATAAAACACTTAATAATATCTTAAGTGCGTTAATAAGGTGTGATATTTTTGTAGGTGGCAGAGCTATGCTTTGTAGGTGGCAAAACCATGTTTTGTTGGTGATACAGTCATGTTGTGTAGTGATAATGACATGATTTATAGGCGTACTGTCATGCTTCACAATGTTCAAAGCATGCTTTGTAGCTGGTATAATCATGCTTATTAGTGGTCAAAGCATGCTTTGTAGCACTGGGATAGTTATGCGTAGAAGGTGATTAAAACATGCGTTGTATTTATAAAGACACGACTTTGTAGCTTTTGCGGGTTGAATGTTTTTTAGTAATCAATACTTGCATTGTAGATAGCAAAGCCATGCTTTGTGGCGGGCAAAACCATGATTTTTTATTTATTTATTTATTTTGGCCTTAACATTAGGGTAGCGTTATATATTATAAATTATGTCTCTGCTTAACTTTGTATAGGTATCTACGAAAAACTTTTTTTAAGGTCAGCGATATGCGGACATTATCTGTTATACCGAGTGTTAAAGAAACGTGTCTAAAAAGCCAAACTATCGCCTGTCTTCGTTTTCATTTCGTTTTAATTTATCGTACTGACGATAAAAATAATTTTTGGCTTAAACACTAGGCTGGCTCTCAAGTATTATACTCGTAACTTCAAAAGATTATCAAAACACTTTCAAGTAATATAGGTACCTAACTTGCACTTCAGAAAATGTTTCATAATAATTTAATTTATCTCTAAATTATAAAGGTCAGTGCGTAACCACGGACCAGTTTAAAACTAAATCCACAGAAATAATAATAGGTATAGAGGTGTGATACATGTTATTAAAAAGCGACGTGCCCGTCCCTCTGAACCTTTAGTTTACTTTTAAAGTCTAATTTCAACATTTTAACCGTTAAGGATGGTACTAGACCGCACATTCCAAGATTTACATCCGTTTGCAATGTCTATGTATGCGTCACTTAAACAGGCATTAAATGGAGTTTAAGTTCTGTAAGAGTTTTATTGCCGTTGAAAGAAAGTTACAGGGTTGGCAGCGCAAGTATGATACCTCTGGTGTTATATCATAGACCTAGGAGACCGCTTCCCATTAGGTGGGCAATATGCTTGTCTGCACCATAAGCAAGTGGTATAAACAAGTGGTGATTTGATAGAAAAAGTTAGTGATGACACTTCTATTCTGTTGTTAGTTCTACGAGCGAAACTGATACTATATGTACATATTTATATCAAGACTTTTAAAAACGAATAAAAATGGTAACTAAGTATTAATATTCAATTCGTATAGCTGCTGCTATGTTTACCTACTTTTCACTTAATAAAACGATTGGTCGTTATAGAAAGTGCCCGTTTTGTTTATCAATGGATTGGCGATCATTTGCTTCTTAACATTCGATAGTTTACATTTTTATGTTATAATTTTGCATAATGAGCTGTAATGTGTTCTTTTTGAGTTATCGTTTTGTACGTCAATAGAGTATATTTTGGCTTTCTTCTTATCGTCATTTTAACGATTTTCTTTGTTGTGTCTGAGGCTTTCACTTGGATAATCGGAGTACTCTTTTCCTTCTTTTAATTTGGATTGTCTTGGCTTTATAGGCCATCTGACCTCCCAACCACGATAAGAGAACAACCAAACTGTGTATAGGTAGGAATTCCAGCAACCATGGTCCAATAATTACTTTGTAGAACAAACAGAAGCTACGCTAAAATCAAAACAATTAGGGTGATGCCAAACGAGCAAAATTTTTGAGTTGTGAGTCAGGTAATTTCACCTGACTCACAACTCAAAAATTTTGCTGATCCTGTACTTTCTGCTACATTCGATTCAAAGTTGTTCGCAATCAAAATCGAATGCTCTGAAATTACGTGACTCACAACTCACAACTCACAAATCGCACGTTTGGCATCACGCATCATAGCGCGGGTATTCTTACGTTGCTTGTAATTAAAACACGTGTAGTATATAACACATAGAAAACACATTAACGTATAATTTATTAAGCCGTTAAGAACGTTTACTCCCGTAGTACGTTGCGTGATGCGGGACAGTATACCAACCGCCTATCTAAATAACAACAAAAAGAGCATCAGTCCCATATTCAAACGAAACCCACAACATGGGATTGTTTAAATAATTGCTTAATCCGTGCAATCAAATGCAGTCAGCCTGATGTTTGAAAGACTCATTAAAATCAACCGAACTGGTACTGAAACTGGTTTACCTGGTTAGATTTAGCTGTAGACTGTACTTGTAGGTGTGGCGAATAAATTGAATGTCCACAATGGGCAGATAGCAATGCTTTATCTCATGTGGTACAATGGAGAGATTTCAATTGGACGTCTGCCGTGTGGATACGTGAATGAGAGGTGGTTCGGTTATACAGCGTGATTTTATAGTCGTTTTGGACCCGAAAGAGGGTTATTTGGAATGATTATTATTAAACCATTTTGACATGTCCAAATTGCTGTATACCTACGAGTTACTTATAATAAAAAAAATAACTTGCTGTAATCTTTTTCACTCGTTCGAGTAAAACGTCACAACAACATAATTAGAGCTTCGATAAAAAGTCACTGTCAATTTTTTTTAATGAGTGAATGTGTGCTCGCAGGCATATTTCGAGTTATGACATGTCGGTGCTGGCATTTACGGGGTCGTCCGGGATGTTTTGTTATTGGTCAGTGTACGAAATTTTTACAATTTTTTTTTAGATTTTCAAATCTCATCGAAACTGTGTCCAAAATATTTCAGTCCAAAACGACTATAAAATCAACATGTATACGAACTTTCTGTTTTTGGTTATTGGTGCTTAAGAAAAATGGATGGATTGCGTGAAAGAGGATTATGGTAAGGGAGTGACTGAAGAGATGGCATCTGACAGGAATGAATGGAGGAAAATGACATGATGCGCCGAGACCAAATAATTGGGGCAAAGTTAGGGTGATAGATTGTGTTCATCAGCGTCATTAAAGTCATCACCTTCGCATCGGCCTGCTTCTATTAGGATGATAGGCAGCTCCACTAGTCACTTTCAGGTAGAAAGCGGATCCAGGGTTCCAAGGAGAAGAATGCAATCGTGATACAACGTTATGGTGATGATGAATGCAATTTCTCCATATTAGGAATGATTTCCCACCAGTAGTTTTTGTTTTTTTTTTAATATATCGGTCACATTAAAATGACTTCACCTCGCCTGATGGTAAGCTAAAGGTAAAGTCTTAAGAAGGGGGTCCCCATTACATACACCGACCGTGAAACAATGGTGGCCCTCAACTTGACGCTCTCATGAAAGAAGAGGTGATTGTCGTCGCAGCACTGCGTGACAAAGCGCTGATATTGGTTTATAGTCTAAACCAATACCCACTGGTCCAACAAGTGCACAAACTCCGGCTATGCACCTGCTGAACCCTGAACGCAATCCAACGGGGGTTGGATTACTATGGAGGGGTATTTCGCAAAAGTACACGGTGGTACCTATCCGGCCCAATTTGAGGCAAATTTGTGCCATCAAATTGTACCACCTAGTGAATATAATGAGTTTGGAATCCGCAAAATCCAACGCCATTACGCTACCAAAGCGAATATTATAAAATATAATTACTTTATTTATTTAATGTTATTTTGATTATGTCTTAGTCGTAAAAGCAATCTATTCGCTGTCCCCGATTTCTTTAATTTCTTCTGTATTAAAAGGTGAAATTTGATTGCTTTTTAAATTTGTATATTCTTAAATCATTGAGGTTGTAAATAAGTTAGTAGATCGCCTGGTAGAGGAAGGTTATCTTAATCCGTCTCTTCAATCTTATCTGTTAAATAGTACATTCATCATGCGTACAGCTAAGGAGTAGAATTCTCTGCCAGTCTGTGTCCGGAAAGCTATAACCTGGGAATGTTCAAGTCACGAGTGAATAGGTTCCTTCTAGGCAAGCGTGATTCATCGTAGACCATATCGTCACTTACCATCAGATGAGCTAGTGGTCAAACGTAAGCCTATCCTGAATAAAAAAAAATCTGAAGACAATTGCAATTTGCGATTTACAATAATTTGCGTTGCCCGGGTGCACCGCGTGGAGGTTCCGGCCCGTACCCAGAGTAAATAGACCCTGGGCTCGAAATGGTGTTGAAAGAAGAAAGCTTCGGATGTAACCGGTAACAACGTTAAAATTATGATTATTTGGTTTATGCCAAGTCCTCCGATCAAATCTGTTGAGAGGAGCAGGAATAAAAATATTCCCGTTACTCCACTAATCGAAAGACTGGGAGCAATCGGAGATATGGGGAATACAATCCCAATCCTCCTATCAATCGGAATTCCAATCGGAGGACTGGGAATAACTCAATTAATTGCATGTTACTAACCATGGTAAAACCTTATGTATCTAGAACGAAACTGTTTTTTTTTCTGTAACAATTGTCTTGATAGAACTATACCTTACTCAGTATTATGGTCATTTAATTTTATTCAGAAGTCGCATTATCAAGATTTAAATAAAAGTGACTCTCGCTACCGTTCAATAAATTAAAATCTAATTCGCATTTAAATCTCGCACGGATCTAAAATTTGTCTCTACTTAATACTTTGACTTTAACACTGTTAAACTAAATGTTAAATGTTAAATGGTAAATGTTAAAGAATGGGGGCCCGTACCCTCTGGACTTTGCCCTTGCTTCTTACCATCCAGCGGGGTTAAGTCAATAGACGGACTGAATATAAAAAAAAAAAAAAAAAAAAACAATAAATGGGTGCCTTTATATTATTTATAGTATTTAACCGACTTCAAAAAAGGAGGATGTTACACTTATTGTGGATGGATTTTGAATTTTTGTTTTGTTTGAAAGAGGCTACTTCTGAAGTGGTTCCATATCCAGGGTGTCAGGATCTGATGCTGGGATCTTGGGAAAATCGAGGGGAAATCATCAAATTTACGGCGAACATTATGTTTTTGATGCCTTCGTACATAATAAACCTCATAAATAGGTACTTTTCTATTTCTGTACACTAAAAAGCGAATAATATTAGTTTGTGAAGTAGATTTTTTAAACGTAGGTAGTTATAATTATATCAATTCACATTTCAATATTCTTTCTGTTATTGTAATTTAGTTAACAGTTGAATATATAATTGCTCGATGCTTAAATCTTCTATAATACAACACTCATCACAAAAGATTTAGTAGAAGAAGAATTTCTTCACAAGATCCACAGTATCTTGTGAAGAAATTTTTCTTCTTCGACAGAAACCGCGTTTGGTGATACATATGTAACATAATCCCCATGGAAGTTGATATGGGTTTAAACTACGGCCTTTGTGGTATAGCGGTAGTGCATTCATCGGCTAAGATATGGGCGCGGGTTCGTATCCCGCTCAGTGCAAATATTTGTATCCATGAATATATCTATTTGCATCGGTCTGGTTGTTCCTATTGTAGGAAAAAATGTATCTATGCATTAATTATGATCCACATTATAGAAACCATAACACAAGGTATGCATACTTTGGGTATCTATAGCGTTGTGTAGAATGTCGTAAAAATGTGTGGAGAGGGCATAGGGTTAAAGACTCGATGCAACTTAATGAAGAAGTGGCTTCCCTAATCACTTTTTTATGAGTTACTTTACGATAGGTTCAGCAATTTAGTCGTGACAAGGTCATTAAAAGAATAAAATTAAGAAAGAATTCGAAGAAATTTTGAACGATTAGCGCAGATAAGAGAATACTAAACAAGCATTCATGATATTAGTATAGATAAAAAATATTGAGTATAAAAAACATAATTCTGAACTGTTTAATATTCTCAACGACCCATTAATTTAGTCCACATATCTGGTAGCCATCCAATACATAAAATCTGTCACAGAACATGGCAATGCGATATAACAAATCAAGCAACGCCATTAAATATTCAACGGGTATCAATGAAACCGATACTGGTATGGAAGTAAAATTTACATACCGGCTATTCCGTACCGATGATGAAAGCATGGTTGAATTGATGGAAATAAAATCTAGTTTTATTGTCCGTATGTTTTATATTTTATTGGCTTTGCGTTTGGAACTAAACGGTTCCGATGGTTTACCATGACGGGTTAAATCATTTGTGGGATAGAGAAAGAAAATGAGTTCACAAAGAGCTAGGTACTTATAGGTAGTCATCCAAAATTAATTTTATAATATTAAATTTTTATATATAAGTGATCCCACCAAAAACATACCTGTTAAAAAGTTGTCCCAAGTTCCTATCGGCTAATTGTTCGCCTAAAAAGGTTGAAATGCAATCCAATGCTAAGTTAAAATTCACATTAAAATCGATCATAATCATCTAAACTTCGTCTAAACTTGAACTTGGGAGGTTTTCGTGTTGTACGTAACACTTGATTAATTGTATACCTAATTAAATTAACCTGGAACATTCTACTTCATACATTCCTTTCGAGTTATCCTTAATTCCAATTACATCTAAAGCTTGCACTTGTCAGGGGTTCGCTCTTCTAAACATTTTCCTCCTGATGTAGCTGGAGTGACCCTCTAGTTGCAGTAGTTCGGTTGCTAGTTCGGTTGACCGAACTAATACTGGCGTTTGACCTACGAACCTCAAGAGGGAAGCCTATGTGATAACTCCGTTCATTGAACAGTTCGCAAGTGACATTTATCAATCAATCAATCAATATTGCAGTTCACTGCGGGACATAGGCCTTTTCCCAGCTACCCTTTTCAGGTCGTCCGTCCATCGTACTGGGGCGCGTCATACTTTCCGTTTGCCGGTTCGCGGTCTCCATTTTAGGACTCGTTTGGCCTCCACTGGCGATAGGTCTTTCGGTAGTTATGACCAGCCTATTGCCACTTCAGCTTGCTTATTCTGCGAGCTATGACATTTAAAAACACATAAATTTTAAACATGACTATGATAGCCTTATCGTTAAAATCAATCAAAAGGAAACCTTAAGATGGACAGAAGTGCATAAAGATATAATAACGACACCATTCAAAGAGTAAATAAGATAATAAACGAGTTGAATTGCAGGCAGACACTAAATAATGCCAAATCAAGTTCCTATTTGCCGCGCCTATTTCGCCTAAACGTTTATGTTTACTAGAGAATGTACATTTTATCTACCTTAATGATCACTCTGCTCTTGCTAAGTAGTACAAATTGTGTCGAATAATCGTATTCGTGAATTATGCATAATATTATTATTGGGTAAAGCTACACTCAAAGTTAATATCAACGTTCTTGGGCATAGAGTTACCTACGAAAAAAACCTCCCACGGGAACACTTCAAAAACATTTACTGTGTAGTTTTTTCCTTTGGATAAAGATTAGGAACACACAGGATGGGATATGATTTCATTATACTAATTAGATAACAGACAAGTACACGGCCCACCTGATGGGAACGTGGCCTATGGACGTGTGCAACACCAGGGGCATTACACTCGCGCTACCGACCCTGTAAAAACCTACTAATGCCATGTAAAGTCATTACAATTTTTTTATCCGTGAAATTCCAGCTATAAATTGCAATTGTTATAATGGCAATAAAGATTTATTATAGAGAACGTCAGACCCATCAAGAAGTTCATTTATTATTTATTACACTTTTCTGCATTATTACATTACTTGGCGTTAATAATCGTCTAAATTAAAAGCAATAAATCGGAATTGAATCTATCTTTACAACCGGTAGCGCTCACAAAAATAAATCATTGCTTGATGTTTATTAATAAATACAGTAAAACCCGCTTAAGTCGATTTCTCAGGGACCCTACCAAAAACGCGTCTTAAGCGAGAAAGCGTATTATGCGGGATAGGGAAAATACGATTTTTAAAACGATCTATCCAGCCATTTGAAGCGTTAAAATCAGTGATCTGTAAGCTTTCAGCAATCTTACGTGCTTTCTCGCATATTATGGGGCCAGTTATGGGCAGTTTTAAAGCTCGTGCTTGATGAAGCCATTCCACCAATTTTTTTTCCAATTTATCAAACTTTCCATCAAACCTTTTGCTTTTTTTCTCTGCACACCTCCCAATCTGTATCTTTCTTTAATTACTTCTCTATTCTTCAAAATGGTACGTAACGTAGAAACTGGTAAGTGAAGCTCAGCAGCTAACTAAGTTTGATTTGTTGTTTGTGATTTTTTATCAAAAACTTTCAATATCTCAATTTTTTCTTGAAGTGACAATGCCTTTCGCTTAATTGTAGTCATATTGTCATATTGTAACAAGGGCTCGCGGGCGTATTAAACGGGATGCGAATCGTATTAAGCGTTAAGAAATGTATGAAATATGTCTCCAAGTTGCAGGGACCGGCGTAAAGTGGCGTATTATGCGAGAAATCGTATTAAGCGTGATCGTCTTAAACGGGTTCTACTGTACTAGCTTCCACCCGCGGTTTCGCCCGCGTGGAGGTCGGTATCGCCACCAAGTTTACTTATAGTGTGAAGCTAGCTTGTAGCATGGTTTTAACATAATACCTAACAACATTCAAATATGAGTCGTTAGATTACACGTTGTTACAGAATGCGTTGAAGAAATAATGGTTCACTGCTCGTTCCCCGTAGGTGATAGCGTAATAATACGTAGCCTATGTGTTGACCCGACTTCTTAATACTATTCGTACCAAATTTGAAGTAAATCCATGCAGTACTTTTTGAATTTATCCCGAACATACAGACAAACCGACAAAAATTCTTAAACTATATTTTTGGCGTCGGTATCGATTGTAGATCACACCCCAAGTATTCTTTTTAAAAAATGTTCAATGTACAGTTTTGATTTTTCCACCATTTTATTATAATGTACTTATAGATGTGTCGAGATACCACAGTAAAGAATCTTAGACTAATATTATTTTCATATTATCACTCGACCAAATACACTTTCCTTTGCGCACTCACACAAAGACCACCACCTTACTATAAAGCATACGTAGGTACATATAATATATTTCAAGTGTCCTAAAAAATTACACTCTTTACATTACATTCCAACAATACACGTTCAATATCAAGTTACCTCACTTGCTTGTACAAAAGCGTGTCAGATGTCGCTTTCATTGACGCTGCGCGGGCGCAGGTGTTGGCCTACTTCAGGCACGGCTAATCGGACTGCGCTGCATGCGCAGTTTACATCTATTTTTTAGTGCTAAATAGTAAGTTATTGAACCAACGAAGTGTTGCTATTCAACGTGGCTGGGCTGCCAGATTTGATACCTTTGCGGTTACAAATACCTACATTATTATGAAGGTATTTTATCTAATGGAAAAGTATGATTTTTACGGTAAACCATTGCCTTAACATCCTACTTCCTCTTCTCTCTTCAACCTAGCGTTAATCCAAGTCGTATCCAAAGTCAACATATAGTCTACATATTATCACGCTATCACCTACGGGGAACGAGTAGTGAACCTTTTTTTTTTCAACGCATTCTGTAAGAACGTAAAATCTAACAACGCATATTTGGAATAAATTGTTATTATGTTAAAACCATGCTAGCTTCACACTATAAGTAAACTTAGTGGCAATAACGACCTCCACGCGGGCGAAGCCGCGGGCGGAAGCTAGTACTAACTATAGCTGGTAGTAAATATTGGTTCCAAAATGCGATTAAACATACCTACTTACTTTTTATAGATACTTAGACATACATTATATTATTATTATTAGACATAGAAACACTTAAATGTTTTCAAACCTTGGTGGGTTTGCAAACCTTTGCTAATATTATGCTATACTTAATATTCAGTGTTTGCCTGTTTCCCTACAATTTCATTCTCTATTATTTCTCTTCTTCTGGTTACAAGAATATCTTTTTTGACATTTGGGAGATCGACATGAGATTGAAACTAAACTAAGACTGATTTTTGGACATATTAAGTATTATCACGGGAATTAGCCCTGAGTTCAGTACCTAATTGCTGGGCACAGTGGGTAGGTACAAACATTTTTAACGCCCTTTTGATTTGTCCTCTGATTTCGATACGTTTTTTGCTTTTTTTATTTTTTCTTCTCTTTTAATATAAAGATTCCCATCTCATTAGTGGAATAAAATATTACTTTTCATAATACATTCATCATATTATTATAATCCCCATATTTTAATATCTTTAAATCTATCAATAATTCATCTATCTTTCGAATTTGTTTACTTAAAAACTGGTGGAACCAACGTTGGGATTACGCAGAAGAATTTAATTCCTTGTTAGGAATTATGATTGAATTTAAATTATTGAATAAAATAGTGATTAATAATGTCGAAGTATGGTCATAATTATTGACACATTTTGACATAAATTAATCATGATTTATAAATTTAACGATTAATTTTAAAATGGTGGACAGGTATTTAATTGTGGTCAAAACTTTGAATTAGTCAAAAATATTTTTGATCACAGACATTCGAAATTTTTTTTTTGACACACATTACAGTCAAAAGCAATTTTGCTTAATTGCTCTGTTCAAAGATTACGGTATGTGTGCCAGGGTTTAGGGGGTTCAAAACCCTTTAAAATATAAAATACTCAAATCAACGGAGTCAGCATAGCGTCCGTCCGTAGACACATCTCTTCGCTTCTCTTCTCTTTTTTTGGGTTTTTGACTACATTTCCGGTTCTAGTCAACCAATTCTGATGTAACATGCGTGAGATATTAAGTCTGATCAAAACCTTTGAAACAATAAACGTATCAAAATCGGTTTAATAGTTTTTGCGGCCATTGCGAAAAAACAGAACAAAGACAAGAATTTTAAAAAATATATTTCCGTGTTTAGAATCGTTGAAGTCCCTTCTTCTTTAAATAATAATATACAAACACAGTTCATTTTAATCAAGTTTCAAGATATAGGTACTATACAACCTGTCAAAGTCTCAAAATGCAGTAAAACCACATTATTTTACTGACAGTGCGACGTCCTATTAAAGAGATTAGACATCATTATCATTATTAAAAGCTGTTAATAATGAAATATCTCTATTATTACTATTAATCGTTAATAGCTATGATACGACAGTGTGTGGGACACATAATAACACACTGTTTGACAAGCCAAGTTCCGTTTACTTAAATATAAATATCTCTTATGGAATAAGTAGGTACCTACACAACTATAATATAGATAAAATAGAAGTGTATGTTTGTAGTATTAGAATAGAGGCATGTGAGTGTATGTACGATAGATATTATAACAAAAGATCAACTTAAAAAAGTCTGTCTTCCTATCTGTCTGTTTGTCTATCTGTCCGTCTGTCTGTCTGTCGGTTTGTTGACTTTCTGTTTAGTACAGGTAATCTCTGAAACGACTAATTCGATTTTGACAGGACTTTCACTGGCAGATAGGTAATATTATAAGTTGTAACATAGGTTATTTTCATTATAGAAAAATAATTAGGATTCATTTAAAACATTATACCTATTTATTGAAAAAATTGAAGCTTAAAAATTCAAATCCACGCAGGCGTAGTCACGAGCACAGCTAGATATTAATAAATCCACAATCTTCGGTCACCTTTCTGGGGATTAGCATAATTATAATTAAACTTAAAATATGCAACGATAAAATATGTGGAACTAGTTTTATTTAATCATCATTATCATTAATCAGAAAATAATAAAATACTAAGATGGGAACCAATTAATTATAATTACTAATAATTCCTACTTTTTAATTACTAATATAATGTGGTCAAAATAGCAGGGAGTCGTTGATTACATGGCAGTGGTGACGCCAAGTCGCCAATTATGTGACTCTATGGGACAAAACTGGGGACTACTTTGAGCACATGCGAAACTTCGGACCCGCACGAAATACGAATGAGAGACGTAGCATTTAGATACATGCATATACTCACGCCTTTTTCCTTTTAGGAGTAGGCAGAGACAACATCCTGCCTTGCGCGATGTGCTTCTATCCTTACCTATATAGTTCACGAGCTTATTATTTTATACTTTTTTTATATTCGTATAAGACACGTCAAAATGACTTTACCTCGCCTGATGGTAAGCTAAAGGCAAAGTCTCAGGAATGGGGTCACCACCACATACACCGTGCTACCGATAGTGCTACAGTGGCGGCCCTCAACTTGACGGCCTCATCAAATGCTTTTTCACGCCCCGCTTAAAGGCCCCGGGACTATATGGAGTAGGAGGAATACGATAGTAATGTATGCAGGAAAGTGAGTTCCTATTCCCATTTCCCATGGGAACCTATTCTAGGGTTAAAAAGCTATGTGTTATTTCAGACTATACCAAAATTCAGCCAGATCCGTTCAGTTGCTGAAGCGTAATTGAGTAACAAACTTTCACATTTATTAGTTGGATTGGGTAGAAAACAGGATAGTGGAATTATTTTTCACGTTTTGTAAGTTCCGTTTCAACGTTCTATTATACCGAATATAATGAAATTTAACCTTAGCTTTTATTTGAACCTACCCTTCTTTGAGTAATTATACACATACCTTGTTTTTATTTTCTATTATGTTTGTTATCGTCGTTCACTTCCAATACTTAGTCTCACTGTATTTAATATGACGGCATACCAGGCAAACCCTTTAAGTTTTGACCAAGTTTACAATGCATGTAAATAAATGAATTTAAAAAATAAAAAAAAAAACAATCAAATTCAGTTTGCAAGATTTGACCTTCAAACTCGTATAATCATTCCAAGATTGTGGCCGCGGTGGCGTGTAAGACACCGATTTGTTACTGCAATTATATTTGCAGCGATGCGTCCAGCCAAATGCGGCTAGTGAATGGATGTGGAGATCTGCAACATCTCCACACTCGGTAAGGCGGCCATGATCATTTGATGTAGACACGATTTGAACGCTGCACGCAAGTCAACAAGGTGGGTTTCATAAACTAGAAATATTTATTAAATATTAAATATTTATTATTTATTTATTATATTTATTAGAGCCGCGGTAGCCGCGGTAGCCGCGGTAGCCGCGGTAGTAGTTTGGTTAATGGACTACTGAGACGAGGTCTCGGGTTCGATCCCAGGGTTCACCATGGCACACACCAATGACTTTTCAATGCTTTTCGAAGTTATCTGTGTATTTATCGCAGGTTTATTAGTGCCTCGGAAAGCACGTTAAGCCGTCGGTCCCGGTTGCCATACAAACATCTATAGCAGTTGTTACGGGTAGTTGGAGCCCACAAAAGTCTAACCAGTCTAACTTGGAACTTCGATATCGCCATTGGTCATAATGACCATTGGTTGTGGAGGTATGGCAGTCACTCCACGGAAAATATCGAAGTTCAGCCGCATCACAGTTAGACTGGAAAGCCGACCCCAACTGAGTTGGGAAAAAGGTTCAGAGAATGATGATGTCACTGGAAGTTAGTGGTTAACTGAAAGATTTTTCCCAACTCAGTTGTGGTCGGCTTATATAAGTAATTCATGTTTATTTCACACCTCTTACGCCTCTCACATTCGCTTTAAAGGTAAATTCCCAACTAACAAAATGGACAGCTTCCTATTAGATTTAAATGTTCGAGAGTTTTGAAAGTCTTTAATCTGTTAACTGAACAATAGAAATCGCCGTTAAGTTTATACGAGAAACGATTCCTCAACAAGTACAGTCAGCATCAAAAGTAGTTTTTCCCGTTTCAATTTAGAGTAACCTAAGTTCTAAGAGTTCTTTCACAATACTTGGAATGTGAATTCGTATTGAAAAATGATTATCGAAAAATTATCAATGTTAACTATCAAGATCCTGTCCGCGAGGAATACTGATCTCATTTCCGTGACCTGTGTATATGAACTGTGGAATACCACAGCCTCTATCATCATATATAACTGCCCTTGTCTCAATTATGGATTTTTGTTCCTCTTTCACGGAAAAACTGCACTCAAATATGTGTGAAGATGAAGAACTTCTCAATGAGGAACTTTCACAGTATAATATTCACAGTTTATAGCTTATGTAAATTGAATTTCTTAGAGTTCAATATTTTTGGCGCTGACTGTACTTATTGCAAACAATTCACACATCCATAAATCGCTTGCCCGTCAAGCACAATCACTGTTTCCCGTCTCACACGTCGTAAATAAAGAAAAGCGTAAATTACTCCCACTAATATATTGGGAACTTCAGCTTTCAAATAACAAACTGTAATTCGACATGTAATACATTCTTCTAGAATTTAGAAGACTGCTTTCTAATCCGATTATATTCAAGTTAGTTCTTCAAGCATTGATTGACAGGGAATTGAAAAAGCATCAGTCTAGCTAGGCTATCAGATTAGAGACTACGGGGTGCGAGGGAAATGACGTGTTAATGGTTTTAACCTTACATACTGGCGATTGAAGACCCGAGTTAGCGTGCGATTTTAGTCGGTTCAATCCCGCACGCCGCGGTTTGCTATCCGTGAAGATATCAGCACGAAAAAAGGGATAGAGGCGGTTATAACGGAATAAACTGCACGCAGTCTTGTGTCTTCAAACGCCGGACTGTAAAGTGACTCAAAAGGCATTTTCCTGGAAACGCGGGTGAGTCTGCGCCAGAACCTCATTGAGGAATGAGGCTCATCAAGTAGCATCATGTAACGGCTTACAGGTAAGGTTGGCTTAAGCCTTGAAGGACTTATTGCTGCCTAAGACCGTCAAGGCAAACCCTAAATAAAAATGTATTGACCTGTTAAAATTGCAAGTCAATCCATCGACTACTTTTCTAGTTTTGTGCCCACAAACGATAAACAAAACTTGATTATATACCTATAGAAGATTCGCATAAATTATCTGTAAATCCAATAAGGCCAAACTACAAATTTCCTTTGTTCGTTAGTATAAATAAATAATGCAAATATTTATTGGGAGGCGGAGCTTCAAATGACCAAACGAATAAATATTTAGAATTTGATTAGTTAATCCATTTATAGTCCGAATAATTTATTGCGTTTTAATTTATTTGTTGTCAACTCCGCCTACATTTATAGGTACTATTATAAAATTATTGTAAAGTAGCTGTGTCTGTACATTGGAGATATTTAAAAGTAGCAAATAAGCATACCTGATGGAAAGTGAACACCGTAGCCTATGTAAGCTTGCAACACCAGAAATGTCACTCTCACATTGCAATCTACTCAGAGAAAGGGGGAAGGATATGATCTTTTCGAAAGTATCCCAAATCGATTAAAGAAAGAATTATGCAAATTGGTTCAGAGATCTCGGAGAAATCGGTCCACATACATATAAAAAAAGCGCAGCGTTGACAATCATCAACCAAATATTTTAAAGTCAGTTCAAAAGGCTAAAGATACATCAATAAAAATTAAGGAAAAAAAACTCCGCTAAACATATTCCGAATTTAATACATAAATTATTATCTGCCAAAAAACACGTAAATCTGTAGCGAGGTATACAAAGGAGATAAAAATATTCTGAGTAGTCTAGTACCATTAATGATAATTAATGGTACTAGACTACTAGACTACTCTCTGAGGTATTATTGAGACAAAGATTCCCAGTAGTACCATTAGTGTAACTAGTGGGACAAAAAATTCCCAGTAGTACCATTAATGATACTAGTGGAACAAAGACGCCCAGTAGTACCATTAATGGTTCTAATCAATGGTACAGTTGGGAAAGAGGGGGAAAAACGCCAACAATGTAACTCAAGAAAGAATAAATTTACAAAGTAACTCAAATATTCGTCTTGTTTACACTCTTGAAAATTGTTTAAATAAAATAAATAAAAGTACCTTATAATTATGGCTTAGTTACATTTTGTTTGGTAAAAACATGCATATTATACGTACAGTCAGCGTTAAAGTAGATGACGATTGCCAAATTTAAAAATGTTAATGAAAATGATTAATAACATTTTGATCAAACTTTTAAAACATTTAAATAGAGTCTACTGAGTATTTCAACAGATTGTCACTACAAATAAAATTAGCATTGCTAAAAAAAAACCAAATAAGAATTAATTAACGGAAAGTTTATTGCCAAACTTTAAACCTTGACAATTATTTTTAGATTTTCAAGATTTTTTTTCAACAAAGCAATTTATATTTTAAATGGAAAATGCTGTTTTCTTGTTCAGAGAGTTTTAAAATTTTGAATAAAATAAAATTATTCATTTTCATTTAGATTCCTAATTTTGAAATCTGTGCTATCATCATTTATATCGGTGTATATCGATGTTATAGTTATTACGTATTTTGCCACAATTTCACAATTTTCACAACCATTTTGCCTTCACCAACGATGTTGGAATATAAGACAAAGTTTCTACGATTGTAATTGCAGATCTTGAAAGTAACTTTGTTCATTGGAGAAAATTCTATTGTCCAGTGGTTACGACGAGTTTAACTGAAATGTAAATAGTTTGCAAAGTGAAATTACTTGAAAGTGATTGAAATTGAAATAGTTTAAATTGAGACTATTTCTGTACGTTAATAGTATTCAGTATTATGTAAACGTTTATATGTACCTATAGTAGGTATTATGTGAAGTATTTCTGATGGTAAAGGTTGAGCTAGATATCGTTGTGTTAACGTAAATATCTATCACTAGATTGAATGAGGAGGTTTTTAGGAAAGATTATGTCAAGAGTAGTCGGTAGAGTTCAACTGCTACGTTGGAGGTTACGGCTTCGCTTCCTGCATAGTGCAAAGCTATGTATAGAATATATATACAGGCAATATATTTATTTACATTAGTATGGGTGATTCTATATAGATATAATTCATTAAATTACAATGAAATGTATCCAAATATATACATTCGCATCCATATTGCGTTTGCATATGGATGCGACGGCGGCATTTGCTCTATTTGGGTCTAGATAGCGCTATATACTAATTACAATGTACAAACATGTTACAGTTTCATTTATATAAGTATTCATAAAAAAATAAACAAAAATTTACATGCATATGTAATAATATTGTTACAAAAAGAATGGTGCATCAATTTATTTCTTGATTTATTTCAATGTAAATGTCATTTGGCAATTTATTAGTGTTCAGCCACTTCTGAGAGCGACTGTGCTTGTTCATTTACAAACGTCAAGTATGTTTAATCAAAATGTGTAAGGGCCCATGACGTAGTGGCGTCCACACACGGTGTAAGTGACCGGAGCCGGTCCATAGAAAGTGAACCGGTTACGAAACGTCACGCACTCCCGTACCTCGAATGGGAACAGCTGTTGGTCCCAAGTCCCAACCGTCATGAATATTGGATAATATTTTAGAAACCTAAACACCATAGGCATTGCAGATAAAGTAACACGTATATAGGTCACGGTGACCGCTTCCCAACAGGTGGGCCGTGTGCTTGTCTACCACGTAAGTGGTAGATACATAACATAAAAAAGTTTTCAATTCTGCTGAATAAAAAAACCACGATCTGAAAATTTTATATTTCATTTTTGTTTCATTCACAAACATTCTTTATTTTCAATGGCATTACTTTGTAATCTGTATATACCTCTGTGAGACAGTTCCATCGATAAGCGAAACCGTCCAGTCTAGTAGATTTCACTTGGAATCCAGTCCAGCCAACTTATATGGCTCGTCTTTCCACTTAGTTACATGCCCACTTCAATAGGACAAAATTGAGGCAATGCAATTTTGTCGTCGTCGCTACAAAGTGGCTTTCTTGTGATTTTTACTTGTAAGTACGAGTTAACTAGGTATATTGTTGGATATAAAAAGTACATTATGGTTGTGGAGGTCAGATGGCAGTCGCTCCACGGAAAATATCGAAGTTCAGCCGCATTACAGTTAGACTGGAAAGCCGACCCCAAATAAGTTGGGAAAAAAAGTTCAGAGAATGAATAAAACATACATTATAATAGATACTACCTTTTAAACTTTCGCGTTCCAGGATTAGGTACTAAAGCAGAGCCAGTCAGCCTGTGTCCACGGCTGGTGTAACCTAGTCGAAACATCAGACATTCCAAAGGTATGTATTAAGTCCACCTGATGGGAAGCGGTCACCGTGTCACCTGGGCATATCGACGTGAGCAATACCAGCAGTGCTATTCTCTAACTTACAATTTTCAACGTTGCGCTCGACGTCGAGCGGTTCGACCTACAGCCTTCAGTTCGACGTCGAGCGCAAGGCTGTAATAAAAAGGTATTCTCTAGCACTTTGACTTCGTCGACGAACTGATGACCTCTTCCCTCACATCGTTGTTTTGCCGTCTATCATCGTCTATGGTCGTCTAGTAGGGCTTGACATAATAATTTTTCTGCATCATAACCGGTAAATATCGATTGAGGATTAATTATGGTTTTAAGGGTTTTAAAAATATGAAATTAGTATTTTTAGGCATTTAGAAGGATATAGTTTAATGAAAAAGTATTATAGTCAATTAATTATTCACATTTAACAATTCTAATATTTTTTTAAGGCCAAAATGATGATTATCTATGCCTTTAAACGCTTACATAAAAAAAAAAGCCGATCCGCCATTGAAAATTGATTTGTAAACAACAACATAGCATTGTTTAATTTGTTCGTTTGTTAAATAACGTAGTGGTTCTTTAGTAAACAACCACTACGTTTTTCCTTTGCCCATATAATCCCGTTACTGTAACCCATGAGAACTTACTCCAAGGACAAAAGCAGCATAATTATGTGTTATTTACTATGTCAAGCAGTGAGATCGAAATACCCATGCGTGGAAAAATTATAATGGGTGTATGAAATGAAGTAATGAAAGGCAAAAGAATGTACACCTCGGTCAAAGGAAAGTTATTTAACACCTGCATATTACTCATTCTAACGTGGGCGCTCACAAAATCTCAGCAAATCTAACTCCGAACATGTCAACAAAGCATGATGGTCAATAAATGGGAAGATACATAGAATTAACCATAACAAAACTAGGGAAATCACTAGACTCGAGATTTAGTGCTTAAAAGAATAACATTAAAGTGAAAATGGGCTTACATAATGAAGTGAAATAAACAAGTAACTATGTGGTACCTACGACGAGATGAGAAGAATCTCTGTTCATGCGATGGGAAGATATTGGTTAAGACAAGTGTTTACGTGTTCAAAAATAATCAAAAGTGTGAAACAAGTTTAATAAATTTACTGCAATATATGTGTTATTTTTGACTACAATCTATCCCTGTTACTAAATTTCAGCCAGATCTATTTAGCGGTTTGAGTGATTGAGTAGGTATCAAATACCTTTACATTTATAACATTAGTCTAAAGCAGGATATTGCTAATAAGTACCTACTTAGTTATCTAAACCGACTAGTGTAATTGTCCACATCGTGCATAAATCAAAGTATTCAATTTATTTAATACTCGTATAAGTGTTCAGTGACTGCTCTTTCATATTAAGAATAATCTACAATCTACAACAACCAAGTAATTTGGACTGTTTATAATTGGAGAATGTTACAAAATGCTGTACCATCATCAATGTATGTCGCTTCTCCAAATTTTTTGGAGTGTTTGGAGGATTGATTGGGTAGGATATTGGGTAACAAAAACATTAAACCATATTGACATTAAAATCTGTGATATTACATCCTATGAAAGTATCAATTGAAACAACTGAGTATTTTTTAAAGCATTATATTGAATCTTTATTTCTTTAGTTTTAATCAGTCTTATCATTCTTGACATTTTCTTTCTTCGGTTCACGGCTCCATATGGAAAAGAGAGAAGACTATTAATCAGAAAATAATTTATAACATTCTATAGCATTTCATGCAACAGGCATATCACAAACTGAATACATAATATACCTATTCTTCTTTGGACTCACTGTCTACATACCTATATCTCTATTCTTCTAATTTGATTTGTAAATTTTTTTGTAAACATAGTTACGTACATGTTGTACACAGAAACACCCATAGCATTGCAAATATTCATATTCATGCACGCAAAATATAAGCTAAGCAGTGAGTGGGAATCGAACCCCTGACCTCTGACTTAACCGAACATGACACGGCACGGTAAGGACACGTGGAGAGCCTCGGAGCAACCCTGAAGAGGGCCACTTCCGCCTTGGCCGGATTTAACTCTAGCAGCAGGGTTGCCCGGGTGCACTGTGTGGACGTTTCGGCCCACACCCTCTAGTTCCAGCACCTGGGTTAATAACAGCCACACTTCAGTTTTTTATAGTGGTCACGTCAACATGATTTCACCTCGCCTGATGGTAAGGTAAGGGTAAAGTCTCAGGAATGGGGTCACTTTACATACACACAGATAGTGCCATAATTTAACAAAGCATTGTTAAATTTAACTATAACAAATGACTGAAAGAACACACTAACTATTATTATAATATAACTTAATGCTATGTGTGGAGAAGACTTGTGATTACTTTATATGAATAAAAAACACTTACCAAGTAAGTATAATCTTTCCCCATCATGCTCAAGAGTATCTAAATATTATAAATGTTCCTTTATAGTTTCAGTAAACACAAAACTGTTATGTCTAGCACCTCCACATATCAACATACAGTTATGTTGATGATTGTATGTTGTACAATGTTGATGATTATCACACAATGAATGATGCAGATTAATCTAAATACCTAATCTGCATCACTAACCTGAGATAAATCATTATGCACTTATGAATTGAGTTATTATTTAATACAATTATACTCTCAATATATATTAAACTAAATTTCACAGATGATAAGCCCATTCCTGCCAAGATATCAATAAAAATGGACTTAAAATTATAGAAAACTAGCTGTGCCCTGTGGCTTCACCCGTGGCATACTTGTCCCTGTGACAAGATAAAAGTATCCTATGTCCGTCTCCTAGTTCTAAGCTACCCCCCATCAATTTTCAGCCAAATCAGTCCAGCCGTTCACGTGTGATGCTGTGACCAAGGGAAATAGGGATTTATTTTTATATATATAGATTGTTTGTAGACCTATGTCAAATACTTATTTACCTTTCTTTCAAAACTTGCTGTTCTTCATATTTTTGAGGAATTTCTTAAATATTTGTTATTATTGAGAGCAATACTGCAACATCAAATTATTTTAACAAAGAATCACCATAATTAAGTATTCTTCTCGCAGTAGGTACATATATAAATATTAGTTGTTAGGTCCTGCCTTTCGCTTATTACATATTGCACTTGCACGTACATGGTGTTTATGTATTACATATTCTTCTTCTAATACTCATAAATGTATTACATCCATCCTCCAAAAATGTATGAAGTCCGTATCCCGAGAAATGGTTTTCAATTTCTCTTGCTTTCTACGAGATTTCACATTATTTTTTAATTACTCCTTTAGTCTGAGTTATAATCATGCATAGCAGCAGCCTTAAGATCAAGTAGAACTTTTAAAAATGTTAGTTTTCAATGACTCGATCGACCGTACGGCGCAAATATTGTAGCTTTTGTTTTTGACAGCTAAATTCAAGGCTGTGCTCAAGGTTGTCGTCGAAGGCGAGCGCCAACGACGAAGATTTTTACTTACAGAATACCAAAACGTATTGTACTAATGTCAAATGGCCCTCCGGCCGACGCGTGATATTAGTTCTTCGTCGACCACCACAGCCTTGAGCGCTAGTAGTACTTTAGGGAATACCAAATGCACAGTTCGACGCTGTACGAACGCTGTATCGAGGTTGTGTGCTTAGAGAATAGCACTGCAGGACGTCACACTCGTGCTTGCGACTCTGTATGAGGGGGGGGGGGGGAGTAGTTTAAGGAGGTTGGAAGGGGATGGGGTGGAGGTTGATAGTTATTATGGTCTTCTGTAGGGTGGAGGGACTATACCAGTCAGACTGCTCGAACGGGAGATTCCATCTTGTCCTACCTATGGTACAGTAACAGTTTCGAACTAAGCGGTGATTTTAGATCTCAACCGGTTTGGTTATATTCGTTGACGAGTCGTCCTATTGGTTAACTAGTTAGGATTATTTCCAATATTATGAGTCGATATAGCATGAATATGGAACAAGCAATTATGGCAACGAATTTATTGACGTGACCTTAACTGATTTGATCAAATATTTGGTTTTGATTACTTTGATTTTCGTAAATTGATTATTTCCTCATCATCAAGATATCAGTGATAATCCCGATTGTACTATAGTTGCAATTTGGGAGCCTTTTTTTCGTGCGGAAATCCTCATGGATACCCACCCCGCGGCCAGTTCGCACTGTTCGCAGGTTAAAAACCGCACGCCGCCTAGGGTCTTCTGACGCCAGGATGTAAGGTGGCCCAAAGAGTATTTCCCTCGCACCCCGGCTTGACCCGGGCCATCTTTGGATTCGAGATGGCCCCCTCGGGTCGAGATGGAGGTTCGCTTTGCCTACTCTTTTCCCTTCCTCCTCCATAAAATATAGGTATAGCCCTGTCCGTCAATCAGCAAGTACCTATGGGGATTACCAGGGAGGTTGGCTCCGGGCCACGAATACCTTAGTAGAGCCCCATGGACCCAATAGCAATTAGGTAAGTAATTCTTTCACTGAATTAATTTATGAAAAAGAGACTCACCAGTAATTATAATAACTATGTTTACAAATTATTTCTACAGTTTTATATTCTATTTACTGTGTAGGTATACTGTTGTGGCAACGCCACTCAAATAATAAACTCAGCGCCATCTAGTGAAATCGGACTGAACTATTTTGGAATTAGCTATACTGTGTCGTGCTATGAGAACTACTCGTAGAATGGAACCAAAATATTTATTTTAAAATTCTAGTATTAACTAGAAAGTGGTTTTAGTAGGTTCAAGGCTGACATAAACGCCCCCGATAGCAGCGGAGGAGGTATCTAGTGAGGCTTTCCACCCGGAAAAAAGGGAGTCAAATTGTATACGCCATTATTCCAAAATTCGCCTATTAAGTAACCTCAGCTTGTAAATTCTGTTTCATATAAAGGTATCACATACATTCCGACGTATCGGAGTTATAGAATCTCGAAGCGTTGAGAGGATGAGAGCGCTATTGAAAGTGACAATTGTAGTAAGTAAACACCTTGAAAGCTTCGCAGTGAACCAGGGTGTGCACACGTTGAAGGAAAGTCAAAAGTCCTATTTTCTCCATTGTTTAAATATTATTTTGTTTTGATGTGTATCAACTTGAAATACTGGTTGTATAATGAATGTAATGTATAATGTCTGAAATTGTAAATACAGAGATAAGGAATATTAAATAATTAGCAAAAAAGAACGGATACAAAGAGGTCTAGTTACAAAAAAGAAAGTGTTTTTTTTTAGAAATAATCACTTACTTAAATGTGGAACTACGAGGTGAACTATGTGGTTAGTGGTTAGTAGAAGTTAAACCAGTAAATATTTTAAAATCCTCCACAGCCCAATCAAAATATTATTGTAGTATCAAAAATAATTTTCTTGAAAAAAGATGACTTTAAACATGTGGAACAAAAAAAACAACAAGAACCCTGACAAAATATTACTCTTTTTAGACACTTCATTAGAAGTCCTGTAATTTGTCTCATTTATTGATTGATAACATTGATAACCATTATTACGTGTACTAGTTTAGTTGCTTAATGCGACCTACGTACATCAAAGAAACGCTACTTTCCTTCTTTCTTTCTTTTTCATTCTTACATTCACGTCCCGTATCCGTCCACCGCGCGCTTTATGGCCACCCTACCGAAGGGCACGTCAAACAAATAAAGGCGTGCGTTCGATCCCATCACGATAATTCATAGGAAAGTGAAACCACTTCGCTTTCGCCTCGTATCTCATACTTTGGGTTATCAAAGACAAACATTTGTGTTGACGACTCTTATTATAGCTGTACGTTTAACCGACTTAAAAAATACGTGATTTTATTTTATTTTTATTTCGTTTTGTCTATACTTCTTCTTCTTCTCATCCGGTACGCTCTTGACAGAGCGGTCGTGATCGCTATGAGCTCGTAGCATTATTGGAGGGTTCAGATGTGATCCGCTTCACGACGTTTCGCCATTGCTGCCTGCTAGACGTCATCCTTTTTCTATACATTTTTTTTTAAAAGGTAACTATTTTCTTTCCGTTGGACGTGTGCACCACTAGGGGCAACACATCCGCGCTGCCAACCTTGTAAATACCTTCTATTGTCCTACTTGTAGCGCTAATATAAACACTAACCGGAGGTTAGAGTGTGTAGATTAGTCTACAAATTCCACCTTACCCAGTAAGACGCTATCCGTTTTTCACCAATGCCTAACACACAATTAAGTACCAGCTCCCTCATGCGATAAAGGACTCACCAAAAGCTTTCATTCATTCTTTTGAACATCGTAATCGCATAGCATCATATTTCATGAACTTAATGCCTCAGATTAAATGACTCGTAGCGACTTATAGTGCGATAGATTATATTGGTTATATATATTTTATATACTCACGATAGTGTTTGCCCAAAGGGGTAGGCTGAAGTATATTAACATCTACATTTCATCAACTTTTGTTGTCGTCTATCGAGCCGTCTGCCGTCATCCGGTTACCGATAATTTCTGTACAGCTACTAGAAGCTTTCCCAATGCAAAGATTCAATAGCTTAGCTCAACCACAGAGTCGAACTTGGAATAATATAACTATAAACTCACGCCTATATCCCCGAAGGGGTAGGCAGAGGTGCTGGCACCCACATTTCGCCAGTTTATGTTTAGGTCCCAATGTAATAGGTGGCGAGCCTATTGCCATTAACCGGGCACTTATAAAGCTACGATAAACACACACATAACTTCGAAAAGCATCGAAAGTCATTGGTGTGTGCCATGGTGGACTTGGGATCGAACCCGAGACCTCGTTCAGCAGTCCATTACCTAGACTACTAGGCTACCGCGGCTTGGAATAATAGCATTAGATTATTATAAAGTATTGAAATACTAATTACTTCTGTGCCTACACTCCGTGTCAATTCCAGTTGCATTTAATCTTTCATCCAAGGTCCGCTTTCCTAATCCTTCTTTACACAATTTTTGTTTAGTTTTACTTTTCGGAAGAGATACGTCTGTTCCATCACCTCAGAGAGAAAAATCTTGCGCCAGAGCCCCTCGGCTGAATCAGCAGGTATGCCGTCTTGCAATTGAGATCGGCTTATATCCCGAAGATCTTGGAATAAAAGTATGTAGAATATATAACCAAATTTTCATTTGGTAGATGAAGCTTAGCGAGAATTTAAAACTAGGTTAACCGGCGAAGAACCCCAAAGTCTGATAAGTACGATGCAGTTGAATTGTCCCAAGTTTTCAAGAATTGGTATGAGTTATGACCCCATTTAAACTTACAAGAATACATTTATGAAATACAAACTGAGCTACAAATAACACCTCTAAGTAGCCAGCTACATAAACATAAACAATACTTTACAACATAGTATTTTGCAAAATAGCTACAATTGCAAGGATTTATATAAATTCTTGCATTCATTTTATACAATAAAATAACTTTAGAACCAGAGGTAACAGTTACGAATTGTGTTCGCATTGCGTGGAAAACTGAAAATCATTTCAATTTCTGCGTTTTATGGGCCCATTACAATAAATTGGAGTAGGCACCCGGCTAGGGAGTATGAATAAGCATTGATTTTTAGAATTATTGCCGTTGTTGGTAAAGGTATATAAGAAACTAGCTGTTGCCCGCGGCTCCGCCCGCGTGGATTTCCAAATTATAGCCTATGTTACTCCCAGATATTGTAGCTTTCTATAGGTGAAAGAATTATTGAAATCGGTCCAGTAGTTTTGGAGCCTATTCGTTACAAACAAACAAACAAAAAAACAAATCTTTCCTCTTTATAATATTAGTGTAGATAACTTAGGAAAATGGCTAAAGTGTTCGGAGTGTAATTTTCCACTCGTTTCAACAATTTAATACTTCAGACATTTCTTTTATTCAGTTGAAAAAGAATAGGGTTAGGCCGTGTACATATGCAAGGCATTTTATAAAGTATACTAGCTATAAATAATTTTATTTTAAAATATATTAGACCACGAGTATGCTACTACTCTACGCCAACGTAATTTATCGTAGACCACATCGTTACTTACCATCGGGTGAAATAAAAGTCAAAACGTGAATAAAACAAATAAAAAATATATTATCCTCGAATGAGTACTTCATAAATAGTTTAAATTTCTATAAACTAACAAACTAACTCTAGATTAAGACATATCCCAAAAATTTAATTACATCATTCCCAGAAATATAGTTAAGTTAAAATCCTACATAGATATTGTGTCCCTCACATGCAGTGTTAAAATGTATTAGAATTGAAAATAAATTAAAATAAGTAATATTAAGGTAAGTTCATGGTGAATAGGTTGCAGACAGATTGCACGCAGTATGTACGAATTACAATGCATGTTTTAATGTATTACTGATATCTACTGATATTAATTATTAGTTAATTAATGTTTTTATTACTATTTATCACTGTACATTAGTCAACTAAAAACTCAATATTTTTTCCTATAACTAATATTTGTAATTTTTATGAAAGCTCCTAAACAAATTAGGGGTTTTCATCTATGAAAGCATTTTTTTGTAGCATTTAAACCAGCCTTTGACTGGATGATTCATTAAGGTAGTTAAACACTAGTTGAGGATGTAGACACTTCAGTTGAGCTTTCTCTAACTATATTGTGGTAAATATTTTTTTTTTCAAAGTGATTCTTCGTAAACATTTTACTCAAAAAATGAATTATTTTTCCTTCTATATAATTTTTGAGTTCATAAAAAATTTGGACGACTTCATAAATTAGGCTACCCACAGCAAAGTCGTCTCATTTTCAAACTAACTTACCGATACGCAACTTTTTGTAGCCGCCACGTTTTCCCACCGAGCCGGCTTGCTTTGGTGCGTAAATACATTATTTTTCAAAAAAAGATAACTACCATGTACGTATGCAATCAGTCAAGGAAAGATGTGCAATAAAGAGATGCTTACTGTAAAATTGCTCACCGTTGCCCGCCCTGGGTGCGGGGCGGGCAGGCGCAGACAGCGCTAGCAGCGCCAGCGCCCACCACCATGACATCACAACCACACCTGGAACAAATAGAAATAATATTTAGTTACAATAGTCATAACTTTTAGTCTAGATCAATATTTCTAGATATTCTTCTCACTCTTTGTCGTTTTATTTCTAACTTAGCAAGGTTAAAGACTATATAAGTAGGTAATGGATAAGGTTTGAGATCACGTACTTGTCTGCCACATACGTAGTATAAAAAAAATCCGATGGCTCTTCAGGTACCATCTTAAATAACGTTTTAGCCCAAATCTCGGCAACTGTACCTTATTTAGCAAAGTCTTAAGTAAAGAATAAAAATTTTCATCTATTTTTTTTTGTAATCAGCTGTTTTTAAAACTTTAACTAACTCATTTAAGGAAAGAGTTTTTATAATCATAAGAGATAGGCGGAGACTATCTCCGGGAGATAGAGGAGACTCAACTTTAGTGCACCTGCTATATTAATATTTAACATTTTAGTCACTACACTAACACCGCTCAAATTGTATAATAAAAACCTATTGGCCGTTATAAAAAAGGGATATAATGAACAGAAGGCCGTGCAATCTAATTTGGCTACAGACTGGCTCTGGTAAAAGTAATTTAGTGCTGTGATAAATTTTAATCTCCAATATTGAATAACGGACAAAAGAGCTATTAAAATATTGTTTCAAGGGCAAAGACTTACGCTGAGACCTGATCAATACTTGAGTCTATAAAATTAAACGAACATTTTATGAAACTAACTTCTATGATAGAAAATTTATATATTTTATGAGGAACTAAGAAAATAACTATGTCCGTCTTTTAGTCCACTTTTTCTAATATGAAAGTAGCAAGTCACGCTTCATAAAAAACAGATATCTACAGAAAAAATCGGCCTAGAGATTTCAAAGACTACAGGCAAACAGACAGAAAGACAGACAGAAATAATAAATTAGGTACCTAAGTATTTTTGTTATAAGTTCCTGCCGCCGTGAATACATAAAAGCTACAATTTCAATATTACAAACAAATACTTCAATATCATTTATTTTTATAGATAGTTCGTGAACAGTTCTATAACAATTTAACTTTTGCACAATTTAAGAAATTTAATGATATATTTCAAGTCATTAATTTTTCACCCCTTTAGTTGTATAAATCATTTAGAATCTATCAAAAATATAATGAACTGTTGTTTAAAGTACATAACTGTACGTCACTAACTTATCTGAAATAACAGCAACACAAGAAATAACCATAAATTAATTGACTAAAGTTCATAGTTCATTTTAGCGGTCAACTAAATTATCTTTTTAATCAATGTTTGTGTGTTTTCCTAATTTCTTATATATTATGTTAAAACCATGATTTTAACATTTTAGTTTTAAATTTATTAAGTCAGATTATTTTATAAGATGTTTTATCTTACTGCTGTTGAAAAAACGAAAGTTTAGATGTTTAAATTGATGTATGTTATACTTTCAAGCAAGAATGGTTATTATTTCTGAATGAAATTTAATACAGATGTAGTTTGGAGGCTACTTTTTATTCCAAGAATAGGTTGCTGTGGTTCATGAGATTGGGTTCAGCATTTCATGCAGATGGAGACGCGGACGATAGCTAGTGATTAAATATTTTTTGGCGCAGAATTTTAATTTTCTACTTAACTAATTTGCTGTCAACCACAAATAGAATACAATTATTTGTTGAAGTAATTTACATAGAAGTAATAGGAGAGGCCCAAAAACGCTTCCCTGAGGGACACCAAAAGAATTTCATATTGCACTCATAAATCATTAACTGTTTTTTTTTCTTTAAATATAATTACATAACACATCATATCCGACTTATCCTGTAACTCCAAAGGTGAATTGCTTCGTTAATAAAAAAAAACTAATACCTTATAATGTCTTCGTATTCATATTTTTTTTGTGACTCAACCACGTTATCCTTATCGGTAACACAATGACCCACTAGTACATATTCCTGGCCTAGTTCTTATACTCGATAACGCAAGAAAGCATAGCGCTCGTTAACAGTTATGGTTTCACTCGTAAACTCATAAGCGAAGGTAAACACTGAGGGCTGATATCGCTCTCGTAATCGAAACTTGCAATAGTTGTTTTTAAGCTCTTTGTTAAAGATCAATCACCTTGGTGGGTGTTTGGGGTCCAACCAGGAACTATAAGGCCAAGCTGTGGCTATCACGCAAGCTATGACCCGGTACATCTGCTGATTAAAAGACAAGGCTTTAGCGTAGACTAAGTCAGATGGTAGTTGCGCTCATAAAGGCAATATGAGCCGAACCTAAAGGAGGAGAAAGAGTAAGTGGACCCCGGTCTCTTAGGTGCAATGGAGAACAATGCAAAGGTAATGAAGATTCAATTGATAACTGTACAAGCAACAGGTTTAAGTTGGTGAGGTCGGGTTGCCACAGGGTACCAATGTGGACACAGCATCTAGTTTAATTGCAGGGGTCAAAGTGATGGTTGGAGTCGGAAATCCCCACTTTATTGGTAGGTCCAGTGCAGTGAAGCCTGAGGTGGTCTCCACAAGTAAAAAATGGGAGGCAAAAGGTACTTCTGTATGAAAATTAGAATGATGTTTATAAACTACGAGAGGACGTATAAAATTGTGGGTAAGGTATTTCGAAATCAAATTAATGTCGACATTAACGAGCGTTAATTAGATTTATATAATCTTTTGAAGTGAAATTAGATTCAGTTGGATTTTATGTGAGATTAATGTGATTAAACTAAGGTTGCTGAGGTTAACGCACACGGAGAGGGAAGATTTATAATTTGTAACTTAATATATTGATATTTGTAACCTTTCTGACTTCGTACGGGAAAAAAAAATTCTGTAACCCGCTTGAAGCACTACTTTCAATTTATTTATTCAGTCCGTCAATTGAACGATGCATTTATTAGATGATAAAAAGCTATGGTGAAATCTAAAAGATACATGCCTCCATTTAAGATGCTGTCAATCCTAAAATGGTAGTCCCTAACTTGACGGTATCGAGAGTTGCTTGTTAACGCCCAACTTAAAGGATTGTAGGAAGAAGGGAACACGTATGCTGATAGTGTATTGTTTATACTACACCTATAACATTCGCAGTGCAAGCAATAAGTTAACAAAGTTTTATCGCAATCGAATGAACGGTACGGGAGCACATAAAATACGAACAAACTAACATTAAGTAATTTCTATTTTAAGACTACCCTGTACTCAGGTAGGTGGTCTTTCTATACAAAGAAAACAAACAGCTACGTTTGAATTCAAATAAGCTTTTAAATTAATCGCGCCAATAAATCACTAATTAGGTGGATTCCTTAAGTGGTATCGGCAGTGGCAACCCTAATGCAAATGAACCTGGGGTAACTAAAAAAATACGATCTCAGAATGACCTTTGAACTATTGAAGTAAACTGGAGGTAGTAAAAGTAATTGAAAGCAGGGGGCTACTATAAAATCAACATCTAGAACATTGATAGATAGATAGATAGATAGATAACTCTTTATTGTACACCAGAAGTTTACAGGGAAACCAAATAGGTAGTATGTAACAGTGGATTGTACAATGGGCGGCCTTATCACTAAATGCGATTTCTTCCAGGCAACCTTAGGATGGACAGTAATGTGAAGAAAGCAGTATTTTGGTGTAGTTAGTATATATATATGATAAAAAAAAGAAAAGAAGAAAGTTAAAGACGTGAAATAAATGAATAATACAAATTAAGTTAGAGTCATTGAGTCTGCTGACAAGACACTACAAAGATTGTGTAACAAAGTTATCTCGAGTTATGTTTTTTCTGTAAAGCGACTACAAAATTATATTCGAATATTAATTGTAGTTATAATATTCGTAACGAGAAACTGGAGATAGTTAATATAATATCGTGATTGGTCAAATGCCGAATTACGAAAAAGTAGATATGGGTATATTCAGTTAATTCAATGTATTCAGTCTCTCGTTACGAATACTATACACTTCTTTCCAAATGTTATTTCATGCTCGGCCTACTGTACTCGGTGCTCATAAGTTTGACGCCCTCACAGACCATATAGTGATATTTCAGAATTCTTATACCTTTGTTTATCTTAATGGTAATGTGAGAACTGTCATGGAATACAGAATATCTATTAGCAGATACACTTAGTATGGCATTAGATACAAATATTGAGCAGCTATTAGTAAAATGATGTTACCTCTGTAGTTGCACTGTCTTATTTGCCGCAAACTGTACGGTAGTAATCAGTGTGCGGCAAGCTTAAATCGTACATAGCTAATCTTAATCTGTTTAGATAGTATTAGTTAGGGGTAAGTTTATAATCTTCTTCGAAGATAAAACTGATATCATCATCCACCTGCCCTTGTCCCAATTATTTGGGAGTCGGCGCAACAAGTCATTCTCTTCCATACATTCCTGTCAAATGTCATCTCCATAGTCACCCCCTTTCTTTTCATATCGTCTTTCACGCATTCCATCCATCTTTTCTTAGGCCTACCTCTGCCCCTGAAGCCCTCCACATTCACACAAGATAAAACTGATAGAATATTCCTTATTACAGTATATTACGACGACGTCTGAGTGGTATGCCACCGCACCGTACCATTCATTCAATTCCAATTTTGAAAAAAAAGGGCACCTTATCGCTTCGACTTAAGCGAAGATTATTTTTTGGAGCTCATGGTCTGCAGCTATACTAATTCTCCTGATTCAGCTTATCTTTGCAATTACTGAAGCGACCTGCCAGCATCGTTCGCTAATCGGCAGGTGTACCTACCGGCTAACATGTTTTTTTTATACTATGTAGGTGGCAGACAAGCACACGGCCTACCTGATGGCAAGCGGTCAACGTGGCCTATGGACGTGTGCAAATACTAAGAGTGTCACAGACACGCTGCCTACCCTGAAGGAAACGGGGGGGGAGGCTAGAAAGGGGTGAGGGGACAGTGAGCTCTGGCTACCCTACTTACCTGTACCTACTACTTATTGTGAAATTAGCTTGGTCTTACTCCATGTAGTCATTATTCTTAAGTAGGTCAGATAGATCCATTGACAAGATTATTATTAAGAAAATTACTGTAACATATAATATATCCAGAAATTTTACATCGAAATTTTCACCGAAAAATCTACTCACGAATGTCGCAAACTCTAACAAGCTACGAAATACAACACATCGTTAGGTGTTCGAGAAACTTCCAAAAATTGCTTTTGCAACTTTATTATACAGCTCAGCATTACGGGGCGGAGTTGAAAAACTTCATTACACAACAACAAACTATTTACATACATTTATACATTATAACTTTTGGGATTCGAGAACAACCATTTCCGTTCTCGTATTTTCTTTGGAAATTAACTCGCACAATTCTGCAAGACGGGGACTATGTAGGTAATATAAATATACACAATAATTAATAGATACAAAGATCGTTACAATTACGTCACTACCGGTGGCTAACTCCAGTAATTTAATTACATATTACACTTTTCACTACTGAAATTGAAATTTATTAGAATTTCAATAAGAAATTGGTGACATCCAAGTAGGTATGTGAGGCACATGTAAGTGTCAGGAAGTCGACTATAAAACTATAAACTTTATTAACAAAATATAAACTGATCAAAATAAATGAATGATAAACTGATAAAAGTGCCTGAAAGTGCCTGAAACATGAAAGTTTTAATATATAGAGGAATCTCGTGTAGTGTGTAAGGACAGATAAGTAGAAGACGGGCTGGTATATCTTTTTTTCATATACATCGGTCACGTCAATATGACTTCACCTCACGTGATGGTAAGCTAAAGGTAAAGTCTCAGGAAGGAGGTCCCCATTAGGTACATACACCAAAAGTGACAAAATGGCAGCCCTCAAGTTGACGGCCTCATGAAAGAAGAGGTGATCGCAACACTACGTGACAAAGCGCAGATATTGGTTAAAACTACGCCAATATCCACTGGTCCCACGGGTGCTGCGACCACCATGACCCGGTTATGCACCTACTGAACTATGAACGCATTCCGACCGGGGTTGGATCTGCCTACCCAGGAGGGAAAAAGTCGTGAATACGATTGTCAACAAATGTACACATGATACATCAACATATATCATTAGAAACTTGGGTATAAAAACTTTGCCACGTGCCAGTCACGAAGAGGTCATCAAGACTTCATTTAAAACCGTTCAAATGTCGTTAAAATATTTGCGATAAAATATTCCGCCTTAATTATCTCCATGGCATTAACTGTCAGCTGTCTATGGTAGGGGAGATTTTACTCAATTAATTAAAATTGATAGTTAAGTTCGTATACCTGTTTTGTTTTACTGGTGGTTAGAAATTTGTCACGAAATTCGGCCGGGTAGGTACCACCATGCACAATTTTGAAAAACCCTCCATAGTAATCCAATCTCGGGTGGATTGCGTTCAGGGATCAGCAAGTGCATAGCCAGGCAGGGGGGAATAATTGTGGTTGCAGTAGTAGTGGGACCGGTGGGTGTCACGCGGTGCTGCGACGACAATCCTCTTTTGATGAGTCCATCAAGCTGAGTGCCACCATTGTTAACATGGTACGTGTATGTAATGGTGACCCTCTTTCCTGAGACTTTACTCTCAGTTTACCATCAGGCGAGGTGAAGTCAAATTGACGTGTCCTATATATAAAAAAAACGTATGCATGGGTTTAACAGACCGAACTTACATCGTCATAATGTACATTTTGCCTTGTTGCCTTTTTAAAGGTGAAAATATAGTTATCGACCAATACAATTTCTTGACAAATAAAGTTAGAAGAGAAAAAGAACATTTTGTAGAGTGACCTATCTATCAATAGGACTTATATTGGACGGGAAAGATGGACGATACGACTCTCGAAGCTATGTCAAAGACATAAATATTCAACCGTCAACGATCCCGGAATTTTTATTGAAAAAAAGAAAGGTGTTTGCAAAGTGACGTTATTGAAATATATCGTTGAAGGGGTATTTACCTGGTTATGTCATTATTCGGGTACTACTATTCCATCATTTGCGTTTATCTACGGATTAATAAATGTTTAGTTTTGTTATGTGGTGTTCGTGTTTTGCGTTAGGTATTTTTGCCAAATTATATACATATGCCTATGCGATGATCGAAACGCGAATGTGTTTCACCATCTGTATTCAATACCTAGTTCCATTCCACGATTTCATACGTTATTTTTCTAAAATCACATTCAAATAAATACACAGGGAATTGAACCTGTGACTTTGACTTAACAGTTGAACTTGCCACCATCAAACCATATTATTTATTTTTTACACTACGTAGGTGGCAAACAAGCACACAGCCCACCTGATGGGAAGTGGTCACTGTAGCCTATGGACGTGTGCAAGACTAAGGGAATAAATAACACACGTGCTGCCTACCCTGAAGGAAAGGGGAAGGGCTAGGATGGGGTGGGAAGACTAGTAAGGGGTAGGGGAAGGGGGGTACAGTGAGCTGAGTGGAGGGAATAGAGAATTAAATGTTGTCAGATGAGTTTACGAAAACATACAATAACTGATCTATTATTTGAAATTCTCAACACCTATAAAGGAAGTGGTAGATCATCAATCAATATCGCGGTATTCTCACATATAAATAACGCCAGAGAAATCTGGGCTGCGACAACTAGTCTAGCACGGATATAAACACAAGCCACCAGATAAAAGAGCTCCAGTAAAAGCTCATAGACTATACAAGGATGTAGAGCTGCATTTTTTAACAGTGACTAATTATTTTTTTGCTAAATGGTGTCCGAATGAGGTTTTTAGAAGAAATTTTTTAGTGATGTCAACTGTTAACGGTTAGGCAGTCAGTTTTAATGACAAAGATGACCTTTTAGGTCACTAAACTACTTTTCGGAGCAGTTTTGTTAAGTAGAAGTAAGCTGACCTTATTGAGCGTGTTTAGACTTTATCTACTTCTAAAAATATACCTATACTATAAATCTTTTTTGAGTTATCGCAACTTTTAATTGGAAATAAAGCGTGGATGAAAAACCGTTATCAAAATAACGACTTTTTTTTGCTTTTTTTTATATCACTTAGGTGACAGACAAGCATACGGCCCACCTGATGGAAAGCGGTCACCGTGGTTCATGGACGTGTGCGTCACCAGGGGCGTCACACTCGCGCACTATTAGATATATTTCTACCCATTATATTTTCCGCAAATGTCCATTTTTTTTTAAATAAATATTCGTCTGTCGGTTGAAATTGGACCATTATCAGTGGTGAAATTTCGACAGATGAGCGGATATTTATTATAAAAAATTGAAAATGTTTTACACCATCCAGCTCTAACTATAACTAACTCTATGTCAATTTTCTCGTTACGCAGTGGCAGGTGTAGACAGTTCTGCAAACTAATTACACACCAAGCCACGGAGCGGTTAGAAAAAATATCTATTGCGTTCTGGGTGAAGTGTTAGAACTGGTTTTGGTATACAAGTAAATTGTTTTATTTTATAGGATTGCGATTTTAATCAATTACGACCGACCGGGGTAGTACCTCCGCCCTACAGAAGAGCGCGGCCATAATAATCATCGTGTTGTGTTCCCGTCGATAAGTAGGGTAGCCAGAGCTAACTGTACCCCTCCTCCCCCTTTTCCTTCAGGGTAGGCAGCGCGTGTGTGACACCCCTGGTATTACACATGTCCATAGGCCACGGTGACCGCTTCTCATAATGCGGGCCGTGTGCTTGTCTGCCACCTAAGTGTTATAAAAAAATCATGAAAATTAGGTCTTTTATTTCTTTTTTTTTATTATTTATCATTTTATTATTATATTTGTTATTTATAGTCAATATCGTTTGACCACTATCCTACCTGATGTGTCGATGTGACGATGTGGTCGACGATGGAGCACGCTTGCCTAGAAGCCTAGACTTGAAGACTCACAGGTGATAGCTTGTACGGAGCGACTGCCATCTGATCTTCTAACCTCAAAAGGAAAAGCTTCACGAGAACCTCTTCCTTCAATCAAGCAGATGCTTTAGTTTGCAGGTGAGGTTGGCTGTGCTTCGAAATAATTATACATTACAGGAAAAATATGGCTTGTTAAAAAATAATTAGGTACCTACCTACTTAAGTATAAAGTTAACATTCATTTTCATATAAATGACTGATAGTCAACAACTCCTGACAGACGCCACAAAGCTTAATATTTGTCTAACCCGTCCACTACTTAATTACCAGCGCAGTAATTCTCTTTTACAACTTGTAAATGTTAGTAACATGAATAAGACTTAACGAGAAACTCCAGGTTATAAAGACGCCGACTTAAATTCTCTAGAAACACTTTGTACTAGAGAGCTGAGAGGCTAAAGACATTTAATCTATACTAATATTATAAAGAGGTAAAGTTTATGTGTTTGTAGGTATATTTGTTAAATTCTAAGGGGTAATCTCGGGATCTACTGAAGCGATTTCAAAAATTCTTTCACCAATAGAAAGTCACGACATTCGTGAGTGTCATAGGCTACATTTTATTGGAAAACTGGAAACCGGAAACCGGGCGAAGCCGGGTCCTGGGTCGCTAGTATTTTACAAAATTTTAAATTATTAAAATTAATTTTAAGTTATTTAATATTCATTATTATATTAAATTACAGCAAATACTATGAGTTGCGTTTAGGGCGTATACAGACCTGTCCTCTTGATTTGATTGGACCAACCTAATTGAGATTATGCGTGTTCGTATAAGCCGACACATTTGAGTTGGTTTAGTTTTGCGATAGTTCTTATGTTTATGTTATTAAATCTAATAAATAGATACTTTATGACATTCTACACAACGCTCTCTAGACCCAAAGTAAGCATAGTTTAACTAGCTTGTGTTATCGGTTCTAGAATATACTTACTTATATATTTTTTTTGTAAATACGTACTTATTATACATAGAAACACCCAGATCAATGCAAATAGATATATTCATGAATACAAACATTTGCACTGAGCGGAAATCGAACCCGCGCCCCCTGTCGCATTCATTATCGCTACGCCACAGATGCCGTCAATCTACCAACTACTTACTTACGTTACGACTACGATTAAAATTAGTTCCTAAGCAGAATAATGTCCTTGAACGTTATTTGGTAGGTATCGCCATAGGTAAATACAGCATGGGATTCTGCCGAGTATTTTGAACAAATATGATGAGAGTGAAATGAAATTTTGCGGTAAGTACACCATTCATAACGAAATCCGCTTTAGCTTGAACAATAGGATTATTACATACAGACTCGGTTTTTGCTGCCATATGTGGTAGCGAATATCGCTCAAGGCCTATAGACAAAGTGGTATTCTAATCGTAGAATCGTTTCGAAGCGAGCAGAAAATAGTCCGAAATCTTATGTACTTATAATAAGTATGTATTTACAAAAAAAAAGTATATTAAGTATGTTTATCAGCATTCTAGAACCCATAACACAAGCTAGTTAAACTAAGCTTACTTTGGGTCTAGAGAGCGATGTGTAAAATGTCGTAGAATATTTATTTATTTATTTATTTATCTATGGGAGTGACATTGTTTTTGTTACACTTGACATGTCGACAAACAACTTTTATTGTCAAAGGTCAAAATGTACCTATAGGTATTTTGACCTTTGACAATTTGCGTTGAAACGATTCCAGTACCTACTTAACAGAGTATCAAATTTTTTAAATAGTATCTCTACAACATTCTACACAGCGATATCTACGCCCAAAGTAAGCATGTTTTTTATATCGGTCACGTCAATATGAATTCACCTCGCCTGATGGTAAGCTAAAGGTAAAGTCTCGGGCAGGAGGTCCCCATTACATACAGAGACCCTCAAATTGACCGCCTCATGAAAGAAGATTAACTAACTTGTGTTTATCACTTTGTCTAGAGATTCAGGTCTGTATACGCCTTTATGTATTTTTTTTATATAGTCAAAATGACTTTACGTCGCCTGATGGTAAGCTAAAGGCAAAGTCTCAGATCTGGGGTCACCACCACATACACCGGTAGAGCTATATAAGATTATTTAAGAAGAATACTAGCATACAAATGTAAAGGGTTATAGGGTTAAGTGATGTTACTTCCATTCAAAACTACGATACTAGTTACGTCATTATAATCGATCGGTAGCGCAGAGGTTGCAATTAGAAGGTCGCCGGTTCAAAGCCTACTTAATTAACATGCCGCCGCCGGAGTCAAACCACTTTCACGTAATCGGTTTAGCTTAAATGGAGGCATTATCGAGTGTTTATATGGCCCTACTAAGGTCTTCAATACTCAAGCTATTTATCTATTTTGTACACAGGTCAATTTTAACTGGGGTGGGAGTGGCCCTCTGGAGGGCTGCTCCGAGGCTCTCCAAGTGTCTTTCTGAATAGCAGAGAGCACAGTGAGTAGCGAGCGGGGGGCGAGCTGATTGTCCGCGTGCTGACGACGTTTGGGTGACAGAATCTGTCACCTAACCGTCTGTGGGCTGACGCTCTGCGTCAGTGGGAACGCGGCCTAATAGTATAGCAGTCATGCTCTCTCGCATCGGTTTTTTTGTTTCACAAATTCCTTAGCCTCAAAGCAACATCATACATATTCTACACTACACAAACAATAAACTGCTGACTATAAGATATGTAAACAAAATATTTACACAACGTCCATTTTCCAGCTCGAGGCCGACTTCTCACACTGACAGCTTTATATTAAGGGGCGTCCATTAATTACGTCAGGATTTCCGCACGGAAAAAAGGTGTTTGAGATGAATCGCACCTATTCTCAAACGGGAGAGGAGTCTAAGCAAACATTAGGTACATCATTTTTGCCGCAAAAATAATTTGCTATTCTGAGAAAACGGGCTGGCACGTAAAATACAATTATCCACTAAATATTCGAGTATACAGTCATATTTATAGCGGTTACAGTGACTGTAACAAACTCTCAAAGAAATATACACACAATTTTTATTTAAAGATTCAATGCAATCAAGCACATAACGCAGTTATTTCGTAAATACTTCACGTCGTGATTTATGAAAAAACCCTTCGGATTGAATCCCTACCCTTCTCTGAATAGGGGTTCTAACCAAATCTCACAATATTTCACCAAAATAAGAGCTGTCAAAAAATTACTAAAATAACTTTACGTAATTAATGGACGCGCCTTTATCTTAACATCCTTGTACCCTACATAAATGTGTGTTTCGCTTTAGTGGGTCAGACATATTTTACAAGCTTTCTGATATACGAACAATACTCAAGGTTTTATTTTATGCTGTTATACACCGCCATTTTTATTTTAATGGTTATCGCGCTTGGCTGCGTAACTGTAATCGTATTTCTGCAGGCTTTTATATTTTAACTTACAATGTTTGTTTGCATGTTAGTTTGTTTGTGAATGTCAAAAATCATGCCTCGGATTCCAAGACACAGGCTTAGAATTTAACTGTGATTGACACTCGGATAAGAGATAAGAGAATTATAACTCGTCCGTCAATCAGTAGGGGAATCGGCTTGCAAGTAAACCGACTTGCAGTTGAAACGGCTTGCATGTGAACCAGCTTGCAGTCGTATGTGCAATTCTCTTAAGTTAACCTCCATTTTAATAGAGTGTACACCCTATTAAAAAGATTTCTGTCCCTACCATCCTATTAAAATATTCTATAGGCGAACGTTTTTGAAGATTTTTAAATGAACAGCTAAACGGATCTGGCTGAAATTTTGTACAGGGATGGAATATAGTCCGGAATAACACATAGGCAACGTTTTATTCCTGAAATAGGTACCCATAGGAAGCTACTTCAATAACAGAATTTCAGTAAGTACGTTCAAAAACAAGTTGTAAATAAACTTTCAAGATATTCAACAATGTATATTATTATTCTTGAAACAATAAAGAAGAAAACGTGAATGTCACTTTGAGACGTCCGCGGTTGCAGAAGCTAAATTTAAAATTCGAATGCAGACATTTGAATAGATAAATATTCATGTTGATACAAGGCGCTATTTAGATTGAATGGGTTTCGGACAAAGTGAACGGTTGAGGTGTATATTTGTTTTGAAAGTATTTATCTTTGAAAGCTTCGACCGCCAACAAGTTTTCCTACACAGTAGTTGTTTATTTGCTTACATTAGAGAAGAGATTTATGACTTCAAATTTTTTTACGTCATTAATATTAATAGTGTAGTAATTACATGGGTAATCTATTAGTGGTTGAAAGTGCATTATATTGGGTTAAAATTCGTTATCAATATTCTAAATTTGAATAATGTGAAATTATTTAGCTTTAACGTAATTAGTGTTCTTATTTTGAATTATTGAAAGATCTTAGATTTCAGAGTTGGATGGTTTTGGATTAAAATTCGTTGTCAACATCCTGAATTTAAATAATATGAAATTTAATTTCGTCATGTTTGTGTTTTCGCTGTTCCTTTTTTTAATTTTTGACAGAACTTAGATTTCGAAATTGGAAGGTTAGGTAATTAGGTACCTATCACAAAAAAAGATCATGAAGACACACATTATCATCATACGAGTATTAACACTGTTCTTTTGTGAAAGAAAATAAATAAAAGAGGCTCTATAGCAATAAATAAGTTAGTTCTTTTTTTTTTCTTTTTTTTATATTCGTTATAGTGGTACAGATGCCGACACGTAAATTGGTCAGACGCGTCATATGCGCAAAGGTCGATTTTTAGGTCCCCTTTGAGGTATGAGCGGGTCGCGGGAGACGCGGTTGCGCCGTCGCGGACATATGATTGGTCCATCACTTGACGGACCAATCATATGTCTCCGAGAGACGTCTTGTACCGAATCAACGTTCCGGTCGTTCGTACTTTGAATCATTTGATTGGCCCAAAGTGCACGATGCGCGAACTTACGCCAAACCTGGCCAAGTTATGTGCTATTATGTAATACATATTTTATCAATATTTCCTACAGACGGATAAAAGACATCATCTAGTCAAATCTTAATAATAGGATAATAAATATCGTTATTAATCCTTAGAATACGGAACCCTAAAAATGTAGATAGGAACCTACAATTTTATTAACTAATTAAGGTAGAATAAAAGACTAAAGCTAATTATTTTCTCTGCTCCTAAACCATAGCAATAAAAACTTGCTGGCTTGCTTTAACTTTAATGTAGTCAATTTAAGCTACACAGCGATCTATTAAACAATCCAACTAAATACATAGAACACGACAAAAATTACCCAGTCACGACCGAACTAAGGGCACGCAGTACCACACGCGAAACGTCACTTTCTTCAAATTCGTCATATGTTTTGACAAGTAAATTTACCCGTGTACTTAACCCTCGCTTTCTCGTCCCAGTGATTGACAGCGATGTATCAATGCCTGTAATGTCACTTTCACTCATTGATGTCCCGCTGACAGTTTATCTCGCTCGCCAATAAGGCAATATTGATAGTTACATTGATGTTGCAAACGATGCGATTGAGTTAATTGACGATGATTGATTCTTTTGTTATGTTTAACGGTTGGCGTTTACTTTGTTAGTAGGTATGAACGTTTTTATTTTTTGTATCTAATATGACTAAACGTTATGATTTCAATCGATTTCTAAAAAAGTGGGCAACTTGATTGCTTTTTTAATGTTTATTTTGTCATCACAGAGCTTTGTAATTTACAAATCAGTGACGGCACATGGCCCACCCGATGGATTTTTTAAATAATTATAAGTAATAATAATAATAATCTTTATTGACATTTAACAATGGTTTACAAATTGTTAAGAATTCCCTGGCTCCTGCTCTAGTTAAAACTGTGTTGCAGGAGTCAGTGTCTTCCCCTCACAGTAGGTGTTCCTCTTAGATTATTAATATGAATGTCTAGATGGAGTATCGCGCTGCAAAATGACAAGAAGAAATGGGACGAATTTTCCTTATTAGTGTGCGTGACAGCTTCGTCTTACACTCGCGTTATGTCAGTTTGCTTTTTAGTGTGCATGTATAAATACATACCAGTTGCTTAAAACTGCCTTAAAAATAGGGAAAATTTTATGTATTAATAAAATTTATAATATTAAATGTATATTCAGTTCAGAAAATATATATTTTATTCAACTTGGCTGCATGGATGTAATGTAAGTAAGTATGTATGTTTGTTCGTTTCAAATTTTGCTACTGCATTTTGAAGCAATTATCCTAACCGAAACCTAAAGCGTCCAAATATAATTAAAAATAGGTACCTAATAATTGTACCCGTTTTTATGGAATACTAGCTTTTGCCTGCGGCTTCGCCCATGTGGATGTCGGTTAGCGCGACCAAACATAGCCGATGTCTCGAGGTCTAATCTAATCTGCCGCTATACCGAATTTCATCAAAATCGTTTCAGGCGTGAAAGCGTAACAGACAGACAGACAGAGTTACTTTCGCATTTATAATATTAGTATGGATTTGAATATTTGTTTTGACGTGATGACCATATATTATAATCTTGACTTGCAAAAATGACATCAAAGTCGTACTCAGCATACCGAAAAACCCCTCATACGATACTCATAATATTGTATTTCACATTATATTGCATAATATACCCGTTAGGCCATGATTTTTTATGGGAGTTTTGACTTGAGTAACTAGCAACACACCCGTTAAGTACAAAATGGCGACAACAATATAAAATTATTTTAGAAAAAATCTAATGGCTTATTCTGCTAAAATTAGTACGATACAATGGTACAAACCGATGATGGGTAACTTTTTTCATTTATTTAGTACGCCCTTAATAATTTCTGCACACTTTTACCACCCATATCGTTATTTTTAAAATCTCAAATTATTGACAGTGCCCACTGACAGTGCATCTGACACTAAAGTAGGAAAATCGTTTACACATCAACCTTTGGTGAGTATTTTTTGGGCCGCTTTCAACGCTTTGACAGTCTATCTAGACATATTAATAATCTAAGGTGTTCCTATCACAAGTTACATGTCAGTGAAGATACAGTAAAAGTAGTAATAAAAGATAGCAACTAATAACTAGAGATTATTTTAACCTGTGCATGCATACGTGTGTGTGTGGGTGTGTGCGAGGGTGCGTGTTTGTTTGTGTGTGTGTGTGTGTGTGTGTGTGTTTATTTATATTATTATGTATTATGTATTATTATGGTTTTCTGTAGTTTCGTAGTCCAATGATTTTAGCCATTTAAGTACAGTTTTTTTCATTGCATTGTTATTTAATTTGTGTTGCATACCTATAGGGATTAAGCCAATCATCCTGTTGGCGATACGAATAAATGTGACATTCGTGTCGGGTAGTTGGTGACCTAAATTAACTGTCCAACTGCCGCCTCAGCATGGCGTCCATAGATATATCTTTCTAGTCTTAAATACCTACATTAACACTCAAATTCCCTACCAATCCGAATTATAACGTTTAAACGTTTTATCCTTATAAACGTTCAACGTTATTTCGTTTTTCAGTTTACACTCCCGTTTTATCGCTCTTAATCCGAGGGCCGCAATTTTTTTCGCATTTACGAGCAAATTTCAATTCTTGCTGGCACCGTGGAATATTGTTACGTGTAATGTGTATACTTGCGTATGTGGCGAATATGTTACTGGGGCCATTTGAAACACGTTCCTTTGCTATTAATTTATTTAAGCCATTTTCCCTTCTTGCATTATCGTTTTACCCTTTTAGGTAACGCCCGATTCCCGGCATGTTTCTTTTTCGTGGTTTTCAGCGATGAAAAATACCAGTTGATCGCCCAAACACTCTTACTCACTTACAAAAAGGCGACACAAAACTATTGCATCGCATTTTTTTATACAGAGGTACAGTCTTAAACGAATTAGAACCGAAGTATAGCACAAAACCGACATTCACGTTCCCATTCCCATTTCCCGGGACAACTTCGCTAAAAAATTCACACGCGCGGCTACCTACAAAATTCATTCACGGTGCCACGGAATTGGCACATTCACTGCACGGGCGGTGAAGCTCACTTGTTGCCTCACTTTTGTACTGTAAAATGGAGGGTTAATTCTCGTAATAAAATTTGTTCAAAATCAGTTCCGATCTCATCTAGATCTCACAAATTAATGTCAATGAATATGGGGTTTTTCAAGAAGGGCATTAGGTAGAAGGTTTTTACAAGGTTGGTAGAGCGAGTGTGATGCCCCTGGTGTTGTACACATTCATAGGCTGTGGTGACCGCTTTCCATCAGGTGGGCCGTGTGCTTGTCTGCCACCTAAGTAGTATTAAAAAAAAATTTTGTTACGGAAATTATCCTCTAGTCCGTCACATTATCTCTACACTCTACACTAAAGAACCTTTGATGGCCCCTGTGGCGTAGCATTCAACTGCTACGGCAGGGGGCGCGGGTTCGATCCCCGTTCAGTGCAAAAAATACTTGTACGCATGAATGCATGGATATATCTATTTGCATTAGGTACTTGATGTTTATTCCGTATTCTAGAACCCATAACACAAGCTAGTTAAACTATGCTAACTTTGGGTTTAGAGAGCACTGTGTAGAATGTTGTAAAAAAAAAAACAACTCTTTAGAAAGCTACGAGTATATTATTTCCAAAAGTGACATTGACCCAAAAACAATCTAAGCATTATTGATATCCCAACCATTTGGATCCCAATACGTGAAACCCTTTTTTGAACAAGTGTACCTACAACAAACAAAACCGCCTACATGTATTATTGTATTCAGTTTTTGTAAGAATATATAAACAGAGATGAAACAATTTTAGGTGACCTACATAAAAGCAATTTGCACTTTTCTTCCCGAAGTAGGGTACGCTATCAGTAAGTTTGTCAATCTGTCATTTCGTATGCGCTTATGCGCTGTCAAATTGAACGAAGGATCGAGCTTGTAGCGCGCACGGTACGGAGTTTGAGATTGAAAAGTTATTTTGTTAAATACATACTTTGAGTAGAAGATGTTATAGGTATTAAATTGAAATGTGGGTATGTTTTTTATATACTTGGTCCACCGGCTTGCACCCTGCTTGATGGTAAATCTGAGGTGGAGTCCAAAAAATAGTGATCACCATTCCTAGGGGATGCCCCTAGAATTGTAGATCTCTACCCAGACGGTCTCGACAGATGCTTTTTTACGCCGCGCTTAAAGAACCCGGGATTGCAAGAGGAAGAGCATAAAATTAATTCTTATTTTTTTTATATTGGATACGTCAACATGACTTCACCTCGCCCGATGGTAAGCTAGCAAATAAATATTTATTGGGGTCAGAATTCGCGTCAATGTTATGCCCCTGGTGTTGCACATGCCCATAGGCCACGATGACCGCTACCTACCTTTCAGGTAGACAGTGTGCTTTTCTGCTACCTGATTGGTTTATACCCCCAGTGGTAGAATGGGTAAAATTAGTATGCTCTATGGTTCCCTACAGTGGAGAAAATATGTATGACCCAACGTTCCCCTCGTGAGTTCTTCTCTTAAGGTTGACTATTCCATTGATGGGTGTAGTGTAGAGGTAATTCCCGTTTACCGTTATATAAGCAAGTAATATTGTTGTATTAAGTATAATAATGCCATAAAAAAAAAAAAAATAATAATAACGAAACGTTATGTACCTACAAACTAGAAAAAAAATAAAAATAAGGTTAGTGTATAAGTTCTGCTAGACTAAATTCTTCACATACGTGAGTTGCTAGTTGGCTTGTTAAGTGAAAACGGTATGGTACGAGTCTACGAGTATGCGATCGTTGGAAATCGTGTAAAGAATTACTGTTTGGCGGTTGGTTTTCTAAAATTTGCCGGAATGTAGCTAGAAGCTGTCATGTTTCTGTGCAACTATGCAATTTATGTTTCAATTTCTCACGTAGTGGTACTTACAGACTTGAGTATTCTTTCCATAACAGAACGTCGAGCATTTTGCTGTTAACGTTACCAATGTTTGCCGTTCGCTAAAACAATTGGACTAACTTTAAGTAACGTAGATAAGTAAACAATTATGACCTCCAGGATCAGCAGCGCGAGTGTGACGTTTTTTTTTAAATAGGATAAGTCAAAATGACTTCACCTCGCCTGATGGTAAGCTAAAGGTAAAGTCTCAGGAAGGGGTCCCTTTATATATACCGATAGTGCCATAATGGTGGCCCTCATCTGGACGGCCTCATCAAATGCTTTTTCACGCCCCGCTTAAAGGACCCGGGACTGTAGGAGGAAAGAAACACATACGCTGGTAAAGAGCGGGGGCGTTTATGTCGGAGTTGAATCGACTAAAACCGCACGGTGCCTCACACATCGGCCTGAGAGGCCGGGTATTAAAAGGCCTAATGAAATCACAAGTCACATATTATCTAAAAACTTTGTAACAAAAAAAATATGTTACAGACTCAGAATATGTTATCAAAGGCGATTCTAAATTGTATTCCGCGTTCAAAAAAGTCAGTTAAAAGGATCCGTCTGCCTTTTCAAACTTTTTAACAACATCCTTTAACTTTTTGTTCTCTCTTCTGAACGTAACTTTGTTTCTTTGAGTTTAAATTGACCCAATTTGTGATACGAGGTGTATTTTACCTTATACACGGCTTTGAAGCGTGGCCACGTGTCACGAATATGAATATACTACGATAGATGTGCGTCACGCGTAAAGATCGCGTGAAGAACTTCCATATCCGTGACATCGCTGATGAAATACAGGAGTAGGTATCGGCTGAGGAGGCCGCCGTTTTGTGGCAGCCGCCTGGCACCTAAAAAGACCCAAGAAGTGCTGGCTTGACGTCATAGGAGATGATTTGTAGGAGGTACGACACGACGGTATCTCCCGTCCGAAATGATTTATCCGACTGGGGTAGTACCTCCGCCCTACAGAAGACCGCGGCCATAATAACCATCGTGTTGTGTTCCCGACGGTCAGTAGGGTAGCCAGAGCTGACTGTACCGCTCCTTCCCCACACCTTCCTAGCCTCCTCACCATTTCCTATACCCTCCCTTTCCCTTCAGGGTAGGCAGCGCCTGTGTGACACCCTTAGTGATGCATACGTCCATAGGCCACGGTGACCGCTTTCGATCAGGTGGGCCGTGTGCTTGTCTCTCACCTACGTAGTATAAAAAAAACATAGTTGCCAATGGTCTCACTACCGTGGATGCTCAAGATCGTGCGAAATGAAGAAGGAAAAGCAGAAAGTACATATTAAAAAGCGATTTTATAATTGTTACAAATTTAGATAATATAGCGATTAATTACCCAGATTATGATGCAAGCCTCGTCTTTCGGTCAGAAGTTGTATGAGTACTGGGATACGGAACAGAATTCCATCCATGTAAAGCCGCGGGCGACAGCTAGTAATTTATAAGGGTAATTATCGCTCTGATAAGTTATTGCGTCCAACCAAAGTAATCCAAATATGCCTCAAAATGGTTTCAAGTATGTTGTAAATAAACTCCTTGTTGCTGCTATATTTTATCTAAGATCCACGCCCAAACAATGTACGGTAGGACGAACCAGCAACCAATCAAAATGCCGCAAACAAAAACCTAGCACGGGCTGATGATTTAACTGAATTCAGCTACTGGTGAAACGGTAAATAGCATGTTTATCTGGATGATATAATCAAGTTATTTTAAACAGTGGCCATAACTATGACCAGGGGCCTTGGACCATGAGCTCAATGTTGTTATTTTTATTCAAATTCAAGTTCTTTATTTGCGGAAATGCGATAGTAAAAGATGTCTGCGCATTTCATTACCATATTTGTTTTGGATCTCAGTAAAGCCTTTATATTATTTATGATACGAATTTATCATCAGTGTTTAGAAAGCAATTTGTTGTCCCAAAGATTAAGAGATCGTTAAAATACGGATCAATAATTATGTAAAATATAACTTGATACTTAAAGCGTTTATTTACTACTGACAGATAGGTACTGACAGGTAGGTAATTAAATAGATACATTTAAAATTTCTTGATCAAAAATATACCCCGTGCTAGGTTTATTAGATACTGAAATACATGTACAATGTATGCAGATGTATATACAGAAGGTAAATTAGTGGTGCTTAAGGAATTTCATTTCATCCAGTTAATTGCTACATGAATTTTCTTGTCAACGTGAACGCGTACTATTGCTTAAATCAGAGCTTAAGCTTTGTCAAGTACGTACTTTATGTGCATGTATGTGTGTGTGTGTGTGTGTGTGTGTGTGTGTATGTTTGTGTGTACGTGTGTGTGTGTGCGTAAAGAGCGTTTTAATTGAATACTTATACTTGTACGAGTTGGAATTTGCCTATGACGGTAACATTCTGTCGTTTATATCATTCTATTTTTATTTTATTTATTTGTTTATTTATTTATTTATTTATTTATTTATGTACACACAAAAAATACATAGTAGTTCATTAAGTAGAAAGATGAGTACATCTGTTTAACATTTAACTGACAATATAATATTAAAATGTTTAATTACGTAGGTACGTATCTATTTTATATAATTTGTGTACAAGGCTTGACTAGTAAAGTCACAGTTGGAGTTATTTTGAAACAGTAGTACACTACTTTTGTTATAGTACACCGTACAGTCATCCTCAGTTTCTTTTATTTATTATTTCAATACCAGCTTTTATTTACATTATGTTTTTTATCAAGTACACTGGAAAGGCTTTAAAGGACTTTAAATTTGTTTTTAAATTCCTGAATTTACTGCTACATAATTAAGAAGTTACCCCAACGGAAGTCGTAATTTTAAAAAAGAAAAGAAAATTACATAGACCGTCGCGTTAAGTGGTTAAACACAATGATTAATTACAGAATAAACAGTCCAAAGTAAAATGGTATAAGGTTTATTTATAATATTCGCTTTTCTTTACTTAATTATTATTTAGTAGTTACTTTAGTCTTAAGAATAAATTCACTTGTTATGTAACCACGTAAATGTTTCAGAAAAATAAGTTTAGTTTAATAAAATATATTTTTTTACATTTTCTTAGGTTCGAGTTATACGGTGTAAAGTGAACGCAAGGCTTAAGTATTAGGCCACCTAACACCCCGGCGCCAGAAGACCCTAGACGGCGTGCGGTTTTAGTCGGTAAGAGTCCGACATAACCTACCCCGCTGGCTGCGGGGGAGGATCCATGAGGATTTCTGCATGAAAAAAGGTGTAGGCAGGCAGCGGTGCATACAGATAAATATATATGTATATGAGTGTAAAGTGTATTAAGAGAGTAAGTACCTAATAGGTATATTTTTTTGAAAATACTGTCTGTCTGATTGAATTAGATAATCTCTGAAACGACTGGACCGATTTGCTGGTTACAGCTAAATTCTCGTTACATAATAGAATATCGACCAGCTATTGGTAAGGCTCTATAAACTTATATAATTATGTGAGCCGCATAAATTGGTAGTTAACTTTACAGATTGTACGCCAGATTGCAATCTCCTATCGGTCTAATAGCACAGTTAGGTAGCCCTACTGGGCCGTTATAAGGCACTAAACACACTTAGGGTACATTATAATTGCGGTTTTAGTCGGTTTGATTATGACATAACCACTCGCTGATATATTTAATTTAGTAGGTACCTACAGGTTGTTACTTGATTATAATTTCATTATACGCTGGATTAATTTTATTCCAGAGAGAGTTTTCAAGTAAGGGTTAGCGGGAATGCTAGTAATTTGACTACTCTTTTTAAATTCGAATTTTAACAAATTTCAATTGTGTTATCAATATGATACTTTAAGAATATGATATTTCGTTTAACAAAACACTTTTTTTGAAACTATCTAGCCGAATTTATACTTGTTGAAAATATAAATTATAGATACCATTGCTTCTGCAACTAAACTTGCTTCTGCTTATGCACTGCATCATTGATTGATTTAGATATTGACAATAAATATTAAAAAAAAAAACAACCAAATCGAAATGGCTTGAAACCACACGGGAAGCGCCAGCCATCAAATAACAAAAGAATCAACAAAATCAGTTCACCGAGTCAAAAGTTCCGAGGGAACAAACATAAAAAATACACTCTAATTGTGAACCTTCACCTTTTTGAAGTCGGTTAAAAATCAATAAAATCAAGCTGATATTCTCTCACAGGTGTGTGTTGACCCTTGTCCATAATGAAGAATGTTGTCATGGCAAAGCTCGAGCGTTACAATGTTGTGAAAATAATGTATCTTATCTCTTATCTTCACGCCCTCTTACCCTTGAATAGTGTGTAGAGCAATAAACGGTGCAACAATAGGTACAAGTAGCTTTGGAAGCTGGAGAGTATTTACAAATAACAAACCTTAGTCCCGGCTGAGATCAGTAATAAATTCTTTAAAAAAATCCTAAAACCTGATAGCATTTTTTTTTATAATGGATTACTTACCTCGCCTGATGGAAAGCTAAAGGCAAAGGCTCAAGATCGGGGTCATCACTACATGCACCTATAGTGCTACAGTGGTGGCTCTCAGCTTGACGGCCTCATCAAATGTTTTTACGCCCCGCTCAAAGGACCCAGGAGTTCCAAGCTTTTATGGTGCGGCAAGAAAAGACGCACTAAACCGCTTATTTAGTTTTTGAAGAGTACACAAATCAACTAAACACTTTTTTTATACCTCTATGTGTAATAGACTTTATGTTTTATCACATCGGTACGCATGCGGATTGATTAACAGGCTTTTCTCTCGGAATTGGGGGCTCAGACGGCAGAAATCCAAGATAAACAACAACATTTTGAGTAGGTGTTTACAGCACGCAAATAAATGAATTAACATATAAATCGGATTTGGAAGTGTGCATTTAGAATTTCATATCATGCTCATAAATTGAACTGGAGATTCCTCCCGACTTCCGACTTCCTGAGGAATCGGGCCATACGTGTGGTCATTGATGGCTGCGCATCAGACCAGCTTGAGATCAATGCTGGGGTTCCTCAGGGGTCCGTACTCTCGGCTACTCTATTCCTGCTGCACATAAATGACCTGCTCAAACCCGGTACTTTTGGGTACGCAGATGACAGCACAGTGGTTGAGAGGTATGAGTCCAATTCTAGAGCCAGCGCGGCACACATCCGATCTCTCCGAGAGGCGATGGTTGGGCGCTTGAACTTATCCTTGAAGGCGGTCTCCGACTGGGGTGATGCTAAACTGGTTAAGTTCAATGCTGCTAAGACTCAGGCGTGTCTTTTTTCTGCCAAGCGAAGTCAATTCCAGCCAAATCCCTCCTTCCGAGGTGTACCCGTGCCGATAACAGACCGCCTCGAGCTTCTTGGCGTAACTCTCACATCCACCCTCAACTTTGGGACTTACATTGAGGCTAAAGCTCAAATGGCCGCAAGAAAGCTGGGCATTCTGTCAAAAGTGCGACAGTACTTCACACCGGAGCAACTGCTCAACTTGTATCAAGCGCAGGTCCGATCCTGTATGGAGTACTGCTCGTATCTGTGTGATGGCTCAGCTAAATACCAACTTGACGCGCTGGAGACGATCGAGAGACGAGCCAAGAAGCTCATCAATAACGATGCACTAGTCGAGAAAAGACTTCAAAGCCTTGCCCATCGACGCAAAGTTGCAGGTCTCTCGGTGTTCTATCGGATGCATTTCGGGGAGTGCGCTCTGGAATTGCACAACCTGATACCTCCAAGTCCTTTCCATCAACGAACGACTAGACGAACAGCGTCACGCCACCGCTATATGGTCGATATTCCACTCATACGCACAAAGCGCTTTGCTGACACGTTCATCGTGCGTACAGCTAAGGAGTGGAATTCCTTGCCTGAGTCTGTGTTTCCGGAAAGCTATAACCTGGGAGTTTTCAAGTCACGAGTGAATAGGTTCCTTCTAGGCAAGCGTGATTCATCGTAGACCACATCGTCACTTACCATCAGGTGAGATTGAGGTCAAACGTAAGCCTATCATGAATAAAAAAAAAAAAAAAAAAAAAAAAAAGATTCATAATTCAACTTCAAAGAAAATGACAGGGCTCCGAGGCGAAAGCCACCTCTTCTCTCTCCTTCTTTCAACACTGCCGACTGCCGTCTGACTTCCCAACTCTTAGGATAGCATGCGCCAGAGCCCCGTTCGTCAATCAGCAGATATCGAATCGGGTTGCAAGTGGGTAATTTAGCCCTTAAGGTCTTGGAAGGGCCGTATACCACCTAATATTATTCTAATATTAGTGTTTGATGTGGAAGTTATTTTGGTCCTGGGTGCAAAAAAGGGTGTGTCATGGCATTCAACTTCTTAAAGGATTTTGAAGTAGTTTTTTGCTGTTTAACAACTATTTTCTTCATTCGGGGATATATAGGCGTGAGTTTATGTTATGTTATGTTATGTTGACAACTAATTTGATCGACCGTGATGAATGCCTTCAGGCATTTAAAAATTATGAACTCGTGTCATGGGTTAATTAAATTTTTCATTTAACTTCAAAAACTGGATGTTAAAACTATGTCAATTTTTTTTCTTTTTTTTAAATTTTATTCATCCAGATGGGTAAGATCCGTGTGAAAGAATTGACAGAGACTGGTTAACAACGCAGTTGCCTTATAGATGACAAACATTTGCGTATTTGGAAATGTTAAAGCTATAACTGCTTTTATATTTCTCTTTACACAATTCTAAAAGTTCAGATTTATTATAATAACATTTCGTTGAAATATAATAATAACAAGATTATACAGTACGCTCCGTTAACCCAATCATCGCCATTGGTATTACTTTTATAACCAACATTTCATATTACAAAAGCATTAACATATACAGTGGGCGCTCAAACTAATCGCATTTGAATAATTTGAGTCCGCATGTTTGAATCCGAATAATTTGTTTCTGTTAGTATACAATAAAATTATTTGGATTTCATGTTACGTGTTTCCTATTTCGTATGCTATGTTATAAATTCTGAATCATTTCTGGATAAACAAAATGATATTAAATGGTGATTCTGATTACACCCTCAGTGCCCAACAAATCTCAAGGAATTATAGTCAATCCATGAAAGATAACCGTTAACGGGATAGCTATAAAAACATTCGCTATAAATCGCAAATGACTCTATGAATACATAAAATATATATTAACCCTTACTTCACTCTAAGTGACTCAACAATTCACAACCAACGGGCAAAGATAGTAAAACAGTTTGATGTTTCAATAAAATTTACTACACCCTACTCTGATTTCAAGTTTTCTTAGGACATTTCTTGTGAAGCTTAGTTCAAAAGTCAAGTGGCTGTTTCGGAATTCTTGTTTACGGACCTTGGAATAGTTCCTGTACACTATTTCTGTTGAGATATACGAGTGATTTTTGCGAAACGTCAACGCGTTTCTGCTCTCTATCTGTCAGCCATTTAAGCTGCACCGTGTGTTTCTTTTAATTAAATTATTATAAAATACATACTGAAAATTAAAATACTTTCTTTACTTGCCTTCAGATTCAAGTAAACAACTTACTAAATCGACATATTTTATTTACGACCAAAATTCTATAAAATGAAACATACTGTATGTGGGAACGTTGATACGAATATTCATATGAAAATCTACCAACTTTATTGAAATTGATGTCCAATGTCCAATATTTTCAGATATATGCTGTTCCAACTTTTATGAAATGTTTGTGAGGTCATAACCTGGAAATTGATGTTCTCCGAACCAATTTTAGTGCCGAATTTCTCAAAACCACAACTTGGTGTCGTAAATCGGGATCTTTTTACTGCTTTCAAGAAATCTGTACTACGATTTACCGTTATTAATGCGTTCAGAGAAAGATTTTACAGTGATAAGCAATAAAGGCATTCAACATAAGTGAGTATAAATCTGAGTTCATAAATTTCATTCGCCTATCTATTTGCAATACTTCCATTGCACATTCCATTTGCATACATCCAAATACCATTTGAAGTGGTCTGTCTAGTTCGTCTCGTGTTATAAGTTTGTATGTATGTGTGTGTGCGATCGTGAAAGCTTGTTTCAGATTTCCGGGTTGGGTAATGCGATATTTTCATTAATTTCTAAGATGGAATATTTTTATAACCTTATGTATTTTATATGATGACATTCGTCTTTTGAAGTAAATTTTTTTATGAACCGACTTTTGTAGGTTAAGGTCTGAATATTCTTTCTTCCTATTAAAACAAAAAAAATATTTCTATAGGTGTTAGTGAAATCCCGAAAACAGAGATAGGCGATAGTACTAAAGACAAAATACAAATTTATTTTGGGCGATTTATTTAGGATGAGTATAATTTTTTTCATATTTTTTGCAATAAATATAATTTAAGCTCCATCGTGTTAGTGCAATTGAATAAAACTGTTACCGTTATACTTAGACTACCAAGTAGTACCTATATCAAAATATTTTATCATATATAGATTAGTCATATTATTTAGTATATTGTGTTATTAGTCTAGTTCCATTTAGCACTGGATGTTTTCAAAGCTCCTCCTTGAAGCCTGGTTTTATTTCCATATTTTTCTTTTCAAAGGTCCATTTCCTTAGTATAGCATCAGTCATGCATCTTCGATAAGTTCAATAATATTATTCACAGTATTCTGATCTACATAAATAGCACATTAGTATCAAAATCACATAATTTTACAAATACTAGCTCGCATAAGTCCCCAGCTGTCAACACTCGCACAATACTGTTCGATTGCGAGTGATAAATTATCGTAATAACATAGTAGTGGCCAACACGGCTTGGTAAGCGAAATTTACGGTTCAACTTGCTTACGTTCGGACCATTAAATTTCGAACTCGTTTACAACTCGGTTTACAATCACTTGTTTAAGAGTAAAATATTATTTTGGCAGTGTTTGCAGCTCTTTATACTTATGAAACTTTCTCCAATAATTTATGAAGACTGTAGAGATTAGTCCTGAGTAATTAATTGATCAGATCATCGACGTATGAATCAGAAACTAGTACTTATTTTGAAGTATGTTTATTATTGAGTAAGTATTGTTCTTGAATATTATTTGTTATCTCACATGCGTATAGTGAAAGTCCCCGAGTACACAAAAGCTACTTATCATACTTGAATTTAAAAATAACCTGAAAATTATTTTTGTATCATTTCTTTGTTTCCATCAATAAACTGATAAGGGCCAAACCATGACGCGTTTATAACAATTAAACTCGACTCAGTGGCGCTGAGGGAGATATGGAGCTATAAGTATACCGTATTTAGCACATCTCTCTCTCTCTTTCACACACCTCCACTGTCCAAAACTGAACTGCTTTAAACGCGTCTTGGAAAGTCCGAACTTTTCGAAAAGGGCTAAAAATGGTTAAAATGGTTTTCGTAGCCAAAATAATTAGACATTCTTTTTTGTTATTAATTTTTAAACGGTATTCTACAAAATCTCTACCATCAATTATTTTGTAGAATTTTTATTTGTATTTGTTAGTTAATTACCATGTTTATATAATAATTAGAAAATAAGTAATATAAAATAAATAATATATACGTTTCGTAGGATTCTATTTATGCCTAAATACAATATCTACCTCCAATATATATTCTTTCCTTCTGGAAATAATATGACGTAACAAATCAATCAAATCTATAACCACTCCATCAAATAGATTTCTATCAAAGGATGATACGAGTATGTATCCATTTGTCGCGGTACAGAAACTTCAGCAAAATTCTTATGATGAATGTGACTGAGAACTAAATATATTACGATATGCTCGAACCACAGACGTAGCACATAACTGGCACATAAATCATTAGTGACTAATTATGCTGAACAATAAAATTACCTTCATTATATACTTAGGTCAAAATTCGTTCCTGTGGTTTTGGTGACCACTTTGTTTTTACCGTCTGGGTCAAAAAATTGGTCACCAATAGCTTACAATGGTTAGTAATCTGTTCGGCTAGATATAAAGATATCCAACCGAATACAAAATCTGGTGAAATTTTTGATGTTTATTCACTTCAGCGTTACCCATCTTGGAAAACGGGTGTTGGAATATGTGAAATGTTAAGACTGAAACGCGAGCAACGTGAAAAGCACTTTAATTTAAATGATTTCGTTTTATATCATTGGATTTAATTGCCTTTGATTATAAAACATTATAGACGGCAAGACCATAATCACTACATAATTTAAAGATACGAGAGAAGTTGTCAAACAACACTTTTGATTTTGAATTGAAACTTTTTGAATTTTGTCATTAGCCACCAGGCAGACTCGGACAGGTCTAGAGACTGCACTTGTGGTCACTTCGAAGCGATTTCCACTGGTAAAATGTGACTTTATCTAGAAGCCCAGTTAAAATCGCAGTACCATAAAGTAGTCGAATAAATAAAAATATATATGAGGAAAACGAAAATCCTCTTAATTAAGATAAATTGCATGAACTCAATGACGTTTGGTGCGGAAAATATATTGGTCTTATCTCTGGAGACAGAATTGGGATTTATGGTCAAGGTCGCAGATCTAATTCAAGAAATAATGCTCTGTGGTAATCTGTGAGCGGAACGACTTCTTTTGTGGATTATGAATGAAATTCTATGTTATTTTTTAAGAAAGGAAAGTACCTAAGGATAAGTCCTGCTCTAGGGTTTTATATTTCGTTGATGGTTTATAAACATGCGACAGAGCTCATCCTATATTTTACGGATTATGGGCTAAAAATCTATTTGGAATTGAACAAGTTATTGTTCCAGGTAATAAAATAAACAGACGGCCTTCTAGCTACTGTGCCTCTTGTCACAATACAATTAATGACAATAAAGTTCACTTCACACACACACACACACACACACACACACACACACACACACACACACACACACACACACACACACACACACACGTGCGCGGCGCACATCCACTCACACGCACATGCACTCACACGTACATACACTTACATGCGCATTTTGTTTTGTTACTTTTATTTTATTTTCATTTTTTTTTAATGCTAAATAGCTAACATTTGAAATTTAAATATGTCAACCACACTAAGGGAAGGGCACTGTTTCTCCTTATCACAGGCTACCTATAGCTTATCTAGGGAAACAGCTGGTCACCCACTTTGTTGTAAATTAGATTTAGATAAGTACCTACACTATATTATGTTTATTTAAAATTAACTGTCAAACCATGAACCATATTCACTGTAACATTGTAATCCTTGTGTGTCAAATAAATTATTAATTAATTAATTAATTAAAATTAAATTATTAATTAAAAAAGTTTGAAGACAGTTAAATTTCAAATGAGTTCGTACTGATAATCAAAATAGAATTTGGAGATATAAAGTTTTACGTAATGTCTAGTTTGCTTATCACGTAAACAAGCTAAGTAGTTTTATATAATTCCCGTATTAAGCGGTTTCAATATAAGTAGGCTTTTCACTTCCCCCTCTCAATATTAAGTGAAATGAAATTTTAATCGTATTCGCAATTTTCGCAAAGCATAAAGTAAATGAGGTGTATTTTCGAAAACGTTATTTGGTGAAATATATGGGCTGGGATAATTTCTGGGTAATTAGAGGCTGGAGTAATTAGCTCCGACCTTCCCTAATTGTTAATACTTTTAAAGGGTCGTAACACTTTGTAATTGTTAAGCAAATATACCTAAATGGAGGTTTATAATTAACATTTATTTTATGTTTTATGAATATAATTTTTCATAATGAGTACCTACTATTTAGGTATATAAACGTTTAAAATATTTTTACAAGCTTTTAATGAAATTATTCTGTTATTTTGTTAGTATGGAAGCCTAATTAAAACCACTTCCTGATGTAAGATTGAACTCAAGTCGACTAGCGTATCTTGTGACAATGTGATAATGTGGTACTATGAAGCTAGTCTGATGATGGAGTCAGAAGATGTCCATAGCAAAGTCAAAGTCAAAGTCAAACTCAAAGTCAAAGTCAAAGTCAAAGTCAAAGTCAAAGTCAAAGTCAAAGTCAAAAATCATTTATTCTGTATAGACCATTTTAAGCGGCACTTACAAAATGTCAAAATCTAAATTATTTAAAACTAGAAGCAAATGAAAAGTGCCGTAATACCTTCGAGCACCTGCCAAAAGTTTTGATAAGTGCTCTTCATGGACTAAGCTAGGTGCTATTCAGACAAGTGCTCTCATGAGACTACTTGGAAAGTTTTCTGATAAGTAACCTAAACTTTCCCTTTCCCTTCAGGGTCGGCAGCGCATGGGTGACATCCATAGGCCACGGTGACCGCTTCCCATCAGGTGGGCCGTGTGCTTGTCTGCCAATCTTTAAATTGCACTCATTAATAGCATTTTCCCCGAAGTAGGTAAACTTTACTCAATCAACATCAAACATCGTTTTTCAGCACAATCTTGAGACAAGATGGGAGATAATTGGATAGATGGATGGATGGGTGGGTGGTGTAATTAATGACAATACTGACACAGACGACCAGAACTGAATCTCAAAGTGACTTCAGTTACATTTATCAAGCGTATACTGAAATCGGTTCACAGTCATTTATATATGCCAGAAAGCTTTAGAGTACAATTTCATTCATTTTAACCAACTTCAAAAAAGGAGGAGGTTCTCAATTCGTACGCTATTTTTATTTTTTTGTATGTATGTTACGCGATAGCGGCGTCGAAATTTTTTTTTGTTTGGAAGAGGCTACTTCTAAGGTCCCATATCTAGGGTATCAGGATCTGATGCTGGGATCTTGTGAAAATCGAGGGGAAGTCATCAACAGCAAAAGTTGAGTTGAGTTTCTTATACTTGTCAAGTTTTCATGGAAAAAAAGTGTTAATTTTTTTTTTTAAGTATTTTTTGGAATCCTTGTCTGATTGTTCGCGATGGACGCAAAAATTACCAAACGGATTTTGATGCAGTATATTTTGTTTGAATGCTTGTTTGCTCACAATCAGTTAAGTAGAACCGGAGATATATTATAGCAGAAATAGTGAAAATCTTGTACCTAGGTAAAAAATGGGTACTAAAAAAATGATTCCTTTTTTTATACTAGGTACTTAGGTGGCAGACAAGCACACGGCCCACCTGATGGGAAGCGGTCACCGTGGCCCATGAACGTGTGCAACACTAAGGGTGTCACACACGCGCTACCTACCCTGAAGGGAAGGGGGGAGGGCTGGGAAGAAGCGGGGAGGCTAGGAAGGGTGTCCTAAAATTAAACTGTTCTCGAAGTTTCAGTTACTAATTAAAATTTAATAAAACTTTATTCAATCCATAAACTTAATGCTTTAAATACAAGATAATATCTTAACATTAATCATTAGTGTATTCTTTAAACGCAAGATTAATGTTGATGTTCTAAAACATCACATTCTTTCGATTTAAATCGATTTGGGACATTTTAATACTTTCTCTGTCACGGAATTAGCTGCTACATGTAACTTTGATCACGTGGAACTTGGTTTGTTTATAATTTCATGGACTTTTTTTTAGCTAAGCCCTAATTTTTTTTCAAAAATAAAAGTGATCTAAGTTAGGTTCGTGTTATTATATCAGCAGCCAGTGAAAATCTCAACACAATCAGCCCCCGTAGACAAATGGCAAACGTCAAAATCGCAAACGATCGCTTAGAAAACGAACGATTAGGTCGACCAATCACATCCCAGCTCGTCACCGGTGTACGATGCGCGCGCCGCGGCGGAATCACGAGCTGGAGTGTGATTGGTCGACCTAATCTATACGTTTCCTTAGCGATCGTTTGCGATTTAGACTTTTGCCACTTGGCTATGGGCCCAGTCCAGCTAAGCTGAAAGAAAGGAACGAAAAGACAGACTGAAAAAAAAATTCCAATAAACACGTGTCAAAGTCCAAGTCAAAAATTATTTATTCTGTATAGACGAAGACGAAGATTATATACGGCACTTACAAAACGTCAAAATCAAAAATATTTAAAACTAGAAGCAAATGGACCACCACCGTGCACCGGTTCGAAACGCAGCCCAGACCTGAGAAGACTCCGGCAAGAAACTGAGTGGAGTTATAATCATTCATAATGCAGGTATTCACTTAAAAGCTGCCATTTTAACATTATAAATAGATATTATTTAGATTTTATTTAATGTACCTCTAATTTTTTTTTATATTAGTAAAAATATCCAAAAAAATCAACAAATAAATTCGCGTAATCTGACTTACGACAGTTTGTGTACCTACATGTATACCTACCTGCGCGATAAAACAAAATAAACACGATCAATAAACCGTCACGGTTTGTTGAAGAGAGATATAAGTTCGGCATTAATGAGAGTGAAAGAGACAGTCAGAAGAAAAAATATGAGTGACAGCGGATTGCAACGGAAACAATGTTTTCACTAGAGATGTCAATAATATTTCTTTAGATGGCCGACAGGTTGGTAATGTATATCGGGAACACACCGTGTGTCTGATTTTTTACGTCAACCAGTCACATTTCTAATGCGCGTGATTAAGGTTAATAGATCGCAATGGTGTGATTTTACAACTGTATAGATGACGTTTTATTATGTATGGAGATTTGTTAAGCGATTGTGTACGACGCATTGTTGATTGCTTTGATATATTATTATCAGTGTTGATATGTGGTAATATTGCCATTCGACGTATAGTCTAAGGGTGGAGACTGCGAATCGTAGACCTAACGTAGGATGCCCCTTAACCTGATGTTGCACACGTTCATAGGCCACGGTGAACGCTTCCCATCAGGTGGGCCGTATGCTTGTCTGGCATCTAAGTGGTACAAAAAAATCAGATGAGCGGATATTCCGTGAATTCGTCAAAAATGGCAAGATATTTAGATAAATAATTCTTTATTGTACACCAAGATTACGAACAAGTTCGGAACATTTACATAAAGTGACTTTTATAAAGACATAATAAGAGCAAATTGACACGATTGCAGAGCTAAAGTCAATACGTACGATTTTGCTTTGATATTACCTGTTTTGTGTAATTCATACCTATAAGGGTAGCTGGGATGCAGTGAATGCCGAAGGCAAAGAGGGTTCTATGGTGCATATTGATTGATTGATATTGCCGACTTGAGATTGACCTATGAGGGTCAATTCATATTACAAAATATATTCAAAATTTAGTTTCGATCTCACAAATGCCAAAATTGACGCATACCAAAAAATAAAACAGAATACGGAATAGAGGAACTGAATTTTGAACAAAAATTTTGTGACAAGAATCAGCCCTGGTCTTGCTTATTAGATGCAATATACTATCAGATGACCTATTATGATGGTAGTATTTTTAGGAGCCTTGGTTAGTGCCAAGTCAGTACCTTGAAAATAGACACCAATGGTATTACAGTATCTAACCCCCATTAACGTAAAAGAACGCTTTAATGTTTTCTCAATAATCATTAAACTCATTTACAATGTAGGAACCTTTTTAAATTTTACCAAGCTATCACAATGAAAGTACTTTCAACGGATTATAGCGCAATTTTACTGCTTGCCATTTTTGTGTTCGCACTTTACTCGACATTTCAGTTAATTGTAAGCAGCAATTACATGGAGACGAAATTTTAGCAAAAAAAATACAATAGGTATTCTTACGCAAATTGTAGGAACTTCAACAGTCAAAATCTGTCATAATTTTTTTTTGGACACGTAAAATGACTGTGCTGAAGTCCTGATGGAAAGCTAAAGGTAAAGTCTCAGGAATGAGGGTCACCATTACATACAACGAACATACACATATTTTGTTTCTATGTATAATAAGTATGTATTTACAAAAAAAAAAGTATATAAGTATGTTTATCAACATTCTAGAACCCATAACACAAGCTAGTTAAACTATGCTTACTTTGGGTCTGGGGAGCGCTGTGTATGGCTGTGTAGAATGTCGTAGAATATTTATTTATTTATTTATTTATTTATACACAGTAAACACACTGAACTTAGCACTTACATTCAAAACTCAACGAAAGTCATAACTAAAATGTATTAGTACGTACCTACGTAGATAGTTCAGTTTAATCATATTTTCTATCGATAATGCAATCCTCTCTAAGTAGTACTACAATGAAATTAAAAACCTAAACAAAAAACTACCGTCCATTCAAAACTACTTCATAACTCACTCTAACCTCTCAAATTGCATTATCAACCATAAATCTCGAATCAAATAAAACCATCTACTTTCTAAGCTGCGTTCTCAAGATGCAGGTCTTCAGAGATGAAGATAGCAAGCCATTATTCATTTTGCATGTGGACACCGTGGACTGTCGAGATAGTGATCTACGATGCACCTTAGCTGATCGTGTTAGCTGATATGCGGCTCGTCACAAGTTGAAGCAAAACGTTAACAAGTATGGTCAACTTCTAACGCCAACATGTTGGAAGATCTTGATTTTTTTTTAAATTGGTAATAGGCTGTTGGTAAGTGATAATTTGTGATCGACGGTGGAGCACGCTTGCCTAGAAGTAACCTATTCACTCTAGACTTGAAGACTCCATCTATGGCAATCGTTACAGGTAGTTGGAGACCTAAAAAATCCAACAACAACGGTGTAGCTGCAATGCTTCGATATCGCCTAATGTCACCATTGGGTTGTGAAGGTTAGATGGCAGTCACTTCACGGAAAATATCGATGTCCAGCCAAATCCGCAGTTAAGACTGGTGAAGCGGACCCCAGACTTCGAGGTAAAAGCTTTGGCTGCGATTTTGGGATTAGCGCTAGGTTGAAGAAGCACTTGGATGAAATCTGATATCCAGGGTCTGAAGATGGCGTTGATAAGTCGTTATAGGAACTTCTGAATTAAACAAGATAAACCCGTCAACTTTCATTATACTACACGTGCGCTATAAGTTGAGAACTGACCGCTAGACGTCACCGGCGCGCGTTTATACAGCGCACAAAAAAATATAGTAAACAAGCTTTCGCCCGAGACGTTACCTACCTGTCTACCTATTTTTTTTTGCGAACAGTACATCACGGACGACTGAGGGGCAGTGCAGCGGGAAGTAGGCGGAGAGCCCAAGTCTCATAATATATCTTAGTCTTATAGCGCACGCGTTATACCTACTCATATTAAAATTAACTTTACGTTTATGGTACCGAAATGCATTAAGTTTGAATTTATCAATAAATCAAACAGGTACATAAGTGATGAATTTGTCATCGCACACTATTTAATTTTTCTACGAATTAACTGTCTGCTAATAACGTTTTAACAATAAAAATAAATAACCACAGATAATACAAAATTTACATTTTTATGTTGAATCTGTAAAACTATAAGTCTATAACCATAAATAATTTCAACCGTAGACTATGCAATAGTCAAATAACTTTGATATTATCCAAGAACACATTGTCAGAGATTTACGTTTATCGGCGTAAACGTAAAGATGTCATGGAGACAGTAAAATTTTATGCATTTCAAACGTGTACCATTACGCATTTAAATGCTATAAAATTGTGAAAGCTGATTGGTGCAAAAAGGGTGAAAGAGTGTGGTTAAGTATCTTCGTAAAACCACTGATTTTATGTACTAACAAGAACAATGTAGATTCCATTGTCCGGTGGGGACGATGAAAGTTGTACCTAATTAACCGACTCTAAAAAAGAGGAGGTTTTTTATGTTATGTTCGGGCATAACTCTATCTTTATTTTATTTTTTTAAACAGATATTTATTTCGAAATTATACCATTTAAATTTTGTAAAGATCATGATGATTTTCGGAGACACAACAGAGCTTTTCGTCCGCGATTGCTACTATCGTACATTTTTGCTTTTTTTAATTTATTTTTTGTCGGTCACGTCAATTTGACTTCACCTCGCCTGATGGTTAACTAAAGGTAAAGTCTCAGGAAGGGGGTCCCCATTACATACACCGATAGTGCCATAATGGCCCTCAACTTGACGGCCTCATCAAAATGTTTTTTCACTCTCCGCATGAAGGACCCAGGACATAAGGAGGAAGGACACACGTGAGCTGGTAAAGAATTCCAAGTCTTTATGCAATAAAGAAATCGTTCCATAATTACATCACGCCTGTACCTGCTAAATGAGCTTGTAGAATGATTCAGTATATTCAATTCCATGTCCTTCGATTATGCACCTATGTGCTATTGAAGCCGTTTTAATTTTTTATCAAAAAAGAAATTCAGTTCATGTTCAGTCTTTGACTAAAGTAATGTTTTATAGGTAATAACTTGCCCTTTTATATCCAGCACTATCTATTAAATTATGAAGCCAATACTTCATTTTGTCCTATAAAAATTAAATTATTAAGTAGAATAAATTAATCTAAAATGATTTACAACTTATTACGACATGTTGTGACGCAATAAATTCAACGTATTAACATATTTAAGTAAACAACTGAATACCAAAAAGTAATTGGGTCCCAATTTTAAAATGACAACTCAAACTATTAAAAATTTTTTTTTTTTTATTTTTCAAATAATTTACGACTTATACGAGTAGTTTATGTTTCAAAAAAAATAATATTTGAATAAATAAACATTTTCTGGTATATTTATTCTGATATCTTTGCACGCAGTACCTAGATATTAACATAATTATTACTGTCTGTCTGTAACGTTTTCACACCTAGACTGATTTTTTATTTATGTTAATTTATTAATTTATTTATTTATTTATTTCACATTTGGAAAACTTACAGCAAAAATAACAGTAAAAAAGCTAATTAAGCATCTGCAAGCCAATTAAAAGTTTTCACTTTTAACTTCAGAATAGTTAGTAAGTATAATGTAAGTGCATAGGTTAGACAAACAAAATAAACAACAACTAAAAACAAATAGTTTTTTTTTTCTTTTCAAAAAATAACAATTTTCCACAATGGGTAGGTACCTAAAGAGGTTTTGTTGTTAAACTATACTGTTATAAAATTGTAAAGTAGCTTTATCTGTACACTGTATATTCGGAATATTTAAAAAAATGGGTTATTTGTAAGTAACGATTCTGAACACAATATTTTTTTAGGAATTCTTGTCTGTTTGTTATTTATGTTTTTTTTATTAATAGAAGTCTTATAATAATGGCGACTGAAAAACATTGCAATTAGTTAAAATCCCGGAAATATATGGCCGAAATTGGATCGAAAAACGATGAGTACCTACTTAATAGTACCTACTTATATTAAACTATCCACCGATATTTAAAAACTAAAAATAATGTTCGCAGAACAACCTTGCCGTGTGTCTCAGTACAGTAGCAAGTTATGTAGCGTCCACTTGTACAGAGCCACCGACACGACACATTTGCTTACTTACAAAATACGCGCCTACGCAAGTAATACCTACAAGTTATTTTATAAACAAGCTACTGTATTAAATACTCTGTGTATTATTTTATTTCAGTTTTATATTTATCTGGCTGGGTTAAACATACAAAACATAATTGTGTTCAAAACATTTTTATAGAGGTGTCGGACGTTATTCGCACGAAATTCTTTGTGATAATCGACTACTAAGCCGGTAGATAGACTTTATGTTTTCAACTCCGATATAACTCAGAATGCACGATTTGACGGCGGCATGCGGTTTTAGTCGATTCAATTTCGACATAACCACCCCCGATGGCCGATGGGGCTGATATCTGTGGGGATTTCCGCACGATAAAAAAAAGGTATAATGAATGCTATAATACAATTCTATCCATGCTCCTACTAGTTGTCCGACTTACTCGTTTAGTTTCTGCAACAATAGTAAAACGCCATTACCTGAAACAAAATCAGACAATTATAAGCATTGAGCAACAGATAATAATTACAGTATTTGTAAGAACATAATTATTATAATATTGACGGCCTCTGCGGCGTAGCGGTAGTGCATGCGACTGCTACGCAGCGGACGCGGGTTCGATTCCCGCTCAGTGCAATTATTTGTATGCATCAATATGTCTATTTGCATTGGTGTTTCTATGTATAATAAGTATGTATTTACAAAAAAATAAATAAATAAGTATGTTTATAAGCACTCTAGAACCCTTAAGCTAGTTAAAACTATGCTTACTTTGGGTCTAGGGAGCGCTGTGTAAAATTTCGTAGAATATTTATTTAAGTTATAATTTATTGGTCTAAGGTATTTTGAATTCGAAAATTTGGATGGGTGCATGAACGGTTTTTGTGAGAGCATGGATGGATGGTTGGATGACTGGATCTAGGTGGAATGCCTGCACCAGAGATTCGTCTGTCAATCAGTCGGTGCACCAGTATGCTTAATGAGGTTAATTTAGCGTCATACGTTTTGTGCGGCTCTAAAAACCGCCCAATGCGACATTATGTATACATAAATAAAATTTGTCTGTCTGATAATTCACTGCAAAAGTTACATAACGGCCAATGTTCACTTTTACTCGCAACAACTACATAAAAAGTATATTTTAAATACAAAATATCTTGTCTCATCTTCTCATTTACCCATCCTATTAAACCCTCACATTATAAACCTTTAAAACATAAACAACCAACCATCAACGCCTATTAACTAAATCGTAGTACTCACTTAGGAAAGTCGATCCATTTCACTTTCATACACCCAATCTATGTAATGAATACCCATAAATAATGATATACAAAAGCAATTATATGCGACCGGTCGCACGTTAATAGCTGGGTCTAAAATAGCCCTAATAAAAAGTGAAAACTCCGTCCACACGTGGTGCGTTCGTTGTTTAGGCTGAGTGCACATTAACGACTAGTCGCGGTCATTATTCACGATTATCGATAACGTGGCCACACGTCACGTTTTGAACGGGACTGTCCTTAATATTGTTTCGATGCGTTGACCCAGAAAAGGGTTTCGAGATGCAAAATTATCCCGTCTTGCCAAAGGACCATTTATTTGTTTTATTTATTTTACTTATTTTTTATAATTATAATTAAATTAAATAAAACTAACACTAATTAAAAAGGTTTAAAAAACTGGGATCCCTCAGCAGGGTGCCTAGGATGGTAGCCAGGTAGTATTCCATCGCAGAATGGCGATGGAAAGCCTTATTTTTATTGATTTTCCCAAAAATAAAATTTTGTCGTGAGTTTTGCGATTATAGATTAAAATAAATTTTATTTTATCGTATAATCGCGTAAAGCACAAAATGCCTAGCAGGAAGAGTATTTTTTTAAACTATTTAAGTGGCATAATAATGGTTGACGTCTTTTTAGCAAGCCTCTTTGTGAACATAGCTACTTAAAAGCAATTGAAACATTAGGATCAGTATAAATAATAAAACAACATATAAATCGCAACAAAATACGTTTTGATCGTTTTATTTCAATTTTATTCTCACTGCAAATCATCACTAGCTGCCGGCGATAAATGAGATAGGTTATAACATTGTCCTGTTTTGAGTCCAAAATAAATGGTCACTTTATGTTATCGAGTTATGGTGTATAGTGTCTCGATACAGGTTACGTTTTTGAGGAAAGTTTGTGTGAGGTAATATTTGAGTGGAAATTACAGCAATTATGTGTTCGATTGAATGATTGCTGGCTCGTATATGGTAATGAATTTCTCTCGATTATTTCTTACAAGTTTGGAATGAGATAAGAAATTGTTATCGTTGAATGAGACACGTTATAAGTAAAGTTATAAGTAATACAAGGAACGTGTTTTGTGAAAGTTGATGTTTTGTTTTTTTTTTCATAAAAGTTTTCTTTTACTTTTTAATGTACTTTACCATAAGTACTACTATTCTACAATTATTAAATTAAATTGAAATTTTAAAGCAATTAGTACGCTAACTATTCCTAATAATTTTTGATTAGAGCATTCCCCCTGTAAGGGACTGATTGCGGGTTTGAGTCCCGTCCTGGATATTCATTTTTCCGATCAAAAATCAGTCACAATTTGTACGAAAATTTCAATTTGTGTTATTTTGGAATAATTATTTTGTAAATACCGTCTTGCGTAGTCGTTTAAAAAATATATGTTTGTAATAAATAACAATAAGTACAATATGATTTGATTGAGTTACAACATTCTTAATATTTTAATATTTAGTCCACCGGATTGACTGCACCCCGCCTGATAATAAGCTGAGGTGGAGTCCAAAAAGTAGTGGTCACCATTCCGAAGGAATGCCATCAGAATGGTGACCTCTACCCAGACGGCCTTAACAGATGTTTTTCAGGCCCCGCTTAAAGAACCCAGGATTATAAGAAGAAGGGAACACGTGTGAGGGTAATGCATTCCACTTCTTTATCGCACGACAAAGAAAGGAATCACCAAACCGCTTGGTTCGCGAAATAAATCCTCATACAATCCCGGGTCCTTTAAGCGGGGCGTGAAAAAGCATTTGATGAGGCCGTCAAGCTGAGAGCCACCATTTTGGCACTATCGGTGTTTGCAATGGTGACTCCCATTCTAGAGACTTTGCCTCAGCTTACCATCAGGCGAGGTGAAGTCATGTTGACGTGACCGACATAAAAAAAAAATAAAAAAAAATACACAAGTGAATCTGTTCTACTCGCAATCAAAGTTATCAAAGTAAAGCTATAACCAATTCGTACTAACATCTACATCGAAGTACAACAATAAATAACAAACAAGTCTAAAAACAGATTACACGACAAATCTAACTCATAGATAAACATCGAATAGATTTGTCGCCAAGCTGGATCGGCCCTTAGACAGCTAGACGTGGGCGCTCTCTTGTTTATATTTCGAACGCATTTTTGGAGCGCGTAAAACACGATCGCAGATTGTCGCGAGACAAGTTTGTGACTTCTGATAATGTGATTCGTAAGTTACGTTAAGTTAGTTAATGTCTAAAATGAGATCATATAAATTAGAAGCGAGAGGGGCTTGTGGCTAAGTGATAAATCGATTAAACTTGCATGGTTAAGCAATGTTAGACAGGTCGACCTTAGGATGGGTGACCATCATCATTGTAGTGTCGATTGGTATAAGTCTCCTGCGTTATCAGCACAGAAATTCTATATCTCTCTTGCCCCCGTTCTCCCCCTTATCGCCCCAACCCAAGGGGTTGGCAGCATGAGTGTAAAGGTGCTGCACACGTCCAAAGACCATAATTTTATGAAGAGTTTATGAAGACTAATTTAATTTTGGAAAAATAATTCGCATTTAATTAAAATTAAAAGGAAAAGGTTCGCGTAAAACACGTCCATAATATGATAGGGCACGGTGACCGCTTCCCATCAGGTGGGCCGTGTACTTGCTTACCACCTAATCACTCCTCAATAACCATTATCCACACGGGCGAAGTCTTAATAATAATTATAATAGCTAGTTCTTAATAATATGATTATATTAAGACTATTTAGTGCGCTCTTGGCTCGCAAGCCCGATAGTTCACTAGTCTAGGATTAGATTAGGCTGGAAATCGTAGCTCGCCGCTTATAATTCTAACTAGATAAAGATAATATGATAGCTTTATCTTATAACAGTGAACGCACGCCTATATTAATGTCTAATAAGCGTGTATGTCGGTTTCAATAATGATATCCTTTGACATTGATTAATTTAATCACGTTTATCACTGGAGAGATAAGGCGTGGTGAAATGTATATTCAAGTGTAGGGGGCTTGAGGTTGTAGCATACTATTATTTAATCATAGGTTTACAGGCTTTCTCGGGGTTCCTGGGGAGTTCCTTCTTAGAATATCCTCCTGGTGAAAGACTCACGTGAGGTGGAATACTGTGTAGTTTTTGTTGGTGCGATTCCGACATAATTACTTCACTAGCCGTATACTACGTAGGTGGCAGAGAAGCACACGGCCCACCTGATGGGAAGCGGTCACCGTGGTCTATGAACGTGTGCAACACTAAGGGTGTCCCAAATTTGAAAAAGCATTTGATGAGGCCGTCAAGCTGAGAGCCATCATTTTGGCACTATCGGTGTTTGCAATGGTGACTCCCATTCTAGAGACTTTGCCTCAGCTTACCATCAGGCGAGGTGAAGTCATGTTGACGTGACCGACATAAAAAAAAAAAATAAGCTATCAACTGGTTTTATCCACATTCGCGCTGCGACTTTTTTTTGAGTAAGTACTTATATATTGGCATCACTATTAAATTTCGCAGGACATAATTATTTGATTTTTTTAGAATAAGCGTAATTAAACCTCAAAATGTTAAAAAGCAAACACAACAAAAATACTTAAGGAACGATTGAAGTTCTAAAAAATCTATAAAACAGTAGCTACCTACCTAAGTATGCTATTATAAAACTACTTTACACGGTAGCTTTATTATATCCAATATCTACTTCAAAAACTACAGATGTTAATGAAAGCCAATAAAATACTACGATCCAAAAAAACGTACAAACGAAAAATAAAAACCGTTTTATCGTGTACCAAAAAAACCGTTGTTGAGGCAGATCACCGTTGAAGCGAAACCATTTGCGGTAATTACAATAGTAATTATTCAAAAAACAGTGAAAGTTATAAAAATCGATAGTTTTTCGTTCGGAAATATTTCAAAACCACGTTACGTTCTGTCTATTACGTAAATACGTCGTCTGTTGAATACCTAATGCTCTTTCTCCGTGACTTCTGTACAAAATTTGATTTTACGTGACAAGTCGTCACTCGTCAGTGAAATTAAAAGTAATATTCTTCTTGATTCCGTTTTTGGCTGTGTAATATCAAAACCCAGTATCTGCATAAAACGAAATTTGACACGACGACTCAAATATTTTTTTTGTATATTCAATTCAATTCAATTCAAATAGTTTATTTGCTAGAATCTGGTACAAAAGATATTACAAAATGCTTTATTCCTCACATTCTGCCACATACGGCGTGCAAATATTGGTCATGCTTACAAAAAAATTATCTATATGCTAAAATGAATTAAGAGGTGTTGTTAAATGTTATTGTATCGTCCAAGAAATCATTAATATTGTAATACATTTTGTTTAATAATGTTGTGTCAAATAATTGTTTCTTAAATAATGTCATACGTAGCTTAGTCTCGTTTCGTTTTAAAAATATCAAATGTATATTCATGGGAGTGATGGCTAGTCCAGAGATGGCCCGGGTTAGCCGGAGTGCGATGGAAATGCCGTTTGGATCACCTTAAACCCCGGCGGCGCTCGAAAACTCGAAAAGGCGAGCGATTTTAGTTAAAGTGATGGCTAATGTTATCGTATAGCCTTAGTTTTTACTAGCTCATTACGTGGAGTTACTATAAGGTCGAAAAATATAAGAGCGGTGGTTTTTTTTTTTTTTTTTCAAATAATGCCAGATACTAGGTTTCATAATTGGACAGTCGTTTTGTCTTCGGTAATTTCAAGTTTTGTAATGGAATAAATTTGAATGTTTAATACTTTTACAATTTCTTTTGATGAGGGGCGGGGCCGTACAATTAATATAAATCTAATTAAAAACCTTTAATTGTACGATTGAGACTGTGACGGCCATTCTCTCGGTATAATAAAGAGAATTCATCAGCATCAACTCGAACAATCTCTTATAAATTGATTTCCAGAATACCTACGGATCAAACATAAGTACTTTTAAACGGTTATCGTTCTTCGTAAATACCTACATAGGTGTAGTGCGCGGCATCTAACGTGGCCATATTTTGGAGTAGTGTGGGCTCCACTACTCCAAAACCTTGCCAAGTGTGTGTGTTTGTGGCAAAATTCGTCGCATATATACAAGTATAGTGTACGGCATCTAACTTGGCAAGGTTTTGGAGTAGTCGGGCCCACACTACTCCAAAATCTGGCCACGTTAGATGCCGAGCACTATTATAGTACTTAATAAGCATAAAATAGTCACTGCAAAGCAAATAAATATAACCTGGTTTAAGAAATTGATCACAGTGAATACCATTGGTGGAATTCGCTCAAAGATGAATAATAATGAGGAATATAGTTTTAAGACGGATTTAATTTCTCAGTAACATCATACCATAGCTGACCCGGGCCATCTCCGAATTCGAGAAGATGCCTCGGGTTTGGAAATCCTGGTGTCCCCATCATGTCCTCCAGAAGGGACGGGGACCGCCTAACGCCTGACCCCTCGCACAAGCAAAATATAGCTGGACAAAAAATTGTGAATAATTACCTACTTGTGAATTAATCAAAAACATAATTTTAAACTATCTATTAATTTAAAAGCTTGAATATATTGTTTAAATCATAATATCCTATTTGCAGAATGATACTTCATTTTCTGAATTTAAATGGCTATTCGTACTCAACAGTTCGCCTTAATGGAGTGATAATAGTGAACTAATAACACAAAAATGAACATAATAAATAATAAATTAAGTATCAAATTATAATGCAAATCGATATAATATTCAAGAAAGTTAGGTTATTAATAAAATAAAATAAACACAGAATCATTGCTTTTGGGGGGTTTTATTACCGCGATTTTGGACGATTGGTGTATAACGCGAAGGGTTGACTATAAAATGAAACCACCACTGTAATATATGATTTTGATCGTCAATAAATTTTAATCAACCTGGATTTAAATTCTAAGGTTCGTAATGAAACCATAGTGTGATTCAGTAAATTTATACAACGCCATCTATCGATGTGCCACGGAGTTTTTACTAATCATCTCATACTTATTGACTAACAGGAATGGTTGTTTAATTATAAGAAAAGTATACATACTTTTAGATTAAACTTATTCTGTCTAAGTTAGGACAATAAAATAATTGCTATCCTTAAAATATTGTTAGTAGTTTACATTAAACATTGAAATAAAACTATTTTTAACAGATTCTATAGCGATCTATCCGTGATCATCCCGTGACCATGGATGCTAAAAAGCAACTGAAACTTTGATATCGGTGTGTCCCTGCTAAGTGGGAGGCATATCTTTTGCACGCCTCTAGCGTACCTCTTATGTCACTCAGGTGTTGCTTGCCAACGACATAGAAAAGGCGACCAAGAGGTGGAGGTATACCACGCCTTTCCTGTGTAAATTACGAAGCATCGTTTTCATATACTTTGAACTAACTGATTCCCTTGGCTTCGCCCACGTGGATGTCGATTATCGCGACTAAACATAATCGCATCGCGGGTATCGAGTTAATTTTTCCGAAACATTCAACGAATTAATTCTGCCATTGTATACAAAAATTGACCTTCATCAAGAACCACTGTATCTACATTAGCATAAACAGTATGAAAATCGGTGCAGTAATTTTTGAGTTTCTCGCGAACAATAGACGCAGCGGAGGACTTTTTTATCTAATATATAAAATTCTCGTGTCATAGTTTTCGTTCCCGTACTCCTCCGAAACGGCTTGAACGATTCTCATGAAATTTTGCGAGCATATTGAGTAGGTCTGAGAATCGGCCAACATCTATTTTTTTTCATACCCTTTAGTGATAAGGGTTGTTCACCCTTAACATGCAAAACAACGTTTGCCGGGTCAGCTAGTAATAATATACATATATAGTGATTAAAACATTTAAAGCTCAGATATCCCTGCCATGCTTTAAGCTCGCCTTAAGCTTTCCTTACAATTCCTAAGCCTTAATCGATTCCGATCAACTTTAATGACAATCTGACAAGTTAATTTAATAACTGCAAAAACCATTATGTTTATGATACAGTAATGATTGTCTTCCGCAAATATTAATGAATGAAATTTGCGAAATCATTTCTTCATCATAAAACCTAACGTTACTTTTATTGTACAAATCCATACTCTTAGGCTAAGTTTCCGTTAAAGATGAACGAGGTATCTGGGCGGTACGAGGTTGCGTGGCAAGGCTGTGGTTTGGTGTGAGTGCTTCCATTAGAGATGTGAGCTGCTAAGCCGAGCCAGAACGTAGCGACGATCACGATGTAAAACAGAGTAAGCTGAGCTGTCTAATCGCAACATCACACACACATTCTTGTTTAGCATGTACAAAAACTTCGCTTCGCTGAGCCCTTTTTCACTATAGGTTAGTTAATTGAAGTGATTTTAATGTTTCTTAACAATCACAATCCTGTACCACGCATCCTCGCACATCTCTTGTGAAAACGCAACCTAACAATGAACAGATAGATGCATCCCGTTAGCGGATATTAGATCTACTTTTACATAATCATCAATAATAACTTTTAATAAATGAATAATCATTACACAAAAACTATATTATAATAAATGTCTAAATTAAGTTAAAAAAATATAATTTATGACCGATATCTATTGTATATAATTTAGATTTATTGTTATAAATTAGCACCTGTCATGATATTTCACTTGTTGATTCTATATTCTTGAATTGACTTTTAGAAACTGGTTAAGTGTGAGTTGGTTTTGTGTCATGAGAGCTCCGTTACATATGAGCCGAACATTAATTTATCATAATTATTGTATCTGTTATTTTTAAAGTTCAATAAAGAACAGTAACATTCAGGGACCCTCTTTGTGGGGGTCGAGGGGCCCAGTGTCAGCCAGGGTATGAGGGAAATAACTTTTTAGTAACCTTACACTTCGGTAGTTGAGACCCGAAACGGCGTACGATTTTGTCGGTTTGATTTTGACATATACACCCCTAATGGTCGAGGGAGGTGGTAACCAGCGAAATCAGGTATACCTGAAATGCTAATTAACAGATTATACTGTGGCACAGGATTTTTCCTTTGTTTCTGGAGGTCACACGGCAGTCACACGGTACAGAAAGAAATTTTCTTTTATACCACTCCATATATTAATAGGTACCTACCTTATATGAACCCAATATTTCATACATAATAACCTTCATTTATATCCCGGTCCCAACACGTAACAAATAACAATAGCCATAAAAACCAGGTGTCCTTTCTACGCTCTACAAAAAAGAACTGTCTGAATATTCATAACTTTATACACGACACCGCATTCAATAACCGACTGCTAGTTAAACCCAGGGCCCGATTCACTAAAATTACGTTTTGAAAACGTGTGTTTTTAAAGTTTGCGAAAGCTTAGGGGAACGTGGTCTGAGACGGCATAGTGTTTGGGAATCTCAGACCATGTTCCCCTACATAATTACAATTTATAAATTTACAAACGAAATAACTATGAGTGAATCGAGGTTTACGGAAACGTTTGTTATGACAAATCATGCCGAATACCGAAGTTGTTTCTCCATTTTGCCTTTGAAATCGCGCGTTTTGAAAACGTGGCGTTCCTGAATCGGGCACTAGATTCACAAAGCGCTATTCAGCCCATTCTCTTTCGACCATTATATGCCAATTTTCCCGCTAAGCTATAAAGAAAATTACGAAAGAATGTACCAGTAGGAAAATAATATTAGTTGGTACTTTCTATAGTTTCTTGCCGGGAATTTGTTTGTTTTTTGTCAAACAAAGCCAGACGATACTTGCTTGTACAAATGTTTGGACACGTTTTAAGGTCATTTTCACTTTCATCTGTATTCATGATAATAGCAGTCGCCCGTTTAAGAATAAATTATACCTACTTATTTAATTTGTTCAAATATAAGAATTTTTTGCGCTTTTATTATGTGAATGATTTTAAATTATATTTATATGCTAATATGTATATAAAAATCAATGTTTGGTATAGATAAGATAATTATCCTTATTGTCATGAAAAGTACCTAACCGTATAAGGATTTTTTTCGCTCGTGGGGTTGTACCCCAAGGTTATCACTTCCGTCGCCCATCGGGGGAGCTTATGTCGTCGGACTCGAACAGACTAAAATCAAACGCCATCTGGGGTCACAATTCCTTGCGTGTAATGTTGCCCATAAAGCATTTCGCTCGCATCTCAGCTGACCTTGGGCCAGCTATGGTTTTAAGATGGCCCCCAGAAATAGGGATCGATAGTAACTAGCGTGAGGTAGGGAGTGGTAAAAAAACATACTACCTCACGCACATACTTCTGTATTGTAATAAAAATAAATAATTTTATCGTATTATATCGCGATTTATTACCTGTTATTTTTATATTTCCACTTTCACCGGAAAACAATAAATTAAACACCAAATAAATCGCAATACCTGTATACTTCCGCTAGCGGGTAGGTCTGCTTATTAAAATATTGCATCTATTTATACTATTATATTGCCTTTAGTTTACCATCAGGCGAGGTAGATTCATTTTGACATGTCCTATATAAAAAAAACTATTATTCGATTAGAAATTAGTTGTGTCTGTCCATTAATGATATTTGAAAAAAAAATGTGTTAGGTTAAGCCCCTGGTGTTACACACGTCCATAAGCCACGGTGACCGTTTCCCATCAGGTGGGCCGTGCGCTTAAAGATGACCTGGGGTCAGCTAGGGTGCGAGGAATATGCCTACTTGGTAACTTTACACCCCGGTAATTAAGACCCGAGACGGCGTGTAGTTTTAGTCGGTTCGATTCCAACATAACCACCCTGGATGGCTGATAGGGATGGTATCCGTATGGATATCCACACGATAAAAAACGGCGAATCGAACTGCGCTCCAAATAACTCATGATATGAATCGCACCCGAGAAATCATTGCACCATATTCACAAGATCTTAATCGATTCTAAAAATCAGGCGTATCGATGCCGGCACATTACAAGAACCGATGTATCGATAACATTCAATTATGATCCTAATAACGAAATTTCTATTAATAATTCTGTGTACGGCCGTGGTGTCGTAACGATACGTGCAGATACTGCTAAGTGCTTTTGATGGGATATTATTTTCTGGTTGAGTTATCTGTCAGACACCGGTCGGACACCCTTTACATGTTCAGTAGGGCAAGCACGAAATTACATTCGTATGGTAAACGTAATGAAAGACTGGAAACAGTCAATATATACCACGATCCGGTCAATAATGTTGATGATATAGATGTGCAAACGCGATTAGTCAAACACCGAATGACGATTTTTATTTTCAACCTAGCGTTAATCCCAGTCGTATCCAAAGCTTCCATCTCGGAGTCTAGGGTCCGCTTTACTAGTCTTAACTGCGGATTTGGCTGAACCTCGATATTTTCCGTGAAGCAACTGCCATCTGACCTTCACAACCCAATGGTGACATTAGGCAACATTGAAGCATTGCAGCTAGACCGTTGTTGTTGAACTTTTTAGGGCTCCAACTACCCGTAAACGTCTGACGATATAGGATTGAAATCTTCAATCTCTCATTACGACTACGACGTATACGCTTACTATTTGAAAGTAATTTCGTGCTCGCATTACAGTTTTGGTTGTGTTAATCACTTATTTTTGAAGTTAGTTAAAAACATGGAAAGAAAGAGACGATGGGTGAGGATAATTCGATTTTACGTAAAACGTAGTCATTTCGCTGATCAAGCTAACCAATTGTGCTGGACAAAGTATATAGTTGCTCCAATCACGAAGGAAATTCCTTTGTCTCCATACAGACTAAAAGACTCTAACATAAATTATTATCAACATTACAAAAAAATCACAAAAATTTAGCACAACGAGATTCTTTGAAAGCACGATCGTTAAAATTTGCCTTCTTTTTTTTAATTTCCGGTAAGCGCTCCGATTCCAAATACCTAACCTTTGACACCGATAGCCACGGGTCCCGTCGTAAAGCCAGTCATTTTTATTCATAACATAACTTTCTTGAATATTTTTTTTAAATTAGCATCTAAATTTACATCCTAATTGGATACTTAATTTATTCTTTATTAAATTATTATTAGCCGACTTAAAATAACAGGAGGAGTTTCTCGATTCACCGGTTTCCAAGAAAGAAACTAATGTATTGTGTACCCCATGGTGACTTTGCAAATTATTTTACGTTAATTTATTGATTAGACATCGCATGGGGCGCCATTAAGACCTGCAAGACCAAGCCAATCACACCTGCTAGCCGATAAACCTGCTGATTGACAGATGAGACTCTAGCGTTAAGCTCTTCTCTCGGCGTTGGAAGGGTAGACGGCATTCACTCCCATGAAAGCCGTGTAGGTAGTAGGTAAGGCTAGTCATACACGGGCAGCTTGAAACAATATGTGTATTAATTGCTTTAAGTTGCGAACGCATAGCAAGCTATAGTCTTCTATAATATAAGCATACACGAAACTGCGCAAGCAATTTCTTACTGTTATGCCCCTATAGACAAGTGGCACAGCGAAAATCGCTAAGGAAAGAGAATAGGTCGACTCCACATCCAAACTCGTGATCCTGCCGTGAAAAGTTACTTACCAAATACAAAAATCATGTTTTTTTTCTTCACAAAATGATTTATACACAATTAGATTTTACATTCGACATTATAACATATTCCGTAAAGACCTCTTCAGATGGAATACGCGTCTTGAGAATGGTACAGTTACCTTCAGAAGCAAATTAACATATTTTAAGTTATTTAAGTTTTATCTTCTGAAGATTACAATAATACTCATAAGTGCTCCAATTATTTATTTATTGAATAACCGCTACTCGCGGTTTAGTTCGCATGGAATTTTGATCCATGCTGCCACCCATGGGAATCTATTCTATCAATAAAAAGTATAAGTCTATGTGCTGTTCCAAACTATAAGTATATTTCTGTACAAAATTTCAGCTAGATTTGTTAAGCAATTAGAGCATGATTAAGTGACAAACGTCTTTAAAATCTATACTTACTATATCTAATCTAAATTACATTTATTATTACTATTTGTTGCCCGCCACTTCGCCCGGGTTATATTCTGTTCCCGTCTCCGCTTCCTATGGGAACTTATTCCAATAAAAAAGTAGCCTATGTTTTATTTCCCAATTCTATCCCTGTATCAAATTTCAGTCACATTCCATTGAGTAATTCACTTCCAAACATCCAAATCTATAGATATCTTCACAAACTTTCACATTTATAAAATTGTAATAGTAGGAAGTAGGATAGCATAGGATTACTACTAATCCTAAGATTACAATGTAAAAGGTCGATCGTTTGTAAATTTCTTAGTGCTCAGCACTTCTGTGAGCGACTGTACCTAAGTACGAAAATTCTTAAGGCTAAGCCACCCTCATTACTGCCGCCTTGCGATCCTTAAAATGTCACTTTACGACATTTCTAAGTACTGTTGCTCGGAGTACTGACTATTAAATATATAAGCTTCTGAAATTATTTACTTAAGGGTGAGACTACATTTAGGTTTAACGAAGTTGCAACATTTTTTTTTTAGTTTTTAGCTTTATCTAGATCTATAAGAACCTAATACCTAAGTGGTATATAAAAAAATACTGTATAATGATGTTAATCATAGCGTTAATTCTGGCTTATGTCCACTCTAATTTTGATTTCAACTTCAATTTCTCTTGTTTTGGCTTAGATTTACTAGGTAAAATTGCTGGCATTGTAAGGATGGAGGTCTATGTGTGTGTGTTAGTTTATTACTCTTACCAAAGACCATAATGGTCTTTGCTCTTACACAAAAGTGACATCGGATTTCCATAAAATTTAGCTTTGAAGTAGATAATAATCTGGACTAACACAGACTCTGTTTATCCTGGAAATTGTTTTTGTTCCTATGGAACGTGGAAATTAAATCAGTATGCGGGCACCTGATTTAGGTATACAAATAAATAAAATTGACTAAATAAACCACAGCCTTTATATTCAAATCAAATAAATTATACAATAACACAAACACAGTACCGTTATTGTGAAACATTTTCCGAATAACCTTTTCAAGCGGAGCCTATTCAACAACAACAGCCTTTGAATAATTTAGCTAACAATGAAGGCTTAATAAAATATAACTTATTTCAATACATATGTTGCAGTCAAAAATCTTAATCGGTCAACACTATATTTGGCCAATAGAGCATTGCCCAGCCACTTTTAATTTTACTGGGGCCCAACACAAACTCTGGCAATATTATTTCAATAATTACTATGTGACTTTCATGGTGTGAATCGGACCATCAGTGTCAACTGATACTAATGTTATGTGGTCAAATAAATAGTATCTCTTACTTTTATATTCTATGGTGGGTATATTTATTGCTTCTAATTTGTTAGATAAACATGAAACAAAATACTAATATTTTTTTATACTACTTAGGTAGGTAGTTAGTATGATGACGCACGACGATGAACCGAGTCCGATTCACACTATGAATGTTAAGTAATAATAAAATAATATTGCTTCAAGAGATGAAAGTAGCTCCCCTGGTAAGGATTTGAAATTCTGGTGCACCCGCGTGGAATTCTGAACCCATTCCTGCAACCCATGGAAACCTTTTCCAGGGATAAAAGTAGCTTGTATGTTATTTCAGACGATAATCTATCCACGGACAAAGTTTCAGCCAGATCCAATCAGCCGTTTGAGCGTAATTAAGTAACAAATATCTAAACATACAAACGTGTTTGTTGAGCCACAAGTATCGTCGAAATTACTTTTGATTTTTTCCCCGCTAAAAGTAGTTTTGACCGATTAATACTTTTGAATGTAACACATATTTATATATTGCTTCTCGATTAATTAAGCGTATAATGTTTCGAAGCGTGGAGTATTTATTAACAAGTACATAAATGGTGGAGTAACTCCAAAATGCGGTCAAACGGGGTAAATAGGACTGAAGGGGTGATTGAATAATTTCTTTTAGAAATTTTTAAATATTTAACCTGATATGCAATGATTCTCTTCATTATGACGTGGAATTGCTTTATAGTTTCGCATAAAAGATAATAACTGCAAAATTGAACTGACCATTTTATCCCTATTCACCCCGTCTGACACTATGTAGGTCGCTTTGGTATCGGATGGAAATGGAAGGAGGCCACCATAGCACTACCGGTGTATGTACCTAGTGGTGACCCCGGTCCTAAGACTTTAGCTTACCATCAGGTGAGGTGAAGTCATTTTAACGTGTCTTATATAAAAAAATACTATATAAGTGTTTGGGAACTGGAAAATCTTGTTGCCACAAGGATAACTTTCTTTTTCAAAGCTCCACGTGCCATTTTTTCATAGTTCCAATCGTGTTTACAAGGCATTTTATTTGTATATCCCTAAAGCAACGAATAATCATAAAGTCTATCTAACTTTAGACAGTATCTATAAATTAAAGACTATAGTACCAGCAGTGTTGACATTTGCGTGCCGTCGATTCTAAAAAACCTTTATTTTTTGCACCAAATTAATGACTGTGAACTAGTGAGCCTACCATGAAGTGAACAGCCAGAGTTATGATCCGAAATGTTTGGCAAGTGATATTATAAATCGTATTTATCGTGAGACGGAACGTGACACTTTGTTCGGCCTGAATCCTACTGAAAGAAATTCCAAGCCTTACTAATTTCTTCTAAATCAAATTAATGACAATCAATCAGACTGCAAGCGTGTGAATTAAGAAACGGTTTGACATTTCCCAACTCAATTTCTGTCAGTCTAATTACGAAGCGGTCTAACTTCGATGTTTGCTGTGAAGATAAATAATATCGAAGTTCTGTAGTTAGATCAGAATTTCGATCATCTTAGAGCTTCAACTACTCGTAAAGTATACCTCAAATGTTTTAATATCAACCGATGTACTCTCAGAGGCTCGAAGGGGTGTCGCCATTGCTGTCTTTCGTGGAGCCCCCTAGTGTGATAAGGCACAGGTTAATGGCAATACAGCTCATTAAAAAAACCATGACCAACATTTCATCTAATTAATTATATTAAATTTAATGTTATGTATGAAAAAGTTCAAAGTTTTAACATTTTAAAATTTTATTTATGTTCATATTAAGGCCATTAATTTTACACTGATGTGTGATTCATGGTAGGGGTCATGTCAAAGGTTTGTTAAGTGCCTTATACGTGTGCAAGAGAATGCCGTTTTCAACAGTGAATAAGCTTGACAATTTATGGCAAATAGTTTACATACATAACTACCATATTTGAGTGTTATAAGCCTTCGTAACGGTGAAGGCGGGTACTATGGATGTGATTATGTTGTGTGTTATGAAATTTGTGTCCGCTACTACTGTTACTCGTTAGCACCATAAATGAAATTTAACTAAATTTGAATGGTTATTTATAATTTACATCTACTTACTTAAGATGAATAGCAAGTTACTAGCCGACTGAAAATGATTTCTTTTTTAATTTTAGTCTCAAAATATGACAGACTTCCTTCATGTTTAAAAGTAAATGTGCTATTCTTCATCCAAGTGCATCTAAAGACTTGGAACTCGAAGTCTGCTCTCCTATTCTCCCTTTATAGTGTTTGGTTCAATTTAGTTTCTACTACCGTCTAACCCCGACCGGTTTACTGGCTTGCAGATGAGGTAGTTTTGGACTTCGTGGAGCTCGGTGGGAATATGTCCCTGTAGATAGCGGGAACGGGCTCAATACTTCACGTGAGTAGTCACGTGTGTAGACTAGTTATAATAATAAAGCACAGTGAGTCGTCGAAGTAAAAGTACGCCATTTTATCGTGGTCGAATGATTGTGCGAATTAGAATAAAACTTATAACAAGGTATGACGTGAACGAATCTATTTATATGGTAATGAGCACAAAAAATATTTGATGAAGGAGACCTTGGTAGATTTTTTTTTACAAAGTTCGTTGACATTGGATGGGGTAGGTTTTTTTCCCAGCATAAATTGGTATTTCAGCCTTATTAACAAAGTATGCAGCATTGCACTACGCACCCGTTAAACATCTACTTACGTAGCTAGGTGTCCTTGGAAACCGTCCGGCGTTAGAAGACCCTAGACGGCGTGCGGTTTTAGCCGACATAACCTACTCCGCTGGCCGCGGGGGAGGTATCCATGAGGATTTCCGCACGAAAAAAGGTGTCCTTGGAAACTGTAAAGATATTTTTATAACTCTTAGGTCACAAGCGCACGGGAAGCGGTCACCATGGCCTATAGATCACGCTGTATACCCTAATTATCTAAGTATAGTTATTTAAGGGCTACATTTTTGCATCCGAGAATCGTCTAGGTTTTTTCATAACAACCGTAGAACACAGAACTTAAAACAATAAAATGTAAATACGAAGTCAGACAAGAACTTGTTGAAACCATTAACAAAACAATTTCTATATAGAGACTACTTGGTCTCGAGGAAACAAATCCTTGGCCGTTTTAAATAGGTCAAGGTGCTACGTGACAAACTTGGCTGTTTTCACAATGTACCTAACTAAGTATATGTATAGCTACAGTAAAGTCAGTATTCGGAATATTTTAAGAATGGACAAAACATAGTCAATAAATATTGCAATATTCGTGATCCTGTACCTGTGAAAAAATTACGATATTCGATTGTGATACCTATTTATTAAATTAAGTTTGCCCTTGCCTAAAAATAGCTTATTAGATTTCCATGTTGGTTTTTCTTTTTGCCACTTGGTGGCAAATAAACACACGGCCCAACTGATGGGAAGCGGTTATCGTGGCCTATGGACGTATGCTCTCTTTTTTTATACTAAGTAGGTAGCATAAAAAAAAGCAGCCGCGGTAGCCTAGTGGTCTGGGTAATGGACTGCTGAGACGAGGTCTTGGGTTCGATCCCAGGTTCACCATGGCACACACCAATGACTTTTCGAAGTTATGTGTGTATTTATCGCAGGTTTATAAGTGCCCGGTTAATGGCAATAGGCTCGCCACTTATTACATTGGGACCTAAACATAAACTGGCGAAATGTGGGTGCTAGCACCTCTGCCTACCCCTTCAGGGATATAGGCGTGAGTTTACACAGTATGTATGTATGTTAGTAGGTAGCAGACACTCTGTAAAATTTCCCATAATAAGTTTAAGTTCGTTTGTAGTTTAGCGAAAACAATAGGTAATTTACTAACCGACTCCAACCATGATCCGTTTAATGCCTATTAAATCGGCCTGTTCCTTATATCTCAACTGAGATATCGATTTAAAAACATTTTTTTTAACTTTCTGTGATCGATTGCGTGAACTAAATTGAAAGAAAGTTGTTTTATTTAAATTAGTTTATTATCACCGAGCCTTTTTATTATACGACGAATTGTTTATGTCAGTGGAGAATTTATTGATATCATTATTAGAGAAACCGATAGTATTTGAAATAATATAAATACTAGCTGTGACCGTAACTTCGTCCACGTGGTTTTAGATTTCTAACGTTTTGTTGTTTTACTCGACTCCCTAATTATTTTTCCAAAACAAAAGTAGCCTAAGTTACATGAGCTATCTGCCAGTGAAAGTCTATTCAAAATCGGCCCAGCAATTTCAGAGATTATCCGAAACAAACAGACAGAAAGACATACAAAAATAGTGAAAAATTTAACATTGTTTTTGTGTATGTACCGTGTCTATATCCAATTGCACCTATTAAAAAGCGGTTATTTTAATACTACAAACAGACACTCCAATTTAATTTATTTGTATTATTATGCGAAGAATTGTTTATGATAGTGGAGAAATTATTGATAGCCATCATTATTAGAGAAACCGATATTATTAGACATTATATAGATATCTATAGATAATATTACTTTTATTTTCCGACGTTTTTATCGATACGGATAAATTGACTGGTTGATTTATTATTAATTTGTGCGCAAATTTTGAAAGTTTATTATTAATAATCATATTTTCGTTGATATTTCACGTTCTATTAAAATGCCTTAATTTTCAACCGACTTCAAAAAAGGAGGAGGTTCTCAATTCGACTGTATTTTTTGATGTGTGTTACCTTTAAATTTCATATATTTTTTTTGTTTGTTTTTTAGAAATTCCAACTGGGTGAACCGATTTTGATTATTCTTTTTTTATTTGATAACAGGCGCTTCTTAGTAAAAGTAAACTTCAGTCGGATGTAAGTTACTAACACAACGTAATTTTGGCATAATGTTTCAACTGTAATTCAATTAACATTATAGGTGTAATCATGCCGAAATTCGGTCGCGTAACTTCGGCATAGTGCGCACTTAGATCCATACAAACTTCGGCATAAGATCTACAACATACTATGTCCTACTATTCCACGGGCACTTATCCTAATATCACGATTTCCTCACTAGCCTCAATGCACATATAAATATTCTGCTAGTAGGTCCCATGGCCATCTCAGGTGTTCATTCATTGAGGTTGCGCAGATTGCTCACCTGGCCTATAGCCATAGCGAAACTACTTGTATTATGCAAATTTTATAATTTGTTGAATCACAATGCGGTAGGGCCATGCTTCACTGTGAATAGTCAAACCGCAATATTACCTATATCGTACATTATTATACTAGCGACCCGGGACCCGGCTTCGCTCGGGTGTAAATTCCAGTTTTCCAATAAAATATATAGCCTATGACACTCACGAATGACGTGGCTTTCTATGGGTGACGGAATTTTTAAAATCGGTTTAGAAAATCCCGAGATTCCTTCCAATTATCCGAGATTCCCTTACAATTTAACAAATATACAAACACACAAACTTTACCTCTTTATAATATTAGTATAGATGTACCTATCCAATGACGTAGTTTTAGTTTTCATCCATTTTTCAAATATTCTTCATAGTTTTGGATATGGCTATCCATGCCCAGTTGAAATATTCACGCCATGTTGAATTCGTTAAACTATTTGGAAGGAATTATCTGTAATCTGTTTTTTTACTAAGTTTTTCCCTTCACTACGCGAATAAAATATTATGAACTGAGCGAATCCACTAGTCATTTGTTTTATTATTTGTATTTGTATATACGCATACTAATTAGCTCGCCTTTTACTTTTTACGTAAATACAGACCTTAGGATTTCCGCACGGAAAAAAAAGGCCCAGAATACATAATAGTACTTACTAACGTACCTTTTTTTATCGTGCGGAAATCCCCATGGATGTCACCCCCGTCGGACCGCGTGGAGGTTCCGGCCCGCACCCAGTAGGTAGGTACCTTAGGTTAACAATTTGACTCCAACTTCGTGTTATTTTCGCTTATAATTCTAATGTGTTGGCAAATTATCCATTGCGTCTGATAATAAAATATTAATGTTTATTTACCAGGCATGCTATCATGATTATCTTCAACTGGTTTTAAAGGTAAAGCACAAAATATATCGTACAGTTATTTCTACCGTACGAACAGAAGGCTGTTAACCAAGCAGGTTAGCACATTGAGAGGTTAAGCAACCTTAGGTCAGTCTTAGGATGGGTGATCATTCTTGACGCCCTTCGTACCTCAGAGAGGACGTTGAATCATCGTAGGAACATCTATGGCATTCGTTACGAGTAGTTACAACCCTAAAAAGTTAGAAAATCTGATATAACTAAACTACCTACAGAATTTTGATATCACCTAGGGTTGTGGAGGTCGCCACGAGAGACGCTGCTGGTTGCGGCAAATGCGGCCTAGGCGGGAGTGTCCCTCTAGAGATCTGCTCCAAGGCTCTCCACTTGTCCCTCTGACTAACAGAGGGCACAGTGGGCAGCGGGCGGGGGGCGGGCTGGTTCTCCGCGCGCTGACGGAGGGTGACAGGACGGCCGCTTGTCAACCTACACCCCGGTAATTAAGACCCGGTACGGCGTGCTGTTTTAGTCGGTTCGATTCCGATATAACCATGACACTCGCTTCACGTAAGATATCGTAGTTAGACTGAAAGCAGCCTTCAATTTTTTTTTTAATCTTCAATCAAAGTAGTGGTTGTGGCATTAGTTACGATTGGTGACAACCCTACAACTCGTTATCAGCTGTTTGAAAGTTAGTCACATTTCGTGTTAGGTTTCTGGTCTTATATAATAACATTATGATAATATCCAGTGTTATTGATTAAATTTATAAAGTTTCGCTTGAATTATAATAATCATGTTGTATTGTCTAAAACACGAAGTTACCAATACTCTCGAGCCCCTGCAATTGCGCAGAGATATAGCATCTTTGGCAGCTTTTTACCGCATATACCATGGGGAGTGTTCCGACGAGCTCTACCAACTAGTCCCACCCTCTCCACTCCTATACAGAACAACACGTGTAAGGCTGAGATATCACCCTCATATGGTGCAAACAATTCCATCAAGAACCAAGCGGTTCGGTGCCTCTTTCCTTTGCCGCACCATCAAAACCTGGAATTCTTTACCAGCTCACGTGTTTCCTTCCTCATACAGTCCCGGGTCCTTTAAGCGGGGCGTGAAAAAGCATTTGATGAGGCCGTCAAGCTGAGAGCCACCATTATGGCAATATCGGTGTTTGCAATGGTGACTCCCATTCTAGAGACTTTGCCTCAGCTTACCATCAGGCGAGGTGAAGTCATGTTGACAAGACCGACATAAAAAAAAAAACGTATGACACGTGTATCAAATGTTTTGGTATTGTGGAGCGTTTTCTTTAGCGTACAACGAACTAACTGTTTAATATCTTTACAGAGTAGTTACAAGTCACATTAGGGATATATTTAGTGTGAATTTATTGTATGTGGATAATGCTTTGAGCTGGTTGATTGCGAGTCAAATCAAATATTTAGACTACAAGCCCATGAAGAAAAAAACCTGTGAAATGAACCATCGTGAACCATCATAGAATAACTCTGAGCGCTTTATCGTCATTTATAAGCGGTACAGGTGAGTACAGGGTGTAGGGGAAGGGGAAGGGTTGCGACCATTGGCTTTCGACCCCTGCGCTGACAATATGTACAGTGTTCATGGGTAAAGTATATATGTATACAAAAAGAATTACACAAATGCAGTACAGTAATAAATGATCTACCTATATTGCGTCTGCAACTACCTACCGCTGAATTAAAAATTTGCTAACTTCCGGCACCAACACTTTCGTACGGCATTTGTGTAAATTCTTTTATCAAATGATATTGACATCTCAGTTGTCGATATAACTAGACATACACACACACGAATATAACCTCAAACACATAAATATACAAGCATATGGACTCAAAAATACACACACACAAACACAAAAATTAATTAAGCAATTTGCTTGTTTGGATGGATACCATACCAAGTAAGTATACGAGTATCACTTCAATTCTATTCTTAAAAAATGACATCCAGTAACAAAGCGCGACTAACACCTTCGGTGTTTCAAACGGTCACAGGCCACGGTAACCACTTACCCCCAGGTGGGCCGTGTGCTTGCCATTTAAGTGGCATAAAAAAAAACATAAACAAGATAGACTGACATGCGTCGCGGGAAGCCTGACAAAAGCGAAACTTGATTCATTTTCGGTGAAAGTATATATTTTATTACACATTATATCAAAAGTTATGTTAATAATGCATGTTTTAAAATGTATTATAGGCTGTTGAATATTCATGAATGTTTTTATTTTATTTTTAACACAGACTAGCTTTTGCCTGCACCTAGAACTACCCGGATAGAGTTCTGTTCCCGTGTGTTATTCCAGACAATAATCTATCCCCATAACAAATATTAGCCAGATCCGTTCAGTAGTTTTTGCGTTTAAGAGTAACAAACACCTATACATCTATATATATCCATCCATACTCAAAAACTATCGCGTTTATGATATTTAGGATACATAAACTCACTGTATAGTGTAGAATGTATGATTTTATTAGTTTTTTATAAACATAAACGTTTTAAATAACATAGGTTCAGAACTAGGGGCGCGCACATTTGATGATCGCGAATCGCCTCGCACGCGTCAGTTGCAAGAACGCGGCGTTTAAAATACATAAATATATACATACATAAACACATACATACATAGATAATACATTTTCACGCCTTTTTAAAAAAATAAATGAAAAGAAGCAAATTTTAGCCCATATTTTGCTTCTTTTCATTTTTATTTTTTTTATTTTGTTATTCATACTTTTACATAAATATTATATGTATTGATCCTGCAAAACTGTTTACATAGTTTTTCTGCTGGATCTGATGAGTCTCATGGTACATTGTTTTTTAATAAGTGGTAATCTGTCCTTAAATATTTTCCAAAATCGGAATCGAACCCCACAGAGTTATATTATTCATATATTTTATTCATTTTAGCAATCACAATACTAAAGTGATTGAATGTGAGTGTGCTTAAGTTTTCGCCCAACGAAGCCGTTCTTCTGTATTCGTTGACGTCATCTGTCAAAGCGCTTGAGTTCATTCATTTTATCGTATTCACACGTCAAGTTTGTGACATACTAGTTACTTTAACAACTTTATTAATTTATTCTCTTTATATTATTATAAAACGTGATTCATTTGACATTATTATTATGATGTGTGACAGTGAAAGTTATATTGTAATTTAATAATGGTCGGGTTTGAATTAGTTTTGCACGAAGATAAACTATGAGTTTCGACTTTTTTTTTTGGTTAACCATGAGAATCTTTATCATCTCAGACATTGAAACAAATTCTTAAAAAAAAATTGTTTTCCCAGTATGCTCCTAACATTTTTTTTGGGGGGATGAGAGGGGAGATTGTGAGCTCTGGCTACCCTAATCACCACCGGTAACATAACACGATGGTTATTATGTCCGCGGTCTTCTGTAGGGCGGAGGTACCTACTACCCCAGACGAATTGCTCGATTCGGACGGGAGATACCATCGTATCCTATCTCCGTCAATTTGAGAGTAGGAATACGACAGAAGATGTCATTATATAAGATGTATTCACATTAAAATACCTTTTTTTTCTGTGCGGAAATCCTCATGGATACCCACCCCGCGGACAGCGGGGCAGGTTATGTCGGACTTTTACCGACTAAAACCGCACGCCGTCTAGGGTCTTCTGACGCCAGGGTGTAAGGTGGCACAAGGAGCATTTCCCTCGCACCCTGGCTTGACCCAGAGATGGCACATTGAAATACCTTTCCTATTGTCAAAACTAATTTAAAAAAAAATGTCATAGTACCTAAATCTTAGCCGAGTAAAAGTGTTAAGCGACTGTTAATAGTTAAACGATTATTCCGCACAAAGAAACTGTTTATTGCTAATCTGACGCAAATTTCACATCGAGTAACTGGCCGTTTAAAAATAATTAGAAAGAAAAAGTATTTAGAAAATTACCGTCACATAATGAAAGTTTAGAACTTTTATTTTTTAACGAGAGCAATGACCGTTGATTTATTATTTAATGTAGACATTTTAAAGTACGCGAGCAACTAGCGCTTAATCGATTCCGTTTAGTTTTTTATTGTTGACTAGTTTTGCTCGCGATTTCGTCCGCGTGGTTATACTTTTTTATACCACCTATGTGACAGACAAGCATACGGCCCACCTGATGGGAAGCGGTCAGCGGCCTATGGACGTGTGCAACAGCAAATTTTTAAGATTAAAATTTTCTACTCAGAACCCTACCTAATTTTTTTTCCAAAATAAAAGTAGCCTAAGTTGCTGCCTATCACATTAGCTATCTGCCAGTGAAATTTCCATCAAAATGGGTCTAGTCGTTTCAGAGATTAGCCGGAATAAACAAACCGAAAAATAGTCATTTTTTTAAAATTGATATTTGTACCGTGTAGGTATACATCCTAATGCACTTAGTAAAAAGCGGTTATTTTATGATTATAAACAGACACTTCGATTTTATTTCTTTGTATGTATAGATTATTGATTTGCTATCGATAAAACCAATATTGTCAATTGTGTTCATTGCTCTCAGCACTTTCACATTCATTGGCTTTTGTGAAAGAGTAGTAATTGCGCACAGCGGTCTATCCGAGATTTATTTTTAAAAAAGTAGCTCGGGTATTAAGTCGAGATTTTGGGTTGCATAATATTACACATAGTGAGATAACTACATTTTGCAGGAGACTTGTTACTATGTATTGTGTTAATTTTGACGCATATAATAGGTACCATAATTTTTTAGTCCTTTAATGAAAACTTGTAATTAAGTCCATCAAAACCCGGAATTCTTTACCAGTTCACGTTTTTCCTTCCTCCTACAGTCCCGGGTCCTTTAAGCGGGGCGTGAAAAAGCATATGACGAGGCCGTCAAGCTGAGAGCCACCAATAACATTATTAGTGTTTTAGCTTACCATCAGGCGAGTTGAAGTCATATTGACGTGACCTACATAAAAAAAGCAAGCAGATGGTATCTTATTGATCTTTAATAAGGGAACATGGTCAAAACCATAAGTACCTATAAATTTAACCGATGTATAAACCTTAAGGTAAAACCACTGCGCATAGCTAGCATTTCATAAATCAAAAATAATCACCCATTATAAGGGATTCTACTTTAAGCTATCTCACTGCTTATCTAATGAGTACATCTTCTGATTGGCGAAACATAGCCATCATTCTCCTCTAAAAGGTGATTAAATATGCTAATTTAAATTATAATGCAAATTTCTTAACAATAATTGTCTCAAATTTGGAATCGGCGACAGTTTGAATGTTCTGAAGAGACCAAAAATTTCACCAGCTGTTCATCTATAAAATATCGTCGTTTCTAAAATGAAATTAGGATAACAAGATCGATAGGCCTTGTACACATTTAAATATTAAAAGTTGTGCATAAGTAGTTCGGCGACATGACGGCCGCAGTTTGTCACCCTACATCCCACACGTTTCGGCGAAGCGGCGCGTTGCTCACCACCCCCCTCCTTCGGGATCAAGGGGGCCATCTTAAAACCGTAGATGGTCAGCCGGGGTACGAGGGAAATGGCTTCTGGGCCACTTGACACCCTGGCGCTAGAATACCCGAGACAGCGTGCGGTTTTAGTCGGTTCAAGTACAACATAACCACCCCCGCTGACAATGGTGGTGTTAAAGTATACGTAAAGATTTTGACACGAAAAAAGTTTATTAAAAAAACCGACTTCAACGGACTACATTCACACGGGAAGCGCCAGCTATCAAATAAAAAAAGAATCATCAAAATCAGTTCACTCAGTCGAAAGATCTGTGTAACCTAACAAACAAAAAAACACAGTTGAATTGATTACCTCCTCCTTTTTTGAAGTCGGTTAAAAAAGGATAATAATAACAACTTATACGCTTTAAACTAATTACTTCAATCTTTAAAATACTACATTTAGCCAACAAATAATGATAACAATCGTACAAACCTTATTTCAGTTATACCTACAGACATTCAAATTTATTACAGTCTAGTTAACAAGTACCGGACAATCACTTTCACTTCTTGTATGACAAGCTGCTCAAATTTGTAACATTATTCACGTCTCTTTAGTATGCAATATGAGTTTGAAAGCATTTTAAACGTTTTATTATTAACAATAACATGTTACATAAAGTTGAACAGTGGCGGATTTACGAATTTGCCGCCAGTAGGCTATACAATTCTCCATGACTTCCACCCCCCCCCCCCGTCGGCCACAAGTCGGGTCTTAATTACCGGGGTGTAAAGTTACCTATTATTATATTATTTTTTTTATGAAAGAAAAAAAAATAATTAGCTCAAAATTGCCGCCCCCTAAAATCTGCCGCCCTAGGCTCCAGCCTACTCAGCCTACTGGTAAATCCGCCACTGAAGTTGAATCATATTTAGTATGTATTGTGGCCATATTGTGTGCTATAATTGGACAGACTATAATAAAAGGAAAGATGAGTTTTGAATGAGAGTAAAAGTAGAGGATATTGAATAAAAATGTGAAATATTTCTCTCAAATACAAAAATATTTGCCATGTACTTGAGTGAAATAATATGGTTCAACTACAGAAATAAATATCATTAATGGGTTATGTAGGTTAGATGGCAGTCGCTACACGGAAAATATCATAGTCGCGTAGTTAGACTGAAAAATATTAACCGAATTGATAAAAGGCTTCCTAGCCCTCCCCTTTCCCTTCAGGGTAGGCAGCGCGTGTGTGACACCCTTAGTGTTGCACATGTCCATAGGTCACGGTGACCGCTTCCCATTAGGTGGGCCGTGTGCTTGTCTGCCACTTACGTAGTATAAAAAAAGATGATGATTTGTTATTTTTATTGATCCACCTTTTAATGTAAGCTAATTATCCCCTAATTTATCTCTTCACTAGCTGTTGCCCGCGGCTCCACCCGCGTGGATGTCGGTTATCGCGACCAAACATAGCCTATCTTCATTCTCGAGGTCTAATCTACTCCTATACCAAATTACATCAAAATCGGTTAAGCGGTTCAGGCGTGAAAGCGTAACAGACAGACAGACAGACAGACAGAGTTACTTTCGCATTTTTAATATTAGTATGTATTATCAAAAACGTAAACAAAGATTTTTACGTTTGTAATCACGAAGAGAGTTTTCTCTGTTGACAGTTAAAGCCGTATTTTATAATCAAACTTCTAAGAATTCCAAAAAGACTTCAAAGTATGTACACAAACATTTGCTAATTACTACTAAGTAAAAACATAACTGACTAAAATTTGATAATAATGATTGTTTAAACTGTTTTACATACAAACTTCGATGCCTTGTCATATGAAGCGAACTTAATGTTATAGATACTTATACGGGCACTGTACGCAGTGTACGCCTCATCAATCATGTTCAAAACATAAACAAAACCATACGAGGCACGAACGCATTAATTAAACTTGCCAATTAATTGCACGAAAATTTGTCGATTCATAAAATGTGCCTAAACTCGATTATTATGAACTTATTCACCGTTTGTTTCAGTGCAAATATTTGTATGCTTGAATATGTCTATTTGCATTGGTCTGGGTGTTTCTATGTATAGTCAAAGTCAAAAGTCAAAGTCAAAGTCAAAGTCAAAGTCAAAGTCAAAGTCAAAGTCAAAGTCAAAGTCAAAGTCAAAGTCAAAGTCAAAGTCAAAGTCAAAGTCAAAGTCAAAGTCAAAAATCATTTATTCTATATAGACCATTATATGCGACACTTACAAAACGCCAAAATCAAAAATATTTAAAACTAGAAGCAATAGGACCACCGGGGCACACCGGTTCGAAACGCGACCCAGACCTGAGAAGAGTTCGGCAAGAAACTCAGCGGGCTGTTTTTTTGGTCAATTTACATTATAATGTATATGTTATATTATAATGTATATTATGTACAAGAAAAAAGTATATAGGTCATAAAACCAGGGTTGAGTTAAGAGTAGCACGACTATTCATTTTATAACGTACATGCAAGTTGAATTTTCAATAAAGCAAAAAGCCAATTATCTTGAAGAAGAAATTTTGAGTCAGACAGACTAAAACTTTATTAATTATTCAGTGTACGCTGAAGAGTAGATTCGCCGCCAGCTATTCCAAGACAACTTGAAGTTTATTGAGAAAACCCTTTCTTTACGTCAGATTAGATCATGGTTGAAGTATTGTAAAATACTCGTAGTCTGTGTTGAGGTTAGAAAACTTAAATGAAAATGAAACTTGGTTTCGTACAATCTGGATTGTATAAAATTCTTTGAAACTGTGTTGGTACGTTTTTATTTTAAACTTCGAGCACAAATTTTATTTGGTTATTGGAACTTGGTAACCGGCTAACACATTAAAAAGGTTAAGCAATTCTAGTTAGGTCAGTTTTAGGGTGGGTGACTATTTAAAAAGTACAATTTATCGGGCCCAAGGTCCATACATTTGTGAAACATCTCCTTTAGTGTCAATATTGATTGGTATTAGAATCATTAGCATTGACTAGATAGTTTCGGCTAGATACTCCAAAACTTCCTAAATTAGTAGTTCACTAATGCAAAATCGATATCAAGTATTGAGTAGATTTTATGGAACGCAATCAGGTCACACATTATACTCGTACAAGTATTATGTTATTAAATTCGCAGCAAATAAAGTGAATTTCTACATTAACGATTATTTCTCACTAATCCAAAAAAATGCTTATCCGTCGTTCATAATACAAGTTCTAGTTATGAGATAACTGTTACAATTTTCTTCATTTCAATCGTCGACAATATCATCACTTACCATCAGGTGAGATAGTGGTCAAACGCGGGTCTATCAATTATAAAAAAAAAAAAAATTTGCTGTAATTTATATTGCTTATGTTACTATTTATGCCTACTGTAATGCAAAATTGTAAATGTAGTACTTAATAATATAGATTTTTAACATTATTGACTACCTACTTGTCTGTGAGCTTATTCTTGACTATAAACATCTTCATTTAGTATCATGTAGTGATAAGGCCGCCCATTTGTGCATTCAATTGTAAATGTTCCGAACTTGTATCCTTAATCTTGGTGTACACTAAAGAATTATCTATCTATCTATCTATCCATCTTCATAAATTAAAAAAATAGCATGACCTTTCCAATTGACACATCTGTGTATTTAAATCATTGACGAACATTCACCGACGCGCGATGTGAGAACAATAAATCATATCTACAAATTATTCTTAATAACGGACGAGTTCACCTCTATAAACAATGTCTTCGGAGTCGGGTCCGCCTTCCCGAGACCAATCTGACCGGTTTCTTTGGTAGAAATCACAATATATTATATGTTAGTAACATAGCTACTACAGAATGTTATCAAAATCTTTATCTAAAAATATAAAACTGAAAAGTTTATTTGTTTGGTTAAACTATCAATGAAAATTGAAAAATATTTTTCCCCTGATGTTGCACACGTTTACCACGGTTACCACTTCCTATCAGGTAGGCCGTGTGCTTGTTTACCACCTAAGTAGTATAAAAAAGCAAAGGAAATGCATTTACACCGTTACATATAGGTAACTGGTGTGCTCTATTATTTTTGTCATGGAAACAAAAATCATAAACTATTTTTGTACTCATATAAGTCTAGAATAAAGATTATAATTAAATACCCTGCTATAATTTGAATCTATTTTTCTAGTTCAATTATTATCATAGACCCATAATTTAAAAATAAAAGCAAAGGGCAAACAATATCAAGATCGATTAATTCTAGAACTAAGACTTCATAAATCAACCTACCATCAATTTAATAAATTTGAAATTGAGAATCTTTGATACAGAAACCAAACAACTAAAATATTTTATCAACGGTTATTAAATAACGCGCCCTAGATTAATATTCTGTTTATACCTCTATAATATTTTTTATGAATGTCTAAACACGTTTTAATGTGAAGGATTACGATATGTTTTCACCTTGACTGATGGTAAGCTATAGGTAAAGTCTCAAGAAAAAGGCGCAGCTGGTACGACCATCCCTATATTCAATTACTTTTATGTGTTGGATAGCTAATTTATCAAGAAAGGTTCAAACTGTGTATCATCACGCTACTCCTCGAGAGAGCGGAACGGAGCGGAGAGTAATCATAAATGACAACAAACCGGGCAATTTTCTACAGGTGCTTTTATACAACTTAGGTGACAGACAAGCACACGGCCCACCTTTGAAGCGGTCACTGTGGCCTATGGATGTGTGTAACACCAAGAGCATCACACTCCCGCTACCGACCATGGGGGAGGGGATTAGGAGGGATTCGGAGGGATTTGGAGGGATTTGGAGGGGAAATGTGTGAAGGGAGGTTAAGAGCTTCTGTGCTGATACCGCAGGAGACTTTAGTCTTCCCGCTGACAGCACAGAATCCCTCCAGTGAGCTCTGCTGGCTACCCTACTTACTGCCGGGAACTCAACACTATGGTTATTATGGCCGCGGTTTTCTGTAGGGCGAAGGTACTACCCCAGACGAACTGCTCAGGGCCCGTAGAAAAGTGTCAAAAGTCTAAATCGCTAACGATCGCTAAGGAAACGAATAGATTAGGTTGACCAATCACACTCCAGCTCGTGATTCCGCCGCGGTGCGCGCATCCTACGCCGGCGACGATCTTGGATGTGATTGGTCGACCTAATCTATTCGTTTCCTTAGCGATCGTTAGCGGTTTAGACTTTCGACACTTGTCTACGGGGGCAGTTCGGATGGGAGGTACCTTCGTGTCCTACCTCGACAAGTACGTTTAACAAATTACGGGCATATAAGGGTTAAATGGGTACCACGAGAAATCAATGTGTGTCACGAGCGAAGCTGTGTGACATAGCTAGCAGATAGTGTGAAAAACAAACAAGTTGTAGGTACACTCGCCTCCACAACAAGTTAAACAATCAAGCTCGACTGATGGTACGCTTTCCACGCTGCGGGTACGGTGATGCATATTTCATGAGTGCAACCGCTAGTAGCTTGTCCACGTGTTTTTAATGTATTCTACTCTTATTGGTTTGTTTTGAGTGAAGTGACTGTTTTATATAAAAAAATGCCTTATAAAATGAATAAAAATAATTGTGAAAATAATAGGTATTTATCAATATTTTTTGAAGTGACTGAAATAACTAATATTTCCGATAACGAGTTAGTGGGTTCACGTCGACAGTTTAATGACCGGGAGGTCCTTAAACACATCACTATGGCGATTACCGTGATCGTAGCATAATATGGATATACCTAGTAAATGTTTGACTACCCCCTATGAAAAATAGACGTAACGACAATATACGATAACCATACAAAAACTAGACCAACATAGATTTTTCGTACCGTCTAGTATACTATAGATGGTAATATAAAAAAATCAACGGTTGAAAATAACTCGATCTTCTCACACTAGTGGCCTCAAATATAGCACTATTAAACTGGTTACTTACTCTGGACATCATGCAAAACGATCTAGGTGGACTGATGGAACGCTTTCCACGCCGCGCCCGACTATGCACGAACTGAATAATTCATGAATGCACTTCAGTGCAGTGAGTCCACGTGGTTAACGAAATTGTATTTTTACTTTCGTGTTTTTGGCAAAAATTTAATAAGCACTGTATTTTAAATAACCATAGTACTGAAGTGGAATATCTATTATATTGGCGGTTTGAATTGCTTATAACCTGTGTACGTTTTGTGTTCATGAATAAAGTTAGTTTTCTTTCTTTCTTTTCTTTGTTTCTTTTTTCTTATATAAAAATAAGTCGGGTTTTCCTTCCTGACGCTATAACTCCAGAACGCACGAACCGATTTCCACGGCTTTGCATTCGTTGGAAAGGTCTCGAGCTCCGTGAGGTTTATAGCAAAAAAAATTCAAGAAAAGTTTTCAACAGAAAAGCGGGAAAATCATAACTGACATCCCCGCGGGCGGAGCCGCGGGCAACAGCTAGTAAATACATAAAGTTTGCATGAAGTTTGATGAATAAAATAAATGATACACAAACGCAATTACTTTTAGTTGCAATATATTCCGCATGTTTATATTTTACGGCTATAATACGGTTTAGATATTTACGACTACTCTGAATGTTGATCAATAAAATAATAACGAACTTTAGTTTACTATCATAATAAATTAATATTTACACACGTTTTTAAGCTTAACGTAACATAACATAAACTCACGCCTATTTATATAGGGGTAGGCAGAGGTGCTAGCACCCACATTTCGCCAGTTTATGTTTAGGTCCCAATGTAATAGGTAACGAGCCTATTACCATTAACCGGAAACTTATAAACCTGCGATAAATACACACATAACTTCGAAAAGCATCGAAAAGTGATAGGTGTGTCATCACGGTGAACCTGGGATCGAACCCGAAACCTCGTCTCAGCAGTCCATTACCCAGACCACTAGACTACCGCAGTTTTTAAGTTAACCGTGAGTTTTTTGTGAACAATGTACGAACTGTTCTCAGTACCAACCAAAATGGGTTCATGAAAGCCAGTATACAACTGAATTAGCACTGCAACGGGTTCACGATGGCAGTATACAAAGTCGATCTCAAAATCGTGTCTCTCATTTACGAAGAATCGTCTCAATTCCGATATTATTAATTCATCACTATAACCCCTTATGCTTGAGCCTAATTGAGGTTTCACCGCCATAGAGAATTCCAATCAGCTGCTACCTCACGGCAAAGCAGAATGGGGGCACCACTGTACCTAATTACACACAGGAGCTAAACGATCATGTTATCAATCATTTACATATGAATTATACAAGAGACTACATAAGTACTCCTTTGAGACTGATATGAGAACAGATTACCATGCTCAGTCATGTAAATTTATAATATCTGCGTAATATATGCATAATGTCAGTAACAAGGCCGTTATAGATGCCTACAATGCTACACCGCGGTAGCCTAGGTGGTCTGGGTAATGGACTGCTGAGACGAGGTCTCGGGTTCGATCCCAGGTTCACCATGGCACACACCAATGACTTTTCGATGCTTTTCGAAGTTATGTATGTATTTATCGCGGGTTTATAAGTGCCCGGTTGATGGCAATAGGCTCGCCACCTATTACATTGGGACCTGAACATAAACTGGCGAAATGTGGGTGCTAGCACATCGGCCTACCCCTTCGGGGATATAGGCGTGAGTTTATGTTATGTTCAATGCTACAATGGCAGTCTTTAGCGTGATGCCCTCGTTAGATGGTTTTACACAACCCACTTAGAGGAACCGGGAGTGTCGGAGAGTGGCAGTATCTACAATTTTTTTTATATATATTGGACACATCAATATGATTTCACCTCGCGTGATGTAAGCTAAAGGTAGACTTAGCAATGATTCCCTATTGTATACACCGAAAGTGCTAAGTATAGGTAATGATAGTTCTTAACTTGACGACCTCCTCAATTGCTTTTTCACGGCTTGAGACTGTAGGAGGCAGAAAACACTTAGTTTAATATATAATTTTTCTAGGCTCTTTTAATGTAGCGATACTTTCTCTGATTACATAATATTTTGAGATAATTATAGTTGGATCCAGACGATTGTAACGCGTAAATAAATTACATTAAATTCAGTTTCGACAGTTTGATGCTAGCATTAAATGAAATGGCCGTAGTGTTGTCCACAAGCCGGATTAGTATTTTATCACACGATAGTTTAAATTCGTCAAGGCCCGACTTTAAAAGCAAAACATTTCAAACTTATTTGACATATTCAAGTGTCACAATAATTAGGACACTAATTACGTTATCACTTTATGGGTCATAATTACATTCCCAGTAAAGGTATTATCCACATTTAGTACGATAGAAGGCCAAACAAATACTCACACATTACAACATGCATGTTTACATATTTTACTACTGAGTACACAAAACATTAAAACATGTATGATACGACCTAATTACGAAGAAACTAGTTTATAACGTTATAATAATACTCGTAAAACGGGGAATGTCGAATATAATTTTATATGAGTGATGAGTGATTATAGGTGATTAACGTGTTGTAAAACGGTGCTAATGTAAATAATGTTTTGATACCATGAGAATTTGTGAGGTGATTGAATTGTTTGAACCCGGAGATAAATAAATAAATACTCTACGACATTCTACACATCGCTCCCTAGACCCAAAGTAAGCTTAGTTTCACTAGCTTGTGTTATGGGTTCTAGAATGCTGATAAACATACTTATATACTTTTTTTTTGTAAATACATACTTATTATACATAGAAACACCCAGACCAATGCAAATAGACATATTCATGCATACAAATATTTGCATTGAGCGGGAATCGAACCCGAGCCCTCTGCGTAGCAGTCGCATGCACTACCGCTAAACCACAGAGGCTGTCATTGAGGAGATGGCCCGGCAAGCGCGGGGTGCGAGGGAAATGCTCTTTGGGCCACCTTACACCCTGGCTTCAGAAGACCCTAGACCGCGTGCGGGTTTATTCGGCAAGAGTCCGACATAACCTACCCCGCTTGCCGCGGGGTGGGTATCCATGAGGATTGCCGCACAGAAAAAAAAAGATAGCATGAGATGGCCTATGCACTCATATCAGTTGCTTTTTACTACCAGATAGTAAGCGGTTATCGTGGCCTATGCACTCATGCACACCAAATGTTGACACCTAACGCATTGTGGGATATAGAAAATAAATTAAGTATAGATATTTATATAGCTAGCATCTGACATCTGACTGACGATTATAGAGAGTTAGTTTGCTTTTTCCTTCCCCATCCAGTCTGGATGGGGAAGGTGGAGGATTATTATGTTGTGGCATACATTGGGACACACCCTATGTCCAGCAATATACTGCTACATATATATTATATTGTAACTGTTACCATAACGTTTTTACCATTTAATTGTTTTTATATTACCGAGTTTTTAGCGATAGAATGAGTGCACATATATCACGTATACCCAGTCCTGAGACTTTGCCTTTGGCTTACCATCAGGTGAGGTAGAGTCATTTTGACGTGTCCTATATAAAAAAACGAAATTGGGACACTAAATATCAAAATGATGTTTACCAAATTTTCATTTAAAACTTTATTTAAGTTACAAATTTTTGTTTTATCTTCTTGCTAGCAAAGAAACGAGTATTGAGAAATACTTACATATATCTATAATCTTGGTGATTCTCAAGAGAAATCTCGCAAAACTTGAGTGTTGGAAAGTTAATATTTGCATGCTTAAGGCTCCGGTAGCCGACGGTATGTGTATTATTCAAATATTTGCAAACAAAGCCCTAGTGGGTGACAGAGACTAATTGATTCAATATTTATATACCTCATTACACCCGATGCGGTAGGTAGGGATGTACCAAATCTACATTATATATCTTACTTTATTATTATAATATCTATTATTTGATCCGGACGTCTAATGGAAACGTTTCAGACTCTGTACTTCTAGTTAACCCCTATTTATTTATTTTATTACCCAGGAAAGGGAATCAGGACTTGAAAAAGAGAGAAGAACCCTTTCAGTTAGGAGGTAGGACACGACGGTATCTCCCGTCCGTAATGAGCTGTCCGACTGGGATAGTACCTCCGCCCTACAGAACACCGCGGCCATAATAACCATCGTGTTGTGTTCCCGGCAGTAAGTAGGGTAGCCAGACTTCACTGAGCCTTCCTCCCCCCACCCCTTCCTAGCCCTCCTCTTTCCCTTCAGGGTAAGCAGCGCGTGTGTGCCCACATGATGTGAAACGGTAACCGTGGCCTATGGACGTGTGCAACACCGCAAAGGCGTCACACTCGGTCTGCTGACCCTGGAGAGGGGGGTGAGTCTAGAGGGATTAGAGATGGGGATTGGGGGATGGTGGGGATTTGTGAGCTCTGGCTTCCCTACTCACCGCCGGGAACACAACACGATGATTATTATGGCCGCGGTCTTCTGTAGGGCGGAGGCGCTACCCCAGTAGGACTCTCTCTCTCTAGGTCGGACAGTCGGTTCTCTAGGGTTACAAAAATAATTACCATCTCATAATATAATACGGAACATACTTTTACTTCTAAAAATCTGACATACTCCACTTTCATCAATTTCCAAATAAGTGTGGATACATAAAAATGTTTTACTAGAAACTTAATTACAGGTGTCGAAAGTACTTAATCTATTCTCATGGCAATGAAAAATTATATTTACATGGGAACAACACTATTTCTGGGCAACCATTTTTAATTCTCACAGAATAATGGTAGGTATAGTAAAAGCAGCATTTAAAAGTTCTTAACTTTAGTGAGAACGTATTTATTCCCTTTTGTTGAAGAAACACTTTCACTTAATGAATTTAATGTTTGAGCTATTTAGTAAATATTGTTATAAGCGCTCGACCTACTGACTTTATAATGACATAATTGTCTTAAGAAATGTTTGAGATAATTAGCCAGAGATCCGATTGTTGTTTTAGATTGGTATGTCGGCTTTTCCGGAAATTATAACCGTCTGACCGCCCAACCCTACTGGGCGAGCACGAAATTACATTCGAATAGTCCTCCAGTTTCTCGTTACGAAAATACTATTCGTTTACTCTGATGGCCTCTGTGGTGAAGCGGTAGTACATAGTGCACAGCAAGACTGCTACGACAGGGTTCGATTCCCGCTCAGTGCAAATATTTGTGAATATGTCTATTTGCATTGGTCTGGGTGTTTCTATGTATAATATATATGTATTTACAAAAAAAAAGTATATAGGTAAGTACGTTTATCCTCATCTAGAACTCATAACACAAGCTAGCTAAACTGTGCTAACTTTGGGTATAGAGAGCGCTGTGTAGAATATTGTAAAATATTTATTTATTTCCTAATGGAATAAAATTTCGTGCACACCCTACTGAAAGGAAAACCTGCGCCAGAGGCTCGTTCGTTGTTTAACAGGTCTACCGATTTGCAAATGAGGTTGACTTGGGCCTCAAGGATGCCAGTAGAGTCCTGTACCTACATTATAACCCAGTACCTCGTCCTATATTCCACGAAACTAGCTATAATCCGTCTGTGACAAATTTGGCACAATAAAGCCATTAATCTTACAGACGTATGGCTTTAATACATCTAAATTTTCTGAACAGTAAAAGAAAACAATTGAGTATTTTACAACCTCATAATAAACAAAGAAAAATTATACCCAAGATAGACCTTTTTGTACATCGTTAGGATAATTTACGACTGTTTTCCTTAAACCTAAGCAGAGTGCCCTATTTATGCCATTGCCATATATTATTTCCTTATTCGCATTGAGTAATGCCCGAAGGTTTATATAATGAATATTAATGTAATGCATTGTAATACAAATTGAGATACACTATTCATTATGTCTGTCAACTGTCTTTTATTATGATGACGAATTGAGCAGTCCGACTGGGGTAGTACCTCCGCCCTACAGAACACCACGGCCATAATTACCATCGTGTTGGGTTCCTGGCGGTAACTAGGGTAGCCAAAGCTCACAAACTCCCCTATTCCAATCCCCTAATCCCCTCCTCCCAAAAACTTGGCAGCGCGAGTATGATGCCACTGGTGCTGCACACGTCCAAAGGCCATGGCGACGACTTCCCATCAGGGTGGCCGTGTGCTTGTTTACCACCTAAGTAGTATGATAAAAAAATCATCTCGCCGTGACTTTCAATCTCTTTTTTTCTTCCAACTTAAGTTTATCGAGCTTACTTTATATTTAAGTATATAAATAAAATGAATTTTCATACTCGGAAGTAAAAATGGCATGCGTGAAAGAGGATTTGGCAAAGAAAGGAGGGACTGAGGAGATGACATCTGACAGGAATTTATGGAGGAGAATGACATGTTGCGCCGACCCTAAATAATTTGGACAAGGGCAGGTAGATATAAATTAAATTAAATGCTATTTCTTGGTAAGCCGATTTGGCATAGTAAGTTATGGGCATTCATTCGTTTCGCAGCCTAAAGTTGAATTTTTATCCAGATCGGTCAAGCCACTACATGTGTTACCCCAAACTCACGAAAGGGCAGGTAACATAAATACTTACATAAAATTCTCGTATATTACAATATGTTTGAGAATAACATTAAATACATATACTTTAGAGACAAAACTCTTGAACAAAAGTCAAAAAGTTCGCACATGTACTACACTGACTAATCAACTAAAAATCTAATAAAATGACTAACCAACCAACTAATTACGGGCTCAAAGTGGCTAGCCCTTTCCTGATTAGTTCCAAAAATATCTGTTTGGTTAATTAATGCGTCTCCGCCGTCGCTCCTCACACCTAATATAAAAAAAAATTAAAAATCAAAAAACCCGACTGTGTAAGTTCAGTTGTTATGTTTCTAGACCACAGGACATATAGGGGAAAGGTGTACAAAACGATCCCTTGAGGTCAAATGATTCCCAACTGTTTAAATCAAATTACTAGTGCCATCTGTTTAAAATCGCCAAAAACGTATTCCCCGCATCCCGCTCAGTTGTTCGGCGAAGTTTCATGGCGGTGTGATCACTATTGGTAAGTAAATTGATAAAAAAAAGAAAATCAGTGTGCTCGATCTAAGTTAGGCATTAATATAATATTCAATTGCTGCTAATTTATTGTGATTTGGAAAATAGCTGTTTTATTAACGGTTTCTATAGCATTTCAATAACATTTTGAACAGGTGTTGGTTCTCAATATGATAGCTGTTTCAGGTTATTTTTACGAAGTTTTCGAAATAATACGATTGGGGTCAAATGATTACTCATTGTGGGTATAAAATGATCCCAGGGATCATTTTACCTTACAACTTTTTGTCAGTTTACAAAAATAGAAGGATACAATATATGAATTAATATATTGGGATACCTACTTACTTTAATTTATACTTAGTACCAAGTATAAGTATAATATTATCTATAATGCCACATTCAGCATCATAAATTTCATAATGTTGCCAGTACAGTTAAATCCACTGCATTGTAATTATGGTATTTTTTTTGGTATTAGTTGCCCTGTTGTTTCTATATCTTCTTCTATATACTTATAATAAAACTGTAGAGAGGTCAATTCTATTGGGGGGAGGAAAATAGCTATTGGGGGATAATTGGTGATCCATAAAAATGCAATATTTTTGTCTTTCTGTCTGTCTGTCTGTCTGTATGCGCACGAATGATCAAAAACTACTGGAGGGATTTTAATCAAACTTGGTAAGATTATAGTTCATAGTTCTGGGCAACTTATAGGTTACTGTTTATACCAACTGATACCCGTGGCTTCGCCCACGCTTCGTTTTTGGTCATATCTCCGGTTCTACTTAACTAGTTACAACCAAATACGGTAAATTTTGAGTCTAAGCAAGACGTCCATCGCTGATCTCGATGGACGTAAAAACTACTGAACGAATTTTGATGCGGTTTTTTCATTAGATAGATCTTGGTTAGACGAGTGGAGACCAGTAGAGTAAATAGTGCAGTGGAGAGTGGACTCAAGAGTGGAGTAGAGAGTGGAGTGGAGAGCGAAGTGGAGAGTGGAGTGGAGTGGAGTGGAGTGTGAAGTGTGGAGTAGTGAATGGATCCTTAATTCTTGTGCTGTGTATTCTCAATCAATAAATCTTTATTTCTTTCTCCTACGAGTATATGTCTTTATTCTTTTACAGATCATGCCACGTAATTAGGTAGGTACTGTAGAAAAAATACTCGACAATACTGGAGTGAGGATGTCTAATTAGAAGACTTTTTTCTTAGTTATATTAGAATATAATTAGAAGAAGATTACTAGAAGATAACAAAGGCTTTTAGTTAAACTACCTATATAATTCATATATTGTTACAGAGAATGTGGATCTCAGACTGTGATGATTATGATTATAGAATAATAACTCCATAAGAAGGCTGTAATAAATAATTATTGTTAAAAATAATAATATTTTTGTTCCTATTAATGCTACTTTTGGTAATAAATATGATTATAATACACAAATATTTTATTAAATCTGGTACTTGGTAAAATGATCCCCAGGATCATTTAAACCCTACTCTTGGGATCATTTTGTACACCCAGGTGTACAAAATGATCCTTTAGTAAACTTCTGGGAAATGTCTAATAAATTGGAAAACGTAAATAAATTACAAAATATTGCTGTGCTAGTGTATGTATTATTAAATGGTTTAACTAAAATTTCTTCAATCGTTACTATTCGGTTTATATTTTTGACACAATAGGCATTCTCCCTTAGGGGGATCATTATGTACACCTTTCCCCTAATTAAGTGTTTGTTTTTTTTTTCTTTTTAGATTTTTACGCAATCGAGTTTTTGATTTTTTAAATTTTATTTTTTTATTTTAAACTTTTTAGTTTTCGTGAACATTCATCACTAAGTTCACAAACCTCAATCCGCGTGTAACTTGTATAGATAAAAATTACATTTTTTTAATTTAAAATTTGGTCATGATATCTATAGGTAGGTACCCTTTTCCACCATCATCTAAAATGCATAACTGCGCATCTATTTACACATGTATTTGTACATTTTGTAGATTTTTGCCCATACTAAAGTATCCCTAATTTCACTTTTCTCCTAATCAACTTTACACCCATATTATAAGCAATAAAACGATGTCCGCACACACCCATCCTCGAAAGATGTAGGCAATCAAAAGTAAAACCTGTCCACTTATAGTCAGACCGCTTCCATATATGTACATCGATTTTAGAGAAACACGAACATAAATCACATACAAGACCAGATGTTGTCCGCAGCTCCGTCCGTGTGAAATTGAGATCCTGTCCTCACCATCCGTATGAACCTTATCCCAGGGATAAAAAGTAGCAAATATGTTATTCCGGACTATAAATCTATCCCTATTCCAAATCTTAGCGCGATCAGTACAACCGGTTGATTGAGTTAACTACGTGATTGAGTTATCACGAAAAAGCTTTAATATATTATATATTAATAGCTCAGTTTTTGAAAAAATTTAAACCCTAATATGTGGAAAAATTCCAAGTGAGCTGAATTTTGGTATATGATACACCTTTATGAATTTTAATGAAATTTTAATGAAGATGTGAAAAATCGAAATTGATATCGTGTCGGCTAAAAAATTTATTAAGTTCACGAAAATCAGTTCATCACAAATATCACGCATCCTATATTGCTCGGAGGTCATAGAGGTCATTAGAAAACAGTTTGTATTGAAATTATCTAGAAAAAATGCCTGTGTAATTTTACTATAAAATTATCCTTTTTCGGAGTAGAGAGTTGAGCTAGCAACATAAAAACAAAAAATAATTGTGACAAATATGTTACAATTTACCTATGTTTTTATTTTTGTAAATGAAAAACCAAACCCTTAAAAAATCACGCGTTTATCCTGTTTTAATCATCAAGTTTTACAAAGACACTTTGCCAATGGAAACTTCTAAATTTCGTAAGTCAAATAAATACTTAGGTATACATATTATTGTAAAGTCGACATTGTTGCAACATGGCGGATCTGGTCGATAGTCTGACTGTTAGTCACACATGTGGTTTATACGTGAGTCAGGTCAGGGGCGGCAGTCTGTACATGAATCGCTACGAGTTTGCTACCGAATTCGTAAGATAACATACCGACAAAATTCGGTTGCAGTAACGACGCTTGCGACAGACGGTAGTCGGTTCAATTGAGATACCGACGAAAATTGTTAAAATGTGTGCTTTACGATGACAGTTAGCTTAACGAAATTCGTATTCATAGTCTGGTAAATTTGAGCAAAAAATGTTGACGTGTAATATTTCATTTTTAGGCAGTGGGAAATATTTGTTACATACTAATTTATGAACATAATCGTTTGCACTAAAAATGTCTATAAAACTATGTATTTGACTTTATGACATTACTTCTTAATCAAAAAACTCAAGTAACTTCTACCGTTTTTAAGAATTTAATTATTTCGTTAAATATCGGGGAAATTGAAGATTTGCCTCCTTGCTAGACTAAACATAGTAAATGTCAAAATTGACGTGACACATTTGACAAATGTTTTTGTATTGTGATTGTGAACCGTTAAACACAAAACAAAACTTATACTAAAAAAAACAGTAAATGGAGGGGAACAATCAGCCCATACGTAATGTGGTAGGCCCGCGTCCGGTCCGTGCCAAGTAAGTATAACTTTTTATCATGCATTTGGAATAAATTACTTGTTTTATTTTGATTGTTAAATTTAAAGTAAATACGTATTATACTATAACTGAGACTATAACATGTTCTAAAGTTCGTGTAATAAATTGTTTTAGACGCGTAACCAGTAGCCAGACGGATGCACTTTTAAGAAAGTTGGAGGGACACTCCCACCTACACTCGCGCCGATTTAGCGGCTTTCACGGCCGCGAAAATTTTGACGCAGGTTGGAGGGACCTTGCCGAGGAGCTTAACCAGCTGCCCAACGGGTCCGTCAAGACGGCAGAGCAGTGGTTAACGGTAACGCTTTTTTTCTAAGAATTAAAACATACTTAGGTACCATTACTAACAATAATTTTATCTACTTTGATATATTACTACCTACCTACTATATATTTGTAGGTTTGGAGAGACCTAAAAAGCCGCGCCTCCTCCAAAGCAGCCAAGCTGAGGAGAGAAAGGTTGCAGACTGGCAACCGAGGGGTAACCACTACCCAGTTAACGGAAGTGGAGAGAAGGATAATATCCATAATTGGCACGGAGTATACTTCAGGCACAGACTGCCCAGATTCATTGCCAGAAGAAGATGTGAGTTCTTATGATTAAATGTGTTACACCATTAAACTATCTCACATCTTAGTACATTAACAATCTCATATTCAAGATTATCAGTAAATAGAAGATGTTTTCAATAATATTAATACTTTTCCTATTTCTACTTGTGGATTTTAATATTTTACCCTTTTTATAGACTTTGCAGCAAGAAATGGAGTGTGGCCAGAGCACATTTACTAGTGGGGAAATTGTAACTGCTGTAGGAGAGGTGCAATTGCCCATGGAATCGCCAATAAGTAAGTTCAACTATTACTATTTTCAGTATTATATCCACTTATACTCAAATCTTTTATTTTATTACACCTACTACTCGTATACATATATATTTACTTTTTATCATTTCAGCAACACATACAGCAGCTGTCACCGATCCTGTGGAGCACAACTACAGTATGCCATTAAGTCCGCTGCCACCACAAAACAGTAAGTTTAATTATTATTTTCAAATATATTATGCTGTCAAAAGCACTCAAAACCGGCGGGCTTGCATGAAAGGCTTAATGACAGCAGAGGGAGTGTGTGAAGTATGTCAGGACAGAGGCAGATGGAAGTCTGTTTTTCTCTGCCTACCCCGGAGGGAAAAAGGCGTGAGCATAATATGTATTGTATGTATGTAGGTACTTATGTAATGTATTATAAAATAATCTAAATATTCTGCAACTTTCTACACAGCACTCTCTAGACCCAAAGTAAGCATAGTTTAACTAGTGCATGTTATGGGTTCTAGATTAAAGGATAAACATAATTATGTATATTTTTGCTGTAAATACATACATATTATACTTATACTTATTATTACTACCTATAATAATAATGTTTTCTTTTTTGTTTGAAAAATACATTTATTTGATCTATGAATATATAATAACTTTTTAATATGTATTTATGAATTTCAGTCTCGAGTGGCAGCATACAACTAGATACTGAACAGCCAGCAGAAACAGCTGCTGTACAGCTAGCTGGAACAGCTGCAGTACAGCCGGGCCCTGCACGAACTAGACGAAACAGAAGTAAGTTTTAATTCATTTAAAACCCATTATATTGTGATTACTATTTGTAGAAATCTTTAAGTTTATGGATGTTTCCAGATTTAAATCCTCGGCGCTCGGTTGCTGAGCAACATGCCACAGCAAGGAGAGATTTTTTGGCAGTAGCTCAGTCAAATGCTGAAAGTTTGAGGGTATGCATTCACCTACACTATAGTGGATAAATAAACCAAAAAAACTCTTCTAATATTAATATATATTTATCTTTTTCATTACAGATGCTAGCAGCGGCCACACAGGCTCAGGCAGAAGCAGCCAAAATTCAGGCTGAGGCAGCCAAAGTGCAAGCTGAAGCTTCACTTTTATTTGCTAATGCTGCAAATAAAATTGCGGATGCAATACTCACATATGTGAAAAAATAAAATTATTAATTATTTGTGTATAAAATGTTTTATTTACATATCCAATAAACAAAATGACACCTATGTAAAGCTACGGGTTATAAGCCGCCTTCGTATACGCTCTGCAACAGCTCGCCCAGTGCCAGTCACGGTCTCTGTAGGTAAAAAACAATTAACACTTTAGAATCTGTCTGATATTTTATGAATATTGCTGTAAACTGTATTAAATTATTACCTGCATTTTCAAGGTCCTCATAAATAACATTATTCATTTGTGCAGTTGCATCGATCAGCTTATGTTTCAGGCGCATATTATGCAGCACTGCACATGCATTAACAATGCAGCCAGCCACTGCTGGCTCGTACATTAAAATACGTTGGTGAGACAAACATCTAAATATACTTTTGAGCACACCAAAGCATCTTTCTATAATATTTCTCGCCGAAGAATGAGCATCGGTGTATTTCCGCTCAGGCGACCCAAGGGGCTGATTTTTGATTGGGGTCATCAACCATGGCTCTAGAGGATATCCATCGTCACCTAAGGATTAAAGCTAATATTATAATGATTTGTTGTTATTTTGATATCATACTCCAAAGTTCTTGATTGGAAACTTACCAAGTAACCATGTATGGTGGTCTCCACTATCAAAATATCTTTTCATAGTCGAGCGGACAGGTGAGTTGGCCCATATATGGCTGTCATGTCGGGCTCCTGGCCATCGAGCATTTACATTTAAAATAATGAGGTCAGGGTCACACACCTGAAACAATAGATACAAGTCATTAAGTGCATATTTACTCCTCGACAAACTGGCAGGACCATTGCAGCAATAATTTTGAATTAGTCTTTTATATTTTTTTTAAATATAATAATATTAATGTTATTATAATATCTATACTTGTCTTGTTAATGTGTTGGGTATTTATATGATATGTAGGATATGTATGTATTTTATAATATATGTTGTATTATTTATTTATTAACATGTATAAGTACTGTATTGTATGATTTTAATCAATAGATTAAATGTTGCTCCCAATAATGACCCTACTGATTTTCTCTCTGCCCCTTTGATGAATGGTAGAGAATGCCTGTGGCATTAAGTAAATAAATAAAGGAACCACTACATATTAAAGACATGTTGAAACTTACAGCTTGTACGTTTAGTGAATGGCCCTCATGGTGACCACTAACGTACGCTTCTTCGTGTACTCTAGGCGCGAGAATCTTAATGTGAGTACAATCAATTGCTCCAATTGTGTTAGGGAAGGGCTGTGGAGCACATCGAAATTTTTCTTTTGCTTCGCGACGCTCTTCTGGCGTCATCGGAAATTTTACATGCTCTCTTAATAGTTTTTCATTGATGGCCTTGGTCACGGCATTTATTACACGGCTAACAGATTTCTGGCTCATGTTACAGCCCTTCTGTAAGCCGACAGGAAACTGATAGCATCCGCTTGCGTAAAATCTAAGAGCCGTCAGTATCTAAAAAGAAAACAATGCATTATTAATAAATAAAATGAATTAGGAAAACAAACTTATTGTTATGTATAAAAAGTTATACAATGAAACTTACTTGGGACTCCACAGAAAGTCCATATGGGCGACGCCGTTGAAGTAATGGTGATAAGGCATTAACGAGGTCTTCAAAAATATCTTTATTGACTCGATAAAGAGACAAAAATTGATCATCATCAAAATCCAAGGGATTTTCACTATCGCGCCGATTTCGTGCGATTTGTCGTCGAATGATCATGTCGCGCCTGTGTTCTAATGTGAACAAATCCCACGCTAAATACGCTTCAGCCATATTATTGTTATATTTATTAATTTTGTTACAATAGTCACTGCCACTGCAATAATTTATGATACACAAACACAAGCAAAGACTATAAACAAACACACACACAAGCGAAGTAGCGATCGTAAAGCACTTTGCGGGCTGTCAAAAATGCTCGCAAAGAGTTAACGATAAATTGTTAAGTTTGCGATGATATTTGTAAACTTAACAACAAAAATTGATAAGTTTGACAGTCGCGACTTGCAAATATTGTTAAGTTTACGTCGCTACGAATTTAACGACCGAATGTCATCGCAAAGTCCTTAACGATCTGTCGAGACTTCCGCCCCAGGTTATATTGAATCGACTTATTACGTAAATGTTTGTATACCTATGGAGAAATGGGACACGACCACAGGACATCACTTTATATGTTGACATATCCTGGTACTTATTATGTAAAATTTAGTTTGAGTAATCCATCTTATACGTGGTCTAGTACCAATAGGAAAAGGTAACAATGTGTTGTATTGTAATAAAATCGATAGGGCTAGTGAGTAATTATAAATTACTTGAATTGTTAGTCATATAGGTATAATGCATTCTACTAATATTATGTACGCAAAAGTTTGTTCATCAAAGGTTCACTGTGGCACACACGAATGACTTTTCGACGCTTTTCGAAGTTATGTTGTGTGTGTTTATCGCAGGTTTATAAGTGCCCGGTTAATGGCAATAGGCTCGCCACCTATTACATCGGGACCTAAACATAAACTGGCGAAATGTGGGTGCTAGCACCTCTGCCTACCCCTTCGGGGATATAGGCGTGAGTTTATGTTATGTTATGTAAAAGTTTGTGAGTAATGAATGTAAGGGTGTTTTGTTACTCTGATCTGGCTGACTGGCTGAATACATCTGGCTGATAATTTGTCACAGTGGTACCCATGGGTGATGCCTATATTTTAGTTTAGACTATAACCTAGGCTAGTTTTATCCCTGGAATTGGGTGCCGATAGGATGTGAGAACTGGTAGAACTGACTTTATAATATTAGAGATCCCTAAAAATAGATTACTAACTCATTATGTAGCCCTAGTATAGTCGCCCTTAGAAGTTGCTAAACACTAACATATTTACAAACTATTAATTTATGTTTAGTTACTTTTAAAATCTTCAGAAATATAGATTTTTTTTATGTAAAATGTTACAGCTTAGCAGTACCTACTTTAAAATAATAGTATTTTAATTTCTTTTTATTAATTATGATAAAAATACAATGACAATGACAATGACTTTAAAATGTGTTAAACTAATACCGATGGTGACCATACCAAGCATATCGATTTAAGGTAGTTTCGTATAATGTATTAAGTTGGTTTTTTCCTTCCCGTTTTCCTTCTATCCTTTTCACAGCCCGTGAGAACCCAATGTCTCGATAATGCAACCAAGATACATGGGCACCCGCTATATGTATCTAACCCAGTTACCCCCAATCCAATTGGTGCAGAAAGCAAACTCAAACAGATGTTACTATTATAATTGCAACACGTTAGTATTGTATTAAAGCCAGTTGGCAAAACATGAGTCTTACGTAGTTTTTGCGACATTAGGATCGGTTTATATAGGACGTGTCCTATATATAAAAAAAAAAAAAAAAAAAAAAAAGGTTCACACTTATCGTTTTGAGGAAATTACTGATGGGTGCTTTGTGATAAAATTGACATTCAAATAGGAAAATTGAACAACCTGGTCTTGATTTGTACGCTTGAATAATATATTATAGGTAGTTGGAGCCCTAAAAAGTCCAACAACAACGGTCTAGCTGCAATGCTTCGATATCGCCTAATGTCACCATTCGGTTGTGAAGGTCAGATGGCAGTCGCTTCACGGAAAATATCGAGGTCCAGCCAAATCCGCAGTTAAGACTGGTAAAGCGGACCCCAGACTCCCAGGTGAAAGCTTTGGATGTGACTGGAGTTAATGCTAGGTTGAAGGGAGGGGTGTAAAACCCGAATTAATACCCGTATTAATAAAATTACACCAACACTCGCTTATGTTACGTACTCTTCATTCCTGTCCATCCTAAGGTTGCCTGGAAGAAATCACTTTTAGTGATAAGGCTACCCATTGTGCAATCAATTGTAAATGTTCCGAACTTGTATCGGTAATCTTGGTGTACAATAAAGAATTATCTATCTATCTTATATAGTATCGATGGCGCATGGCAACAATGATTTTATAAAACTTTCAGAAAATTTGATAAAACATCTTCTTATTTGTGTATCAAGTATATAACGATTATAAATAATCGATGTTAGTTATATTTTGGGTCCCATGTTTATAAATGGGCTTTTTTGAGTATGTGTGTATGTTTGTAAATAAAGTTGTGTATGTCTAATCAATAATAATGCCCAGCACACAAGCGTACACCCAACGCTTGTGTGCTGGGCATTATTATTGATTTGACGTAGGTCGAAGGTATTATTTGAAGGCAGGGCTGTTTGATTGTTCTTACTGTTTTTATTACATTTATAATCTTTAAAAGCGCTCCTGCAAAGATATGCTAGCAGGCATTTTGCTCAAGAACTCAATCGCTAAGCTAGAGACACCATCGTCATCTTACCTGGTGCGCGGGCGGCATGCATGTGTCGATCGCCAGCGCTCGGGGCGCATCACCGCACATGCAGTGTCTGCTACACACACACCCTGGAAATAAACAAAGGTACAGGTTAATCTCAATAATACGCTATATTTCTAGACAAAGGCATTACTTTCTGTGCGTACACAGGTACCAAGCTTCTTTATCTCAATCCATTTACGATGACGGCCTCTGTGGCGTAGCGGTAGTGCATGCGACTGCTACGCAAGGGGCGCGGGTTCGACTCCCGCTCAGTGAAAATATTTGTATGCATGAATATGTCTATTTGCATTGGTCTGGGTGTTTCTATGTATAATAAGTATGTATTTACAAAAAAAAAGTATATAAGTATGTTTATCAGCAATCTAGATCCCATAACACAAGCTAGTTAAACTAAGCTTACTTTGGGTCTAGGGAGCGCTGTGTAGAATGTCGTAGAATATTTATTTATTTATTTATTTATTTATTTATTTATTTATTTATTTATTTATTTATTTATTTATTTATTTATTTATTTATTTATTTATTTATTTATTTATTTATTTATTTATTTATTTATTTATTTATTTATTTATTTATTTATTTATTTATTTATTTATTTATTTATTTATTTATTTATTTATTTATTTATTTATTTATTTATTTATTTATTTATTTATTTATTTATTTATTTATTTATTTATTTATTTATTTATTTATTTATTTATTTATTTATTTATTTATTTATTTATTTATTTATTTATTTATTTATTTATTTATTTATTTATTTATTTATTTATTTATTTATTTATTTATTTATTTATTTATTTATTTATTTATTTATTTATTTATTTATTTATTTATTTATTTATTTATTTATTTATTTATTTATTTATTTATTTATTTATTTATTTATTTATTTATTTATTTATTTATTTATTTATTTATTTATTTATTTATTTATTTATTTATTTATTTATTTATTTATTTATTTATTTATTTATTTATTTATTTATTTATTTATTTATTTATTTATTTATTTATTTATTTATTTATTTATTTATTTATTTATTTATTTATTTATTTATTTATTTATTTATTTATTTATTTATTTATTTATTTATTTATTTATTTATTTATTTATTTATTTATTTATTTATTTATTTATTTATTTATTTATTTATTTATTTATTTATTTATTTATTTATTTATTTATTTATTTATTTATTTAGCTCAGAAAGTGAACATCCAGGATGGGACTTGAACCCGTAACCCTTTACAGGGGGAATGACCTCTGACCAACTGAGGTAGAGCTGCTTGGATATTGACTGAACTGGTGATTCACTTTTGCCGAGTTTATTCTATGGAAGAAAGCTGAAGGCCGCCATTATAGCACTATCGGTGTCTGTAATGGTAACTCCCATTCCAGTGTAGACCTTTAGCTTACCATCAGGCGAGGTGAAGTGATATTGACGTGACCGACATAAAAAAAATAGGAAAAGTTAGCATGCTAATTAGTCGCATTTCGCATTCATCATCATCTTAGCATGATTCCCAATTGCATTCGAGGCATTTACCTCGGAGTACAGGATTCACTTACTCCTTCTTGTTCTTTAGATTTGGATAATACGGCTTTATGGGAGCGACTGCTGTCTGACTGCTCAACCTTGAAAGGAAAAGCTGCACAGAGCCTCGTCAGTTAATCAGCAGATATTGTGGTTAGCAAGTGAGATTGGTTTAGGCGGGCTCATATAAATCTTCCTCAAAATATTATTAAGTTTTTGAATCAGGTCAGTTGATTTTTATTGGGTCTAATCTGCACTTTTTTGAGAACTTCATCAAATTAGGTGCATGTTTTCGAGATCAACCCTGACCAACTTGCCCACTTACATTATTTATCTCAATGTTCTTATAAGGAAATCTAGCAGTTACTTTCATCTGGTGCTATCAGCAAGAGCAATAGAAAAACCAGTTGGTATTATACGAGACGAGGCTCGTATTCTACCAAGTAATGCCTGCAGCACACCTTCGCTGCGAAATCGCGGCTGTATGTACTGACACAATGCAACACTACTACACTATATAGCGAAATTGACTCGGATTTATAGCGGGTTTTTGTTTATATCGGTTACGTCAATTTGACTTCACCTCGCCTGATGGCAAGCTAAACGTAAAGTCTCAGGAAGGGCGTCCCGACATGCTTTTCCCGCCCCGCTTAAAGGATCCGCGGGACTGTAGGAAGAAGGAAACACGTGAACTGGTAAAGAATTCCAGATCTTTATTGTGCAGCAAAGAAAAGAGGCACCGAAGCGCGCCTGAACGGACAAACTTATGTTAGAAAGAGACATAATCATAGTTTATTTTGTACGTTAGAGCGAGGACCAAAGAATTGACAACTCATTATTACGGTTTCGCCGTTTTGATTTTGCAGCGGAGGTATGCTACTGGCATAAAGAATGTCAAGATAATATATTTCTTTTATTGATATATGGCCATATTAAAACAAGAAATATAATAATTGTATGCCTATTGCCTAACCCGCGGCTTGCGTGCTAATATTTAAAATCGAATATAATCTTTTATAACGATCCCGTCCTGTGAGTAAATTATTACACTCTTGAATCACTCTGATTTATATATAGGCAGTTGTTAGTGTCGTATAGACGCTATTTCCTTACTTGAACTACTCTGCCGGACCAACTAATTATATCGACCGTTGAAACGCAATTAACACCAATCAACATGATACAATTGCAAAATCAAAATTAATTTATTATGTATAGGCCATTCAATGGAACTTACAGAACGTCAAAATAATAATATAAAACATAATATGCTTATCAAATAAACCATAATAGATTTGAAACGCGGCCCTATCCTGAAAAGAGTGCGGCAAGAAACTTAGCCGGCAATTTTTTTATCTATTTACAAATAAGTATTGAAAATTAATTACAAAAAAAAACCGATGGACCAAATTGAGATGGGACCACAATGGTAACAAACATAAAAAAACCTTATCCTTTTTTGAAGTCGGTTAAAAAGTTAGTTGACCTCCGTTACCATGAATTTCACTGGGGGTGATAGGTGAAGCTACCTGTCAACCCAGTAAGCCGTGGGCGAGGGGGAGCCACTCTCCCCTTTCTGGGACAATATGGGGACAACGTGGTTCCATGATTCACGTGGTTCATTTGAAAGCCGTAGCTGGCCCTGGGTACGAGAGAAATGCCTATTATGCCACCTTGCCTCCCGGTGACTGAAGACCTAAGACGGGGTATTCGTGAAGATTTCCGCACAATAAAAAAAGCAGTATATAGAAACATTCAACTTTTGTCTTCAACAGGACCTTTCTATCAGTAAGCCAAAGGTACAGTAAGTAAACAGAAATATAATTTGATCAATGGAAGCTACCCCCTCACGGTCTGCCAAGCATATATTTAGTTAAGCCAAGTCAGGACCGTAAAAGGTCACATAAAGGAAACGCTCTTACGAACCTTTAATGAAATCCCAACGGTGGACTGAGTATTCATTATTAAAGTTTTTATGAGCTGAAGTTACAGTGCAAGTGGTACTTTTCTGTTTTAATGGTACTTTTACGTTCCAAACAGTTTGAGGCAAGCGAGCAATTCATAATTACGAAGCTTTAAAGTCGTAATTTTTTGTTTCATGCACGTTTTACGGAAGTCATGTCTTGGACATAATTTCTTGTGTTTAAGAATAACTTTTTTTGATTGGAATTCTTCCTTGACAGTTAAAAAAAGTACTTAATTGTATTTACGCACGACAGCATATTAATAAATGAATATGAAAATTGTTAGCCCACATTTTGCCTACACAGACTTGTATGAGCATGAAATGTTGGTATAGCAGTCAGGGAGAGCAAATGCCAGGGAGGGACTGGGAACCCTTCCACCCGCTGCACCGGCCAGCCACATAACCCATACTTGTCAGTGGTGGCATAAAGTCTTGCTTTGTCCCCTGCGTTGCCAGCCCAAAACTCTCTTATCCTTGCTCCCCCCCTTCCTAGGGGATGAGACTTTGCTTGGGTCTTAAGAACGTTAGTAAGACCTTCTGCACTCTCTACGACTAGGGAACAGATGAAAGACATTTTCACTTGCGTCGTTATGTAGCTATTTTACGTTTTACGCTTCACATAAAGTTAAATCTTTGCCAGAAAATATTAGCACTCAACCAAAAAAAATACACCGCAAATTGTATGTAAGTAGTACAAAGTATATGACATCCTTATACGAATCTAACAGTGTGTTCACAGCCCAACAATATGCGAATTTTCCATGATTTAAAGTCCATACACACGACGACTTTTGCCGAAGTCTTTGAAGTGTCGTTAACACTTACATAAATTAGACCCTTATGGGGTAACTTAACATGCATTCCCGAAAGCTGTTGTAGGCATATTTCATATGTACACCACTTAATATCCCATTCCTAATTTAGGTACAATCAGCACTTTATTTTAATGCGACTGCTGTGTAATATCGGTGGTAATATTTTCAGGAAAAAGGGAGGATTTTAGGATTCAAGTCATGTAGTTACTTCATTGTGCATTGAAAAGTTTTGAAGGCCTGAACCGATCATTCCAATAAAAACATCAATTTTTTAAAATTTCCTCAAATAACAGTATGCCAACTGTTTTACAATATTAGTTATATTTTTAATAAATAACTTATTTTACCCTGCTCTCTACGTCAAAACCATTTTATTAGAATGAATGATTATTATTTCCCATAAGATCTAGACCCTGATTCTCATAACAGCATAAAAATAGTTACGCAACGTGAATGTAATAACCATAACCTCAGCGCCTAATGAAAATTTATAACGTAGATACTCCAACGCGTGCGAGTAAACAGAATTGTGATTTGTGTCTATACTCGTACTAACTCACGCCTTGACGTCGATTTTCCTGAAAATGGCTTTCACCACCACCAAAATCTCTTTATTACCAAAATACAACCTTTTTATTTCGTGCAGAAATTCCCACAGACACTACCCCCGTCGGCCATCGGGGGTGGTTATATTAGATGCGAACCGACCAAAATCGCACGCCATCTCGGGTCACAATTAGGCCCGGGTGAAGCCGTTGTGCGAGGGAAATGCTCTTTAGGCCACCTAACACCCTAGCGTCAGAAGACCCTAGACGGTGGGCGGTTTTAGTCGGTAAGAGTCCGACATAACCTGCCCCACTGGCCGAGGGGTGGGTATCCATGAGCATTTCCGTTGGTGTTTTTGAAAACGATGTAAAATTCGACAAGTAACATTCTGTTATACCAGTAGATATTTTGTTTCAATCAAAAACGACCATTGACGACAGTGCAAGGAAAATTGCAGTGTGTTTAACCCTTAAATTATACTGTGTCTGAACTTTAAGTAGGAAAATTAATCTTTGTATACATGTAATTACAGTGTGATTACAGTGTCATTGTCTTGTCAGTAATCACTGTAGTTGCCGCTGTCATCATTGTGTCAACACATCAACCTACTAACACTGCGTGCTAACTCGTTCATGCTGCAGCTAGTATTGAATGTATCTTTATAAACCGGACCGAGCATTGTTAGAAAGCTACATATAACTCAAGAAAATTATGGATGTGTTTGTATATTACCTACTTTACTATCGGAGTTGACTTCCGACTAATTAGAATTGGCTACTTATCTATACTAATATTATAAAGAGGTGTGTGTTTGTTAAATTGTAAGGGTAATCTCTGGATCCACTGAACCGATTTTAAAAATTCTTTTACCAATAGAAAGCCACGTCATTCGTGAGTGTCATAGGCTATATTTTATTGGAAAACTGGAATTTTACACCCGGGCGAAGCCGGGTCCCGGGTCGCTAGTCTATACTAACATTATAAAGAGGTAAAGTTTGTGTGTTTGTATATTTGTTAAATTGTAAGGGGTAATCTCGGGAGCTACCGAACCGATTTTAAAAATTCCTTCACCAATAGAAAGCCACATTATCCGTGAATGTTATAGGCTGAATATCATCACGCTACTGCCCAAGGGAACGGAGCAATAATCATAAATGTGAACAATTCCGGTAGATTCCCATACATTTTAGGAAAACTGATAAATTATGAGCATATTATGTGAGTTAAAAAGGGTTCATCGGGGTTTGATATATGCCACGGGCGAAGCCGGGGTGGGTCAGCTAGTATGCTTATATGATTTTTGTTTATGACATCCGTGTCAGCTAATTGGATTTTCAGTAATCAATCGATCCCGGTTTGGCAACATACCGTGTTGGCACATACTGGTCAAACTGTGAAACTTCGAAATTGCCAGTGGATTGTAGTGGGTCAGATGGCAGTCGCCTCACGGAAAATATTAAAGTTCAACCGTTTCTTGTTTAGACTAAAACTGAGTTGGGAAAAGGTTGGAAGGATGAGTTTAGTTCGTGTGGCATTCATAGTACTAAAGTGTTAGATAAAGATATGATAAAGCGGACCCCAGACTCCGAGGTGACAACCTCAGATGCAACTGGGACTAATACTAGGATGATAATGAGTTAGGTACCTACCTATTTGATGGTGAAGTGATTATTTTTGACATATTCATTTTTATTTCTGGATTCTTTTGCGATTTATCATATAGGTAGTACTCTTCAGCAGCTATGGAGCTTATGAATGGACTTGCTAATAAGCAAAAAAAATTATGAGACCCGTGCCAGACCAGTGGTAGGTATATTAGACTTTATAATTTTTTTTTAAAAGTCTTACATACCAAACGTCCCACTTATCATTTTAAATACGACCGCTACCATCACCGCATCTAAATAAACTAAACGTGAAGCTTTTTCCCACTGACCAGCGGCGCTGCGCGGCGCGTGCGCATAACAGTTCGTGACACTCATTAGCCTAGCGGTCACACGCAGCGATTACCGCTCGATCGTAATACCCATATTAGACATTTGTAAAAAACAAATCAGCTGCTTTGATAGTCTCAGAGTACTATAAATAGTTATGAAATATTTTAAAGATTGTTATTATAATAATGCTAGAGGTTAGATATACTTAGTCAGTACCATCCACTCCATTAACCGGGACTGTCAAACAAATGATGATAAGTATAATGTGGCTCCGGTATAATTAATTGGAATGGACCCTATGAACTGTCAGTCCCATAACAATAGTGAACACGGCCGCTGCGCAGTAGGCGCACGGGTAGTAGGAGCCCTAAAAAGTCCAATAACAACGGTCTAGTTACAATGCTTCGATATCGCCTAATGTCACCATTGGGTTGTGAAGGTCAGATGGCAGTCGCTTCACGGAAAATATCGAGGTCCAGCCAAATCCGCAGTTAAGACTGGTAAAGCGGACCCCAGACTCCGAGGTGAAAGTTTTGGATGCGACTGGGATTAACGCTAGGTTGAAGGAGGACCCTATGAACTGCCTGATGATTCAACCTTGTCCGTTTTTCATTCCATAAACATAATTTTATTGTGAAACGGTACATTGTGTCTAATTATTATAATGAGTCGTACTATAATAAAATGAGCATCCGTGTTTTACAATAAAAAGCACACTTAACTTTCCATTTACACGTAACTCGTAAACATAAAGAAAACACGCCTAAAATATGTCAATGCGAACATCTGCGCAAGATGTTCTCAGCATTTCACCAAAGTGACGCAGGCGCAGGTTTTAGGTCAACCGCAGTCCGCACATGCGGTAATAACAAACTATATAAGTTAATTCTTAACCGTCGGTAGTTTAGTGAGGAGTCGGCCTTACCATTGACAGACATGGTGATTATACTATTGACGTGAATCCACTCCTGGTACCAATAATTAGCTTCATTTGGGGGGATCTCGCTTTAATTAGGGGATATCAAGAGGAAGAATAACACTGGAGATATACCTAGTTCACGGCATCAAACTTGTCAAGTTTTTGGACTACCTAGTGTGCGCCCCACGACTCCAAAACCTTGCGAAGTTAAATGCTTTTTGTGGCAAAATACTTCGCATATAAACAAGTATAGTGTACAGCATTTTTAACTTGGCAAGGTTTTGGAGTAGTGGGGCCCACACTACTCCAAAATCTTGCCAAGTTAGATGCTGTGAACTATAGCATCTGCAAGGAAAGTATGGAAGCTAATACATACAAAGACCACCGTTAGTTAAGAAAAAAAGTTTGTCATCAATATTACAATTATCAGAAATTGATAAACGATTTCCAAGATTTGATTACATAATAAATATTACGTATGTAGCTTACACAAACGTGTTGAGAACCATTTTAATTTCACTCTCTATAATTAACAAAAATTAAATAATGAAGAAAACAATAATCGCGTTAACCATTTTAACCATAAACAAATTATTCAAACTAGAAAGTAGAAGAGAGATTGACAAAACTAAAAATAACGCATAATCGACAACAATACCGTACGCGTTCGACAATTTGCGAACGTGAACGTCAAAATGTTCTCATTCAGTTAAGAAAAAGTAATCACCTACACAGAAAACAATACGTGAGCCCACTTTGCAGTAATAAGCCGCTTGCGGCGTGCAAATTATCGTCATTTTCGTTTTACTACATACAGATAGGTAGATAGATAGACTTTTAACCCGTTTACAGACAAAATTAGGCTGTGATTGAAATAAACTTATTATGAAACCGATTTTATAAGCAAAAGTTACAATATACCCGGGTACAATGTAAGTTTTGGTTATGAAAATTAAAAAACCGAAGTCACCGCCAACTATTTGGTAATCTATGGCACCGCACTACTTTTTGAAAAAAAAATACCCAATTCCTTTTTCCATTTCTAAAATTTGTTATGAAACTTATTTGATATCGCAATTTGATATTCTAATAGCTCGCGTAATATACCTAAATGAATGTAACAACTAAAGAAAATCGGTCAAGTACTCCTATTACGGCCTTACGGGTATATTCCCGGCGCCTAGGAAAAGTAGGGCTCTTCCACCTACAATTACCGCGAATACAATTTCGAAAAAGTACAAGAATTCTATGCAAACATTATTTGGGACAATTTTATATGACAGGACTCCTGAAAATAAAATGAAAAATAAAAAAAGATTTTTAATCAAATCCTCGTCCCCAAATTGGCTTAATCAGCTTATGGGCTTAATTATGACAACAATACTGGGCTTACGCGGTACGAGAATTTAGGAAACACTGCTTCTGAATGTGTAATCTTTCTTTTAGTATTTATTATACTACCATTGTAATTTTGGAATTTTTATAAACAATTCGCATTGATACCGAAATACCAGGGTCAACAATGGTAGGTACCCTTGGTGGTTACAAACTTTTAAAAAATATTATTGCCCTAGGCATGGCTAATGGTGCTTAGCTATAGACAAGGTAATATTTTGATCCCCAAAACACGTCTAGATAAAATTATTGCACAAAGTCAGTCGGTCAATATAATTTCTGGGGCACACCAGATTCTCGGCTACGCATGCCGAAGCATGTGCCGATACACCGTACGATTTTAGTTGGTTCGAGTCGGAATACCTACCCACCTTATCGTTAGTATGACTTTTTGACTTTGACTTTTGACAGCTAGATATATGGAAGCTACTGCAAAAACTCTTATCAACTAAACGTTTAAGTCAACCGTGTGTATCAATGATCTTATTGTAGCAATGCAATTCAGAAGCTGGCAATTTCTAAATGTACGCGCCACCACTTAGTGCTTTGTGCGGACACACTGACATACAATTATTCCTACTTTTTTTTCAGTCTACGTAACGAGTGCGAACTAAAATACATTAATGTTCTTTTTTTTACTTTTGCTGTTACATGATGGCGTGTTTTGTAAAAGTATTGTCTTGGACTTTAGTTAAGTATAGTGTTGGACTAGAGTAAGGGTGCCTGATACATGCTTTTTACGAACATTTTTCGAAAGGCTTCCATTTCCACGTAAAAAAATCTAAATCTATGCGGGCGAAATTGCGGGTATAGTTCGTAGATCAATAAATGAATATTGATGTACCTACTTAAGTAATATTTATCAGACATAATAAAATGCAAATAGATCTAATTTTGAGTCGTATTAACTCATCATAATTTACGTTTTTTTTTCGTATAAGGTCAGTGCGGGGAAGTGTAGCTATGAGGCAAGTGTAACTACCCTTTATATTACGAAAACTATTGGAGCTTTTGATGAAAATGCCATCTGTTGTTGTGTGGAAACAAATATCTAGTTACATAATTTAACATTAGATGGCATTGGTCAAGCATTTATGAAGTTATCGCCATTTTAAAATGTCACATTTTGTAAGACGAATTAGAGTTCACATCACCCATTTGAATCCATAAAAATCTTGGTTTTTTGTGTAAATCAGTGTATTTTGTACCCATAAGTAGTTAATATACTAATTAAACTTATTATTACTCCTATAATATTGTTGGAATTGTTGAAAATGAGAAAATTACGTCCATTAAAAAAATCGAACCTCTAAATCAAGTGACTGGGAAAGTGTGTCTACTTTCCATGAGGCAAGTGTGTCTATATGACACACTTGCCCCATGTCAGAGGTTAAAAACATTGTGCATAGACAGTAATCTTAATTATTTATTTCGTTAACAATTTTATATAGTATTGGATTAATTATCTCTCGAAGTTTGTAGGTAACTGTACACATTGAAAGTGTTAGTCAGTAAGCAAGGTAGATATATTGAAATGCCATTTAAAATTTCAAATATTATGTTGATATTTTCTGTATGATTTTGTTACTTATGAGCTTTGTTTAATTTTTATGGAAGATACTAAAATTTATTTTATTGATGAAAAATAAATTTTCTTGTAGAAACAAAAAAAAATTCGTAGGAACAAAAAAAATTACCTTTATATTTCATTTGAATACCAACTTACCTTTCAATAAGTACCTTTTAATATTATTGATATTAATTTGATTAAACTCTAAATAAAAGTGAAGATTATCCATCAGCTATGACTTTTACCTAAAAATGTTTTCTATCCCTGCCCAACATAATGTGACACACTTACCTCATAACTTTTACACCCTTGAAAGATTCATACACAGTATATTACGTAGTATTAACATCAATTGATTCGTTCACACGATCGAGTAGCTTAAACACTGCATTTCTATATTAAAAATAACTGTCTATTGTACACGAAAGACATAGTCACACTTGCCTCACTTTGTTGGGGAAGTGTGTCTACCATAGCAATTTATAATTAGACCTTAAAAACTAATTCCTAATGAATATTATTGACTAAAACACTTTGTTTTCAGCCAATTATGAACCATATCATGTTTTGTTTGCACCGAGATTTAGAAATTATGCCTAAAAATATGTGATTTTTATGTTCAAAGTAAACTTCGAAAAAAGTATGACACACTTCCCCGTACTGACCTTAACAGTTTTATAACTCTAACTATATAATAATTTCATATCACTGATATTTGCATATTCTAATATTGCATGTTATTATGCAAATGCACATTATTATGCAAATATCTAAAGACATCATAAGATAAAATTATTAATTTTATTTTACTCATCACGTCAAAATTAGCAACAAACTCATACCGGTCCGATTCGGATAGATTGGATAAGAGTTAGTACTTGGTTATTTTTTATAAAATACCAGCATTTACCCGCGGTTTCGCCCAAGTAGAATTCTATTCCAGTTCCCGCTTCACATGAGAACTGCTGCAAGTTTGATTGCATTTAGAGGTTTTTGCATTACTTTGGTTGTAAACCGTACCCACAAAACGCGCTTTATAGGAAAAACATGTAGTAGGATGAGTGTAGAACACAAAATGGGTTAACTTAAGAAAAAAAAATTAAAAATACCGATGAAGGTGTAATATTTTTTTTTTTTTTTTTATATAGGACACGTCAAAATGACTCCACCTCGCCAGATGGTAAGCGAAAGAAAATAAAAACTGGGATGAGTAAAGGAATTTTAAAATGGGATGAGATTTCGTGGTATGAATATGGCTTAACCCCCAGATTGTGGGCATACCTAAGTGTTTAATTATTACACACCTTTATAGGTATTACCTACTCATCTCCGTACATATTTTGAGGATATTCAAATTTATAAAAATAGTGTTAAGCTCCGCACAAGTTCAAGGATCATACGAAAATTATATCTAACATTCGAAATACTTTTGATATTATGTAGGTCACTGTACGAAAATTCACATCCGCGATAGCAAATTGCGTTTAATGGAAGATAATGATAGGATAAGTACGCAAATGAGGTCAGCAAATTTAAAAAGTAACTGTACAAGGAAAACAAACAAAAATTTCGTTCATTACAATCGATCATAACGTGGTATCTGCGAAATGCAACGCTGAATATGCGCAGTAAAATAATATGGCGGTAACGAATAGCTTTCGGTACATTTAGGGCTGTCATAGGCTCTTGAAGTTAATTATGTCATTAGCATTTATTACAAAAAATAATAATAAATAGCAAATAATGTGACATCTTGCACTACCGCATTGCCGCAAAAAAAGAGTTTGAACTTGAATAGCTGATATTTTATCCATTTCATACAGTGTTATTATAATTATGTTGATAAATATTTTGATAACTTTTCATAAACACTTTTTGATAATTTTGTAATACTTTGATAAAATAGCATATATATCACTAAAAAGTCAAATATTACCAATCAATTTTTCTTTTTCCCTTATGGCAATCAAAACAGAAAAATACAATGAACTAAGTCACTATAATCATTGACGAATACTTTTTACTTAAAACAAATGCATAATATTATACTCGGTCAAAATAAAAATCTCAGAGCAAAGTTTTAATATTATCTTATTTGTATACAAAATTGTGCATAATCATCATAATTTATAGTTATGAAACTTTTACTTGAATCATATCTTAGTTACGAAAAGAAATAAAAGAGCATGCGTTTTACAACTCATTAACATCTTGACACGGCTGACTGCTTTTGCTTCACCTTTTTTGTTTTAATGTTTCGTACAACATCAAAGAATAAAATGAGCATGACATACACATAACACCAAGTATTATTACCACATCATTATAATAACTCATTTGTACTAAAAACAAAAAACACAGAGTGAATAAAATGAAGCGACTGAAAAGATAAAATCTCTTTGAGTAAATTAAACATTAAACTTCATAAAAGATTATGTGTTTACAGTTTTATTAACGGGTATTTTGATAGTGATGATACTCATGAATATCCTAATAGTATTTTTTTTAGATTTGCAATTAGCATAATTGTTAAAAATAACGTAGCCGTCACGGGATGCTCGACTGACGTGAATCATCGAAAATCGTATGCATTTAATATAAACTTGATATGAAGAGCATATTTTTCCGTTTGCATAATTATTTAATGTGAAAGCATAAGAGTTGTCCTTTAATCTTAAGTGCACTGCATTACTTAATAAATTTTTGGCAGCCCTAAGCATGGTATCCAAGCGGCGTGATGCGCTCAGCAGTACCGTTGCGAGTCGCGCGTCGTGTATCAATAACGCATCAGTGCAACCATTAGCTGGATTCTTGCTCCCGCTCGAAGCCAGATACACTATTCTGATTTATAACAACCGCAATGAAATTTAAATAGAACGGCTGATTTCAGATTTCAAATATTTGAATTTCAAATGAGAATGTTAATTTGAATTTTCAGCCATTCTAACCGGTTCCGTTGTAATTTGCAGTCTTTTTTTTTCGATTTGGGAAATGGTTGAGATGGTAAGTAATTATTGTCAGTATCGTTTTACATTTTTGCTTATTTTAACATTCCGTGAAATTTATTAAAACTGACAAAACGTTAACAATGAAAATTTAAAACATTTGTAACAATGACTCGTGAGAAAACACATAAAATCGCTGTGTTGATTACTCTTTTAACAAAACACTTTCGTAGCTTTCAATTATAGTTATGATAAATGAAACACTTTATTCACTCATAGGTAATTATTTAGTTACTTTTTATGGATAAAATTTTTTATACTACTTAAGTGGTAAAAGCAAATGACCCTCCTCCCCCCACCCCTTGGTAGCCTTTCCGCCCCTTCCCAGCCCTCTCCCCTTCCCTTTAGGGTAGGCAGCACGTGTATGACACCCTTAGTGTTGCACACGTTCATAGGCCACGGTGACCGCTTTCCATCAGGTGGGCCATGTGCTTGTCTGCCACCTACGTAGTATAAAAATAACAACCCATTTTAGCAAAGTTATTCGAAACATCGAAACCGATCAATAAAAGCATTATCGAGTTGCCTCCCGTCCAATGAGCCGTTCACAGTAACTCGTTAATCACAGCAATATTTATGACTGGTCTATTTTATTATTCCTATTTTCTTTATTGTTCTATTACGAAGAAATACGGCCAGTTTACGGTCAGTTAGGCCAATATAGTGTGTCGTAAACTATTGTTTATAAAACCTAGCACACACGATAATGTGATGTAAAAATATATCATATCTTAAAATAATATAATGTTATTCATCAATTTACTATCACAAGGTGACCATATAATTTGGTTCGCCTTTACATTATCATCCTCCGAGCCTTTGCTCAACTTAGCTGTATCGAGGGAAATGCTCTATGGGCCACCTTACACCCTGGCGTCAGAAGACCCTAGACGGCGTGCGGTTTTAGTCGGTAAGAGTCCGACATAACCTGCCCCGCTGGCGGCGGGGTGGGTATCCATGAGGATTTCCGCAAGGATAAAAAAAGGTTGGCTTTTCAGTCTAAATTATGAAGCGGTGTACTTCGATATTTTCCGTGAAGAGACTGCTAGATGGAGGATGCAGGTAGACCACAGGCAATAAAGGATTTGATTTAAAGAGAACCACTGACTTGGATCATCTGGGTGAAACACGGGCAAAATAGATGAATTGAACACAAATGGTAAATAACCTGTGTTGACCTCTAGTTATAGTGACCACGACAGTTAAAATCCCAGTAGGTATAATAATGATTCATTCGTCAACTGGCACACGTGGAACTCGCTCAGTCGAGTGATTTGGCACCTCCAAGTTTAATATTATATTGTCAGCATTTTCATGTATTTAAATATAATAATAATATAATATAATAATAATAATAGGTAGTTGTAGTAGTTTGTTCAGTAACTTAAATTTAGTTTACAAAATCCTCTGACTCCCAAACTAGTGTGAACTGTATCTTGGGAAACCTATACCATGATCGCGTTAATTCCCGTTTACGTATAATAATCATGGAACGCGAAAGTTTAAAAGTTAATGTATCTTGGGATTCATAAATAAAACAATATTTAACTGATTGAGATATTTTACAAATGAAACTATAAGACAAACACCGTCTTCAATCTCCTCGTTACCATGCCAACTGAAAACTTCTGAAACGGCGGACTCAAAGTAATAACACTAAATACCTAATTCAGGATAGTATATTATATTAGAAAGACACATTGAAAGACTCATACTAACTTGAGTATGATATAACTCATTAGAAAAAATATTTTAGTAGCATCATAGTGTGTGGCGGGCATAATAGCGAAATGAGGCTTCGCAGCTAATGAAATTACTACTTTCGGTTGCAATAAAATAACGGTGATAAACTCAGAGCTTTGAAATACGGCGGGGGCTTGTAACTTTTGTCCTGTAATTCTTCTTCTTGGAAATGATATTACCAGCTTTGCAGACATCATGATAATAATATTAATGGTCAATAAATCAAAAATAAAAATCAATGCCACTTATCGTTGTAATTTTATAACTCATGAACGGGCTCACCTATCCAAACCAAATGTTTAGGCTTTATTCGGACTATTTAGTAGATGGTTTATGTGAAGTTTGCACAAAATCATTCTTCATTTATCACATTTTTTCTAATAGGTACCGACGTCCACGCGGGGCGGAGCCGCGGGCACAAGCTATCAGCAGTTATAGTCATAAATTTTCTTGCTCCATAAAAAATTGATTTTTCCATGATTTCATCAAAAGATTTTATATATCCATTATTTTATAAAAACGTAGCATAAAAAAATATATTTTATTTAAGTGTAATTTATTTGTTTCAATGTAAAATAAATAGAATATTAATGGTTAGCTAATGGTTTAATCACAAGGAGCCTCTCTACCCATTTAGAGAGGCTTGGGATTAGCAGGAAGTCGGTAACGGCTAAGTGCAGAAAGCGGTCTTTTTCCTTAGAGCCTAGAATTTTGGTTCAAGAATGTAGAATGCTTAATTAAGTTTAGGTTATGTTACTATTTTATAGACATTATTCTATATTCAAAATCTCACCGCCGATATTAATAAGAATAAAAAAAAAACAAAACATGAATCACAAAACATTGTCTTTAAAATTTAAAATCTAAACTCGATTTTTCTATTCCTAATTCAAAATCTCACATGTTCTAAATTCAAAATCTCACCGCCGCCGGTATTAATAAGAATAAAAAGAAAACATGAATTACAAAACATTGTCTTTAAAATTTAAAATCTAAACTCGATTTTTTTTTGCAAATTCAAAATCTCACAATCAATAAAGCAAAAAATCAATTAAAAATTATGTTCTAAATTCAAAATCTCACCGACGACCTCAACAACAATTGATTGAACGGTGAATCGCAAACCCGCCTCATCAATACTAAGTAATCCCATCCCACTCAATCACTCCAATCCCACGCTAAGAGTTCCACATTTAAATGCCATTCAAGTATATTGATATACAAAACGCAACCAGTCTAACTGTTGACATTATGATATAAATCTATCAAACGCTAAGACTTAATAAGGCTTAGCGGGTGGAAGCGTGAGAGTTTGGTTTCGCCAATGAAAGATTAATTCTAGTACTTACTGTAGATGTATGGTCGGTTGGTGTATGGTCGGACCACCTGCAGTTTAATCTCAGTTTTATAAGTGGACTGTTTTGTGCGAAAATTTCAAAAAATCTTTCTGTTTGTTTATTCCTGGTAATCTCCTTGGAGTTGCGATGATTTTGACAGAATTTTTATTGTAGATAGCTAATGGCAAATTTAAGCTACTTTTATTAAAAAAGAAATTAAGGTGCATGCTGAGCAAAAAAATGCACTGATTCAAGTCTATGCGGACGAAATTACGGGCATAGCAAGTATCTACATAAATACGAATCGCAAAAAATAATCATTCCACATCTCAATGAAATCTCACAACGACCCCTCATGAAATTGAGAAAATTTCATTACTTCCTATCATTATATTTATCATTACATTCTATCATTACATATTAATGAAGAACATGTTTAATTTGAAATTCATATCAAACGATCCAATACAGCTTCTCAGTGAAAATATTTGCTCACAAATACAAATATACGCTTCGCTTGGCATAATTGCGAATAATTATTCAATATTTATGTACATATACTTGACATTGGAACAGTTATAAAATTACAATAATATTGTTATGTAGAACAAAATGATTGTGATCATTTTTGTCATACTCTTTTTCTTGATTAGGCTTATCGCGGCTTTCGTGGGAACGACTGCTGTTGTTATAAATAATCTATTACTATACTATTATGGAATTGTGAATTAGTCGTATCTGTACATTGGAGACATTAAAAAAACTAGTGTTTTTTTTATAATAATTCTGAATACGGTTGCTTTTTTGAATACTTGACTGAACTGAACTTTTGAGAAAGAACTTGGCCAGACTTAAAATTTGCCGTATGTTTGATTGCAATTTGGTTCATTAGAACCAGAGATATGACCAAAATGTAGGTACAGTATCATAGCCGACCCCGCGCTGGCGGAGCTGTGCACAACAGCTAGCGTTCTAAATAATAATAAACCTTATATATATCCAACAAAACAAATGAAAAAGAAATAGAACTACAACATTTTTCAACTGTCTTTAAACAAGCAAACAAACTCGCTAAAAATATGAAAAACCCAAACCGAATCAGGTTGATTCACCAAGAAATAATCGTATAACAGTTACTTTCATTCGCCGAACAAAAAACTACAAGAACAGTTGAAAGTTTGAACGGCTACCTGAATTTTAACACGTCATACCTTATAATGAATATATGATTCTGCAAATTAAAGCTAGCAATTGAGTTATATAAAAACAGAGAGTGGGTTAACCCCTGAACTCGGAGTAGACAGGGTTAATAACCTTACGATTAAAATCTGTATGAGATAATATAATGTTAGAACAATTTACTCGTCCAAACTTAGTTAAATAGTTTCGTGAACTGTTGTTTTCTTTTTTATCTGATTGTACAAGAATGTAACATGTAATATGGTCCGGTACACTCATCAACAGAAGTTGCAGTATGTATCTCATCATCTCATCTTATCTTAGCGTTGTGTCACAATTGCAACGGAGGCCTTCTGTCACTTCGAAGTTCGGGGTCCATTTGCCGACTGCGTGGGCTGTGGATGAACCCGGACAACGGAGGCGGCAGGGAAGACGCTGTGGGCACAGTGAAGAGAAGGCAAGGGAGGGACTGATTCTACAAGCGCGGGGGAGGATTACCTGTCAGGTGAAAATAACTCCCTGCCCGAGTCTGTGTTTCCGGAAAGCTACAACCTGGGAATATTCAAGTCACGAGTGAATAGGGACCTTCTAAGCAAGCGTGATTTATCGTAGACCACATCGTCACTTACCATCAAGTGAGATAGTGGTCAAACGTAAGCCTATCCTGAATAAAAAAAATACTACCATAACTTTAAAAAGAAAAACCATACTCGTAATATACCATCCAATAGCGATGCTAATAAGTACAAATAATTGTAACAACTATGTAACGGAAATATTTTCGAATTATATCCAAAATAACAAACAAACCAGAAAGCTATTCAAATATTTAATTATCGTAAAAATCAACTGAATATTTTAAGGCACTTAGTTGAAAAATATTCACTCTTAAAATTTTAGCTCTACGACTATTTGCAAATGGCCGTCAGCTAATTTGATTAGACACCATTTATGCGAAATGCTTTTTACGAAATTAACAATGAATTTTAATGGTAGGTAACCGAAAACCTTGATGTAAATTACTATGAGTAATTAAAAAAGGCTTACTGAAAAACTTTCTACTTTTAAAAATGAATATTTGTTTTTTTACGGTTCATTGTGGAATCAACATTTCCTAGTGAGTTATTTAGGTGAGTTATTAAGGTTTATACTAAATATTCAAAAGGATAATCTACTTCTAAATAATTCTTTACCATCTTTTTCTTTCGTCAAGTACTTTTGACTGGTTACTTTTCTACTGGTTTAGTCTAACTTGGAACTTCGATATCGCCATTGGTCATAATGACCATTGCTTGTGGAGGTCAGGTGGCAGTCGCTCCACGGAAAATATCGAAGTTCAGCCGCATCACAGTTAGACTGGAAAGCCGACCCCAACTGAGTTGGGAAAAAGGTTCAGAGAATGATGATTGCGATTTATCATTTGGTAGTACTTTTCAGCAGCTATGGAGCTTATGAATGGACTTGCTAATATTGCAAGCTTACGGTTAAAAAGTTAAGGTATCCGTGGTTAAGGAGTAGGCAGAGATAACAGACCGCCATCTGCCTCTTTCCTGACATACTTCACGCGCGTCCTCTACTGTCATTAAGCCTTTCATGCAAGCGGTAAGGCAGAAGAAGAAGAAGCAATAGGTAGGAGAGTAAAAGTGAAATATTGATTTTAATGTGTTAAAACGACGTAGAATTAAGTTGGTATCAAAAAAAATCATTAGATATTCCAAACATATTTTTTGGAAGCATTTATCGAGAACGTTTGTCACTGTCGTTTACGCTGATAAGTTTATGTGAGGATTATCGAAACGGTACATCTTTTTTCACTTCGAAGGTGAAGTAGATTTTAATTGCTTGTATTAATTTTATCTCGGTATGATGGAATAATTGATAGCGTTAATTAAGAAATGAAATTAGGACGACTACTTAGATGGACTAGTTTTGATCTAGGATAATTTTGTAACATAAAAGCTATGAATAATTTTATTTTCACTTTCGTTAGTATGGGGTTCCACCAAGATAACCGCGCTTCTCAGAAATAGTGTTGTATCTATCAAAAATACTATGATTTAATATAATATATGATACAATTTGTGAATACTATCATCGACAGAGAGAACCCATGGAGGATCTGTCAACCAGTGTAATAGAGGACGGACGTGTTTATCTTAGCTCTGGCAAACTATAAATTAAAAAGTGACAGTGGTGAAGAAATTGCACCAATATAAACATAGACACATAAGAGTCGCAAGTGATAAATCATACCGGCTTTTATCTTTAAACATAGACAAAACTGTGCACTCAAAAATAAAGAGGTAAAAACCCGCCATAACTAACGAATACGCATGCATACGGATCTTACTTCTCTCGCGGATGTGGATATCCGTCACTTCGCTAATTATCACCTTTAGAATATCCGGAATCATATAAATACTAATAGCATACAGTATATTTGGCCTAATTTTCAAACCATTTCTATCACGTTCTTACAATTTGAGTTAATTGAAAAATAATGACACACTCCTCTTATCTTTAATTACAGAAAAACATCAACATTCTAATATCAAAAATTGTCTGTTTCTTTAATTTCGCATGCAAATTAGAAAACTATAAAATCTTAATTTAGCATCCAAATGAATTTTTGCTATATTTTAAAAGCTCTAAACATAACATAAAGGTATAATTTACATAAATACACGGTTTTGATGTTGGAGCAGAAAATTGGAGGCCAGTATAGACAACTAATTTTTGAGATAAGACCTGGCGCCAAGATTTTTGAGTTCAAGTGTTATGCACTCAATTTCATACAAAGCAACACAAGCAGAAGTTGCGTATCCCGGAGATAGATGTATACGTAAGGATTGCGTAAGGACTTCAGCAGCAACCTTCATGACCGCGACATCACAGACAAAATGCAAGAGAGTTACCTTCGTGAGTGCCTTATGTAATGACCACCTGGCTATTTTGATAACAAATGCCTGGCCTTCTCCACCAGACCTCAGTAGAATGGACCCAAGAAGCGCTAGCTTCACGTCAGAAAATAGCATGCGTAGCAATGGTGCTCACTGCCATAGATGCCCAAGATAGTGCAAAGATGATAATGACGAGTTTTAGGTTCATTTTTGACTTGTGAGTGCCTATACTGAGTTTTTGCGTTTGCCATTTCACACTCGCTAGTGAGCGCGTAAACGTAAATTTGTATGGGATTGGACTAGCGCCGCCTGGTGGCAAACGTAAGAATCATTTTTCAGTGAACAAGTTAACTCCTAACGTGACACTTCGATTCACTTAACTCAGTGACAACTTCTGTCAAAAAAATTTGTAGGCAATCTGTTGTGTTTTTCTATCTACACAAACAGATCCGTTCAAGCACCGTGTACCAATTACCGACTAGGTAAATCTTTTGATGTTATAGCCGACTCACGAAGTGAGGATACATATCAACTCTATATTATATTTTGCTCTATGGTGGCCAGTTTCGTAAATAGGTAGCTTATCGCGTCATTATGCATGATATCAAAGAAAGTTGTAAAGTGTTTAACAGATAATTAGGCGCTTCATAAATCATGATGTTAAAAGCCTTTTATAAACTGAATTTTATATTTATAAACTCACACTTTATTCTATAAGAGTTATGATAAACTTTTTATTCCACTCTATAGAGGGAGAGTTTTCTTTTTTCTCGAATTTTAGGTACTTCCGTTAACTTTTTAATTTTGTTCTTTTTACGCCTTATCTGGTAATACCGCTCAGTACTTCAAGTAAAATCTTTAGAAATTAAGAGAATTTAAGTTTCTACCCCTTGATGTCGTAATTTGTGCCTTAACTACCACAGTTAAAAAAAAAGTTACGAAAGTAAAAGAAGCTAAATATAGTAAGGATTACTATCCTAAATATAAGAGGAAGGATTTTCGCTATCCTACTAGGAAAGAGACAAGCCCATTGCAGTCAATTAAAAACAGTTATCATTCTCTGACCCTTTTTCCCAACTCAGTTGGGGTCGGCTTTCCAGTCTAACTGTGATGCGGCTGAACTTCGATATTTTCCTTGGAGCGACTACCATCTGACCTCCACAACCAATGGTCATTATGACCAATGGCGATATCGAAGTTCCAAGTTAGACTGGTTGGACTTTGGTGGGCTCCAACTACCCGTAACGACTGCCATAGATATTTGTATGACAACCGGGACCGACGGCTTAACGTGCTCTCCGAGGCACTAATAAACCTGCGATAAATACACACATAACTTCGAAACGCATCGGAAAGTAATTGGTGTGTGCCATGGTGAACCTGGGATCGAACCCGAGACCTCGTCTTAGCAGTCCATAACCCAAACCACTAGGCTACCGCGGTCAATTAAAACAGTATAAAAACTAAATTTTCCTAGCTCACTCACTAGGTCGCATTATTACAACTCTCACTGCAAACACGGCGGCACACAGCCACCTAGATATAACCGAAGATTTGCATGAACGCATATGTATACGAGTGAAAATGTAATTATGGTAATTAATGAATGGCTTCGCGAATACCGGGGCGCAACACTTTCCTGAATCATGGTCTATATTCAGTATCTCTTACTTAAAATTAACATGTTTTACTATAATTTTTCTAAATTAGTATCTCGTTTAATAGATATTACCGATTGCGAATCTTACAGTACGAGTCTATTATCGGCAAATGATAAATCGACACTTGTCGGCCTGCATAATCATAGCATTATCTATACTAGTATTTTCAGAGAGGCAACATTTTAAGTAATTTTCAGAATCTGAACCACTGCACTTATTGGAAAAATTATTTCACTTATTGAAAGGTATATAAGGCAATCAAAGGCAATGGACATAGGCTGTAGGTATATTACGCATAACTACGATAGTTGAATTAAAAAGAATGCGAGGTATTAACCGAAGCAAAGAGTATTGTTGTGGACAACACGATTGATTAGCAAAAGATGGTAAATTCAAAATGTTACATTTTTTATTTTGGAAATAAAAGAAATAAATATATTAAAATAAAATTTAGAATCTGTTCTAAATTTACTTAAGTAATATTACAACCAAACTTCGTGTATATACATTAACTGAATTATATTCTTACTCCCTCTTCCCAAAAGTAGACTTTTTGACGATATACCTACCTACTTAGATTTGACCCAGTGTCAACCCTGACCTCACAACATTTTACATTTATTTTATGTAAAATAACACTATTTTTGATAATGTACACTCATATATGGGCATAACGGGTATTAACGCATATTAATTATAAAGAACACTCAGAATTTGCGGTAAATTATTAAACCAATCATTAAACGTCAACCTTTCATACATTTTAATTTCATATAACCTCAAAGGAATTTGATAATCTTGTAACAGAAATCATAAAAATATTCTGAGCCACCATTTTCCTTGTACATCATAAATTATATTTACAATTCTAGCAATTAATTAAGTAAAATTAATTTTCTACATTTTTAATAATTTTATTATACACGTCTACGTCTATGTATTAATAAAGTTTAAGTTTTTAATACTGATTGATGATTTTGCTACAACAGCCTCACCACAGGTAACGTATTCTTTAATATCACAGAAATTAATAATATTGTAAAATAACATCAAAATGTTTTGCCAAACCATAAATCAGACTAAAAGTGGTGGTAATGGATTCACAACAGCTTATAAATTGAAAATTTGTATAAATCGAAATTCGAACTCCCTTGCAGAACCATTTTTTTTTAAATCATGTCGTCTTTTTTCAAGGTCTTTTATTGATTTAGTATTTAATTACTTACTAATATGAATATCGATACTGGTATAATTAGGTATACGAAATTTATAAACTGAACTGTTTAGCGATCACTTAGAAGTTGACATGTTGTTTTTTTTTGCCACAGTTGCGGAATCTTATCTAATATATAAAACAAAGACGGGTTTGTTACAACATTTATAACTCAAGAACGGCTGAACCGATTTGGCTGAAAATTGATAGGGAGGTAGCTTAGAACTAGGAACGGACATAGGATACTTTTTATCCTGCCACGGGGACGAAGTACGTCACGGGCGAAGCCGCGGGGCACAGCTAGTTTTGTATAAAGAGCTTTTTTTATTAGCATTTATGTAGGTGATTAAATTAAACAAAATGATTAAAAAACGTTTGTTCACCCAGCTGATTAATTCCAAGGCATGCGACACTGGGCATGCATGGCATGGTAAGAAATTAATTAATGAGTGACGGTTCTTAAGGGCCAGTGCCACAGGATCTACATTTTTTGTAATTCTATAGGATCAATGATTACGACGTGTTTGCGTAGATGACGGTAGTTTAATATTTTGATAATATTTTATGTATGCTGTTACGCACATTGGTGTACGTTGGCCCAACATTTGCAGCCAGCATTATATATAAGATAGACGAGATAAAATAAAAAGATATAAACAAATGTTTGCCGCTTTTTATTTTAAATCAGCCTGTTATGAAAGTGACAGAAAGTTTTAAATAAATGATTCATCAGTTTCAAATTGGAGGGACGAATTTCAATTCTTTTAGAAAGCGCGTATAAAGAAATCTTTAGAACTAAAGCAAAAAAAAACGGTTGAAAAACAAATGGATTCTTTATTATGAGTAACCAAATTTTTATTATTTGTTGTCAACCTAATGAAGAAGAACTTTAGGTCTACGTGGGGTACCAACTCAAAGATCCCATTCTAGAGCCTCAGTCTAGATAGCGCTATGTAGAATGTCCCACGATAAAAAAAAAAAACAACTTCTGAGTACGATTTTACCATCGCCGCTTATTTTGCAATTACATTATGAAGTAAAGATTATTATTTTAATCAGTTCTACCAACTTATACAGATAGATTGGAAGTGAATAGTGAATAGCGCTATTATTTATATCGATGTTAACGATATGTTTGTATAAATAGCCTTATAAAACTGTCAGAATAAATCTTTCGTCAAATGGATTTCGTCAACTAATTGGTGATACACATAATGACATGCACATAACATTTTACATACTTTTTTCATGGACACTAAGTAAACGGTTCCTAGTAGGTAGTTTTTAATTACTTTTTAACCGGTTTCGATAAAAGAGGTTTTAAATTTGCTGAGTTTTTTTACATATTCTGTTCATGTTTTATATTATAATACTTATATGTTTTGTTTTCAATGTAGTTTTGTAATGAGGAGTGAATTCATGAGTGGAAAAACTATTAAACAATTTAAATTTTTAAGAAAATTAATAATGAAAACGTTTTCAAAATAAGACAAAGAGGGTAAAATTGCGAGTAAACAAATCATAAAACATAGCACCTATGACATTGTGTATTTAAGTAACGGTGTCACAATTATCACATACTTATGCCAAATGTATTGTGTACATACAAATGTATAACACCTCATAACTGTACGTTTAGAACGATGAGTAATTCACAAAAGAGATTTATTCATTAATTTGTTAGCAAAAAGTAAAAACAAGTCTTATGTCAACGGCAAAAAGTTGGTATTTAATTAATTCATCGTAGTTATTATTATAACTGCGAAAGTATATGAGTGAGTGTTTATTGTGGTGTGACGATACGGCACTGTTGCCCGTTAAATATCAATCCAGTGGAACAGTGATCTAACTTCACAGAAACCGTATTTAACTTCGTAAACACGTTAAATCTAAAGAAAAATTGTGATGTTTTTAAGTAGTTTTCTAATAGGAACTCAATTTTTTTTTTGTTTAAGACAGGCTTACGTTTGGCCACTATCTCACCTGATGGTAAGTGACGATGTGGTCTACGATGAATCACGCTTGCCTAGAAGGATCCTATTCACTCGTGACTTGAATATTCTCAGGTTATAGCTTTTTTTTAAATAATTTAAGATTGATTGCAAAAACTTGTTGAATACTACAAAAGCCTGATGAATATTGCTAAGACGGCACTCTTATTTTTATTCCATAAATGCATTTTAAAATAAGTACGTATAAAAAATATTTTGAATTCTTTATACTACTTAGGTGGCGGACGAGCACACGGCCCACCTGATGGTAACCGTTCACCGTGGCCTATGGACGTGTGTAGCACCAGGGGCATCACACTCGTGTTCCGACCCTGAAAGGGGAGTGGGACTAGCAAGGGGTGGGTGGAGGAAGGAAGGATCAGCTCTGGCTGCCCTATCTATTTAACGTCGGGAACACAACACGAAAATTTCAAAAAATCATGAACTTAGATTAATTATGATAAAAACGGTAGGTACATCAAAAATTAGTTAACCATTTTTATTCACTTCATTGTTCTGTTAAATGAGCAAAATTCCACAGTAAAAAATAGAATTAGATATATTTTTCTTTTAATTAAATCATTTATAAACGGAAATGAACCCATAATTTAAAAAAAATGGGGTTTATTTTTTTATTCTGCCACACTCATAAGGAATACTGATAAATGGCTTGCAGATATTTACTGTATAGCGTAAATGAGATTTGTGGATTGCAATCTACGTCTACGTACCTTCAATATTTCAGTTCATCAAGCCGTTTTCTTTTTCACGGTGTCTCAGTTTGATATTTATATAAGATTGCATAACTTTTAAGAGTTTTTTGTTTACCAACTTTAGTTCTGAAAACTTGGCTACTTTCCTACAACTTTTATTAATTCAGTTGAATAATTAATTTTCCAAATTAATGATTCAACTGAGATTATTTGTAAAGAATACTACGAGTATTAGAGCGGCAATAATTACGCCCATTCTTCTTTTTTTTATTATTCGCCCCGAGTAAAATGTTTGACAAAAATGAAGTGTCAAAAATGCGTCTTTATTTTGTACTAGTTTCCATGAAACTTACCGTTTTGATGTTGAATAAAAAAGTCTGTTTTTACTTGATACTCAAGTATCCAGTTAAATAGAAGCTTATTGAGACAATGAGAAGTACCTGGTAGGTTTCTCACCTTTGTTATACCTATGTCCCAGAAAATCGCAGAGTAATAATATTGATAGAATCGATGACCATAATAAGCTAAAAAAATTTTACTTTAGATATGATAATATAATTATACCTAAAGTTCTCTTTTTTCTTAACATAGCATTAGCATGCATGGCATTAGCAAAGTCGGCATTAACCTTACTTGCTCTTTAGTTTAATGATTGGCATTAAACTTACAAACAAGTCTTAAGAGCATGTTAAGTTTAATGCTAACTTTTTTTTCTTTTTGTGACAAATGTGTCAAATCACAGTGATACCTATCGGTGCCAGTGTGTTTAAATCTAATGAAAAATATATTTATCAATTAAATATCGTATGTACTCGGGGGTTACGAATTCATCGTGATTTTTGTCTGTTGTTATTTTATTATTTACACTTGCTGAACGAAGTTAAAAAAATTAAAAGTTTGTAATTTAAATAATGTTAAAATAAAGTTACAAACAATTAACAAGGTTTACTTTCTATCACAGGCTCAACAACTTCTGTAATGACTAAATCTCTTCGAGAATTCCGTCATCAATCACTCGATAACTCAGTAATTCAATCACGTACCTACTTAACTATTATCCGATTATGGTTAAATCGATTACTTCTCAGCTAAGCAGTGTTAGTTAGATCTATCTTAGAATGGGTATTCTTGTGTAGGTACCCCGGAACACATTCAATAGTCGGTCCCAGTTGCCATGCAAACATCAGTCTTTTTTACGGGTAATTAGAGCCTTAAAAAGTCCAGCATCTTTTTTTTAGCGTCGGGGGAAATGGCTTATGACATAGCTACAGTGCGAGTTCCGAAAAGCCGGAGGAGAAAAGGCAGGGACGGAAATGGTGTGGCTCATCTTACACCCGGTGTTTAAAGATCAAAGACGATGTGTGGTTTTAGTCGGCTTAATTCCGACATAACCCGCTGGCAGTGAGGGCCAGTAAGGATTGCCGCACGAAAAAAGGCAAAATTACCATCAGAGGATGCATTAAGATACTAAGATAGTGCCCACTGTGAACGGTTATGAGAGTTATAAAATATGGCTAATTGATGGAAAATGTCATGCAATTAACTACACCATATCTCTATGACCACACCCAGAGCAAGATAAACTCTAAATGCCAGCTTTGTTTTCTTTTTTTACAGACAAAAACGCCAATGATATCGGAAGCATTAGAATATTGTTAAAAGATATCTATAAAATGGAATATCGTAATTTTGTCAGGTTAAAAGAATCGATGATCATAATAAGCATAAAGAGAAAATATATGACATGTATATGTATATGTATACCTTATGATTATACCTGAAGTACCTACTTTTTTTCTTACGGCATTAGCATTTAGCATGGCATAGCATTAGCATTTGTATTAAATGCATCCAATGCATGCAATTAATTGCATCCTAGAGCATGATAAATTTAATGCCAACTTTGTGTATTTTTTTTTGTGACAAATAACAAAATACTAGTGATATATTATCAGGTGCAAGTACGTTTGAATATGAAGAAAAAAATATTACTCGGCGATTAAGGAAATTTTTCCCTTACCGGGGACGATGGCACTTGATTTGTGTCATCTGGCCCGGTAAACATATCTAAAAACTCATAGTTAAAACTTTTTTTTCCCATGTGGCCTGGCACCGGGCCAAGTCACCGGGGCAGATGGGATACACTCAATAACTATAGGTATTATAAATATTTGAACTATTGACACACCCATGCGTTTCCTTCTGCTAATTGGAAATTGGTAACACCTCTCCTGGCTAATTCCTGGTCAATTGAAACCCAGTCGTTAATAACGAAATTAGGATACTTAGGTAGAATCTATGACCAAAATATAGTCGCAAAATTAAAAAGCCCTTAAAAAAAATATGCAATGGTTTTTACATAAGTTTTGATAGGTAGTGCGCAATCGTTCAATATTCAGTGCAAAACTAAGTATAAATTTCAAACGCATTTCTATTAATGCAATGCCTGCTGGGATAAAGATATTACCCGCATAAAATTACCTAGATTAAATTACCGAATTATCATTCTGTTTGCCAATCCCATCCGGAGAAAATTATCTCCGTAGACAGCATCCCGTATCTTATTTTATTGCAGTACTTGGGTGCATCTCGCGAGCACATATCATGCTATGTTCCGCGGCGCCGGTGCGACGCTTCGTCGATTTCGTGCATTTTTTTCCAAGTGACGACTCGGATTTCTAAATAATTTAAATACGTGCACGAAGTCACAAGCGCACTGCAGATCGTGCATTAATTGCTATTCAATGAATTGGGTCTGTGCGTACCAAATCGCGTGTTAATCAACTAGTTTAGTTTTATTTATGACGTGTGGTGCACGAAGTCTTCAATAGACTAGCAAATTGTAATCAGTATCTATCATTCTCGTGGCAAGTAAAAATTGAACTTACGTTTCTAATAACACTGTCTCAGAATCCAATTAAAACACAAAACCATGTCACTATCACAGACGTATTTAGCTTACGGTAGCACTTGAGGCGCGACGAGTGTACGCGAGAGAGGTGCGTGCGGTGCGTGCGTTCTGTTCTAAGGCGCGGGCGCGACTGACTAGTTGAGTGGCGGAGCTGCGCGAGCGCCGGGTGAAATAAGTCGGGAGTCGAACGAAATCGCATAAGTAAAATGTTGCAGTTTTATTAAGGACGGGTTGTTGTAAACGTAAAAGTAGTAAGTACTAATCGTGTGTAAATAATTATCGCATAGATTATGCAGTGCGATGTAATAAATCGCATGATGTTCTAGTTGCTCTTGTTGAGTTAGAAGCTTAAGTTAACACTTACAGATTACGCAGCAGCTTAAGCGATTGGCAACTACCAATTGTATCGAATGATCTGACATCGATTCTTGAATGGGCTTGTTGTAGCTTACCATCTGGCGAGGTTAAGTCATATTGATGGGTCCAATGTAAAAAAGAGTACCTACTGTACCTACTTGTTACTTCTATTAAGTATTATCTATGGCAGTCATTACGGGTGGTTGGAGCCCTAAAATTATAGAATTTTGATATCATCAATGGGTTACGGAGCTCAGATGACAGTCGATTCATGAAAAATATTCAAGTTCGGTTGAAAACCCGACCTAAACTGAATTGTGAAAAAACTTGACAAATAAAGAAATTCTTAGCCTTTATCTTGAAATTTTAAATTAGCTGGTACTTGTAGACTTGAATAAAATTAATGTTCGCGAATTAAGAACGTGTAACTAAGTATCTGTTTGACCCAAGGTGTAAGATATATATCCACACTATTATTAAATTGTGAAGTAGATTGTGTCCGTACATTGGAAATATTTGAAAATATACTCGAGTTATTTTACAGTACCTTTACCATCTTACACCACAGCGCTAGAAGATCTGAGTCAGCGTGCGGTTAAAGTTGGTTCGATTCCGACTTAACCCACAAATCCCCACGGATACTAACCTTGCGGTCAGCAGCGTGGTATCTGTGGGGATTTCCGCACGAAAAAATAGGGTTATGTTACATGAACGATTATGAAAACTAAAATATTATTTTTGGAATTTCTCTCTGCTTGTCAGTTTGTCTATCTATTTGCTTCTGATGGATTTTTATTTGAAAGGTCTTTGTTAGACTTAAAATCTATTTATCCCGGATATACATACAGACAGACAGACAGATAAACAAAATTCTAAAAACTATATTCTTGGCTTCGATATCGATTGTAGATCACACCACCACAAGTATTCTAGTACCTACAATTTTGATTTTCCTACCACTTTATTACATTATGGTATAGATTGGTTGAGTAAAACCGGAGATATAACCGAAAATTGTGATAACCGATATTCACGCAGGAAAACCCGCGGGGATAAGCTAGTTGCCTAATATTAATGAATATTACAGTAACTGCGATTAAGGCATAATGGCGGATATTTATCAGGGTAATATAAATGGATTAGCATTTTGTGAGAACATCTCTAATGATAGCTTATTTAGTTTCGGATAAGTTTGCGTGCGATCGTTTGAGGTTTGATTGCCAGGTCTGGTAAAATGTTATAAAGGTTTGTGTTAAGAATTTTTCAGTTATAGCTCAGAGTTAAGAATGTGACAGTGGTGATATGGGTTTACTGCGTTTTTGGTATATAATAAACAATTAATATTTAATTCTACACAGCGCTATATAGACCCAAACTAAGCAAAGCATAACTAAATTGGGCCCTAAAATGCGAACAAACATTCTCAAATACATTATGTCAAATGCATATTTGCACTGAGCGGGAATTGAACCAGCGAACTCTGACTTAGCAATCGAACGCTCTACCGCTGCACCATAGATCTTCGGGGCATGAGTCAGTAGGATACTTCTTCTTACTAAAGGAAACCGAATTTGCCTAACCCAGGAATTATACCTGCAATGATAGGTATACCTAAAACTTAAATAAGCTCTGTAGATATTTAAGAAATAATTATTTTTATAAGCCAATTAAATTTATATCCATAACTTCAACAGTATATTATAATAAGGTTTAAAATAAACAAAGCATGGAATTTAAATAAGTCCTACTGAGAGTTTTATTTTAGTTCTCATTCATTATGCAAACAAAAGACATCAACGCGCTGAACCTGCGCCCGCGCATCGCTAAATCAATCGATTATTTTAATTGGACATAACGAATGTATTGTTGATTTAAGCATTTATTTATTTACTGAGACTTATAATATAAAACCAATACGGTGAAATCATCGAACATCGATATTTTTTAAAAGTCAAATTAGTCAAAACGCGCTATTTTAATCCTCTTAAATCCTTAATCGTTTAAGTCAATAATTTAAACAATAAATAATACTAATAATTTAAGTTGGCTATAATGATGAGGTTACGATACTTAAGGAGTTCTTCAAGAAGGGCGTTAGAAAGTTTTTGACGCCTTTTTTTTATATTCAGTCCGTCAATTGACTTAACCCCGCTGGATGGTAAGAAGCAAGGGTAAAGTCCAGAGGGTACGGGCCGCCATTCCAGACACCATTCGTCCCAAAACGGCGGTCCCTATCTTGACGGCCTAGACAGATGCCTTTTCACGCCCCGCTTAAAGAACCCGGGATTGTAGGAAGAAGGAAACACGTGTGCAGGAAGTGCAATCCAGTTTTTAATTGCCTCTTTTATTCTATTAAGTGCCTCTGGTGTTGCACACGTCCGTAGGCTACGGTGACCGCTTCCCATCAGGTGGGCCGTGTGCTTGTCTGCCACCTAAGTGGTGCAGTCTTACCGTGTCGTCCAGTGAAGTAACGGCCGACATCCCCAAGCGGTTAAAACGTAAAATGGCAAGTAATGCAAGCTTACACCATCGTTCAAAGTCGTCGATAGATTTATTATATCGGCCAGTTGGTGCATTCGAATGTTGTGTGGTTATAAAACGATAAATCAATCGCGTTACTTTCGTGGTCGGTAACTCACAAATCACTAATAGGATGCAGATTTGATGTGCAGGGCTGGCTCGGTAAGATAATTTATTAAAATTAGTCCCGGGGCCTTTAAACGGGGCGTGAAAAAGCATTTGATGAGGCCGTCAAGCTGAGGGCCGCCACTGTAGCACTATCGGTGTATGTGATGGTGGCCCCAGTCCTGAGACTTTGCCTTTCGCTTATCATCAGGCGAGGTGGAGTCATTTTGACGTGTCCTATATAAAAAAAAAAAAAAAATTGTAATGCCTTAGCAAGCAAGCAACAACACGTGCAAGGCTGAGATATCACCCTTATTCCGTGCAAACAATTCCATCAAGAACTAAGCAGTTCAGTGCGTCTTTTCTTTGCCGCACCATAAAGACCTGGAATTATTTACCGTTAAAATCTAAAATCAAATGAAAAGAATTCATTTACCTTTTTCATTCGCTCTACAAAATATCATTTGATTGTAGATTTTAACTTGATAATAATAAAGTCTAAAATTAAATGGCATTTTTAAAGTGTTAGTGGTATTACAGTGGTGCTGTGGGTGCTAGCACCTCTGCCTACCCCTTCGGGGATATAAGCGTGAGTTTATGTTTATGGCATTTGTCTGGCTGGATGGTTATGCAAAGTACTATGTAAAAAAAAATATAAGGTTACCTACCTATCTAAATAAATGTTATTGAAGTTGTACCTACCTAATTTAGTAGACAAGTAGCATTAGGCACAAACCGTAGTGGTTTATAAATGCTACTATATTTTCACTGTACCTACATGTATAATTTGGTAATAAATAAAAAAATAAAAAAAAAAATTTGAAGAGAATTATTAACACGAAAGACCTGATGCCAGGTGACTGGTCTACGAAGATATAGTGGAGCCTCATGCACCTTATCTACCTAAAGCTTATAGGCACGTCTGTCATTAAAATTAATGACAAAAGATTGAGATAGTAAAAAGACCTCTCTTGGACTTATAATCGTGAATCAGACCTAGAAAGTGCTAGCCGGAATAATCATAAAAGTGGTCTAAATTAGATTTCCGTTTCACAAACAGTCGTTTGCTTAGTTGATTTACAAAAATTGTAATTTCCTTTCGAAATGAATGTTAATTTTTCCTCAAAATTAATTTTGGTAGCTTATTGAATATTTTTGTGGACATATAACACGAAAATGTTATTAAAAATATTGTTTTTATGTAGCACAGAATCAATTCTATTTTTAAATAGAATTCTATTTTAATTCAAGTGAAAGTTAACTTAGTTAAAGAAGCTTCATTCTATAAATGTATTAGCTGGGTAGTGTCAACCGGTGCCTTATTTATTCCCACATGCTTACAATCATTGGTTATTTTTTTTATACCACATAGGTGGCAGACAAGCACACGGCCCACCTGATGGGAAGCGGTCACCGTGGCCTATGGACGTGTGCAACACGTGGTGGTGTCACACACGCGCTGCCTACCCTGAAGGGAAGGGGGGAGGGCTAGGATGGGATAGGGAGTCTAGGAAGGGGTTATTACGGTTAACTAATACAATAGTAAATCATTTACCAAATAGGTACATGTTGCACATTTACTTGGTTTGTTACTGCCCTTTTTTTCGTGCGGAAATCCCCACGTATACCAGCCCAGATTACAAGTCTATTCGCTTTATTTTAAATTTTTCGAAAGCCATTCGATTTGTTTTGGCTTTTACGGGAGCGACTGTTATCTGACCCTCAAACCACGAATCATTACTGAGTTCAAATACTGTACCCTCACAAGTATGTCTCCGTTATATCAATGATAAACTTTAAACTCTTTGAAAGTGCAGTTCAATTTGTTGTATTATTAATAATGTAGACAATTTAAAAAACATTATTAAACAATACAAAGCAATTATTAATACGCAAATAAACAGGCTAAGGCGGAAGCAGCAGCCCTGTGATCAAGTGAAAGTGATAGTTACAGTATAACGATTAGCCGCATCTCTGCTGCGCCCGCGTCGCATCGCAACGGGAAAGCCGGCGGCTGTCAAATTTACTTGTCAAAGTGCTGCTGCTCACACCGAATTGGATTTAAAAGTAAAAATATTTAATATCTTCCGAATGTTTTTGGAATATCGCTTTCGCTGGTGTGGATAAGTTTTTCGGTAGCCACCTGAATTCGTTTATGACGAATAGCTGACCATGGCATAATCACCTGGCCCTGGTTGGAGATCCAAAAAGTTTTTCTTTTTTAACAAAAAATATCTTCCATCCATCCAATTATTTCAGCTAGATAATGGCCAGCTCTATGATCACAGGAATCATAGACCAACCGCATCGCAATCTCTTTGAGTTGGCAGGGTGCGCTTAGACTTCAAACAGATGATAAAGAATAAATTATCGATAAAATTAGTATATCATTGTCTCCGTGGACTTAAAGGAGTCTTGATTGAAAGCCGTTTTTTACTTGAACATGGTTTATTTCGTGCGAAGGTTGGTTTGAAAGTGACGCATGTAGGTCCTGCACTCATAGAAATTCTAACGCCTCTGTGTTTTTGGTGAGCAACAATGCCTCTGGTAATAAATAGAAGTAACAGGCGCTTGGGCCTGAATAATCTTACTAACTACTAACTTTTAAACTTCAGCCTGTGACCACGGCCGGTGTAACCTGGTCGAAACGTCAGGCATTCCATTGATATGCACCTATACCGTGATCGCGGTAATTCCTGTTAACATTTTAGTACAATGTGAATAATGTTGAATATGTGAGTAACTTTTGCCCATGGTTCCGCCCGCGTTCAATTCTGATTCCGTTACCGCAACCTTCGTGGGTTGTTCCAAAATATTCCAGATCTAACAGAAGTATATATGCTATTCCAAACTATCTCTTACTACGAACAAATAGATTTTAACCTTTTTTACTCAGACCACAAAAATATATTCATTGGCATATTCTTTTACGTTACCTACGTTTAAACTTACACTACGGTGTAATTGGCGGCCATTTTACCGCTTCTGTTATAAAAAGTGTAATTGGAGACTGTGTGTATCGTAAATCTGCCTGTTACCAAGTTTATGCGATCTCTCTAGGGCCTACCCTTTATGGCTTGTTGATGTGTTAATAAGCTGTATAAAGTACATGTGTTGAAACATTCACGTAGTCTTTGGTAGAATTATTTATGTTGAGGCTAGACTGATGTTTGTAGTATGTCACGAATGTTTACCGGAAGTTTTCGTAAATTATCTGTTTCAGTTTTGTTGAATTTGTATGAAATAGGTCCTCTTTAGTTCTATTTAGAGTATAGCCTAATGTTGTAAAACCTGTAATTATGTTCAATAAATAGTCAATCTTTCGCAAAAATATTTGTTCATTCCCTGGTAATCGAGACCCGAGATGGCGTGCGGTTTTAGTCAGTTGAAGATTGATTTGTGATTCACGGGAGCGACTGACGTCTAGGGTATCGTTCTTCTTCATCGAGTAAATGGTTAACAATAACATCTTGCTTTTTACTAAATGATGTCGGCTCAATACTGCACAGACCCTCGATAGTACAAGCGCTCGTTTCAGTAACACCACATTTTCAAAACGCATGATTCATCAAAAACATTGTTTTTGATGGAGGGCACATTTGGCAAGGCAGTAAATACGAATGAATAATCCCGAGTGACACTGACTTTTGTACTAGAACTTTGAAAGGGCAGTCTTACTCATTTACATATCATAAACTCACGCCTATATCCCCGAAGGGGTAGGCAGAGGTACTAGCACCCACATTTCGCCAGTTTATGTTAAGGTCCCAATGTAATAGGTGGCGAGCCTATTGCCATTAACCGGGCACTTATAAACCTGCGATAAATACACACATAACTTCGAAAAGCATCGAAAAGTCATTGGTGTATGCCATGGTGAATCTGGGAGACCTCGTCTCAGCAGTCCATTACCCAGACCGCTAGGCTACCGCGGTTACACCAGCAGGCCACAAGGCAGCAAATACGAATGAATAATCTTGAGTGACACTGACTAAAAATTTGTACTAAAACTTTGAAAGGGCAGTCTTACCCATTTACTATATAGTTTTACTAGCTGTTGCCCGCGGCTCCGCCCGCGTGGATGTCGAAATCCGTTTCAAAAACTATCCTATCTCTCAAGTTGGATCGAACTGCACATGGTGTGCGAATTTTATTATAATCGGTTAAGTGGTTTAGGAGTCCATTGAGGACAAACATTGTGACACGAGATTTATATATATTAAGATATCAACCAGTTTCAGTGAAAAGCACTGTTAGCAGCCAATGACCGTAGTGTACTACTACGGTCATTGGCTGCTATTAACTATTAACTATTAGCTATTAACTAAGATTATACAGAGTGTTGTTTCTTAAGTAACGTCTGAATCACGCCTGCGCACATCAAGGACATTACTAAGCAATGAAATGCAGATTATACATTTGAAAATGTGGTTTACATAATTGATAAACTGATTATAATTTCTGATTCACTTCCTTTAGTTAAATCTATTGGTAGTGGAAACATGATTTTTCTAGCAACCATACATACACGAACATTTATGTTGATGAATACTCACGTTTTATGCCCTATGGGGTAGAAGTGAAAACACCCCACCATCTGCTTCTGTCCTTCTATGCTTCGGGCGTTTCGTCCACTATTATTCAGTCTTGAAAGTTTTACAGGCGAGTACAACAAGTAATTTTGGAAAAAAAATACTTCAAAAGCATTACTATAAGCGGGACTATTTAAGTGACGAAAATGCCAAGTCCCTGAAATGAGTGAATTCGAGTGAGTGTGACGCTCCTGGTGTTGCAAACGTCCATAGGCCACGGTGACCGCTTCCAATCAGGTGGGCTATGCGCTTGTCTGCCACCTGAGTGGTATAAAAAAAATACACTAAATTATTAATTGTTATACTTACCCCTGTCCTTCTGTATAATACAAGTTGTATATTCAGTATAATCTGTACCTTTATCAAAGTTGGCGAGCGAAGGTCACGCCAGGATGCCTAGTTTCTATTATTAATTCAGTTGTAATTCCTCCTTTCCAAACCTAAGTCGGATCAAGGTATTAGCTGGTTGGGAGCTTCGGTCCCATCTTAAGCGCTAGCGATTATAATGTATCGTTAGTAGACGGTAATTATGATGTTCCTAAGTAAATATTAAGAAGTTCGTCCCCTTGAATACTAATAGTCTAAGATCCCGTTAAGAACGACCTTCACCGAGATGCTTATTTAATGAAACATATTTTATATTTAATTTAATATGTCAATAAATATAATCCATATGGGTTGCCTAGCAAATTTCAGTCCAGAGTATGTTTAATTAATAACTAAAAAATCTCGGTGAAGGTCGTTCTTAACGGGATCTTATACTATAAGTAGGTATTGTTTTCGCCTTTTTGAAGACTTTTTGAACGGCTTTGCCGATATTAAAATTTCAAAATAGTTTTAAAAAAACAGTACCTACCTACGTACATCCTTATTTTTCGTGCGGAAATCCTCATGGATCCCTCCCTCCCTCCCCCTCCCGTGGCCGCGGAGGAAGAAAAAAATCCGGGGCTAAGATGGGGACATCGTGGTTCCTAAACACAATGGGGCCATCTCGAAGCGAGAGATGACTCTGGATCAATCGGATAGCGGAAATGCCTCATCTTACACATGTGCATACCCGAGACGGGATTGGAAGGTAAAAAGAGATTTAGATATGTAAGAATAATGAAGTTAAAATAGCTTGTCCACTCATGCCAAATCGCTTACAAACGGACCACTGCACACCAGCCTATGGCTTCTAAAGTATTCAGGGAACGCGCAGCATCTAGGCCGGCTATACTTTACCGCTGTCCGCGAGCCAGCCACCATCCTCATAGTTCAGTTGCCGCTGAAATATTTAGCTAACGACCTAATTAACTTAATAACTTCTCTAAACTAAAGTCAGATTAAAATGTTTCGTAGTTGTGTTGCTGTGTGTTTATTAAAATTTCATCGATGGCAAGCGACACGTGTAGGTACCTACTATTAATTTTCTTACAGGAATAAATTCTTCAAAAATATTTTAATCCCATTGCAGCGCCATCTGCCGTTGGCTTTATATTTAAGCTGGTTGTAGGTATTGATAGACAGATTAGATATCTCATGTGGTATATATTATGTTCATTATATTTGGGGTCCATCGTGAGGTCCAAGTTTCGAATTGTAATTCAAGATAAAATACAATTTATTTACAGGAGTGTAGCTTTTAGGGGAGCGAATGCCATCTAACCTCACAACCCAAGAGCAAAGCCTGCACTAGAGCCTTGTCAATCAGCAGGTCTACCAGTTGGTAGTCCGTTTACTACAATGGTGTCCCAGTTGATATAGCTAAAGACTTTCCAATAAACCATGATGAAATCTGGTGTATGAAACGAACCAGCAATATTTTGCGGGCAGGAGGAATGCTTCACAGACGCAGCGCCCTCAGCGAACGGGAAAACTCAGTGGTTTTGTGGGCGCTTTAATTAAACCGCTAGATCATAATTGCCTGTGCTGCTGCGTGCGGTGGCCATATGTGTGTTGTCATGTCTGTTTTTAGCAATTTAATTATTAGATCGCGTATTTTAGCTTTATATTGTATCCTCCTGTAAGTACCGTGGTAGCCTAGTAGTATGGGTAATGGACTGCTAAGACGAGGTCTCGGGTTCGATCCCAGGTTACCATGGCACACACCAATGACTTTTCGATGCTTTTCGAAGCTATGTGTGTATTTATCGCAGGTTTATAAGTGCTCGGTTAATGGCAATAGGCTCGCCACCTATTACATTGGGACTTAAACATAAACTGGCGAAATGTGGGTGCTAGCACCTCTGCCTACCCCTTCGGGGATATAGGCGTGAGTTTATGTATGTATGATTGTATCCTCATGACTGAATGTGAAGGGGTTAGCAGGATATGTATTGGCACCCACATAATTATGACGATGTTAATAAAAGACCAATGAACGCCACCACATCAAGAGTTGAAATTCCTTACCAGCATCCAATGCATACATGTTTCCTTCTTCATACAGTCCCAGTAAGTGTGCCATGAAAAAGTATCTTATGAGGCCATTAAACTGAGGGCCACCATTGTAGCATTATCAGTATCTGTGGGTAATGATTTCTTTAGCTTACCACCAGACGATATGAAGCTATGTGGACGTGACCATTATTTAAAAACAAAAAAATAATAGTTAAAAAAAGACGGACTTTAACTAATAAGGCTTAATTTAAATATGATCATTCTGAAAGCACCAGCTTTTGAATAAAAAAAGAATCATCAAAATCGGTTCACCCAGTAAAACGTTCTGAGACAACAAACATAAAAGAAAGTATAGTCGAATTAAGAACCTTCCTTTTTTTAAAGCCAGTTAAAAGTATTAATCGGTACCTACTGAAAGTATGTTTGTTCAATATACACTTCTCGGTTATGTTTATCTAGGAATTAAAAAAAAAAACAAATACGACCGACTTTCTTTATGGCACCCAGTTTCATAAACCCTCACGTTTCCTTGTAGGTATATTATTGCCCAGCCAATACAAATGTCGCCCTAATTCCCCCGGGTTATATTAAACGTTTGTCCGCGACAACAAAGTGGACATAATACACTGTGACATTAATTCCACAAAGGAACTGACCATCCGCTGTGTTACCGTAATCAAACTAGGAAACATGTTGGCTACAGATTAAATGAGAAATAGACATGAGTATATAAATTTTTTGATGATTTTCTGATCGGAAAAATGATCATCCAGGACGGGACTTGAACCCATGACTAGTCCCTTACAGGGGGAATGCTCTGACCAACTAAGCTACCTGGACCCATCTTAGATGCTCGAATTCCCCCTGTAAGGGACTGGTCACAGGTTCAAGTCCCGTCCTGGATGATCTTTTTTTCCGATCAGAAAATCATTGGAAATAGTTAGCATGCAATTGCCTAAAAATTTCATTCAATGTAAATTTTTTTTCATGCTACTTGGGTGGCAGACAAGCACACGGTACACCTGATGGGAAGTGGTTACCGTGACCTATGAACGTCTACAACACCAGGGTGTCACACTTGGGTGCGGGCCGGAACCTCCACGTGGTGCACCCGGGCAACGGAGGCGAGCAGTGCCTCCTACTCGCCACGGGAGACGCTGCTGCCTGCGGCCAATCCGACCAGAGGTGTGAGTGACCCTCTAGAGGGCTGCTACGAGGCTCTCCACGTGTCCCTCTGACTAGCAGAGGGCACAGTGGGGAGCGAGCGGAGGGCGAGCTGATTGACTGCGCGCCGACGGTTGGGTGACAGGGTGTTGGCATACACTTGACTTATATTCAAGTTATTGATACTTTAAAACTGTTGAAATTTTTTACGAGCACATTTCAGCAGTTTTACGTTTTTTTAGTATAAATTGAAACATTGCATGACACTGTCGCGTGTCACTCTGCAAGCGTGATGTATGCCGAGTTGCGTGTGACGGGACGGCGCACACAATTGCGGAACAATGTCAGTAGGATTATATGAATCGTATATCGAACAGCAAACAGTAATAACTGTTATGGCGGAACCACACTTCGTTATTCGCTGTTCGCATATAATTTTTTCTACACACACATAATGTTGGAACCACACTTCGCTATTCGCCTATATTGTATTCGAGGAAATTCTTGTAGATGACTAAACCCTCCACAATTATTCGTCATAGAAGAGTGACTAAGATGAATATTCGTGCAAATAAAGTAAATATACACGAATAAGCCCTCCCCACTTCGATTTATAATACATGTGAATAAAGGCGAACAGCGAAGTGTGGTTCCACCATAAGAGCGACTAAGGTGAATATTCATGCGAATAAAGCAAATATACACAAATAGGCCTTCCCCACTGCGTTGTATACACGTGAATAAAGGCAAATAGCGAAGTGTGGTTCCGCCATTACTGATTCAGTGATGTGATATTAATGATATATTTAGAGGGTATTTTGGTTAACTGAGTAGATCTTAGCATAGTACAAAGTATTTCCTTTTTTGGATTTTTTTTCTGTCCGTTTGTTTCTGATAGACGCAAAAACTAATGAATTGATTTGGATATTTATTACAAAGGTCTTGGTTAGACTTACATTCTTCTTGTAATTGGTTGAGTCAAGTCGGAGATTTGCCCAAAAATTGCGACAACTTTCTCTTGTTATGTAGGACACATCTATCCGTCCATCCACACTTCAACTGTCTTATTTTCTTTATTATATCTTCCACCCTCTAATCTGTTACCGATTCGCAAAACCATGTCTATATAGAAAGCTTTCCTCGATTACTTGAAGGAGAAACCTTGCCAGTTGTAAAATCTTTTGTACTAGATTTAATTGCTTTCGTTTCCACGAAACAGTGATGTCGTGGTGCTGTGCTTTTGTGGGGCTACTACTGTTATGTTATTAAATAAATCTAGATTTTATCTCGATAGTCCGATGTGATACTAGAAGTGAGGCCACGAAACAGAGCTGTGTTGAGCGTTGAGTTATGTTTATTTGTATTTCACGAGTTGCTGCTGTCATGCTTATTTTATTATTTATTTTATTTGCGGATTTCAAAAACTGTAGTAGTTCATTTTAACATACTACATAGCGCTCTCTAGATCTAAAGTAAGCATAGTTTAACTAGCTTTTGTTAACAAATGCTGATAATCATACTTATGTATTTTTTTTGTAAATAAATACTTATTATATATACAAACACTCAGATCAATGCAAATAGACATATTCATGCATACAAATATTTTGCACTGAGCGGGAATCGAACCCGCACTCCCTGTCGTTGCAGTCACATGCATTACCGCTACGCCACAGAGGTCATCTATCTTCAAGTTCAAGTTGAACAGTTACTTGCGTTTTCGGTGATAATTATAACAAATACTGTGATGCAATCGGTGATGTTGCTATAAAAACGGTAAGTGGTGATAGGAACTTACAAAATAAACAAGATAAACCTGTCTTGTTAGGGCTCATTTGATTTGTCTGGTTATGCACTTACTAGAAAGCTTGTTTTAAAAAGTGTTTTTAAAATTAATAACTTATTACATTTTCTATTACCTACCTGTTTTAAAACAAGTTACCTAGGACTATTATCGGCGAGTACATTAAGAGCTAATCATATACTAGGTAATGAATAAAAGAACGTGATACAGCCTCGTCTCGTGGCTACACCCTAACTCGAACAAGCAACGAAAGAGTCTAGATAGTGTTCACGATTAGTAGCAATTAAAGCTTGGTCTTCGGCTCTCTTTGTACTTTCATGACGAGCGAGCGAGAAAACGCATCGGTTATCACGAACCACTACTAAGGTTTTTGCTCTACTTTATAGTAGGTACCTTTAAAAACGTGCGTAAATCCGCACGGAACACTCTGTAGCATCTATTTATATTGGACTTGAACGTACTTTAATTGAACACCATCTGGGGTACTCAGACGCTAAGGTACAAGGTATTTCCCCTGCACCCCGGCTGACTCTACTGAGTTATATACTACTTATGTTCAATTTTCTATTCAATTAATGAAATCTTGATATGTTCGCATAAATATTACTCACTTTAAGTAGTTTTGACGTCATGAACAATGTAAAAAATAAAATAACATAAATCGTGACAAATAAATTAATTAACCCGGTCCATCACCCCACCACCTTCACCACCATCCACACTAACCCGATACCTTTTTCATGTCACTAGTCCGTCTGGGTCAAACCTCCTTCCATTTATCGATTTGTAGTTTCCTTTCTAGGACTCACTTACTTTTCTTTTACCCTTTATAATATCTGCTGCACTTTAATCCGTATTCATTAAAGATTGTGCAAAAAATTTTCGATGTAAATTCTTAATTCGACAATGTCACTTTATTCTCACTTAGATTCGAGAGCAATTAGTAACACCGTCGATTATATCGTCGAGACAGATTGCGCGCACTAACTCGTTAGTGAGATAGGACGATTAATGCCCGCTTGTGGGGGATGCTCCTACCTATGTAATATTTATGGCTCTCATTATAAACGAACTGAGATATTGCACTGTAACTTTATCACTAAGTTGCAGCTAGTGTTCATTATTTGAATTACTTTGTGTGCTGTTAGCAAGCTTCTTGTGTAAGTACTTGTGCTTGTATTTATAGGGACACTATGGTACAACAGTTTAGATGTGGATACTAAGGGGGAAATAATACAGGATTTTGAAGTGAGGTAGTGGGCAATATTTGGGATGACAGGGGATGTATAAATAGTTTTGTTCGAGGGGCAATAGTACATACAACCGGGGTTAAGGGTCACCTTACACTTCGGTGCTTGAAAACTTGAGCTCCGAGACCCAGTTCAAGTTCAAAATAATCGGCCCTGCTGGCTGCATGATATCCATGGGGATTTCCGCATTGGGTCACAAAAATGCGAAGGGCAATATACACGATGTTTATGTGGAGCGAAATAACTACTTTATTCTGGCGGGAGTTGGGATCAAACTTCGCTTCAAGGTAAAGTCCAGTCAAATGAAAAAAAAAACAAAATATAAAAAAAAGAAATAACATGCATTGTTCTAAATGATTATAGCCATTAATTGTAAATTAAAATATTATCTGAAACTAGATCTGCGTACAAATTTATATTTCTTAATTAAACAATATTTTTGCATGTCTATCCTACTCTCTCCACTTCTCCTAAACTTGTTAGCGTAGAAAGCTACTGGTATAAAAATAAATACATAATATAAAATAAATAAAAAATAACATTAAAGTCAAAACCGACCACAATACTCGTAATTTTAATTATCTAATATTATCACTCGACTTTTACAAACATTAATGAAAGCCTGAGAAAGTGTATGGGCAATAAAACCACTTGGGATCTTGTCCAAATAACTTTTTTATTTATGTATCTGCCAATCATCTCGATAATCTACTTTAATCCTACGCTGTGACAGGTTTTCTTTATAGCCCATTGATCACGATTGATATAAAAAAAAACCGGTCAAGTGCAAGGCGAACTTGCACACAAAGGGTTCCGTACCATCGTATAAAATATTACCATTTATCTTTATTATGGCAGTTTGCTAGTCTCGGTTACATCCAAAGCTTGGACTTTCCCGGGTCCGCTTTAAAACTATTTATTTGTCTTGACTTAACTATTACGAGTGCTAACATCGAACAGGACCTGCGATATAAGCCTGCACTAGAGTCCCGCTCGTCAATCAGCAGATAATCATACCAATTTATAGTTGACTAGCGACCCGGGACCCGGCTTCGCCCGGGTGTAAATTCCAGTTTTCCAATAAAATATATAGCCTATGAGTCCTATGACACTCACGAATGACATGGCTTTCTATTTATGAAACAATTTTTAAAATCAGTTCAGTAGATCCCGAGATTACCCCTTACAATTTAACAAATATACAAACACATAAACTTTGTTGTGTTGTATGTTGGCTCAGACCCGAAAATCTTGAATAGGCCACATACACCCCCTGCAATATGTAATACAATATTCTACGATACCTAAACTACATAGTGGTGCCTAGACTTAAAGTAAGCATAGCATAACTAGCTCACAAGACGCACTCTGTCAAAATTACTGCTGTATATTGCTCTTTATGAGGTACACGCTGACTGACATACACATCGGAGTTCTGATAATATTATACTACCCGTTCGCACTAAGTTTGCCGCTGTCAACTGTCACGCGCTTATCGTTGTCTCACTCACTCAGTTCTAGTTCCAGTGAGAAAACGCTATACTGACGTCATTTGACAGCGGCAAACTTAGCGCGAACGGGTAGTACCGTACCGTTAGTTCCCTTAGAGTACGGAACCCTAACAAATCAGTGTTAACTAGAATATCTTGACCTATTGAGTACTATTATTTATTCTGTGCCTAAGGCTGATTAACAGACAGCTGAAGTGCAATCAATTATTGTCTGAAAGTTTCTAGACAACTTTTTCAACCGAAATGTCGCCTTTGGTGGTAAATGTCTGATCCTTGCCAAGTCCTGGTAAGAGAGGTAGACCCAAGAAGTGCTGGCTAGATATCTTCAAATATACAATGAGGACTCAACACTGAGATAATGATAACGAATTTCTACTATAAATCACGATAAGTATTGGGAGTGGCTATAAATTCGATTCACGTTTTCAATCAATCAACCGATTAGTCAATTTATTCGATTGAATTGAATCGTAGTAAAATCTGTCAAAAATCATTACTTATTATAGTTTGTTTTATTTACTGTATACGCTCAATTTTTAACCGAAATCAAAAAGGAGGGGGGTCTCAATTCGTACGCTATTTTTTTGTATGTATATAAATATAGCGGCGCCAATTATGGGTGGATTTTGAATTATTTTTTTTTGTTTGAAAGAGACTACTTCTGAGGTGGTCTCATATCCAGAGTATCAGGATTGATGCTGGGATCTTGGGAAAATCGAGGGGAAATCATCAAATTTACGGTAAAAATTTAGGTACATAATAAACCTCATAAATAGGTACTGTTCTATTTCTGTACACTAAAAAGTAAAAAAATGTTAGTTTGTTAAGTCGGTTTTTTAAACGTAGTTATAATTATTATTTTACAAACCTAGTAGGTAAGAACTTCTATTATTTTTACACCTATCTGACCGACTTTACTTTAATCGTACAGCCTCAGTACGTCAACAAACATAATTGAATTTAATATATTCAACAATGCTACTTAAATATGTATATACAACTAATTATAAAGTAAATGATATAAGAAAAACAATTAAAATAAAATAAAAAGTGAGAATGCTATTTTAGGCATCGAAGAACAAACTCTTTCATCTGTTTACCTCTTTTGCATAACATTTACTTTTTTTACACTAATGAGTTGGCGCCATTTTTATTAATGGTTGGATAGACTGGTCAAGTTTGTGAGAATGTACGGATCATGGTATGGATAGACGGATGAACGGATGGATAAGAAGATGGATATAGATATGGAGAAATGTGTTAATTTTACACGCAAAAACGACTGATTAGTTCTGAATTAAAATATGATGCGGCCAAATATATGGGTTAAATAAAATAGTCTGAAATAATATTACATGGGTTGGTTTTATTGTGGATTCCTGTATCTAAGTCGCAAGTACGGAATAGTTTCTAACATAGATTCATTCTTTTTTATTCTGTTTTGTATAAAGTATCTAATATTTCGTGTTAAAAAAACCGGGTATTTTTAATCTACGCCTTTAGACCAAGTACACTTTAGACTTAATAAAGTTGGCGCTTTTTGAATGATTGAATTATAGACTCATCTATATATACATAAGTCTATGTAAAAGACGCGACATCTGATTCTCCATAGGAACGATCTAATAAGTAGCAATTTTAATGAGCGAATACTCAACAAACTAATACATCTTAACTTGAAATCTTAGTGTTACAGATTGTTAATTTAGGCTCACGCTTTCTTCCCGCGCTGGTGAAAGTGCTGCCACCTTTTTAGTGTTCCGTAACTAAATGTAAGAGTTGGTAACACTGAAATATGATGAATTGTTTGGATTATGTAGTGTTTTGGAGTTTGATTGTTTGTATACTGTGGGGCGAGCACGAATTTTCTTTCGAATCGAGTTCATAACGTGTACGATAGAAATTATATGAGATGTGTACCTACAGTTCGTTTTACGCACGATAGGGGCGCTGTACATATTTCACACATTTTTGTCGCACACGTTACGAACTCGATACGAAAGAAAATTCGTGCTCGCCCCACTGATTCCTACTCAGAGTAAGTATTCGCCGAGTGAGAGTCTGGAGCCTTACAAACTCTTAAAGCAGTATCATTTCAATATTAATTAAATTTCATAGTGTGAATCGAAATTTTCATGGAGGTAAGACACGATGGTATAATCTCCCGTCTGAAATGAGCTGTCCGGCTGGGGAAGTACCTTCGCCCTACAGAAGACCGCGGCCATAATAACCATCGTGTTTTGTTCCCGGCGGTGGTAAGTAGGGTAGCCAGAGCTCACTGTACCCCTCCTCCGCCCCACCGCTTCCTAGCCTCCCCACCTCTTCCTACCCCCACCCCTTCCCTTCAGAGTCGGCAGCGCGTGGGTGACGCTCTTGGTGTCGCACACGTACATAGGCCACGGTAACAACTTCCCATCAGGTAGGCCGTGTGCTTATCTGCCACCTACGTGGTATTAAAAAAAGATTTAGTGGTGACTCCAGGTCCTGAGACTTTACCTTTAGCTTACCATCAGGCAAGGTGAAGTCATGTTGACGTGTCTAATATAAAAATAATACTTTAATTACGATTTTAAATATAATTACATTCCAATCTTCAATACATTCAAATTCAAGTCAAGATTACCTGTGATAAACCAAATAGGTGTGTTTACTGCTAATACATGTTGTTATATATAATAACAGTTTTCTACGCGTAATTTTACACATTAAGCGAGTTAATTGGCTCATCTCGTGGTAGGTATTCTGCGAATTACCCGGTATGTGTGCAGATTTGCTGGATAAGATGATATAGTCGTATGTTTAGATATGATGTGCCTTACTGGAACGTGGTTAGTCATAAAAATGTAGTAAGTAGTATCATATAATTTTCACCACAGGTAGATATTAAATTTTTTTGACAACATTCATAATCCTACAGAACTTCGACATTGCCAATAGGTTGTGGAGATCATTTTTGCCGTACATTTGATGATTTCCCCTCGATTTTCCCAAGATTCCAGCATCAGATTCTGATACCCTGGATATGGGACCACCTCAGAAGTAGCCAAAAAAAAATTTTTTTCAAAATCCATCCATAATTGGCGCCGCTATCGCGTAACCTACATACGAAAAAATAAAAATAGCGTACGAATTGAGAACCTCCACCTTTTTTGAAGTCGGTTAACAAACAAATATGATAGATATCCCGTCAACTATTATAAAAGTGACATTAAAAGGTACTACGACACATGCCACACATTAGCCAGCACTCTTATATAAACACCTAAGCTTATTTTAGTGTGATTAAAGTCAACATAATTCGTCTCTTTGTATAACGCATTGGCCAAAAACAATAGACGTTACATAACAGTGGGCCTAATGTTATTTTAAATATTCAAAACTGAAAGTTAAACTTTAGTTTTTGTTGTAGACTGTACTTTAAATCGTTTTGAACCTATTTTTATGTTTTTATGTAACTACGATGAATTTCATTAAACGTAATTGTATTCAGCACATCTTCTAGGTTTCCTATGAGAAAAACCAATTTACCCAATCCAACCATCAGATTCCGAGACTTTCCTTGGAGTCGCGAGTAATCCAGCTTCTAAAATACATAAAATACACCCCTTCCTAGGCCTCTCCCCTTCCCTTCAGGGTAGGCAGCACGTGTGTGAGTGTGACACGCTTAGTGTTGCACACGTTCATAGGCCACGGTGACCGCTTCCCATCAGGCGGGCCGTGTGCTTGTCTGCCAGCTACGTAGTAAAAAAAAGCACAAGATTGCAAATGACAGATTTTTCAAAGACAAAATATTGTATAACGATTGCGAAACTTTTTCGCATCAACTGTAGTTGTTACACCCTTTCACCTTACAACCGTCAGTAAAGACTGACCACACACGGTGTTTAATTTGTGTGAAACAGGCCGTCGGCGGACAGGGGCTATCAGATGACACAGTGTTCAATTTGTTTCAACGGGGCCGTCAAGGCGTGCCAGCTATCTAATGGGAAAGGTTGAAGACCATGCCAGAGGTTAAACACACTAACTGGTGCAGCGGAATAGCTTTCCGCGCATTTCCATGCATATACTTTAGTCTATATTCAAGTTTTTCGGCCAATAGGCAACATAAATATACCGGATTGCACACATAAAGACAAATAAAGAGGTATATTATAAAAATTGTGTGTAGGTAACATAATTTTTTTATATAACCTTTTTTATTTTATACAACTTAGGTGGCAGACAAGCTCACGGCCCACCTGATAAGAAGCGGTCACCGTGGCCTATACATCCATAATGTGTGCAAAACTAGGAGCGGAACACTCGCGCTGCCGACCTGGGGAGAGGGGAATGGGAGGGCGGGTGAGAGAGTTTCTAAGCTGACAATGAAGGAGACATTGGTATCCCCGCTGACAGCACAGAATCCCTCTAGTGAGTCTGGCTACCCTATTTACCGCAGGGAACACAACACGATGGTTATTATGGCCGCGGTCTTCTGTGGTGCGGAGGAACTATCCCAGTCGGACTGCTCAGTTCGGACGGGAGATATCGTCGTGTTTAACTTCTGTATAACCCATCGCCACGGTGATCGCTTGTCAACCACCAAAGTGGCATCTTTTTCTTCTTCAAACTAGCGTTAATCCCAGTCGTATCCAAAGCTTTCACCTCGGAGTCTGGGGTCCGCTTTACCAGTCTTAACTGCGGATTTGGCTGGACCTCGATATTTTCCATGAAGCGACTGCCATCTGGCGATATCGAAGCATTGCAGCTAGACCGTTGTTGTTGGACCACCAAAGTGGCATAAAAAATAAAAAAAATAAAACTCTACTTATAATGCGTCCCTATTAGCTTTCAACACTCAGTAAGTATAGCATTACGAACATGCCCCAATTAAGAAAATTACGACCGGTATGGTACACGGCTTGCCAAAGTTACGAGACCATGAGACGCCATACGAAGAAAAGCCGCCTCAATTATTTGTGGGCACAGTACAAATTACATATTTAATTACAATCTAACATCTAGCGAAACAATGAAAGTTCAAGAGAATAGCTAATTAGCAATGATTATGTACCAAGAGTTAGGTGAATACTGGATGAGGCTTGCTGAAGGTTGGTGGTATAGGGATGTACAATTCATAACTTATGTATTTATTCAAAGAATGTTACATAATGTCAAAGTTTTGCATTTCTTAACGTAGATATTATAATTTTACATGCTGATTTTAGTGTTAGCTTAGCTTACAATCCAACACAATATGTCAATGTCAGAAGTAAAATAAATCAAATATCATTCAATGATATATTTATGTACAATGAGGATGTTTCTATGTATATTATGCGTAATTTACAAAAAAAATATAAGTATGTTTATGTACAATCTAGGACCCTGTTATATGGGTTCTATATTTAAGTTTGGGACTATCTCAATAGTGGGGCAAAAGTCTACCTCGCCCGAAAACCGTTACACTTGCTGATTGAATGACGAAACTCGCAGGCCTTTCGGGTTTAAGGTCAGACCACTGTCGCTCCCGTGAAAGCCTGAAAGCACCAACAACAACTGAAAAGAATAATCGTGAATGTTTCTTTCAGAATAATAAATGTAAATACTGTTTTGTAAAGAAACACTATCTTTATGCATTTTAGAATAATGTATAGTTGAGTCAATTTAATAGGCCACATTTGACGTTTGTCAGTTTTATATTCATAATGAGGTGACCTGTTAAAAAAGGTCGATTAAAACGAATGAATCGATACGGACTTGAAAGATAATGTGAATTTTTAAAATCCTCAGGTGAATCCCTGTCTCATTATTATTTTTTCTTTCGTAAATTTAAGGAGCAAAATAAGACAAGTACATGATCTATACTTATAATAAAACTGTAGAGAGGTCAATTCTGTTCATTGAATATATTTACAAAATAACTATTGGGGGATGATAGGTGATCGATACTAATGCAAAAAATGCAATCAGTAATTTTTTTTGTCACAACGTGGTTATTAATTTTATGATGATATTTCTTCACAAGTAATCATTGCATTCGATTCTACTTATCAGCTTTCGATTTTTAGAGTAACATGCCTAATTTTTAAAAAGAAAAAGGATTAACTGACACAATATTGTAATGACAAGGTAATGACGTTCAGTTCTATAAATCAGAAATTGTTTATTATGTTTAGAATGGTTTATTGGTGAAAGCAAAACGTAAAATTACTTGTATCTGTCATTATTACAATAAATATGTAATAGTAATTGAAAAAAGTTAAGCAATTGTGCAGTTCTAACAAAACGAAAAATATATAATTTGATGCCCACCGCGGCGCGTCGCGTAAAAGGTTGCGATGTTGAATTTTGATGAATTGTCAAATGTGGCCTATTAAATTGACTCCACTATAGAATGTTTTAACTGTCACTATTATTTTAACTTAACGGCATTTTATGTTCTGCGTTTGTTCTTTTAGTGTAAAAGGGTGTCAAACTGAAAACAAAACAAAGAGGGAACTAAAAGCAAACTGCAATCAGCGCTGAAACTTTGCCAACACACTCTGGGCACGAGTTTACCGAGGAATTTTTGAGAAACTTCTGCGACGTAGTACTAAAGACTAAAGACTATAATATGCTTTTAGTAAAGGCTATAATAGTATTTTATACTAACTCTTTATACTTACTGAAACGCTAGATAAAAGAATATATACGTCAAAATTTCACCCGCTATATAATCTTGTATGTGATTGTAACGAAGGACGGATGACCTGGAAATTAGCTGGGATAGACTGGATGCGCATGGCAAAGGAGCGGGTATAATGGCGTACATTGGGAGAGTCTTATGTCCAGCAGTGGACAGCAATCTGGTTAGTTGATTCAATCAATCAATCAATTAGCCTGTCGACGTCCACTGCTGGACATAGGCCTCTCCCAATGTACGCCATACCACCTGATTCTCCGCCTTGCGCATCTTGTCCATTTCAGCTACCTTTTTCAAGTCGTCGTCGGTCCATCTGGCTGGGGTCAAGGGGGTGTCCCGCCTTCCATTTGCCGATTCGCGATCTCCACTCTAGGACTCGTTTGCTCCAGTGCCATCGATCCTTCGACAGATGTGGCCAGCCCATTGCCATTTCAGTTTGCTTATTCTGTGAGATATGTCGATTAGTTATGTTGATTGATTGATTGTAATTGTAAACGAGCCAAACGTGTACCCACTCATCCATCTTTAGCTTTGAAATGGCCACCTAGGGTTTAGCCTAACGTCCGCATTGTTTTTGTATGTTGACTTTTCCAAAAACTATTTCTGGCTGACTTCCCTAAACTGACAGATGAGCCTACAACAGAGCCTCGACCATTATTTAGCAGGTGCACTATGTTACTTCTATATTCTATATATCTTTGCGCCAGTTATTGTGTTCAGTTTGCGCGACTAAACGGCGCGTGCTCGCTATCGGCGGCATCGCTTGCGTCGGCGCAGTGCAGAAAGCGGAGCTGCACTGATAATGTTGTTGTTCCTATGTAACTGTGGAAATTAGCCGCTGATATTTGTTTTGGGCGGAACAATACAATATTGTTTTCCAAATTTGTTATTCCCACTGTCCACAAACGACTTTGGCACCATCATTGGGGGAAACTGGAAATTAATTTAAAAATACGTCCTTACTTGCTTGTGTGCTCGCTCACTCGCGTGGAATTCTGTTTCTAAGTGGAATTCTGGAACCTATTCCAGGAATAAAAATTAGCTTTAATAATATTACCCACCCTCTGGATCCATCCATAGCAATGGCTGTAGGAGGAGTTTCCATTTGCCCATATAGCATTGGTTAGGAAATAAGTAAGTAGATATAATATTATGATTACATGTGTAGGTATAGGTATAGTAATTCTTTCCTTGGCCGTGTGTTACATTATTACATTTACTAATTTAAGCAGATTAAAATTTACATTATTTGTTATAAATGACATGTTGTGCCGACCTCAAATAATTAGGACAAAGGCAATTAGATGATGTTTAAATTCACGCTATCTCCGATGCGCAACGTAAGTTGCGACATTATTTCATTCATCACAAAAATCTCTATTCAGTATTGAGCTAATAATTTTATTGCTATTTTTATAGCTAAGTATAATGTCCATAGTTCTCTCTATAGTTTATGGTTCGGTTTCTGCAATTCTTTTTTTAATCGATACTCTATACAACTTTCGAAATATGAACACAAAAGTAATTTGTAAGTGGGCGTGGCCAAAATATTAGTAGATGTTAATATGATCAAGATATGGATAAACAATAGAACAAATACTAGAGGAATTACTTTTACTTATATACTAACTTACATTATTTAATCTTGTACAGATACCGGCACGTAAATTGGCCAGACGCGTCATATGTGCAAAGGTCGATTTTTAGGTCCCCTTTGAGGTATGAGCGAGTGGCGGGAGACGCGGTTGCGCCGTTGCGGACATATGATTGGTCCGTCACTTGACGGACCATTCAGATGTCTCCGAGAGACGTCTTGTAGCGAATCAACGTTCCGTTCGTTCGTACTTTGAATCATTTGATTGGCTCAAAGTGCACGATGCGCGAACTTACCCCAAACCTAGCCAAGTTACGTGCCTGTATCTGTAACACCAGACAAGTTACACAGAAGAAAAATGTTTTTTTTTTAATTAATGGCTTCTATGCGACGCATTTTGCTACAAACAAGTAGGTACCTACCTATTATAATTATTTGCATAGAAATGTATTAGGTATGCAACGTTTTCGTCATTTAGTCACAGTCAAGGTCTTCATAGTCAATAGTCAAGATAGCACGCATTTTTGTAATTTCATTTGTACCTATAACTCAGCTACAAAGAGTCGCGCATTGTTGTCAATCAAGTACTTAGTGGTCTTTCGCGATACCAAATTTTGCAGTCATTGGTGGTTACGTCATGAAAATTTGTTGTGATTGGGGTCGGATGGCAGTCACTGCCGCCAAAACCGAAAAACTTAAATTAAAAGAAAGAGTGCTCTGGACCTCGGGCTCCAAACTACAAGCTTTGGATGCAACCGGAACTACCGCTGTGAAGTTAATGACGACACAAATTAATTTAACCAATATTGTTATAGATTTTAATAAACATAACTTACTTTGAAATCAATTTTATTTGACGTAAATGAATCATCATCTAGCCACTTATCTAGAAGACTGTTGTTAACATGAAACGAAATGGATCCGGTTCCACTGTGAATCTCGAATCATCATTATCGACTTTCGTCTCCGGCCACCCACAAACAAGCTCGCTGTTTAGATCACAATTTCCAGGACGGAAGCTAGAACATACCCGGCGACCATTTGCGGTACTTACTTCATAAAGATCGTTAATGTTAGTGCTGATTCTGATGTTACGAACTACCTAAACTAGATTATAAGGTAATAGTTCTAGGCAATATCTTCTACTGGAACGGTTAAGGTGTAAAAAATTGGTAGCGTGACACTCACTAACGGACCAACAACAACGTGCAACTTTTTGCAACTGTCATACAGATGATGTAACAAAAAGGCGTGCTATTCCTAAAGTGTCAAATTAAGTAAGTACCTACTGCATTTATGTCCCGTTCCAAATTCGAAATTCAAAATTCATTCCCGCCTCGTCCAGAAACCGTAACATAAGTTTACATTTTGGTCAAAACGATTTGTCTAGTTAGTATTTATAGATTTTGCTAATAACTTTTACATAATTGAAATAATGTTAATTTAATAGGGTAGTCCACAGTGAATTCAAATTAGACAAAATGATAAATTCTATGAAAATTTATGAAATCATGGTCTAAAAATATTATCATAGTTAAGAAGCTAGTAATAGCAAAGACGATAGGTCTCTGCTAGTAGGTACCTAGCAAGTTAACATGTTGTAATAACGGAGTCATTCTTCGTTATTGTCAAATTGGTTGGATAGGTAATTAAAATGAATGAAAACAACGGACATAATTTTTACCGCTCTTTTACTATTCTTTTTTTTATCTATAGGAAACTAAGCAATTAAAACATTAATTTGAATTTGGAAATCGAGGTCGAATGTATTGTAGGATATCGAATTTCAAATTAAGAAGCATTCAAATCTGTTAATTAATAAAATATAAAGGACCTTATTAACGCTATTCGAGAAAATATATTATATTCCAATTTGTTACTTTCGATACATATATTATATTTATTTATAAGTAATTAAACAATAGGTACCTACTTCAAAATATAACTAATCATCATTAATCTATACAAATAAGTAAAATCGGTGTAATATTAAAATAATCGCTATATAGTAAAAGTGCATTTTGATATATAGGTACACGGGTGTATACCTACCAAAACCATTTATTTTGCTATCTTCGTCTTTCTGTCTGTCTATCTGTATGTTCAGGTTAATCTCTAAACGGCTAGAGACTTTCACTGGCAGATAGCTGATGTAACAAGGAGTTACTAGGCTACTTTAATTTTAGTAAAAGAGTTAGGGTTCTGAGTAAAATAATAAAACCTTAAATATCTAAAACCACGCGGACGAAGTTGTGAGCACAGCTAGTATCTAATAAAATAAATAGGCTTTGTTTAATAATGGGTCAAGTTCTATAAACTGGTGATCGACATCAAAATGCAATCGACTCAATGTTGTCAAGAACATAGTATAATATCTGTAGGGTTGGCACTCACAATCAAATTTCAATAGAGGTAGATTATGAAATTTTATGTAGGTACTTACTCTATTATATTGTGCGATATTCCGTTATGCCCTTATGGTAGATCATTTACTTAAGTAAGTGAATGATCTAGCAATGTTTGATGCATATTACCTACTCGAATACTTATCAAATTTTCCTAACTTAGTACCTAATTAGCTTAAACTCTCTAGTCTGAATGAAACATTGATTTAGCTTATTATAGAATATGTTTTTGTATTGTTAACTGCTAATATAAACAAAGACATTTTAACAGTGACAATTTAATAGGCGCAGCTTTTTTTAACTCCCATAGCTCAAAAAATACAAAATACAGATGTTGTCTTAAAGAATAATTTATGAAACGAATTAAAAAAACTATTCATTTCTCGTTGCATTTTTAAAAAAGAAATTACCACTTTTTGTACAATTCACACGCTCTGCTCTTGGCAACGAATTTAGCTAGGATTCCTTCTTATTTATATTTTGACTAAAACTCAAATGACTGACAACCCTGATCGTAAGTGTGCACCAGCACGCCATTTCCATCAACTAATTAAAGCATCCGCAATACCATTCATAAACGCAATGCTTTCTCTAACGCGATAATACACCACACCAATGTCAACTTTATTGGTAGGCCGTTAGGATCGATAATGGATTTTAAGAGTTTGGCAAGATTTTATTGAATAGGTATACTAATTTGAAATTATGCGTAGATGTCATGTGAGATGTTTGTTTGATTCTAAAATTCTAGATGAATTAATGTTTTCTTATGGAAATTCTTTCGCAAAAACCACTTTATGTTCACGTAGTAGAAAATTTTCTTGACTTTGTTTTATAAAACCAACATTAAGCCAACAACTGAAAGAGGGTCAAATTTCAATTACTAGATTTGACCCAAACAAACGGGTTAAGTTAAATAAAACCATTTAAATAGGAGGTAGGTACTATTGCCACTAAATCAAATCCTGCAAAAAACCGATCCGTCAAAACGTGGCTCCGTGTGAACGTAGCGTTAAATTGTAAGTTTAGGCGTAAGTTTATATTTGTGAAAATTAAATAATGTTCCTCTCTTTCTTAATAAATCTGTTTCATCAATGATTTTTGATCGGAAAAATTAACATCCAGGACGGAACTGTTCCGATCAAAAATCATTGGTTTCATCAATCTTCTTTCACCCATCTCCTACATAACCAGTTAATCCTCCGTTTCTCTATTTTAGTCACAATATCTTGAACTATACCACAAGGCTTACCATGCTGTTCCTCACTGGGTCCATCAACGTCACTCCCTATGAACAGTAGCTAGGTAAAATATCGAAATATGTACGGAACTCGTCAGTTCAATAACATCAAATGCAAATTAGGAAACAGAGCGATGTTTCGTGCAAGTTGAGACATACATCACAACCAGTGCACTGTCAGTCGGTGCACGATTGTACCCTGAAATGGCAATACCTATACTTGTTTAAACTGGGTCAATTTTATTGAAGACTTGGTTATGCCCGCGGCTCTGCCTGCGTGTACGTCGGGTTTCGCGTTTTTAACTATATCGCCGGTTCTACTGAACCGATTGTGATTAAACATACGTAAGATTTTAAATCTGACCAAGATCTTTCAAACAAAAAAATCCGTTTTGCAGTATTTGCGTCTATCGTACATAAACAGACAAACAGACAAGAAATAAAAATAATATTTTTGTGTTCAGAATCGTTCATATACTTAACATAACCCAAGAATAAATTAAGAATGCATTAATGTTGGTCATCATAATTTGTCTTAAAAATAAATAAATAAATTATAATTTTACTGTAAAAAAAATAACCCTAGTACTTTTTTTTAATATCTTCAGTGTGCAAACACATCTACTTTAGAATTTTATAGTACCTACGCGATATAGATTTGAACGAAATTGCAGCGAGACCAATAATATCGAATGGTACCGGAAAGATTGAACTCTACGTCCGTCGTCGCGTCGCCGTCTGCGATAAAACGGATCCCAGCTATATTAAAAATGCGAAGTAACTGCGTCCATCTGCTTTAAATTGCAACTGCAATTGTTGGATTTTATTGTGCAATAAGAAATTGTATGTCCCACCAGTTACATAGTAGTTACATTAATGTAAATAGTTGAACTTTTATATTCTAAGTAGTTACATTATTTAAATCGAAATTTTAAATTAATGTGGGTAATGTGACTTTTTTATACCACTTAGCTGGCAAACAAGCACACATGATGGGAAGCGGTCACTGTGGCCTATAGACGTGTGCAACACTCTCTCCGCCGACCATGTAAAAACCTTCTAATGCCCTTCTAGAAGATTCCCATATTGTAGCCGCTAGGGAAAACCACTTAGACTTATTTATTTCTAGTAGTTCATTAGAGATTTTATTTCAATAGAGTACCTACGTACATTACATGAAATTTAAAAGTTGCAAAAGGGAATCTATGGTAAATATCTTATGAGGTGAAATAAGTACCTAATATTATAGAAAATAATATTCTAACAAAAATTAACGCGATCATAGTGCAAGCATATTGTACATACCTGATCAAAACATCAGGCCATTCAAAGGCGTAGATACCTATGCCATCAAGTCATAACAGGGTATGGGTGGTATTTCCGTGGTATTTCCGTACGGAAAAAACATACCAATACCAAGATCGCATTAAGTTGCATTAAATAACGGTGAAAATCGTACAAAAATTACGTAGTTTATAAATTCCAAGTGTTAAGACAGCGGTAAACCACTTTGTTTTACACTACGTTAAGTTAACCAGCATTGAAGTAGGTACTAAGCCTTAGAAATAAGATATCAAACAAACTTTTACCGCATTAACCCGACTAATGGATGATGATCTTTTGAAGTGGTCCTAAAGCCTCCTTGTCTTCATCCGTCTTGTTTGTCTCATAGCCAGAGTGGTATCATGTCACAATGCATTAGCTGAAGATTATATTTCGGTTTTTGTAAAATATCCTTTTAATTATTTTATTTTTATTTTATTTTATTTATTTGGGACAAAAACAGCTATGCGTTACAACCATTCTTAATAGCTAGGTATACAAATAAAAACGCACAACCCACACCATTGTCCACGAGGTGACATTAAAGTTAAGAAAAAAATTAACGAACGCGTAGTTACTGAAGAAAACGTATGACATAACCGTGGGACCGTGGGGATCTCCCACACCTTAAAAAAGGGTAATTCATAAAAATAAAATCTATTTTTTAACCCCATATTGTAGCCGCCAGGGATAACCACTGCAGGGAGATGATTCCACAGCCTAAGCGTGCGCGGAAGAAAAATCTTTCATACCTAGGTAGGTATGAAAGATTTTTCTTCCACCTGCGGTGCGTACTGTAAGGTTACAGTTACGCATCGCAGGCGGATGCAACGTATGGGGATGTGTACCCTGCCTTGACATGCTAACTTAAATATAAGAAAATATCATTTTCAAAGTCAAAGTATAAAATCATTTATTTTGTATAGACCACTACACTGCACTTACAAAACGTCAAAATTAAAAATATTTGAGATAAGTTGTGAATTTGATTCGCTTATTATTCGAAAGAAACTTCATGCTCGCCTTACTGTAGTTACATTCTATGAAATCTTCTCGTATCAATCACCGATAAGTGGTGTTCACACTTTCCGCAGACTGTCACAAACTTTCAAGAATGTCAACTAATCACACGATTGATTGATGTCTAGCATCACACTACGAACCTATAAAATCTATGGAAGGAACTCGTTGATGACGGGGCTAATAATGGCGGCGGTTAACCATGATGTGTGAGTGAATTTTCGGTTGCAAAGTGTTACCCAAATTTGATGGAAAAATTGATTTTTTTTATATCAGTCACGTCAATATTGACTTCACCTCGCCTGATGGTAAGCTAAAGGTAAAGTCTCTGAATTAGGAGTTACTATTTCAAACACCGATAGTGTCACAATGTGTGTGATTCCTTGATATTTTTTTCTTACTGTCACTAAAGTTTTTCCACAATTTCACTACACAAAACATGCTGTATTTTTACTTAAACAGGCTTAATCGAATGACGATTTCCGCGTAGTAGCCTGCTGTCTAGTGTGTGAGTGTGTGCATGCCGACTTATACGTACAAGCAAGTGCGCCGGCTCTTGTGTCGTCACTTGTATTCTTCAACGCGCTCCGTCCATATTTTACATAGGTTCCGTACATCACACATGTACCCGACCCACCAATTAAACCATTCACGTAGCTCGTTAGAAATCAATATTGCCTTATTACGAGTACCTACTTTATCTAATATGGTTGCAAGAATGTTGTCAGATTTTTATAGCTACAATTGCATTCACGGAAACCTATTATATATAGGTATAAACATATCACGCCTTTTTTCAATTGGTTAACTAATTATGGTAATTTAGATATCTGAGCTGTCTGAATTTGGACTAAATTGCGGATAAGATTTTAAAGCAGGCTTTTTCTCAGGATCGGAGATCGGAGTGCTCGCTCGCGTCAAAGCTCAAATAAACCAAATCATTAAAAGGAGTGGGAACAAACATTATCCTCCTTTCTTCGGCAGTCGGGTAAAAATAGTAAGTATTTTTATTAAAAACAAATACATGTGCATAATCGAGTATTCAAATAACGGTCAGGAAATTCACCGGTTGAGGATTTCCGCACGAAAAAAAGGGCTATGGTACCATAGACGAACCTACGACCTCTGACGTTGCAATCGAAAACGTGACCACTGCACAAAACTGGTCTTTACGACTAAGTTTCTTTAACGGTGGAACCACACTTCGATATTCGCTATTCGCCTTTATTTACGTGTATAAATCGAAGTGGGGAGGGCTTCTTCGTGTATAATTGCTTTATTCGCACGAATATTCGCCTTAGTCACTCTTGTATGACGATTGGTGGAGGGTTTAGTCATCTATAATATTTTCCTCGAACACAATATAGGCGAATAGCGAAGTGTGGTTCCACCATAACATAAATATTAACATACAGGATGTATTATTTTTATCAAGTCAGCAAAATCCATGAACGCTTTCTTAAATTTAAAAATCCATACAAACTGCATCCCTTTCACACATGCACAAAGCGATAGTGTCAGCAATACTCGAGATCTCTCCTCTACTCTTGATGAGCGTAGCTGGGTCAATGGCGATAAAATCAGCAGTAGCAAAGTAATTATTTTTATATTAACAAATTAACAGCCAATTATATGCAGGCGATGAGAAAACCAATAAAATAGCCACTAGTTATAAGTTGAAAAGACCGACCAGCCGAGCAGCAATATCACTTACTTTACAGTTTAGTTAATATAGACATTAAGCGTAGCGATAGTATGATACTTCGTAGTACCATTATTATCGCTACGCTTAACCTACGCTGGTCTGGTTATGGAGTAACTCCTGGGCCCGTAGCCAAGTGGTAAAAGTCTAAATCGCTATCGAATAGAATAGATTAGGTCGACCAATCACACTCCAGCTCGTGATTCAGCTGCGGCGCGCGCATCGTACGCCGGCGACGAGCTTGGATGTGATTGGTCGACCTAATCGTTTCTATTCCGTAGCGATTTACGCTATGACACTTGTCTACGGGGCCTGAACTAAACAAGAACTGGATTCTACTACGTGAGTTCGACAAATGGAAGTGCGATTAACAATAAAATTGTGTGACAAAACTGTTCTGCGACTCACTATAGTTCGAATGCACGCTAGTGCGACACACTGTAGGTCGACATTACTCTAGTGTGACAAAACGATTGTCCGACAGTAGTTCGACACTATCATGGTCACCATAGTTCGTTATTACTCTTACGGTAGTCATCCGCACAAAACGTTTTGGCAGTACGTTCATCGTGCGTAGGTACTGCTAAAGAGTGGAATGCCCTACCTGAGTCTGTATTTCCGGAAAGCTACAACCTGGGAGTCTTCAAGTCTAGAGTGAATAGGTTACTTCTAGGCAAGCGTGCTCCACCGTCGACCACATCATCACTTACCAACAGGTGAGATTGTGGTCAAACGCGAGCCTATTAAGTACCAATAAAAAAAAAGTGCGACAATGATAATGTCGCACTACCGTAGGAGTAATAACGAACTATGGTGAGTCGCAATACAGTTTTGTCACACAAAATTGTTAATCGCACTTCCGTAGTACAGTCAGAAAACACTGTAATTTGACATACCTGGTTTTACATACGTCCATAGGCCACGGTGACCGTTTTCCATCAGGTGGGCCGTGTGCTTGTCTGCCATCTAAGTTGTATAAAAAACGTAAAAGCCAAACCTATAACGCTCTTTTTTAGATTTCACCGCAGTCGGGTAAAAAACAAAACACAGCGAGAAAACCCAGAATATATTACAAATATCTGAAACGAATCAAAGGCAGACCTTTTTTCACATAACACCAAACATCGCAGACCCATAAACCGCGCAAAAAAACACTGCAATATAATAACTAAAAGATGGCTGACTAGTCAAAGTCAGCAAAATACTCACATAACATAATAACTTACGTATTCTTAACACTCTTGTGAACCTTCGATAATAAAATTTACGCCATTTATATATAATAGGTAGACGGTCCTAGAAGGAAATAAAACGGGCTATAAGCAAACGGTAACTCACTGCTCAAACGTATTTTCTTCTATGTAGGTATTATTATAAAATTGTAAAGTAGGTGTGTCTGTACAATGGAGATAATTTAAATAAAATACTTTGTTATGTTATATGACCTATTCCGAAGCCTTTACCTAGGTATGTCTGTACATCGATGATATTTTAATAAAAAATGCTGTGTTATATTATATGACCTATTCCGGAGCCTTTACCTTACAGCTTACCATCAAGCGAAGCGAAGTCATATTAAGTAAAGAAACTGAAAAAAAAATTTTTTTGGATTTCTTGTCTGTTCTTAGGTATCGCAAAAACTGCTGAATGAATTTCGATGTGGTTTTTTTGTTAGAAAGGTTTTGTACAGAATTAAAATCTTCCGTATGTTTGATCACAATCGGTTGAGTAGAACCGGAGATATATTATAGTCAAAAACGTGAAAATCGACGTCCACGCGAGCAGAGCCGCGGGCATAGACTAGTCTCGAATAAAACTGAAGTCGACATTCTGAATACGTGTAAAGTTCGGGTTTTGCGGTGAGATTCGTCTATTAAACGACTTTCTGACCTTTTTGCGAGCTAAAACCGTTCAATGTTACACGTCGACAGTTTTTATGGACCGAAGTCCTGAATTTCAATTGTAGGTGGAAAAGTTTTATACGAAATGAAAATGCTATCGGAAACCCGAGGACAACTTTAGTAACTGTGTGAATTTACAAGTGAATCACGGACCGACATTATGATTAGTCAGCAGATAATGAGGCTTTATTTTTTGTTGGCTAAGACTCAAATCGTGCTATGTAGAAATTTTTGAAAGGGTTTTTCATTGGTGGGGCCGTAAACATGACTTCACGTTTGCATGAAATACTAATCTCATCTCCAGAACCTACAGAAGAATAAAACGTTGCACAGTTCAATACTACAATCTATCAGTGTGCCAAATTTTATCTAGAACCGTTCAGCCGTTCTGGCGTTATTAATTAACAAACATCCGCCTTATCTATCTTCCAAACTTTCACATTTATTAAGATTATAATATTATCTATTAGATATTGATAGATTAAGATTATAATAGAATCTGATTAATAGACAGATAACATTAGTTTTTAATCATACACCCAACCAACTTACAATATTATTGGCCAATAACGAAGCTCTACCAAGTTTTTGGGTTGGGACTACGTTTCGCCAAAACCAACGTTTAGTTTATCTAACGTTAAGTGTATTGAACTCTATTGAACCAGCCTGCCCGCCTTGCTGCCTACTGTACCCTCTGCTAGTCAAAGGAAGAACGTGAAGAAAAAGGGCATTAGAAGGTTTTTGCAGGGTCGGCAGAGCGAGTGTGACGCCCCTGGTGTTGCACACGTCCATAGGCCACGGTGACCGCTTCCCATTAGAATTAACCTACGGGGCCACTTTGACCTCGACGACGGGATTTGGCTACAGTCTCCCCTACGAGTGAGGCGCTGCGGTCTCCGTTGCAAAGAGTACAGTTGTTTACGAAACCCTACGTGAGTGAGTTCAACTCACACTTGACCGATTTTTCTTTTTTAATTCCAATAAATATGTGAGTGACGCACCTAGTGTTGCTAGCCTCGGGGTCATGGACTGTAGAATGTATACATAGTAGGTATTAGAATAATTAACTGGTTTGAAACAACCTGCAGCCAATAAATCCAAATTTGTTTGCACTTTCATTAATTATACCATACACGGCAGAACTTAATGGAGAAAGCTAGATACCTATTTCGTCAAACACATTACGATAAGGAAATAGATCATTATGTAGATAGTTTTAGTCTTAGAAAATACTAGCTATCATCTGAAGTTCCAGTCACGTGGAATTCTGAACCGATCCCATCTGAACCTATTCTAAACATAAAACTATGCTGTATTAGTTCAGGGTAGTCTATCCCTGTACCAAATTTCAACCAGATCTGTTCTGCCGTTTTACCGAGATTGAGTAACAAATCTACAAACATCGTGGTATGAGTCTTGCCTTTTCCCCTAGACACTAAGTACATTATGATCTTTGGAGCCCAAGTCATCCTTTTTCAGTACCTTTACTTTGTTTTTTCTACTTGGGTTATTTAAATGAACAATTTGAATACAAGAATATTTTTTTAGATACCTTTTCTAAATAGTAAAACTATTTTGTTCGCGACGGACGCCAAAACATATCATTTAATTTTAACTTAACTTAACTTAACTTTAGACTTTAAATGATAACAATAAATTCTACAATTAAAGGGCATTTTTAGAGTTTCAAAAAATGCTATGATCGAATTTTGATGCAGTTTCTTCTATTAAAAAGGTCTTGATCAGACTTAAAATCTGCCGTTTGTTTAGTATGAACAAAAAACGACAACAAGCAAATCCATAGCTCCAAATTTTCTATAATGCTTTTTATTTTGTTTCTTTTCACATAGTCGAAGCAAAGTGTGCTACTGAAATGCTGTATTATCAAGACTCAACTATTAATAAGGCAGCTATATAGACAGTCGTATTAGACGAAATATTGCGATTAATTGCCTTGCAGTAATACAATTTGATTATACCCCACAGGCCAGAGAATGGGGAAACGCGACATGCTGTAATGCCCCATCATTATATACGTAAACACTAGAAAGGCTAACCTTTCTAATTGCCTACACTTTTGAACCGCACCCGTTAATAAAACTAACAATAGACTCATTTCACTGAATGATATACACGAAATCGTTTTATTATTTCAATCAGTGAGGCGTATATGGCCACCAAGATGTCCTGCACATCACTGTAACTCCTCACTTTTTTATACTACTTAGGTAGCAGATAAGCACACGGATCATCTGATGGGAAGCGGTCACCTTGGCCTATGGACGTGTGAAACGTTAGAGGCGTCACACTCGCGCTGCCGACTCTGGAGGGGAGGGGAGGTTTGAGGAGATGGGGGTGAGGGTTGGAAAAGGATATTGGGAAGATGGGGGGGTGGACCCTGGCTACCCTACTTACCACCGGGAACACAACACATCACAGGCGGACTGCTCAACACTGACGGGAGATAACGTCGTGTCCTACCTCCGTCTACCTCACTCACTCCTCCACGCTTGTAAGTCAATATTTCTCAGAATGAAACAAAAACACCAGGGCCACAAAATATTATGTATAAAGTAAGTGAGTTATATTTGATTCCTATAATATAAGTACATTTCCTCTATCTCATCGCCATATCGTAAGTCCCGAACGTATCTGGAACTTTTCCTAAGTTTTCTTCCAAGCCCAAAAGAAAAGCCTGCGTTAGAGCCTTTTTTTATCGTGCGGAAATCCCCATGTATACCACCCCCGTCGGCCATCGGGGGTGGTTTTGTCGGGATCGAACCCACTAAAACCACACGCCGTCTCGGACCCCGGTTAGAGCCTCGTCCGTTAATCAGCAGGTGTACTGGCTATAAGACGAGGTTAACTTGGTAATGAACATCTTGCTGAAGCCCGATACATACAAGCATGGCCTCTATGGCGGTAACTTTTTTTTATACCACTAAGGTGGGAGACAAGCACACGCCTACCTAATGGAAAGCGGTCACCTAGGCCTATGGACGTTATAATACCAGTGACAAACCAGTAAAAATCAAAGAATATAGCCCTAACATCGTTAAATACAGTAAACAGTCCCTTTCCACTGGACACTGTCCATTTGTCGCTTATATTGGAGAAAGTTGTAGATCAATTATTAATTTTCGGTACTCATTGCGATCAATAGAAAGTGCACTATCAGAGAATGACTGTTTGACGATTAGGTGATGGCGCGTAAACTATTACAACATTATATTTTGAGCTAATTAAAATATTTCTTCAAAGAGTTTCTATTAAAAATTAGTTTTTTGGACAGCAGACTTAATTTTGTACGTCAGTAGAAAGGCAAAAAGTGTTGTAAACAAAAAATGTCCGTATCTCGAAAGAAAAAGGTGCATGTTTGCATAACAAGGTATTGTACTATCTATATTTATATTTCAAATGTTCCTAGCTACAGACTAAAATGATTATGTAGTTGTAATTATAAGGAGTCTATAATCTCGACTTTTTTGAGATAATGACTTATTTATCTGTCTCGTTAGTCTAGCGCGAAAAAAAATATCATCATCATCTTATCTTTGTTTCCGGTTGCGTCCAAAGCTTTCAACTCGGAGCCCACCACTTTCTGCTGCTCTTCTATTTGATTTGGCTTTTAGGTACGGCTTTTATGAGAGCGACTGCCGTCTAACCCTTAGGGGAACGCCTGTGCCAGAGCCTCATCTGTCTATTTGCAAGTATACTAGTTCGCAGGTGAGGTTGACTTGTTGGTGTTTTTTTGTTAAATAATTATGTAACTAACAGCAAATAAGTTGGTAAAAAGCTCGGAAAATGATGATTATGAGCAAATTTGTTTACATATTAAATTAAATAAATAATTAGTAACAAGTTTATAACGCCTGTTAGACTTCGTTCCGCGTAGCTTGATTTAATAAATGTTGCCGTGAACTTTTAATCAGGCGCTTGAACAACATGGAACCAAGTTTATTCATTCACATCTAACATAATCTTGTTATTTTATCGCTTATTAGCATTAATACCAAGGACTTTTTATGTTAGTTATAATCCTCATTTAATTATACTAGGTATTTATTTTCGGAATCTAAATTTATGAGAAAGCTATTTGGTTTTGGGTAAGTACCTATACGATATATACTTACGAAGGGATACGATTGCCAATGTTGATTGCGAAGTTGCAAATATGTAAGTTGAAAATTGTAACTCAGCAGGCGTTGTAAGATAAATGATTATGATTATGATTATGAAATGAGCTGTTTGTACATTAGAATTATTTAAAAAAAATACTTAGATTATGTTACATGAACGATTCTGCATATAAAACATTTTGTAAATTCCTGTCTGTTTATTCGCAATGGACTCAAAAACTAATGAACGGATGTTGATGCTGTTTTTATTAAACAATTTTATTTAACTTGAACTGTTTGTTATAGGTCAAATCTAGTAATTGAAATTTGACCCCCTTTCTTGTCTGATTCGTCTGATATTTGGCAGAAGTCTTTAGTTCCTTTCACAAGTTATTTTTATTAGAAATTTCTTTATCAGACTTTATTGGTTGAGAACAGTTGAGAAGAACCGGAGAATATATAAAAAAGTTGCGATAATCGACATTCAAGCGGGTGCTCTATAACTGTCATTAAGACTTTCATGCAAACCAATAACATTCTCTACTTATTTATATTATACTTGTACCATTCACAATATAAACCAAATGACACGATGACGTAGGCACAGTCGGGATTGAAAGAAATCCTTCATCATAATATAGAACAGGAAATAAATTATGCCGGTCCTTTGAGAATAACAAAAATCCATAGATAAATGATTAATTATTTATTGGTATGTTTTAGTATAAACACACCCCAGCCGCCTCTCGACAAAATGTATTCACAACATGTTTTATTTCATGTGAACGTGAACAGTGGTTTCATGTTTAGGTATTTTTTCTCTTTATTAAGGACTTAATTTTTTTTATATTGGGCACGTCAACATGACCTCACCTCACCTGATGGAAAGCTAAAGGCAAAGTCTCATGATCGAGGGTCATCACTATATATATACACCGATAGTGCTACAATGGTGGCCCTCAGCTTGACGGCCTCATCAAACGTTATGAGCTAAGGTGAAGGTCAAAAAGGAGAGGCTATTCTTGATGCAATCAGTTCAAAATATTCTTCCTTTTGATCCAGTTTGATCTCTAAACTCCGAGAGGAAAGCCATCATAGCCTCATCTGTCAATAAGCTGGAGTACTGGCTTTAGGTGCAGTTGACTTGGTCCAAAGAGCCTCTGTGAGGTCCTATGACTTCGACTGATGACTTTTTATTTAAAGTAACAATACTATTAATTTTATGACTATTAGGTATACTCACAAATCACTAATTTCCACTCACTTGGACATGATCAAAAACCTCTGTATTTGAGTTTGGTAAAATACTTAGGAATTCAAAGCAGTGATTTTTGTTGCTGATGGTACTGTACTAATATCAACGACCGAAGGAACGTAACGAACCGTACATCATCATATAAAACAGATAAGACAGATACGTACGCACATTAATACCTATTACCGTAGGGTTTTGGAAGAATAAGTAGCTGGTCGAATTTCTTTGTCAGGTAACTAATAAACATTCCAGTTCGAATTCTTTCTCCATTACGAAATAGGAATCTTGTAAATTGATAAAATTTTGTGATAAAGGTTTAATATCTGTCAGTTTTATTTAAGTTTCAGTTCAGATTACGTTCATTTGTCTAGCTATTAATATAGGGTTTCTCCAGAGTACAGAGCAAAGTAAGTAGTAGGTATAAAATAAAAGTAGCCTAATTGATTATAACATCAGCTATCTGAAATTAAGTCTCGGCAAATTAGACCCAGCCGTTACAGATATTAGCCAAGTCAAACATACAAACAACCGAAACGCAGACGGACAAAATATTAGAAGCTAGTTGCATGCCCTGACTTCATTCCGGCGCAACTATAATACCTTACTCTTGGATTCCCCAAAATACAAACATTGTATTAATAACAACGGACAAAAATACAGAATAATCTAATTTGGTGTACCTAGTACCTACCGAAGATTTGCGTGTACCTACATAGGTACTCGTTCATTTCGACGCCTAATTTTTTTTATACAAAAGATTCGTTTTTTTATAACTTCCATACACACTTACATTCAAATTTTTCACTAAATACCTGTTATTTTAACATTACAAACAGACACCGTCATTTTATTTCTTTATATCTATAGATATAGGATTTATCCTTGCAACATTGTATTGACACCAGCAACACTATTTTTCCTATCATAATTCACTTATATACACACTATCAAATATGATAGATAGGGTCAAATAAATAACCCGTGGATTGTTATACTTCACTGGGTACTTTTTCTTATCTATTAAAAGGTTATTTCTGTTGTCATGCAGCTGATAAGGTAGTTGAATGATATCGCTTGTTATTTGTTTGTGAGAGATCTCTGTAAGCGTAATTTTTAACTGAAACATTGTACTTATGAATATTATTTAGTTGAAAAAATGCTATTTTTATATCTTACGTTTTAGTCTAGCCTCAATTAAATCTCAGTTCAATCACATGACAATGGCACAAAACTACAAACTTGACGTAAGTATAAAGAATGAAGAGAAAACGAATTACGTTTCGATCGCAATACAATATTTTATTTATATTTCGGTCACAATTTGATATAATCACATTTCAATCAACGTTGGATGTTAAAAACTTTTTAACCAGAATACCTTTTATGACATTATTTTGTGAGATCAAGATTAGATCTGCACTGAGTTTTATCCATATTTTTTATTCCTACACCCAATTAAGTTGGCAACGCGCAAGCACGTAGGTACCATTCCACCAATTACTAAGATAGGTCACAGTATTTGCCTACCATCATGCGGCAGGTGAGCTAGTTGCCTACCTTTTCCAAACTTAGTACCATAGAGATCCCCTTTTCGTTCCAACAAGATATATTAAAGACTTATATTATTCACATAATTATATAAAGCCTAGTCAAACATTACTTACAATATGCGAGATATATTATGTCATTATTCTGTTGTCAACGTAATAACTTCTTCATGTATAATTGTGAGATAGTGTGTACCTAATGTCTTATTTATTATAAGGAAATGTGTGTTATATAACACCGAACGGTTTTATCTATAACTAGCTATGGCCCGCGGTTTTTTCTGCCACATTCAATTCTATACAGAGGTTCAAAATTCAGTCATAGTGTAGTTTCGATCTCATGTCAAAAAAGTTACTAATACTAGTAAGTTACTTTTTTCAGAAATTAAACTGAGACTAAACATTGAACATATTTTCACGAGAATTAGCCCTCAGGTGTCACCATCAAGATCTTAAGGACACACCTGCAGGCCTGTACACCTGCTGATTGATGGATAAGACTCTGGCACAGGCTTTCCTTTCAGGATTGGAAGGTCAGATGGCAGTCAGAAGTCTTTTTAGCCGAACTCAAAGGTGAAGAGCGAGTCAAAGAACCCTCGTTTACGAGAAAGCCTCGGAAGCAACTATGGAAAACTGTAAGATGATGATGTATAGATACACCTGTATAACATTATGGCATGCAATTGCATGCAATAAATGTATTGAGTATACTCATATTTTGATGTTATAAATAGCCACTTCAATTTTATTTATTTGTCTCAATTACGATGGCTTTGGGTTTAAAAAACTCAAGTAAACAAGAGCATAGTTTTGCAGAGCATAGTTTGCTCGTTCAATAAAATCATTTCCATTTATAAAATTAGTTGGATGCCGTAGAATAATCAACTTAACGTCTATAAATATCTACGCATTATCATCAAATTATATAACTTGAAAAAAAATACAATCGCGATGACCCGCGCCCTAGGCGTGAGTCATAGCCCAATTGTGGGGCACAGAATTCGATCCAATATCAAACAACCTTTGTTTGAGCCCTCGACATATATTTTTAAGCGTAAGAAAACAATGACGTGAAATCGTCCGATCTGAACCAAGGCCATTATGCTTGATAATGCAGAGAGGAAATTAATCACCTATTTATTAGATTACGCCATTTTTTACACTTCATTAACCTTTCTAACCAACACTCCGGTCGGATGACCCGACTTAAGATTTTTAAACCAAAAGATTATTGTACTAAATAGATTTCGCTGTAACTTCCAGCAATGAGAAGATCGTTAAAAATATGTAAGCAGACGTTACGTAAAGTGAGATAACACGGAATATATCAAGAAATTTACTAGAAAACCAGCGGTCCGGTGGTTGCGTAAACCAACGCCCCACTGCCGCTACCAGTGAACTGGAAAGCAAGGTCTTCGACCAGACCTTATTGTTTTATTTCGCTGTGTCGTTCTAATTGGGACTAGTAGAAACAATACCACAGGAAGGAAACAAACGGATGCGGGCCCCCAGACGTCCCGTGAAAACTATCACACGGCTAACACAAAAACCGTTACGTTCCACCGAATTTAACTTCAGTATAAATAACAGTTGCAATACCTAAATGACATCAGTCTCGAAACGTCGGTAACGATCGCGTTTGCAAGATGTTAGAACAAGTTTTCACCCTCGCGTTCGTTGCGTTATCCGCGGCACAGCTCCATAAAGTAGAGCTGGCAAACGAGAAGACTCCATTCGATTATGTGAACGAACGATTAGATGCTCTCGGTGTTAACTCTAGAACCGGATTACCTGCGTCGAACAGTTATGAAGTGGAAGAAAGTGAGGATTATCCTGAACAAATTGAAGGAGCTGCTTCATCAGTTTTAACCTCAGTTAATGGTGTTGGAGGCATTGGTGGATTAGGTGGATTAGGTGGTGTGGGTGGTGTTGGTGTTGGTGTTGGCGGACTCGGCTTGCACCAGGGATTAGGCCAAGGATTGGGGCTGGGTGGTATCGGTCTAGGAGGCATTGGTCTTGGCCAACAATTGGGTCTTGGTCTTGGAGGAGTCGGAGGAGTTGGAGGAGTTGGAGTTGGAGGAGTTGGAGTTGGAGGAGTTGGAGTTGGAGGAGTTGGAGTTGGAGGAGTTGGAGGAGTTGGAGGAGTCGGCGCGATCGGAGGATTAGGTCTCCATGGTCAAGGAGTTAACCTGATAAATTCTGGTATTGGAGGACTTGGTAATATTGGATATGGTAATGGCTTGCTCTACCATCCATTGATTGGTGCCCAACTAGGCGGAGGTTTCGTGGACAAAAAAGCTTATGATGCTGCTCAGAAAAAAGATGCAGGAGAAAATGTGGAGAAGATCGAAAAGAAAGCTGAAGAAGAAGTGAAACATGGCCAGGAAGGTTTCCAACAAGGTGCAGCAGCCGCTCAAGCTGAAAAGGGTGAATCTAGTTTTTATAAGGATGAAGAAGCCAAGAAAAAAGCAGCTGGTGATGAGAAATATTACCAAGGCGGTCAGAAGTTTGATAAACAAGGTAAGCAATAAAATACCAACTTAAGTAAATCACTATAGTTTTTTTTACATACTATTTCGAAGCTATTTCACGCTCACTTGATTCAACTTGACATTCGGTGATTTTTTGTAATAACATTTCAACTGCAAGTAATAAAAACTCTTATAGTAAATTAATAACTGCCAGTTTAACAACAAATGGAAATCTACCATATTTATTATTCAAAGTCGTTTTAGTACTGTAATAAAATTTCTAATATTGCAATAATTTAGGTGCTAACGAGGAACAAGTGAAGAAAGCTAAAGGCCATAAAAAAGGGCATGTAAGCAAAGGATTTAAGACATCTAGTAGTAAGAATGAGGAAGAAAAGACTGAGAGCTTCTATGATGAAGCCCATGATGAGGCAGACCATAAGGTTGCAGGACACAACGCTGGTTCATTTGGAGAGAACTCTTTACAAGGGTTCAAGGGAGCTCATGAAGAAAAAATATTGGATGCAGCAGCGCAAGGCAAAGAGGGACATCACGTGTCAGGACAGAAGTTCGATAATTCGAAGGGTGAAAAGGTTAGTGACTGATAATACAGTTTTTTTTTTAATTCCGTGCAAAATATTTTATTAAAATGGTTCAGTTTAGATCACAAAGTTAGTGAGAGCAAAATTATCGACTGATAATTCATAAACTTAGAAGAGGTAGGCAGACAACGACAATCTCAACATCTCTACACGAAACTACACGACACTGATAATTTAACGATTACCCTATCCCGCACCAAACTGATAGTACTTTGTACATTCTAATATTACCAATTCACATCTCACTTAACTATCTCTTAAAAACTTTCAGTAGATAGTACCATGCAGTCGTGTGTAATAACGTAATAGATAGAATAGGTAAGAATCGCTTTCAATGACTGCACAAGTTACGCAATGACCTAAGTGGTGACCTAGGCATTGAACTCCTCGCCATTGCCAAGCGTTGCATACTTAACACAATATTTGCACATGGTCAAAAAAACAAACAATTACTTAGCTATTAGTTATGTGCTATATTTCGTTTCCGTTTTCATGTTATCTTTAAAACTATTAAAAATCTTATCGAAGCAACGATGTGATTTTAAAAAATGTTTAACAGAAATAAGGGCTTTACGAAAGTTAGGTTAGAATATTAAAAAAATCGTATCTCAAAAAGGAGGGGCTTCCGCACTTTTTCCTTCACAGGGGGAGGTCTACACCCCTCCCCCTCCTCCCCCCCCCCCCCACTCCCAGCCCTTAAATCGACGGCCGGTATAGGAAAGCTTAACCGAAAAAAGTATACAGGGGAAAAAATCAGTATATAAAAATATGTACCTAATTACTTTTATTTTTACAAAATTAATGGTAGGCTTAATAGACACTTCTACAGTTATAAAATACTTGCTTTAAAATGCCACTTGCTTTTCACCTATACCGTAAAATATTTGTGAAAAAAAGAGATGGGTAAACAGTTATTTACCCTAGACTTCTTTTGAGTTTCTGAATTAAAACGGAACCTTTTAAAATATGAATTTGAATGAATGAATGATACACATGAATACGACCAAATATTTCAAAACAGTGTAATAATTGTGCTATAGAAGTAATGTGTAGTGTGTGTAATTTAAAACAAGACAAGGAATTCTGGAATTCCAACTCTACCCATAAACAAAAAATAACGTAAAATGAAACGAACAAGTTATTCATTATGCTACTACTCACTTTTATTGTACATCAAAATTTACTTTACGTGTTTTATACATTGTTTAAATTGAAAACAGTAGCCTGTGAGCTCGTTAAATAGAATTATTTTAGAGTAGGTCTGCTATAAAAGGCATTGAATAAAACCACAGATGTCGGAGAACTTTTTAGAGCCCTCGTTAAAATTCGTGAAATAAAATTTGTAAAGATTGCTGGGCAGTACCTACTGCGGGTAGATTAACAAAATATTTAATTAAAAAGGATAATGTTTGGCGGCTGTTTTGCAATGTATTTAATAATGGCTTCGTTAAAACACTTTTTGTTTGTTGGATATTAAATTTTCTACATTTTTTTATCTGTGTTGGCAAGTTCTGGTCTTTTGTTTGGTAATTTAGTTTTATGGCATTTTTTAACAAGTAGATTTACTACCAGGAAATACGGCAATGGTGCCGGTCCTGTTGCAAGATATATCTCTGAATTGTCTTTTTAGTCCCATACATGACCTTAAAAATCTCTCGGCACTCGTTGATGAGGCTGTGACACAAAAAAGGCGACGTCTAACCATGTGTGAGTCAATGTTGAGTTGCAACGTGTTACCCAAATCTAATTGAAATGTGATCCCTGAAATTTTTTTTTGCTGTCTACAGTTTTACACAATTTCACTTCACAAGACATTGTGTATCACAAACAAGTATATTGTACAGCATCTGACTTGGCAATGTTTAGGAGTAAGTAGTGAGGCCCACACTACTCCAAAATCTGGCCATGTTAGATGCCGCGCACTATATCTGTATTAGTATTAATGTTCGCAACTTAAACTGAATAAATCGAATAACGTTTGCCGCGTAGTGGCTGACTAGTGTGTGCACTACTTAAGATTAACAGACAGTTTTTCTTTGTTCTGTGGTGTGCACGATGACTTGTAGGTACGTAAGCAAGTGGGTTGACTCTAGTGTCGTCAATTGTTATTATTCACCGCATTTCATCCACAGGTTTTATAGCTTCATGGTTACGTATCAAATAATACATTTCTGTTACAGGGCGACTACTTGCAGAAAGGCTATAAAGGGGGGGCAGAAGTGTTGGAGAAGTTCAACAATCTAGGCGCTCACTCGGTCCACGGGCACCAGGAGGCCAGCGGCGGCTACCAGCAGAATAAAGGATACCTACCCATACATTAAACATTATCATACTCAGTACAAATAACGAATTGTTGCATTAAATTTTTCAGTTTTAAATTTTGTTTATTACATAACTTCGCCTCGCCTGATAGTAAGCTGAAGGTAAAGTTACGCTTCGCTAACCTGCTTGGTTAAAATCTATCTAGAATCCCCTGAGCAACAGCTCTTACCATAAATATTTTTAGTATACGTGTTTCTAAAGGTTTATCTACACATATCTGGACCGTGCCCAGAACGTGGACCGTAATGCCTAAAAACAAAGGTCTTCGATCAGTGCATCCTACCCAGTCCTACCTGTTATGACTAATGGTGTCGAAACGTGGACATGGCAGTGATGCTAGTCCAGGACTTAATATTCACGCAGCTGGCTATGGTAAGAGCTATGTTTTGAGTTTCTTTGATGAATAATGAGGTCATCTGACAAGAACTAAAATAACCGACATAGCTCTGCTGAAGTTCCGACGGCCGCTGGAACAAACGAGTCTTAGAGTAGTGAACGCAGGTCGGCAAACGTAAGGTAGGAGTTCCCCAAGCCCGATGGACGGACGCGGATGACCTGAAAAAGGGATAGACTGGATACGCTAGGCATCGAGTACTGTGGTGTCCTGTATTTCTTATATTCTTTGGGGTAAATAAATAACACGACAAATATGTATAAGGTCGCACACACAGCAATGCTCTCGGTCCCACGTTCAAGCGGGCAGTGTCCACAAAGTATGCAGTGACCAGACACCATAAACTATTATAAGTGACCGCGGCGCTGCTGTGCGCTAGACATATTTATTTCAATACGTCACAAGTACTATATGGCGTACCTACATTGGGAGAGATACCTAAGTCCAACAGTGGACTGCAACAAGTTAATTGATTGATTGATGAACAATTTCTCAGGACTCAGCTAGTTCGTACTGCTGAATGGGTGACCAACATTTCAATACAAATTACAAGCTTAGATTCACTGTCTTTTCTTTTTATTATTTTCAATTTAAAACGTTTTTACGTACTCGTACTGCGTTGAAATCTTCAAATATATTTTCCATTTGATGTATCAAAAAGCCCTTAATTGAAAAGAAAAGAAAGGAATATTTCTGTTGTCTGTACCAATACTGACATTCTTTTTTCTTTATGGCTGATAAGAGTCACAGCAAGGTCACAAATTCAATTTAACAATATTGTATTAGATGTAACGTTGTTATATTCAGGGAAAAACGAACTCAATGCTGGTATGGTTCGAAAAGGTTTGATTAGATAGACGCAAATAATGGAATTCGCTAAACACGTTTGCAAGGGCCCATAACACTAGATTGAAATTGCAAAATTTTCATTAGGTATTGGAGGTTAAAAAATAATTTTTAATATAATGTATAGAGATTAGTGGACTATATTTTCCCGACTTCGAAAAAGGACGAGGTTCTCAATTTGAATGTTTACTTTTTTTTTCAAAAGTACTAGTTGAATAAGTATTTATAGTAGGAGAAGAGTGTAAAAGGTAAACGATTGGCATACACACTTACTTGACCACCCTTTAAAGGTTTCCGGCCGCATCGAAATGAAGCCCGCGCACTCTTGGAGTTTACGGAGGCCATCTTAAAACTGTAGATGGCCCGGGCTCAGCTGGAGTGCGAGGCATATGCCTATTAGGTAACCTTACGCCCCGGTAATTGAGATCCGAGACGGCGGCGTGCGGTTTCTGTCGGTTCAATTCCTACATAACCAACCCTGATAGCCGACGGAGGAGGTTTTCGTGGAGATTGCTGCTCGATGAAAAAAACCTCCTTTAAGCATTTTTCGCTATTCCTTATAATTTTAGATATTATGATGACGATATGAGACGCCCAGTTGAAAAATTCACCCTGTAAGTTATTCCGTGGAGCCAACGAAGCAGTAACTTCCATCATGTAATTAATTTAATGTGAGCCTCTGTCGCCGCCGTTCCGAAATCAGAATTGAAATAATTATTCACACTTCTGTGCTCTCGGCACAAAATTGCTGATTTTAAATAATGTCATCGTTCTAGCAAATGAGTCTCTAAGGGTGCGTGTCCACAGATACGGAGACAAGCGGAGCGGAGATGAGTCTATTCAAAAATCGACCAATAACATTATTTTTCTTCACGTGTCCCCCTCCTCACCCCTCCCCCTCCTCACCCCACCCCCTACTAGCCCTCCTCCCTTCCCTTCAGGGTAGGCAGCGCGTGTGTGAGACCCTTAGTATTGCACACGTCCATAGGCCACGGTGACCGCATCCCATCAGGTGGGCCATGTGCTTGTCTGCCACTTACCTACGTAGTATAAAAAAACGTGTTATCCTCATTTTTAGCGTCGTTTCACCCAGTTTCACCCTTATGTCAGTAGTACCAATTAGGACCATTGATGGTACAAACACATCTTAGTAGGTACTAGTGACTTTAAGAGCCGGTTACTTTCAAGGTTTCAACTCGTAGCTTGGAGTCCGTTTGCCCCTTCTCTTCGGATACATATATGCCTAATAGCGACTGCCATCTGAACTCCCAACACCGAAAGGAAAGTCTTCCGTCAAAGCCTCGTCAGTTACCCATCTACGGCCGTTGTACTCAATTGGGTACAGTTCAACTGGTGTGTACCGGTTGACTTGACTCCTAGGTTTTTGGTAAGGCCCTATAAATGAAATATGTACCTTATTATGTAATAAAATACCGAGCAACATAACACAACTTTATTTATTTTAATCAACATTAACACAGAAATGCTAGAATAGGTACCATTTTAATTACATACATGCATTATTATTAATAGGTACTCGTAGATTAAATACTAAAAGGTGTTTACATTTGAACTTACCTACTCTAAGGAATAAAGTAGGACTTAGGTAGGTTAGCAAGCTACCTAGCAAGGACTTAAATTTAAATTTCAGAAGAGAGCGTGTAAACGTAACAACGTAACATTATCCTACAAAAAACATTAAATTTGAAACAACTTAGGGTCCTATCAGACAGAGAGCGGTCACGCGGTCAAGCGTTCTGCGTTCGCGTTCTGCGTTCGAGCGTGCAATTGCTCACGAACCCCGCTGTTGAACGGTCGACGCGGTCCCACTAGTGTCACCATGATTTTTGACGATAGTTCTTCATCGGAAGACGAATTATTGATTTTGTGGTCATTATCAGCGTTAAGACGGAAAAGAAAACACTGGATGCGCCCAGTAAATAAGGATAGAGAACGAGATGGAGAATTTCATAGACTTTTTTCTAAATGGATTAATGATGAAGAAATTTTTTATAATTCTTTTCGGATGAGCATCGATTCCTTCAATGAACTGTATGACAAAATTAAACATGACTTAGTCAAACACATTATTTCAGCAAAAGAAAGTCACGTACTAACATAATCAGCTTTTCGGTCTCCATCTTCCTTCCAATTTGGTCACCGAAACAGCAGTGAACGCGTGAACGCGTGCGTTCTACTTGATCGCGGCGGTAAGAATGCCTCCTGTGTGAATATATCTATATAACATAATATAACACAAAGAACGCAAAACTGACCGCTTGAACGCTTGACCGCGCGACCGCTCTCTGTCTGATAGAACCCTTAGTTGTTAAAATGACTTACTTATACTTACCAGCTCATATTCTAATTTATTCTTCGTAATAACTACAGTGCAATTTAACATGCAAACAATTTAAAATGACATGCAAACTATTAGTAAACTAAATTAAATCATATATTCTTAATTGAAAAATTAATTAAACATATTCAAACTTCAAAGTCTTCATGTCAAAAAAGATATTTCCCGCGGTCATTACCATAGACTTCGGTGAGGTCGGACTATTTGACATGTAGCCGGACTCATTGCCACTGCAAAAGAACCTAGAAAGCAAATCGACTGGTAAAGTTTTTTTACGAAATGTTAAGCATTCATTAAAAGGTTAAAATCAATCCGTCATGGGCATTTAATCCATTACTCTTCACAGAAAAAAACGATAAATCGGTTTTGTAAAAATAATTAAAAGCATAACATTCAGACACCTTGAATGTTGAATGAAGAATGTTGCCGTATTGGCATAATAAACATTGTGCCAAGCCAATAAAAAAATAAAAATATGTAATGTCAGTCAAATCATCTCATCTCAATAATTTCAAATTTGGAACGCGCAATTTCGCCCAATCAGGGTGGCGTGTTCGGAATTCAATTTCAAGAAAATGTACCGTAATTAAGGGCCCAGACACATTAGGATACGCCTTACATAATTATATTTTAATTTAATATAATAGTAAAATTGTAAACTGAAATTGAAATTTGTACAACATTTTGAACTTGTACAATAATAACAGTACCTACGAACGCAAGTACTATTCTTCAAATGAGATGTAAATCTTCGTCTCCAAAAATATTCATGAATCAAAGGTTTTATTTGACATTCATATCTCATAAACCTCCACCGGCTTACATTATGCCGGGAACTGAATATTGCAGTACGACCAAACTCCATGTCATAAACACATGTCACATCCCATCTTGTGTTTCAGCGTCATATTAGAGACTCGAGATAAACTCGTGAATAAAATAAGTAACATAAATATGGAGACGGCAAAATATGGTATATACGCACAGAACAAGAAAAAGTACCCGGTAAACGGTAATAGGTTCACCCCGTATTACGCGAGTTCGAATATGTATATTTCTGCAATATGGGTGTTAATTTCGGGATAGACGGGACTATTTTATGTACCTACGAGTATATTGGTACTTATTATAGTCTCTTTACTAGTTAGATAGTAAAATATTATTACAACGATTCCTTTCTTTGTCGTACGATAAAGAAGTGGAATGCTTTACATTTTTTTACCCTCGCCCGTGTTCCCTTCCTCTTATAAGCCGGGTTCTTAAAGCAGGCGTGAAAAAGCATCGGCCATCTGGGTAGAGGTCACCATTCTAGGGACATCCCATGAGAATGGTGTCCACTACTTAACTTTAGACTCCATCCCAGCTTACCATCAGGCGGGATGCAGTCAATGCAGCGGACTTTAATATAAATAAAAAAGATATAATGGGAATCAATAACTTGACAGATAGGTTAAGTGCCAACGTTCAGTGAGCCGATACTTAAATCTATAGAAAAATGGAACAGTGTGTCGCATGCCTAATAAAAATATTCTCTGGCTGGCAGTCGCGGATGTCAATGTCATTTCTTTTTAATAAATTCGCAAGGGCACACGCCAGCATTCTTTTTGTGCGTTCTGATACCGTTTAGAGATTCTTTAAAAAGTTGGTGTACCCTGCCGATTCAGGCGTTGGCGGTGTGAAGACGGTTGACGATATCTTGTTGGATGTATTTGAACGCTGAAAACAAAAACTTTTCATTATCACCATTCTGTTTTTTTTTTTTGGAAAACAACAGTAAACCATATTTACGTGTTTCTGATCCCATGGGTGTCATTAAAAAATGCCTGGGCAACTAGGTAGGTACGTCAGACTGAAATTCTCAGTAGTTGAACAGGACCTGGGAAAATATGCAGTTGACGACAATAGGTTAGCCCCCTATCAGAGAAGCGGCTGCGTCAGTCAGTTCCTCTTCTCTCATGTCGATATTGCCATCGTGGTGCTAGTAATTGGTTTCACAGCAATGCCGCTACTTACGGGGAAGGCCCGAGCATAGGTATCGATCTTCGAGAAGGCTTACTACATCCCCTGCTTTGTGAATTTAGGTGTTAACACACTTCTACCTATCCTATCTGGTATCAGTGCAAGCGTAAATATATAAAACTAGCTGACCCGGCAAACGTTGTTTTACCTTATAATACATTATTTCGAGCTATAAAAAAATAGGGGTTGGTGATAAAAAAGTAAAAATTTAGGATTGTATGTATTTTTAATGCATATTAAAAAAATTAAGGTTGAACAACCCTTATTACTTAGGGGTATGGAAAATAGATAATAGCCGATTCTTAGACCTATTGTAAAGCCGTTTTGGAGGAGTACGATATAACTAACATTGTGACATGGAAATTTTATATTATTAGATAATCAATAATGTATACCTGGCTATGAGCGCTGAGATTAGCTGACCTTTGCTTGCTGATACGGGACGGAGTGACCAAGTTCGACTGATACTGCTGTGAAGGTTAGCAATATTTTACTGTAGCGTGCGTGTTTGTAGGAGTTCCCCTAGCCCCAGATTAAAATTATTTCTCGAGTAAGGTACAATAAACAATTCTACAATACGGAGATACTTAGGACATGACGGTATCATTCTTATGTCCATATTGACCAGTCCGCCTGAGGTAGTACCTCCGCTCTACAGAACACCGCGGCCATAATAACCATCGTGTTGTGTTCCCGGCGGTAAGTAGGGTAGCCAGAGCTTAATCACCCCCCAACCAACCGTCTCCCCAATCCCACCTCCAACCCTCTCCCCATCAGGTGGGCCTTGTGCTTGTCTGCCACCTAAGTAGTATAAAAAAATCGTGTAATGAATTTCTCACTCGCCATACATAACATATTAGTTAGACTGAAAAGCCGACCCCAAATGTGTTTTGAAAAGGCTTAGTGGATTCAACGCAGCTCAGTAATCCAGTAACCTAATTCGTAAATCTCTTTCGTTATAAAACGTAACCGCAAACCGTTTTATTCTTTAAACGTTACCCGTTTCGCAGTCGCGCATAACGACACAGCGGGCGGCTCTAATTCGGGCGGGAATTTCCCTGAGTCTATGCTACTACTCCTAAAAATAATATCTCCTATTATAAATGTGAAAATTTGTGGAAATGTTTGAATGTTTCGAAGTTTGGCTGTTTATTACTCAATCACGATCTAACGGTTGAATGGATCTAGCTGAAACTTGGTCCAGGTATAAATTTTATAGTCTGCAATGCACTTTTTGTCCTTGGATTAGGTTTCTATGGGTCGCATCCATTGACGAAAATTTTGTTTCGCCCGGCTGAAATTCTGAGTCTTGCCAGAACAGGATTAGGATTTCAACCGGGTGGAACCGCGAGCAACAGCTAGTTATAAATAAAAGTTAAAATATCACAAGATTCTATTCCCTAACGGTATGATATTACGAGTATAATATCTTAAAACATAATATATAATAAGTGCTTACAGAAAATGGTGTGCTTTTAGCGTTACGCTTGCAAGCCGGGGTGGTTTGCACGAAGCTCGGCGAGATGTTGCTCCCCGGCGATATGGGGATATTGAACGGAGATATTTGTCCTGTGAACATCATACCATAAAAGTATATTGAAATCTGTCTTTTATACCCTAACGGTAGAAAATATTTATGGCTAATATTGTCTTCTTATTGTACGATAATGCTATTGTACGGTAATATTGTTTGTTCAGACATAACTATAATTTAATAATGAGTTTATAGGCACAAAACTATGATATCAGTCTCCTGCGTCGTCAGCACAGTAACTCGCCCCCCCCTCCCTCATTTTTTTATTCAAGATTGGCTTACGTTTAACCTCTATCTCACCTGGAGGTAAGTGGTGATATAGTCTACCATGAATCACGTTTGCCTAGAAGGAACCTATTTGCCATTACCACATAAGCGATGATATAAAGAAAGTCAGATATTGTATGTATGAATAGGTAACGTTTCAAATTGACACCATAGAATTGTAAAGCGGGTTCAATGGCAGGTAAGTACTTAACCCCCTCACTCGGATCATAAACTAAAAATACAGACCGACCACTTAATTAATCAATCGAAATTGTTGGCAATTGTTCACTTGAGCGTGAGCTGGGAGTTCCCCAATATCTGTTAATGATTGCTAAGTTCTTGAGGAAGGATGCTGTTCATCTATAGACTTTTAAAGTATGATTGTGGCTATCATATAAGCATATCACAAGTAACTTTTGACGTCTATATATGTTTAGGGTTAACATTAATAAAACGAAGTTCATTTCATTTCATTTTTCAATTTTTAAATATTTTAGAGACAGTTTAGTTAAGTGAGATGAAATAATACTGGAAAATACACTCGTTAAAACTTCCGAACTTTGGAAATACTTCCAAATTTTCGAGAATTTTTTCATTTCACTTAACTTTCTCTAAAATATGTTTTGTGTTGTATACAACGGAACACCTCAAAAAAGGTAAAACTACAATAAGTTTTGCATTTTATAAGATAATTTTCAAAATCTTTAACGAATGCCTCAAACTTTTGACTCTAAAACTAAAAAACGTGCTCTGAAAATAGGTAGGTATATGTCTAAAAGAATTTACTTGATTGAGATCCCAACTGTGCCTCTAGATGCCTAATCATCTTCTGATACTCTTTTAGCTGTTTATGTTGCTGCTGGCATAATTCGGTCATGCGTTTCAGTTCGGTTCTAGCTGTATAAAATTTCTTAGTCTGCAATTCACGAAATATTATCAAAAAATTACTAAGTTCTATAATAATTTTTATTATAATTTAGTGTATTTATATTATTTCGTGGATGATAAAGAATTAAAATATAATTAAATAATACATTCCACACTAGTACACTCAATCTGATATTGTAAGTAGCTACTGGTTTTTATTAATTATTAAATAAAAAACACCAATGTTCAAATCTGCTTAATAAAATACGCTTATAAGTTTATTTCGCTAACTACGCTAAATAATTTCTAAAACAACATCGTTTTATGTCAATTCAACAAATAATAACTACGGTCTTACTATTACTATTTCAAAAGCCACAAATTTCATTAGCGCGGAGAAAACGAGAAAATTACGAACCGATTGCAATAAATAAGATAACAAGCGCCGTCTGTGTTGCCTCTGAAACTGTAGTACCTCACACGACTTTTTAATTAATTCCTCTGGATCCGTGAAGTACTCCTGAATCTCTTGTTTCATCTTTAAATTAAATCACCAATATAAGGATTACATGACGCCCGTTTCAAAACGTAATTACTATGCCCTTATATAAAATTACATACGTCTGGAACCAGTTTCATAATGGAACACGGCGCTCGGCATATTAAACAGGTACTTTCTTTGCCACCTACAATGATTTCATTATTATTTTATAAACTAAGTAACAAAGTTATTAAGAACTACACTTTGAAGCTATTAGAGAGGAAAAGTAATTTACCTTTATCTAAACAACCATTGCAAAACATGTGGCCGCATGATGTTAAATGTAATGCAGTGCCCGGTTCTAACTGTGTAAAACAATTGTTACAATGTATCCAGTCCATTTTAATTTATTAATGTTTATATTTACTTCGAAACTACACGAAATACGTAACATTATTTTAGTTTGACATTCCAATAACTTTTTAATAATATAAGTTCATAAGACGCACCCACGCACCCACGGAACTAAAATTAAAAAAAAAACAATCGTCATAAACGATAAAAAATCACCGTATTTTGTTTTAATGTTTTCTAAATTTTCTAATCTTTATCAAAAATCATAATAGACTTCGTAGTAGACACAGATTAAAAAAGTACTTCTGGTTCTGCTAGTTCATTTCAAAAATGTTTTCTTTTCAATAAACATCGAGCGAAGAACGTGATTATTTTGTTTTTAAGGTGCAATATGCGCATGTGCAGGAAAAATGTCTTTTTAAATTCAATATTTTTAAATCGGATTCGAATACTTTTGATTGTTTTAATGCGATTGGGTTATGCATGCGTCGCTACTCCATGCTCCGTCATGTGAGGTGGTGACTAAGTAACTTTTTAATTGGTAGGTACTATCGTAAAATATCCTACTATATTTATCTTAGTATCTATAGGTATGGCAGAATAAAAGCTTGTTTTTAAAAGAAACTGGGCAAATAAATTTTAAAGCATAATAGTAGACTATAAAGTCTTCATACGTTCGGTTATTTAAATGTTTAATCAAGACGGTCCGAAGTGAGCGTTGACTCCTGCAAGTTAACTAAGTAATGAAGATCGATGCGAATACCAGAATAGTACCTAGATATCTTTATATAATATACCTGCTGTACAGGTAAATATTTTTTGTTGTTTTGTAATTTTTATATTTTTAGGTAGTTTCCATTTTTAAGAAACTTTATGAAAATATAAGCTGCATTTTAGGGAGGTATTTTTTAAATAGTTTAATGAGTTTTTTACCTAAAGAGATATAGACTCGACCTATATCTATATCGTCCTGTATGGTTGGCTAATAGATAATAATGCTTAAGGCATGAAGTCCGCCTTTGCATAATATAAACATCAATTCTAGCTATAGTGTTTTAAATAGAAATATTTTGTCACAAGTCTTATGATGGCCTCTGATGTGGGTATCGTTATTATGATGCACCTGTCTACTGCTACTTTACTCTATACTGCCCTACTCAAACTAAAAGGCAGCTAATTGCAAAAAGGTATTTTCGAGAAAACGCAAAAATAAGTGGGAATTGATGTCTCTTGAAAAGTATGCTACCTAGGAACAAGGTTGTAAGTTATAATTGTAGGCATAATCTTTGTGCACAATATGTGATATATTTTATTAATTTATATTTATTACATTTTATTTAAATTCATTTTTTAACTTTTAGCTAAGCAATTTTTTTTAACGTTTACGTAATATACTGCACTTTAAGGCCGCTAACTATACCTTAACTGCTTTATAGCAAAGCAATTTTTTGTAGCCGCCACGTTTTGTACTTATAGTAAACGTTAACAAAATATAATTAGTTATAAAGCAGTTAAAGGATTTTAACCGTCTTACAGCCTAGTAGTTAACACTTGGCGGACTAACTTCCCTTACTTAGAAAGCAGTTATGGGATTTTAAACGCTTTTCAGCTTAGTATTGTAAAACATATTTTTATACAGGTTGTCCTATTGCTTAACTAGAAGGTAGTTAAAAACATCTTACTCGCAACTAACTGCCTTTTAAGTAAGCATTTCCGCATAAAGAGTTGAGAAGTTAAAAACTATTTTATGAAATCAGAACTTTATTCATTAAAAAGAACAGACAATTAGACCTTACTAAACTTATCAAATAGCTTATATAGGTATTAGAGCAAGAGGAATTTCATGCAGATGGCATGCTGTTAGTTTCAATTCATTCTTCAGTTGGAAATTCCTGGTCCACCAACACATTATTCATCATAGTTTGGATCTTTGATGGTACACAGGAACGTCTAAAATACAATGAAATTATTATAAAACTAGTTTCCGTACGAACTTCCAAACGTATTGGTGAAGCGATTTGTGCGTATTAGCGGAATGTCCACCATAATTATAACAATTCTCGCATCGTCGTACGTCTGGTCGTTCGGTGATAAAAAGGGCTTGGAGGAATCAGGTTATGTAACCCCAGAGCATATTCCCCGAAGTGCAACCGATAAAAAATCGAAAGCTGGCAATTCTGCGCCGATGCTCCAGACTTTGAAGTCTAGCCTCGACCAGCGCATCATTTTTGATGAGGCTCTCGGCTCATCTCTCAATCGACTCAAGCGCTTCCAGGTCTGTTTAGCTGAGCCGTCACAGAGGTGTGAACAGTACCCCATGCACGACCGAACTTGCACTTCATGTAAATTGAGGGGCTATTCCGGTGTGAAGTATTGTCGCACCTTCGACAGGATACCCAACTTTTTGGCAGTTAATTGAGCCTTCTCCTCAATGTATGGACCAAAATTGAGGGCAGAAGTGAGCGTTACGCCAAGTAGAACAGGAGATATGACCAAAAAATATCAACATATAAAACAATCAACAATTGAAAGATAGCTACAACAACAATTACGATGATGAACTTAGAAACAGTAGGTAGGTTGCAATAAGTACCTAGGTACGTTTTTGTTTAAGATTTTAAAAACTGTCAAACATACTTCCGCATTTATAATAATTTTACAAATAATTATTTATTGCAATAAATGAAATAATAATGTCAGCTTACCTTTGCGTATTTTGCGTCATTCTATAAACTGTGGCGCCAAAAAGGAAGAGACGCGCCGCATACGTCCGTGCGTCCTTGCACCCGAAGTGAAAAGGAAGGAATTATCGTTTGAGCTGGTCAAACGCAAATGAAAATCACAAGCGTTTAACTGCTATTTAGTTTAGAATTGTCGTTTAGCTGCTCTCTAGTGACTGATATTTAGCTAATAATAATTTCAATACAAAACTTAAAAGCCGCTATTGGCGTATAACTGCTTTCTAGCGTAGTTTTTCTTAGTAACTGCTTTGTAGTTAGGATACGAGATTCAGATTGTTGTTTCTTTTTTGCCGTTAAAGTATTTTAACGTCTTTCTAGAGAAGAATTGTGGCTTAGTCGCTTTTTAATTAAGGAAGTAACAAAATTTATGTGGTTTAACCGCTCAGCAAGGTTCTGTATCTCTAAAACTATTAATGATAGAAAAATGAGTCTTAGACCAAAAGAAAGAGCATCGAAAGTTGTATAAGACTGCATTAAAAAGTGAAAATCGACAAACTGTGGTTTAACGGCCTTTTAGTTAGAGTAGGGCAGTATACCGCAAATTGTTTTCCTATTAGCAACACAATTGACGCTGTGTCTCGCAAGCAAACCATACAAACTGACCCCTGGTAAACTCAGTGCCCAACATCTGTGCCTTACATATTTTACTGAAACAATCACATTAAGATAACGTGTTGCTATAAAAGAAGTGTCTTGTACGTGAATAAGTAGTTTTGAGCCGATAGCCGTGTGGTCGGTCTTGACCATGACTTTTAAATATGCGTTCCTGTTAGCTCTGGCTTGTGTTTATGTCCATGGAAAATCTACATGTATGTGAACAAATTGTTCTTTTTAAATTACCTACATAGCATGAGTGATGAGTTTGTGTAAATAAATTCTAAATTTTAAATTTCAATCATCAATTTCTCTATATTGTGCGTTCTTAATTTAAAATTAAGTGATACAAAAAAAAAAAAATTATTGTGGTGTTGTGACAAAGGTATCCTGGTAATTTTATACTCGGTTTGCTAATTTGTGTAAATGATAATGTAGGTATGATAAGGATTTAGTCTGAGGAAATGAAGCTGACTTTTTAAAATTCGGAATAAATCTATACTATTTACTTTTTTTAAAGAGGAAAATTATTTTTATTTGGTATATTTCAAACGAATAAACTTTAAAACCGTTTTACAGCGATTAAAAAAAGTTCTTTCACTTTTTAAATTTTTTTGAGATTATTAGATACTACTATAGATACCTACATAATCAAGGGATATTCAAAGATATTATATATGTAAAATATCATTATAATATATTAGACCCTGTAGACAAAAGTTAGTTTTATACTTTTAAAAATAGAAATCGATTGAAACCTTTTCTGTGTGCTGCTTAGTGATGTCCAGTCATGTCATATATTTTTGTAAAGAAATACTCTATAGCAGTACGAAAAGGTTTGCCCTTCTATTGTTCGGGATAAAAATATAGCAAGAGATATGAGTACGTAGTAATACTTTTATTAAAAGAGAAATATACCGTAACCTACGGTAAGAATACACTGGAAACCTTTTGTCACATCACTCTTCAAGTTTTTCTCCTAAAAAATCACATAATCGACGATGAATGTTTTAAAATTAAAACTTCAGTGAGCCAAATGCTCGCTGAAGTTTTAATTAATAAATTAGCGTTGTTATTGGTTGCAATTAAGGCTTTCACCTCGGAAACCCTACTCCTTTTGGTTTTGCTTATACGGCTAAAATGTGAGTGAGTAAAAGTTTCCTAACCCCAAGACGAAATCCTGCACCAAAAGTACATAATGATCGTGATCCAGAGGCTCCAAAGTCTTAAGTTTGGACGCAACTGGGCAATCAATGATGACAACAATTTAGTATTTTTCTTAATTGAAAATACGCTTCTTAGATAAATGAAGTTATACGGTTTCCCTAAAAAAGTTTTAATTTGAATACCTACCATTCTATAATGAAATTAAAAAGTTTAGTTGTTTTATTTCCTTTGTTACGGTGAGTACAAATCAAGATAAGATTAGTCTAGATACTCTAGATGATAGAAATCGATTTTTTTATAGATAAAATATGCGTTCCCGCTCAATACCTGGAGGCATGCCAGGAAATGCTAGAGGTGCCCACCAAATCCAAGGCGCAGCTGAAATGTGTAGCAGCTAGAGACAGGTAGATATATTCTAATTTATATCCTACTTCATACTCCTACTTATATTATAAACGTGAAAGTTTGCGAAGATGTTTGTATGTTTGTTTGTCAATCACGCTCTAACGGCTTATAGGATGTAGCTGAATTACATAATATGTAGTTCAGGTATAGATTGTAACCACTTTTCATCTCAAGATTACGTTTCCATCCGTTGCGGAAACAGGAACAAAACGCATAGTTTTACATATAATTTGAAAATGGAACATAATTCAAAATAAATTTAGAATCATAAACTCAATGTCAAAAAAATATAATAAAAGCGGCACAAACTACTGACACATTTATTTATTCTGTGCTACGGATTTACCTTTAGGCGTTCCGCTAACGTTATACGAACAATGCAATTTTAAACATGAAACAAAAAACTAACGGACACAACAATGCATAGTCATCACAAACTCCTATATTCACGTAACACCCCTGTAGCCTAGTACGAGTATTATTGTTTTTGTTAAATGTTTCATTGTCAACTGCGTGACCCGGTTTAAAAATAAAGGATGTAAAGTTCCACATCGCTATTATTTGAGTGAGTGTATGGAGCGCATTCAAGCGGACTTGAGATAAAATGTAAATAAAAAAATCATTACTGTTACTAGCTCTCTAGCTTGTCTTACAACACTGTTATAGTTTGACTAATGAAAGCTGGACCAACAAAACCGCGGCAAATTTAAAAAATTTAGGGCAGGTATCACCAGTTATAGTTGGATTTAAACATTTTGATCGTGAAATAAAAGTATGTACCTATTATAGTTTAACTGATATTTTTAAAGAATTTTATTGCGCTTTATTTGGTGTTATTCTTATTTGATTTCTTTATTAAATACTATCCTTTTCCGACGACTTCACCTGCGTGGGAGTTTGGTACTGTGGGAATATCGGGGGAAAAGGTAGCAGGTTTATTCATGTTGAAATCCCCACGAATACCACCCCCGTTGGCCATTGGGGATAGTTATGTCGGAATCGAACCGACTAAAACCGCAGATGTAGTGAAGATATAGACTAAGACTAGCTGTTGCCTGCGTGAAATTATGATCCCGTTCCCGCTACCCTTGGGAATATATTTCACGGACAAAATGTGGCCTATGAGCGTGTGCAAGACATATTGCCTGAGTTATTCCAGACTAAAAACTATCTTCAAGCGGGCTTATAGGAATCAGACGAAATTCATTTATTATAAAAAAATATTATTAATTATAATCAAAATTAGATTCCAAATATTCTTCACCATCATCCGAGCTGCTTGATCCATCACCAGTCACACTTATAATTAATTATATTAATTAAATAAATATTGTTGAATAGTACAAATATCTAATACAAAAGCGAATATTTCTGGATATCGCATCTGATCTGAATCTCGTTAATATTTGATGTGAATACATACAAAGCACTGATCTGTATTATCTATAGATACAAAGTATCAAAATCATAATGTAAACGCGCAATCACAGAGAAATGACAGGAGGTGACATTTATTGTCTACTGGTGTTGCAAATCAATAAATGTCGTGGTTCAGCTTTCATTAGACAAACTCTAGTAGCTACTCTACTAAAGTAAATAAATTGTTTAAAAAAACACAAACCATAGACTAGGTAGTCTTTATGGTTTTCGTTGTCTTTGACAACCATAGACTAGCAACTATGGTTGTCTATGATGGTTGTCTATGGTTCTCAAAGCGAAAAAGGAAAGCCGCCAAAATAATTTATAACAAACTTAGGTGGGTACCTATTTTAAGCAATTTACCTCTAATGCAATAATGAAAAGCGAGTGACGAAGTGTGATTATTAATTGATTTTTATCACATTGCTTATAGTAGATTATGTGACACTGCTAACGGCGGCACTGGTTTTTCTTAACTAAATCAATTGTATTTCAGGGTGGAATGCTTGAACTTCGTCCAACAAAGACAAGCTGATATCGTACCAGTTGATCCTGAGGATATGTACGTGGCTTCGAAGATACCTAATGAAGATTTCGTTGTGATACAAGAGTATAGGACTAAAGATGAGCCTGATGGTAAGAACTTTACATCGTACCTATTTTCATCTTAAATGCGACTGCGACGTTTTTGTAGTTTAGATTTTTAACATTGTCTTGAAATTGAATGATATCGGCGTGCGTTATATTTTAGGTTTCAAAAGCATCGCAACTCATAAAAGCCTTTTAATACACAACCATTAAACGAATGCCATATCCAATGTCGCTTTAAAATCAACAATTTCGCGCTTAAGTTAACTTCTATTAATAAATTTAGTATTCAGGGTTACCTTTTAAAGGATCTTGAAAGTTCGATCTAAAAGGATTGTTTCGCACATTTTTCCTACCTGGAATATTAAATTTACTAGCCGATACCCGCGACTTCACCCGCGTGATGTTGATTATCACCACTTTCGATCATATCTTTAGTCTACTCAACCAATTGCAATTAAACATACGGCTGATTTTAAGTCTGATTAAAACATTCCTAATAAAAAATAGAAACAAAATCAGTTCAGTACTTACTGCGCCCATCGCGAACAAACAGACAAACACACAAGAATTCCAAAAAATTGTTCATATTATACGAAGTACCTAACCCAATCTTTTTTTAAATAATATATCTTCAATATAGAAACAGAATTAGTTTAAACAAAAATCTCCTATGTCAGTTCATTGACCCCCAGTAGAAATGCTCATTATAGCACACTTCAAAAGATGGTAACACAAACTCAAGGGGAAACCACTAAAGTGTGCAGAGTTTAGTGCCAACTCTGCTAACTGTTTGAGTTTACTCCAAACTTATTTGCTTTTCAAAGGCCAACGCCCAAAAGTAAATTTCCCAGTTTCGTGGGTATTATAGTTAGGTTGTGGCTCTACAGAGTATACAGCGAAATAGTTTGCTGCTGACCGTCAGTGTGCGGGTAGACTTATAAGAAACAAGTGACATTAAATTTAGTAGACGTTAACATACAAAAGCAAAAAAGTAAAAAAAGTTACTATACCAACCTACCCTCTATACCTATACTCATAGTTGGGATTTTTTTTAAAGTGTGGAATGCCTGCTTATGCATGATGCCTCCAAATTTGGGGAAAACCCGTAGACCTATGTGGAACTTTCCCTAAAGGGCATACCCACTAAACCTCACAATGTCCACCTTTTAATTGACCGCAAATTTAACTAAATAAGAAGGCATAATGTCTACACAAGCAATGTTGAGGGAGCTGGTGTACAGATTACACACGTTAGATTGTAAATAGATATTGAATCCAGTAAACTCTTATGTATATACAGCTTACAGTTAATTGACAAACAATTAGTGACAAGCTTCTGGCATAAAGCCCAAATTTCCTTTGCCTATTTACGAGTCGTTCGAAAACATTTGATGTTTAATTACAAGAGCTTTACAAGTTTACCAAACTACGATCCCTTCTTAAAACAAACGTTCACATTTTCCGCGCAAAAGAGAAGAAAACTGAAAGACATCTTAGTCGAAATCCTTATAATTTGTAAACTTTGTAATGGTTTTGTTTCATGAAAGTTGAGAAACTTGATTTAATTTAAAATCTGTTGAGTCACATTGGGAATTTACTTTTGCTGTGTTCCTTCGGGAGTGATCCGAGAATGGTGCCTTTGTTCATTTCACATTACTTGCGCTCCAAATCTTCCACATTTCGAAATTGAATATGAATAAACTTGGGTTAACCCAAATTGGCCAGTATGTTTATAGTACTGTAGTACATCAGAGTTTGATGGCGCTGGGTAGGTACAGTTATATGAAGCCACTGTGAATAAAAAGGAGAGTAATACCGATAAAAAAACTTTGCAAATAATAAATAATAAAAATAACTTGAGGCTAAAAACTGAAGCCAAATTGAAAACACGTTTTTATTATTTATGCTGCTGAAAGGCATCCGAAACGTCGGGTACGTTTCGCATGCTTTTCAGCAGTTTAATTATGTACGTTGTGTCAAAGATAATGAAAATATTTTCATTTTTTTCCTTCGTTAAACCAATTAAATCGCTATAGTATCCGAATTTCAATGTGTCACATTCGCATAAACTTCTGATAAAATATTTCTTACTTGGAAACAATTAAAAATACTCAAACTAGTGTTAAGTCATAATTATGTGCCTTCACGATTGGAATTGGAAGAAATATAATTATGTATCTTGTATTTTATACTAGATAAAATACAAGAAATAAAATAGGTTTATGAAACACTAACATTACGAAAATTCTAGCAATTTCGGAACACCGTGTGGATTTAGTCGATTCAATTCCGACAAACCTACTTGACCGTAAGCCAGATTGATTGATACCCGAGGGAATTCTTTCTGGGAAGTATCAACTACCTTTAAGTAGCAGTCTGCTGTATATTGTACAGTTTGTATAGCTGAGGACTTAATTCTCCCATTTGCCCGTCTCATTTTCCTCCGTCTGTAGTAATACGCGAGTGATCATTATCTGTTATTAATATATTATTGAGCATATTAACAGGATGCAAAATAGAATTCAATAGCACAAGTGGTATAACCCAAGGAAAGCAAATCGGAAAAATTGTTTCTGTTAGCGAAAAAATATTTTCTCCTGACTGAAGTCTACAAATAGTTTTATGAAATATTCAAAGATAAATATTTCTATCCTTAGGTTAGGACCTAGCTGCCTGCTCTATCATGAAATATGTATGAAGCCTTGAGGCCAACTGTAGGTAATACTGACGAAACTGTATCAAGATGAAACGTTTATTCATGAACAAGAATGAAATATAAATCGTTGTATCAATATAAATAGTTTATATACTAGATATCATAATAATCCGGATAGGATAACCCAAAAACTATATTTCCTGTCTGATGAAAAACTCTAAGGACTACTACATGTTTAGATATTTAGAAAGTAGAAAGTCGAGAACACCAAATCACTGGAGAGTTCCGTTTCTTGTCAGTCAGAGAACTTTTTGCGGTATACGATCCATAGGAGTGACTTTATTTCGACCTTTACTTTGACCATATGTTTATTACGAGAATTGTCCATATCTTATCCTGAGATTCATAAGAGTTAGTGTAGAACAATAATCCAATTCATATATTCTTTGTTAGCGTATCAATGCATTTCAGCATGAACGAAAACTTTTCGATTTTCCTCAAAAGAGTCGATATCGAATAGATGGATTGAAAAAGATGGAAAAAGACTTAAACAGAGAATAGATAGCTTATATATATATGTGTTTCTTCTACGATATTGGCAAGATAAATAACTGAACAACAGTAAAAAATCTATCTCCATAAATGCATTGCAGAAAACCAATTTTGAGGCGCTTCTTCAACGGTATACGAGACAGTATAACTAAACTAAGGTATCAATCTCCATAACTGAATTCCACAATACCAATTTCACATGATTCATGTCTCTATTTGCCGTTACCTGCGGAATTTCATCCAAGTTATGAATTTTTACCTACATCGTATAAAAATTGTACAAAATTCCATTTTTCTAGGTTTATGTTGTATTGCCTATTAAGACAGTGTTAGTGTTTTAACAAGATTTTAGGTGTTAAAGGCTTAAGTGTAAATCCCTCTAATTAAGAGCACGTAAATTTAATTAAATGTGATTTTGCATGAGTGTGATTTTGACTAACTATCAGACATACTAATTACCCTACCTACTGAAATTAAATTATTTAACCATGTGTGTTACAATTTTATTATATTCGTATTTATAAAATTTATGATGTTCTGAGTTTCTACGACTTACAATTTGAAACAATTGTAGGATATTTTTTCCGTCGAATTTCGCGAATGGAGAACTCTGTTATTCGCTCCATAATTCATAAAGTATGAAAGCAAGTCAATATGAGCGGGCACACATCACATGTCCAGCACCCCAATCACTAAATTATTCAGAAACCCAAGCATTTTATTTTTGAAATATAAAAAATACATCATTTGAAGAAAATACAGACCCATATCAAACAAAGTGAGACGGATGACAGATGTTTCGAGAGCTGACAGTAAAATACACTGATATTGCTCTGATATAATGTAAAGTAATAGGTAGATTTGGGTAGATTAGGTAGGTAGTTATTATTTACATACGAGGACTTAGAATACATACATTATACAGGGTGAGTTTTTCAAAATCTAATGATGAGGTTTTAAGTTTCATCAAAATCGGGCTCGTGACTCCTTTGACCATTTTTCGCTATTCCTTATAGTTTCGGATTTGGCCCTCCAATCCTTTTTGAAAAATTCACCCTGTATAAGATTTTAATCCCATCGTGGGCCTGAAAATCTTTTTAAACAAGAAGATTAAGAATCAGTTACAATGTGTCGAAACTGTACAAAGTGTTAAATGTGGTATCAAAGTTCAAAGTTCAAAGTTCAATCTCATCAAATCAACATCATCAAAAAAATATCATCATAGACTTTTGCCGCTGACTGTACAAACACCAATTTTTTTAACTTTTGTCTGTCTTTATCTGTTTCAAACAGATGCAACATTACTATCCTTCACTCACAGATAACTTATATTATAAGACGAAAAAAATTAAAATGATGATGTAAGTCCACGTTAGTTTGTAATAAAACAAATCACATTACGAAATAGTATAACAAATAGTTTGTAGACGTTTTAACATACTATAGACTATATTCAACAGATAAATAGTTATCAAACACTTTGAACGGAATGAAGTTCTCCAATATTATTTATTTACCACAGATAACAAAATAATACTCTATCATCTTACGCAACTTCTAAGAGAAAGTTTCGAATTATTTGTCCCAGGGCTACAGAAAGTGTTTCATTCCCTTCCATTATATTAACAGAGATAGATAGGCCCTTATTAGCTTCGTTTTATGTTACAACTGATAAAGATTTTTTTAAATGAATTGGATTTGAATAAATTGAGAAATAGATATCCATTCGGTATATTTATTACACCTTTGCGTTTATATATTTCAATGATGGCATTATTAAGGTTTAAATTGAAAGTTGAAATATGAGCTTGATAACAGAGTAATGTAAAGAAAATATAGCACTCAATGCACAGTATCATTTAGGTCCTCACTAAACATAACTTCTCACATAATCAGGCAATTAACCGCGGTAGCCTAGTGGTCTGGGTAATGGACTGCTGAGACGAGGTCTCGGGTTCGATCCCAGGTTCACCATGGCACACACAAATGACTTTTCGATGCTTTTCGAAGTTATGTGTGTATTTATCGCAGGTTTGTAAGTGCCCGGTTAATGGCAATAGGCTCGCCACCTATAACATTGGGACCTAAACATAAACTGGCGAAATGTGGGTGCTAGCACCTCTGCTTACCCCTTCGGGGATATAGGCGTGAGCTTATGTTATGTTATAATCAGGAAAACCTAAAAAATAAAATTTAATGTTTATCTAAAATAGCTAACGACTTAGCGTTTTTCCCGCTTGCATCTAAATAATCATAATCGTCAAAACGCACAAAATTTTACCCAAATTGATATGAGATCTCTCACCAAATCAATAAGAGACAGGGTATACCTAACAAACAAAAACACTAAGCAGTAATCACTGTGCCGAATGTACAGCAAGCAACAAACCCTCAATTAATCCTGTGCAAACATCGGTGCAAACTGTGATTATACACTTATAAACACGGTGGCTCTCGGGCTCGCCATAATAGCAGACAATAACAACACACTTAGTGCAATTACTTGTTCCTATCTGTCTGTTATAACGTATAATAGCAACATATTTACCTATGTCCCACTGCTGGGCACGGGTCTCCTCTCCTCTAACGAAAGAGCTGAGAGGGTTTAGTTAGACCTTAATCCACACACGCTGGCCTAATGCGAGTTGATGGATTGGATAGGTCCTTAGAATTTCTTCTAGGACATGAGGGTATTGTGGGTGTCTTCTCTGTATCTATTATCTCAAATAATATTATTATCGTTAATATTAACCAAGGCCTGTAGGCAAAGTGATATTCTATCAGTGGAATCGCTCAATGTGAACTCGTCCCAAATGTGTGGAAGTGACATTATTCGTTACACGCACGTCGATAAGTAATGTCACTCGCATATACGAGTATTTCAGACTACTCCACTGGCATTGTAGCAAATGGAATATTATGACTTTGCCTAGCCCAGGGGGAACCATCAGTCTTAAGATGGATGACCATTCTCAACACATTTAGACGTCTTCTTGCCTCGGTCCCGTTTGCAGTCGATACGAGTAGTTGGACCCCCTAAAAAGTCCTACAACTGGTATAACTAAAGAAGATAGCAGTCGCTTCTCGGAAAATATCTTGTTTAGACCGATTTCTTGTTAGACAAAAAATCCGATCCCAATTAATTTGGAATTATTTTCTTTGTAACCGATTTTGATATTTGAGTTGATCACTCAAATATCAAAATCGGTTCATCCGTTTGAAGTTACGATGCCACAGACAGACACACAGACACGTCAAACTTATAACACCTTGTCGATTTTACTTAGGAGATTAAAAAAATTACGCTCCATTACATTACAATATATATTTTATTCCAGCTCCATTTAGATACGAAGCCGTCATCGTGGTACACAATGATCTGGCTATCAACAACTTGGATCAGCTGAAGGGGCTCAAGTCTTGCCACACTGGCGTCAACAGGAACGTTGGTTACAAGGTAAGTCAACGTCATCACAACGTCAATCCGAAGCTTGTCATCATCTTTGAGGTCCCAAGTCAACCTGCCGATTGATGAACGAAGCTCGCATGTCTCTGTCTCGTGGTTCGGGCTCACCTGTCTCGAGGTTGAGATGGCAGTCGCTCCTGTAAAAGTCAACAAGACTATAATTATGGAAAGGAGTAGGCGAGCAAACTCTGGACTTCTAAGTGTAAGCTTTGAATACAAACGGGATTGGCATGCAGACGAACAAACACCCATGGTAATTCGTTTCATATGTACCTAATATTTTTTTATCTTTTAAAATAAAATTTAAAGCAAAAGTTAATAAAATTAGTGTAAATCAATCCACTAGGGCAGTTGAAAATCAGCGTTGTAGATAGCATTTATATTTGTAACATTAGCTGAACTGTAACCCTTTAAACACACACACCTCACTGACACATTAAGGTTATTTTGTATTTCATTTTTATTTTTTTATTATTTTGTTTGTTTTGTAATGTGTAGTGTGTTTATTATAATTTATTTTCTTTCTTTAAAAAAAAATCGTTTTCTCCCTTACGATCATAAATCGAAATCGCCATTACCGAACGCTATAAACCAAATAAGTACATGTCCGATTTCTGGACATTAGCCAAGTCGGGTACAAGATCAATAGCTACCTATATAGTATAGCATTATTGTATGACCATGAAAACGGCAGGAAATCCGTTGACAAATACTCATCAGTCACTTAAGTATTCCTTTGTGTATCCCAATATGTAAAATAAGTACCTAGGTTTATAAATAAAACGGTTTTTACATTAGCTGTGCACTTGTAGAATGCGGCGAGTACAAGGATAGACAAGTAACATCTTTAGTGCATATAATTGTGGGAATGCAATGCTGTAAAACAGGTTTTATTGTTTACATTATCTTAAAATATAGTTATCCGTGTTTCTTTCCTTGATAATTGAAAGATAAAGAACTGTCCGATGATCGAACTGTTAGTAGTTGGAATAAACCATATATTATTTTGTGGTTTTTATTTTATGTTCATTTGCAATACAAGTTTCATCAGTCTGCTGTATTCACTCATCGTCATGTCAGTTTTTAATCCTCAGCTCAATTCTGTTAAAAAATATGTTCAAAATTCAGTCTCAGTCTATCTCAGTGAGCAGCGCGAGTGTGACGCCCCTGGTGTTGCGCACGTCCATAGGCCACGGTGACCGCTTCCTATCAGGTGGGCCGTGCGCTTGTCTGCCCCCTAAGTGGTATAAAAAAAGTATTCTATTATAGAATACCTTTATTGAGCCATCACCTCAGAGTCTGAGGTGCCCTTTTCAACTTTTACTCCCTCACTAAACACGGGACTTTAGTATCCCTAGTAGTGAGACCACGCATGTCATCTTCTATGATGGCGGGCCAGCACTTCTAGGGTTTACACCTTCTACCGGCGCGTGTCCTGCGGAGGAGACATGCCTAGACCATGTTACCCGCTTTGTCTGGCGGTTGTCGCAAAACGTCTGCAGAAAATCTACCGTGTTTTAAGAGGCGTAAAATACTCTTATTCAATGTATGAATGTAAATAAGAATCAAATATCTCGAACAAAATCCCCACTGTAGATGAAAACTGAGGTTCTGGCAACACAAAATTCAAAATGAATTGAATCTCGTCTCTGTTTTAAACCTCCCAGAATGAGAAATAATACTATCTTATCTTTCTTTACGATTTGCTTGCTTGCGGTTAGATTCTGGGAGGTGTATAAGAAGGTACCTTTAGCTAGAATCCAACCCCAAATTGTTACGTTCATAAAATGACTTAGAGTCACTTCACACTAAAGATAGAAACATTTTTTTTAAGGTATTTGTAACAAAGATCTTATATTTAAACTAGCTGATTACGGATCCAGTTGTAATCAAACATTCGGCAGATTTTAAGTCTGATCAAGACGTTTCTAATATAAAACACCGTATCAAAAACCGTTCAGTCATTTTTGCGTCCATCGTGGCCAAGCAGATAAGAATTTAAAAAAAATGTTTTTAATCTATCCAATATACAGACACAACTAATTTACACGCATTTATCGCAATGTCAAAAGTGTATTGTGCACTGTGCACGGCATCTAACTTACTACTAATACCTACTTACTCCAAAATCTTGCCAAGTTAGGTACCGTGCACTATACCGTTAAGTTTAATGTAACCAATTCTTAATAAAAATACAAATAAAATAAAAAAAAAATAAAAAAAAATAGCATAGAACAGAAGTCACAGTTTCCTTACTCCATGCAATCACAGGGTAGTTAGTTATATCGGTGCTTTATTGCAATTATTCGCATAAAATACCAACAAACATGTATTTTCCTACAAGATTAATCATCATTCTCTGAACCTTTTCCCAACTCAGTTGGGGTCGGCTTTCCAGTCTAACTGTGATGCGGCTGAACTTCGATATTTTCCGTGGAGCGACTGCCATCTGACCTCCACAACCAATGGTCCAATGACCAATGGCGATATCGAAGTTCCAAGTTAGACTGGTTGGACTTTTGTGGGCTCCAACTACCCGTAACGACTGCCATAGATGTTTGTATGGCAACCGGGACATTTTCCTACAAGATTAATATAGATATAGATTAGTTGGGATATACCTAGATAAGCCATTAATACTACAAAAAGGTACAAATACAACGACAGACTTAATTTTAACCGTGCCTTTAGTATTGTGAATTGAGGACAGGGAACGAATACATTAGGGACTTTGGACCGGGTAAGCAATTACTCAACAGGTATGAATTCCCTTTTAAACCCTCTCAGTTGTACAAATAGGAACGACAAATGATATTTATTCAAACTTCAAAGAACAACGCCAGACAAAGTTAAATTACTTTCGCTCAAAAGACAATTACAACAAGACTATTTTAAATTGTATTTCGCATGCATGTCTTATCATCATTAAAGACTTAAGTCAAGGCCACACAAGTTATAGGTACCTTTCCAAGGTGGTTCACTTGCTAAACATAAGTTTTATTTGACGTTTTGTAAGTACCGCTTTAATGGTCTATACAAAATAAATTCATTATTACTTTGACTCTTTGAACCTTACCATATTATCTAGTTCTTGGTTTGATAATACATTCGAGTCCCAGTGTCACACACTCAATTTCAAATACATCGGTTTACACAAATTACAATGCGCTCTTGGCATTAGGTAATGTCGCAGCATTAGTTTACAGTTCATTTAAATGTTGAAACTTTAGGAAGTACCTACTATGAATAAAAAAATTATAAGTTTTATATCCAAGTAAATGTAAGTTTCTTTGAGCTTTACCTTTAAATTCTGTTCTTACAGGTACCTAAACATTCTTTTTGGCCTTTAAATAAATATAAATAAAAAAAAAAGTTTTAGTTAGTTTTGTTTAGTTTTAGTTTTAGTTTTTTTTTAATAAATATATTATTAATCCTCCTTTATTTACGAATCCATCTACTTCAATATGAAGGAGCTCTTACTTTCACAAAGCTCTCAGTATGTAAGGTATCTACGCAAATGAAATTCACCTGAGTCACGCGAGCACCAAATGGATAAGATCTCAAAGAATTCAGACACAAAATTAAAGGAACGTTGGCAAAATTTAGCTCCGTAACATCCTGTACGTGTCTCAAACATTCTCGTAAGTAGGCACTGTGTATTTGCTGCATCCCAAGGTAACAAACGCTCATAAGTTACTATCCTTGGGAATTGTTTCTTAAGTTGTACATAAAGGTTTTCATTAGTATCGCTCACATAACATATACAAATATGCATTACCTATATGGATTTTTGGGAAAATCTTTCTTTTTTCGTGTGGAAATCCTTGCGAATGTCACCCGCATCGACCATCATCTCAATTACCGGGGTGTAAGGTTACCAATATGGCATTTATCTCTCGCCCCAGCTGACCTTGAGCCGTCTGCAGCTTTAAGCCCTCGACTCCCAGAAAGGAGTGGAGCGAGCATCGCGTCACCGTACTGACTATGTCGCTGGAGTGACAGCAGACCGTCCTGTGACTTCCACACCTGCGCTCTGAAAACCATTCCACACCCACATGCTCACCGCTGCAGTGTCCTCGGCTAGCTATAGGGACACGTGGAGAGCCTCTGAGCTGCCCTCTACAGAGCCACTTCCGCCTCAACCGAAATTGTCCACAGACGGTAACGTCTCCCCTGTCAGTCAGAGGCAGTACCGTCTCGGTTGCCCAGGATGCACCAATTTGAGGATCCGGCCTATGCCCCCCTCAGTGATAAAACCTAAGCACAGTATCCATCAGCACTATTAATACTAGTATATCTCTGGAATCATGTAGGATAAGTACCTACAGAATAAGGTACCCTACACACAATCCATGTGCTTGGTGTACATTACATTTCACGTCTGAATAGCCTATTTGAAATTCAATCGGCATCACAATGCGAATAAACAGGATCTAGCGGTGGAGTTTATTAAAAAAGTAATGAATTCCTAACAATGGATTGTGTTTACAAACGAATATTGAAGTATTCCTTTGAAACGAAACACCTGTTACTGCTCCCGTATGAATACTGTATAGTACCTGGTATTATCCGGATAATATTCTATGCGCCCGACAACTGTGTATGAATAAACGGGCTGATAAAATTATGTTTATTTATTATATTACAAGCTGTTGCCAGCAGCTCCCATTTGCGCAACCGATTGGAACCTTTTCCAGGGATAAAAGTACATATTCTGTGTGTTAAGTAAACTGGAAGCCTATACATAATCTTTCCCTGCACGAAATTTTAACCAGATCCGATCAGTTATTTAAGCGTGGTTAAGTTACATCCAGACATCTTCATATACTGACATCTTCACCCGCTCTCCTTCTTTTTCAACTCGCAAATGGCATTTAGACTATTTATATGTCTACTCCGCGGCAGGACTCCCTCCCATACCTTATAAAACTTCAGGTAGAATTAGGTCGCATTAACTGGCACATAATATTGGGCTTGTCTGTGATCCTAAGCCTGGGGAAGGACATGATAACCCTTAAGTCAGGCGAACTATTCTACTTCAGAGGTAATCGGCTCTCCCAGGGTAGGTTTGGTTTTCTGATTACAGAGGACTTAATTGACACCGTTTTGAAGTCAGTAATGCCCATAGGTAACCTAATGTAGTGCATCGAACCAAATACTTACCATTCTTCGTACTAAGAATGAGAAGCATGAACAGGTATACCCTGACACATATTGTAATACTCGAAACATCTTCCATTAGCTTTACTCAAGTCTAAAATTTCAATGATATAAATATTGGATTGAATTAATAATTAATTTATAGCAATAGGTATCGTATTTATGAATTTTAATAGTCTTATTAGATATCAAAGATCTCCTGAGCTATAATTGGAATTTGAATAACAGATTCCTTGAATTGGTCATAGTTCTTTTATGTAATAATAATAATATTATTTATTCTATAGCCGTAGCGCCGTGGAGCGTTCGACAGCTAAGCTGGGTTTGCATTGATCTGGGTCTTTCTATAGGTATACCTACGAATACAATACTAGCTGTCCAAAATATTTGCGCTGAATTTTACGGAACCCTAACGCTTCTCTAGTATAAAGATTAGTAGTTAAAACTGTCTGAACAGTTTTAACTACTAATCTTTATTCTAGACTTCTGAGAGCGACTACTGTACCTACCACAATATAGATGAGACATAGTATCTATCGATGTACCTACCTACGTATCAATAGGTGAACACGAAACTTCATTCGAATAGTATTCGTAACAAGAGACTGGAAACACTCAATATAATATCGCGATCCGTTGAATAAAATCGCGATCCGGTCAATTATATCTCGTGCTTGCCCTGTGGTTTAAAATCCATACAAAGCGAACCATTTTTATCACATCAGACTTACTTTGCAGACGTCTCTCTCCACTTACTGCGGCGTGCCGTCCTCTGTTGATATATTGAAAATCAATTACCTCCAATCCCCTTGTGGCGTGTCTATTTGTGCAGAATTTCGGATTCCAAACGTTAGGGACTTATTTCACAAGCTATTCGTGTAACATAGTTGCCTAGATTAAGTAACCTAGATAGCTTAAAATTTGTCTACTTGAATTAAATATATATCTAAGTTAATTTATAACAATAAAAAATATTCTAGAACATATTACGTGGCGCTACCTGTTTTGTCCGGTCATAAGTAGCGCAATATATCGACGCTGGAAAGGCAACCTTGCTTATGTGCCATTTAGCAACTTTACAGGAGAGCGATTCAAAGTTTGAAAATTTCGAAAAAAATTCGTAAATCATATGATTTTAATCAGAATGGCCTGAAAATTGGCATGACTATTTAAAAAAGGATTTGTCACAGATTCACTATAAAATATTACTTAAAAAACGTCAGGGGACAAAATTAGTTGTCGCTTAAGCAATAAATGTCCAGACCTCAGGCAAGGCTAATTTTCTTATAGGCCATGGTTCAGCTGATAATTTTGCTGCACTTATTGCTTATGGACCAAAAGTATGTAATTAATATCAGAGCAAAATGTCTTAACTCGTCAGTCATTCGAAAAAAACGACGGCATAATTCAGTGATATGCATCAAACCATAAAAAAATAGTTTGCCAAAAATTCTGAACCTCTAACTGACCTCAAATCGTGGCTTAGATAATGTTTCTTATAGGTAAGCATATTCAAGGATTTACATAAATAAAATAACTACTTACGATAAAATCAAAGTATTAGGTTAATTTTCGTAAAAGACATTAATTTTTATTCTTAAGTCTTTTGTTCCCATAAATTTAAACATCAAAGCACAAAACAACAAAATTTGACATTAGTCTTCTAAAAAATAAATCATTAAGAAATAAAAAAACTTGCTTATGAGCTACTTTAAAAATATTCTAGTCCAAGCTAAATTGCTTATATCCCAATAGCATAGTTTAGTTTTTTCGATAAAATTGCTTATATGCAGATAATGCTTTAGACACGGCGGAGATAAATTGCTGAAGTCCCATATCTTGAGAAACTTTAGCACGGCTAATTGTCTGATGTCAAAACAATGCAATGGTCTGTGGCGAAGCAAAGTTTCTTATGTAAATAATACGTAATATCTTGGAAAAGAGATATTGCTTAACCTACAATCTAACAAAATTATGTGTAGCTTAAGAGACAAATTTTCCAAAAAGAGCTAAAATTGTGCGCTTATTAACCTGAAAAATCAGAATCACAGATGGCTTATTGACCATCAAAAATGGTCAGAGGTGGATGAAACCGAGATCAACGGATAGAGAAAAATCAGGCGATTCTAATGATATATATAACTCATATTCGTGAATTTGGCGCATAAGCAAGGTTGCCTTTCCAGCGTCGATATGACACAATGCGTATAAAAATACCTATACATAATATAGGCACAGGGTAGAAACGTTAGTGTGTCCACACTATTATTTCGTCAATAATAAATAACGTACTCGTAATATTATTCGCAATTTGTAACTTTGCCTTAATAAATGTATCTATGGAAACCGCGAATGTTTTATAGATTAAGTGATGCAGATTTCATATTGAGTTAATGTTATGCAATATCTTTATAAATGATGACACATAACGTTTCCAATCGGTATTATACATTTATCATCAGACGCAAATAACTGGTGACAGCTGTAAAAAATCGGTCATAATAGCACTTTGTAACAGTACAGAGTACTATTACGACTTTTTTTGCCTTTGGGGGGTGCATAAGGAAAATACTAGTATTTATTATGTGGTGTTAGTTAAATGGAAATACCAGCTGGTAAGATCATGGTGGGGCCCATGCACCTTACTGCGATAATCTAAGAAAACTTAAGCTTCATCACTTCATCATAAAGTCCCTAGGTGACGATAAAGATATGTCTCTAGTGCGGGACTTGTCTTTTCAAGCTAAAAAGTTACAGAATATGAAAGTAATACAATTTTATTGAGGCCCTTTATCTCAAGTTTACTGCGTGATCATTCCAAGATATTAACCACTAACTACATAGTACCATCAACTATTTGGGCATCTGGATGTTATATGACTAGAATACCAAAAATACTAATTTTCCAACAACCATTTAATTGGAACTAAGAATAGAGTATTTCACTGTGAAGTCTCTTTTTCGTTTGCAAAATCCACGAATCAACCCCGCCGACAAGCAGGGGTGGTTATATCGAACTCAAACCGACTTAAACCGCACGTCGTCTCAGGTAAACCGACACCAGGGTATAATAAAGGTAGCCTAGGCAATTCCCTCGCACGAAGGTCATCTCTGGTTTCCAAATAGCCCACTCTGGTGCTGCGTATGTCGGGTGTAAAGCTCTGTGGAAACTTGCATGAAATACTTCTTAACAATTTATTATATCTATTTCCATAGATTCCTTTAACGATGTTGATGAAGCGCTCAGTGTTCCCGAAGATGAATGACCACACCATATCTCCCAAAGAAAATGAGCTCAAGGCTCTATCTACATTTTTCAAGCAATCCTGTATCGTCGGCAAGTGGTCACCGGATCCAAAGACTACTTCTGCATGGAGTAAGTTCAAAACCTTATTTTTTTATCACAGTTATTGAATGAAACAACAATATAACCTTTGAAATGGAGCGAACGGATAGTAAAATATTTCATTTTGTTATTGCGTGTACCTTTATTTGTGTAATTCACAGTGATTAGGTGTGATTAGGACACTTGATAATATATAAATGACTTAACCTATTCATTTTATTCCTTATTAAAGTCAACTATATAACACCGATCTAGCTTTATAATTAGTTTTCATTTAAACACTGCAACCATACCCACCGGGATGTGTCTGTTCAAAAGCATTTTATCTGCTTTTGGAGCCCATATTACAAGTTATGCTTAGTTTAAGCGTATAAATGGTGACGTATGAGATTTTCAAGAATATTATTTATGCATTTATTTATTCAATTTAAAGGTAGGTACCGTTAAACTTGGACACGAATAATAAACTGTCCTATTACTACAAAATAATAACAAGGTCAATAGTACAAAAAATATTTTCAAATTACGGTTCGTAGCTACAATAAATCTTGTTGTTACACAAGTTATCCTCAAAAGAATACTTGAACCATACTGGCATACAATCTTTATATTCCACTGCCCATTTTTCTAGCCAGAAATATTTTCCCCACGGGGAGTTTCTAACCCTCGTTTCGTCCGGAATGGCCCTAAAAAGGATGCTTTTTCATAAGGGCTATATTTCAGAGGCCCAGTACAGCCACTTATGTGCTCTGTGCGAGCATCCCGATAAATGTGACTATCCGGACAACTACAGTGGATATGAAGGAGCTTTGCGATGCCTAGCGAGCAATGGCGGTCAAGTGGCGTTCACTAAGGTCATTTATGTGCGGAAATTCTTTGGGGTAAGTTGCTAAATGATATTTGTAGTCAAATATACATGGTTTATTTATGGGATAGGAGGCGCTTCGTTACGTTTTAGCAGTATTCATAATATAATGAGTTCTAACTTGGTGAAGTCTCTATTTCCTTCTAGGTAACTAATAAAATGGCTAAACTGATTTTTGCATAAGCTTTATTAATTATGAAAAATCAAAATGGCAATTTTCTTGCACCAAAAGTACCCTACATTTTACACCTACAGATAGTACCTAGTCAGTTATAGTGTAGTAGGTACTAAACCTACGTTACGTAGTCACTTTTAGTTGTCAATAGAGTTCGTGTAATTGTTATAGGACTTATTTACTACTTCAGATATAATTTTTAAAATAGCATTGCATTTCACACACTACGGTGAAATTATCAGAAGTCTTACCCTTCCTTCTACCATTTTTCTATTTTCCTTTCATCCCTCCCTCTAGCCTCTATCTCTTCTCGCCTTCATGTCATTCACAATAAATTAGTAATATATTTCGTATTAAAATCAATAAGTTGAAAGAGACGCTCAGGAGCTTTAAATTATCTACATTTTTGGGAAAATTCACGTTCGCAATTTTCTCAGTTTCCATTTTTGATTGATTGACAACCAATCATTGAATTTTGGAAATAAATTAGACATTGGAAAATCATGGATACACTCAATTCTCGTATTTCTATAATTTACTTTGTAGGTAATCCAATCGTAACATTCCGATTTACGGCAAAGTATAACATATTTTCACAGCGTCTATCGAAATATCTGGCTGAAACGCGAAATTCGATTTCCTGAAATCACTTAAGTTGTTCAAATACTCGTATATATACCGAATTTCAAAAATGGCTTCAGGACTTACGCGAATATTTTCTAGGTAATATTTATTCCGAAGATACTAAAGTTACCAACAATTTCTGTATTTCGAATATGACCAAATCAAATAAAAGATTTTGTGAGAGTTTCTTCAGAAATATCGAGCCTGCTCTTGTCCTAAATATTGTTCATTCTCTTTCCCACTCTTTGTGTGACGTCATCTCCTCGGTTATTCCTTTCTTTGTGATTCCTCTTAAGACGCAATCTTTTCTTGGGCCTATCTTTGTTCCTAAAGCCCACAGCCCTTCTTGCTATCAGATTGTCTAGCTTTCTAAAAAGTCAAACCTTTTAGGGAGAGCTATACTATATAAAATAGTTTACTGATTTGATAATAATCTGTGATCTACAAATCCATCTACTATTAATACTACTATTGTATAATATAATGTATAATATATAATGTGAAAGTAACTCTGTCTGTCTGTCTGTCACGCTTTCACGCCAGAAATTTCTCAATTTTGTTAGTGATTGGTGAATCCAGAAAGTAGCTTATCATCTGCTCAACCTCCTTATTTAAATTTACTAACCGTGGAAGTGCTTGAAATACGTATGTTTGTATGGCTAATACATTTAGGATGGTTTAATCTTATATCTTCACCAATTGAAATCTAGCCAACAAATAACGTTACTACTGCGATTAGGCACCTTTCCAATGCCCCATACTGTTAACGGCCTGTGACCACGGCCAGTGTGACCTGGTCGAAACGTCAGGCAATCCAAAAATATGTTTATTCGTATCACCTACCATGATTGCGTTAATTTCCGTTAACATTATAATATTATCATGGAACGCGAAAGTTTAATAGTTAGTATTATAAAGCCCCAGTTTTATAAACCTAGGCATTTTCTAGTTCCTCTACAACGTACACATTAACACACTGTTATATTGAGCTTCGGCTTTTGTACTGACTTCTATTGCTCAGGGGAAATCACAGTGGCCTCGGCCGCTAGAATTGAAAATGAAACAAGCCAATATTTGAAATTGTAGTTGAAGAGTACCTATTTATTGTTGCGTAAAATTATTTCTATTCTTGTAGTTCCTTTTCTATTTACTCCTGTGACTGAAGAGAAATACTGAAAGTGAGTTTTGTTGTATAAAAAATCGTAATCTGAATATTCCTTTAGAGAATCTGCTAGATGAAATCCTTCATCTTCTTAAATATTTTTTTTAGGTTCAGTTTGTAGTCTCGTTGTTGTTGTTTATAATAAAAACTTCGTCCAAATTTTTGTTTAGTGTCCAACATGTCTAATACGATTCCATACCCCTCCCCGATTTCTCTTCTGACAGTAAGGTGTAAATGAGGTCTAAAGAATGATGAGTTAAGAATTCTGAATTCTAAAATGGTATTCTGCAGTTTGATGAACTCGATGCCTATATTGTTCTATTATAAAATGTATTATCCATATCGAATTCTTCATTGATCAATTTGACTCAAGAGACACGAGTCTAGTAGGCTGTGTTACGGTGACTTCAAGTTACGTATACAATCAATCAAATCTTCTTCCACAGCTCCCAGTAGGCACAATTCCTGCGGGAACTGCCGAGCAAAATCCCGATGGATTTAGCTATCTTTGCGTGGATGGTACCAAGGTTTCCGTCAAAGATAAGGCCTGTTCCTGGGCAGCTAGGCCTTGGCAAGGTATCTTGGCACACAATGATGTACTAGCCCAGTTGACTCCTTTGAGAGAGAAGATTAAGCAGCTGTCTAATGCTGGTAAGAAAACCTACTTTATATTTGCAGTGTACACCTAAACCAAGATTTTTTTTTGTTCTATGCCTAAACCAGTTTGATACGAAACATTAAGTTCAAACCTGTAATCGCTTTTCGCTTCTGTTTAAGTACTTTAAAAAAGTCTTTAGCAAATGGAACTCCTGGGATTGGAGAAGATTTAACTTTAGTTTCACATTTTCCGTTAAAAAGATTGTGAATGTGTTTTTTTTTAGAATAACTTGTTACTGAAATTGCTAGTTTTCACGTCTAGCTTAGCTAAATCTCAAACAGTACAACTAAAGAGAATCATCCACTTGGCGCTGCCGTTTAAACACCTCGCTCGCTTTTGACCCTTTTAACAATCCAATGTCATAATATTAATAAGCCAACAATCTTTGTTTTCGTTCTCTAGGTGCTGACAGCAAACCGACATGGTTCACCGGAGTCCTGGGCTTATCAGAAAAGATTTACCACGTAGCCGACAACATTCCTATACGGCCATTGGACTACTTGAATAAGGCTAACTACACGGAGGTCATCGAGAGAGGCCACGGAGCCCCAGAACTTGTCGTGAGGTAAACATCCAACTGACACAAACCAACACACATTATCTTAATTTATACATATTGACTGACTGATTCATAAGTGCATAACCAAAACCACTGGAGCTGCAAATTAAAGGCAGGTCGAAAATTTCACCCCTAAGGCAGTAAAATAAGGGATGTAGGGTTACATGGAGGTTATCTATCATTATTTTCAGAGCAAGAAACACGTATAATTCCATACCATACATAAGGAAGTTATCAGCGTTTTTTTAGGAAAATAACCTCATAAGGGGTTAAAATAGAGATTAAATTTTATGTGTGAAATCTAGTCATAATATATTTGAAGTGTGGGTAAAGACGAGATGGGGACGCTAGTGATACGAGTGTTTTAGGTAAATGCATAAATAAAGGATTGATAGATGTTTGTTAGGTAGGTACTCATTCGCATCAGAACGGCTCTTCACTAGATAAATTAAATTCTGGAATAGCATATTTTTTATCCCTTGAATAAGGTCTTGTAAGTAACGGTAACGGGCAATATTTCACGTGGCCGGAGCCTTGAGCGATGGCTACTAAGGCATTTTTACCAAACTGCCTTAAAAGTATTACTATGTTAAGTTAAATACAGCTCTTTGAGTTGCGCCTAAAATATATGACGGTACTTGGCAACTTTACAATCTTTTTGAACCTTTTAAGTACTTACTTGCATAATATATTAAAGTGATTTATAGGTACTTATGGACATTTTAGGAAGTGAAAATTTGTTCTCAAATTTGTTTTAGGTAGGTACCTAAAAGTTTTACCATTAACTTAGGTATATCCACTTCCATCCTCAGCAAAGTGGTAAGCAAAAAAGGGAAGGAAACACAGACACAAACATTAAGGATGCTAAGAAAAGATTTGCTCATCGTAAAAACCGCAATCCATTGAAGTTACATTAAACGCAATAATTTTCACTGGAGAAATCCGACCTTCTTCTTCATTCCAGTCGACTGAAGCCCGTTGTCCACTTTCTGCTACGTACTTCTTCTATATTTGTTTATTTTGGCTTTGTGGGAGCGACTACCGTCGGACCTTCCAGCTCCTGGGGGGGCTACAAAAATGCATAAATTTGCTATTCGTGCTTATACCGTTGTGCATGTAAATAAAGCGAATACTTCCAAATTTACTTACAAATTTGAGACGTATAAAGTTTTTACTCAAAATCTAACAAGGTTAAGCCCCAACTCAAAAAGAGCTCATCAGGGCCCTTTCAAAGCGAACATTAGCTGAAAGCGCGACCTACTTATTGTGTGAAAGGCTACATTGACATACTGACCTGTGTCGAACACCCACACACCTTGACTACCTACATACTTACTCAGACTTTGTGCGTAATGTTGCATAGCTCTTTCGCATTCGTGAAAAACGTTTTAAAGTCGAAATAAATGACGAATTTTTTCGGATTATGAAAGAAAGAAAAGATAAAGGGCTTGGATATGACACACACAATAAAAATGTGAAAGCACACCTCCCTTTTTTTCGGGGGCAAAGTGTGATGGTATTCATGGGGATATCCGCACGAAAAAAAGGAGAGTTCGCACACCCCGTACAACAAAGGAGTATATACACATATGCAATTTTTTTTTTATTTCGCCAATCGATGTAAAATACTTCGACACATGTTCTATATTTTTTTCGTAATTTTCCTTACAAAACTAAGAAAATGGTTAAGAAAAAACACAAAAGCTACTTCCTTAAGAAATATCATAATTAACTGGCAAAAAAAACGTAAATATAATTGCTCGATGCATAATTTATTCAAACCATTAACAATATGTACGTAATCGCAATCCTGTCTTTATTGCTCAGGCCAAATTAAAAGATGTGCACTCGTAAGTTTACTTACTCCTTTATTGCACAATATATTTTTGAATAAATTTTTCGTAACTTCACTTAAGCGTCACTGTTAAACTTATTCTGAAACGTATGTGTACTCAATCCTTTATAATTTTATAGATTACTAGCGACCCGCTCCGGCTTCGCACGGGTGCAATGCTGATACTAAATTAAATGATGCATGTATTATACATATAAACCTTCCTCTTGAATCACTCTATCTATTGGAAAAAACCGCATCAAAATCCGTTGCGTAGTTTTAAAGATTTAAGCGCACATAGGGATATAGGGACAGAAAAGGCGACTTTGTTTTATACTATGTAGTGATGACTAGCTTACCCGCGCGCGGCTCCGCCCGCGTGGATGTTGGCTTTCGCCACCAAGTCTTTTTAAGCCAAGGGGCTGCCCGTACTGACTTTCAATGTCTATTCCTTGGTAAACAGTGGTAGGTAGTAGGTAGTTCTGTCAAACCCTTCAAAGTTCCTTACAGTTCCGTGCATCGCGACAGAAAGTCGTTTTCGTCGTTTTTTGGTGATGTGGGTAAAGGTACGGTCTCTGCACTTTTCCTTTCGCAAAGGAGGTAGAACACGACGGTATCTCCCGTCCGAAATGAGCAGTCCAACTGAGTACCATCCTCCATCAGGTGGGCCGTGTGCTTGTCTGCCACCTACGTAGTATAAAAAAAAGTTGTGCCAACGGGAATATGCTCTTTCTTTTTTCGAGCGAAAACTCCCTCGGGCTTCACTTCACCGGAGCCAACGTTGAGGTAGGCATGTCGGACTTTAACCGATTAAAATCACAAGGTCTATCGCAATATTGGCCTGTGTGGTCAAGGAATCTGGTGTGTCCTAAGTAGTAAGAATATCCCAGAGACCCCGACCGGTTCCAGCCGCCAGCACTGCCGACACCGACATGTTATTAGAAATCTAAATCTGCTTCAAAGATATTTCATCCATCTACCCTGGGTACTTTGCCAGTGTGTGAATTGGCGATGTGTCCACGGAGCAGCCCCAACAGTGACGCTCGGACGTCAGCTCCTTTCCCATATAGTACAGGAACTCACCAGAACAGCCATGCTCAGCGAGCACCTGCCTCACCTGACAGAAGGGGCTATCGTTTCGCCCCACCGATAATTTCTTCATAAACGGTCTTACCACCACAATCGTGGCCTGCCCTACGCTTGATTACCCAAGTCGTTCTTTCCATTCCATCTAACGGAATTGGGATCGCTGCACCTCGATTTCTCTTGTGGCAGACCTCAAACCTTTATGCACAGGAAGTATCCTGTAAATAATGTCGAAATATGCTGCCTGAATTTTTAAATTTGCTTGCATTGATTTGATTTTTTCATAGCTTCAAGACGTGCAGACCTAAATATTTCATGCTAGTAGTAGTAGTAGTAGCGACTTAATTTCTCCACGCCTATCTACATAATGATATATTTTTGTGTGGTGGCTAACTACATACTCAGGTATTATAGATTTTTTTCTACATTTGTACTATACCTTGCTTTACACCAAATTAGATGATTTTATATCAACGGAAAGTACTCTTTAGATGCATTTAATTCCTTATATAGTATCGTCTTCTAACATAATATATCTTCAGGGTTTGAAGGCTTTAGGGTTTGAATTTTAAAAAACCCTTTCTTAGTACACCCATACGCATCAAAACACAGACATTCTGCTAATTTTAATGTCTCTACGACCAGCGGTTTAGGCTGTGCGTTGTCTCTAGGTCAATCAGACAGTCAGGACTTTGAGTTTTAGGCAATGATATTGGTTTTAGGTATCTATAAAATGTATTGATTATTGTAGGTACCTGATTAATTGACTTGCTATAGTATAATTATTATGTAAAAGTTACTTACCACAGTTTTAAAGACCGTTGCGTGCCATTCTGATTTTGTTATTGTTTAAATATAGCTATGGTTGTGAAAATATAATAATAAGAATTCATATTTTTCGGTTTGTAACTTTCATAGATGTAAGAAATTACTTATAGTTAGCAAAATAAGTACAAAATAAAGAATTATTAAAAAATATCTATACTTCTGTACTAATATTATAAAGAGGTAAAGTTTGTGTGTTCCTTAAATTGTAAGGGGTAATCTCGGGATCTACTGAACCGATTTTAAAAATTCTTTCACCAATAGAAAGCCACGTCATTCGTGAGTGTCGTTGGCTATATATTTTATTGGAAAACTGGAATTTACACCCAGCGAAGTCGGGTCCCGGGTCGCTAGTATATTATAAAGAGGTAAAGTTTGTGTGTTTGTATATTTGTTAAATTGTAAAGGGATATCTCGGGATCTACTGAACCGATTTTAAAAATTCTTTCACCAATAGAAAGCCACGTCATTCGTGAGTGTCAGAGTCTATATTTTATTGGAAAACTGGAATTTACACCCGAGCGAAGCCGGGTCTCGGGTCTCTAGTAATATAAATTTATAATCTCGTTGTATTCCTGCAATTAATCACCAAACTCTTTTTGATATATTGTACAGTAGTTGTAAAATCATAACAAATTAGATACCCACAATTCTTAAATTAAAATGTAAAGTTATTTTTTGTTATTATGAAAATATAAGAAAATATGTATTACTCTGTAAAATATTTCTTCGTGCAATAAATGAGTGTGTCACATACATTAAAAAACATTAATAAATTATCACTGCAATATACACTTATATAAACTTACTCATTATTTATTTTCAAAAATAAACGTGCTATAAGTACTTAAAACTAAAAGCTCCGAGGTTATATCACGAGGAAAAATAAGCAATAAAAGCGTATGTACACATAAGATCCATGTTTTGTTTATACCTAAACAGCAAAAAAGGTGTATGTTTATTTACCAACAGTTACTTAAGAAAAACCCTAATACAATAAATAGGTAATTGTTAATTTTCCCTGTAGTATGAAAATAGTAAATCTATCTTTGATTTCAGTAAATACATATTAAAGAGCTCATTTTGAGGCTTCTTATGATATATGATACAAAGTACTATCATTATTAGTTCAGGCAATATTCCAGAAACAAACTGTTTTTTGGCTCTCCTGTAAAGTTGGTGTTTTCCAGATACGCCTTTGTTGTACGGGGTGTGCGAGTTAAGGGAATCTCCCGCTGTACCTACAGGCACTGACTAAACATCTTTCTCGGCGCAGGGAGAAAGATTTTGAGTGTGTGCCTATAGGTAAAATAAAATAAAAAATAAAAATATTTTTATTCTCTGAAAACAATGTAAAACAATTTAATAAATATAATATATATCTTATTTCTTAGTTTTCTTAGTGGCTATTTAAAGAAACTGCAATTGTGAGACTTGTGCCTAAAGTAGATACAACAGTTTGTATCTGTATTTATAGGACACCAGAAACCTACACAACCAGCATACACGATTTATAAATAGTACAATTATGTGACAAGTAATTAGGTACTTAAACACGAACAAAAAATAAAATAAAATAAAATAAAGGTACTTGGGTATAATTAAAATTAAAATTTTTATTCCAAATTCCTACAGGTTATGTGTGACTTCCAACGTGGCCCTAGCTAAGTGTCGATCGATGGCGGTGTTTGCATTCAGCAGGGATATCCGCCCAATCCTGGACTGCGTACAGGAGGCTTCAGAGAACGACTGCTTGAAGAGTGTATGTTAAAACATTATTTCACTAATAATTTATACTTACCAAGGTTGTGAACAAAGTTATGATGAACACTATTTTACACACTTAGATAAGGCTTTTGTGAAAATCAGAAAGTCAATTAAAATCAATCTCACCGGATATACCGTTGAATGATGAATGACGTAAAGTTTCTTTAGGAGTTGTTAGGTCAGACGACAGTCGCTCCTACAAAGGCCAAGATAAATCAAATCACTATAAAAGTTAGAAAACCGAACTCCGGGCTCCATACGCATACGGTCTATACGCTTTAGATGTGACCGGAACTAACGCTGAGATGAAGATAACTAGATACAGGGTAGGCAGCGCAAGTGTGATGCCCCTGTTGTTTCACGTGACCATAAACCATGATGACCACTTCCTATCAGGTGGGCCGTGTGCTTGTTTGCCACCTAAGTGGGATAAACAACATGGCACAGTCTCGCCACTTTCCCATTGGGGTAGGCAGAGAACGCAAATGGCCACTTGCCACGATTATAGCAATGAAATACACCTGTGATACTTGTTAGGTATCTAGGTACCTACTTAATGATGAATGGAATTGTCAGAACTTCGGTCCGTAACTTCAAATATGTACCTACATTTCATGATAAACCTACAGATTTTCATTTCTAAAACGAAATTAAAATGAGTTTATTCATTTTCCTAAACGTATTTGAACTTTGTAAAAGATAATTCAATGTTAATACCTAACAAAACATCAGGATAATGTCCTGACCCATTTCTGCGAACCTTTTATATGATTCTATTTTATGTTATTACAGTTTTACTGTTCACGAAATGGCTTTGTGTCGCCTTAACCCAAATATAGAAACCGCTATTCTTAGCGATTATATTATGAAAAGTGAGGTTATAACAATACACTCCTTAACCACAACATGTGACGTCACTTTACACTGAAACACCAGAATACAGACAGACAAGTTCTATTTACTTAAACTTAAAGTGTAATTAAGGCAAATCATAGTTTTGGCTGCAACTTGGAGTAATGCTGGTGTAATGATACTACAGATAATACAGGAGGTAGGACACGACGGTATCTCCCGTCCGAAATGAGCTGTCCGACTGGGGTAGTACCTCCACCCTACAGAACACCGCGGCCATAATAACCATCGAGTTGTGTTCCCGCCGGTAAGTAGGGTAGCCAGAGCTCAATTTACCCCTCCTCCTCCCATCCCTTCCTAGCCTCCCCACTCCTTCCCAGCCCTCCCCTATTCCCTTCAGGGTAGGCAGCGCGTGTGTGACACCCTTAGTGTTGCACACGTTCATAGGCCACGGTGACCGCTTCCCATCAGGTGGGCCGTGTGCTTGTCTGCCACCTAAGTAGGTAGTATAAAAAAAAATGAATATTATAATTCTAAGTACACACCTCAATCCCTCGTGATTTAAAGGGAGTAATTAAAATTTTAATGAGCGTCTCGCCCTAAGATTAGAATTGCAGAACTTTCTAATTTCTTGCACCGACATCAAACGCCTCACATGGAATTTTTTTAATGATGTGGGACCCTTCATTAAAATAATTATGTTATAAAAAGTAAATTTTAACTAAGCCGACTTTTTTTTAAATATAGTTTCGTAAGTACCTACATTAATAATCTCTTTCTTTTTGTCTGTCTGTGTTTGTTTTTCTGTCTGCTTCGGTTGGCTAAACTCTAAAACGGGTGCGGGTAAACGGGACTTAACGACAATTTCACTGGCACGAAGTGAATTACACAATTTAGTTAGGTAACTTTTATTATTTATCCTATTTGAACATGGTAGCTAGTGTTGCAATCATGTTAGCTTTTTCGGATATGCCGCTAATCTTCAGCACTATTATATATATTCTGTGTCTTCCGTATGTTTAATATAAAAATGACCGCACACAATCGATATAAAAGTATATTTATATGCGTAACGAATACGAAGGGCTCTGAAACGGCTGAAACATAATGGACTGTGATCACCAAGTCAGCGATGCATTAAATTTTTCAAAGAGAAATAAAGGTTATTTGTCCATGAAATGTATTCCGAAAGTATTGTTTATGCCTTTGAGTGTATTTCCAAACGGGTCGTATCAAAGTAAGTTGGGTAAATTCTCATCTTTGTAGATTTGTATGTTTACAATGCGAGTAAAATCATTCTCCCAGAAAGAGATTAACAAAGGTACTAGGTACTTACTCGTATTAGGTAGGTAAAGAACTATGCCTTGTTTTTAAACCACTGATTTTAGAATCGATTGGTCACGAGCAGTGGCCCATATCTTTTTATTCTTTATATTCTCCCTTTTTTTTCGTGCGGAAATCCTCATGGATCCTTTCCACCTCCCCCCCCCCCCAGGTTATTTCGGACTCTTACTGACTAAAACCGCACGCCGTTTAGGGTCTTCTTACGCCGGGGTAAAAGGTGGCCTATAAGGCATTTCCCTCGCACCCCGGGCTGGACTGCACCCTGGCTTCTTACCATCCATGGGCCAGCTACCATCCATTGGCCAATCACACATACATCCATAGGTACCTTTCTCTGAGACTTGACCATAAATAGAGCCATACTGATTGTTAAGGAAACGCTCCCGCATACGAAGACAGGCGATTCTGCATAGTAAATAGTTTAGACATCCTACACGGCGCCTTCTAAACCCAAAGTAAGCATAGTCTAACTGGCGTGTGTTATGGGTTCTAGACTGCGGATAAACATACTTATTATGCTTATTTCCTTGTAAATACATACATATATTATTATACATAGAAATACCCAGACCAATGCAAATAAACTATTCATGCATACAAATATTAGATATAAAATATTGTGTCCAACTTAAACAGGTCCAAGACAACGGTTCAGATTTGGCCAGCGTCGATGATATGAAGGTAGCGGCCGCAGCTAAGAGATACAACCTGCATCCCGTGTTCCACGAGGTGTATGGCGAAGCTAAGACTAACAACTACGCCGTAGCTGTCGTCAAGAAGGGCACTTCGTACACCAAAATGGAAGACTTGAGGGGTAAAAGGTAGGAAACAATTTGTTCACGGCGGTAAGTAGGGTAGACAGAGCTAACTGAAAACCTCCTCCCACCACTTATTCCTTGGTACCCTCCTAGCCTTTCAGAGTTTATAGCCCGAATGTGACATCCCTGATGTTGCAACAGCTTAAGCTTCCTATAAAGTGGGCTGTGTGCTTGTCAGCCACCTAAGTGGTATATTAAAAAACACATTATTTTTGCCACTGCACTTAGCGGGGGCGGTTAACCGTTATTTCCAACTTGAACCGACTAAAACCGCACGCCGTCTCGGGTCTGCAAGCGCCGGAGTGAGACGTAATTCAAAAGGTAATTGCACCCTTGAAACTTTTAGACCCTCGGATAAAAAAGATCATACTCAACTAATAATTCATCAAGTCAGGTCAAAATTTTACACACAATTTTGAAAAACTTTTACAAATTTCTAACAAAATTAACTCAAGGTCACGATCTCTTCTCTTCTGACCTTGACCCTAAAACTGCCCTTGACCAATATTCTATTAATTACCCAATAAAGGGCCCTCATTTAGTTAGCGACGGTCACAATAATAGTAGGGTAGGGTGAATGTCACGTAAAGGCGACCAATAACTCGTGAGACCCGCGTCTACGGAGCGTGATACCGTTGCTATTTATTAAACAACAGGGGCTTAACAGAACTGTTATCGTCCGTGTGTACAGACAGTTACACTAAGATATGTCTGCTAACATATTGGGTAAAAGGATTACATAAGAAATACTATATATAGATACCTAACTCTATAACCAACATACAATGTGTTTGTATAATAAAAACTTAGTAACTCACCCTTGCTACGCTTCGGTTTATATAAGTTTCTATGCCTATGTCCATCGGGGAAAATGGCGGTAGATACTTAATGAAGAAAGTACAAAGAATATGAATATCAAACTCATACGATCTTATTTTGACTGTCTCGGTAAGTTAATAGTTAGTGGCAAAATTTTCGCTAACCCGGTTGCCTACAAGATTTGGTGTACAAGAAACACTGTTTTAGATAAATGTTAGTTTATTATGAGTTTCGGACTTACCCTTTATTTTTTGACTTTATGGCAATAGAAAAATAAAGTTGCAAACTATACCGGTGACCTTAGTTCTTTGTCAGATGACGTCATTACGATTTTTTACCTTCAAAGGAACCTCAAGCATATTATGTTACTCCTTGTAATTTGCAAAACAATGATTATGATGGTTTTATAGTAAGTATTCGCAGACTTTCCAAGATTAATAATCTAAAAATTATAAAGCTAAAAACTAGCATATAGTTTGCCACGAACAAGACGCGCACTACAAACTATAGTCTATAGTCGTAGACCTACGTCGTAGACGATGTTTTGTCGTCTTGTGAATATTGGCAGACAAACTCACATTACGTCTATTTGGCGTCAATCCAATCACAAGAATCACTAACTTATGGAATTAGGAGAATCTATCTATATAATATCTCAATATGCCTTTGACCTTGACCAACTATAGTAGGTAGGAATAGACTAAGTTGAAAATAATTATCTATCGAATTGAATTAATGACAACAATTATAATTTTCAATAAGTCCTTCTCCCCCCTCTCCCCCCACCAGATACGGAGTGGATATCCATGAGGATTTCCGGAAAAAGAAAGGTTAGGTAGGTATAGCATATCAAAAAAACTCGGAACTAGCGCTATATTTGATTTTATTATACCTACTACGGTAGCAGACAAGCACACGGTCTACCTAATGAGAAGCGGTCACTATGGCCTATGAACGTGTGCAACACAAAAGGTGTCACAAACCCTGAAGGAAAGGGGAGGGAGCTAGGAAATGGTGGGGGGTGGATGGGTACAGTGAGCTCTGGCTACCCTACTTACCGGCGGGAACACAACACGATGGTTATTATGGCCGTGGTGTTCTTTTGGGCGGAGGTACTACCCCAGTCGGACAGCTCATTTCGGATGGGAGATACCGTCGTGTCCTACATCCATATATTATAACTTATTAAATTTGTAATTTTTTCAGGTCCTGTCACAACAGTTACGGTACTTTCAGCGGGCTGGACGCTCCATTATACTATCTCGTCAATAAGAATCTCATCGGCCATGACAAGGTACATCTAAATGGGTTGGCAGCTATTGTAACAGCCGACCCCCCCCCCCCCCCCTCCCCTCATCCACCTCCCCCAAGTGCTTGATGAAACAGCCCGTCCCTTGCCTGTTTTTACCCGACTGCCGAAGAAAGGAGGGTAATGTTTTTCGAGACTATGTATGTATGTATGTCCATTTCTTTGTCACGACCTACAGCCTAAACGGCTTGACGGATTTTGACATGCGAGGTATCATTTTTCACTAGGCTCTTTTCTAAAGCCTTCGCTCAGCTCCATACTAAATCCTTAGGCAGCAGCGTCTCCCGTGGCGAGTGGAGAGGTTCCGGCCCGCACTCAAGAAGGCGGACCCTGGACTTCGATGTGAAAGCTTCAAATGCAACCGGGAACATCGCTAAGAATGTCATTTTGATAATATAATCATTAGTATTACATATTATGTAATTTAACGGGTGTTACCTACATGTTTGTTTATTTTATTGAGTATCCAATAACAAACATGGTAAATATTCCCTCTATTATAATACCCAATCTAAAATAATTTTGATAATAGGTATATGACTAGACAGGAAACTAACCAGAAAATCAAGACATCAATCCTCTAATATCATAAAATATTAATTTATCGACCTATAGGTATAAATGGACGCCAATTTGATAGGAGCGTGCCGACGTTACCGCCTTAATATTTAAAATTCATTCAATATTCAAAGAGATTCAATCGTAATATAAATGATGAATTATAGCAACTTCATTACACATTGATCCTCATCAATCATTCAACGTCGAACAATATAGATAGACAGGTACCTACTAATAATACTAAGGGATTCAGTTAGGTTTGTTTCCTAACTTCCAAATATAATTCTTAGGGTGCGTAGGTATAGACAGACAATCCTACCATCCTACTAATATTAATTAATATAAGGTTTGAATTATTTTGCGCAGAACCTAATTCCTTTTCCAAAATTAAAATAGTCTATGTTACGCCTTATAATAATACCTATCTTCCAGTGAAAGTCCCGTCCAAATCGGCCCAGCCGTTATAGACATTAGTACCTCATTGAAACAGACAGAAAGACAGACAAGAAATATTAAAACTTTTGTTCTATGTAATGTATCGTATACACACTTAGGTAGGTATATTCATTAATTTGGAAGTCGTTTTCATAACTATTACAAACAGACACAGCCGTTTCATTTATTTGTATAGATACCTACTTATTGTATCGCCCCCCCCCCCCCGCCCCCTCTTCCTCCTTCTTCCACCTATAATCAGTGCCTTGAGGAAGGCAGATACTTATAATGCTAAAGATACCTACTACCTATTCTCTAAGCATTGTGTTCAAACTTCCCACATAATTCTTACTCAATACTTACAAAGTTACCCCCAAGTATCTGTATTTGTTACTTTCAGTTATCTCCCAATACGTTCTTGTTACAGTGCATCAAGAACTTCGGCGATTTCTTCTCTGGTGGCTCGTGTTTACCCGGAGTTGATAAGCTGGAAAATAATCCTCTAGGTCTGTATACAACTTTAATGTCTCTTACTAAAAGCCTAAAATGACATAAAAAGGTCAAATGAACCTAAACATTTAATAAATTGATGAAGAGACTTTATCGTATATGTCAGGGTTTCTTAAACTTATAACTCTTTATACCCCTATTAAACTTTCAAGACGGTGGTGAATCCCTCTGTAAATGAAGAAAATTTTCCCGCTTTGCGCGCAAGCTAACGCCGGACATTATTCTTAATGTTTATTGCCTTTTTTACCTACTATCAATCTTACTATTAGCACCGATTACCTAACTATTAGTAGTAGGTAACATCGGTAATTTTATGGCCATTTTGACTAGTACCTAAGAGTCTAAATAAGATTGGTAGTAACAAGTGCAATAAACGCTTCTTAATTATCGTCTCCGTTGGCCATCGGGGAAAGTTGTCGGACTCGAATCGACTAGAAACGCCCGCCTGTCTCGGGGTGTCTATAATTTTTTTTAATTAACAAGTTCGATTAACTGGATTTCAAATAGGTACTTACCTACCTACTTATAGATTTTTTGAAATCCTATGATGCAACTTTAGTTTTCTTCAAAATCGGTCACAAGAATGCTTTTGGCTTTCCTAATAGTTTCGGATTTGGGCATTTATTTACTTACGCCCACGCGAATATTCACCCTGTATATTACCCCAATCCCCCACATGCAATCGATTGTATTACATTTCCTATCTTATCCAATAGATTTCTTTCATAGGCGAAGACGTATCAAAACTGAAAAAGCAATGTTCCGGCGACAACAGCCCATCGAAGTGTCTCGAAGAAGACCGCGGCGACATCGCTTTTGTTTCAAGTGAGTTATACCCACACCCACTACTACCCACAATACCTACCCATAATATCTACCAATCGATAGCATAGTCAACATAAGAATACCTACTTGTGCCGAGTTACGGTAAGCCAATATCACAATAGGTTCCTTAAAGGCAAACTTGATTCATCGTAGACCACATCGTCACTTACCATGGTGAGATAGAGGTCAAACGTAGGTCAATCATGCATACAAAACTACCCTCGGTTTTGAAAAACGTCTAATTTTGTCAAGTCACGCGTACAATTAAAACGATTCTATTTACGGTGAGCCTACTTAACAAAATAAATTATACGCTCGATTTTCATACCATACATTATAATTATAAATTTTGTCAATTTACTCAAATATTTTAAATTTTTCCACAGGTGCCGACTTATCATCTTTCGACTCCTCAAAATACGAACTCCTATGCGTGAACCGGGAATCAGGAGGCAGGGATTCCTTCTCAAACAACGCCACATGCAACGTAGCCAAAGCCCCCTCTCGCACTTGGCTGGCCGCTAAAGATTTCCTCTCAGACGTATCGATTGCGCACACGCCACTGAGTTTGGCCCAACTGCTCAGTACAAGGACTGACTTGTTCAACATTTATGGAGAATTTTTGAAGAATAATAACGTTATTTTTAATGTAAGTCATGCCAACTTTGTACTTACTTAGCCATCAGCGTGGATTCCAATAGCATCCAAGGCTTTGCCATATTTTGGCTGAAGACCACCTACTTTTTGGGATTATGGAGATACCTTCTTATTGACCATAACCCAAAAACAAACTTGGGCCAGCATCTCATTCGTTGGTCGGAAAATTCCCCTTCCCTTCCCTTCCCTTCAGGGTCGGCAGCGCGTCGGTGACGCCTTTGGTGTTGCACACGTCCATAGGCCATGGTGACCACTTCCCATCAGGTGGGCCGTGTACTTGTCTGCCACCTACGTTTTATAAAAAAAATGCACCATTTCACCAGCCCCAGCCAGGCTCTGGTTTTGGTTAGGTGGTTAGACGGCAGTCACTCACGTAAACGGCATGGTAAGCCACATCAGGATTAAGTGTAGGAAAACAGATCTCGAGCCCAAAGTGCAAACTTCAAATACAATAAGAATTAGCCCTGAGATAGTTCAGTTGGTAGAACATTTAGTCAATTTGAGCTGTCGCGTATTCAAATCCAGTTCAAAAATATTCAATTACGTATTATCTATTTACAGAATGCTGCAAAAGGTTTGGCCACAACAGAAAAATTGGATTTCGAGAAATTCAAACAAATTCATGACGTCATTTCCTCGTGTGGTGTGGCTGTCGCCTAATAAATCCTAGTCTTAGTTAAACTTAACATTTCTCAATAAGTTACCAAGAATATTAACAAATAATTTGTATACTGCATTAATACTTAGCCATAATACTATTGATAATGTTGTGGATTGTAAATTAGCAAATTATATCTATGATCTTATATTAAAAAGAGTTAGATACTGCACTGGCATTTATGTATGTTCACTCAAAAGTAGACTAATTCACCTGTATCAACGCAAGCATAAGTGCAACAAAACATGCAGTAAACAGCAAATGAGAAAAGGTACTATTTATGTTGTATAACACAGCACCGATAATTTCCAAGAACCAGTACCATAATCTACCTTTTTTAATATGAGATAGTTATTGTGTAATAAAAAAAAGAACAAAACATTAAATGTTTAAAAAATAAGTCTGATATTATAACATTTTTATTACATGCCAATACTTCACAAATAAATAAATGATACCTAGATAACTGTAGTTTATTGCAACTTCATTTTTTATTTAAAATTAGACTCCTTACATTTCTATTTCGACATGATTATAAAGCAGCTAATCCAAGTGTTATAACAGCTGCAATTCCCAACATGGTATAACCTGTGCTGTAAACCTCCTTGAGTGTCAAACCTTTAGCTGTGTCCCAGTATAAATGCCTGATTCCGTTAGCAAAATGAAAGCCTAAAGGTGCAGCAAGAACTACCTTGGCTATAAACAGTGTTGCCGGTGAAAAATTCATGCTTTCAATGATGGAAACATAGTGAGAAATATCATGTGGCAATGCCAATGCTCCAATGCCCAGCGCACTGAAATATCCAGTTAGCATCATACCTAAAACAAATATTTTTATGTATCAACATACAAATAGGAAAGATAGATATAGGACTATAATAAAAGTTTCACTCGAAGTAGACTTTACAGTGCATACACATCACAATCAGAGACAGTCTATTATGAACATTAGTATAGATTTAGTGTGCAAAAAAAATGTCATGGAATATAAAATAATGAGCAGTATCAGGTCCTTTTGACAGCTTATGTTCCATATGTTCCACCATACTGTCATAATGGCAATGTTCAACATAATTTACAACACAATTTGCTACGGTCTACTGTACAAGTATCACTTTTGTGTTTTCGTGAGGGAGGCATTTCTTTACTTGTGTACAATATGTCCATTGATAGTGGAAAAACACAAGCTACAATATGCAAAAAATAGATTAGAAGAATAACTACAAATGGGTGTGTGGCACAGCAGAGTTCTTCTGTAGTTATCTGTGGCGTTTACATAGTAAACAATAAAAAAAGGTAGATTTACTGTAATAAAGCCCACCAACACCAGTAAAAGAGTTGAGGCATTAGGGAATAAAACTTACCTGTAGCTCTATGGGTAATAGACAGCATACTGGTTAGCTGAAATGAGTAGATGGTGAGATGTGGCGATAATGGACGCTGGAGATTCTGGTTCCTAATATCATGATGTTCCACTTTAGGAGCCTCGTATTTCTTATACACGATTTTTGGGACACCTGCGGCAGCCTGGGCGTAGTTTACACTACTCAGCATCGAGGGAAACCTATTCAAAGTTGCTAACACAGGTTTGCTGCCCAATCTGCAACATTAAATACGAAATGAAACAGGTATCCTGAATTTTACCATCAATAACCTTATTCATGTTACATAATTTGTCAACATACCTCGTACAGCTGAAGAGTGCCATGGTTTATTAGCAATGAATCACAAATTCTATCGTAGGCTTCTGAAACAACAGTAAAGTGTGAAAATCACCGCTGTATTTAGTATTTTGTGTTAACAATATAAACAAAATGTAGCTTTTACCACTGAATCTGACACACAGATTGACCCGTTGACAGATCTTCGATGATTATTTCACAGATAATCTAACTTATACTTTCTCAACTGTCAAAATAGTCAAGGATACCAACCCAAATTCGACAAAACTTGAACTTAAAATAATATTATTTCGATTATTTTACAAAGAGTAATTATTTATGTGAAGCCTTGTAGAATGAGTAGTCATTTTGATAAAATATGTAAGTACCTATTTTATTTAGCATACTCCAAGGTTGCTCCAAGACAAATTATAAGAAACATTCCAATAAAATTTAAGTTACGTTTCGTTGATGTCATGTCATTCGCTCATTTACATACCAATTTGTTTGTGAATTAACATAAATAATATTACGATAATGATTTATCTCTTCTCTCATGATTATAAATAAAATTGAGTATGTAAATACGAAGCAAAATAATACTATGATCAATGATGTATTTTTGAGAGTAATGGAATGTAGATGTCAGATGTAAGTCGTCAACTGTACATGGCTTATTTTCTGAAAGGAAAATTTAAAATAAAGACAAATTATACTACTTATTAGATAAATGTTACGTTCATTAGTTTCTCTAGTTGCGATAAGTGTTTCGTTATATCTATACAATCACAGCACATTTGGCGCCAAAATGGTGAAGAAATCACTCGAGTTTGAAGTATTTGGCCGGGTTCAAGGAGTATTTTTCAGAAAGGTTTGTTAACTAAAAATACGTAACTTATTATTATTATTAATTCATAAATAACAATTAATACAGTTGAGAAGGGGAGAGGGAGAATAAGGGAAGTAGAAACAATTAAAAGGTACCTATGGTATCCGACACGTTTACAAACAATAAAATGATTAAATTCAGCACACCACTGCCTAACCTTGGTTCTGTATGAGACGGACTTATAATAGGGTGCCCATTTAATGACTTTACTCTGTCCAATACCATTAAACCGACCGGACTATGTTTGATGAACTGTCGTGGAAAGTAATAGCCTAGGTACCTTTTACTTATCATACATTAGTATTCTATCCTAATTCCTACTATTCTGCTAATATTATAAATGTGGAACTTTGGAAAGATATTTGGTTGTTATTATTATTATTTATTGTGGGGACGCAGGTTGCCAGATGGGAGATCAGTCTTACCCTAGCAGGCCATTTCACCCATCTCCCTTCACAATCATCACAGAGAATCACAGAGTCTCGCCGGACCTACCTGTTTCTATGCAAAACCTTACAATCTGGTCCACCTTCAGATCTTCTTGGTCTATTTGGATGTTAGTACTTAATCATGCTCTAACTGCTAAACGGATTTTGGCTAAAAATTGGCACAGGGTTAGATTGTAATCTGCGATAACACGAAGGCAAATTTTTATTCTGAGAATTCTATGTAGACGAAGCTAGTTTTGAATATGCCTATAATTATCTATGCAGGCTCATGTACCTCTATAGCTATTAGATAATTTGAATACATGTCTTTATAGTGCAAACTTCAAATTTTCAGATTTTTATGATCTCAAAATTAAAAGAGTGAACATGTATCTTGTAGATCACCATGAGTTTGATTTTTACAATCATCATCTTAGCGTTGTTGCAGCCAAGGCCTTCACCCCAGAGCCCAGGGTTACTGCTTCTACATTTACCTACTTTGGTTTATAAAACATTTATCAGGGTGACTGCAGCTGTCTGACCTACCAACCAGAAAAGGTAAGCCTGCACCAGAACGTCATCTGTCAATGAACAGATGGCTTGCAGGCAAGATTAGCCTGGCCCCACTCAGAAATCAATAAAATAAGATCTTAGGTTTTTAGCACATTCTGCGAGCTCGCTTCCACACGAGTTATACCGATTCCTTTAGATTTATTGGTACATTGTAACTGGGTGCGGGCTGGAATACGAGCAGCGCCCCCCACTCGCCACGGGCGACGTTGCTGCCTGCGGCCAATCCGGCTGGTGTGGGAGTGGCCCTCTAGAGGTCTGCTCCGAAGCTCTCCACGTATCCCTCTGACTAGCAGAGGGCACAGTGCGAGCAAGCGGGGGACGAGCTGTTTGTCCGCGCGCCAACGGATGGGTGACAGGCCGGCCACCTGTCACCCTACACCCCACCGTTGGCGAAGTGGCGCGATGCTCACCCCAACCGAGGGGTTGAGGGGCCCATCTTAAAACCATAGATGGCCCGGGGTCAGCTGGGGTGCGAGGGATATGCCTATTGAGTAACCTTACACCCCGGTAATTAAGACCCGAGACGGCGTGCGGTTTTAGTCGGTCCGATCCCGACGTAACCAACCCCGATGGCCATGGGGATTACCGCACCATAAAAAAAATTATATTGATACTATAGGTATGGCAGGTAATCACATTTTAGCATCACCCAATATTTCACAATTATTGTTTATGGGTGTATTTACGCATGGATTACGCAAGGAAAGTGCCTACCTACCGATATATGCAATAAATGCATTTAGTGTTATTGGGCCTGTGGGTTTAGGTATAATAATTTTATTACTACAATTTTCGGGTTTGAAACATAAAATTTATCAAATTAAACGTAGGAGACTGAACGAAAGACTAAACGTAAATATCTAGAGTAGGTAGCATAGCATATTAAATGGTGTGCTCACCCTTAACTGATCATTATCATAATTATTATCATCATAACGTTGTTCTTAGTTGCATCCTAGTATTAGGCCACGGAGCCCTGCTCAGAAGCTTTTAGGTACGTCAAAAAGCCGCCCATCCACCCGTTTTTCGCGTAGTTAACTCCTCGAACTTCCGTGTGAAAGAGTGCTCAACATACATAAGAATAAAATAAAAATCTGAATTGAGAACCTCCTCTTTTTTCGAAGTTCGGTTAAAAACATGACCTATTGGGTAAGATTATTTGGATAAAATACTTTTCCAGAAATATTGACGTAGGCACGTCACTTTAGAGAAAAGAAGTAATGAAGCGTCACGCAAAATAATCGTTTACAAAGTTGACTTGTATATAACAATAAGTAAAATACTGTCCAGTGCAATATTTCTGCATGGTGCTATTCTTAATGGGAGTATTATTCACGACGGGCTGTCTTAAAAGTAAATCAGCCTCGCAAGCAGGTGTCGTGGAGCCGCCGCCGCCGCCGCCTCCTCCTCCTGTTAACCCTTTACGTGTTATCCATTTTAATGAGACAATGCCGTCTCAGAGTACCCCTGGGTTACTTGCGGAGCATAGACATCATGGACTATACGAGCTCGTTGCCGTGGACTTTGAAATATATGGTAAAGTGCAGGGTGTTAATTTCCGAGAGGTAATCCTTCCTGTTCCTGCTGTTTAGTATACCTTCTTTATGTTTAGAATGACCCGCGTGTAATTCTCATTCCGTTCTCACAATCCATGATTCTTCTACTTCTTGTCTCGTGTTGATGTCGCCATCGTGGTGTAGTAATTGGTTTCACGGCACTACCGCTACTTACGAGGAGGGCATAAGCATAGGTATCGCTCTTCAAGAAGGCATGCTACAATCTATGATAAATCTCAAGGAAAAAAAAAGTAGCCTATGTGTTATACCAGACTATAATCTATTCCTGTACCTACCAAAATGCAATCAGATCCGTTAAGCTATTTGAGCGTGTAGCACTTGTAAGCAACCCCCGAAAGCATCTACAAGTCAAAAAAGTTTGTAGGTCCAGCTGTATAGGCTCTGCTCTGCGTTTATGAATCAGTCAGTCAGTCAGTCAATCGGGCCAAGTAATTATAGATAGATTAAAAGTGATAAATCTCTAGCGTTTGTATCTCTTTTATCAATATCATACTTGAAATATTATTTTGTCCGCAGTACACGAAAGAGCAAGCAGACAAGCTAGGTCTGCGGGGCTGGTGTAAGAATACAGCACGGGGCACAGTACTTGGACGGTTAGAAGGACCAGAAGACAATTTAGAGACCATGTATGTTAATTTTTATTGTAGCATACCAACGTGGTTTCACGAGTTTGGAGCTCAGAGTTTCCAATTTAAGAACTTATCCTGACAACTTACCAATTCTACATAAGGTACCTACAGTCAATCCTTTTGGTCAAATTTCCTTGCGGTGAGAGAGTCAGGAAGCCAGTCCATTCTAAGTCGATGGACACAAATTAAATAATAGTAGACCAGATTGCGTGACGACTAGATGAGATCTGATTCGAATTGAGCCAATCCCAAATAATCGGGACAACGGCGAGCTGATGATGACGAATTAAGTCCGTTCAGGAAAAAACCGGTCCCCAGGAATAAATTAAAACATATAATTATTTTGTCATTAAGCCAAATCAGACACATAAAATAAACGCAATCTGAATCAATAATATTTGACCCCAATTTTACTAGTCCTAAAATTATATCTACTTTTTGACTTTCCTCCGTTTGGAGAGTGAAGCTATAATAGAGTTTAAAGTAATTATAGATTTCATTTCACTGGGGAAAATGCTATCAGTAATTAGGTACTATGACACCCAGCCGCGAATCTCCTTGGGCAACATTGGATTCCTAATAAAATTTAATTAGAACATGCCACTTTTTTCTGCCACTCTTCGACCTTTTAATATAATTAGCGCGTTTCATAAATTATATTGGCTATCATTACTTAGTCAGGTATGCTCAACAGCGAGCCATTTGATTTTTCCTTACCTATTTCACGAGTAGACAGAAGAGTTCTGTAATGACAACAAAAAAGATAAATGCTGAAGTGATTTGGGCAGGCAGAATGATCAAGTGTAAGTTGACCGGCTAGTCGGGAGCAAACTCACAGGACAAATTAATGATGCTCCTTAAAACAGAAGTTGCAGTTCAGAAGCACTCTTAACCTGTGGGCTAGCATGAAAGATTCAATGATTAGATACAAACTAGTTCAGATGCAAATGCTAGAACCCTCTCCTTTTTCTATCTTTGCAGGATGAATTGGTTAAAAACGAAAGGTAGCCCTGCCAGTACAATAGATAAAGCCGAATTTAGGAATCAACAGGACATCGACGATTACAGCTTCGAAGGTTTTACGATTCAGCGAGACTAGGAATGGGCAACGGAATTATCTTTAGGTCACCTTTAGTCGAAACCTAACACCTACTAAGCTTACATTTGCAATAAAGTTACGTTTGAAAGTTGTAATGTATATAATCTAAGAAGTCCAAGGATATTAAGGACTGCTACATCAATTATTGTATTAATATAGTATTATTTATTTGCTGTCAAGTTATAAATAAACCTCAAACAAAATTATCTTTTCATTAATCCCTACCTGTACATCAAAATATTAAAGTTTAATATTAATACCCAGTAGGCAGCATGGAATGAAACAAAAACTCGACAGGAATTTTTAATTACATTCAGCTCTCGCGTCAACCTTCATCTCGTTAATGTGCACAAAACAAAAGCTTATCTCCAGAGACCGTAATAAAAGACCTCACTTACTCATTACTCTAGTAATAAGTAAAAACTCTCGGCTCTTGGCGAATCCCATTTTATGGGTCCTGATGCCACCCTTGGAAAATCTAATCTCTTGCGATACGGGCCGTCTTAGATCAGACGTCGGAATTTCACTAGTGAAATCTGTAAATTAACTTAGCCTGTCAGAACATTGAAACAGCCTTTTTAAATAAACGGAGAATAGGGACTCTACATCAACTCCCTGAGCAGCTATCTGTCATTCTATATCAAGTTCGACAATAACTCGATACTGGAGGGAACCTACAGGTGGTTTGTTCCATAGTTTATCGAGTATTATCATTTGATTGATATACTCGCGTACAATGGCTACAGGTATCACCGGAACATTATACTACGGATGGTGAGCTTGCAATTTTCAGTCATGCGAGAAAGGTGAGAGAAAATATTAAAAATAATGTGTGGGGTCGCCGGTTGAGTAAAAAAGTTTATCTGAAAATATGTGCCTTGGGACGCATCCTATTAACGCTTAAAAGACTTTCGGGGTTATTCGGGTGAATTTTGTATTAACTATATTTAGGTAGAGTTTGAACGAGGCATGTTATTAATATTTCGCCTACGCGTAGTACCGTCTACGCACGTAGACCCCTAATGGGTAAAAGTCGTAACAATCACATGTTATGAAACAACTTTGTAATCAAATTTATTAAGTTGATAAAAATGGGGAAGCAAATATTACATTCCGACGAATCAAAGAATTCTATTATACCATCTGTTAGCTAACAATAGATGTCGACCTTGAAGGCTTTTACGGAGGAGTTTTCCCTCGAAAGGGTAGGAAATAATTACGTTCGAGTCAGTAACCCGGGCGTGCGTTATTGATGGGCTCGCGCGGCGGCGCTGAGACGCGCGGTAAGTGGGTCAGGGAGGGGGCGAGGGACGCGCAGTCGCTCCGACACTGTACGCTCAACCCTCGACCATGGCGGACGCGCCGCCCGAAATTCTCGAGCTCAACGTGGGCGGCGTGCATTACGCCACTTCACGCGATACGATCCTCCGCGAACCCGACTCGCTGCCCGCCGCCGCGTTGCAAGACCCCGAACACCCGCGTGACGCCCGCGGTCGTATATTCTTTGATCGGGACGGTGTTCTTTTCCGTTATGTTTTAGATTATCTCCGAGACGGGGGTCTTGTACTTCCAGAATGCTTTAGGGAACACAAACGATTAGCACGAGAAGCAAAGCATTACAGACTAGCGGGACTGGAAAATGCAGTTCGCGATGCAGACCCACGTCCCCAGAATCGTGAACGAGGATGCATCACCGTCGGGTACCGAGGTAGCTTCGCTTTTGGTCGGGACGGTCTCGCAGATGTTAAATTCCGCAAATTATCTCGTATCCTCGTCTGTGGAAAGGTGAATCTTTGCCGTGATGTGTTCGGGGACACATTGAACGAGTCGCGAGATCCAGACCATGGACTGGCAGACAGGTACACCTCTCGTTTCTTCTTAAAGCACTCGTTTATCGAGCAAGCATTCGACATGCTGCAAGAGAACGGATTCAAGCTGACTGCAAGTTGTGGCAGTGGCACCGCTGGCGGAGTCGCTGAATTGAAGCCTGGCATGGATTCAGAAGAAAATCGTTGGAATCATTACAACGAATTTGTATTCGTACGTGAATAAATATTGGGTTCACTCATAATGTGATATGTCATCTGTTGAATAGAGTGGAGCTTAAGTAAATAATATTTCGATCGTTAGAGAACTGTTTCAAAGCATTTTTGTAATGCGTCTTTCTTGTATCCAGAAGTAAAACTATCGTAACTTTGAATTTCACTTAAAAGTAGTTCGCAATATTTGCGTACTTGTAAAACGACTTGACTTTCTTGTCGTGCTTTAAAGGACTACTGTACGTAACTGACCAGACTAGGGGACGAGTTCGACAGGGCACTGTTAATATGCGAAAGTTCAAGTAAATAAATGTTTAATTATTATGTAGATAATGAATCCTAAATTGTAATCATGTAACAAATAGGTAGCGTTAAATGTAAAAATATAAAATTAGTAGTAGGTAACTAACCTCCTTTAGGGCTAATTTCGTGTACCGTGTACCTATTTCTGAAGTGTTTTTCTATTCATTTTATAATGGATTTTAAATCAATGGTTTTTAATACTTAATGTATTTTGGAAATACTACGAGGGCCATCATTTTTAATATTAAAATATGCCAAATTATAATATAACTGTTATGTATAACGAATTTTATATAGTAGCTCTGAGTTACACATGGCTGAACTATTTGTTTATCATTTGTTAGGTGCGTTGTACCGAACGGCGTGTTGTGAAGAGTTATTTAGTTTTTTCCTACTTGTCGTGTAGTTTTAAGCAGATAATTGGAATTTGTGTAGAAGTTAATGCGAAACGAGCGCGTGTGAAATGTACCTTTTTAAATAATAGTCTGTTTATAGTTCAGAATATGTACATCTTGAGAAAATATAAGATTAGAAAGCCAATAAAAAACATGAAATTTTAACGTATTATCCTAAAGACGTAATCATGACTCTGAAATCATTGGAACTGTTCAGAAGCTAACTTACGAAGCAAAATACTATCACGCTCTTCAGCCAACTTTTGATCGTTAGCAGTATTTTCATTTTCTAGTTTTCAGTGAGTTTCCCTTTGATGTTGCTATGTCGAATTTAAACGATCGCAGCCATATCATTAGATTACCTAGATATGTTAAGCTCAACTTCCATAACTTATCTTTCCGCTTAATGATGTAGGTAGCAATATTCTGTAGCCGAATACCTCAAGGTGATCTTTACGGGTGAGGACAGAGACATGGGTGTGAATCAATTTCTCAAGTGCTAAATTCAGAATGGAAATCTTATAGATAGAAGTGTCGACGTTATGCATGTAAGTCGTTGAATATGCGCTTAATATCATAGATAAGTAGCTGCTATTGATATTAGCAGTTTGTAAGAATAATGTAACTTATTCTTGTTAAAGTTATTTAAAATTTTCTTGAGCAAAAAATTTTTAGTTTGAAAATTTTTGACGAAAACGTATCTCAATTTCGCGATATTACGATTAATGAAAGAATGTATCCATTGGTACTGTTAGTTTGCCTTTGTCTATATTTTGTTCACGTTGGCGAAATAAAAAAAATAGATTTTTAACTACAAAATGTAGTAGATACTTAATAAAACTCTTTGATATAAATAAGTAAACTTATATTTTTATTAAAAAGTCATAATGTAACCGATATTATTATTAGTAGAATAAAATTATACTACTTTATGTTAGAGAATAAATATTTGTTGTGTTAGAAATTATTACTTAGTTGATGTTAGAAACTTTATGAACATATTTATTTTAAAAGTTTATCTTTGTCTAAGGATACTCTAAGAATCCCTTGTGATGTTATGATAATTTGATATTCTAGTTATTTGTCTGGAGAAAAAACGCAGCGTTGAACCTGGACTCGATTAATATTGTAGGATTTCTAAAGGAATAGTTTGAGAATAAATTTAGTTAAAAATGTTGTGTTTCATTGACCCAAATGAATAATTTATACTGACATTACACGCATAAACATGAATAGAT